>CM060686.1:30917905-32295405 GCA_030686995.1 Artemisia argyi
TCATCTCTTTTTGAGAAAGTTTGACGTATTATTTGCACCTATAATTAATTGAAACTGAAACTTCTCACATTTTAGTGACGATAATTATAAGAGCCCGAGGAGTGGTAAGGCCTCATCGGCGTTATTGTCTATCTGGCACAAAAAAAGGGGACAACAGCGTTAACACCATTTCCATGGTCCTTACGTTGCTATGGACGTTGTTTTAACAACTTGCATTGTAACGCAAGAGAAGACTAGGCCAAATTTGCAAAACATGCCCCTCTAGTATAACGGCTAGTTTGTAACGTTTAACAAAAATAAATAAATAAAATGAAGTTACCGTTACTATTCAAACAGTTATTTAAAAAAAAAAAACAAAAAAAAAAAAAAAACAAAACTTTAAAACCCTTATAAATACCCAATAATATAAACTCATATACAAAATATTATCAAAAAAAAAAACCTCGTATACTCATATTCGCACAAAAACAAAACCATGTCGGGACGTGACGGTCCAAGTTTTTTGAGCTTAATGGGTTTTGCAAATGCTATGCATAATCTGAACGCCGGGTCTTCGTCAAATCCTAACCCGAACAACAATAACCCACTTAATAATTTGACACTCGAACAATAACAACAATTGATGTTTATGTGGCAACAAAATCAAAACGACCAACAAACACCGCCAACACCACAAACCCAATCCTCACAAGCGGCATCTGTGAAACCCGAAGCAACATCTCTACGAAAACACAAACGTGGAGATAAACGTATGGCAAAAAAGGGCAAACAACAGCTTTAATTTTTACGCCATTTACTTATCCTAGAGGGGGATGTAAGACAGCTGTATGATGAAAAAAATCCCGACGTGAGCGAGACTACGTTACGTTGGACACCGGAAGAGGAAGTTTTACTTGCGGCGTGTTGGGTGGCCGTTTCGAGGATAAGAATGTTGGAGCTTCTCAAAAGGGCATCACGTTTTGGTATCGGGTTATGAACGAGTTTAACCAAAAAAAATTTTCAAGTTCATAACAAAGATATGCTAACAAGCAAGTGGCATATGTTGAATGCAAATTGCCAAAAGTTTCTAGCGGTTTACAAACGTGCTAAACGTTTGACAAAAAGTGGAGAAAGTGAATTGGATGATATGAGGCATGCTAGACAAATGTATCGTGACGAGCATAAAGGTGTTGCGTTTGCTCAAGAGGATGCGTGGTTAATTTTGAAGGCTTGTCCAAAATGGGACGCCCCGGCACCGATTGACTTAACCGAAGACGTCCCCGATCAAAGCAACCAAGAGCTATTCGGTGATGATGTACGGCCATATCCTGCCGGGAAACCAAAAAATTCCAAAAAACAATGGTCCGATACATCGACTAGCACCGGGGGAAGTGCATCAAGCAATTTGGAATCTATGACAACCAAGCTTCGACTTAGACGGGAAGCGGCCCAAATGACGTACGAGGCGGCTAGAGTGAAAGACGAGACTTCTACGCATTTGGAGGAATCTAAATTTCTCGGTATGAAAATGAGTGACATAAATCCGGGTGCGGTGTATCGGATCGAAATGGAAAAAACAGATAATCAAAAAAAAATATAAGTTGCCAGATCTGCCAATCGACTAATTTATCTACTTATCGTAATTTATTTCGTAAGTTTCATTTCATAATTTTTTTCATGTCGTTTTTTTTTTTTTTAAATTGTAATGTTTTTTATTTCGTATTGTAATTTTTAGTTTTATTAATGAAGTGCTTGAATGTACAATTTATAAATTATTATTTAAAAAAAAAAAAAAAAAATTGGGTCCAACATGTTACCACTCCCCCGCTCTAAGAATTTACTACTAAGGCGAATAGTTTCCTTTTATGGTTTTAGTGATAGATGTTGGAAGATATCCCTTATGATTCATCGCAAGTTCTAATTGTTGTGTTACAAACTTACAACTCCATTACGGATATGAAGATCATATGATCAAATAATTAAATAACCAAATAATTTGGTATGCTCTATATTGTAGTTTAACTTCTAAGTTTTAATCACTATAACAATTAACTTTAGGAAAACGTAATTATTTCCAAAACTAACACTGAGAAAAGTGGTTTACAGCCAAAACACTTTCTTATCTTTTTGTATTTGTTCTTTCTTGAAATGATATGCTTCGCACTAGGACATGTGCATATTACGGAAACAACTTTATATTTTTAAATTCGCAAAAATTGTGATTTACACATTTAAATATTTAATAATCTCTTTACACTATTATGTTCGGTGGTATTTTGGAGTTTCTGCTAGATTATTCAACTAAACTTAAATTGCTCTATATCTTTTACTATACGTTATTAAAAAGGGGTTAATCATTAGTTTCACTTTATTAAAAAAAGCATATATGTTGTATCTATTATTTCAGAAAAGAATATTTGCCTACTTTAAAGAAATTAATAAAAAAACAAACAAGAAAACCCTTTAGCATAAAATTTCTTATTTATTCCCAAACAATTTTAATTGACAGGTTAGGCCCTATGGTTTACTGATCCAACTTGGTGTTGTCATTTTATTGATATTTTTCTTTCGGTTTTTATGGATAACTGAGGTGTTAGATTTCATTTATTAACTAATTTACGAGGTTCGAGCTTATTATAAAAATAAAGTCAGATAAAGCCTTTCTTGTTGTGAACCACAGCGTGACCACTTTAAAAATTTGTTTACACCAAATATGATTCAAACTCAAAATCACATTTTAGTAATGATACTAATAAACTTTTACCAACTCGGCTATATTATTAGCAGGCTTTTTTTATTTTATTTTATTTTTTATTTTATTTTATTTTATTTTATTTAAAAAAAAAACCTTGACATTACTTGAGTAGTATACATATGAAGTTTTGGTTGAACCTAGTTAACTAATTAGGTCAAAGTTATACTATGTTGATATATTCAAGCTATGGTCCAACAAGTTTTTGAGCAATTAGCTCTTTTGTAGTCCTTATAAAATCACTTAAGGGTGTGTCTCCTTTTCGTGTATTACCTCGTTATAAATTTTGGAACTCCTTATATGATAACGAGGTAATACACAGATAGAGACGCACCCTATAGGGCCTTCTAACATTAATAACCTTCAAATTAGAAAGCTAAAACCCTTTCTTTATCGGCTTTACTTTTCAAACCACTATACTGTGGATCTAAGAGTATCAGGTGCGGTGACTTAAGTTAAACTGCAATCTTAGTGTCACTTCAACTTTTCCTCTTTTTACTTACCTTTCACTCACACACCCAAAAACACCTTTTTCAGTAACTTAAGCGAAAACCGCATTTTTGAGATCCATCATACCTAATTAAAATCACAAAAAGAAAAACAATTAAAAAAGAAAACGCAAACTCTCTAATTTGGCGTGGGCCAAAAATTGACGACGAATGTACAAACTGGTGCAGTGGCCTTTTGACGAGTGACAACTCGGATTGGCGAGGGTGCTTCGCCGCTGCACTCCATGCTCTAAGGTGTGGTACGAGAAAAAGCTATTGGAAGGCATTGTTTTGGTTTCCCCACATAAGACACCACTACATTCTTTAGGCAAATTCCATATCTTTTCCCTTGTGAAACTTTCTTCCCGAGAGGTTTGAAAAGAAAAACACATTTTTTGTGTATTAAAAGTGTGTGTGTTAGATGCTATGTAGAGGAAGAAAAAAAATATGTTAAATAGTAACACGAGGCTAATGTAACCAAAGAGAACCCCATGTCAAACCCTCACACTCACTGATAGCACCAAGGTAGGTCTCGGTGCACCCATAAATTTTTGTTGTGTAGTGTTATTTTTTGTTAAAAAACTTTAACTTTTCGCAAATGCACTAGGTTAAAAAAATAATGTTTTAAAAAATAGGTTTTTAATCAACCTGGTTGAGTCACCGGGCACCGGTTCGACCACCGAGTCAATCCAGTTTTCTATTTATTATTTTATTTTTTTGACCGGGTCAACCGATTCGACCACCAGATCAACCCAGTTTTCATAAAAAAAATTTGAAAAAAAAAAACCCGGCCGGGTTCCAAGACCCGGGTCACTCAAAACCAGACAGGTCTAACCAGTTAACCCAAGTTTTTTGACCCGTTTTTGTGGCTGGGCACCGGTCCAACCGGTTGAACCAGCCGGTTCGACCCGGGTTGAAAACATTGAAAAAAATTATGTTTACAATCTTGTTTAGTCTTCTACAAATACATCTGGTCAATTTATCTCCTCGTCTTGTCCCCGCTTATCCTGCTACAAAAGAAGTACAAAAGAAAAGGACATTAGTGTCGACACCAAGGGACACAAGTGCAATTACCAAAAAACATTAAGGGCTATTTACAAACATAAACTTTATCAAGTTGAAGCAAAACCTGAACTAAAACAATAATAATGTCTTACAACTCAAACCACTGTCTTTTGTTGTCTCTCACTTCTCTTGCCACCCTTCAGATCCAGGTCAATTTCCTACATACCCTTTTTGCTCATTTAATTTACCACCTTTTTGTTCTTCATCATTTGATTCATAATCCAACTAGTGTATAATATAAATGTTGCCTTTAGCTACTTATGTAGAACCCCATTTGGGTTATGATCAAATGTTGTGTTGGATGTGTTTCTTGAAGTTGGTTAGTTAATTGAAGTTGTAAAAATGTGATCTTTATGTTTTTTATGTTAAAGAAATAAGAATCTTGATTGGACATTTAGTAGATTTTTAAGATTTTGATCTCATGTTGCTTACATTTTCTGTTTATGTTTATTCTTGTTAAAGATAAGTACTTGTAAGCTGCTTAAAAATAAGTACTTCTGGTACTAGTGTAGTAGTGTATGGATTTGCTTTTTTAGTAAAAATAGATACTTTGATAGAAATTTTCAGTCAAGTTCATTCATAGAAGGTTTTAGATTAAATATGAAAGTAAAAGGTAATTAGATTTAGCATCAAATAAACAATACTAAATAAGCAGCTCCTTACGTGCTTGAAGTGTTGTGATGGAAAAACTGCTTTTTTGCAGAAAAGCATAAAAGCTGAAAAAGAAAAAAGCAATCCCAAACACCCTAGTGTAGTTTTTGTTTACCCCATTTGGGTGAATGATCCAATATTGTGCTGGATGTGTTTCGGGAAGTTGGTTAGTGAATTAAAGCTATAAAAATGCAATCTTTATGTTTCTTGGTGGGTTTTTTGTGTCAAAGAAATTAGAATCTTGTTTGGAGATATTATTGCTTTTTAAGATTTGGGTTTTGTTACTTATTAGTTGCTGTTGTGAGTTGCTTATGACTGCTCTCAACTATTTGTTTCTAGTCCTTTTTAAGTTTTGCTATGTGTTGATCTAAGTGGATGAGGGTGTTTGGGAAATGGTTATGCTTATCTGCTTATTTTACGGTGAAATAAGCAGTTTGGAAGTTGCTTAGCGGGTGTGTGGGTAAAGCTTGTTTAAACAGCCCTTTTCAACTTATTATGTTTCACCTTATTTAATAGACTAGTAAGCACTTTTGAGTGTTAGGATGGAGCCAAATAACTTACACTAACTTATTTCACCTGATTTAGTAAGCTGGTTTGGACCCGATTATCTGAAATAAGCTGTTTTGTTAAGTAAGCGTAAGATGTTTGAAAAGCTTTCCCAGACATCCCTATTCAAACTGCTTATCTGTTTTATTACATTGTTGCCTCTTCAAATCTTAAATAAGCATGATTTCCAAACACTCCAAGAACTTCGTATTTGATTATTGCTGCAAACAACAGAGGCAAATCCAAACACTATCTCGTGCACTGCATTTTGTTACAGTTGATTGTTGTCTCAAATAGCATTAGCAGTCTAATTAAGAAATCCCAGATGCCCCCTTATATTCTGTATATGAAGTGTTTCTTGATCAGATGTTAAGACGTGAAATGAAGTTATTGAGTATGACCATTTTATGTAATAACTCATATAAAGTTGCTGTTTGCAGGGTTTTGAATGATTTGATATCATATCCAATTTAGATATCACAATGGAAGAAATACAGTCTCAATCGGATAACTATAGATCTTCATCGTCTTCAGCTAGCAGCCCCGCTAGTAGAGTACCATCTAGTAATTTTTTCTACTTAAGAAAACCGGGTTCTCTAAGACAACCTATTTCATTTGAAGATTCACCCGATTGGGGTGAAGATAATACAGATGTCGAGGTTAGAGTAGAAGGTGGTGGCGAGGTTAGAGTAGAAGAAGGTGGCGGCGACTCCATAAATACTGCCACTACCTCCATTTCACCGTCTCTGTCAAAGCTTAATAGTGGGTCCCTACCATCACCACCATTGCCGGAAGGTGCAGTGGTGGCAAGAAAGATTGCAGGGGCCAGTATTGTGTGGAAGGATTTGACAGTTACTATAAAGGGTAAAAGAAAATATTCTGATCGGGTCATAAAGAGTTCAAATGGATATGCTTTACCTGGTACAATGACGGTAATTATGGGTCCGGGGAAGTCAGGAAAATCGACGCTATTGAGAGCGCTTGCTGGTATGTAACATGCTTGTAAGGGCAAACAGCAAGAAAATGCGATGTACTATTCACCTCTTACTGATATATGCAATGTACATCATTGACCATTTATTGTAACATACTCACATTTAATGATTCAAAATAGTATTTTTCATAACGATTTTTACATTACATTTTCCTGCAGTTTGCCCTGTATTAATTTAATCATTGTAGTTTTGGATTGTAGTTTAGGTTTGATTATGTTCTAACGTTTGTTGTACTCTTCTAGGAAGGTTGGATGATTCAGCCAAAACATACGGTGAAGTGTTTGTCAACGGAGCAAAGTCAACTTTACAATATGGATCCTATGTAGGTTTTCCAGATTTGTTACTAAATGATCGTATCTTAACTTTTGGTTGGTAAATTTAACATTTTTACATTGTGGGTCCCTTCAGAAATGATTTAAGACTGTACCCGTTACCTCTGACTATTTATTCCTTTTCCATTGATAGGGATTTGTTGAGAGAAAAAACACACTAATCGGATCATTAACTGTGCGCGAGTTTCTTTACTATTCGGCACTACTTCAGCTTCCTGGTTTCTTTTATCAGAAGAAGAGTGTTGTAGAGGATGCTATTCTTGCCATGTCATTGGGTGATTATGCAAATAAACTCATAGGCGGCCATTGTTACATGAAAGGTCTTCCTAGTGGTGAAAGAAGGCGTGTTAGCATTGCTAGGGAACTCGTGATGAGGCCACAAGTGTTATTTATAGATGAACCTCTTTACCGACTTGACAGGTTGTATTCGTCATCTTTTTTCTATTAATAAATCATGTACTTTTGTAATTTTGATTGGGGAAAATACATATCCGACCCATCTGGTGTCGAACCTATTATGTTATGTACCCTTCAGTAAATTTATAATCAAACGACTTTATATTTCACAGACCACCCAAATGTACCTTTTTAAACTTTCCGAAAGTTAGGTGCTTCACAAAATATAGTCATTGCGGTTGAAGTTTAAAGTATGAGTAAAGTTTTTAATAGGTGCACATCGAATGGGTTAGATTTATAATTCTCCCATTTTTTTATTATGTATAATAACGATTATATGGTTTTCAGTGTTTCTGCACTTCTGATGATGGTGACATTGAAGAAGCTCGCGAGCACTGGTTGCACCCTAATATTCACCATTTACCAGAGTAGCACAGAAGTGTTTGGTCTCTATGACCGAATTTGTCTTCTTTCAAATGGTAACACATTGTTTTTTGGAGAGACGTTGGCTTGTTTGCAGGTAACATACTTTTATAAATTATACCTTCAAAATTTGTATTCTTTTTGTTATTTAATTTCTGTAGTTAATAAACATGAACATATATGTTATTACGCAGCATTTCTCGAATGCCGGATTTCCTTGCCCAATAATGCAAAGTCCTTCTGATCATTTTCTCCGTGCAATAAACACAGACTTTGACCGGATTATTGCAATGTGCAAAACCTGGCAGGTAACCACTTCTCCTTTATATCAAATCTTGGCTGAATGGTGGACTAGATTCTTACCATACCTGCTGTGCTTAATGTTGCTTAGTTTTTCAAATATTTACGTTTTATCAACCAACTATTTATATAAAGTTAAAAAATGGACGGGTCAGATGGTTTGGGTCCATGGATTGCAGGTCAAAACTCAAAACTGGTAATTTTGGTATGGGGGTTGACCCGGAACATTTTTGTCCTTTATTCAAACTCCTTATAAAGAAATACTGCGCTAACTATGATGATAAACTTTATGTTATTTTATTCAAACTCCTTAAAAAAATACAGTATGGGCGATTTTACCCGTCTGACCCTATTTCTTTCAATGTTTCTTATTCATAAGTAAAGGGTCGAAATTGCCGCATCTAATGTTACAGTTGTATTGGCTTTACTTCTGATGAGTAGCATTTTCTTTGAAATAATTTTAACAGGATGACCATGGGGATTTTTCCTCAGTTAATATGGACACTGCTGTAGCAATCCGCACCCTTGAAGAAACATATAGATCTTCAGCTGATGCAGCAGCAGTCGAGACTATGATACATAGGCTAACCGAAAGGGTAAAAATGATTACAAGATTATATTTCTAATTATGTTAATATTTTTCAATATCTCATTAAACATTTTGGGTCTTTTATCTTTCTAAAAACGTTTCTTTGTTAACTTTATGGTCACAGGAAGGCCCGAATCTTAAAAGCAAGGGAAAGGCAAGCAGTGCTACAAGAATTGCAGTCTTGACTTGGAGATCCTTGTTAATTATGTCAAGGGAGTGGAAGTATTTTTGGCTTCGGTTGATACTTTGCATGCTTCTTGCACTTTGTGTTGGCACTGCTTTTTCTGATTTAGGCCATTCATTGTCGTCTGTTGGGGTGAGTTTTATAAATTTGAATGTTACATAATAGTGTAAGTTGCATGAAAAGGTTCCCGACTTTGGTCAAATAAATATTTCTTAAGATAGAAAAGCCATAAAAAAAACTTGTAATCGGCAGGTGCCACGTCAGTAAAAGGTTAACTTGGTCCAAAGTTGGGTACCGTGACACCGTGTTATGCAATTAGGCAACATTTTCTTTTTTCTTTTTTATCTAAAATTATTTAAAACTTTAAAATTTTAATCTTCTTGTTCAATTGCAGACAAGAGTTGCAGCAATCTTCGTGTTTGTTTCTTTTGCTTCACTCCTAAGCATTGTCGGCGTACCTGCACATCTAAGGGAGGTCAAGGTAATTCTGATGCGTATACTTTTTACAGTAAAGGATACCTTAAAAAGATAATATCAATAAATATAACAAGCTAAAACAATTCGTATTTTAAATGCAGGTGTATGCTTGTGAAGATTCAAATCAACACTCAGGAGGAATCGTTTTCTTGACGGGGCAAATCTTGGCCAGTTTTCCTTTTTTGTTTCTAATTTCCATCTCATCGAGTCTGGTTTTCTACTTCCTGGTTGGGCTTCGAAACGATTTCAGCTTTATGATGTACTTTGTACTCAACTTCTTCATGTGCCTTTTGGTTAACGAAGGGATGGTGCTTGTTGTTGCCACCATTTTGCAAGATATGTTTTGGAGTATCTCGACACTTGTATTTATTCATGTAAGTTTTCTAAGGCATGGTTAGTTATGTCGGTTAGTCAAATGTCTAAAACACCCCTCAATATGTATGTATGTACGCAGGTGGTGATGATGCTTTCTGCTGGCTACTTCCGAATTCGAAGTGCTTTGCCTGGACCCGTATGGATGTATCCTATATCCTACATTGCTTTCCACACGTACTCAATTCAGGTAAGTTTACAATACCATCGACCATTAGCTCATGTTAAATTTGACAAAATCTTTAAAACCTCGATACGTATAGTCACTGATAACATAAATAGATGTAGGTGTGCTTAATTCTTCGAAATTTTGATTAAAATATGTGCATTATAAAAAAATGGGTGTTCATAACTTCATATTATTCGAATCTTGGTAAGTAATTATAATTTAAACTTGTGTTTTTAGGGTCTTTTGGAGAACGAGTACGATGGAACATCATTTGCAGTGGGCCAAGTTAGGACGATATCAGGTTACCAAGCTCTTCATAATGTATACGATGTGTCTCCTGATGCTTCTTCTAAATGGAAGAACCTATTGATCCTTTCACTTATGGCTCTTGGTTATCGGGTTCTTGTGTTTGTTTTGCTACATTTTTATGTGAAGAAGAACTCGTCTTTATTTAGATTTGTATGTTGTAAAATTAAGATGAATGATAGACGATGAATGGATATATATATATATATACCCGATTGGGTTATTAAAAATGTACTGTTTCTTGTAATATGATCAGTCCAATTTTGCTCTTCATTTTTGTAAAAAATTGTATGAAACCACAGACATCATTTCCTTCATCATTCCTTTGGTGGTGTTATTATCTCATTTCATGTGCTCCAAACTTCATCTCAGGAAGCTATAATTGAAGTTCGGGTGTTAATTTTTGATTTACCAAAACACACTAGGACCAGCACCAAGATGTTTTTTTTTTTTTTTTTTTGGGGGGGGGGGGGGGGGGGGGGGGGGGGGTGGCCATTCTGGGATCTCCAAGAGGTCTCGGGTTTTTACCTAAGTACATGTCTTGTGGGTGGCAAGGAAAAGTGTCGGAAACAGTCACGGATATATTCTGGTTAGGTTGCGTATCTTTGAATCAAACTCACCCTCCCCGAGTAACCTGAACATGCAAAACTCATCCGTCTTACAATGGGGCTGGCTTGGTTTTTTTCATGGTGGCGCCTGATTAAGTAGTCCTGTATTTGTATTTTACCTTAAGTGCCACTCCGGTATCGGTCCTAGTCCTGTATTAGTCTTGCTCTTTGTTTGACCTTGTCAAACCATGATTGTCCAATTAACCAATTTGATAGGTTTACAAATGTTCCATTGGATGACTGGTTCAACCTGATCAAGTTAGGTGAATCTATGACTAAGTATATAAATTACCACTCTATAGACTAGTTGGTAAATACAGTAAAAAAATAAAATAAATAAATAAATAAAAGAGAGAGAAAAAAAAAAACTCAGCATACTATGTTCTTTAGTTTTATTCTAGGAGTGAAAGTGAATGAAATTGAGGGAAACATAAAATTTATGTGTTCTTGAGTTTTTTTGCGCCTAGGAGTGAAAGTAATTGCAAATGAAAAGGAAAGAGCATTAGTGGATTTTTGACTCATCACTTTCATCCTATATTTGGGATGAAATTGAAAGGGACAAAATATTAGTAGTAAAAAAACCAAATCATCCTTGCACATTTCTTTTATTTTGTAAGGACATGATTGTAAATGTATAACATTCTTTCATTTTCTTTCTTTTTATTTCATTGATACTCGAGAACACAAATAAATATATATCTTTCTTTCATCTGCACTCAATTTCTTTTCTTCATTTTCATTTTCTTTACATTTCACTCTTAATTTAACTCAAGAACGGAGCTATATATATTTAGACCAGATCTAATGTGCAAGTATCATTTCAACATACACTCTCTTTACCAAACAGTTATGGTGGTGATCACAAAACACATAAATATATCTCACTTTAATACAAACACACCTTACAAACACTCTACACACAAACTGACAAACATAAGAAAAAAGTTCCGCACCACCAAATGGGTGCCAAAAATGAGAGGACCACACGTGGTTCAAGGAGACCGTAGTGGCCTTCGAACGTGGTTGTTGCACCACTCTACGGTTGGTGATGTACACCATTACGTCTAATCTTATAAGGTGTCCTATTATGCAAATGGAGCTATAAACCAATTAGCACCAAGGCTTAACGATAATTAGCACCAAGGCTTAACAATAAATTATGATAGGTTTTCTTTGTTCACTTTATACAGAAAAGGTGAGTTTTTGACTTAATATATACGTCGATCTATCCCCATGACCATTTTCCGTTATCCTCAAATATGTAAACCTCTTGTGAGGATGTTAGGCTATGCATAGTGGATTGGTAATTTACGGTCGAGCAACAAACACAATCGATTTGCAAATCGGTTGTCACCTCTGCGAGGCTTAGTCGAGATATCGGTTGAAGCCACGCAAAACACTCAATCGGTTGGAAATACAACTGACTTTGAAACACCAAAAAACTTTAACAATTCTCATTTTACCGTTTGAATTAAAAAAAAAATGGATCACCACTGTGACACTTGGGTTGTGTCTGAAAAAAGAAAATTGATGTGACAACTGGAAAGATGATGCAATATGGTCATCACTGTACCTACTCCTAGGTGCTTTACTAGTTAAACACCCTCTTTTTGTTTTTTGTTTTTGTTTTTTTTTTTTCGTTAAAGAAAATGAATAGTCACAGCTCACAAAAGCATATTCATGTTCGATTTCAACATGGTGATAATAAGAAAAGTCGTTAATATAAAAAACTAGTTAGTTGACCCACTTTTTGTTATTCAACGACCCTGTCCAACCCCAACCGTGTACGCGCCAAACATAAACAACAAAGTCTTGATAATTCCGCTTTCATTTTATCATTTTTTTTTAAACAATCCATCCATGAATGCAATTTTCCCCAGTTTTTGAGCCCTAAAAACCAAATCACAATTTGCAATTACAATTATATTATGGTGTTATTAAACGGTGAAAGAGCAGTGGTATTGCTGTTTGTCACAGCCATTCAATACGCTACACCTCTTTCATTTCTATACGAAACCTTATCTTTCGTTCTTCTTACTCTTTTCGCCCTTTTCGTCGAGTTCGCTGTCGAGTCTCACGGATCCACGCTCCCTTTCAACACCAGGTACCTTTACAAATTCAAATTTTGAGTCTGATTTTGGTGTTTGGGATTGTTAGTTATTGTGATTGAGTTTAAATTGGATGTTTAGTTGATGCGTAGAGGAATTAGGATGGTTTAGTTTGCGGTAAATCGCGCGAAAAGATAATGTACTTAGGTGAATTTGAATTTAAGGTGATCGAATTTTTGTTTCTAGGTTAGTTTAAGAGAGCTAGGTGCGGTTGCAGTTTGCGTCCGGAGAGATGTTAGGTTCATAAGATAACATTCGCCTTACAATGACAACAACGCGTTTTGAAATGCTTGTTAGTTGTTAGTGGTTGAGGTCCTACAGTGACATCTAATTGGGCAGTATACTGACCGTGAGATCCGCGTGCTACTTATTTATGGCCTGAAGGGGTAACAATCTCAGGTGCGTCCTGAACTTGAGACCTCCCCTAGCCAAACATCTCCTCCCCAAGGCACTTTAAGGAAACCTTGGTTGCTGGTGGAGTTCTTAGGAACTGTGCAATTAAGCGTATTGGTTTGGGTGACCAACCGGGAAGTCTTCACGGGCTACAAAAGCAAAACCGTGAGCATGTAGGCAAAATGGACAATATTGTGGTCTGAGTAGGCGGGATGTTACACGCCTTATGACTCTTATAGGCGCCGCCACGTCAACTTTTTATCCTACAACTCAAAACCAAAACACAACCTCCTTAATAACATTCCTATAACACACCACAAAAAATACCCACTCACTCACAAAAAAGGAAAAAGAAAAATGCGTAACGACCGTGAAGCAAATGGTGAAACCGCCTGTAACACAAAGGGGCGGTGCAGTATAATTATTATAGGGGAGCCATAGGGTCCTTGCACCGTGCCCTCTAACCTATCATCGAACTCGAAGTTAACTTTTTGTGCAATTTAAGGTTTTTTCGACTTTTCTGTATCATAATTTTAGCCGAAATGACCGAAAGTTGAAAAAACCTTACATTGCACAATTAGTTAACTTGAGTGATACCTTAAACCGAGAAATAAAAAGTTTGATATGTAAAATTTAAAGTGGCCTAAAGTGTAGTACCTTTTTGTTTGAATTTGCCCTTTGGGTTTTATGATGGAAATTCTAACTAGACTAATGTATTCATTATTTTGTTTCGGTATTGTTTCAAAATAGACTAATGTACTTAGGTGCGTCGGTAATTACAGCCGATGATGTCCAGACATTGCAAGTCTGTTTTTTTAATGAGCTAGTTTGCTAATTAGTGATAACAGGCGTCATCATTGAAATGCCACATAAGCAAGGAAATGTTTGTGAGATTACCAAATTAGTTATAATTAACAAGTGCGGGGTATCATTAGTGTCTGAAATGACCTTTCATCATAGAAACACCACATAAGTGAGAACCAGTCTTCGGGTTATTAAATTACCAAATTGGTAAACTAAGATTAAGACATTATAGCGTATAGTTATTAAAATAGACCAGCAATTTAAGTATGTTCATTTGCCTAGTCATTAGTCCGTTTCAAATTGATAGGAGCACATTTTTGAAAATGGTGCCACTGAGCTCGTAAATTTTTTTGCTTTAGGAAAGAACTAGGCCTTTGTTTACAGTTTAAAATTTTGGCTTAACACTTTAACAGAAAGAGCGAAACTTGTGTTTGCTTGGTATCCGTGTTCCGAAGGATTTTAGAGAGGTTCTGTATCTATGATTACTGACCATATTTGGTAATTCTAAATTTGTTTGTTTGTTGTCGTGTTTATCGTATTAGGCCGGGTGCTTCATCAGGAATTCTTCTAGGCGCAGTTACCCTTCCTGGTCTCGCAGTTTCAAAGCTGATACAGCTAAGGAGAGGATTGTTGGTGAACGAAGTAACGATCGAAGGTACATTGCTTAAAAATCAATTCCTTTTTTTACTTGTTAGAATCGGTAATCACACACGCTCAATTTAATACCAACAAGTATAACACAAAGTGTACGTGGTTCAACAAAAATGCGTTACATCCATGCTCTCACTAGGATAATAATGATTGATGTTTTGGAATTTTGATAAAACATACTCTAATGATAACATGGCCCCTTTAACAATCGGATTTTAAACCGAAATATACTTATGACAGAAAAAAAAAAAAAAAAAAAAAAAAAAAAAAAGGTTTTATTCAACTGCAATATATAACCAAATTCAGCCATAGTCAATTAATGACCAGATCAGACTGGTGGTAGGACTTTAACTTGGTCATTTCTGTCATCTTACTCGTTGTGCTTTGGCATATCTCCTTTTGCAGATGTTGCGTATATACGGTTGCAATATTGGGCTACTTCTACTAGTTGCCTCTTTGTGCTGGTTTTCCTATACTTCATTTGTCGACACGAATCCAACAAGAACAAATCAGTGTCTTCTCATAGAGGCTGGCACACAAAGTTCAGCATTGGTTGTATAGCCTTATTTGCAGCAATGTGTTATCTATCACTTGCTGCAAGATCACCTAGTGGTGAGTATGTTGATCTTACTTTTTGTTCCCAACTAAATAGCTTTTGGAATATGAATCGCGTCTTTTGTTACTCAAGTTGAATGAAAGTTACTAAAGGGAAAGTTGTACTGCGATTTACCCATCTTGCAGGACGGTACATGACATTGAGTTTGTTGTGGGTCGTTATCCATGGATTGGCAGCTGTGAAATTCATTCAGCATGTTCTTCAAACATTTCCAGCATGTGCTTCTTTTGGTATATTCTTCGTGTTTCTTTTTTTTTATTCTTCATTGTTTGGTTTTGTGTTACTTACCTAAGACATCTTTTCTATTTTTAGGCGAGGCACTTTTGGTTACAGCTGGATCTGTTGTTTATTTTGGAGACATGTCCGCATTTACAATAGCAAAGGTTACTATTCATTTATCTTTCTTTTTTTTTTGTCAACTTTTTATACACTGGAAGTTTGAAAATGTTTCGTGTGTGACTCTTTGATCAAGATAGCATCCCATGATTTCTATCCAATGATGCACATCCATGTTGTTTAATTGTTTCGGGGATCACAAATGGTGGAAAGAGATTTTTTTATTTTTATTTTTTTTGATTGGTGAGATGCCATACTATATAAGTATATGTTTAACACCATATTTTGTCTGAACAGATCAGCAAGCACCTTGTATCATATGGGTTACGTTCGATCACATATGGTGTGGAAAGAAGTGAGATATGCACTATTATTCAGGTTCGCGTTTCTTCATACTTTTTCAACTCTTTAATAAATTTGATCTCGCATACTGTTTCACAAGAGACATTTGTTTTAATGCATGCAGGGGATGCTTCTTGGCCTACTGCTTTCTCCAATGTTGTTCAAATTTATCCTTCAAAGATGGGAACTTTATACAACCTCATCAAATGCTGAAGTCAGAGGAAATCATGAGTCTGGACGAACTGCTATGTTTTATGGTTCTCTAGCATTCACCGTATTAGCTATTGCTCCATTTTGGATGCAGTTTGTCCAAGATTTCTCTATTCATCCCTTCCTATGGTACTACCAGTCTCTGTAGCTCAATTCACTTTAAACTACTTTTATCCTGAACCATTGCATGCATTATTATCATGTATATATGTGATAACTCAGTGTTTCTTTACAGGGTGTTAAATTTTGTTTTCTCTGAACCACACAAAAGGCTTTCCTTATGTATATATTGGGTGGCTGTTATATCTGCATCAGTTTTGCGGTTTTACAACATCTCTAAGAACAGTAAGATCGAGCGAATTCTTCTCAGAAAATACTATCATCTGGTTGCAGTCTTGATGTTTGTGCCAGCACTTGTCTTCCAGGTAATATGGGCTTCCAAGTTTGGATCAACCACTCTCTATAGGTGGCAAAATGGGTTGGTCGGGTAATGGGTAAACATTGATTCAGTTCATAAGTCAAAACATGTCCATTTGACTTTTTGGCCACTTTTAACTCTTATTTTTCTGTTTACCTGTTTAACTGTACCATGCTCAGTTGACTTTTCAGAATTTTTTATCTAGTGCATTCAAAATTAATAATTTGTCCTTTATCTTTTTTCTTTTTCAGCCGTCTTTTCTCAACTTGGCTTTTGGTGCAGCATTGGGGGTTTTCTTAGTGCTGGAAATTATTCGAGTAAATTCCTCTTGAAACTTGTTTTTGTTGTTGATATTCTTTTTTGTGTCATAATGTTATAGGTATATAACAAAAAGTTACTGGGTAGGTATGGAGAATTTGGCCACTGGGACCAATTGTGCACCAGTTTATGAATGCCTTCACTGATCATCGTGATTCTGATCTTCTTATAGTTAGGTAATTATTTTATTTTCTGTATGTCAGAAAAAGAAATAAACAGTTTCTAGATAACAGTGAGCATGTGCTTAGTTTTGTGCATCTTGCGTATGCAGCCATTTTTCGCTTCTTTTGGGATGTGCATTGCCTATCTGGATGTCTTCTGGATTCAATGATCGTCCTTTAGCTCCTTTTGCTGGAATTCTAAGCCTTGGAATCGGAGATACCATGGTAATAGTACTATTTTTTTATATGTATTCTGTAATTAAATGGGCAAATTAAAGGAGCAAAGTACTTTACAAAATAGTCCAATTTGGTAATAATATTTTTTATGTTACCATACTAGTTTAGTCATTTAAGATACAAATGAGCTACTTTGGTGATTTAATTTTTTCTCTGATTTTTGGTAATTATATTTCGGTAGTTAAAGTTTCTTTTATCCAATTTGGTAATTACGTTTTTATACTATATTACTAAAATAGGCCATCTAAAAGGACTTTAATTACCAAAATAAGACATTTACTTAATCAAATCATCTCAAAAGTACCTTGCATCATTGATTTATGATCTAACAAAAATTCAAATGTTTTATAGGCATCTATGGTTGGATACAAATATGGCGTTCTTCGGTGGAGTAAAACAGGCAGTGAGTATAGCTTATTATGTTTGGTAATTATGTTTCCCTTCATCTCCAACTAAAACTTTTATGTTTTTCTTTCAGAGAAAACTGTTGAAGGAACTGCTGCTGGCATAACTTCGGTCCTGGCTGCTTGTTCTGCCCTACTTCCACTCTTGGCTGCCACCGGACACATGTTCACCCAGGTATATCTCTATCTATATATACTAGAATGGTACCCGCGCAATGCGGCGGCGGGTACCATGTGATTATATTTTGTGTTATTTGGTTACACGTTTAGTTGTCTTCATGCTTTATAAGTAGAGATATTAGAGATGGTTAAGCCAAATAATTTTAGTTTGAACAACCAACCGCTTCCTGACAAACTTCCTAACCAACTTGCTTCCTAACACTGGCGGAGGATTATAGGGGCTAGAAGGGGTGCTGCCCCCCCCCCCCCCCCCCCCCCCCCCCCTTATATTTTAGCTCACAACTAGCAAGTTGTATGGACATAAAAATTTAGATACTATATACTTGCCTCCTAAATATTTGGTAACCGTCAAAACTAAGCTGATGAGGAAATTAAAAGTCAAACACAATAAAAAGGAACTTGTGTAATTTGTTCAAAAATTCTCTTCGCATTTGGTTTGCTATTCGTTTGTCTAAAGCTTTCGAAGAGTTCAAGAAGGTCGTTGTCAGTTGGTGCTTTATATAATAAGTTGCGGTAGTTTACTAGTTTTACCTTTTGTTTTTTGTATGACTATACCGATAGTCACTTATATAAGAATGTTACAATCAATTTTTGAAATGTTTCCCCCCCCCCCCCCCCCCCCCCCCCCCCCCCAAACAAAATGTTCAAGCTAAGCCACTGCTTCCTAACAAATTAATTTTGAAATCTTTCCATAATAAGTAAGAAAAAAGTCTGAATTTTAAGCCTTTCTAATTATAGAATAGTCCCAAATGCATTATATAGTAGTATAGATATAGATATTTGGTATGTCTCGTTTGATTGACTCGATGTCTTGTTATTACATTTTTTTTATTTTTTTTGTTAATTAACTGATGCGTTAAGTTCAGTCACAAAAAAACTAAAGTGTAAATTGCCCAAGAAAAGTACCTAAAATTACGAAATTTGCCAATGTGGTGTATCAGTCATTTCTCGTTCATTGAAAGGAGTGGAAGTTCAACTCGCAAATATCAAAATAAAATTTGATTAAATTGAACAATTGCAATCAAGAAACACTGGGCCCATTTGGACCGCCCATTAGGTCCATTTGGTCTTTATTCAGATGAATTATAACCAAACTCAACTCATTTAAGTAAATGGGTCGAAGTTGCGACCTTTAATCACACGTTCATGTTTCTGAAATACAAACTTATGTTTTGATTTGTGATTTTCCTGACACTTTGCCAAATACTTGTGCAGCATTGGTTGTCTCTTCTGTTGGCTGTCACGGTGAGTGGTTTGCTAGAGGCATACACAGCACAACTTGATAACGCCTTCATACCCCTTGTTTTCTACAGTCTTCTCTGCCTGTAAATAACGCTAACAAGTAATAGTAATAGGAAAAATAGATAACCCCTTTTTGTAATGTTGAGTTTTATACATAAATGAATTAGAAGTAGCAGATTAGTGCTCAAATATTGAAAACCTGCACATTCTTTCAATGACCAAAGAAATCATATACAATAATACAGAGTAAATTTTTTTGTTACATGTCAACTGATATGCCCTGCATTATAGAACTATGAACATTGTTTATTTGAAGGCATAATGCGTTCTAATCAAGAACCTCATGAGAAACTCGTGTATATAAAATTTTACCTAATATTTTCATTTGTTTGGTCTGATTTTTAATAATATTGACAAATTCTCATATGAGATTGTCGACTGTCCCCTTCAATTCTTATTTAACCGTATGATGAATGGTCTGAGTTATTACTCATAAGATCTAGACTTAATATCATTTAGCTATCATCATCGTTTTTAGTACCTTGTTTTTCTTGTGGTCTCTTCTTCTGAAAAAGATATGATGTTAACCTTACGAAAGTAGTCCAATTTTAACATTAAAAGTAGGGACAGATAGATTATTCAACCATCGTAAAGCAATGCGCCTGGACCAACTACAGAACCTTGATTCATCCATCAACCAATTGTAAAACGATTGCAACTAGACTCATCAAAGGAAGCCGACAGTAATATCTTTTTCTCAAATTTCCCATAAATGCATTACAACAACGTTGACAGTAATATCTTTTTCTCAAATTTCCCATAAATGCATTACAACAACGTTAACGTGGAAATATCTGCATCAGGTAATTGTTTCGATATTTCTTAGTACAGTATTTGGTTTCTAGTGCTGTCGACTTAAAATATTCGTACTCATTTCGATATTTGATTAATATTTATGTGAAAATTGCCTCTAATCCCTTAATCGCCTTGTTTTATACATGCTTCGTAGCCAAGAACAAACTTTAAGATATCAATATCTTACTCTAATAGCCAAACAACATCGTTGCAGAAAACATAAGCTGATTATATCACTTTTTAAGGTTAACCATAGTTAATAAACTTGACAAAACATGAAGACAGTTCTGACTTGCCTTGTCTACCAGTAACTCGACACAAACAAAATAAAAAGTAAATAAAAAATATAATATCGATCAATCCTAATCAGTCACACTTGCTACCTTCTGGCATTTTGGGACCTTGTGATGCACTTTTTCACTCCAGGTCTTATTGAGTTATTGTACTAGCAGTACCCATACCCCCTTATTTATTAAAGGTACAACTTAACAAAACTAACGTACAACTAATCAGTTATAACCCCCCGTTCTAGTTGTAACCGATTGGTGAACGGGCTTGTTTAAGTAATCAAGTTACACGTGGACAATCCTAGCCCGAACATGTAACTGGAAAACTAAACATTTAACCTGTTTATTTAAACGGGTTGGCGGGTCAACCCTTTTCACCCGTAATAAATATAACATTATTATGAAATTTGTTGATGGGTTGACCCGTTTAACCTATACGCATCCTAACCTGTTTATAAAGGTTCGGGTGGGTCAACCCTAACATGACATGGAACTCATTTAACCCAACTAACTTGTTTACTTTTGTGTCGCTTTTTGGGTCATGTTGGTAAGATGCCACTCCTAGTTCAACTGTTTTAAGGTTATTCCGCCTTTTCAAGAGAATTTTTGTCTTTTTATATTGAGGGGGAAATTATAATAAACGCGATCATTAATGACCTATTATAACTTTGGTGTCGATACCACGTTCTGAAAATAATACTAATAGCTTGTATTGTAATTGTCACGGGGTGTTGCTTAGGCCCTGCTGCCCTGAACTTTTTGGCCATCTCAAGGTCCCATACACCTGAGAAACTTCAGGGTGTGTTGTCTGTCATTCAAAAAACATTAATTAATTCTATAAGATAAGATCGAAGCTATGATTTGGTTTCATAATTTTAAAGATACATAAGGGGTGTTTTGACATTGCATATTAGAAAAATATCTTGTGAAACTAATTCTAAAGATATGATTATTTGGAGATTAAATAACTACTAGTAGTAGCTAGGACAAGTATGGTTCTGATTATGAGATTATTTGAGTGTCATTACACATGCAAATTTTTAGATAATCAAATTTCCAAACACTCAAGCAACCATTATCTAAAAGTAAATTGCAAAAACCATCCATGTGGTTTGGCCAAATTGCAAGCGCAGTGGCTACAAATTCGTGAGTGAAGGATAAACTTTGGTGTGCAATCTTCGTCAATGGTATGACAACTTATGAACGTTGTAAGTGCAAGTCCTGTCAGGGATAATTGCACACCAAAGTTCCCCACAAAGACCGCGCTTGCACTTTCCAAGATGTGGACTGCGCCTACGATTTAGGCAAGTAATATGAACTGTTTTCGCAGTTTACTCATTATCTTGTATATCACAGCTCTAAGTGTAAAAACATATTCAAACAATGCTTTTTAATTGGCAGCCCATTTGTAATAGCTGGTTAAGTGTATTCTGCTCATTTCTTTAATTATATATAAACATTGCTTGCCTCTTGATCAAGATATATAAGTACATTGAGATAAAATTATTATGATTAATCATATACGGAACAAAAACATCATTTTGGTTGAAATCATGTCATCTCTTTGCAATAATATCATATCCATAGCAGACCATAGTTGACATAGAAAGGAAGCAACAAAGTGTTTAATAGACATTTTAGAGTAACAAAAATATTGAAGAATACCATTTAAGATATGCGGATGGTCGTTTATACAAGTAGTATATGACGTCGTATATCCACTAAAACCAAAGTTATGTCCGTATGAAGTTTGTGTCACTTTAATACATGTAACATGTTTGTTGCATAAACTACTTCCAACAAGTTGTTCAGTCTACTATGCATCAATAATATGCACGTTCTTCTTCTTTTTTTTTTTTTTTTTGAACAGCATATGCACGTTCTTCTTGTCGTCTAACTGTTAACTATATATACGTACACATACATATACGCAAGGTATCTCCATCTATACACATTATATGATAAGTTATAATATTTGTCAATAAAGTAGGCATGAGGTGACTTTGCCTTAATTGGGGCCCTGACGATCAAAGCCTCAATCCTCATTCACATGCGAGTGCTCACATTAACCTCTCTACCTCTCGCTTTCTCTCGTAGTCTAGTGGTGTATATAAGGGTAAATGACGAGGAAGCGCATTGCAAATTATCAAGTTTAAAGTATTTGATATAGAAAATTAGAATGGCAAAAGTGAGAGGTAGTAATAGTGGTAAGAAAAACAATGGCATTTTGAAGCTTAAGTCAGTTGTGGAGAAATTGCAAAAGGGTCTATTCTTGGCCAAGAAAAGGAGAGATTCCTTCTCTAGCCAAGAAACGGTCCCAAAAGACGTGAAAGAAGGTCACTTTGCAGTGATAGCATCCGATGATTATGTAGAAAGGAGATTTGTTGTGCCAATGACATGCCTTCAACATCCTACTTTTCTAAGACTCTTGGAGAGAGCCGCAGAAGAGTATGGGTTCGACCATGAAGGTGCTCTTATGCTACCTTGCAGGCCGAGCGAGCTAGAGTGGATGCTAAAGGAACAAATAGGGTCTCAAGATGGTGAAGAATGGCGTTCGTATCATACCATGGTGGAAAGTTGCTAATCTTATGACAAATTTACTTATTTTTCTAAATGTTGGTTGTTTTGCACGTCGATATGTAAACCCTTGACAAATGAAGTTAAAAGGGTTTTTGGTGCAATAATCCGTTTGGCTAATCATTTACGTATCTGTTCTCATCAGTTTATATTGATTAAGAATATCGATTTATAGTTTATATTGCATAAGTTTGTCAGATTACAAACATTTTTTGTATCATTGACTACAAAAACTCAACTACCTTCTTATAACTCCTCGTTTAAACAATTAAACCTTAGATTATATGTTTCGCAAATTGGCTATATAAGTATATATAACTGTCATCTTAAGACCAAATCCTAAATATATATCACTAGCATGCCACATTGTTCTGATGTCGATACTATACATCCAGACATTCACATAGTTGACATGATACGGAATATAGTTTTTGTGGTGCGTCTATTTATGCTTGTTTCGGCTCTTATATGTGACTATAAAAGTAACATCAATAGCATACCTATGAACTATGCCTGCAGCTTATACATAGATATCTTTTTAATATCCACAATTAGAGACTAAACCACAAAACTCTTATTAGTTTAGTGTGGACAAAAGCTTTCCAAATTCTAAACATAATATTTGGTTCATCTCCTAGTTTACTTTCTTATAATTCTCACATAACGATTAGGCTCGAAGCACATCTCTAAATAACCGGTGTTACCAAGTTTTCTTTTTGCAAATGGCAATGAAGAAAAGGACTATGTCTAACATCTGCCGTTAAGAGGGCATATGCTCAATCATTAACGAAAAAGGGCATATCCCGAAAGGCGTCATTACATGATTGATTGATTGAAAACGGGCAAATGTTGTACGATATATGACAGTTGTTTCTAGTTAGATATGAAGTACTCAAGGTACAACTTGCAAAGCGTAGAAGAAAGCGACTGTTAGGAAATAAAGCACAAAGAAAGTGTTGTTCATTGCCAATGGCTTCCATTCGATCTGTGCTGGTTGGGGCCTAATGGTTTGCACTTTTTACATATTTTGCTGAACCAGGGACCCAATGTGGGCTTAAACCGCATTGCTAATAAATGACACCCAACCAAAACTGCAAAGATAGCATTTTTGAGGCTAATATTTTCTCTTTTGCTTTTTGCGACTCTGATAAATAGCTTTGGCCATGCAGGAACTCAAGTGTTGTCTCTTAAAACAGTCAAAATATCCGCAGTTGTCAAAACTACGAAACAAGATAATGAATGTCATTAGCCTGATAGTAGTACACACTACAATTTGCCTTGAAATGAAATGATGAACGATTCTTGTAGCACGTATCAAAGATATAATTCATTATTACTTTCCTAGGTCGGTCCAAATATTGGCCAAAATCTAGGCAATATGACCGACCTGATTCCACATTCAACATAAGGTCCAGAAATACATTAGAGTAGCTAGATAACACTTAGAGAATACATCGGCATACATTTTACAATCTTTAATGAAAGATGATATATATCACTAACTCAGACAGCAAATGCAGGAGAGGCAATTTGCAAGTGGTTAAAGAAGTCCCCAAAGTCTCAAAAGAATATCTGTATTTTTCATTCTTGTGTTTTCTCCTTTTTCAGCTTTTGGGAATCTGTTTTAGCCACCTGGCCGATCCCAACCCAACTTAACCATGTATAATATGGAGCCTATGATGACATGGGTCTAATGCTATTAATCAGATAGACCAGCCTTACTCCTCAAATGCTCCTTGAAAGCCATAATATCACCATCCCAACGAGTCACAGCTTGATTCTCACATACCCAAATCTCATGAGCCACTTGGTTTATAAGTCTGAAGTCATGGCTAACAAGCACCAAACCACCATCCCAGTCATTCAAAGCATCAGCTAACGAGTCAATTGTCTCGATATCCAAATGGTTAGTTGGCTCATCCAAAAGCAATATATGTGGTTGCCTATAAGCTAACCATGCAAATATCACACGGCTCCTTTGACCATCTGAAAGATTCTTCATTGGCATCACTTGTGCTTTCCCACTCAGACCAAACCGCCCGATAGCTGCTCTCATTCTTTCCTCCTCATTTCCTGGATACTCAGTCATCATATAAGTCAAAGCCGACATTTCAAGGTCAAGCTTTTCCGCCAAGTGCTGATGAAATTGAGCAATCCGTAAGTGGTTATGCCGTCTCACCATACCATCAAGGGGGACTAACTCACCCGTCATGAGTTTCAACAAAGTACTCTTACCAGCCCCATTGGGTCCCACCAATGCAACACGAGAATCAAGATCAACCCCAAAGTCAAGTTTCTTGTAAATAAGGTTATCTGGTGTGTAACCAAATGAAACTTCCACAAACTGTAGGACAGGTGGCGGAAGCTTACCCACGTCAGTAAAACGGAAAACGAGTACCTTGTCTCGTGTCACCTTTTCTGTAAGACCACCACGCTCCATTTTGGCCAGGGTCTTCTCCTTACTCTGAGCTTGACGGGCAAGCTTAGCAGACCCGTGTCCAAACCTAGCAATGTACTCTTTCATTGACGCAATTTGATCTTGCTCCCATTTGTATTGTTTCATTTGATTCTCTTCTAGTTCCGATCGGGTTTGAACATATTGGTCAAAATTCCCTGTGTAAAACTTCAGTTTCTTGTTTTGCATATGGATTATGTTGGTGCATACACCGTTAAGGAAGTCCTGGGAGTGTGAGACCACGACAAGTATGCGTTCGAACTTTTTAAGGGTTTCCTCCAGCCAGACACAAGCTTCAAGATCTGCATTGAATGGGTCGACTTGGGTTATAATGGATCTCAATGCGCAAAGTTAAATAAAAAACCAGCTTGAAAAGGATACATAGTATTTTAAACACATATAACCTCCAAAATCATTTTTTTTCAAACAAAGTAGATTGTTTTACAAGCAATAACTTACCAAGATGATTTGTCGGTTCATCAAGCAATAAGATAGTAGGGTTCATGAAGAGAGCACGTGCCAAAGCAATCCGCATTCTCCATCCACCAGAAAAGTCTCGTGTTTTCTGTTCTTGCATTTTTTTGTTAAAACCAAGACCGTTCAGAATCTCAGCAGCACGCTTCTCAGCAGTAGATGCATCCATAGCTTCCAAACGTTCATAAACTCTCTCGAGAGCTTCCCCACCACCATCATCCTAATTCCAAATGAGAAGTAAATGTTATCTATGCCTTTGTGCAGTAGAAACAATCAGTACTAACTAAAGTGTATCTCTAGTACACAGCTAGAGTTGGTAAGTTCGAACCATTTGGTTGATCTTGTTGTGCATTTTTCTAACGGGTCAAATGGTTCCAAAAAAGCTAAAAGGTCAAGGGTCAAATGGGTTGAACACTGCTTAAAGTCCAAATTTAAGCGTTTACTCAAAGATATAGATTTTCAATGTAATAATATTTTGTTTTAATCATAACTGACACAATATACTTATTTATAACAGATGGACAAACATGGTCTTTTTGTACCCGCACCCCTTTTGACCGTTACCTGACTAACAAATTTCCACCTCTAAAACACCCTTTAAATACTTTGAATGATCAGTGTCAGATTGCTTACCTGTCCAATCAAACGTTCAGCTTCTTCCTCCAACTTCAGCCTTTCTTCGTCACAATTCATCACGGCCTCAAGCGATGACATATCAGAAGCTTCAATCTCTCTGGTAAGATGGAATATATCCATGTGCTCCGGGATGGGAAGCTCACGTTGTCCAATTGAAGTCAGAAGAGTAGATTTACCACAGCCATTCAACCCGAGTAAACCATATCGTCTAAAAGGTAGAAAAAAGAAAGGAAAAAAAAAGGGATTAAATTACAAAAACAATTATCAGCCCATATGTGCAAACAAAAGTGATATGCATCAACTCGATGTAATTGACACAAACCTCCCATAGTTGAGCTCCAGCTCAGAATCAACAATAAGATCATGCCCGTGAAATGTAAGTGATAAAGACTCTATCTGCATTCATAAACTGGAAGTCAGAATATTCATCCATGTTATCAATATGGTCAAGTAATCTGTTTTCAGGAGTCCACCAGATACTTGCAGAATTATGTGAAACATACGGCTATGATCTATAAAAAGGAGGTGATATTTCATGGAAATACTCCTTATAGTGACGTACTGACGTTGAACAGATTTGACATATAGGTTAATAAATAACATGCAACGTTGACAGCAAAACACCCTGATAACATACCTATCTGACTAGCATTCGCCTAGGTGCCACCACAGCATCCAGCATATGCTATTCTTAACATTGAAAACAATCATTAACCAATCAACCAAAGAAGAAAATAAAATTAGAAATACGCAAATATTATCTAAAAGAGTATAACTATCAGTGCCGAAAACTTATGGTGTGAAATGAGATATCGACCCGTGAACTTCAAAACATATTGTTGAGTTTTGCTTTTTAGTCCCTTAGTAAGTCAACTATAAGATACTCGTATTTAGCAGCTAAAAGAGGAACGAGGTTCAACATAAGCCTAAACCATATCCACTGAGTTTTTAGACACAATGTTTTACAGAAATTACAACATTGGCATATCTCTCCATCACAGCTTCATAATATTGCAAATAAAGATATAGAGATCTTTTAAGGTAAATAAATCCAAAATGTTACCAAAATTATAAGCAACACCAGGTAGAAGCTAATTGACAAATAGGGTAACTAATCGACATTGAATGTATAGAAAGGAATTGGGTACAGAGACAGACTGCATGAAATAGCTGTGGTCACTTTTGCAGTGGTTACACTTCGTGGTGTTTGTTTTTTAAAAAGTGCCTCTTAACAGCCTCTTAATCTGACTCGTTTAGACACAGTCAGACATTTGGGTCATTAAGTGCGTTTGTTTTTTTCTTCTCGTTCAGAGGCAGTTAGAGGCTCAAACCTCTTAACCAACAAGATGTGTAGGGGATGTCTTGTTGCCTCTTAATGTCTTTTAATGTTTATGTGTCGCAAGAATAAAATTGCATCATATTCATATCATTCAGATATTTTTTTCCAAAAAAACAAACAATTTTATTTCATTCAGATTCAGACATTTACGCCTCAGATTCAGATGTGCGAATCAGATTCAGAGCCTCTTAATAAACAAACAGCACCGAAGTCTCCTCTCACCATTCTAATTTTTAGACTGTATTGTGCCCTATGAGTAGCATAACCTCTTTTAAGAATAGAGCAAGAAGAACATATTATCACCTATTATCTGCTTATTGTGTTTTAAGATATACAATACTGAAAACTCCTATTTTTAGTACTTATCTGAACATATTATCACTCGTGTCAAAACGTCATATCCAGGACTAGAACTCTCAATAATCTAGAATTACAAAAACATTTATATTCTTAGCAACCTAATTATAAAACAAATGAGTTTTTCCCTATTCAGGTTACCCCGGGAAGACTGAGTTGATGTACGCAGCCTAACCAAGGTATCCCTGTAACTCTTTCCACCCTTTCCGTAGCCACCCCAAATGTGTACCTTTAAACATGAACCCCTTGTGAGGAGATCAGAGTGCTTAACGGCCTTAACCACTAGGTCACTTTGGTTATGGTTTTTCGGCAAGCTAATTATCAAACCAAATAATATTAAATATATATTTCATTTCTACCAAACAAATAAACAAAACACATCAACTGACATAGTGGTAAGGCACTTGACCTCCTCACAAGATGTCAAGTGTTCAAACCTCACTAGATACCCGTTTGAGGGCAGCCTGGGAAGGGCCAGAATACGTAACATCTGGGTCTCAGAATCGCCATCTCGAGTATAAACCGAACAAGAAAAACCTCATCCACTTCACAACCAGGGGTGGCGGACCCACGGTTGTAAATCATCAGGTGCACAATTTTTTATTTTACGAGTATAAGAAAAATAAAAAATAAACTAAAAAGTACGATTTCATTAAAACTAGTAAACAAATTAAGATAGACATGTATTTCTAACTAAACAAGGCATATATTTATGTAACACAAAATCTCAAGACCAAGTTCATTTCTTGGACCAACGGGCCTCTGGTTTAGTGGTACAGAGGTTTTACCCTCAGTAGTCAAGGTCTCAAGTTCGAGTCTTGTCTAGGGCGATAGGGTTTCCTCCAGCGTGCGTAAAGGGAAAGGGAAGGGTGCCATTGCTTTCTGGGCTGGACCAACCTGTTTGTGTGGGCTCGCTACGCCTTCTGGGCTAGGGGCCATGTAGCCACAACTGCCGTTCAAAAAAAAAGTTCATTTCTTGGAAATTGGGATTTTTAACAAAAATCAAAAAAAAAAAAAAAAAAAAAAAAAAAAAAAAAAAGGTTCATTTATTGGAAATTGGGATTTTTAACAAAAATTTATTCTAAGCGACAAACATCCATCAGTTTCAGGTCCTCCCCTAATACCCACACAAACATACATAATCACAAATACATCAAATATATCATGTAAACTACTCACCCTAATATCTCTAGACAAAGGATGAGAACAAAGCACCCCAGTACAAGTCCGATCAGATATCACAAGCCCTCCCATCCCATGCTCCACTTTCTCCACCGTTTCCTTTTGAGCCACCTTCTTCTTCTTCTTCGCAGCAGCAGCCTTACCTCCTCTCTTAGCAGCAGCTGCAGCCTTTTTTTGAGCTGCCTTCTTCTTGCTAGCCTCAGATACCATCTTTGAAATATGTTTTGATCTAAGAAAGCTTTTGTATACCTTGTGATCGATGTTAAGAATGATCTGGAAATCTGGAATATTATAGAACCGTGAGGATTTTGGTTTGGTGTATATAATAAAGTTGACATATAATGTTGTGTGTTGTATATGTAGTAGTAAGTGTGTGAAAGACAAAGTGACATGTGTCTTATGATTATGGGTAATTTACACCGATGGTACTTAAACTCCGCATGATTCTCGAATATAGTCCCAAATTCTCAAAAATCGCAATTATAGTCTTAACATTTTATGTTAATTGCGCGCCCGGTCCTTTTCTTTTTTTGCTAACACTTGTTAACATTTTCGTTAACTGCGAAGGTCTTTTTGTCTTTGCTTGTCCAAACACCCCAATTATACTGTTAGGGTGTGTTTGGTAAAGAGAAATGGAGCCCAAAAAAAGGAATTTAGTCAATTTCTCTTGTTTGGTAAAACAAAGAATTGAAAAAGCGGAGATATGTAAACTCTCGGGAAAAAGCCCCTTTGTATTTTGGTTTCCACTCGGTTTGGAGTGGAATTGGGTGAGAAGCGGAGAATTACATTTTCAAGCTACAAAAGTAAAAATAAAATCAAAATAATTTAATGGGGTATAAAAAAGAAAGTCACGTGAGGTGCACATTCTATCAAACTTTCAAGATACACTTCATAGTTCACACCTCTCAAAAGGAGATCCCAACCTTATCTTTCTAAAAAAATACCTCTCAAAAGCAATTGTGGGTATCATCTTTAGTAATCGTGGGATCTCATCCTTATTTTGTTAAAAATATATATATGTGTTCTTCATCATGACTGGAATCTCATTTTTTTTCTTTTTTTTTTCATCAACGATATTTGATTAACAGGTTTGTGTTAGATTAGTTTGAATTTTTTTGATCCATGTTCATGGGGATGGTCTTCTGTGTTGTTGTTTGATAATTTGTATTAAGCTTTTCATTTGACATCTTGAGCAATTGAGTTAGTCAAATAAATATCTCTTTTGTTATCATCAATAAACTGGATCTGTGGTTCTTTAATTTTGCTTGTGCAATGCAAACTATCATCATGAATTTTTGTTCTTTGTTAATTGAACCTGGCAAATGACCCAATTCACCTTTTCTTTAATTATTATTTTTTTTAATCTTTTTAATTCTTAATCAAACAATATATTGATTTTTATTTAATTCTCAAAGCCATTTCTTTAATGTTACCAAACAATAGAATTAAGAATAAATTCTCTACTGATTTCAATTCTCTGAATTTCTAATCTCTACTCCATTTCATTTCTCTGAATTTCTCTCTACCAAACGAGCCCTTAGGATGTGTTTGGTTATTTTTTTTAAAAATGTTACTAGCTCTCTTACTCTTATTAGTAAGAGGTGGACTGATGTTTTGCTTGTTTATTTATTTTTTCTTTTTAATCAGACCCAGTTATACATATAACATCTTACTCAGTAAGAAGTGGGCGACTTATCTTATTACCTCTTACCCGATAAGATATTGAAGACTCGTGTTAATATAATATATTTGATGATTTATTAACTATATTATATTTATGATAAAAAGTCTTGTTTCATTTTTATTTTTTATTTATTTTTTTTTTGTGCAAAGGTGAATTATATTAATTTCCAACCATAGTACAACTCTTGAGAATAACATAAAGCTGACATTGGACATTTCCCAATTCAGATACAAACACAATGTATACTAGTATAGACATTAGACTTCTAGCTACTTTGTTTGGTACAATTGATATCAGATACAATGCCAAAACAGATTAATCACAGATCATTGCTTGCACAATCTTCTTTAATCATTTTTCATTTGATTCACCTTATTATAGCCCCTACCATTTAGCTACATTTCCCTTCTTCTTTCCACCATAACCGCTCAACCTACCACCACAGTGATTAAGGTAGCAAAGAAGAAAGGCATCACTAGGAACCAATAACCCCTCCAAGTTAAGGGCTCTTTCAAATGTGCTACATTTCCATCTTTACAAATGGCTTCACACATTTAGAAACACTCACCTTGAGGGAGGACCAACCATTACCTCCTTTGATGATGTATTGGAAGGACCAAGAAGGATCATCTTTCATTCCTATCTATTCCATTCATCATACACCATCCACCCAAGCCATTTACCCTTCACAATGACAGACCCTACTTTATGGTACATCCTTACTGAATTAGACCTCCTATTTAGCCAAATATGACTGTCCAATCCCCTCCCAAGGCCAAACTGAACAAATCATATAGGTTACCATAGGTACAGTCACACCAGATAGAACTCCAAGGTACAAGGTATCTCCTCATTGTAATGGCATGCAATTAGTATTAGACAGCAATTATAGAAGTTGTTGTTGTTAATCATGTATCCAAACACTCCTTTATTCATTAGCCAAGACTGAATGCAGTTATCTTTATTGCTCTTATTCTCTTCAGGCTGCATTAGCTATTATTATCATTACTTATTCAACTTGAAACATCTATATTCCACCTCCCTGGACTTTAGCTTTCCAGAATTTTCTTTTGAAATTTAACATTCCATGCCTGCTCAGCTTCAGGAACATTTGTAGACTGTTTTACTGTGATAGTAGTCATCTTGGCTTTTAGTTCCTCACATATTATATCAAACTGATACACGGGATTGCGCCCTCGCAACAGGTTTTACCTCTCAAGGGATCTTGAGAAGCTTGCAATCCCCGCCAGGCAGTGTACCTGATCGTTGTAGTATAGTATAGTGACAAGTACCGGGGGATTGATCTTTCAACTCAGGAATAGTGTCGTTAGGATTAGAAAGCCTACTAAACTAGGTCTAGAGGTAAGGGATGATTTTTTTTTTCTTTTTTTTTTTTTTTTTTTTTTTTTGTATTTTTTATATTTTATGAAAGCAAGTAAAATCTCGGGTTTTGAAAGAGTGGGCGGAATTAGTTGCTAGTCAACTAACCCAATTAACTACAAATGCAATCAAAATAAAATAAAAAGAAATGAAAATAAACTAATGTAATTGTGTGGTGAAAACAAAAATGAGAAAAGATGTGTTTACTTAGATTTCATTACTCCCTAGATATCTTTTACCGGTTAATTAGCTTATTACAATTGCATGGATGACGGGTTATATTCCTTAATACTAGTCGTAGGGTCGAGTACAATATTCTCTAACTCTATAAGATCCTACTTCACTCCTATGTCGAGCCGACTAAAAGCTCCTAACATAGGATCACTAGAATTCACTTATGCATTAAATACAACCAAAAATCGTAGTACACCTCCGATCATGTTTCTTAAGACGTTCAAGCAAGTTACCAATGGAAGTCTGCCAGTTTTCTTAAGCCTAACATTGAATACAATCATCCGCAACAATTATAAACAAACAATAAACCAATAATCAACATCTAGGTTTCACTACATCTAAGCAAACACAATAAAAACCTAGCCTAGCATGTTAAAAGAAAGACAAGCATAAGATAGAATCAAACAACACATAGACATATTGAATGATTATTGGAAGACTTATCTTTATTCAAGCATGGATGAAAGAAGGGTTTGAAACCCCTACAATATGATGAAAATTCGACCTAGGGTTTGTGGTAAAGTTCCTCCTAATGTTCCACACCTTACAATGAAAAATAGGAAAAAATATATATAGAGAATACATCCTGACGGCGTCACGTTGTAGCATCTGACGCCGTCAACTCGCCGCCAAATTAATGGTCGTATTGCCTAGATCCAGTCTTGATGATGTCATGTAGAAATAGAGCTCGGGGCCAGTACTTGCAAAATGACCCTGACGGCCTTGGTGATGCCGTCAGGTCAATAACACTAAAAAATGTTCTGGGCCGTCACGTGTATTTTGCACTTCCACCTCTTTTGCCAAGCTTGACGTCGTCATGTGTGAAGTCTTGACATTGTCAGGTACTGTTCCCATCAAGGATTTTGAGACTTTGCCGTTTTCTTCACTTTTATGCTCCAAAAACGTCCAAAATGCTTCATTTTCCATATTTCTCTCCAAAAGTACCTATAATGACAAAAGGAACGATTTAGGGCAATAATTGATCAAATAATCACGAATTCGGGCTTAAATGACCCCTTAAAAGCGGTACACTTTTCGCCTCATCACAAACACATCTTCAATACTTCTCTTACAGTTATTAAACAACCTCCAATTCCTCTCTTGCCAGATATAGTACATTATAGCAGCAAAACTAAGTTTCCTGATGTTACCCCAAACATTCCTTCCATTTTTCTCTTTGCTAATAGCTTTCACAGTATCCTCCCAATTGTTTTCCTTAACTTCAATTATGGCAATAGCAGACATTTTCTTCCATAGCTCACCAGAAAACTCACAATTGAAGAAAAGGTGGTCATGTGAATCAGCATCTTTGTGACAAAGACTGCATACAAAAGTTCTGTTTGGATACCATTTAGCTAGCTTATCTTGAGTGCATAGTTTTGATTTAATGGCTAACCATAAGATGAATGTGTGTTTGGGAATACAATTTGTGTGCCAGACAAGGTCCTTCCAGCATACTTTAGTACCATTTCCTCTCACATCCTTCCAAACTGCACTTGTAGAGAACTCTTTTTCATTACCATCATTATCAATCCAGGGTATTTCCATCATATTTAGATAAGTTACTTAAATAAATTGCAGGAACGAGCACTTAAAATCATTCGGACAATTATACAAAAACAATTACATTATTTCGTTCAGATTTAGACTTTCTAGTTACTTTTTACTGGTAAGATATGGTAGTCAGATCAGACCTAAAACATTTTAACGAAACAAACACACCCTTATACTCTGAACTTTCCGATTATAGTCCCAACCTCTTTTTTTTATGTTGGAAACGTCTTTGTTACATAAATTATTTATTTATTAGCTCATTATTCAACCTAAGACCAATAACAAAAGAATAATGCTCAATTATGTTAAATACCAATGATTCGACACCAAAATTTTAATTTGTGCCATAAACAATGGTAGGATTAATGTTCTGTTATTGCTCAAATAAGAAAACCAGGACACGGAATATGATAACAGGTGAATCATAGAACACTAAAAGCTGTGCTATCTTATGGACCTAACATAGGTCACATCCCTCACGTGCGCCAAGAGCACATTCGATAGCATCCTCTTAAGGTTTAAAGATCCAAACCTTCTTCTTCTTAGCGAAAACGCGTGTGGCCAAAACATATAAAGATCGGCATAGTCGCTCATAGGGGCATATCTCTCCGGATAGAGGATATTCTAGATCTTGATTCACTATTTCCATTTTTTTCTTTTTAGTTTGAGTGAACACCCGGTAGCCAATCGATCAGGACTAGGAGCACAAAAGCATAAGGAAATATAAATTATCACTAGATTGAACAACTAAACAATTGAAAAAAAAAATATTAAGCAATGGGCCAAACTTTCTTTTATGGGATTGGAGGGGGCTTGACACCCGCCAACCCCCTACTAGCTCTGTCTCGATGTATAACTCTTGTCTTTTTAACTGAGTTAAGTAAGTAAATAAAGTTGCCACTTTTTTCACTCACTACTCCCTTCCCATGAATAACAATAAAACAATTTTGATAGACCGAGTGTAATAGTGGTGTTTTAATCTTATTTTCATGTTACATTATTTGTTTTCATTACTTTTACTTCGGCAACGGTACTATTTTTACCATTTATCTACATTTATACTTAAATACAAAATTCTCACAATGCGCAAGCGCACACTTAAATTTTAGTTTCGTTTGATGATGCAGTCACTGAACCTTTTTCTCTTTCTCATCACACGGGATCAATGGTTCACACTCCTTATAACTAAAAGATGCATTAACATTAATATATTTAAATTAGCATACAAATTTTACGTTATATTGATAATTAAAATTATAGATCATTCAGAAAGTTATTTATTTATGCTCCGCATTTATCCGGTTTTTTAGGGGCGAACATGGTTCGGTTTGACTCAGTTTTAGGATAAAAGCGAACCAAACCCAAATTTTTTTTTTGCTATCTAAAATCTATTCGGTTTTGGTTTTATCTAGTTTCGATTTTTTTTTTTTTTTTTTTTTTTTTTTTTTTGTGGATTTCGTTTTCTAATTGATTATCAAGGTTTGGTCTTTCTAAAGTCATATTTGTAATGTATCATAAATTAACACTTTTAAGTTTCAAGAATAAAGAAATACAAAATAATAATAGTAAGAAACTAATTATCACAAAAAAGCAATGTTGCAAAAATCGTGAATCGGTCCCGAGGCGGTCGAGGGCCGTGTAGCGATTTTTGGCCGATTAATCGTCGATTCCAAGGTCCAAGGCCGATTAATCGGCCGATTACCTTGTAATTTGCTCCAAGGTCCAAGGCCGTTCAGCTTGTAATCGCCGATTAATCGGCCTTGTAGGCCGATTTTTGCAACACTGCAAAAAAGGTTACTAGAAGATAATTGTTTATTTGTCATAAAATTGACACAATGATAACATAAAAAAACTAATGACCACCGAAATCAAGGGAGGTCCTATAAAGAGGCAGGGGAGGGTCTCGACCCCCTCAAAATTTACGGCATCTAGTGTAAATATTATAGGTTTTAGAGGTAACTTAGTTGAGGTTACAAACAAATCTTCGATTCGACCCCCCAAAAAAATGTTCTAATTCCGCCACTAACTGAAATCCTAAAAGATATTGTTTATGCATCTTAAATGATAGTTTTAAAAAGCAATCTAAATAAGAATGTTTTAAGATTATATTTATTTTGTCGATTTAGTTGTTTTTGGTTGATTTTATGCTAAAACCAAACCGAACATAGACATTGGTTTTTCTCAAAATACAAAATTCAAACCATCGGTTTCAGTCTTCTAGTTTTGTTTTATTTAGATTCGGTCTCTAGGTTTTCATTTACAGCATAGAGAACCGTTTGGCGCTTAAAAACAGTATGTACATTCAAGGGCGGAGCCAGAATTTTTAGTTAAAGAAGGCCGGTCGTGTTTAATATAAAAAGTTATATTGATAAATATTGCTTTATGTTATGAATAATTATATATGGAGGTTTATATATACTTTTTTTTTAAATCTTCTAGTTAATAATTAATTGAAGATTATTTTCATTCTCTCTATTCTTGTTCTCAACACGCTATGCTCTAAGACTTTAGGTCTATTTTATTTTCTCTCGTTTTACACTGGTACGTCTTCAACTGTTCACATATATGATTCGGCTGTTTCTTAAATACGCACATACTCCCGAACTTTAATATACTATTCTTATGATGTAGTCTCTTCACATGTCACAGTAATTCTTATTACTCCGTATATGATTGTTTGCATGCATCATTATTACAGTAAAGAATAATAATAAAAATAAATCAATATCTAAACCATATAATCTATTTATTCATGATATCATATTCATTTTTTTTAAGGGCAAAAATATATATTAAAACTCAAATTACAAATACAATCTGTTACATAGAAAACGCATGCCCCATTCTACAAGATATAGATACAAGGGCCGGAGACATCCACCACAAACGGTGGGCAATCTCATGAACATGCAAACACAACCATAAGAGGACCGACAAGGCTAACTCAAATATGAGCGAACCTGATGAAAGAAACAACCAGAATTTCATAAAACAGGCTTCAGCAGCCAATTAAACACGATCGATCGGACCACCGAACCACTCTTCCTGCTTCACCTCATCCTTCGTCGACCGAGCTGAAATCCATTCGAAAGATCGCAACTGAACTTCTTTAAACACATCCGGAATCATGGAACCATTCCTTCTAAATATGATTTGGTTCCTATTGCTCCATATAATGTATAGCGTGGACCAAATCACAGCTTTCCATATCTCTCTATTGATACCGCTAATAGAATTAATACCAGGTAAATTAAGAATATCCTGGACCGAGAATACATCAATATTTTCTATGCCCCACCATTCAAATACCCGCTTCCAAACTAACAGGACCTTTGGGCATAAAACAAAACAGTGGTCCAAAGTTTCAATGACGTCATTACAACTAGGACACAAGAGAGTATGAAGATCAATACCAATGTCATCAAGAATAGTGCGGACTCGAAACCTCCCATGATACAACCGCCATATAAAAACACATACCTTTTTGGGAATGCTCTTGCACCATTGAGTAACGAATTGTCTCCCAGTCGACCCAATAGTCTTTTCATCTATCAGGTCCCTAAGATCTTTGACTGAGAATTTACCATCTTCACTTAGTTCCCACCTGCATTTGTCCATCACATATTTTTTTAGTTGAACTGATAGTACCAAGTTGCTTATCTCTGTAATTTCTCCCATAACTCTTCCTCTTGGAGTATACCTCCACCGCCACTCCCACGTCCAATCGTCCCCCCTCCAAACCCCTTTGTTGCCAACACTAACCTCTTTGCACACCTCCAAATGATATAACCTCGGAATCTGCTCCCGCAACCTTCTACCCCCTACCCACACGTCGTCCCAAAACAGAATCGCATTTCCATCCCCCACCTCCCATTTGATTGTAGATGCTAGATTAATCCCGATCTGTCCCAAATCCTTACCTACTTTCACTATATTTCCCCACACACTATTCCCGACAAAACTTATACTTTCTTCTAGCAACCCTCCCCCGCCCCGTATATACTCTTAATCACCTTGACCCATAACGCTTCTTTCTCAACCCGAAATCTCCACCACCACTTGCTAAGAAGCGCCCAATTCATGGCTTTAAGACTACCGATATTTAAAACCCCCACCCCATAACTAGACAACGCCTTTTCCCATTTAACCTATACCATATGTTTTGAGTCCCCAACCCCCCCCCCCCCCCCCCCCCTCCCAAAAAAAAAAAATCTCTACTAACGCTCTCAAGAGAATGAAGAACACTCATCAGGGCTCGAAACAAAGAGAAAAAGTATAACGGTAAGCTACTGAGAACCGATTTAACAAGAGTCAATCTCCCACCAAAAGAAATCATTTTTGCTTTCCAATCTGCCAGCTTACTTTTGAGTTTATCTACCATTATGTTCCAATTTTCAATTCTTCCCATATTGTTACCAACCGGAAGCCCTAGATAAAAGAAAGGAAGCTTCCCAACACCACATTCCAAACTCCTTGCATAATCTTCTATTTCCTCCATCTCAGTGCCAATACCGTACAAATTACTTTTGTTCAGATTAACTTTCAGTCCCGAGACTAGTTGGAAACATTTGAGAAGTTTCATCAAATTGACAATGTTCCTTCTATTCCATTTTCCTATAAATATTGTGTCGTCCGCGTATTGAAGATGTGTTAAACATACCTCATCACTTCCTACTTTAATACCTTCAAACAGATCATTATTCAATACTTCTTGCATCATGATATTCAAACCTTCGGCTACTAACAAAAATAAAAATGGAGATAAGGGATCCCCTTGTCTGATTCCTCATTGTAACATAAACTCCTTAGTAGGAGCACCGTTAACAAGGATAGAAGAAGTAGCCGTCTCAAGACAGGCATGAATCCAACTGCACCACTTTCTTCCGAAACCCATTTGATACATCACTTCGTATAAGAATTTCCTGTTGACGCAATCATAAGCCTTTTCAAAATCTACCTTGAAAATAAGACAGCTATTCTTCGATTTTTTTATAAAATCTACTGCCTCGTTAACTAACAGGACTCCGTCAAGGATGAACCTATCTTTAATAAAAGCACTTTGAACTTCCCCAATTAATTTATCTATCACTCTCTTTAGTTTTTCTGCCAAAATCTTAGCTATAATTTTATAATAGCACCCAATAACTTCCCCAATTATGTATTATTGTTCTAACCCTAACCAACGTAGTAGGACATTATTCAAGTAAACTTGTTGTACTTTATGTTTGTCTAGTAATAAAATCGAAACCTAAGATTAACAAGAATGTTTTACATTAATTATTCATGATATGGATAATATACTTATGCACAAATATTGATGCAATTGAAAGAAAAAAATAGAGTGTATTGTTAGAAACACACTTTATGGTGCAATATGAGACGATGGTTTTATATTGTTTTGGATATTTATTTATTTATTTATTTGGTTGTAAAACATAGTAGAAGTTTACTTTACACTCTCTAATCATTAAATATTTTTGTCAAATTAATTCAAGGTTTACGTATGTATATGTTTGTTTGATCTTATCACATTGCGATCTAACTAAGGCATTCTCTTCATGTTCTATATACATTAGATTTGTTAGTGAATATTATTGATTTTAGATTGTATTGTTAATTGAGTCGTTGCATGTTACTAGCTAGTGGTGATAGTCATTCACTCATTATTTGTCCGATAAAGTTATCAATCTTTTAACAACCATTGCGAGTACATAGGCCGCGTACGCCGAACTAAATTTTACCCTCTTTGGTATTTGAACATTGTGGTCGTAAAATTAAATTGGTGAATCATGCCATCTAGTTGCATTTTAAGTGTTTTATGCAAAGATAAGGTTGTTTATGTAAACACTCCTAACAGTGATTGTAAGTAATATATTAAATTGATATTTTCTTATGGCCAATAAAAATGTAAACAAGCTTCTATTAAGTTAATGTTAAGCTCCTCTAATTGAATACGTACGTTCTGCTATTTGATATGAGTATAACCATGTTTGATCAATATAAATATTGGAGTTAAGAACGTATTTGAAGTAAATATAATTGCATGCATGATATGAATATGATGGTTGATGGGCTACTACTCTACTAGATGTGGTAAGATATAGTGAACAATATTATTGTTTAAAATGATATCAAGTTTAAAATAAGATGTTTTAGTTAAATGTCATTGAGTTTGTCATATGCGTGTGTATTATTTATTTTATGTGATTTCATTGCTTATGAGACACTTCATTATATGGTTTAATGGTGTATATGTGTTGAGCAAATTGTGCAACTTTACTGTTACATAGATATTTTTTTTTTGTTTGATAATGCTGTAGGCAGATGTAAATATTATAATAAACGATGTGGAAGCAATAAAAGAGCTTATATAATTTTTCTTGGAGAAATATGATGTGTTGTTAAGTTCTCCATATTATTCGAATTTTGCATAAAAATATGCAATTGGAGCACATGTGGTCATAAACAAGAAGTATATGAGCCAAGATTATTTTATTGAGTAGCATGACCGGTTGGACCATCTCGGTTCAATGATGATGCGAAATGTATAAAAGAACCATGAGTTCTTCAAGGTCGATTTATTTGATCTTATTGTTCTCAATGGAAGTTAATGTTCATATATCACCACCAAATTAAAGTGATGACTTTGTCCTATAAGGTTTTGGAAAAAATATAAAGGGGATGTATTCAAGCCTATACATCCGCCATGTGGATCATTTTGAGTTTTAAAATCGATGCATCGTCAAAATGATCATTAAATACGCAGCTTAAGGTTAGCGTGGTTAGTGGCTCGACTTATAAAATGCGAACACGGTTTTCTAAATTAAATCATTGAGAATGGTGGTGAATACTTATAAACATAATTATAAATGTATCATGACACATATGGACTCGCTTCAAACACCACGCCTAGCAATAACAACACCTCACAATATAAGCACACATAACTCAAGAAAATAATATCATATAACACCAAGCAGTCAGAATCCCCACACAATATATATTCAAACCCGCTCAAACCTTATTATTAATACTTGGGTAAAACTCCCATAATTCAATACAAGACGCGTTCCAACACAAAATCAAACATCAAAAGACAACCAAAACAAAACACTAAGGAAAAATGTTGCACATGGTTCGAGCTTTACCCTATCTTTTGCCCATATCAATCAGTTGGGATTAAATCTACTAGTCGCCGTAGACTCTAGATCCGAGTCCACCTCATACTCTTCCTCTTCACTTATCCATCCATTCTTGTTTCCATCGATCTGTGGTAGTGGACGACTAGCAAAGCCATCCTTGAGGTTTCTCTCTTCCTCCTCCACACGATCTTTAAACGCATACGAATCTCGGGGTCTAGCCCAAACCACTCCTCCATCTTCTCTTTCCAGGGTACTTAGTGGTGAAGCCTTCCTTATCAGCCACCTTCATCTCGTACCTTTCTATCTCCTTTCCATCCACATTCTTTAAGGTTAACTTCTCCTCAATCGCACACGAAAGCATGCTAGCAAGAAGTAGGATCCTTTCGTTGGACCATTGTTGTCGCCACTGGTTGCAAGAGAGTTGGTAGGATGAAGCGGACCAACAGAAGGATCCTAGTTCCTGCTAGCATGCTTCCGTGTACGATTGAGGAGAAGTTAACCTTAGAGAATGTGGATGGAAAGGAGATAGAAAGGTACAAGACGAAGGTGGCTGATAAGGAAGGCTTCACCCCTAAGTACCCTGGAAAGTGTCCCCAATTCCTAGAAGATGGAGGAGTGGTTTGGGCTAGACCCCGAGATTTGTATGCGTTTGTAGATCGTGTGGAGGAGGAAGAGAGAAACCTCAAGGATGGCTTTGCTAGTCGTCCACTACCACAAATCGATGGAAACAAGAATAGATGGATAAGTGAAGAGGAAGAGTATGAGGTGGACTCGGATCTAGAGTCTACGACGACTAAGTATTGAGCGATTATTGGAATAAGTGTTGAACATAAAAGTAGCCCATGTTCATACGCGAATTGATTTTGTTGAAACGTTTATTAAACGTCTTCAGTTGATTGCAAAGCCAATAATATTAAGAGAACAAAACTTTTAGTTTATGGGGCATGTTATGACATATGAATTCGCATCTTACCAGCAATCTAATGAATCCTCCCCGTTAGAATGGTTTTGGTCACAAACCATTGATTGGTCCCGAAACGGTCAGATATTATTGACCAAGGTCAATAAGTCAAAGACAGCTCCGTTCCAATTCTCCGGTGATAGTATAGTGTGTCCCCGGGTCGTTAAGTCCCAACGAGATTGCAATGGTGTTTTTTTGGAAAACGTTTTTGGGAATGAGTGGCACTGAGGACAGTAGCCAAGATGATTGGGAATTGATTTTGCTACTGATATTTTGGTATTATGGACAATGATATAATATTCACAAAAATAGATATACAGATATATTCACAAATGCACAATTTGAAATCAGGTAACAGACAGAAAATTGGGTTTTAGCAAATTACAAACTACAGGGGGTGCAAGTGAAACTTTTGAAAACTTAAAATTAAAAGAAAATTTAAAATGAAAATGAAATTATAAAATGATTATTTTAATATTTAGATATTACTTAATTAACTAAAATTATTTAAAAAGTAATTTAAACCTAATTTAAATTAACTAAAAATTATAAAGATTACAAATTAAACTAAAAACTTGCAACAATAATTTTTAAACCTTAAAATGAACTTGAAGAAAGTATTAAAAAATAAAAATAAATATTTTTGTCTTTTTATGAATTTTTTATCAATTAAAAACTAATTATCTTAATTAAACTAATTAAACTATTTTAAATTACTAATAATACCTAAATGACTTAGAAAATTATGGAAAAATTTATAAAACTATTTAACCATCACAGGAATCCTAAAAAATTATAAAAAACTTCTAAAAATTATTTTTAGACTAATTTACTAATTATTTACCTTTTAATTAATTTAAACCTAATTTAACTAAATTAATTAGAAAAATTGGAAAGTTAACAGTAGAAATTAAAAATATATTTTCTAAAAGTCTTAACTAATTTATAAAATCTAGGAAAAATATAAAAACCTACTGTTGTTAATTAAAATTTAAGAGAACTAATTAATTACTAATATTACTTATTTAATTAATTAAACTACTTTTAATTCTAATAAATAGTAAACTATTTAGGAAAAATCTAAGAAAATTATTTTAAATACTTAAAGGTACAAGAAAATTAAGAAAATTATAAAAATGGAAAGGTGCTTATTAATAAACTGAAAAGAAAATTGAAAAAGATAGAATCTATTAAATAGAAACTATCACTAATTTTATGTTTGGTTTTTTGGTGTTTTTCTTTTTGACAGATAAAAATAAAATGAAAATAGGAAACTTTTACAAAACAACTTTTATTAGAGCTTAAAAATAAGCTGTGTGCACCCCTTTATCAAAACAGATGGCTTTTTGAGCTTAATTATGGATTTTTCAAATGAAATAAGCCAAACACTAGTCACAGAAGGTACAATGAGCTATGATCAACTTAAGTAAACAAAAAATAAGCTAAAACAAACAAAAGGACTGAGCAATAAGCTGTAATAAGCAAATAAGCCAAAAACCACAACTTAAGTGGATTGCAGTCCCAAAAGGGCAACTTAAGGCCTGTGTGGGGCCCACAAATAAGCACAAGGGTCCAAAGTGAGAATGAATCTCAGAAGCTGGGCTGGTAAGCTTTAAAATAAGCTAAGAATCAGAGCTTAATGATCACTAATAATCCTTGGGCAAGCTTGTAGATTTTGATGCTAAAACTGAGTACTCAGTGTACTCAGTATTGGGTGGGTAACTTGTGGGTACAAGCAGCCTAGGGAAAAAGCTTCTAAAACCCAAACTAACAATTAGAATGGTGAGATGGGTTGATAAGCTTCCTAAAAAGCCAAGGCTTGAAGGCTCAAGCTCTCAGAGAAGCTTTTGGTGGGCTTGTGAACTTGTGGTTACACACTGAGTGATCAGTGTTCCCTATGGGAATGGCCAAACTAAATGGTGCAAGCAGCCCTAGCAAATAAGCTAGGAGATACAAAATAAGACCTGAACATGGTTAAATAGCTTATTGGCTTTCCAAAAAGCTAGAAATCAGAAGGTGGGTCCCACTATTAAGCACTGTGCAAGTAATTGAAAATGGCTTATGAGCTTGTGCACAGGGGAGGTCTCAGTCTATCTAGGCCACTTCAAGAGTGCTTATTTATAAGCAAATGAAGTCCAAGGTAAAATTTTCTTTTTGAAACCTGTAAACAAGCTACCAAACTCCCAAGAAACACAAGTCTTATCTATGATCAATCCCTAATGAACCTTATGCAAGATCTGGTAGATTGGTCAAAATTGACAGATACAAGCATTTTGACTTTTGAAAATTTGTTAATCACTTTGACTTTTATGAGATTAGATCCTAATTTACTGAGTGATTAAGTTATATTAAGCTACAAGATTATGAAATAGAGCATCCCTAACAACTTATAAACTGATTTGGGTGTCTTGGATCACAAAAATCCTCACAGTGAACAGTTATAAAGGATTCCAATGAGTTTTGACTTTTCCTTGAACAAGACCTAGTTTTTATGACTTAGGTGATCTAATTATGTCTACTGCAACATGTTTCAACACACAAAAGCAACAACAACAGATCCCTGCTTATTGAAACTTACTAATCCAAACACTAGCTTATTGAAGACTGTTTTGAAATTTCAAAGCAACACAATTATTTAAACCTAGAAACAAATCAAATCTATTCTAATAAGATATAAAATACATAAACAAGCAATACTAGGTAAAACAGAATAGAAATGGATTTGTGCTTACTTCATGCCATCCAAGCAACTTTCACATGAACCAAGGACCACAGATCTTTCCTAATGGCTTTCCACAAAGCCTCTAACCCCGGGCCATCCAAAACTCACCCTGCTCCAGCTTTCTTCATCACAAACCTGCAACTTTTTATTTTTTTCTTATTTTTCTGATATTTTTTTTGTATTTTTCTTGTTTTATGATTCTATTACTTGTTAATAGTTTCTAAAAGCTTCACTGAGCTTATGGGAGACTAAATGTTCCTAAAAGTCCTTAACATTAACATAAATAAACACAGAGCTTGATTTGAAATTTTGAAATAAAGATGGAAATTACATAAACTAGAATAGATACTGAAACTTGATTATATTGCTTAAAAGGTTGAAATTACAACTGCATTAACTAAGGAAATGCTTAAAAGCTTTTGATTTATCTAAAGAAACAAACTACAACTTTTTACGATTACAATAAGACTAAAATGTGAACTATATCTTTTCTTCTTGCTTTTTTTCATTTTATAGCTGTGGATTAGGGTTTCCCAAAGCCCTCTGAGCAAATCCCAATCAATCCAAACCCTTGAATCCTTCTGAATTGATCCTGGCCTTCCACGTGTTTTTTGGCGGGAAAAAGGGAGGAGTGTGAAATACAAAAATATAGCAACAGGGGGGTGGCATTAATTGTGGATGGGATATTAGGTGAGAGTGGTGGTTTGGGTGGTGGATTGGACAGGGATAGTGGGTTGGTGGTGATTTGATGGTCTGCAAGTGGTGTGGGGGAGGGAAGGGGTGAAGGGGGTGGTTGTTTGACATGTTTGACCGAGGGTCAAACGTTGACCCTCGTTTATTAAAATGGGGGTGTTTGTGCTGTTGTGGAGTGGGCCAAAAATAGGGAGGTGGGCTTTTGTGTTTTGGATTGGATTTGAATTTGGAGTAGTAATATAAAGGGTCCGATTTGGTTTTAGTTATCACAAGGACTAATTTTGTAATTAGCTGAAAGTTTGGGGGTGAGACTTGGCATCTTTCCAAAGTTTCCATAAGGGTGTGTTTTGCCATATGATGAATAGTATGAGGTCCAAAGTTGATTTTTCCATTTTAATTTCCCAGGGACTATTTCTGCCAAACTTTCAAACTTCAGGGACCTGTTTTGAAATTTCACCAAACTTTTCAACCAAGGACCAATCCTTCCATATATGAGAATTACAAGGACAAAATTTGTTTTTCTCAAAGTTTTAATATCCCTGGGACCATTTTTGACAAATTTCCAAACTTCAGGGACTAAACTTGACATTTTTTGAAACTTTGCACCAAAGGGCTAATTATGTAACTTTTTGATTTAAAAGGGCCTTTGGTGACTTTTTCAAGTTTTTAGAACAACCAGGGACTAGATTTGACAACTTTTGAAAGTTGAGGGACTGAAACTACCAATTTTGCAAACTTTGTACGTTTTTCATCTGTTTTTGATTGTTTTGCATTTGAAACATATAAAACACATTCCTGGGATATTTTCACTATTTTGATGCAATACTGAGTGTTTTTAGATGTTTTGGCAGCTCAGAAAAGGTAAAAATGATGAGTATTTACACACTCATCAACCATATTTCGCATGTGAGATTTTGTAATTATGTGATATATAGTAAATCCACCACAACACACAAAATGGGATGTTTAAATTGATAATTCATTCAGGGGGAGAGAATAAGCAGCGAGAAATATGGAATGAATTATGATATAAAAATTTTGATCCTCAAACTAATGAAAATGAACTTAAAGTTCAAGGGAAAATTTACATTCGTGATCTAGTAGTTGCCTGACAAGTTTTGTGACATAAATAAAGTGACTAGATCATACATACGCTGCTCATGCTCCAATTAAAATGTGTGTCCCAACATTAAAACCAATGATTGGTAGTAAGTCTATGGCACGTCTGCAACGTGATAGACTAATCAATTCTAAATAAAAGTCCTCGATTGAAGTGCTAAAATGGAGTAAGAAAATTAAGATGGTCGAATCGAGGTAATAATGACCCCATAATAGTCTTGTAAAAATACACTAGACATGAAAGTTCTTGAAAAATCCCGGGTAAATGAAAATCTATGAGATCTCAATAAATAAATGTCTAGTAAAGTGTGGAATCGAAAAGTAATGAATCGACGTCGATAATACTATTGTATATGATAATGGACATGGAAATTATGATTAAAATATATAAGATAGCGCTATAATCATGGTGAGGATCATGGAAGCATACTTGTAGAAAGTGCAGATGTATTAATGAATGGCCAAAAGATGTAAAGACGCAAAGAGTTAATGGAAGATTAAAGTCTCTTGTGACGAGGCATGGTTACTGGGACTTGAAGTCCGTACATATGAATTATTGGATATGCATTGGTCTTTATGAGAAAATGAAATGAAATTATGCATAAGGTACAAGTGATAGCACATGTATATTTTCTTAAAGACTTGTAAACGATCATGGAGATGCATGTTTACATGTGGTGGATCTAATAATGTAGTTTAATATTGTACAAGTATGGCAATATAAGAAATAAGTATGCGTCTAATAATACAAGAGCTCGTTTGATGTTGAGATTCCTTAAGGAATATAGAATGCATTAATCACGTGTAGAGGTGGCAAAACGGGCGGGCCGGGCGGGCACGGGCTACAGGCTAAACAGGCTACGGGCTAAACGGGCTATAGGCTAAACGGGCGCGGGCCAAACAGGCGCATGTTATACGAATCGTCTTAAAAAAGACCTAAAACAACAACAAAAAAAATTCCTCAAACATAACACCTCATTTATATTTAAGTAACTAAATATACTATATCTATAAGTTTTTCATTAAAAACAATTTAATGTGAGAGAATAACATGTGCCCGTTATGCCCATTTAACTTCTAAATGGGCAATATATGCCCATTTCAAAAAAAAGAGGAGACCCAAATGTACCCAAATCTTTTAAAAATGTGCCCATTTAGCCTATTTTTTTGATTTTGGGCACAAATTGCCATATCTAATCACGTGTTATAATTTAAAATTCTCGAGAATACTAATTGATCAAATTGAACAAATCAATGGAATGAAATAATGTAAATGTTTTTATATCTTTAAGGTACAAGAAATGTAGGTCTATATTTACTAACCCATCAAAACAAGTTTAGTTGGTTTTACAGAAGCAGGATATATGTCTGGTCCTAACAGTGTTCGGTCTTAAGTGGATACATACTCACGAGTGATGGTAGTGAAATTTCATGACGTTCGGCAAAGCAAACAATCGCGGATAGTTCATCCAACCATTTAGAATTCTGGGAAGGAGGTACCAACAGTTTTGCATGAAGATAATATAGCATGCATTGCTTAATTCAAGGAAGGTTACATCAAATGCGTCAAGACAAAACATATTTTACCAAAGTTCTTTTTCAATCATGACTTACAAAAGAATTGTGATATTATTGTTCAACAAGTTCATTCAAGTGACAATTTGGTGAATCTATTTACCAAGGCGTTTCTACCTCAACATTTAGGACATTGAACCACAACATTGGAATGCACCTACTCGAAGAGCTCAAGTGATGTAGTCATCAGAGGGAGATAATACGCGCTGCACTCTTTTTCCCTTAGTCATGGTTTTGTCTCACTGGGTTTTCCTGACAAGGTTTTTAATGAGGCATCGTTTTCTAAGCGTATTAACAATATGGACATCCAAGAGGGAGTGTTATGAATAATTATATATGGATGTCCATATAGCCCATAATATTCCCACGGTCCATGTTAGCTGTTAGAGTTTTGCCCTAATGTTTGTTTATATATACTTTTTGTAAATCTTCTAGTTAATAATCAATTGAAAATTACTTTCATTCCTTCTATTATTGTTCACAACACTTTAAAGATTAATTTATAGTTTTGTCTTTTATTGTTTAATGTATTTATTTATGGATTTTATAGATATATGTCTATAAAATAAGAGATGCTGAATGTAAAAACTAATATCACATCGGCTAAATAACTAATCTAAATACTCGTATGAAACATTTCAAAATGTTTTGTGACTGTTTCGTATGGGCTTCTTTTTGGTTGGGCTTCATAAATTCTTTTACACTGCGATGTTAAAATTTTGATTCTTAGATAGTAACATAACATGAAGCTTTTTTTTTAAAGACAACATATAACAATACTTAAAACCGGCAAGATGTTAGGCGTAACGATGACACAAAGCTCTCGACCCAACGACTCTAAAAGTACGACAATGAATGACTCCAAAATTACACCCAACCAAACTGTTCTAAAGCCACGACCAAAACATAAAGTGCTAAAACTACGAAGTACCTTAATATCCACGATTTTGAAAATCTACCAATTGAAAGTACAAACTCCACCAACCAAACCCAGGTATAACACATGAATACTAAAGGCAATCACCCGGTAAAAAATATAAAAACGGGTGAAAAAACCAGACCATAAACCTAACAACTTAAACGAAACCGCCGAAATATCATATCAAACACTTCCGACCACACAAGCTATGCACTACGATGCAACTAGCTACTTACCATTTTTCTTGAAATTTATAGTTTGTGTAGTTAATTTTTCATACGCTTTATGGCAACTTTATATGCCACAACAAAACAAAACAATACAAAAACAAGCCCACTACCCCATGCAACAAAGTATAATGATACGTAGTATGATTTTTCGGTAGAGCTATTGGGACCATTATTGCATCTATGTTAAAGCATGTCAAGAAGTAAGTAGATGCTAGCGACGAAAATTAATTAGGTATGCAAGGATATATTTATACCCGAGTTCAAAATTCTTACACAGGTGAATTATGTCATTACTTCACGAATTAGATTAACTTACAAAGTTACAAGTAGAAATAAAGATTGCAAATAACCTTGGTAGAAAATATCACCCCATGTCTGTAACAATTCGCAATTTCAGGTTAATTACTTTTCCCGGAAAATTTACTATTCATTTTTCCCGAAATTTTCCCGAAAGTTGATTTTTATTTCATATTCTCGAGTGATAAATCATTTCCATGGCAAATTAAATGTTTGACATTCGTCAGATCATTTTCGTGAAAGTTATTAAGGAATTATACGTTTTAGGGTGAAACGTCATTCAGAAATTCTACGCACAACAAAATTGGACCCCGTTAAGTGACCCCACATCAAAAAAATGTTTGCCACACTCATGATTTATTTGAGAATAAATCATGACTGAGAAAAACATGACCAAAAAAATAAACCTCGGCCGTGAAAAACTGGAATTTTCAGTTTTACGCGTTTTTACTCAGCCGTAACCCTAGCCTATACCTGCACCGCGTTTCTAAGACGATTTGAGTTTTCAACTTATTAGAATAAGTCAACATATTTTTCCCTCCTCCATTGACCAAAAATCATCCCTTGATTTTATAAGTCATTCCTTGATTTTTAGGTTTACGGTTTGATGTCTAAAAGACATTTAATACCAACCGACACTAGACTGAGCCCAGTCTAGACATTATAAGTCATTTTAATTCAATTATAACATATTAGAAAAGTAACATTTTACTTTTCTCAATTTTACGCAATATTCGTACATTTTACGTATTACGCGTTTTAGACCCGTGTTTCCAGTTTTAGCAGGGTTTTACCACCCAAATGGAACCTACCACTCATTTTATATTTTATTATGGAACATATGGACATGTTTATCAATACTTTCAAGTTTCATAATTTTACGACACCCGGTTTTACGTTTTGAGGCCTAATCCTTTACGGTTGGCATTTCCCGGAGTCAAATCTCATCCTAATACTTAGGATAATATCTAACCAAGCACACCTCACCCCTCCTAGGCTTGTGAACCGCCATTAGGGGGGGAGTCACCCCATGGTGTGGCTTGATCTTGTGGAAAATAGCCTAAGATGTTTACATGTGTTGAAGCTTGTTAGGAAAGCTTTGACTAGTCCTAAATTGTAACCTCCTCAAGACACTATAAAAGCCCCCCCCCCTCCCTCTTGTTGCCGTCCATCACCACACACCACAACACAACACACTTAGCTTATTTCCTTCCAAATTCTAGCAAGGTTCAAGTGCTTCTTCAAGGTAGAAACCCTAGTTTGATCATAGGTTACCAAAACACTTCCATAACCTCATACTTTGGTGATTTCTCTTGAGTTTAAATCCACTCAATTCACCTCAACCTTCATCATCCATCTTTCAAGATTACAAGGGTAGAAAGATTGCATGAAGTGAAGTGGGTTGAAGCAAGTCTATCAAAGTCCTTTTCCTTACTTGCTACTTTCCTTTCATCTTTGAAAGCCAAAAGTTGTAAGCCAAACCTAACATGCTTCTTGTTAAATGATCATACTCATGTTATTTACATATTATTCTTGCTATATTATGTCTTGTATAAATGTCCATGATGTATAAAAATGAGTAAAACATGTTGTTGTAATTGATTGTTTAGATAAGTTACTAAAACAAGTAAACTAGTGACTTTCTTGGTATAACATGATCAAAATGGAAAAATTATGATATTGGATTATTACATATTACATTAGAGGACTTAACAAGGAAACCATAGCAATTTTAACCACCTAAAAAGAGTATACGAGTCAAAAGTTACTCCTATTTGAAGTTACCAAAGATTTTCGGCAAAACTGCCTAAAGCATACTGTTTTGCATTCTGACTTTTTGAAAGTCACCCTTCTGCTCCGATTCATCAAAAAGTTAAAACACAAAAGTTGTCCAGAACGCCGTTTTCGTTCAGGAACAAAGAAGCTCGAGACCTAAAAACGCTTTCCGAGTGATAAATTCTTCAAATTCTAAACAGCCCATTTTTAAGGCCAAAGTCATTATATATAGGTTATGGTTTAAAAGTAACAAGAGGTCTTATGACCTATAATCAAGACCACAACCATGGCTAGAGCCAAGGTTGTGTCTCATGACCTTGGAACAAGGACCAAAGGTCATGGCTAGGCCATGACGAAATGACCATGTAAGTTTACTTAGGCGAAAACATGAAACAAGGAATTGGCGATAATTTGAACAAGCAATTTGGATCTACTTCACTTAAAAGGAACCATGAGATATTACAAGGAACAATGGTCATACAAGACTTATGAAACTTCCCCTAATAACAATCTTCATGCAATAATAAACTTTCCTAAGTTTATTCAAATATCGGACATGTAATTTTTCGGATCAAAACTTATATCTATATATTTTATCAACTACTACAATAGTAGGGAGCCTCATGTGAGGAGTTCATTATGTAAGCCGTCGAGATGAGTTGTGGATTTACGAGTTAAAGTGTCCTGGCTCCTCGAACGCTTACTAACATGACTTCTGAATCATGTCAGCCCGAACGGTAGTAAACGATATACTAAAACATACATGTTTCATGAATCTTTCTTTCAAAGACTTATACTATACATCATACCACATCATGGACTAAAATGCAAGATATATATATAGGCACTACTTCATATTCTTTACACAAATCCTAAGTCGCGACATTCTATTATAGGTTGCTCGTAGAAACCTACACGATCCGACCATTACCTTCATTACTTGCTATCTTACTTAAGGTGAGTTCATAGCCCCAATTTATATTACTTCAATGTTTTGCAAACCCTTGGGGGGAATACATGCTATTTCTAAACCGAACACAATGCTTTGAAACTGTATGCTGCCTGATTGTTTTATTATTACTAAGTACCTACCTTGCCAATCCTAGGCCCCTATCATGAACCATTTAATCACTAGAATTAGTGAGCGCGAGTATTGTGAATAGGCCTATTGGGATTGACGAATCCCATTTGTTTGAGCAGATTAGTTCAAACGAATGCACTATATTTGAACATTAAGTATGACGGCAAAGTACTTACCGGGGCAACAAAACCGCCGATTGATATTGGTACCCGTTAACGTATTGGTTGCATGAGCTTAGTATATAATAATAACTGTTTTGTTTTCTAACATAAGTATGAGTCTAATTAACTCATACTACCAACATATTGTGTTCAACCGTTAAACAAACTCTATGAATTTCACTCAACCTTTGTGTTGACCTCTTAAGCATGTATTTCAGGTCCATGATAATCAAGAATGGAGCGGAAGGGCACGTACCGAAGGAAGAAGGCTATAAACTATTATGTCATTCGATAAAAACATCAAAGACTTTATATTGATGTATTTTGAAACATGGAACCTTTTTGGGACCTTACTATGTAAACTCTGATATATTTGAATAAATATGAATGACAACTCTTTTTATACGACTCGTTTAGAGATCGTTTTCTATTATTATGACTGTTGTGCCGTCGAGTAACACCCAAGTTGAATTCCGCTGCATCATGAATTGGGGGTGTTACAGATTGGTATCAGAGCCATGGTTATAGAGAAACGGGTCTAAGTGAGACCTAAACTATAACTACAATTACAAGCAAAAACATTTTTTATAGCCTTCCGCTCTTCGTGCCTTCCATCCTCCAGAAGATTATGGACTTATTACACATGTTATGGTACATAAACATAATTGTATATTGTTATATACACATTGTCATAGTTTGAGCATTTTCCATAAACATTTGATTTATTTTGACATCGAAATACTAATTGTAGACATCATGTCCGCACCTCCATCTCCCGATCATCCTCCTGCTATGCCCGAGTATTTACCAATTCTTCCCGGACCCGATGATCCTTACTTTGAACCAATTGACTACGACGATGAGGAAGAACCTTATGAGGATCTAGATGTAGATTCGGACGAAGATCCTGAAATGGATATGGACATAAACATCGATGATTACGAAGAAGATTGACATCGAAGGCATCGATAACATTGAGGAAGCGGAGGAACAAATAGTGGTGCCACATCTATCACCATTAACATCTCCACCTCCTGTTTCACCAATTTCATCCGAATCTAACCGTACCACTCCAACTCAAGTTCCGAAGTCTACTTACCAAATCGGCGGAACATCTACATCTTCTCATATGTTTGTGAACTCTGCTCAATACGAAATCTACTCTTTGAAACAAGCCCTCAACCTAACCCAACTCAAAGTTCAAAGCATGGCAAGACAAATGAACGACTATATATCCAAAGTAAATTCTGCCAAAATGGATGCCATGAATGCTCGAGATGACCTCTATTGGTTTAAGCTTGACATGAGCTATGTCAAGAGGGACTTGACTCATCTTTGTGAAATAGTCTTAAATCCTTTGACCGGCCTGGATGACGTCAAGGATAGACTCACATTGGTTGAGAGGGCCCAAGAACAAGATGCGGTACAAATTCACAAACTACTTAACCGCCTAAATACCGTAGAAATCCGGTTAGATGTTGCAAACTTCGACAGGTATCAACTTAAGAATGATTTGTGTGGAATGCAAACTCAAATGAGTGCCATACAACAAAGGTTATACCAAAAGGATGTCAAAGAATACCGTCCAAATGAAAGTGTAGATGTGTTAGCAACACACGGAAATAAAAATCCGTCCGGACTACAACAACCTCCCAACCGATGTTAGACTAGTGATATAGTACTAATTATCTTTTGTACTAATCCATGTAATAGCGATAGTAAAAACGTTGTAATTACTAACTGAAAGTATCAGTTAGTAAGTTTTGAAGGAACTTGTAATAGGTTTCGATTTTGTAAATCAATCAACGTTATATGAATAAAACTCTTGTTTTATATACTATCATGTGTTATGCTTTTAAGTTTCAAACATGATTATCCTATCATTCTTATCAAAAATTGTGCTCATCTCACAACTCTCTAATTACAACGTATCTTTTGAACAATAGAATCATGGCGCCAAAGAAAAAGACACCACCAGCAATGACGCAATCTGCCATTCGCAAACTGGTAAAGGACAGAGTCAATGCAGCACTCATCACGGAATGAGCAGCCGTAGCTGCAGCAGCTGCCGAAGCCGCCACAGCTGCTGGTGCTGCTGATGCTGCAGCAGTCGCTGATGCTGCAGCAGTAGCCGTTGAAGCCGCCACTGCTGCGGAAGCTGCTATAGCTGCAGAAGCTGCCAGAATTGCCAGCCTTAACCTTGGAGGACCAAACTCAACTACCCCTCCGGTGACAAATGTTGCTACAGTACCAAAGGGTTGCTCATTCATTTCCTACTTGAAATGTGAACCCATCAAATTCAAGGGTACTGAAGGAGCTGTAGGTTTAACCCGCTGGTTTGAAAAAGCGGAGTCGGTATTCTTGGTCAGTAAATGTACTAAGGGTGATAAAGTTCAGTATGCCACGAGTACTCTATTGAATGAGGCATTGTCATGGTGGAACTCAATTGCTCAACCCATGGGCATTGAGAATGCCTATAAGATTACTTGGGCTAATTTGAAGCAGATGATGATCAAGGAGTACTGCCCTCGCAGTGAAATGCAGAAGTTGGAGGTGGAATTCTGGGATCATGCGGTTAGGGGAAATGATATCATAACCTATAACCGTCGATTCCAGGAATTGAGGATACTTTGTCCAACAATGGTTTCCACAAAGGAAAAATTGTTGGAAAGGTATATCTGGGGACTTCCATCAAGCATACAAGGGAATGTGACTTCGGCAAATCCAAAGGAACTTGATGAAGCTATGCGGATGTCCCGCAGCCTCATGGACCAAGTGGTACGAATGACAGAAACCCGAAAGCAAAACAACCTCAACACCAACAACAACACCAACAACGCCAGCAATACCAATAATCCCAACAACTCCAACTACCGTAACAACAACAACAACAACAAGAACAACAACAACAAGCGACCATGGGATGGTAACCGTGGAAGTAACAACAACAATAACAACAACCAAACCCGAAACAACAACCATCACAATCAACAGAACAAGAGACAAGAAGCCGCGACGGCTTATGTTGCTGCACCAGCCGGTGGTAAATACGTTTGTACTCTACCACAATGTACCAAGTGCAACTACCATCATGAAGGGCCCTGCCCGGCCAAGTGCAACAAGTGTCAAAAGCCCGGACATCTTGCCAGGGATTGTAGAGGCAAGAGTGTAGCTACTGGGGCTAACACACAGCCCATAGTTACATGTTTTGGGTGTGGTGAAAAGGGACACTTCAAGAACAACTGTCCTCGAAACCAAGGACCCCAAGGCGGAGGTGCTCGTGGTAGAGTCTATGTCATGGGAAATGGAGAACCACACCAGGACCCGAACGTGGTTACCGGTACGTTCTTACTCAATAACATTCCTGTTAAAGTCTTATTCGATTCTGGTGCTGATATGAGCTTTATATCTACTAGAATTGCGCCTTTACTTGATATTCCATCAATTACTTTATCCACTAGTTATAGTATTGAACTAGCTACCGGTGACTTAGTAAATACCAATACCGTAATCCCAAACTGTACCCTTAATCTCTTAGACCACCCCTTTAACATCAATCTTATGCCAATCGAACTCGGAAGTTTTGATGTTGTTATTGGCATGGATTGGTTGTCTAAACATCAAGCTAACATCATTTGTGGTGAAAGAGTTGTGCACATTCCATGTGACAATGAAACTTTGATCATTCGTGGTGATCAAAGTGGAACTCGAATAAACATCATCTCATGTATCAAAACCATGAAGTACATTGAGAAAGGATGTTATGTTTTCTTAGCCCACGTAACCGAAAAAAAATCCGATGAAAAACGTCTCGAAGATGTTCCTATTGCCCGTGAGTTTCCTGAAGTCTTTCCGGAAGATTTACCTGGACTACCACCAAATCGTCAAATAGAGTTCATAATTGATTTAATACCAGGAGCGGCGCCAGTTGCCCGCGCACCATACCGGCTAGCACCTTCAGAGATGCAAGAGCTATCAAATCAATTACAAGAACTTTCGGACAAGGGATTTATTCGACCCAGTTCCTCACCTTGGGGAGCTCCAGTTTTGTTCGTGAAAAAGAAAGATGGGTCATTACGAATGTGTATTGACTATCGTGAGCTAAACAAATTAACCATAAAGAACCGATACCCACTACCAAGAATTGATGACTTATTCGATCAATTGCAAGGTTCAACCTATTACTCAAAAATTGACCTACGATCAGGTTACCATCAAGTTAGAGTTCGTGATGAAGACATTCCAAAAACAGCCTTTAGGACACGATATGGTCACCATGAATTCCAAGTGATGCCATTTGGGTTAACAAATGCACCGGCAGTATTCATGGATCTCATGAATCGGGTGTGTAAACCATATTTAGACAAATTCGTGATCGTATTCATAGACGACATTCTCATATATTCCAAAAACGAAGAGGAACACAAAGAACACCTGAGAACAATTTTATGACTACTCAAGGAAGAGAAATTGTATGCAAAGTTTTCCAAATGTGAATTTTGGATTCAATCAGTACAATTCCTTGGGCATGTGATTGACAAGACCGGTTTACATGTCGATCCCGCTAAAATTGAAGCTATCAAAAATTGGCCAACACCTACCACACCTACAGAAATTCGTCAATTTCTGGGTCTAGCCGGGTATTACCGAAGGTTTATTGAAGGATTTTCCTCAATAGCAAAGCCTTTGACTAAGCTAACTCAGAAAGACAAGAAATACGTGTGGAATGAAGACGAAGAAAAAGCTTTCCAAACCCTCAAACAGAAACTTTGTAGTGCTCCTATCCTAGCATTGCCAGATGGGATCGAAGATTTTGTAGTCTATTGTGATGCATCGCACCAAGGGTTAGGTGCCGTGTTGATGCAACGCGATAAGGTCATGGCTTATGCATCAAGACAACTCAAGGTTCATGAGGAAAATTACACCACTCATGACTTAGAGTTAGGAGCTGTGGTCTTTGCACTAAAAATCTGGAGACACTATCTATACGGTACTAGATGTACTGTGTACACCGATCATAAAAGTCTACAACACATTTTGAACCAAAAAGAACTAAACATGAGACAACGTCGTTGGTTGGAATTACTAAGTGATTATGACTGCGACATTCTTTACCACCCAGGAAAGGCAAACGTAGTAGCAGACGCCCTGAGCCGAAAGGAACGGGTTAAACCACTACGAGTCCGAGCCTTAGTTTTAACCATAAATTCAAACTTTCCTACTCAAATCCTTCACGCTCAAGCTGAGGCGGTGAAACAAGAAGACATCCAAAAGGAAAAGTTGGATGGCATGATACAGAAGAAATTCGAAACCCGTTCAGATGGAACTCTATGCTTCCAAGGTCGAAGTTGGTTACCACTTTATGGTGGCCTACGAGACTTGATCATGCATGAATCACACAAGTCTAAATACTCCATACATCCAGGATCTGATAAGATGTATCATGATCTTAAGTTACTCTATTGGTGGCCGAACATGAAAGCCGACATTGCAACATACGTTAGCAAATGTCTTACATGCTCCAAAGTAAAAGCTGAACATCAAAAACCATCCGGTCCATTGCAACAACCAGAGATTCCTATGTGGAAATGGGAAAGAATTACTATGGACTTCATTACCAAGCTCCCAAAGACATCAAGCGGTTATGACTCCATCTGGATCGTCTCACAAAATCCGCACACTTTATACCAATCAAAAAGACTTACAAAATGGAACAACTAACCCGACTGTACATCAAAGAAATAGTCTCAAGACATGGTGCGCCAATATCCATCATATCCGACAGAGATGGTAGATTTACTTCCAATTTATGGCAGTCACTCCAAGACGCCTTTGGAACAAATCTAGACATGAGTACAGCGTACCATCCTCAGACCGATGGTCAGAGTGAACGAACCATTCAAACACTTGAAGACATGCTTCGAGCTTGTATAATAGACTTTGGAAAAGGATGGGATACTCATCTACCATTAGTCGAATTTTCCTACAACAACAGCTATCATACAAGTATTAAAGTAGCTCCATTTGAAGCACTTTACGGTCGAAAGTGTCGTTCACCTGCTTGTTGGGCTGAAGTGGGAGAAGTTCAACTCACTGGACCAGAACTCATACGAGAAACAACGGATAAGATTGTACAAATCAGAAGTCGACTACAAGCCGCAAGAGATCGACAGAAAAGTTATGCCGACACACGACGCAGACCCCTAGAATTCCAAGTTGGAGATAGGGTTATGCTAAAGGTATCACCTTGGAAAGGTTTGATACGATTCGGTAAACGAGGAAAACTAAACCCAAGATACATCGGACCATTCAAAATCCTAGCCAGGGTTGGCCCTGTGGCGTACAGACTTGAGCTTCCATCAGAACTCAGTAGTGTACACCCCACTTTCCATGTATCCAACCTAAAGAAATGCTTGTCGGATGAATCACTCGTGATTCCACTCGATGAAATTCAACTCAATGACGATCTTCAATTTATTGAGGAACCCGTAGAAATCATGGACCGAGAGGTCAAACAACTCAAGCAAAGCCGTATTCCAATTGTCAAAGTTCGTTGGAACTCAAGACGTGGTCCTGAATACACATGGGAACGAGAGGACCAGATACGTAAGAAATACCCACATCTTTTTACCAACGAAGCTTCTACTCCCAACGCAAATTGATCTCCGGGACGGAGCTCTCATATGGGGTGGAGACTGTAACGATTCGCAATTTCAGGTTAATTACTTTTCCCGAAAAATTTACTATTCACTTTTACTATTCATTTTTCCCGAAATTTTTCCAAAAGTTGATTTTATTTCATATTCTCGAGTGATAAATCATTTCCATGGCAAATTAAATGTTTGACATTCGTCAGATCATTTTCGTGAAAGTTATTAAGGAATTACACGTTTTAGGGTGAAACGTCATTCAGAAATTCTACGCACAACGAAATTGGACCCCGTTAAGTGACCCCACATCAGAAAAATGTTTGACACACTCATGATTTATTTAAGAATAAATCATGACTGAGAAAAACATGACCAAAAAAATAAACCTCGGCCGTGAAAAACTGGAATTTTCAGTTTTACGCGTTTTTACTCAGCCGTAACCCTAGCCTATACCTGCACCGCGTTTCTAAGACGATTTGAGTTTTCAACTTATTAGAATAAGTCAACATATTTTTCCCTCCTCCATTGACCAAAAATCATCCCTTGATTTTATAAGTCATTCCTTGATTTTTAGGTTTACGGTTTGATGTCTAAAAGACATTTAATACCAACCGACACTAGACTGAGCCCAGTCTAGACATTATAAGTCATTTTAATTCAATTATAACATATTAGAAAAGTAACATTTTACTTTTCTCAATTTTACGCAATATTCGTACATTTTACGTATTACGCGTTTTAGACCCGTGTTTCCAGTTTTAGCAGGGTTTTACCACCCAAATGGAACCTACCACTCATTTTATATTTTATTATGGAACATATGGACATGTTTATCAATACTTTCAAGTTTCATAATTTTACGACACCCGATTTTACGTTTTGAGGCCTAATCATTTACGGTTGGCATTTCCCGGAATCAAATCTCATCCTAATACTTAGGATAATATCTAACCAAGCACACCTCACCCCTCCTAGGCTTGTGAACCGCCATTAGGGGGGGGGGGGAGTCACCCCATGGTGTGGCTTGATCTTGTGGAAAATAGCCTAAGATGTTTACATGTGTTGAAACTTGTTAGGAAAGCTTTGACTAGTCTTAAATTGTAACCTCCTCAAGACACTATAAAAGCCCCCCCCCCCCCCCTTCCCTCTTGTTGCCGTCCATCACCACACACCACAACACAACACACTTAGCTTATTTCCTTCCAAATTCTAGCAAGGTTCAAGTGCTTCTTCATGGTAGAAACCCTAGTTTGATCATAGGTTACCAAAACACTTCCATAACCTCATACTTTGGTGATTTCTCTTGAGTTTAAATCCACTCAATTCACCTCAACCTTCATCATCCATCTTTCAAGATTACGAGGGTAGAAAGATTGCATGAAGTGAAGTGAGTTGAAGCAAGTCTATCAAAGTCCTTTTCCTTACTTGCTACTTTCCTTTCATCTTTGAAAGCCAAAAGTTGTAAGCCAAACCTAACATGCTTCTTGTTAAATGATCATACTCATGTTATTTACATATTATTCTTGCTATATTATGTCTTGTATAAATGTCCATGATGTATAAAAATGAGTAAAACATGTTGTTGTAATTGATTGTTTAGATAAGTTACTAAAACAAGTAAACTAGTGACTTTCTTGGTATAACCTGATCAAAATGGAAAAATTATGATATTAGATTATTACATATTACATTAGAGGACTTAACAAGGAAACCATAGCAATTTTAACCACCTAAAAAGAGTATATGAGTCAAAAGTTACTCCTATTTGAAGTTACCAAAGATTTTCGGCAAAACTGCCTAAAGCATACTGTTTTGCATTCTGACTTTTTGAAAGTCACCCTTCTGCTCCGATTCATCAAAAAGTTAAAGCACGAAAGTTGTCCGGAACGCCGTTTTCGTTCAGGATCAAAGAAGCTCGAGACCTAAAAACGCTTTCCGAGTGATAAATTCTTCAAATTCTAAATAGCCCATTTTTAAGGCCAAAGTCATTATATATAGGTTATGGTTTAAAAGGAACAAGAGGTCTTATGACCTATAATCAAGACCACAACCATGGCTAGAGCCAAGGTTGTGTCTCATGACCTTGGAACAAGGACCAAAGGTCATGGCTAGGCCATGACGAAATGACCATGTAAGTTTACTTAGGCGAAAACATGAAACAAGGAATTGGCGATAATTTGAACAAGCAATTTGGATCTACTTCACTTAAAAGGAACCATGAGATATTACAAGGAACAATGGTCATACAAGACTTATGAAACTTCCCCTAATAACAATCTTCATGCAATAATAAACTTTCCTAAGTTTATTCAAATATCGGACATGTAACTTTTCGGATCAAAACTTATATCTATATATTTTATCAACTACTACAATAGTAGGGAGCCTCATGTGAGGAGTTCATTATGTAAGCCGTCGAGATGAGTTGTGGATTTACGAGTTAAAGTGTCCTGGCTCCTCGAACGCTTACTAACATGACTTCTGAATCATGTCGGCCCGAACGGTAGTAAACGATATACCAAAACATACATGTTTCATGAATCTTTCTTTCAAAGATTTATACTATACATCATACCACATCATGGACTAAAATGCAAGATATATATATATAGGCACTACTTCATATTCTTTACACAAATCCTAAGTCGCGACATTCTATTATAGGTTGCTCGTAGAAACCTACACGATCCGACCATTACCTTCATTACTTGCTATCTTACTTAAGGTGAGTTCATAGCCCCAATTTATATTACTTCAATGTTTTACAAACCCTTGGGGGGAATACATGCTATTTCTAAACCGAACACAATGCTTTGAAACTGTATGCTGCCTGATTGTTTTATTATTACTAAGTACCTACCTTGCCAATCCTAGGCCCCTATCATGAACCATTTAATCACTAAAATTAGTGAGCGCGAGTATTGTGAATAGGCCTATTGGGATTGACGAATCCCATTTGTTTGAGCAGATTAGTTCAAACGAATGCACTATATTTGAACATTAAGTATGACGGCAAAGTACTTACCGGGGCAACAAAACCGCCGATTGATATTGGTACCCGTTAACGTATTGGTTGCATGAGCTTAGTATATAATAATAACTGTTTTGTTTTCTAACATAAGTATGAGTCTAATTAACTCATACTACCAACATATTGTGTTCAACCGTTAAACAAACTCTATGAATTTCACTCAACCTTTGTGTTGACCTCTTAAGCATGTACTTCAGGTCCATGATAATCAAGAATGGAGCGGAAGGGCACGTACCGAAGGAAGAAGGCTATAAACTATTATGTCATTCGATAAAAACATCAAAGACTTTATATTGATGTATTTTGAAACATGGAACCTTTTTGGGACCTTACTATGTAAACTCTGATATATTTGAATAAATATGAATGACAACTCTTTTTATACGACTCGTTTAGAGATCGTTTTCTATTATTATGACTGTTGTGCCGTCGAGTAACACCCAAGTTGAATTCCGCTGCATCATGAATTGGGGGTGTTACAATGTCACAGTCACACACTGCATGAACTGAGGGGTAGCAATGGTGCCTAATGATGTCTAAACATTAAATATAATTAGCCAATTATGTTAAGCCAACTAATTTCATGTCTAATGATGTCTAATTTCATATTTTTAGTGGCAATGTGATTCCTAACCATGCCTAAACTTTTATTATTATTATTATTATTATTATTATTATTATTATTATTATTATTATTATTATTATTATTATTATATTTAACAATTTAATTAAAAACATCAAATTCCATTACTAATTCAAATAAAAGTTACATAATAATTTAGGAAAATAAAAACAAAACAAAAATTAAAAATAGGAAATCACTAGTCATCGAGGTATGGTAAGTTTTGCGCCGCTACGTGCTCCGTAAGATCATATTGAAGACGGTTATGAATATCTTCGTCCCGTAACCACGGATGAAGGTAGAGCTTGCCGTGTCTTCAAGAGCTTCGTACGCAGCTAAAAAGGTTTTGATTGTACTACCGGATAACCATTCTTCGGATGAGTCGGAGGGAATAATTATGTCGTTTGAGGATGAACCCGATGATGACATGGTTTTAGAATGTAAATTGTATGTGTGATTTGATGTTAGTTTAGATGTGAAAATGAAAAGAAAATGGCTAGTATTTAAAGAATTTTTTTTTTTTTTTTTTTTTTTTTTTTTTTTTTTTTTTTTTTTTTTTTTGAAAATGTACCAAACGGTACGATTTTAAATGCATGCAACGGTCATAAATTTAATGCTTAACATCCATACCGAATCGGTATACAATACCGAATGGCTCGCCGATTTCCTCATGCCGACTCAATGGCAATGTGTTGCCGATCGTTGCCGAGTGATACCGACTCCAAACCGAATACGTTGCCACCCCCTGATGAAAATACATTTCGACAATGAGAGTGTACTCGAAAGGACTTGAGGACCCACAACAATTGTCTCTTATGCAATTAATTGTATTGAGCAACATATTGTAGTGTAGTACAAACGGTGAACCCGATCGAAAACACCACTGTCACATTAGTTTTCTGACAATTTTATGATTAACTTTGTATAATAAGGAAATCAAAAATAATATAAAAATATACACCACAAAAACAATTAAATAAACGTACTCTACACACAAACAACTCGGTTGCATAAGCGACCGACTTTCCTTTTATTCCTTGCCTAGGTAGCGTCCTATTGGGATGGTGTAATGGTTGGAACGCGTCCTAAGAGGGGTCGACCGATCATCCAACCGACCATTACACATGATCTTAGTTATAACTATGTGACAAATATTATTGTTAAATGGTGGTTTCTTCCACCAAGAGAAAATGAGACAAGAACATATGACGGTCTAAATGGGGCTCAAATTTTGAAAGAAGGTGTTGAGGTACCAAATTCAAAGTAAAGTTCCTTGCATCATTGTAGATTTACAAGACTTTCACAAACATATGGTATTATGGTGTAATGAGTCTAGATTGTATAGTTTCAAGTTGCAACTATCTAATTTTGTTACCTTCATTTAGATTTGAAGCATTAGCCCAACAGAGTCGACTAATTACTTGAAAATGAATTTTAAGTGTCATTTTTCAAGGGAAAAAAAATATATGGGACTATAATAAAAGATATAGCAATAATGCAATATTGGTATATCATAGATAGGCAATGCTACAACCTCCTAACTACAGTAATATTTGTGGCCAATACATCCTCCTAACAACAAAATTGGTGACGTTTGGACTCCAGTAAATCTTTTTAACAATCTTTTCTGTTCATTTTTGTTGTTAGCCCGTATTGTTAATTTATTATGTTGTAGTATGTTTTGGGTTTGAGCTCAAAACATACTACAACATAATAATACGGGCTAACAATTTTGACACATGACACAATCATTATAAAGATTTGTAGAAACAAAAATTAGGAGATGTAACATTGGTAATGTGATAGAAATATAAAGTGAAAAGTAAGAAAAGAAGCAGGAACAGGTCCGCAGGAAAAAGAAAGAATATTGGCAGAAATTTGTAAAGGAAAGGGGCCACTCTGTAGTAAGTAACTAAGTATAGTACTCTGATTTTATGTCAAGACGTGTATTTACGATTATAGCCTCAAATACATTATACATGTATTTGGTAGACTGAAATTTATACACTTAACTAGTGACTTACATTTGCTATTAATTAAAATCATAATGTTACGACTTACCACACAAGCATGGTCGATTGGTTGAACACTAAACAAAACATGATTTATAAGCCCTTACGTGAGTTATGTCAAATAATACATCACTAAAACAAGCAAACTCTAACATGAAATATTGGCAATGTACACAATAAAAATAATGTACGTAAGTCACATATGATAAGATCTAAGCTTTTGTACACAGCAAAAAAATACAAATTATTCATTAGAAGGTAAAATGTCAATTCAATTGCCTTTTGCTGATCTAGTATGTACAAAAAAATATGAAAACATCCTCTGGCGTTGAGGGAATTGTGCATATAGAGATTCAAAGTAAAGTGTCCGGTGTCCTCAATGTCAGGTCCTCAATGTCCGAATGTCTCATAAAGATTATGGTTTAAACCTCGTGGGTGGTCTAGTAGTAAAGTTAGTAGTAAGGTGTTCAAAAACCGCTATACAATATACATAGCGAGAAACACCCTCCTCGCTGCTATTTATTCATCCATTTCATTTTGCTAGAAGACAATACACGTAGCGAAAAACACCCTCCTCGCCACCTTAGTTTGCTCGATGTGTAGCTTTTCGTAAATGAATATATTTACGTCGAATATTGTAATTGAATAGGAATTGTGTAGCTTTTGGTAGTTTGTTTTGTAAAAAATCTAAAAAATTTTTAAAAAAAGATAAACCGCAATAACGCATGTTCCATAAACTCTTAGACCAAGATGGAATATAGGGATGCTTTTTTTTTTTTTTTTTTTTTTTTTTTTTTTTTTTTTTAAGTAGGTCTAAATCTTTGTTTCTTTTTATTGGGAATGTCCAAAAAACTTCGGTTGCAATTAAGAGACTAAACTAAGTATTTTTTTTTCAAACAACTTAATTTAAGACTTAGCATATCAATATTGTGCAAAGTATTTTTTTTTTTACTTTGTTTTAGTGGAAAGAAGGGAATGACACGTAGCATGCATGTGATAGTGTTGACACCACTTTATAGTCCAGCTAATACAACTATTGTTTGTGGCTGCGACTGTGAGAAGTAGAGAGTAGCCACCCAAACAATAAAAGTGACATCGCCACCACCCTTAATCATCACCAGAATCTCATGCGTAAAAACACACACACACACACTTGATCCCATCCAAAGTTATGCAGTAACTTATTTAGATTCTCCTCGTACAAGTTTTGTAAAATATATAATCTCACAAGAGGTTCAAATTCATCATGACACACAAGTTAGCATAGCTAAATTGTTGCTTATGGTTGATATTAATATATCAAATTAGTGATGGATACAAAATCAAACATTATATGCCCATTTTCTAAAATTAAAGAAAACTTGTAACAAACTCTTTCGTGATTATTATGTTCGCAATGCGTGGTCTAAATATGGTTTACAAAAGGTTATGATGAATGCTAAGGGGTTCTTTTTCTTCAAGTTTAACTCGAAGAAAGGTGTCGATGATGTTCTTGATAATGGTCCTTGGTTGATTCGTAATGTTCCTATTATTCTTAAACCATGGACATTGAACACAAACTTGCTTAAAGAGGATTTAACTAACATTCCGGTGTGGGTTAAATTCCATGATGTTCCTTTAGCTATGTTTTCGGATGACGGGCTTAGTCTTCTTGCTACTTTGATTGGGATGCCCAAAAGGTTAGATGCTTTTACCAGCCAAATGTGCAAGGAATCGTGGGGCCGTAGTAGCTTTGCTAGATGCATGATTGAAGTAAAGTCGGATGAGGTGCTTAGGGATAGCATTACTGTTGAGATACCTTTACTTGATGGTACGGGTTCGACTATTGAGAAGATTCGGGTTGAATACGAGTGGAAACCTCTGCGTTGTGATAAGTGTAAGGTTTTTGGTCATACTATTATTGATTGTCCGAAAGTTGTTGTTCCTCCAGTTCAACCTAGTAAGCCGGTTAATGATGGTTTCACTGCTGTCAATAACAAAAAGAAAGGTGAACAAGGTGGTTCTACAAATCAGGGTAAAGGAGGCTTTACTAAACCTGTTGTGGGTAAGCAATTTCATTACTAACCCAAAAAGAACCCTCCTGAACTAAAGAAGGTGGATGGAACTAAGAATAAGGCTTCTGATGTGGCTAGTACGAGTGGAACCAAGATCACTATTTCTAATCAGTTTGACGCTCTTAATATGGATGATACAGATGGTTTTGGTATTCCTAAGGTTGTTACTAACATGGATGTGGATGCTGGCAGTACAATGGAAGTTAATAAGGATGAGTCGGTTAAGACTGGTATTACATCACAAGTCCCTCTTGTGAGTGATATGCAACAACCGTTTGTGAGTGATTCTATGGGAACAATGGAAGTTGGTTCTACTCCTATTGTTGAGAAAATTAGTAAGCTTGAAAAGCTACTGATCGATGGGAAAGCTACTCTTGTAGATGATGCTGGTCATCCTATTCCGTCTACCTCTATCACTAAGAGGTCTAACCCATTTTCAAAGGTGGGTGAGGTTGTGGTTTCTGATAGTGATGAGGATGAGGTTCTTAACACGTTCGACGAATCAGCTAATCTTTTTGGTGGTGGTCATGAGCGTGAAGATGAGTATGACTATGATGATTATTCGAAGCAAATTTATGATCTTCCAGGGGAATTGGATGCTCTTAATGCCATTTATGGTTTTAATCTCCAAGGTCGTAGGAAGTAGTTTATTTTTTGTGAAAGTCACTACTATCATGTGAGTAATGGTTTGTTTTCTTGTTTTGAAAATAGGAAGTATCTTGTTATGTAAGCTTTTCGCCTATGTAACGGGCTGAGATATGGGATTCACCCATATCCGTTGTACTTAAACGTTTTTTGGAGTAATATATTTACCGGGTCGTTGATCTTTTACAAAAAAAAAAACTCTTTTGTGATAACGTGCATTTCTATAAAATCAATGTTTTTGACAAATTTACACATCACACAAGATAAGTTCATGTGGTTAACAACTTAACACACATTCAAGAACCTCATATGGTCCATCCTTGAATAGTGTTATCACACTCGATCGGTTTATAAAGGTAAAAACACAGGATATAGGAATGATCATTGATCATAAGTTACGTTATATATAGCGTCAAAAACATTTTTTTTCCAACTATCGTTCAACATATATTCCTTTGTTATGTTTTGATTATGACCATATATCGGTCATCCTTTTTACCATAGTATATCACTAAGTCACTAACGCGCACTGATGGTGAAAAGAATGACTAATAGTCACGATAAAACAATAACAAAGGGATATATGTTGAAGCTTGCTTTATTTGTTTGAGCTCATTTCTATAACGTTACACGTACCAATATATTATAGATGTGGTTAATTTAGGTTTGACAACCTAATCGAGATATTGATGTGATGCTTGTGCTTGTGCTCGTGCTCGTTTTATTAAATGAACCCCAAACTATGATCAGACTTAGGGTCGACTTATTTTGAACTTGTATTGCCTTAATCAGACTTAGGGTCGACTCATTTATACCCTACTCTACATGTTATTTAACACTTCTTATAAAAAGAAGTGGTAATTCACCTCGTACTCTCGTGATTTCTTTTTATTTTTGTTTACTCATTGACAAACTTTATATGTTTGAGTTGTTTAATTTGCATGGTTTACAAACATGAATGAGGCTCACATGGAGGATTGACTTTAGGAGAATATTTATGCGAACTGCAAACTTCCGGATCTTTAAACTAGTATCAATATTTGTTTATATTTAATTATTTAGTAATCAATGTTATGAATTATGATGCCTTACTTAGTTAGTTCAATAAGTTATTTTGTCTTATTTTGCCTGCAAACCAATGATTTTTTTTATGAACATACAAGTTGATTACTTGTAACAAGTATATGTAGATTTCAATTATTTGTTACTATTAACTTGGGTATCAATGATAGAATATGAATTGTTTAAAGGAATTTCTCATGCTTTATCACTAAATCTCTAGTAAGCTAGAACAACAAGAACAATTTTCATAATACTAATAAAGGATTTTTTTTTTTTTTTTTTTTTTTTTTTTTTTTTTTTTTTTTTTTGAACAAGTTAATAAAGGAAATTTTGATGATGTAGCTAGATAGAATAATATGCATATCACAAAAGATTTGTTAGTGTTTTTATAATATGATGCTTACTTAATAATTATTAGAAATAATATATTAGCAATTATTGTATAAACACTTACAAAGAAAATACTTAAAGGAGTATGATACTCAATTCCAAATACATATATCAAATAGCTATGTGCCATTTTGCCTATTTGAATAACAACTTGTTCAAACAAAAAAGATAAAAATAATAATAACAACCAAGCTATAGGGTAATGGAGTAATAATGCGATCGTTTCATTTGTGGGAAAACGTATATCACTAGATAAATTATCCTACATCACGTTTATCACTCGTATAAGGATACTTTTTGTTTCACAAAAATTAATGTCTTTTTCCAAAAATGTCATAAGTATATATGAGGTGTCTATATCATATTTATCATTTATCAATGCGTAACATAACTACACTCACTTTGAAGTGAAACGAATTTGACTGAGATGTGTATATAGGAAGAAACAGTATTTATGGTGAAAGTTTGAAAATTTTACGTACTATTCTAGTCTTTCGCTCACCGTTGAAGAAAAAACATTACTCAAATTTAATACTAGTACTTCGTAATGTTCTAGAAAAGTGATCAGTAAAGTTTTCTTAGTATGTTTTCTTTTTTCTAAGGCAAAGTGGATTTTATTAAACGATAGAGCAAAGTCTTCGAGAAGGGGAACCGAAAAGAAACATGCAAAAATTAATAAAATAAAATTAAAGTAAAGTAATAATTAAATGAGAAGAAAAATTAAAATAAAAAATGTAAAAACTGAAAAATAAAAAATACAAAAACCCGACAATCACACATTTTAGATTTTTTTTTTCTTTATACAAGGGAAAAAAAATGTATCTACCATTAAAATTCTCTAAATTATTTTAAATATGTGGTTAAAAATCTTTCTTATCTTTCTCATTTTAATTTTTTTTTTTCTTACTAGATCATTTTTCCATAAATATAAACCGAAAAACCGCAAAGATAAGGACATACATAAGAAGATATCACCAGATGGAACTAATACAGACTTACATAATCGCATCCGCAATTGCCTTCGGATTGTTAACCATCTACTCCAATCGAAACCAGTAAGCTAACAGCGGTTTAAGATCCATAAAAGAGATATAATTTGTATTTGAAGAAAATTTTCTTCACTTATAATCTTTTTGCTTGCATTCATTCCATATGTGAACAACCCAATTTCTCCATCTCCAAACAACTTATATAGTAACGAGACAGACACCGTGAGAGATCTTTGCAACATCCTTGTCTTCGCCCTGAAACATAAGATTGCCATTGCCAATATTAACAACACTATTAATGAATGGAGTTTGGATATCCCACTAGTCATAACACTTGGACTACACGGTTTTAGCTTTGGGACAGTTGAACATTATGTGAGTAATGTCTTCCACCTCTACCTCACATAAATGGCAAAGCAGAGAGTGTACGTCAATGCCTCTCTTATAAAGATTTGAGAGATGAAGGCTCCTATCAATGATAACACGCCAATTAAAGATATTAACTTTACGAGGGACCTAACTATTCCAACTGAAAGAGTGACCTAAACACCTAGACGAGAGTTGTTGTTTGTCAATCAGTTTAGAGAGGGTGTTAACAGAAAAAGGCACCATTTGCATTTAAAGACCATTTCCATCTATCAGTTTCGCAAATAATAAGAGAAAGGCCAATAATAATATAAAGCAACGTACCAAGCTCACTAGCTGAACTGCCTCGATGTTGAACTCTCCAAGAATAACAACCTCCCCATTCTCCATTAACAACCACTCAACAATCTTGAATATAACAATTTGGATTGAGATCAAGAGCGAAAAGACGCGGGAATCTATTCATCAGACACGAGCCAACATTAAGCTACACATCTCCCCAAAATACCGTATCACATCCTCGTTTAACTTTTAAGAAAGAATTACTGAAAAGAATGCCAACGGTATAAATCGCAGCACCGACACTTACATTATTAAGCCACACTCCTTTATATATTCTTGAACCAACCACACTAGAGAAGCCCCCATCATTACCATGAAGATTACAAATGACTTTCCTTCACGTAGCATCCTTTTACACAATAAAACACTAACATCATTTACTAAGAAGGCTTAAGTTTTTAGCCCATAAGCTACCAACATCTAAGCTACCAAGATCTCGGCTTGCCATGCATGGTGTTTCTCCAACTAATCCAAACCATCCCTTTTTCATCTTCTTTCAAGCCCTAAAAGATATATACTATGGATTTTTTCAAGGGATTCTAAAATCTTTGCAGGAGCTCGAAACAAAGATAGATAGTATAAGGGGAGAGATCCAAGTACCTCTTCAGTTTGGGTGAGACGTCCCTTTGATTTTCATGATGAAAGGCGTGAAGTCAAACGGGACGCCACATCACTCGAAGCTTCCACTTTAATTTATGCATACTTTCCCTACTGGCAACCCTAGATAAATAAAAGGAAGAAACTCTGCTTTACAATTCAAAATGAGAGCAAACATATCCACCTCATTCGGGTTAACTCCAACCCCATACATACAACTTTTAGCCAAGTTAACATTTAAATGAAGAGTTTCATTATAACATTTCATGTTGGAGCATTCATAATAGGTCAAGTGGTTAAAAGCTTTTCACTATTTTAAAAAGTATTTTAAAGAGGTTTTTTACATTGCAATCAAAGTTTTTCGGAAAAGCTTTTCTACAAAGACTTGGTAAAGCTCAAGTCTTTCTTTCAAGCTTTGGTCATTAAATGTCTTATGTATTAAATGCATCAAGTCTTAAAGACTTGATGCATTATAGATGCTCGTGGCCAAACAGTGAATTTCTAAACATCAACATGATTAATATATCAAAAGTTTTTAATATAAAAACTACGCGTATGTGTGTTGATGGGTAAGTATATAAGAAGGAGCAATCCCTCTCACTGTCGAGCCTCTTCCATATCCTTTTATACACTAGAGGCTATTAGTACCAAGCTTCTAGCTTATGCTAATTGTTTTCTTGATATTACTATGTATAGATATTTAGGTAATTCGCACATATGTTTGAAAGGAGAAAATACTGAAGTGGCATGACGTGGCTAGAAACAGAACCAGGGCTTAAAGTGACTAATGCACAATTTTTCTAACTGTAGTATAAGGAAAAAATTAATAAAATTGTACGCTTTTTTATGTTAAAATGATTAAGCGTAGTGAATTTACTTACGGGGATAACTTGGCTACAATTTTTGTAGCAAATTGGCTATAATCATTCACTAAAATACACAAGTAAATAAATCAGAGACCCACAAAAAGAAATTCAAGACCCACAGAAGGACTCCAATACCCACAATTTATAGCACTAATTGTAAGGAATTGACTATAATGCAATTGTAACTAATATATTCCTTTTATCTACTGATGGAATAACTAAGATAAAACTAGAAACACAGTGCATTAAAACTGAGTGCATTTTTAAAAAAATTCAGTTTTTTACGAATATTAGCACTACCAAACAAAATTTTATCAAAATCCCGTAACACCTTTGTCCCTATTTTTGAGTTTTGGCTTAATCCACCGATCCCGACGCTCTTTAAGATAACATGATTCACTTCAATATTTGGTTTAATGCAACATGATATTCCAATCCATTAACTTGTATGTACAAAATCAGTTTTAAAATTTTAATTAGATGCATGTAAAGACCACTACACCCCATGTTCATCCCACCACCTCAACAAGTTTCTCCAAATATATATAACCGTCACTCCTAGTAATTATTAAATCTCCTATAATCATTAACCCATCAAATCCCATAACTAAATTATTTCATTCATTAAATTTGACAAGACCATCTTACATAATCACACACCCTCTTTTCACATATATAATCATCCCACCACTTCTTCACATTACCCTACCACACTCTCACTTCTTCTCTCTAACCATGGCCAAGGTAACCATTTTCCCACAATTTATTTTTTTATTTATTTAATATTTATTTATTTATTTATTTATTTTTTTTACTAAATGGGTTTTGCTTATAATTTATGGGTTTTCTTCTTTTTCGATAAATATTTATGGGTATTGCTTATATTGTGCTTTGTTTATTTTTTTGTGGTTTTTGCTCTAAATTTCAGGGTTTTGCTTATTTTTGTACTATTATTTTTATTTTTATTTTGTGTGTGGGTATTGCTTAAATAATGTGTTGTGCTTAACTATTTCTGGGTTTTGCTTATTTTTTGCTGAATCTTTTTTGGGTTTGCTTATTTTACTTTTAAAGGGTTTTCACTTTTTTTTCATTACTTTGTTTTTCTTCTTCTTCTTCTTTTTTTTTTTTTTTTTTTTTTTGGGTGAGTTTTGCTTAATTTTTAAATATATTTTTGTGGGATTTACATAACTGTTTTTTGGGTATTGCTTATTTTTTTTTTTATTATTATTATTTTTTGTGCTTAATCTTTGTGGGTTCTTTTATGGGTTTGTAAAAATATATGTTCATGTTTTTATACATTTATATTTAGTAGGTTTTGATTATTTTTGTGGGTTTTGCAGAAAAAGAACGAAACCAACAAAGCTGAAAAAAACGACGGCGGAAACGGCGGCGGTGGCAACGGCGGAGACGGTGGCAAGAAGTACAAGGTGCCCGGAGTTACAGTGGTGGTTCTGAAAATGGACCTGCATTGCGAAGGTTGCGCCGGTAGAGTTGTCAAAGCTGTTCGTACACTCGACGGTAAATTATTTAATTCAAAATCTTTACCGTTATTTATTACCTTATATTTTCCGCATTTATTTTCTTAGCTTTTTAAGCTGGGAGTTAACTTATAAAGTTATAAAATATAAGCCGAGTCGACTAAGGGGTTGTTTGTTTAAGTTTATTTGTGGGCTTACGAGCATATTAGATTTCAGCTTATTTTATATAAACCCGGATTTTCTAGCTTATTTATATAGGCTTATTATGTATGTAGGTTATTACAAGTATATAATAAACTTATATAAGCCCATAAGACTCAAAATAAGCTAGAAAACCGAGCTTATGAAATATAAGCCGAAATCAAATAAGCTCACAAGCCCGCAAATAAGCTTAAACAAACATGGTAAGGCCCAAAATATGCTTATGTGCTTATTTGACACCGCTTTTATTTTTATAAGCTCATTTTTCATGCTTATTATTAGCTTATTACGACTTAAATATGGAAAATAAGTACATAGTCGAAATAAGCATAAAAAGTAGGCTTATAGAATATCAGCCGAGTTAAATATGTATATAAGCCCAAAAATACATTTACGTGCTTATTTGACTCGGCTTATATTTTTTTAAACTCATTTTTCCCGGATTATTTTTTGACTTACTAGCTTATTAGTTAAATATGGAATATAGACCATTACTGAAAATAAGGCAGGGAAAAAAAGAGCAAATACGCTTGTAAGCCAAAAAAAATGAGGTTAAACAAACACCCCTTAATATAACTTTCTGTCTCCTTTTCATGTTTTTGGTTTTTACTTATTTTAGGTGTTGAATCTGTGAGGATTGGTGACAGTGAGCTGAACAAGCTAACAGTGATAGGAAATGTTGACCCGGTTAAACTCCGGCAAAAGGTTGAAGAAAAAACCAAGAAGAAAGTGGAAATATTATCTCCAGCAAGTAAAAAACCAAAGGATGGCGAAACCACCACCGAAAGTGACGGAGGTGGTGGTGGTAAAAAGAAAGAACAGAAACAAACTGAAAACGAAAATGACAAAACAACAAAGAAAGATGAGAAAAAACCAAAAGAGGTGCGCGTTAGCAACTCATGACTTTCTTTTGCTAACTTGTGCTAATATTGTGTGCTGCTTATGTTTTTGTTTTGTTGGTTCTAATCAGTTACCGGTGACAACGGCTGTGTTGAAGGTTCCGTTACATTGCCAGGGGTGTATTCAGAAGATTCATAAGCTTGTCAGCAAAACTAAGGGTAATTTTATAATTTTTGCTAAAATAAGTATGCTGGTAACATTTTCTGGTTATTAAAAATGTACTAATAAAAGTTGTTGGCAACAAATTATACAGTATGTGTTTAAGATATTGGGTTAGTAAAAAAGGTTATAAAAATTTATGTGTAGGATATATGGAGATGTCGCTTGATAAGGAAAAAGATTTGGTAACAGTTAAAGGTGCGATTGATATGAAGATTTTGGCTGCTGCTTTGCAAAGTAAGTTGAAAAGGGTGGTGGAGATTGTTCCAGCTAAAAAAGATGGTGGCAACGAAGGTGAGAAAAAAGGCGGTGGCGGTGGTGGTGAGAAAAAGGGAAAGGGGGGTGGTGGTGGCGGCGGCGGTGGTGGTAATGACGGAGAGGGTAAAGGTGGTGGTGGCGGGAAAGGTGAAAAGAAGGGAAAGGGTGGCGGTGGTGGTAGTGGGAATGATGGCGGCGGTGGTTGGAATGCTGGGGTTTTTAAGATGGATGCTTATGGTGGTGGTCCGGTTGTGTATCCGTATCCACAATACACATATGGGTCGAGCTATGCGGATTACGTTCATGCCCCTCAATTGTTCAGTGACGAAAACCCGAATGCTTGTGTCCTCATGTGAAAATCAAGGGTAGAAATGGAAGTGGGAATGGTAAAAGGTAGAAGTAATGGTGAAAATAGTGGTAAAAATGGGAAGAAAAAAATTTGGTAGATATATATAGTCTAGTAATGTTATACTTTTACACCTCTTTTTTTTGAAGACACTTGATATATGTAAGTTTCAAATTGTTTTGTAAAAGTGTCTTTGAAATTTTGTTAAATGATATGTGAAAAGATATAACATTACTCGAATGGAAGTTTATGTGTAGGAAAAGTTAAAAAAAGGGTACTTTTTGTAGTTGGACATTATGATATGATGGTTTAATGTTTCATTTTGGATGTTAATTTCATACTTGGTGAATTTATTGATGCAAATAACTCACTCGTGTAGTCGTGTAGGTCAATTTTGGTTGGTATTAATAAAAGGGCTTTAAAACATACTAACGTATTTCTTAATTTTAAACAAGTTCAAATTCTATGGTTTTGAGATACAAGGAAGCATCTAATGGATACCTAATTACTAGTTACTGATTATTCATAAAATATAGATCTAAGTAATACCTATTTTATAAAAATAATCAGATAAATAGATCACTGTGTGTGGGTTTAAGTGGACTTTTAAATTTTGGGTATTTGTTTATTTGTTGTTGTCCATGGCTCCATGCAACTAAGTGACCACATTTGGTGTCCCTCACACTAGATTACTATTTTTCCACAAAGTCTACAATGTAATGTTGGATCACATATATATTGTTAAATTCAGTTAGGATCTAAACTTCGATCGCAATAATTTACTTCAAATGGACTTTATGTGGATGATTTAAAATTTTGCTTGTAACTAGGCTATGACCGAAGATATTTAACAAAAGCGGTAAAAATAGCATGAAAGCATAAAACTGGATGTAGGTCAAGAGGCTTCACAAGCATCACTTCAATGCAGCATGATCCTCATTTTCACCTCTCCATCACCTTAACTGTGGTAATGGTCACCACTCGCCATATTTCTTACCATTTAACTATATTTTACTAAACAGTTAAACACACATTTATCTCACTTAAACACACATATGCACCACAATACATTCACACACAAAATTAATTTCAGTAGGTGTGGTCTGCACAACCGGTTTCCACTTTTTTAGCTCTTCGCGTGCGAATTATTACTCATAACAACCACCAACCGTTTTTATATCATAAATTTGTGCTTCACCTGTGATTAGGTACCCTTATTAGGAGCAGTCTAACGGTGTAGGCACAAAATACTTTCTCTAGCTAGTTGTAGTCTAGTTTGTGGTAAGTTATACTCTTGGCGTTGTGTCTATTTGATCTCATTGTAAATAGTTAGTATAGTTTCTTCTCTTGTTGAAGATTTGGGCTTTCTGAGACATACTTAGGTTAGAAATGTCAAATGTGTAGGCTGATGTTTAATTTCTATCACCATTGACACTAGATTATAAGATCATTTGTACTAATATTATTAGTTTTTATTTTATGATCCTTATAATGACTACATATGCCTTTTTCGGCCCATTGGGTTTAAAGTGTCACACTTCAGTTGTTTGGGTTCTTGGGTTGGTTGCTAGCATCAACACCCACTAGCTAGACTGTATGTCAATTGGACTCTTTTCATGTGGGCTTCAAATTAGTATCTTTACGAAATATTTTTAAGGGTAATGATCCTCGCATGTTCATTTAAACATGAGAGGTAATGTTGTGTTTTTTGATTGTACATTACTATTATTGGAAAATATTTATTTTATTTTAATTCAAATTTACAATCACAAAAAACATAACATTATCTCATGTTCAAATAAACATAAAAGGATCCTTATCCATTTTTTTAATCATAAAAAAAAAATAACAAATTAACAACAATATCTCTGTAAAAATATTACTCTTTTTATTATAAGAGCACCCGTTCCATAACATTTTCACACACCAATTCCGACATGGCAAGGGTTTTGGCGTGCCATTAGCCTGCCACGATACCCAACCCCCATGCCATTAGCCTGCCTTGCGTGAAAAAAAAAAAAAAAAAAAAAAAGTTGGACACTTCCAACGGCTAATTTTTTTAATGACTAAAATCAAATCCCACGTTTTACACTATATATCCCTAAACATTTTCATTTTTACACACATTACTTCAAATATCACTTTCATTTACACACAAACTAGAACTAAAAAATGTATCAACAAACAAATGATCCATTTTTTACTTCTCTTCTCGGTATCTTTTCCTCGCAACAATCATCTTCCTCAAACCCTCCTATACCTTCGTAACAATACTCGATATCTTCCTCGCAACAACTATATTTTCCTCCACATGGTGCCCAATATAACATGCCTACATATACACCGGAACAACTATATCATCAACAACTTTCGTACCAGCAACACTAACAACTCAACACACAATTTCAAAATCTCCAAAGTAACCCACCACCACTATTCTATCAATCACAACAAACACAACCTCCACCACAAGAACCATAACCACCACCACAAGTAACTCGTGAACAAAAGGCAAAATGGAGAAAAAATGGCCCATAAAAAGAACGAATACAACCACGGTGGCCGTGGGCAATGATGATGACGATGGTTGTGTCAGTGCCACTTGTGCCATGGATCCTTTAACATTGGATAGTGGAGGAGGAAAAGTTGCTAGCCGAGTGTTAAGTCTCTGTTTCCGAGAGTAACGAGATCAGATCCGAATGATCGGACGATTCGTTTTGGTGGCAAGTTACGGAGGAGTTTAACAAAACTTCAAAAGTTAAACATACCAAGGATATGATGATGAGGAAGTGGGCTACGTTAGTCATTGTCAAAAGTTCAACGCTATCCACAAACGTTTAAAATGTTTGGGTAAAAGCTGGGAAAACGAAGTTGATCTTTTGGAACGTGCTAGGCAAGCATATTGTGAGGTGACGGACAAAGGGACGACAAAGTTTACGCAAGATTACAGACTGCGTATCTTGAAAATACGCGCCAAATGGGATGCATCCGATTAAGATGATCCCACCGGGCATGCTAAATTCGGCGATGATGCGAGACCACGTCTCCCCAGCAAACCTCGTTCCACAAAAAAAAATCAAATCGGAAACTACGTCCAACACCGTGGGAAATTGCAAGATTCTTTGTCAGATGCTTTACATGCGAAATTTAGACGCAAAAGGGAAGCCGCCGAATAGGCGTACGAGGTGAAGAAGAAGAAGAAAGACAGGACAATAATGATGTGTAAAGAACTAGAATTTCTCACGATTAAGACCGACAGGTTGTCGGAAGAGCAAGCCTTCATCATCGAAATTAAAAAACAAGAAATAGTGAAAAAATGTCAACAATAAAATTAGTTATTGCGTTTTTTTAAAGTTTCGTATTGTTTTTAATTATTTTCGGTATGTTGTTTTAAGTTTCATATTGTATTTTTATTTCATGAATTAGTGAAATTGAGTTTGTTTGAAAAAATAGAAAAGTAAATAAATAGTGGGTCTCAAAAGATGGAAATAACTCAAGCTATGAGGGAGGGAGTATTTTGGTGTGTAAGTATCAAGATGTTAAGATGGCGCTGATGTGGCTATTTGACTCAAGCTACGATATCTTGGTCTTACAAAAATAAAACAGACCCTGGTATCTATCTATGAGTCTTATGATTATCATGAAAAGTATTAATAACTGTTAAACGTGTGGTTGGGCCTAAGAGCATCGGGTATCGTGGCATGCCAAAACTCCTTTTTAAGTATCATCTCAACGTCACCTCAGCATCTTACTTTTAACACTCACACATCAAAATACCTCCTCCCTCATAACCTGTTATTTCACATGCCCAAAAAGCCCCACCCATCATTTTATTTTCCTTTGCATTTTTTCAAATAAACTAAATTTCATTAGTTCAAATAAAAATACAAATTAAATAAAATTAAAAATTAAATTGAGTTAAGAAAAATTAAAAAACTATAGCCTAATATTTATTAAAGAAAATTAAAACCACATACACTTCAGCCCAATATCCATTAGTCCAAACAATACTTATTTTTAAGAGGAGTGCTAGAACCACACAAGATTTACAAAAAGAAATTCACACAAGGATTTGTCATGCTTTGATTGGTGTAGAAAAGAGAAGAGAGAGAGAAAATTTATTTAAACACACCAATCAACATGTGACAAATCTTTTTTGTAAATTTCTTTTTGTAAATCTTGTGTGCTTCTAGCACTCATTTATTTTTAAACCATATTTAATTAAAGAAAAAATAATAATAAATAAATACCAAAAACCATAGACACACCTTCCTTCTTCTTCATCCACTCCACACACACTAAAACACACATAAAAATTACAAAATAAATCAAGCCCAACTAAAAGAACTTTTTTTTTGTCTTCTTCCCAATTTCACGCAAGCCAATTAACTTGCGCGGGTTTGAGCCATGGTACCATATGCTTTTATGGGACAAGAACACATTATATGAACCCATGAAACTAAATGAACTACCGTTTGGTTTGTAAATGTGTTTAGGATTTGGATTTGTATTTAGATTTGAAATTAAATTAGTATTTGGATTTGGATTTGATGTAAGAGAGATAAAGAAAATAAAGAGAGAAAGTGTAAAATTAAATTATTACTTTTTTTTATTAAATATGTAAATTATAAATCCAGTATAACTTATAAAATTACTAAATACAACAAATTGTGAGAGAGGTGTTGAAAACGGACTCACATGAAAAGTAAAAGATGCAGAATATATGGCCCGTTTGGTTTGAGGGGTGGGATTAGGTTTTGGGAACCATGCCATTTTTTGTTGTTTGGTATATTTTATGGGTCTCACAACTTGGGACGGTTATCAAATATGAAGGTTTGTAGAAATCCCACTTAAGTGATCGGGATTTGCTTATCTTTTCAAAAATTGTGGGGCCAAATTTGTTATCTACCACTCATTGTCTTTTCCTATTTCGTTTTATTATATTATTAATATGAAATTTTTATATTTGTACATTATATTTATACATAAAACAAACATTACGTTTACAAAAAATATTATATAATATGATTTCTCTTTCTTAATCTAAATCCAAATCCATATCCTAATCCTAATCCCATTTACAAACCAAACAGGCGCATAATGTAAACCAAGATATCTTGTTGGGTTTTATAGATGGTATGATATTTGGATTAACTCTTGAATCCAAATCATCTATACTACTTAAAGATTGAATGGCTTAATTTAATTTGCAATAGGATTTGTGCACAATGGATAGTACGATACAACGTAGTTTAAGCAACATGAAAACTATATCATTTACTGTACATCGATTTTTCAATCATTCAATCCTCTCCATCAATTAGAACAAAAAATATGAATTGTTGCTGCGGTTTCAAGTATATAAACTACCTCTACAATTACAACACATAATGATCTCAATACTATAAATAAGAAATGCATTTATAACAAACCACACTCCCATCAAAATTGGAACATAACTACAAATAACCAGCTATATCACTGTCCTAAATCCCATCTCTAAGCAAACCACAAAAACAAAAACCCCATCACCAAACATCTACCCTTTGTTGAAACAATCAACAAAAAATAAAAAGGATCTCAGTGTTGCTTTCTTATATATCCCTAAAGAGATATAAATATGTTTACAAATGTTTAGAAACTGAAAGTCAACTCATCATCGATCTGTAAGAGAAAACCAAAAGGATACCTACCCGAGACCTTTTTTCCCAAGATCTTGAAGATGATAACATGTTTATGTTTCACGGTTGTTTAACAATAAAAAAGTGTGTTTGGTGTTCTGCTATCGAGTGAAGAAAGATAGGAGATAAAAAGATCTGGTCTTTCGGTTTGAGTTGGATAAATGGATGTTGATGGCTGTGGTTTTTGTTTAGATGGGATTGGGTGTTGCGTTTTTGTTAGGAGTGATGAAAGAAACAAGAATGTGTGGCTACGAATGTGTGAAAATTATGGTTATGAAATGTGTGTTTTTAGGGTTGTAGTCATATATTGAGATGTACTCCAGGGTTATTTTTTTTTGGGATTTAGACTATATTTATCAACAATCTATCACAACCCAATCTCTCATTAAAATATTATTTTCTTACTCATCCACCTATACTACTAATACATACAACCAATCTCAATTTTTTTTTATCATTTATCAATAACCCAACCTAACATATAATATTATTTCTTTTATATTTAATTTAGTTACAAAGAAAATATATATAGCCATTAATATTACGACATTTGGCAGATTGGGTCAGAAAAATGAGGGTCTGTTTGGTACGTAGAAGGTTTTGGATTTGGATTTGGATTTGAGATAAATTTAATATATATATATATATATATATATATATATATATATATATATATATATATATATATATATATATATATATATATATATAAGGGGATGTTTGGTACGAAGGAATCACATAGAATAAAATTGCAATAGAGAATGGAATGACCAAGAATAGGAATAGTCTTAAAGAAAGAATATTATTTCCATTGTTTGGTGCTCCCAAGGATTTGAGCAAGGAAATGTGCTAGTAGATTAATTATCTTGTCTGGTACGCAAGAGGATCGAATATAATGCAACGAAACAATAGCTCCTCAGAAAGGCAATGTAACTAACAATTTACCATCCTTTGCGTTATCATATATAATTAATAACCACAGACTACATTTTTCCAAACTACCATTTTCAAAAGATTGTGAAATCACATTTCAACAAATAGTAATATCACCTAATTACAAGAAAACTATTACAACAAGACATATCCAGAATAACATTATGATTCCGAATCCAGTAGTTTTGCATCTTCAAATGTCCATGGTGTCGTGTTCTATGAAAGTCTTAATATGGTGCGAATGTGCAAATACATGGGATATTAAAAAGTTCAAAAACTGCAAACACCAGGAAGAACAATAGCAAAAACCAACATCATTAATATATAAGTATAAAATTAAAATGGCAATAACTCCCAAATTAGAGGCCATCGTCAATATCTTTGATGTTTTGAAGAAAAAGTCAAGCATCATCAAAAGTGCAAATGTTCAATTTCATATCTTTGATTTATAAAGTTCAAATATATGAACACCACCATGTATGACGATACATGACAATATTACCAATTAATTACATCTTATTTTCGAAAATCACAATCTATTAGGTTGATGCATATAATTACAATTGAGGCATCATGACCACTAATATAATTGCTCTAACCTATGAACAATCGAATATCTTATGAAATTGAAGCTAATAACAGACTTGTGTTTATGTTCATATGAATATCGAGATGTAACAGATCATACCTTAAAAAGATGGACAAGAAGAAGGCTTTCAATCAGTGATGAATGCTAGTTGGAGAAGATTGTTGAAGGGCTTTCAATCACTAGAAAGAAAAAATATTTTGGGCTTGTTCAATTTTCCCCAATTGACACAACATGTGCAAAGCACATGTTTTTTTTCAATATATAGCCCCACTTTTTGGTCATGCTCTTGATTCTCACATGGAATGGAACGAGTGAACAAATGTGCTTAATCTCTCTATTCCTAGCATTCTCTACTTTTTTTGAAGAATCATTTAGGTGGAAAGAGAATGCTATTTTGATTCTCCGATTCTATTATCAGTTCTAACAAACAAATGAAAATGCTCTCATTCTCTTTCTAGGCTTTCCATTCCAGTCTACCAAACACCCCCAAAAGTGATAATGTAAGAGAAAAAATTATATTTAATTAAATATATTATTTTAAAATAATAGTGAGTGCATTTAATAAGAGAGAGATAAAGACAAACATAAAAACTGGACCCACAAATTCTAAACCCCATCTATCTCATGACTTTAACACAGCCCCTTATATTCTGACTTGAGACCCAATCCAAATTTTCAGATTCTAAACAAACATTAGTTTTTCTTCTTGAACTCCGTGAACCAAATCCAGCCCCACCAAACAAACGCCCCCTGAAATTCACCAAATGACCAGGTTGATAACTGGTGTGTATTAATTTACACACCTTTTATTTGACCAAAACCGAACCAAAATGACCAAAAACTCGACCATATATGCCAAATATATGTTGTTTTGGTGTTTTTATGTGCGCAGGTACATATATTAAAGAAAAGGACAAAAACCGAGCCAAAAATGACAAACACGAGCATGGGAAATGGAAAAGAGATCGTAAGCCGGAGCCGGGGAAGAAATTTTCAAGAAAAGATCATTATTGTGCTCATATATCAGATTTGGTCCTTGGAGAATCATTACTTGGCAAGATTAGCCCTTGGATATCATTTTTTGAAGTATGGCAGAACTAGTCCTTGGATTTCATAAAAATACATAATTGGTCCATATAAGTTTTTAAAACCAAAACTAATACTTCACTTAACCAAACCAGATTTTTAAATCCAATCCTAGACTCTAGCCCAAAGTTTCCACCACTCCACCAAGCCCAATCCTAAAATAAACACAACCCGGTCCACCACAAAAACCCTTACCTGTTTTACCCTCAACCCGTCCCAAATTCAAAACAATAAAAATAAAACTAATCCACAAATTTTATACCGTACATCCTATTCCCTTTTTACCCAGAAACCCCAATTAACCCCATGAACCCTAAATACTATTCACCATGATTTACCCAAATTCCCATAAATTAACCAATAATTAGACCTTCTGGAAGGTATCCCACGTGAGCAGAGCGTGTCAGAGAGAATGTTTTCAGCTTATGTGGACACTTGGCAGAGTTTTATTAGTGAAAACACATCATTCCTCAGCATTGGATTCGTCTGACATGTCAGAGTGAGAAGGTATATCCACGGATCGCCAGCATGTACAAATGAAGGCTTCTTATTGGCTGAGCCACATCATCAGGTTTGATCTAAGGGCCTTTATCAATTTGAAGAAACACAATGTTGATCAAGGGCTGAGAATAATGTTTCCAGAAGCCTCAGAAGCTCAGGCTCCTCTCTCCTCAGTTCCTATATAAAGCACTCCTCATCCACCATTTGGAGTTGGTTAGTTAGAAAATTAGGATTAGGAGTAGGAATTAAATAGTGTAGATTAGAAGTAGGGGTAAAAACTAGTATAGTTTAAGTCAATTCAGTGTAGCTTTTAATTCTAGTATAATTTAGCATCTGGATTCAGTTATAAACTTTTAAATTCCTGTCTTCTCTTTTAAGTATTTGTACTCAGAATTCTAGACTTAATAAAATTTGAATTTTCTTTTTAAATCCTTGAGCAATTTTACTTTTGTGTTGCAATTTAGACTCTCAAATTAGCTTCTGTTTCTATTTTCATAAGCTCATGTAAGCTTTCATAGCTTATTGTGAATTCATTTTTGTTTAAAGTACTGTTTCATATCTAAAGTTCATATAAGTCAACGAAAGTCAACCTTGTATAAGGAAGGTGATCTGAGGTGTGATATGATTGCAGAAATGTGTTGTAAGCTTATCTAAAAGATAGGCATGGTTTGGAGAAGTACCCTATGACAGTTAGGGTCTCAAGTTTGTAAGTCTAGTCTTATATTTTCAAATCTCGTTACTGCATCCATTGGTTTTATAGTATAGCTTGATATTATTTTGATTGTTTGATGTTTAGATTGCTTATGTAGATTATATGTGAGCTCTGTTTCTGTGATTTAGTCTATTGCTATTTAGTTTCATCAATCTGCATACTTTATCCTTTTTACTTTTGAATCTGCAATATATCTGATTAGTTGTTGGTTGCTTGAATTTCCAGATTCATTAGATCTCTTATAAGCTTCACTGAGTTAGATTGATCGTTAGAGTGGATTTGTTTAGTTTAATTCCCAGATTTGTTGAGATTACTAATGATATAGGGGTGTTTGGATTTGTTTGTTTCATGCTGATATAGTTGTTAATTTGTTGTGGTTGCAGCACTTTTAGATTACATTTAGTTAGTTAGAATAATTGTAGCATAATATTAGTAGTTATACGAGCAAAAGCTAAAATTAAGTTTCATCCTAATTTCTGTCTGTTCATATTAGTATCTGTTCATGCATTTTGATTCAACTGATAATATTTGAATTTGAGATCTTGATTTTATAGTTTAATAAGCTTCGTTATACACCCAGTAAGGGATTTGAGCCATTGAAATTCAGTTTAGTCAAACTTATAATAGATCTTATTAGTCAAAATTTTTGAATAGAGCTACTTGTGTAATGTAACAACCCGTAATTTTCCACGTCTACATTTGTTTCCAAACCTCAACAATTTACTATTCACAAGTTACTATTCACTATCGTAGTTTTCACTATTCACTATTTTCCGAAAAATTAAGTTTTACGATAATTAAATCACGTAATCGAGAGACCTCATTTTTGTGCACCACATATAGACTAGAGTTAGTCTACATATAGCCAGTATCATCATATTCATTTTGGGTCTTGCCTATGTTTGCATTTTTAGTCATTCATATTCATTTATTAAACAAACGCTTTTACACGATTTTTGTGCATGAACAATATACCCGATACTCCTGACAATGGTTCTAATATATTTTCATACTCATTACAATGTTATAAATATTTTAGTATTATTTTACCCGGTGTTTCAAATTCATTTATTATATATATTCTTAAATATATATATTTACGATAACTTAAGTATTTGTGAAACGATAATTATTTAAACACCCAATACTTATACGAAATACATTTTTATAACTTCATTATACTTTATTTTGTTTCGCTAAAATTTATTTCTAGCTAACTTAATACCTAAATAATTATATATTACATTTAATATATTAAAATTTAAATATTTTCCAACAAATATATGACAAGATCTACCAAATTTCAACCTCCCCCATCCTTTCCCCTTTTATCAGCCGACCCCCTCCTCCCTTTTGCTTATTTTTGACCAAAATCCCATAAATGCAAAATACTAACTAAATTTAATATATTATAAACCCTAAATCATTTATATTATAAAAGGACTTAGCTAGCTCTCATTTTTACCAAGTAAAAACACTCAAAAACCTCCAAATGTTATCATATTGCTCGACCAAGAAGGAAAAAGAGAAGAAAAGTTCGGTTTTGACCATTTCAAGTGCTATTTGTTATATTACGGGTTATATATTAGCTATATATCGTTTTGGACGAACAGTTGGGGGTTATTTGTTCTTGATCATTCTAAAAATCCTATATTTTCAAGTAAGTATAAAATACTTTGTATACTTTTCATTATGCATTTTATACATTTTTATGCATGTTTATGCATTTACAAAGTTTAAATATTTATTTAAACTCATTTCGTCATCTATATCACCTATATACATGTTTGTGAGATTTTATTATGTTTTTATTTTTGAAACTAATATTGTTGAAGAAATTGGTGGAAGAGTTAGGATAGATTTGGAGTTGGTTTGAAGGGAATTAGTATAGAAAAATGGTTATTTAAAAATATGCGCGGAAGCGCTGCCCAAATTTTTAACTTTTATAAAATCAAGTTATATTTACAAGGATTTAGTCAAAGAAATGAAAAATATATTTTATAAAGAAAACGTGGTCGTTTGAATGGATTAAAACGGATTCATAACGAATAAGATACGAGTTTTTCTTGACGTTATTTTCAACAACTATTTTCAGAAAACGTAATTGTTGCTGTCCAGATTTTTAACTTAGTAAAACTCAGTTTTGAACAATAAAACAAGTCCCCGAGACTTCAAAATATGTTAGTACACTTAAATACCTTCGCGGGGATAGGTAGAACTTTAAAAACCAAGCTATAACGAAGAGGTTATGACTTAACGAAGTTAACGACGAAAACTATTATTTTTGACAGCATTTCATATAGGGTATAGTAACCTGAAATTATTCTTAGACATGAATTTTAAGCATTTTGAGTGCAGTTTTGGATAGAATATCATACAAGAAAGTTGTAGTATTTTAAATACATACGTTAGTCGAGCCGAGGACTTTTCAAAATATACATTTCATAAACATTCATGTCGTAGTTAAGATACACACTTGCTACAAGTCCAAAAATGTTATATTTCAGACTATTGTTAAAGAATATCTAGTAACGTATTTTCATTTCAAACTCACAACAAACGTGCACGGGTGACATAACTTTCATAAAATGCATACACGACATCATTTCATAATCTAAGTCACATCATTCATATTAGGTTGCGGTTAGTGTCCGAGCCTCCTTTCAGTATATCCACTTTTGTTATCATATCAGTTATATCAGGTGAGTATTCACGAACCCCTTTTTCTAACTATTTTAATCGTTTTGGGGTGGATGCATGAATTATTAATTGAACTCTTTGAACATTGTTTTGAACCCTTTGACTATTATGAACTCTTTTAACTTGTTTTGACCTTATAACTTGTGTGAACTCTTGAACTTAATGTATCGTACGTACTATGACCCAAAGTCTCCCCTGTCTACGGAGCAACAATATAAAATCTCCCCTGTCTACGGAGTAGCTTTGACTTAATAATATATGATAGTTTGTGAATGATGTACTGTTCGTACATCCGCAATTGTTAGTCTCCGACTGGTTTGCCGTTCGCACTCCAGTTTATACGTACCGTTCGTACGGCTTCCTTGTGTGGAGCAGTAGATAGTATGGATAGCGCTATTAAAGGTCGGCCAACCTCTCGTTCCCCTGTCTACGGAACGCATATTATTTATTTTAGGAGCTTTGCTACATACTTTATTATATACTATGTGCCCTTATTGTGAAGTATATTGACCACGTGTACATGACTACTAGACATACAACTTTTTACGCAATGGGTTGTGAACACACAGGTTACAAGTCTTGTATGGGCGGGACTGCAACTGAGTGGATTGACAACGCCTTTGCCTTGTGGAATATTCTCAAAGACTAAAAACTTATACTCTCTCTTAAAGGTTTTCATATTATATAAAACGTATGTACTCACCAACTATTTTCATAGTTGACCCGTTTTCTCTCATGTATTTCAGGTGATCGTCAGTAAGCTTTTCTTCAAGGTCTTTGCATAATGAAGTTTTCACATGTCATTACTGATCATTATGTACTAAAATACTATCTTTTGGAAACCAAACTTTATATTTTAAGTTGCCAATGTCGGCTATAACAATGTTGTAATGATATACTTTTTCTTTAATGTAAATTATGGTATTGTTCTATTTCTCTTTGACAATGTATATTGATTTCGTTGCACCTCGTGTTTCCGCCTTCGGCGGGGTGTGACATGTAACCATTTTCTGCCACCTGATTTAAGGCACTTTTAGGCTAGTTATTAATATATTGTGATAGGGCTTTTTGATTTTTAAGGATCTCAGCCATGTAGTTAAGCTTTTGCCCCCTTAATATTCTAGTTTAGAGCTTATTTAGACTACTTATTTGTGCCTGCAAGTTGAAGGTTTACACATTGTTTGCTATAGTAACATAGGACATGCGGCTGAGCTTTCTGGCTTACGGGCAAGGCTTATTTGAGATTTTTGAGATGCATTAAGTTTGTTTAGATCCATTACACATTCCCTAAGCTTTTGGTGCGATTTTATGTAGAAGTGCTTATTCTAAGTGCATATTCAAACTGCTTATTGTGTCCAAACTGCTTATTAGTGGGCTTATTTAAACTTTCTTATTTTTTCTAGTTTTAGAATAATATTTTAGATTTTCCAAAATTTTTTCTAATCTTTTCTTAGCTTAATTTAGTATTTTTCTCCTTAAATTTTAGTTTTTAATCAATTTTTAATACATTTTAATTACTAAAAAAATCCAAAAAAATCAAAAAAAGCCTAGAAAAATCCAAAAATATTTTAGAAAATATTTTTCAATTATTTTAGATTTTTAGAAATTAATTTTGCATTTTCCTATTTATTTTCTATTTTTAATTAATTTTTAATTAGTTTAGATACTTTTAAATTCCTAAAAATTACATAAAAGCAAAAAAAAAAAAAAAAAATAGTTTCTAGTTTTAAAATTACTTTTTAGTTATTTTATAAATTTCAATTTTTTTTTTCATTTTTCTCACCTTAATTGCATTTTCTTTTAATTTTTAATTAGTTAATTAGTTTTTAATTCATAGAAATTAAATAAAAAGTCAAAAAAATATTTTTCTTTTTCTCAAAATTATTTTAAGTAGTTTAAGATTTTTAGAAAATTGTTTCAAGTTTGTAGGATCATTTTTCAATAAAAGTCACGTTTTAATTCGTACGTTATGTTTAAATTTTGCGTTTGCATTTCTGTTTTTACGTTTTGAACTTTGGTGCATAACTAGCTTGTACATTTTGCATATTTTGTGTTTACTTGCTATTCATTGAGTTTCTCATTCACATTTTTCACATTCACGACTTTTCACGACACGGTTTGGCAATCGATATTCTAAGATTCCATTCTACCTTCGCTGGGACACGACCCGGGAAATACTTTCACGAGTTTTTCTTCGGAAACAAACCTACACTATACTAAAACGACAAATATCAATAACCAGGTTGTTGCATTCTCTCTTCAGTTTTATACAAACTATTATATTAAGTATTTATTTAATTTTGTACTACAACCAATTAGTGACCCTCACCAATAAACATAGTCTTACTATCCGAATATAGACCTATTACTGTATTACCCAAAACTTCCAATGAGCCCTCAAGGGAATTTTTTAAAGGGGTAAAGCTAAAGATACGCAAAATATTTCTTCAAATAAACACAAGTACGCAACGTACTTAGTAAAGTATCAAACGTACACAACATATTTTCAAAAAAAACGTCGATCTACGCAATATGACCTGCTGGCAGCAGGTTACCAGGTCACACAACTTTAAAAGTTACACCTTTGGTCCTTAAACTGTCTCATATCTCGCGTACATGATCCTATTTTAGTCCTATTTACCAGCGTTACACCGTTAGTCCCAAAAAAAAAAAAAATCAAGATTTAAAAAACATATGTATAAAAAAAATTCCAGGTTATTAAAAAAAAAAAAAAAAAAAAAAAAAAAAAAAAAACTTTAAAATTGAATTTTTTTAAAGTTAAAAAAAAAAAAAAAAAAAAAACTTTAAATTTTTTTTTTTTAAATTCCAGATTTTTTTAAGTTTTTTTTTTTATTTTTTTTATTTTTAACTTTGAAAAAAAAAACTTTAAAAAATCTGGAATTTTTTAAAGTTTTTTTTTTTTTTTTTTTTTTTTTTTTTTTTTTTAATTTAAAAAAAAAAAAAAAAAAAAAAAAAAAAAAAAAAAAAACTTTAAAAAAATTCAAGTTTTTTTTTTTAAAAAGTTTTTTTTTAAAGTTTATTTTTAATTTTTTTTTAAACTTTAAAAAACTTTAAAAAAAATTCAATTTTAAAGTTTAATTTTTTTTAATAATCTTTGATTTATATATATATATATATATATATATATATATATATATATATGTTTTTAAAATCTTGATTTTTTTTTTAATAATCTGGAATTTTTTTTTATATATATGTTTTTTAAATCTTGAATTTTTTTTGGGACTAACGGTGTAACGTTTGGGGACTAACGGTGTAACGCTGGTAAATAGGACTAACGGTGTAACGCTAGTAAATAAGACTAAAATAGGATCATGTACGCGAGATATGAGACAGTTTAGGGGCCAAAGGTGTAACTTTTAAAGTTGTGTGACCTGGTAACCTGCTGCCAGCAGGTCATATTGCGTAGATCGACGTATTTTTGAAAATATGTTGCGTACGTTTGACACTTTACTAAGTACGTTGCGTACTTGTGTTTATTTGAAGAAATATGTTGCGTATCTTTAGCTTTACCCCTTTTTTAAAATTATTATCTTACTTATTCGGAAAGTGTATGATCTCTTATCTATTGCTATTTAATGTTAAAAAAAAGACTACTATAAATCTCTTATAACGTAGATATATATAAATATGTTATTACTTAAAACTTTCATTGGGCCATGTTGGAAATTATTTAGGATTATTACTAGTTATAATGCTTAACTAATGCTCACGCACGCACGGTTTTTTTAAAATTTTTTGAATCATATATTTTTGTTTATTAAAAAACAAATAATTTAATCTTTGTTTTGTTTGATTTATGATGTTTAATTATAATTTTGTATTATTAAAGATAATTATTTAAAAATTTTAATCCTAATATTAATTGCATCTTATCTATATTTTTTGTATTTACTTTCTACTTGTGTTATGGATAAATATAAAATGTTACCTAATAAGAAAATAATTTTTTTTTAAAATAAAATTATTACTAAATAAGGTATGAATCTATTTTTTTTGAAATAAAAAATTCCAAGAGTTTTGTTTTATTATGTAGTAAAAGATTTTACCTATGTAACAAGAATATAACTCATCTTTTGTCCTAAGTCGTGACCAGAGTAACTTATCATGATCTCTTCTCAAACGAGGTGATTAGTTTATTAACTATTTATTTATCAATTTTTTTTGTTATGCCATAGTTTTGACTTTATTTAAGCTCAATGTTTTATGCGTTTTTGGATTCAAGGCTTATATTACTTTTAATATGCATTTGTTTGAATGCAAACTTTTGATATTTGAGATGATGTTTACCTACTTGGCTTTTTGATTCCTTTGTCACCATGCCTATTTAAATCATGTGACTGCTTATTCGCTAAACACCGTTCTGATCATCTCATCTAGCTTCGTCAGCAATGGGCATCTTTGGAAAGTATGAATGGGTTGTTTGAAATTTGGTTATAGTATGAATAGTGAAGGATAAATAATGAAATTAAATGTACTAATATTAGTTGGTGATTGTGATAAGAATAAGATGAATGGTATTTTCAATGTTAATGTAAGTTTCTTACGATATGTTGTATGGATTAATGCATTTGGTTTTTATTTTGGGGAAATGATCCCTGCTGTGTTACAGCAGGAATGATATATGCTGTAAGACAAATTGAAGGGCCGTATGTGTAAAGTGATAATAACTAAAGGGTATAAAATGTAAATGTAAAATTTTTTTTACTCCATACAGCAGATATGTTTTCTGCTGTCCACTGCAGTGATGTGCACCCCTTTTATTTTATGCAGATGGGGATATAAGATTATATGATGTTTAGGATGTTGCTTCTATTTGTTTAATAATTAGGGTGTTTTTATTAGTTTAAACTTTTGTACAAATTAGTTTACAATTTTAGATGATCGGGATGGTTTAGATTAATGTGTTTTAGGTCTAAACTTTATAAAAATACTTATAACTTAGGCTTACATTTATATAATCATAAATAAAAGAAAACCCATAACTAAAACAATATTAGTTCAAATAATAAACAATATAATCAATAGCAAAATCGATACTTATATTTGTTTCAAATATCATAAACACAAACCAACCTATCAAAACTTAGATACAATCCGTGCATCGCACGGGTTGAACATAGCCTCATACATACAAAACACTTGATTTTCATTAATTAAATCCGAAATCCAAGCAAATACTACATACCAAACGGGCTCTAAGTACTTAAGCATTAATGAAGTTTTCATGATTTCACCCTTTTCTTAATCATGTACTAAAGTTTTTATTTCTAGTTATTCTAAAACTTAAACTATAGTACTACGTAATTAACTTCTTATGAGTTATGACAACCAATAAAAGCATATCATCATTTTTTTTCATAGCAAGAGTATCTTTTTCATGTCATAACACTATACATCTGGAAGTTAAAACAAAGGGATTGTCGAACTTCGACAAGTAGGACACATGTCTCTATAAATCACATGTTTATGATGTCTCACGTATGTACAATTCAATTGTAGGGTATTTTGGCACTATCACATCAATAGTACCTTAAACAATTAGGTCCAGACGGTTTTACTTTTCGATTTATTAAACAATTTTGGGACATAATAAAGGAGGATATTCAGAATTTTGTGCACGAGTTTTATGAGCATGGAGCCATCCCAGTTGGGTGTAACTCATCTTTCATTACATTGATACCAAAGGTTAGTAGTCCGGTATCTTTTAAAGACTATCGACCAATAAGCTTAATTGGGATTCAATACAAGATTCTTGCTAAACTGTTAGCTAATCGGATGGTAAAAGTTATAGACGATCTAGTGCATCAGGTGCAATCTGCGTTTATTAATGGTCGTCAAATATTAGATGGCCCCATGGTGGTAAACGAAGTGATTGAGTGGTATAAGAAGAAAAAGAAAAAATGCAGGCTTTTTAAGGTAAATTTGGATAAGGCGTATGGTTCGGTGAGTTGGGATTATTTATTACAGATTATGGCGTGGATGGGATTTAGTGAAAAATGAATTCAATGGATACGGGCATGCTTGATTTCCTCTCAGGCATCGGTTTTGGTAAATGGTAGCCCGACTAAGGAATTCCCGCTCCAACGGGGTCTTCGCCAAGGGGATCCGCTTTCACCGTTTTTATTCATTCTAGTTATGGAAGGGCTGCATGTAGCTATGGACGATGCGGTAGAGCATGGTATTTTTCGTGACATCCGGGTGGGGCCCGGTCAAGCTCGCATTTCACATCTATTCTATACCGATGACGCAATGTTTATGGGAGAATGGGATGTTGAAAACGTGTCTAACCTTATAACCATTCTTAATTGCTTCTATCTTGTTTCAGGTTTGCGCATCAATCTACACAAGTCCAAAATATACGGGGTTGGTGTTTCTATGGATAAGGTGGAGGAAATTTCAGGTAACACGGGTTGCTCGGCTGCCCCTCTCCCATTTACATACCTGGGGTTACCTGTTGGGTGCAACATGCGTAGGATTTTAGGTTGGGAGGATATGATGGTGAAAATCCAAAAAAAGCTCTCAAAATGGAAGGCCAATCTATTATCCATAGGAGGTAGGCTAACTCTTATTAAATCAGTATTGGGAAGCCTCGGTATTTACTTTATGTCGATGTTCAAGATGCCCGAAGCTGTTAATAAGAAGATGGAATCTCTACGTGCTCAATTTTTTTGGGCAGTGATGATGCAGATAGGAAAATTGCATGGGTTCAATGGAGTCAAGTTCTCAATTCAAAAGAAAAGGGTGGTCTTGGTATAGGGAGTTTGAAAGCGTTGAATCTTGCTTTGATTCAAAAATGGTGGTGGAGGTTTCATACAGATAAAAGAGGGATTTGGAACATAATTATTTCGAGTATATATGGGCAACAAGGAGGATTTAGATCAAATGGTTCTCATATGCGTGGGAGTGGGGTTTGGAGTTCTATATTAAAAGCTATACATCAGATGCATGAAAAAGATATAGTGAACTATGCATCCATGCGGAAAAGAATTGGTAACGGGAGAAACACTCGGTTTTGGCCAGACGTATGGGTTGGTGATAAGACTCTAAAGGAGAGGTTCCCGAGAGTTTTTGCGTTGGAAAGGATCAAAGATTGTAGCATTGCGGATCGATGGCGTGACGACAATTGGAATTGGAATTGGAATTGGATCAGAAATATGCATATTGGGGGTCGTACGGGACATCAGTTTCTTGACATTCTATATGTGCTTCAGGGTATAGAATGGTCGGAGAATGAAGATATGTGGATATGGGCACTTGATCAGGAGGGTAAGTTCTCAGTGGCATGTACGCGAATTCATATAGACAATCTTTTATTACATTCTGGGGATCTTCCAACTAGATGGAATACCCTAGTGCCTTTAAAGGTGAATATTCTAGGATGGAGGATAAGAATGGATCGGTTACCTACTCGGGAAAAGCTAGACCAGAAAGGGATAGACTTACCTTCTCTTCTATGCCCTATGTGTGATACGGGTATTGAAGATGTGAACCATGTGTTCCTGAGATGTGAACTTGCGTCTCAAATTTGGGATAGAATCTTCCGTTGGCTTGATATGATTAAACCGGTTTTCTCATCCATTACGGACATCCCGAATTGTATTGATTCGATGCATTGTAGTCTCAATCGCAAAAAGGTGTTGGAAGCTATTATCCTAACGTCTATGTGGGTAATATGGAAGTATCGGAATAATAATATTTTTGGATCAATCAAGATGAAAAGGAGTTGTATTTTTGATATTATTGTGTCAAATGCTTTTGAGTGGTGCTCGAGTAGGAGTTCATATTGTTGTAGAAACTGGTCGTTGTGGTTGCAAAACCCAATGCTTTATATTTTGTAATTGATTGTGTTGTTTTCGCTAGCTTCTTGCTAGTTGGTTATAAAATTTCGGCCGTTTAAAAAAAAAAAAAAAAAAAAAAAAAAAACATCAATAGTACATTAAATTTCTCAAGGTTTTATTTGGATACGAATTTTCCGATTAATACAATATATAATTGTATGCGTATAATATCTATGATATTTAGGGGCGGACCTAGGGGGTTTCGTGGGTTCACAAGAACCCGATGGATGTTTGCCGGCTAGAGTAACTTTTTGTTAAAAATCTCGATTTCTCCAAAATGAACCTGGTCTCAAAATTTTGTGTCACATAAATACATGTCTTGTTTATCTAGTTCTAATATGTCAAAAGAAATACATACATTCTTTGTTTGCTTACAAGTTTTAATGACCTTGTATTATTTAGTTCATTTTTATTTCCTTTATACTCGTAAAAGGAAAAGTTGTGCATCTTATGACTTAAGGTCCTGAATCTGAATCCGCTTATTGGTTTTCAACATGATCTAAATGAATTTACCAAATAATTATCAACATCAACTGAATTTACCAAATATTACTCTAATTTGGTTTTTGTAAGAGCTAAAAAAAATGTATATTTGATGTGAAACTTAATTTACATTTTGGAAAAAAGTTTAAACACATTGTATTTAACAAAAATCATGATTTTTTTTTTGCACTAGGAAAAAGAATTCACGTGGTTCACACTTCACATATACTTTCGAGAACTCCTCGGTCCTCCCTGTTGGCCCTAGTCAAGTCAAGGTATAGCTAAAACCAGGGGCGGATCTATATAGTTTGGTTTGGGGTGGCGATATCCTCATAGCTAGCCAAAAAAGATAAAATTGTGTAATTTTTTTTTTATTTAAATTTTGACATTTTTTCGAAAGTGCCATCTAACCAAAATTCAAATTGCCCTCACCTACATACTAAAATCCAACATTCTCAAACCTTATAAATCATTCATCTCCAAGTAACAGTACTTAATTTGTCATTTCAATCATACTTTTTCTTCTGCATTTTGTTGCTATTGTTTAAAAAAAAAAAATGCCCCCACATCTTACTTTCCTTCCGCCACCAGTTAAAACATCAATCAATGCGCAACCATGTGCATCCACACACTCCAACTATTTGACTGATATGCCTCCACTTGGATAATACTGAGGGCCATTTCATAGATTTTTTGGCCTCGTACCATCACCATAAAGTGGCCCTTAAACACAAACACAAAATACATATATATCAATAGTGCATGAATTATTAAACTCGAGTATCATATTGTTTATAATATATAATAGAAGTGCATTAAACTTTGTGACCCTTGTCAAGCGGTGGTCCTGGGTAATAGCACCACTTGCACTCATCTAGGTTTTTTTTTTTTTTTTTTTTTTTTTTTTTTTTTTTTTTTTTTTTTTTACTTTAAATATTTTTATTTGTGTTATATAAAAGACTTGATGAAAATTACACCAAGAAAATATATTTAAAACTAAATTTGTTCATGTATTTTGCATCAACTATTATATTTTATAGCACAAGAAAAAAGTAGTTAAAAGTAAAACTTAAAAAAGAAATCTTTCAAAAAGCCATACACAACATTTAATATGGGATATACGGAGTATTTGTTTTGGTACATTGATCACCTTTTGTATATATATAACTTAACCTCGATCTCACTCTTCTTCACATACATGGAAAAAGATTCAAAGCCAAATGTCGCCTTTGCCTGCATTTGCACCTGCATCTTTCTACTCATCCATCTTATATTTTCATCCTTGCTACACAACAACACGATATAAATCATGGCCTTTATCATAACATGTACATTCATTAATTTGATCATGCGAGTGGATGAAGATGTTAGGATGAGAGAAAGGTGCAGTGCAATTGCAGGTTAATGCGAATTTTTGCTAGTCTTTCTTAACTCACATCATTACCATGGTAGCTTCATGTACGTCAAGTTATCCATCCCAAAATTTTTATGGGTGAGCTCACTTTCGTGCCATCTCACTATTTAAGTTGGATTAACATAAATGGGAAAATTATTTCAAAACGTATCATACTTGTCAAAAAAATAACTTTTGAGTAACGTACTTTTAATTTTCGTTATTGTGGTGCTAAACTTTTATTTTTGGCCTCTTTTACGCATTTTGGGACATTTTTATGACATTTTTGCCCCTGGATTTCAAAAAATTTGAGGGGCAAAAACGTCCCAAAGTGCGTAAAAGAGGCCAAAAATGAAAGTTTAGTAATCCAATAAGGAAAATAAAAAGTTCGATACTCAAAAGTGATTTTTTAGACAAGTATGGTACGTTTTAAAAGAATTTTCCCTAACTGAAAGTATGAATGTTGTTTTTAATTTCCAGTAGGGTTGGGCTGAGTCAGGGCGGTACTACAATGGGGGCAGTGTGGGCAGTTGTTCACACAAAGTTTTTAGTAGATGTTAAGACTTCCTATCAATGTTGATTTTTTTCGGATGATAATTTTGTGCAATTTTTGTTTTGCCCGTAAGAGAATAAATAGTATAATGGTTAAGGACATTCTTTACTTTCGGTGAGATCTAATGTTCGATTTTTGTGCTACCCCAAATTTTGTCATCTAAATAATTTTTGTTTTCGCTTTCTCTATTAGTATTAATATCGATCAGGAAATGTAAGAATGTCCTAAATATTGTCCATATAATTACAACTAGTTTAGGTTCTACTTAAACAAGTTCATTTTCATTCAAAGTAAAGCCGTTGTCTCAAAACTATAGTGTAGATTGATTACAACTAGCTCTCTTTAGTCCTAACTATAATTCCTAGACATCGCTTATGTTTCACTAAAAACTATAGTGTAGATTGATTGGGTGAGATCTTTCTTCACTTGGTTTGTTACTTTAAGCGAGATATCTCAAGTATTGTACTTGTTTTTCGACGTTCATGTTGAAGTTAATGACATATTCTTTTTGCAAAAAAAAAAAAAAAAAAAAAAAAAAAAAAAAAAAAAAGTCGTTGTCATTACATCAACAAAGGCCGAGTTAGTGACATGACTCCACCTGACATTTACTCTCAACTTTTGTCCCCTCTTAAAAGATTTTCTGGTACCACCTCTGAGCTGAGTAAAGCGGTCGCAGGACTAACCATTCATTGCTACTTGTTAGTCAATTACTGATATCTCTATGTTCAAATAATAATAATAATAATAAATAATATATATATATATATATATATATATATATATATATATAGGGTAAGGATCCGGTGAGAAGAAAACTTAAAATGAGAAGGATGAGAAATAATTATAACCACACATTTGAGATGCATCGACTTGATTTAGATGCATCTCTATTCATTTAGATGCATCCTAATTAGTTTCGAAAGTGATTTTGAAGTGAAAACGATGCAAAGTATTACTAACAACAAATTTGACCCGCAAATGACGAAAAATGTATATGATTCGTCTAACTTGATGAAATGCATCTAATATATGCATATGCATCTAATTTTTTACTAGAAAATATATTACGGTGCATCTAAAAGACTAGGGATGCATCTAATTCAAGTCGATGCATCTCAAATATGTAGTTATAATTATTTCTCATCCTTCTCATTTCAAGTTTTCTTCTCATTTGATCCTTATTATATATATATATATATATATATATATATATATATATATATATATATATATATATATATATATATATATCAAATGCACCATAACTAAACTGTTGAATTAGAGTATGAGTGAGCCCAATAAAACGACTTTGTGTTTTAATTGCGGTCGAGGAGATATATATATCCACGAGTGGTGCTACTTAGAATATCTCTCTTGTATCAATTTATACACATGTACCTAGAGCTAGTAAATCGTGTCTTAACAGGTCTTAACAGGTTTTGAACGCGCGAATAACATAAGTTTCAAACATGAAAACGACTCGTTTAACAGTTGGTTTTGGTGGTTTGAGTATGACAGATATACGTTTTATGTATCAAAAAAGTTAAATATTGAACCCTAGAATACTAAAAACAATTATTTTAAAAAATAAAGAAATTGCATAGTATATTTTTTCCCTTAACAGGTCCTAACAGGTACCCAATTTGCCAGCTCTACATGTACCTATTGACCTTTCTCTAAAAAATTTAGTAAAAAGCTTGCACTAGCTAGAAACCATCGACTCCAACAAAATAAACACTAGAATGGAGAAATGATAGTTAAGTACTCGTTCTCGCATGCTGGCAAACTAAGTATCAACGTCAACTCTAGGTGGATTGAGAGTTATAAGCAAAAACAATGAGCTATTCTTGTTTTAAGGTATCGATGACTTGTTAGGGTACGTCACTATGGCTACGGTGGCGATTTCGGGATTGGATCACGAAGTTAATGGCGTTGACGGCTTCAGTTAACTTACAGTTTGAGAGTTATTGCTGAAACATTTTTTTTCTTCTTCTTTTCAGTTTAGCTAGCCGACCAGGTCCGAGGATCTGACCTAATGCTCTCATATATCATGCTAGATTTGGTTTTGTAAGAGCTAGAAATTCAAAATGTATATTTGATCAGAAACTTAAATTACATTTGGCAAAAAATTTGAATACAACTTGATTCAACAAAAATCATGATTTATTTTATTTTTTTTCACATGATTCATAGACACTTACGAGGACTCCTCGGCCCGCCCTGTCGGCCCTTGTCAAGTTTAAGGTCTAGCTAACATCAATCAATGCGCAACCATGCGCATCCACAAATTCCAACTGTATTACTAATATACGGCTTCCACCTGGATAATGGTATATTTGCTTTTGATACATGGATCACCTTATATATATACATAACCTCGATTTCACTCTAGCTTCACATACATGGAAAAAGATTCAAAGCCAAATGTCGCCTTTGCCTGCATTTGCACCTGCATCTTTCTACTCATCCCATCTTCTATTTTCATCCTTGCTACACAACAACACGATATATATCGTGGCCCTAGCTTATCATAAGTTCATAACATGTACATTCATAAATATGATCATGCGAGTGGATGAAGAGGTTAGGATGAGAGAAAGGTGCAGTGCAATTGCAGGTTAATGCGAATTTTTGCTAGTCTTGGACTCACATCATTTCCATGCTAGCTTTCGTGTCATCTTACTATTTAAGTTGGGTTACCATAAATGAAATTCTGAATGTTGTTTTCCTGTCGGGTTGTGCCGATTAAAAATGTTGCAGGACTAGAGTTATTTAAATAAAAAAAAATAATAATAATAAAAAAAAAAAAAAAAAAAAAAAAAAAAAAAAAAAGAAGAAGAAGAAGAAGAAGAAGAAGCACCATAAGTAAACTGTTGAATTAGAGTATGAGTGAGCCCAATAAAACGACTTTGTGTTTTAATTGCGGTCGAGGAGATATATCTACGAGTGGTGCTACTGTGCTACTACTTAGAATATCTCTCTTGTATCAATTTATTATACACATAACAAAAGTTTATGTTTATGTTTATGTTTATTTCTTGCAGATCAAGTATGCCATGTAAAAGTGTATGTAAAAAGAAAAATGAGAAACGAACATAAGGATTGTCAGTCAAGAAAATTAAAAAAGAGCCATTGTTAAGTTTCGTATTTGCTTTTAGTTTTGACTTGGCAACAACTTAAATGTAATTGTTTAGATAATTAACTTATTTCTTACCTTTTATTGTTAACCAGAGGGTTTGTATTCCAATGATATCTCATGTTGTATGAGAAGCTCACCAACCAAATAGTCGTGGGTTTAAGTCCTGCTTAAGACATGTAAGATAGATTTGTGGTGTAAACATTGTGAGATAATTAAAATTGTCGTTCTAACAAAATTCCTAACTCAAAGCTTAACGTTGCAACTCTTTAAAATACCTCTTTTATAGTAATTTCTAGGTGCTTACGCTAAGAGGCCTAGGTACCCTACGTTATTACTGGCGTTTTCCCTCAAAACGCAACCCGACGGCGCCACCACGGTACCTTAGCTCGCGTTTTCGCGTCTTGAGCCGTCGTGACCAGCCGAGATGGTCCCGGAAAACGCAACGCGACGGCGCCACCTGCACACCGTGGCTCGCGTTTTCCCATCAAAATGTCCCGTCTTTCACTTTTTTTTTTTCTTTCTCTTTTTTTTTGATTATCTGGTGGTTTGAAAATAGAACTGAAAGACGTGATGTGAGTTCATAGCTTGGAAACTATGTAGTAGTCAAAAGGATGGATGCCACGTTTTGGGAGGAAGTAAATGAAGATTTTTTTTTTTTTTTTTTTTTTTTTTGGGAGGCTGGGTTATGTTTTGTGACAGGAATTAGGGATGGGGAATACAAAGTAAAATAAATTAGGGTAAAAGTCTTAGAGTTATATTGGTTTTGGAGGTGGGCTGATTTTTTTCTTTATGTAAGATTGGGCTCATGTAACTATGTAAGATTGGGCTGGAATTTTATCTATAAAGTTTACATAATTACATGTGCTGAAATTTTGTTAACAAATTATATGGAATGTTGTTAACTAAAGTTTTGGTTAATGATAAATTTGGGTTAATTTTTCTTTAAGTGGTATAAGATTGTTTTTGGGCTAGATTTGATATTTAAAAAATGTGGGGTTCAGGGGTGCACAACGGCACCAAAAACTGGTGTTATAGGTGGGAGGGGTGTTTTTGGTGTTGTGGTGAATTCTGGTGTTATGGGAAAAGGTGATGATGTGGAAGCACTTTTCCTCACGGCACCAACGGGACGGCTTCAGGGTACCTAGTGCTCTAAAGTGTGGATGTTTGATCCTTTATCAAGCTTATCGTAATTTATGTATTAGGACATGGTAAGTTGAGTGATTTTCATTTCCATATTTTTATACTTCATATACACCCAAGAGATATGATGAAAGTCTCCAAACACTTGCTAAGTGAGATGCTAGTTTTATGTTTCCATGCTTTGAAACTGTCAAATGAGTTTTGCCGTAGATTGTTTTTATACTATTGTTAAATGCCTCATAAAATGTTCCTTTGTCTGGTTAAAAACTTACTTGCTCGAGGATAAACAAATCTAAAGTATAGCAATATTTGATGAGGGGCAAACAGGTAATGATTTTAAGGGTCATTTATCCCATTTTTTTGGTGCATTTTATGTCATTTATTTCTATATTGCTTAAAATTATTCATATTTAATTTTTAGGTATTGTACTATGCATTTGCTAAAAACATATAAGTTTTGGGCTCATTTGAAAAGAAAAAGATGAAAGTTTCAAGTTATGACCGGCATCCAAACGTGTCACTAGAAGTGCCCAGAATGTGAATTTTTGATATGTTTTGTGACCAACCGGTGTGTGGAGACGGGGGTCGTGAAGTCATCGCAAGCATAAGGTGACGCCGTCAGGGCAAGTCGGTGGAAAAAAAATCCCTAAATCAATGATGACGAGGTGACGGCGTCACATCCAAAGGCTGACGCTATCATGGGCATTTTTCTATAGGGAAAATTGCATATATACCCACTAAAACTCAAAAACTTGCATATTTCCCCAAAATATAAGTTTTCAATGCATGATGTACAATGCAAGTTAAGCATGTTTTGGGTATATATGCAAATATTAAAGTTTTAGTGGGTATATTTGCAATTGCCCCTTTTCTATATATGTTTTCATTTCGTTTTTATCATGTGCAACTCTTTGGACCCTAATCTAATGTTGATAATATTGTAAGCCTTTTTCTCCATAATTCATAAAGTTAACTTAAAATACCTAATAACACCATCCACATTAAAGCCCTAACTCAAATTCATAACAAAAACACATAATTGAATACTTACTTGAATTTGAGGAAATTCACCTAAAATCTTTTGAAGCTCCATTAATCCTCCATAATCCTTGATTAACCTTGCTAAAGATTATGGTGAATTGAGGGTTTCTTCCTGGCGAAGGAATTGTGATAACTCGTCTCTTTGACATGGTATCAGACGTGATGAGGGAATAACCTCGTGAGTCGTGTTTTATGATAAGCCAAAATGGCATCTTGATCTTTTTATTCTAATTTTCTATTTTGACACGATAAGTACTCATGACAAAACTATATTATAAGCCAAGTCCTAACTAGTTATTTCTGATATCATATTGAGTCCTTATGGTGCAACTGCATAATAACTAAGGGGGTGTTTGAAAGCCTTTGAATGAGGCAGTTAAGAGGGTAGATCAAATTCGGTCAGAGACAAACCTGTTTGGTAGCTAAAATTTGGCACACTGAGCGATTCCAATCGGCTCTGTTTCATTTTGTGTCTTGAGCATGCAATACTATTAAGCACCCCACTTTTGTACAATATTAACGTCAAAGAAACGTTCCCACAATTAATATTATATATCACTATTTTATAAAAAATGAAGTTTAGTTGTCTTTTTGGTTGATACGTGTCCATCATGCCACAATAAACTGTTTTCACACTTTGGATAATTAAAAGATAATTATTTATTTGAGTTTATATAACTATAAGATACGGAGTATATAGAAAAAATGTCGATTTATTAAAAAAAGTTTTGACTAAATTAAACTATATATGAATGTTTCAATTGTTACGCTTATTTTTTCTATTAATTTTACGGAAAATGATTATTTTGCGTAAACGGAATACGAGGGTAAAATGGTATGTTTATAGTATTAAGATGATTCATTCAGAACGATTATCAAACATGGTATTTTATTTCTGAACCAAGTCGTACAGAGCATTTGAATCATTCAGATTAGCAAATGGTTCAGCGCTAAATCATTTTATTTTATCAAACAGCCCTTAAGTCATTTTCTGATAAGTGTTTGCACACCTTAATTAATTGGTTATGAACTTAACTAGACTAATATTCTACACTTAATATAATAATATCTATGACTAAACCGTATAATTTGGAGTGTTATAGTTCCTTAACCGTTAAAAAATTCAACGTAAATAGTATAGTATAAATATTTTTAATGCATGCTAAAATAATTTTTACGGTATATATCAAGGGTTACCAAAAATGCACAAGAATTATTATCGCTCAATATAAACAAACTTGTTGGATCATAAGGCTAGTGACAGTGACAATCCATATTGCATCATCTTTCCGGCTGCCACCTCAGCTTTCTCTCTCCTCAACCCATATTCACCTCTCTCATCACAGTGGCAACCCATATTGCATCATCTTCTTTTATTTAAAAGATTTGGGAAAAGATAGTTTTTTATTTTTTATATTATTTTATTTTTTATATAGAAGCTTTGATATTCGGTCGAATATACGATCGATTTGGGAAAAATTCCACCGGCGACCGATATCACAACCATCACCCACAGCGGCAACAACCGATCTCAATATCGGTCGATCGATCTACACGATCGATTTTTTCTGCCCACTGTTACTAGCCTAATAGGCAGCATTATATAATAAAATTTTAAAACATATATTAAAAATGATCCAATACAATGAATGAGATTTTAAGGCTAAAATTGGAGTATATAGCAGCTTAGACAATCGATATGAGTTCTCATTATATAATTAAACTTTAAACATATTAAAAATGATCCAGTACATCGCGATGTTTTGGTTGAGATTCTTAAGACAATATAATCGATAGTTCTTTACTTTAACTTTTATTTATGTAGTATTTATTTATTAGTGATTCCCAATCCTTAATTCGACGTCTACTCCTATTTATAATGGAGCTACTAGTTACTTTTTCATTATGAGTTCCCATGTTCTTACATCACCGATCCAATCTTTCTATCTTTTTACTATTTCCTTTTATCATTTGTACAATGTCTTTTCCCTTTGGATTTTCTTTCTACATTATCATCCGTATTATTCACGTTCTTTTAATTTGTTGGCACAATGTTAATTACATTTGGTTGTATGACATGTGAATATATTGCATGTTTTACTATTCATGCCTTGTCTCCATGCAAAACTTCAATGTTTTATACTTCTACAGTAGTTCTACCTTTTAAACACGTAGCTTCAAATTGCATGTTGCACTATACGTCTATACATGCATACATTTGCTCGTAAATCTACACATATGATACTTCCTCACTTTAGCAATATATATTTCTATTAATTTAGTTTTATTTTATATCTTGTTTTGATGGAGGAATAAGCATATTGTCAAATAAATATACTCCATATAAATAAATAAATCATTCTTATAAACTCATTTTGATATAACTCTTTCTTCATCAGAGCCCCCTCCCTCCATGGGCCTTGGATGTGATAGTAGTCGAATTAAGAGACTGGACATCCCGACTTAATTTGTAGCTCTCTTGGGTTCACCGCACATGTAATCGTGTAGCACATCATGTGGCGGGTATTGCTGTAAAATATGTTGCAAACTTTTTCTAGGATGTAAACTTTTATGCTGAACTATCTTACCTCTATGATGAAGAGTGATTTGGAATAAATTTTTAACTTCGTTCAAAAAAAAAAAAAAAAAGAAAAAAAAAAAAAAGGGGGGGGGGGGGGGGGGGGGGGGGGGGGGGGGGGGGGGCTTGTAGAAGTAAATTGATAAATTGTCTTTCATCATAAATTCAAATATATCAACACCTCTAAAATGAACTCAGAAAATTTGAGCTTATGAAGCTAGACTTGTGTGTTTTAAGGTTAAGTCGATTTGAAAAGCATCATACTATATTATAAAGAATAAATGTCTACTATTATTAGAATACTTAAAATTAAACCTTACAACTTCTAAAGCTATAAGTACAACAACCAATGCTACTTATAGAAATTTCACTCATATTTAATTCTAACATACAATTAATACTAACATTAATGTACATTAAATACAATTAATTAAATGGTCAATAAATACAATTAATGCACTTATTAAACACCCCTTACATAAGAAATACAAATAATCAAACATATTCTACAACCAACTTAAACATAATTCCTGCATTAAATGTCACTAATACAAATAATAAAGCATATTATACAAATATTCAAGCCCGAACGAGCAATGAGCCAAATGGGCTCGAGCCCGAACGGGCACGGGTAAAACGGGCTCGAGCCCGAACGGACACGAGCTAAACGAAATTTTTGATATCCGTAAATTTATTGTCAAAAAGAACATAATAAACTAAAATATGTTCACATATTGTACAAACCAAGCAAACTACTAAAAAAAATAATAATAAATAAAATAATACAAACTAAGCAAAATTTCATAAAACTTTTGCCATTAAAACTAATTAACGTACAAATAAAATAAATTATTAGCCGAAAAAATTAAATTACAGGGTGCCCGCAGCTGCATCGCGCGAGAACCCTGCTAGTATTCAAACAATTACGTGAGCTTATTATATCTTAATACTAATAGCCGTCCATTTACTGTTCCTTATAAGCTCATTCTTTTAATTTGGTCAGCCCATATCCAACCCACCTATTATTACTCGGGTCCGAATGTACTTTCTCCTCTCTCACAATATTCCGGTCTACCGGAGATCCATTGGAGCAAAAGATAACTGAAACTCCGACCCAGTGTTAAACGAATCCGGTGCATCTACAGCTTAATGTGTCTTGAACTACAGTTGTTGAATTTCTTTGCTTTTTTAATGGAGGTACACTTTTTCCCTGAGAGAGTAGCCAATTTGTGGCTGTTTTTTTTGCCACATGTTCTTAGGTGCACCTACTCTCCTTTCTCAGCCATATCTTTTTTTGATTATATGCCTCAAATACTCTTCTAGATCTATCTTTGCCTTTCTCTGTCTTCAATCGTATATTCAGTGTTATTAGGTGCGTGACCTTTACTTTATTTTACCGTTTCTGATTGATGATTCTTCGCCCTAGGTTCGCCCTCTGTTTTTGGGAAGTTTATTGCATTCTACACGTTTTTTTTTCTTTTCTTTTTTTCTTTTTTTTTTTCTTTTGGTTCCTGTGTTTAGCCACTTATAAGATGGATGGTTAATAAGCCTGAATAAATGTGTTCTACATTTATGGTTTTGTGGTTATTTGAGTTAATATTGGTGTCATTTAGTTACAAAAAATGTTGTTAGATCTTATAAGTATTAATGGTATGATTATGTAGGTGGTTATTCAATGATTAGGTCATACCACTTCATAGATAATTAAATGATGCCATTTATTTAGGTTCCTTTAATTACAGCTTAGCATGACTGAAACTACCCTTTATGTATTGAAAATAAAAGTAAACAAAACAACATGGTGGCTTGCCGATGGACATAACAATCGCTTATTTTATCATACTTGAAGTGCCTACGTTGTCTTGACTTATGTAAAAAACCTATGTGTTAAATGATATGTGCAATTGTTATGGTGCTTTTTCATGTTGAAACATTGTTTCAAAGGTATTTAATCCCAGGTGTTTAGACCTTACTCAAAAATAGTTTGCTTAAAACTTTCGTATTATTTGATATGAGGTTCTAACAAGTTTCCTTGGCTTTCAACTATTGCAACTTATTAATTCGCAATGTCATTGTTGTTCGCTATTGTTAATGCTAGATCATTATTATTTGCCAATTTTTATTTTTATGTTCTTTGTGACAAACGCCTGTATCTTGCTACTTTGAGCTATGCGATCGAAAAAAAACAAACGTTGCCACAACATTAACGCCCCACTTTCCAATCACCAACCATCAAACAATTCTCAGAATCCACCCTCCGCTTTTATCTGTGATTTGCAAAATCTTCACTTTCATAATTCACTCACCCATACCGGGTCGCTTCCGTCTGTTGACAATGCTACGAGTGAACCTGTTAGAACCTCATACCAATGGTTATGCACCTATTGTTGGTAACCGCAACCTGTTTCATACGTCACTCTATTGTATTTTTTTATAGGCGAATCTTCTCATTCGCCTTCGCCTGATTGCGCTTTGTTTCTGCAATCAAGAGTTGCTTGGCGGAAAAGGTGCTTACATAATATAGCACAAGATGGTGACCGACAAATGCAAAATGCTACTCGGAACGTCAGGCAATGCACGGTTTCGCATGGTTCACAGGGACCTTTTGTTAATGAAAATGTGGCAGGCCAAGGTACACCAGCCTGCTATGCAACTGATAATGTACATTCTTCTGTGGAAAAGATCATTCCTGCTCAAGGTGTGTAGCCCAAACTTTTCAACATAAATATGTTGTTACTTACCTATACACTAAACCAGTTGTGTAATTGTCATTATAGGTGTACCAAAAACAGATGGTGTGCCGCAAATGATAGCAAATGTGGTGATGGCAATTGGACCACAAATATCAGCTCCACAAACAGGATTAGCAACCACGTCTGGCCCAACAAATGCACGCGCAGGTAACCCACATGTGATGACCAGCTTTGTGTGTATGTGTTTGTTTTTCTTTTTTTCCCTCTTTTCTATTAGCAACCACGTCTGGCCCAACAAATGCCCGAGATATTTACTTGCTTTCTAAAAAATATAAAAATACAAAAATAATCTTCCTTCATCTTTAGAACTAGTATTTAGGTTTTCTAATCCTAACGATACTATTCCTAGCTGAACGATCAATCCCCCGGTACTTGTCACTATACTATACTACAACGATCAGGTACACTGCCTGGTGGGGGTTGTAAGCTTCTCGAGATCCTTTGAGAGGTAAAGCCTGGTGCGATTCCCACGTATCAAAAGCACAAGACAGCAGACCAACAAGAAATACCACCCGAGATATTTGCAGTTAAAGGCCAAAAAAGGTCTTCCAGATCCATTTCAATTCAGGAGACGGAACACCAAACTTCATTCTAGATCAAGTTTTCGACAACAAAAAAGGAGATGAAGGAACAAGCTCAACAATACAAACCGAAGCAGGTGAAAACAATTTGCTTAACACTTTCTCTTATTTAAATATGTTATCTCCACATGCACCTCCTAACTATTCATTTTGTAAAAAGCAGGAACACCAGCTGAAATTCTCGCAATAACAAATGAAGAAGATCCAGACCAAAAAACAGATGTGGAGCTTGGCAAGAAATCAGTTAAAAGAGCATTATTTCAAGATCAACCAACAGATTCAGAGACGCAAAAAAGTAAGTCCAACACATTTATTTAACATCAACGATTAGTTAAATTATCCACTTGCATGTCATTTTGCATAAAAGTACCCGGTTTTATTCATGGAAGCAATATCTTACAACAATAGATACAAAGCTTAAGAACATGCTTTTAACTGCCAGCACATACCGATAGTATTACACAGGAATAAAGACCTGCATACACTCCTACTTAGAAACACAAACACACCTAAAACCACAGAAACCCACCTTAATTATACTGCTCCATAGTCAGGACATGACGGCGTTTCTCGGTACGTGCTTAATGTGCTAGATCGATAAGAATAACCATTGCAGCCAACACTCCTATACAAATTTATACATTAACTGTCTTTTTCAAAATGTTGATAATAGCTAATGGATTTTTTTTACTAATGCAGCAACAATGGAAACTTCGGCACCAAAAAAAACAAGGACCAGAAGCACCGAAAACAAGCAGCAGAACTAAATGTTAACCCACCAATGTAAATATTAAAGCGGTCTAGTGCCGTTCTCAAACAATACCATGTTTTGAAAAATATTTGTGATCCACCTTTGCAAATATCTGCCAAAACATGCATGTATCACATTCTTTAAATCTTTTGTATAACACTCATGCTCTAAGTGCACAGGTGCTTTAACTCTGCACCCATGCTTGGCTGTGATCATAATCTTTTGTATAACATTTGTGCCACAACTGCACATAAACTTTATGTATGGAAACTGACCTTCTTATGTATTTTCTATGCTTCATAAGTTGTTTGTCACCTGCATTACATATTACCCTCACTTATATGTTCAGACATCCCGCGGCAACGCGCGGGCATAAGACCTCGTTTTGACTAAATAAGCTAATAAACCAACAAGTCTCATAAAATTAGAAAGTTGATAAAGATAGTTTTTAGGCCGTCTTTCAAGTCCACAGCAAGATCATTAGGAAACAATGGGATCAGTCGGACAACTTGGACACAACGACACACAATTAAAGTTTCCCCATTAACTTAAACTTTCACAAAAATTATAACTATTCGCCCCTAATTTTAACAACGAACTTTATATACCACTGAATAACCACACATACATTTATTTTTTAGAACATCCCCAATTGGAGCACTTTGCAAAGAATTTTTCAAAAGAAGACGATTTGTGCACAATTTTTTTGGTATACATCACTAAATTATATCGGTAATGCACACAGTACAACACTACTATGTATAATTTAGTGGTAGATGAAAAATAAAAATGATGTACAAATAATCTCCCTCAAAACCTTTAGGGCATGTTTGGTTGGGGAAATGAGCTCAAAGAAATGGAAATAAATTCATTTCCCTTGTTTGGTAGCTACTGAAATAAAAAAGTGAAAATTTGCAATTCTTAAGGTGTTAAGTTTATGTAAAATTTCAAGGAATTGAATTCCTTTAGATTATGAGTGGAAACTAATTCTTTGCATTAGAAAATAATTTTTGAGTGAATAATAATAATAATAATAATAATAATAATAATAATAATAATAATAATAATAATAATAATAAATTATTATTATATAACTAATAATAATAATAATATTAAATAATAAATAATATAATAATAATAAAATAAATAAGAATAATAATAATAAATTATTATTATTGTTATTATTATTATTATTATTATAAATTAATAATAATAATAATAGACAATAATAACTAAATAATAATAATAATAATAATAATAATATAATAATAACAAATAATAAATATTAACAATAATTATAATAACAAAGAATAATTACAAATAATAATAATAATAATAATAATGATAATAATAATAATAATAATATGTAAATTTTGTTCACTTGTTAGTTCAAGTCTATGTTGTTACTAAACAGTAGAATTATTCTCAATTATCTGCTGATTTCAATTCTTTTACTTATTTTATTTCTTTGAATTTTCATCTACCAAACGTGCCCTTAGGTGCAATCTCACAAATCTTTCTTCTTTATTTTAAACCTTAATAAGTTATTCCCTCCGTCATATATTTATTATTCACATTTCCATTTTTGGTTATCTCAAATTAATTATTCACTTCCAAAAATAGACATGAAATTAGTTTGAATTTACCATATTACCGTTACTTGAGGTTATTATTACAAACATTAAGAAGTTTTAAATTAATTAATTAACGGTAAAATTGTCATTCTGCAAAAAGTAAGAAAAGAAAGCTGTAAAAATGATGCTTTTCTTAATCTATGTATTTTTTGTCTGTGGACAAATATTTTAAGATGGAGGAGTATTTATTAATTTTGTATTTTGAATAATTTTATGTTTTAAGCAAAAACTTTTTCGAAAAAAAAGACAATTAGCTGTTGCATTGGAAACGTTGATAGGGTATTTTCAATGAAAGATGGAGCAAACTTATTTTTTCTACTTAAAATGTCTTCGGAAAGCTTTTTCTACATTGAAGAAAAAACATTTTTTTTTCTCCAATCATTTATTTTTATCAAGTCATTTAATATCCGTCTCACATCTTTTTATTTATTTTAATACTAAAAGTACAAAACAAGTTTAATTAAGACTTTTTTTTTAGTGAAAGTAAAATAGCCTTTAAAGGTAGAAGACAATGAAAATGTGATTAACAAAAATCATTGATAGGTAATTTGCTTTATGGATCTCTTAGAATTCCAAAACCTAATATCATCAATAATAAGCTCAAGTGCACGTGTCTTTCTTTCTTACGTGGCATATTAGACGCGTCTTACCTTAACAAGGTTACCCATGTCACAAGTGCTTTGGGCCAAAAAAAACGAAGACTCAGTCGTACAGACGACCGAGTTGTAGGGTGTTTATTGTGTGTGTTTATAAAATGGTTTTGGTATGATATATTTGTGTTTAAGTGGAATATGTTTTAATGATAAAGTTGTTTGTTTTATTACATTTTGATAGATGAAGTTGGTTGTAGTCTAGAGAGAAAACTGAAATGAAGCTGAGTTGACGGTGTTGAATCCGGCAACTTCTATTTCTGTATATCCGAAATTTAAAAAGTAAATTTAAAAAAAAAAAAAAAAATGAATAATACGTGTAAAAACTTTGACATCATATAATCGAATCTCATAGTAATGGCATCAATTTTAACCACCACAATTTCTTTATCTCGTTCACTCCGATTAGCTGCTACTACTACTTCCATCAAACCCTATTATTACGCATCACAATTATTCTCCTAAACAGGTTTTTTTAATTCTTAATTCTATTACACACTATTACTTTTGTTTAATTTATTACTTAATAATCTTACTTATTGGTTATTGTATTGATTGTATTAGGTTTCAGTGAAACGACGTCGTTTTGTGACAATGGCTTCGGATCATGAATCGCTTGCTAAGAATCCGGGGCTCCGAGATGGACCTCCGGATGCAGCAACTAAAGATTACTTTATGCAACAAACGGTATATATATATGTTACTATTTGTATTATTATACACTAGAACGGTACCCGCGCAATGCGGCGGCGGGACCTGTGACTATATTTTGCGTTATTCGGTTATTCGGTTACACATTTAGCTGTCTTTATGTTTTATAAGTAGATGGGAGAGATGGCTAAGCCAAATAAGTTTAGTTTGAACAACTTTTAACAAACTTAGTAACCAACTTGCTTTCTAACCAACCTGCTTACTAACCAATTAATTTTGAAATCCTTTCGTAATAAGCAAGTAAAAGTCTGAATTTTAAGCCCTTCTAATTATAGAATAGTCCCAAATGCATTATATAGTAGTATAGATATAGATGTGTGTTTGCTTGTTAGGTTGCGTTTGGCGATAAGGTTTTTGGAGCGTGATTAGAATATAATGCTTGTTTGACAACGAGTGTATAGTTTTTAGGTTTTGTATAAACGCTCCTATTTGAATTCTAGTAGAAACGCTTAGCGTTTAGCTTTTGTTTGGCCAAACTAGGGTATGTTTGGCGAAGATAGCGGTAGCAAGAAGCAATAGCGGAAAGCAGTAGCTAGCAATAAGCAATAGCAGTAGCTGTTTGTTTTGATAAAGTGTTTGGTAACATAGCTGTATAGTCACAATTAGTAAGTGGAAACGCTACTTGCTCGTAAATGCTACTAGAAGTAGCGTTTTGATTTGGAGCGTCCGAAAAAAATATGAATGCTAGTTGCTTGTTTCCAAACAATCATTTTTGTGCAAAACGCTAACCGTCAGTTGCTAGTTGCTTCAAAACGCTTGCTCCTAAACATACCGCTAGTAGTAGCCGTAAGCAGTAGCACTAGCCGTTAGTAGTTGTCACGTAGGAGAGCACTAACAATTAACAGCTGTTTGTATTATAAAACTGTTTGGTGAAGCACTGTAGCCGTTGTTTTATAAAAGTGCTTGTTGATTGGCTGTAGCTGTTTGTTTTATGAAAGTGTTTGGTGACTTACTGTAGCTCAATTAATTTAATACTTCATCCGTCCCAAAATAAGTGTCCAGTTTGACGTTTTGAAGTCTTTCTTTTCAACTTTGACCTTAAATATTTTTGTTTGTGTTATATAATACTTTATGAAAGTTATGCCAATGAAAATACATTTAAAATCAGCCAAACACCTCTTTAATAATTACATATGCACTACTTACTAAACACTGTTTTAAAACAAATAGCTACTTCTAGTTTTAGAATAAGAGGCGTATGTTTATGTTCTTTGTAGCACTTGTGAGTTTATATTGAAATTTGGAAAAGTTGCTTATAGGTTCGAATTAATAAGCTCATAAACTCTGTTAAAAAAACAAGCTTATTGGTACTTTTGTGCATGTTGACGGAGTAATTAAGCAGCTAACCGGATAATCAAAATTTGGGTTTAGGGTGGGTTGATGCGTGTTTACATTGAATGCATACAACCATTGAATGCATTATGTACAATGCTTTCGAAGCATGATTTGGGTAAATATAATATTTTCATGTTTTAGGAGGGGAGATATGAAATTGGCCCTTTTTTATTGTCCGTAAGCATTATATTTTGCTTAGAGCTTAAAACAACGGATTTGGGTGGAGCAACGTATTCATAAATAGCGAGCAAAGATAACTATATTTATTTAACACATTTTTCAGACTATGATACTAATCGAAACACTATTTACAAAGGTGACCAAGATAAAGTATGTTGTGTAAATAGTGTCCATGTGACACCAAGTGGCTGTTATTTGCCATAAGCCAAACTATAAAGCTCTAAGATATCGATTGACTACGCCGTCAAATACCATATTTTTTCGCCATCCATATTATCAAGAACAAAAAAAGGAATTGAATAGTTTTAGAGGATGCACTAACTTTGTAGTTTTTACTTTCCTTTTCAGATGTTTCGGATTAAAGACCCAAAAGTCAGTCTAGATTTTTACTCACGTATCCTTGGAATGTCGTAAGTCTTGTTGTTTAATATTTAATTTTTATTGTCACCTTTGTGGCTTTGTGTCCTGAATCCGACCCAATGTTGTATTTTGCATGTATTTAGGTTGTTTTTGACTTTTTGTTAATTTTGGTATCATCATTTTTGAAAAGATGTAAATAGTAAATACTTAATGGATATTTGTGGACATTAGATTACATTTTGGTCTACACATCTACATGTGCTGATGTTCCTAGCATTGTGATGTATATGTTTGGTTAGCTTAAATGTTCCTTGAATTATAAACGAATTTGCGTTGTATAATCTAGTAGCGTGTTACTCATTCTAGTGTATGCATCCCTTGACATATTGTATTGTTGCTCTATATGACCCCAAGTTGCTATCGTCTTCGCTACTACTTTCAAACTCTATTATCACACATCACCAATCCCCTCATTTTCTAAATGCAGATTGCTTAAGAGGCTGGATTTTCCAGATATGAAATTTAGCTTGTACTTTATGGGCTACGAGGTAAAACATTAAATTCTAGAACCATTCACCGATTCTTGCACTTTTATCTTTTCATATGCTCTTGTGAGTACGTATTTTCTTTATTAAACCGTTAATGGATACTGAAGCTCTTTTTCCCCACAGGACACTTCTGAAGCACCACCGGATTCAACTCGTCGAACTCAATGGACATTTGGAAAGAAGGCCACAATTGAACTTACACAGTACGTGGCACATTCATGCATTTATTTTTTCTTTACTCATATTTCTAATCTGACCCATGCAACACTTTTTCAGCAACTGGGGTACTGAGAAAGAACCTAATTTTACTGGATATCATAATGGCAATTCAGAACCCCGAGGATTTGGTATGCTAATATTCCTGTTGCGTCTTTTGTTCATTCATTGGAAAAGAATGCTAGTAACACCTTCATGACATTCATGACATATTGGTAAAACGGTTAATGATACGTACATGCTTCTCATATGCCTCCAGGACATATCGGTATAACGGTTGATGATATAGACAAGGCCTGTAAGCGATTCGAAAGCCTAAACGTTCAATTTGTCAAAAAGCCTGAAGATGGTAATTTGCTTTTCTAGAACTTCACATTCAGCTTCTGATATCATAATGCTTTGTTGATTAATTCCTAATTAAGCAACTAGGTGCCAAATATATTTGCTTTTGTTAATATTTGAAATTGTGTATCAGCATAACATCACAAGCTACACCGGGTATTGTGAAAGTAGTGGTGGCAATTTTGACCTTTTTGATTATGAATGGGTCGATTTGGGTTGTGTTCTATTACAAATGGGTCAAGTAAGATATTTCACTAAAAAGGGAACGGGTCAATACTGACGGAAAGTAGCTCAAATTCGATTGTTGATGCTTACGAGTATACAACCTCGTAAATCATTTTCATTCAAAGATAAACATTATTAATGCAATAAAGCTGTCCTGTATCATAATGTAATTAAGAGTAGTTTAATACATTAGTTGTTTATTTAAAAATAAGTAAACAAACGAAAACTGTCTGCGGGTCAACACGGCCTGGCCTGTTTTGACCAGTATGAAATTAAGCCGCTTCGGCCTGTCCATCATACCACCTCAAGTAATAATTCATATTTTGTGTACTTTTGGAGTAAATGGGAAATTTGGCTGATTAGCATTGATTTTACAGGAAAAATGAAAGGGATCGCTTTCATCAAAGATCCAGATGGTTACTGGATAGAAATATTCGACACTACCAACATTACTAATGTAGCAGAGGCTTCTGCTCCAAAAAAAGAGTCAAAGTAAAAATATGGAACTTTGATTCCATTGAATCCTCATTGCGATTATACTATGTACACACTACTGGTGGTTGCAGGTATGCTTATGATATCTGGGTGGAGATAAACTTGTAATAATAAAGCTCAGCTCTTTGTAGCAAGTAGCCTTTTGTTCCAAAACGTTTGTATTAAACTGTGTATTGGTGCCAAATATATTAAAGTGCTTGTACACATTCAATAAAAGCCATCAGCCGCATCCATTTGGAAGTCAGTAAGAATCAGGATGAAGGTACACCTATTGTGACATTAGTTACGAGTAATCATTGGTTTAAATGTCATAGATATTAGTAGTGATGCCAAATTTTGGCATGTTAAATGAGTCATCTGAAGTTTGGATTGAAACAGGTTGGGTCGGGTTGACCATCCAACAGGTTTTATCTAGTTTCGATTGCATTTTTCTTGCATGCTTCGACCCGTTTGACTCTATTTTGTTTTGGTTTACAATTTATTAATGGTTTTGAACCTGAATCGACTCATTTTGTATGAATCAAAATTTTCATGTCTGCTTATTAGTCTAGAATACAAAGCTGCTGGTTTGTTGACACTAGTATTTACACTAAATTATACAGTAAGATGTTTGAAACGTCAATATTTGAATCTTAAAAGACACCTTGAAATGTAAGACGGGACCTAAACCAACCCAAACCAAAGAACACCTATAAAGACACTAACTACTAACTAGCCATAATTTGTGAAACTAACATATTAGAATCCGAATTGACAAGAAATATGAGCGTTTTGGCCGATTAAATCTGTGATCAGAGACTTTTTTCCAATGTTTTAAAACCCGGGTTTTTAGTTATATTCTAGTCTTACATTTTTGTTGACCTCATAAATATAGACGTTGTCGTAATATATTTACCCATATTATACGTTATATAGTTCTGAAACACTACATGTAGATTAATCGTTTTGAATTATTTATACGTTTTGAATTATTTATACGTTTTGTACCCATGTATAAATAATCTACATGCTCAAATGAATTCAGCTTTCATTGAATTATTTATACGTTTTGAACAAATGTGATTGGCAACGCCAACCTTTCCAAAATAAGGTACTTTTATCCGGTTTTTGTCAGTGTGACAGTGGACTCAAAACTCTTAGATTAATCGGTTAAAAGTTCAAAAATCATACGGAGTAATTATTAAGTGATGTGCAGAAAAAGCTTAAATGTTTTAAGGTGAAACGTCGACTTATGTCATAGATAAACAACTGCATAGCATCCAAGTTACATGAACACTACGTAGTATGATAACTTTAAAGTGTATGCATGAAGTTAATGTTAGCAAAACATTTTTCAAGGTAGAAATGTCATAATTTTAAAATTATATACTGTAAAAAACAGCACAAAGATTCATTAAATATAATATTAAGCTGACAAGCATACCCTGACAAGGATCTTGTGAAAGAAACATCATGTAATTTGGACCTATTCAATGTTTCGTTGTTTTTTCTCTATAACTAGCGGGGTAGCCCGCGCGTTGCCGCGTGTTTGTTATTTTTTTTATGGTGTTGTATTTTTCTTTGTTTTTTTGTTTTGTATTGTTTTTGTTATTTGTTTTTCTAAAACAAAAATGAATGACTGTATAATAAAATGTTTTTGTGCAAGTTTTGTTTTTTTTTTTGGGAAAATTGTTCATAGTTTCAGAAAAAAAAAAAAAAAAAAAAAAAAAGCTACAGTACATGTGCTACAGTACGTACAACATGAGACAGCACATAATGCACTGTTCATCCAACTGTTTTGTACAATATTATAATGCGTGCTACTGTTCATGCTACAGTAAAAAACTGCCTTTTAAATATATATATAATATTTAAGACTACTTACGATAACAACTTTCATTAGCTCTCAACTTTTTTTCTGCATTATTAGGTACAGTAAGATGATTGACATTTTCTTTTCAATTTTTTTAACAATAAAATTAAATTTCACTAATAATAATAATAATAAAAGATTACATAATACTCCGTAATTCAAATACAATTTAAATATTACAAATAAAAGGAATAAACTAGAGTTGATTTTCACGATTCCAGATGTATTCCACTAAATCAGATTTTAGGCTCAAACAAGCTGTTCTGCTGTGTATTTCTCGAATAACTTCAAACGTTTCTTCATGCGTTTTATGGGATCATCATCATGATGTTGCTCCTCTCAAAAAAATCTAGGAGATATCGCCTGCCCGAAATCATGTAATATCATATTATGTAATATGAAGCACGTGTACATTATATCCGTTATTTTACGTTCCATCATCCCTCGAGCCGGCTGTTTAAGTATGTTTCACTTTTTCTTTAAGAAATTAAAAGCTCGCTCCACATCTTTCCTTGCTGTTGTATGCTTCGTTTCATACAATTTTCGTTTGTGATCATTTGTCTCTAGATTTTTTATGGACTTAATAAGAACGGACCATTCCAGATATATCCCATTAGTTAGATAATATCCCCTTTTATAAGTTACGTCGTTAGACACAAATGGAACATCCGGTGCTTTTCTTGCTTTTAGATCACTAAAAATAGGGGATTTACGTAAAACGTTTACGTCGTTGTTCATCCTTGAGACACCAAAAAACGCATGCCAAATTCATAAGTCTTGGGAGACAATCGCTTCAATAAAATGAATGGATCTCCCCTGTGATCCCTCCGACAATATTGAGCTTTAAAAGCAACGGGGCCATTCTCCCATGACCAATCCGTACAATCAATACTTCCAATCATCCAAGGAAATCCTGATTTTCCTCTTGATGAGCATAGAGTTTCTCAAGGTCCGTACATGTCGGCTTTCGCAAAAAACTCTTCTCTATATAACGCCATGATGGCGTCACAAAAATATACGAGACACTCACGGGCTGTTGTCGCACCCATTTGCAGATTTTCGTCGAGAGCATCAGGAACGGCCCTGTATGCCATTTTTCGAATTGCGGAAGTACATTTCATCAATGGGGAAATCCCAACTCTTCCCGAACAATCAGATCTTTGTTGAAAATAACGAGAATGATCGGTCACCTCTCGAACAATTTGTATGAATAGTTTTTGGCTCATTCAGAACCACGTTAGGAATGCTGCTCCGTCATACACTGGGCGTTCAGATAAGTAAGCCGCCATTAAAAGATCATTAGCATCGTAACGATCCTTGTCTATTTTGGTTCGTTGGACATTTTGCTTTGACGCTTCAATAACCACACTATAAGCCTCCGTAAAAAAGGCAAGCTCGCTATTAACTTCATCTTCATAGTCCGAAGATGTAAAAAAGAATAGATCGGAAGACATTTTTGTAGATTAAATGAATAGGTTATATATAAGGCAAAGAGTTTAAATTTTAAAAGGTTAAAAAGTTTTTTTTAGAACGACGTTCCAAATTTTTGTTTGTTTGTGGATTTGTTATCGGTCGAGACCCAACTTCGTTCGTCCATCGACAGACAGCCGGCCGTCATCCCACGACAAGGAGGACTGATGCCGACCTTCACGACCCAGTCGGTCGAGTGCCTTATTGTGTTTAGTCTAATGTTTAAGCGATTAAGATTTTTGAAGAAAATCTTATCAAACGTAAATCAATACGATAAAATCCTTTGGCCAGCTGTTTGAACAGTTTGTGACAACATAAAGAGGGTTGATACATTCTTTTTAAACATTTTAATTTTTTGTTAAATAACCGATCAAATGTGATGTAATATAATAAGTGACATAATAATTTTACAATAATAGAAAGCATGAAAAACATATCAATAGTATAAACACAAGACAATAAATAAAATAGAGATCAAACCGGACACGATGATTTATAGTGGTTCAGCACAAAACTCCTTTTCGCACTACGCCACTATCTGAGTTTCCTACTCGAGAGTTCCTTCACTAATTCAACAAGCTTTCTTCTTTGCGGAGAAAACCTTAAAACGTCGCTTACAATTTACCGATACAATGCTAGACATCGTGTTATTCTTCGGTTACAACCAAACCATTGTGTTTTATGGCTGAAACGCAACAAACCTATCACCCTTGTGTTTTAAGCCTAAACACACTAAGTGTATCACCCTTGTGTTTTAAGACCCAAACACAAACCTATCTTACCTCTAGTTTGAAATAAGGTTGGTGATACATGGTGTTGTATGATAGTGATACACGATATTGTATAATGGTGATACAAGACATGATTGTCTAATGGAAATGAATGCATAATCGAAACATAAAAAACTCTAAGCTTGATAGGCTTGATATCTCATAATAAGATGCTTCTAGCGTATGAAGATAACACGAGCTCTTAGTTTGTTATGACTGATCTTCACATGCTAGTATGCTTTGAATAGATGAAGGTAGATAAGAGCTCCAGGCTAGTTTTGGTGGATCATGACATGTTAATGTGCTTTAAATAAATGAGAGTTAGAAGCATCATGATCAAGGGTTAGTGAAGGTTTTGAAGACTTAGGAATGTGTTTGTTATATTGCAAAAGCTTGGTTTAAATGGTGGCTAAAAGTGCTATTTAAATAGGCAAAGTAAATTGGCCACAATTATTGATGGATCCATGGATCTAGATATGATCTTCCCACCATCCAGGATCTGTGGGATGTTTTATAGCCGTTTTGAAGTTGTTTAGTCACATGTTTTTACTCTTTTCGCAAATGCACTTGTTTGGAAGGCTACTAAAAGTGTGTTTTCGACTAACCAATATTTTAAATTTGTAAGTGTTCATGGATGTTTACTTATTAGAAAAACAAAATGATTTAGTCTCTTCGCCAAAACAAAAAATGATTTCCTTTAATGGGAGGTTTATATAAAATAGGTGAACTCAAATTTGAATTTAATCCACAAATGAATTGAAAATGTTTAGCCTTTGTTAATTTTTTAAAGTTTGCATAACTAACAAACTTAATTGAGCATTTATAATAAGTGTTACGAGACACTAGTTTTGATAAAATGAATGAATGAATCTACACAATATTTTAAGCATTCTTAATTGTTTGTTAAATTGTTTGATCATAATACATCTTAACAAACATATTTGAACATGTGTTGAAGTACGAGAATACTCGAGACTTCAAAGACGAGAAGTTTTGAGTAATATATGGTTACGAGTAATTTACGCGTTTTAGGTTATATATTACAAGTTGCATATTTGTCACCGTTAAAACATAAGAGATTGTTTAGTTTGAATATATTCATATTTGAAATAACAATCTCCCCATGTTTGATGATGACAAATTATGTAAACCGTAAGACAAAGTAAAATGTAAGAGTTACTCGTTTTGGCCATTCACAATTTCTTCTCCCCTTTTTCTCGAAACAAAAATGTAGGAACTCCGAGCTTGTTATGACACTACCCGTTTAGACTTCATTCTACCCCATTTAAACTACTCTGGGCTTTCTACTACAATACCAATTCCCATTGTTTATTGCTCTCCGTTATTAATGGATCTTATTATTACATAAGCTTAACCTAAGACTAGACGAGTACCAATGCATAACAACGGGATTTTACAGCGGCTTGAATTAACCAAAATATACTTACAACTATTTGCCGCTATAAAATTTCGTTGCTATGCACGAGTACTTGTCTACTCTTAGGTTAAGCCTTTGTAAGAATTTGATCCATGGATTCATTAATAACGGGAGCAATAAACAATGGGAATAATAATCATAGGGGAGTAATGAGATAAGAGGAATAGAAAGCTTGGAGTGCGCTCCTTTTGGGGAGAAGGATGTTTAAATGGGTATTGTAGTATAAAGCCCAGAGTAGTTTAAACGGGGTTGAAGGGAGTCTAAATGGGTAGTGTCATATCAAGATTGGAGTTCCCACATTTTTGTTCTGAGAAAAAAGGGAGAAGAAATTGTGACCGACTAAAACGAGTAACTTTTACATGGGTAATTGTCTAGTATATGTAATGTAAAAAACCCTCTCAACTTCACAAAAATCTTGAATTTTTCAGCCTTGCTTTTTTAATGTCTAGCCTTTCATTTCCTTCAATACTTTGGTTTCCTTCAATAACATTGTTCTGTTTCGTTTCCTTCAATGGTAAAGAAGTGAAGTGTAGCAGAGAAGTTTGCAAGGTTTCAACATTTCCTTTTATATTTTTTTCAAAATTTCACTTTTCTGACTTTTCATTTTGACCATTTTTGTTTTATAGATAATGTAGATAAAAGTTACTTTTGTGCAACATAATAGATTGACAATGAAAGAATGGGAGCAACATTATATGGAGAAAATACACATAGCAAAATGTTAGTATTCGGGTCTTGAAAATCAAAGGTTGCTGGATAAATTCTTGAATCGTGTAAAAGTTCACTTTCTTGATACAATATTTCGACCCTATTTGGTGCTTTGGGTTACACGAAATTTGTATAGAGATAAGCCAAGAATGAACACTCAAATTCTAGGCACAAGAATGAGAGCAAAACATTGGATAATTAGTTGTCTTTGTTCTTGATATGAAAATGTTCATCTTCAAAGACCAAATTGTGTTTATATGTATATATAAACTCATGGTGGTTGTATGGAAAGGTTGTTACTCTTATAATGAAAAGCCACACCCTTTTGTAATAGTCACGACACTTCCTTTAAATCTGTCCAGCAACAGTTTTGTAACAACCAAAAACTGTCGCTAACTGCCATCATTAAAGACATGTGTATATGGATAGTTTAGTGACACACGAATTCTGTCACTATATTTCCCTTTACATCAATGACCTTTTCCATTTTCCGTACCCAAAACCAAGTTAATTAGTTTATACAAGTGTGCACTCCGCACCTCCGAACTCGTAATATAACTTAACTTGAAATCCATTTGGTCTCGGGTAAATCACCATTACACCTAAATGATCGATGACACTAAAATCACCAACATAAAAGACATTTGACAATTATACTATGTTGGTCTTAAACCCTTTACGAGCATAAGTGATGAGGAGAACTAAAATATAAAAGTATATTGGAGAGTTTTAAGGGTTCCTAAACTAAGTTAAGCTCTTAAGAAGAATGAATGATATGAAGTATAACCATATAAAAGTATGTTAGAAACTAGCCACATGCAATCCGTGTGTTAAATCTGTTAGGAATACAATTATTCCTATAAAAGACTCGGTCACCTAAATGATGTAATAGCATTAAGATAGCTCGTAGTTATGTTATTATTTAGTTAGTTTTAGTTTAAGTAACATCGTGGAAGAAGGACGGGTCTTTACCCACTGTATGCCTGATCCACAGCCCGGGTGTGGGCGTTTTTATTTCCTTGTATAAATACCCCTCTCCCACCAAGGGAGAGGGTTGGACCTTCTCATACTTGCAATCTAATATTCTCTATTTTCTCTCATTCTCTAAAGGTTCCCATATTTCTTCTTCCTCTTTTAATTCACACACCATATACCACCATGTTCTTAATGTTTGGAACTTAGAGTTTATCTTACAATTGGTATCAAGAGCCAAGGTTTCATCTTAGGGCCTTGTAGAATCGGATTTGGTGTGGTTTTGTGTGTTTTTTTGTAAGTTAGAAGAGTTTTCTTTGAAAACATCATGGTTTGATCTTTCTAGTGTTATTTGATATGTTATGGGTGTACTTTTGTGATCATTAGTGTTAGTACTACATAGTTTTTCAGTTGGATATGCTATATCAAACGTTTATTGGAAGTTGTGATTGATTTTGGGTCGAATGCTTGGTAGCGGTTTGCTATTCTGTTTTTGTTTCTTTGTAGCGGTTTGCTACTTAATCTAGCGGGTTGCTTGGTAGCGAGTACTTTATTGGGTATAAGGACAAAACGCAAGATAGTGACGGTTTTGGACTGTTGTGACTAGCGGTTTGCTCCAGCGGTTTACTCTGTTCAGCGGTTACCATGGCTTGCGTTTAACTCACCTTGCGGTTTGCCAAGATTAGCGGTTTTCTTACTAGCGATTACATCATCCTGCGTTTTGCTCTTTCTTGCGGTTACCTTGTCTAATCCTGCATTTTACTCATCTCAGCGATTACTTATTGATTGAGATTACCTGAAGTTAGTGGTTTGCTCTTAGCGGTTTACTCTTAATAGCGAGTACCTCTACTCTTTTAGCATTTAACCTTGTAGTGAGGTTCTTGTGATTGATTAATAATTTGTATTTGGTGAATTGTTGTAACCTAAGTCGTTTCAATTTATCTGATTGTGATCTGACGTTGTGAGTTAATTCTTACGACTTGACTAATTTCAATCGGATATATTGTAACTTGACTTGTCGCGAGTTGACACTTTGTGCAAATTGTGACCCACCTACATCATGTCATGCTCTTCAGAGTCAGTGATATCTGATATTCTCAAATTATAGGACATAGCTGATGAACATATGACTTCTAACCTTTCACTACAAATCAATGTACTTGTGCCTGATAATGCTTCAATGGTTTCTTCATGCTCGGATTCTCAAGAGAATGTGACTCATCAGCCACGTAAATTGCTTGATGACGCTAAGGAATGTCACATAGAATGCTTTCGAATACTTCATTCACACCTCTCGGTACTGTTAGAGGGAAATGGATTCAAAATGGGGTTTGAACGTGCATTTATTACTCTCATCGGTCAAGATGTCCAGACTTTCACAGACATAATGATTCTTAATTTGGATCAATTGCGACAACAACTGGACCAAGAAGAATCTTCTAATATTGGACGCATGGCTGCCCTCTGTATGCTCAACAAACAATTGCAGAGGTTCATCGATTCAAAATACGCCATGATATATGATGAGGCAAAAAATGAACCGTTTTTAGGGGGTCATTTTAGCCCGGATTCGAATTTATTTGATCAAATATTGTCCTAAATCATTCCTTTTGTCATTTTAGGTACTTTTGAAGTGAATTCTGGAAAAGGAAACATTTTGGACGTTTTTGGAGCATAAAAGTGAAGAAAACGGCAAAGTCTTAATTTTCCTTGATGGGAACAGTACCTGACGGCGTCAAGAGTCTTCATGTGACGGCGTCAAGAGTAATACAAGAGGTGGAAGTGGATAAAGTCCGTGACAATCCAGAAGAGATTTACACTGTGGACATGACGGCGTCACCATAGGCCGTCATGGTCCAAATACATGTGACGGCCCAGAGTAGAAGTGCACATGACGGCGTCAAATCTGGATCTAGGCAATCCGATCTCATTATGGGCGGCGAGTTGACGGCGTCAGAAATTCCTTCTTGACGCCGTCACCCTGTAAAATCTATATATAGTTTTGCAATTTTCATTCATTAAGAGAGGAACAAGTAGGGTGTAACTTTGAAGAAACCCTAGCACGAATATTACTGCTTTTTCAAGGGTTTTTACCCTTTGAAACCTTTCATGTTCAATTGAGATAAGTACTTTTCAATTCATTCAATATGTCTATGTGTTGTTTGAATATATCTTACGCTTGTCTTGAATTCAACATGCTAGGCTAGATCTCTTGTGTGTTTGCTTAGATGTAGTGAAACCTAGATGTTACTTATGGGGTGATTGTTTGTTTATAGTTGTTACGGATGATTGTATTCGATGTTAGGCTTAAGAAAACTGGCAGACTTCCATTGGTGACATGCTTGAACGTCTTAAGAAACATGATCAGAGGTGTACTATGATTTTTGGTTGTATTTAATGCGTAGGAGAATTCTAATGATCCCATGTTAGGAGCTTCTAACGGCTCGACATAGGAGTGAAGTAGGATCCTATAGAGTTAGAGAATATTGTACACGGCCCTACGACTGATATTAAGGAATATAACCCATCATCCATGCAATTGTAACAAACTATCAAACTGTAAAAGATATCTAGTGAGTAATGAAACTGATACGTGGGAATCGCACCAGGCTTTACCTCTCAAGGGATCTTGTGAAGCTTACAACCCCCACCAGGCTGTGTACCTGATCGTTGTAGTATAGTATAGTGACAAGTACCGGGGGATTGATCGTTCAGCTAGGAATAGTGTCGCTAGGATTAGAAAACCTAAATACTAGTTCTAGAGATGAGGGATGATTATTTTTGTATTTTTATATTTTTTAGAAAGCAAGTAAAAATCTCGGGTTTTAAGGATTTGGGCGGAATTAGTTGCTAGTCAACTAACCCAATACTAAAGATGCAATGAAAATAAAATACTAGAAATGAAAATAAAACTAAATTAACTAAGGTTGTGAGCAATAAGTGGAGAAATTGTGTTTACTTAGATTTCACTACTCCCTAGATATCTTTTACACGTTAATTACTTGTTATAGTTGCATGGATGACGGATTGTATTCCTTAATACCATTCATGGGGTGGCGCACTTAATTCCCCAATCCTATGAGTGCCTACTTCACTCCTATGTCGAGCCGGCTAAGAAGCTCCTAACATGGGATCATTAGAATTTACTCATGCATTAAATACAACCAATAAAACCTAGTGCACGTCAGTTCATGTTTCCTAAGACGTTCAAGCATGTTACCATTTGGAGATCTGCCAGTTTTCTTAAGCCTAACATCGAAATCATTCATCCAATACAACCATAAACAAGTAATCAACACATAATCAACATCTAGGTTTCATTAGATCTAAGCAAACACAAGATAGATCTAGCCTAGCATGATGGAATTAAGACAAGAACAAGATATAGACAACCAACACATAGACATATTGATTGAATTAAAAGAATACTTATCTTAATTACACATGAAAGGGTTCAAGGGCTGAAAACCCTTGAAAAACCTGTAAAATTCGTAATAGGTTCGGCCTTAGGGTTTCTCCAAAACTTCTCTCTTTTTTTATAAATGAAAATTAGAAAACTATATATAGAAAACTGAGGCTGACGGCGTCAAGACCAAATAGGTGACGCCGTCATCTCGCCGCCAAAATACTTCTCGGACTGCCTTAATCTTCATCTGACGCCGTCATGTGTTATGGTCTTCCAGGCCGTCACGTCTTTTACTCTTGACGCTCTACTTGTGACGCCTTCACGTTTGTACTAGACCGTCATGCAAATTACTCTTGACGCCGTCAGGATGTTGCTCTTGACGCCGTCACCTACTGTTCCCAGCAAGGAAAATTAAGACTTTGGCGTTTTCTTCACTTTTATGCTCCAAAAACGTCCGAATTGCTTCCTTTTCCAGATTTCTCTCCCAAAGTACCTAAAATCACAAAAGGAATTATTTAGGGCAATATTTGATCAAATAAATTCAATTCCGGGCTTAAATGACCCCCTAAAAACGGTTCATTTTTCGCCTCATCATATACCCTTACACTTGAGATTTGCTTGTCCTCAAGCAAATGCGCTTTTATTCTAGTCAAAATACAAGTTAGGGGTCATTTAACACTAATATAAAAGTAATTACAACAAATAATCGTTCCACTAAAGACCAATAGACAAGCACGGAGGTCATACACTAGCACCTCACATCTCTCAGGTGTAATAAAGTATAAATTACAATATAGAAACGGAAGATATCTCTCACTACCTGTCATAGCAAAATAGATTACCATAGGCTTGGGAAAGGATCAAACCTCCACCACATGACGTAAGCACCTAGGATAAACTATCAAAGAGGTCTTTTAAAGGGTTGTAACGTTAGGTGTAGGGATATGAAATACACGATTTTGTTGGATAAAGGAAGTTTTTACTGGTGGCGAGTTAACAATCTTGGTTAATTACATGTACAATATGGCATTGCTAGGCCAAGACTAGACTCGACTTAGGCTAATAAATGAAAAATAACAAAAAAACATGAAATGAACATAGAATAAAAAGGGATGGTAGTCCGTATGTTTTTTCTCTTTTCTTTTTTTTTTCTTTTTTTCTTTTCTTTTTCTTGATTTTTTGAATTTTTTTTTTTTTTTTTTTTTTTTTTTTTTTTTTTTTTTTGGCATACACTCTTACCCTACCATCCAAAATAATACATCATAGGGGATGAACATTTCCCTTACACTTGAATCTTTACATACTTTACAATAAACTAATCTAATGACTCGAATTAAGAAAATCAAAACACTTGGAGTACTTTTATGATTAACGCACATACGGGGGTAATATATGATGTTCTTCCCCATTACTTCATAAAATAAGTACTTTACCCATGAGTCCCAATCGTCCCAAAACAATATGTACAAGGATATGACTCGACTTAGCAACCATGTAATCAATTAGATAGTTAACTTAGGGTTTAACAAATAACAATAATGCACTAAAAATGAGCGCATACACGGAAGGCTAAGGCGATTTGGTTGTACATTTAAGTGGGGTGTAACAAATTCTTCCTTTAAGTAAAATGCTTAAAGTTAGAAACGAAAAGATAGGCTCGGAAGGGTGTACTAGGGGTTTCGTGTACTAAAAATGAGTACAACGCTAAGGTGTGGGAAAATTAGTTGACTTAACTAGCCAAGTAATATGACTTAAGTGGTCAAGTAATTATAATACGGGTTTAACACAAGGGTGATCCTAATGCCTCTTATCATGTAATAAATCCTACCACACGAATGTAGTCTCACTAGCGGTCTCGAGATGCATCACTAACGCAAGTTCTAGAATCTAGATGCTACCGGTACACTCATAAGCACTAATAGTAAATGCTTTTCCTATCAAATCTAAAGGCGAACCTCACATATTTGGGTGGAAAATTTTTCTGAATGATACGGTTATATGCTAGTCATACAATCTTCTATCCATGAGACGCTTGCTATGGCTAAAGTTTCACTCCTAAATGTTGTAAAAAATTTTAAATTTGGCGCTAAAATTGCACTAACAAGTATTTCTCATAGTTTTATTACACATCTACTATCAAACAAAACAAACTCAAGAAAAGTGTACATGTAAGGTATCATCATTTTACCCTCCCCTTACACTTAAGATGAACATTGTCCCTAATGTTCAAGTAAAGAATGTAAAAGTGAAATAAGTAAAAAGAATGAAATCAAATACTCCCCTGATTCGCTCGGTATGGATAATAAGGTGGCCAGGTTAAATCTTCCTCCAAGAAAATGAACAATCAAAGCTTCCCTTCCAGAATATAAATCATCTTCTTGTCATACATAACCTGTAAATCCTGAGAAAACAAACAAGACAACCTCGCGTAAAATCAGCGGCATCTATATAAGTTACTAAATCCTAGAAAAGAAAGTAAGATATAATGCTTGTGGAATGAAGTTTGCAGATTTCCTTGAGATTATAAAACTTAATAATTCACAAAAACCGTAAGACTCCGTTAGAAAAACAAAACCGGTAAAATTTCCAGATTTTTACACGTGATGCCATCAAGAGTAATCTCGTGACGCCGTAAGAAGTGACCTACAGAAATTCTTATGTTAAGTTTCCGGAAAATTTCTGGAAAAACTTGGTCCTACTTCCTGCAAAATCCTGCAAAACTTCATTATGACTCAATACAAGCATTTGACTCTAACAAATACGAATATACATGTTCATTAAATATTGTGGAGAATCATGATCGGTTTGTTTCTTAAATACACATTTGGGGTTTCCCCTTACACTTATCTTTTGCAAAAATACTTTTAGGTGGAGTTAAGATTAGGCGAAAACAACAAAGTAAAGTATTTCCACTATTTAATTGAGAAACATGATCTACCAACAATAAAAATAAAGCATGTATATGGAAGCAAATAACAAACAAACAAACAAACAAAATAAAATCACACAAAGCATGGGTTGCCTCCCAAGAAGCGCTTTTCTTTATTTATGAGTCTTGTAGCTAGACTCAAGGTCATGGGTTACTACGTGACCTCATCGTCAAACGTCACATCCTCCTCACTAATTATTTCATTGTTAGTTTCTTGATAATGTTTTACACGTTGTATGTTGACAGTAAATTCCCTATCTTCATCATCTAATAACACAACTACTCCATTTTCAGAGGAGTTTTTCACCGTAAACGGTCCATACCATCTAGATTTTAGCTTTCCCGGAAATAATCTCAGCCGAGAATTGTACAATAGGACTTTGTCTCCCTCTGAAAATTCTTTGGGTTTCTTAATTCTCTGGTCATGACATCTTTTTGCGCTCTCTTTATATGTGATGGAAGATTCATAGGCTTCTAACCTAAGCTCATCAAGCTCGTGTAATTGCAAGAACCTATTAGTTCCAGCAATTGTGTAGTCTAAGTTACATGTCTTAAGCGCCCAATAAGCCTTATGTTCTAATTCTACTGGCAAGTGACACGCCTTACCATACACCATGCGAAACGGGGTCGTTCCAATAGGTGTCTTGTAGGCGGTTCGGAATGCCCACAAGGCTTCGTCGAGTTTAAATGACCAGTCTTTTCTATTTTGACTAACCGTCTTTTCAAGTATTCTTTTAATAGCCCTATTGGTGTTTTCGACCTGGCCATTGGTTTGTGGATGATAGGCGGTGGAGAACCGATGGGATACTCCATACCTCTTCATGACCTTTTCCATTTGTGCATTGCAAAAGTGGGTCCTTCTATCACTGATGAGAGCTTTAGGAATCCCGAATCTAGCGAAAAGCTTCTTCAGGAAGTGGATAACTACTCTGGCATCATTGGTCCTAAGGGCTTGTGCCTCAACCCATTTTGAAACATAATCGATGGCAACTAAAATGTATTCGTTCCCCCCTGAAGATGGAAAGGGTCCCATGAAATCAATTCCCCAAACATCGAAGACCTCACATACTTGTATAAAATTCTGAGGTGCTTCATCCCTATGTGATATGTTCCCGGCCCGTTGACATGCATCGCATGCCTGCACCATTTCTTTGACGTCATGGAAAATTGTGGGCCAATAGAATCCCGCATCGAAAATCTTTCGGGCGGTGGTGTTTATCCCATGATGCCCTCCAGAGGGACCAGAGTGACATTCCCTCATAATTTTTACTGCCTCACTCTCCGAAACACAGCATCTTATAATTTGGTCCGGACACCTTCGGAATAAAAATGGTTCATCCCAGAAGTAGTATTTTAACTGAGAAAAGAACCTTTTTCTTTCGTATCTAGTCAGGTGTTCAGGAACGAGTTTGCTTGCGAGATAATTGGCAAAATTGGCGTACTAAGGCTCCGAATCAATCATTAACATGAGTTGTTCGTCAGGAAATGAATCCCTAATCTCACTTCTATCGTGCTTATCCAAGGGGTTTTCAAGACGAGATAGATGATCTGCGGCTAGATTTTCTGCCCCCTCTTATCGCGAATCTCAACATCGAATTCTTGTAGCAACAAGATCCACCGAATTAGTCGTAGCTTAGCATCCTGCTTCGCAAAAAGATATCGAAGAGCCGAGTGATCAGTGAAAACGACTATCTTTGAAAGGACAAGATATTGCCGGAATTTGTCGAATGCGAACACCACGGCTAATAATTATTTTTCGGTGGTGGAGTAATTCTCTTGAGCGGGATTCATGGTTTTGCTAGCGTAGTAAATAGGTTGGAAAAGCTTGTCACGCCGTTGGCCCAATACAGCCCCGACAGCGAAATCGCTAGCGTCACACATGATTTCAAACGGTAACTCCCAGTTGGGTGTAATCATGATTGGAGCTTGTGTGAGCTCCTTTTTTAAGAGATCGAATGCATCCTTGCATTCTTGGGAAAAATCGAACGGAGCATCCTTCACAAGCAATTGAGTCATTGGCCGAGCTATTTTGGAGAAGTCTTTAATGAATCTCCGATAGAACCCGGTGTGCCCCAAGAAGCTGCGTATTGCTTTAACAGTCGTGGGGTATGGTAACTTAGATATAGCTTCAACTTTAGCTTGGTCCACCTCTATTCCGTTCCCTGAGATCTTATGCCCTAACACAATCCCTTCTTTTACCATGAAATTGCACTTTTCCCAGTTTAACACCAAGTTGGTTTCCTCGCAACGTTTAAGCATCTTTTCTAAATTAGCAAGACAGCGGTCGAAGGAGTTCCCGAAGACCGAAAAGTCATCCATGAACACTTCCATGAGTTCGTGAAAGATTGCGGTCATGCATCATTGTAAAGTGGCGGGGGCGTTACATAGCCCAAAAGGCATCCTTTTGTATGCAAATGTTCCATAAGGGAAAGTAAACGTGGTCTTTTCTTGGTCCTCATGTGCTATGGGGATTTGAAAATACCTTGAGAATCCATCCAAGAAGCAATAGTACTCGTGTCCGGACAATCTCTCTAACATTTGGTCAATGAATGGTAAGGGAAAGTGATCTTTCCGCGTGGCATCATTGAGCTTTCGATAGTCAATGCATACCCGCCATCCAGTGACCGTTCTCTGGGGCACCATCTCACCCTTGTCATTCTTAACTACAGTCATTCCACCGTTCTTAGGTACAACTTGTACAGGACTGACCCATGGGCTATCCGAGATTGGGTAAATCAATCCTGCATTCAGAAGTTTGATGACTTCTTTCTTTACTACTTCCTTAATGTTGGGGTTCACCCGCCTCTGGGGTTGCACGGTCGGTTTATAATCTTCTTCCATGAGAATCTTATGTGTGCAAAAAGTTGAGTCAATCCCCTTAATGTCAGCTACACTCCATGCGAGCACTCCCTTATATTTTTTTTAGGACCTCTAAGAGTTTACCTTTTTGTTCATGTTCCAGGGAAGAGTTTATGATTACCGGCAGTTGGTCCTCTCCCTGAAGGAAGGCATACTCCAAATGGTTAGGAAGCTCCTTAAGATCTAACTCAGGAGGTTCGATAATAGAGGGCTTAAGCTTGTTTTTGGGCTTCCGGAGCTCGAGATGCTCCGTTGCCTCTTGGCTAGGGTAGAAGGATACTGCACCAACATCCTCCATCTTTTCCACCTCTAGCAAAGGCAGAAAACTCTCGTCCCGTAGCCAGCCTTCCTCGATTTGTTCATCGACACAACTATCAATGACATCTGTGAGTTCATCGACCTCCCCAATGAAATAGAGCCGGTTAGCTGCTTCGAGAGAGAGAGATCCATAGAATCCTTAATGTCGAAGGTTGTGCTATCGGTTCCTACTCGCAAGGTTAATTTGCCATCATAAACATCAATGACTGCAAGCGGTAGCAAGAAATGGTCTCCCTAAGATGATGGGTACCAAGTCATCCTCCTCCATATCCAGGATTACGAAGTCGACCGGGAATTTGAATTTCCCAACTTTGACTAGCACATTCTCGCATATCCCCACGGGGTACTTGACTGATCTATCGGCTAGTTGGATGTTCATACGGGTAGGCTTTAATCCAGAGTATCCTAATTTAAGGAACATAGAGTGAGGCATGAGATTGATACTCGCCCCCAAATCGGAAAGAGCATTCTTTATTGATAGAGATCCTATAGAGAAAGGCAAGGTGAAGCTGCCTGGATCATCTACCTTTTTTGGTAGCCCTCGATGGGTCACCACTGAGCATTCTTCCCCCAAGGTCACAAGACCCTCGAGTTTCTTTCGTTTTGCAAGTAGTTTTTTAAAGTATGCCCTATACTTCGGCATGTGATAGCAAGCATCGAGGAGGGGTATGGTGACTACCGAGTCTTTTAGGTATGACAAGAATCTTTTATTATCATTCTCAGTTTTCTGGTTCCTTAATCGGGATGGGAACGGGATTCTCACAGGTTGGTTAGGTGGGGTTGATGGGGAAGGGGTCGTCAAGGGAGGTTGGTCGGGAGCCTCGTTGCCTACATCCTCCTCCTCCTCGCGAGGCTTGTTTGGATCGGGAGTGATGGGGGATGAGCTTGGGTAAGGGGGGTCCTTGGTTGTTGTTCCAGCTCGAGTAGTTCTCGCGACCATGGGGTCTTTTTTGCTTACTGATGGCATTTCAAGGTTATCTAGGGCTGAGTTAAGCTTGTTGAAAAATTCTCCAATGTCATCCTGCTGCTCGTCAACAAGTTCATTAAGACCTTTCAATTGCAAGCCTTTTTCTTGAGTGAAGTGACCAAGGTCATCTTCAAATGTGCTCCTGATTTCAAATTCAGGGCCTTCCTCTCCTTCTTTTCTCTTTACCAGATTTCCCCAGAGGGTGTAATCGTCATTTTGGTAAAAAGGCAAAAGGGAAGGATCAGCATAGATGTCACCTCCTGACAAGCATGCATGTACAGTCGTGGCTGCTCCTCTGCATTCTTCTACCTCATGCGGGCCCTCACAGTAATCGCAGATTAAGTAAGGATTCGAAAGTTGTTTAGGTAACTGCGACCCAGCTAGGTACTGCACTCTTTTGTGAATTTTTCTCAACCGGTCTGAAGTTATTTCAGAAATGCTGACAGTCGACTCAGGTTCATCCCAAGTGTCATCCTGGTCTTGAGCATATTCTTCAATCCTATCCCATCCTTCTTCGGCACTAAGATTGGCCAATCTCCCTTTTCTAGATTGGTTGATTCCGTTTCGATCATTAGAGGAGACATTTTCGTAGAAGATTTGGACCAAGAGCCAAAGCTCAATGCCATGATGGGGAACTTGTCTTATTAAATCTTTGAATCTAATCCATGATTTATGGAAGGGTTCGTCCTTCCCTTTTCGGAAACGGAGGATCCTATCTCTAAACGCTGAGGTTTTTCCAGGTGGGAAGAACTTCTCATAGAACTTGGATATGAGTTGCTCCCATGTGAAAATAGATTCAGAAGGAAGTTTATCATACCACTCTTGGGCTTTTTCATATAGGGTGAAAGGAAAGAATCGCAATCAGGACGTGTCTCTAGTAGCCCCATCCGTATGGAGGGTGTTTAATATTTTCAAGAAGTCTTTAATGTGTTGAATTAGATCTTCCTCATCTAATCCACAAAACTTACACACACTTTGGACAAGCCAAACATCGTTCGCATGCAAGACCTCATTGGTGTGTTCGTTTGGGTAGACAATAGCATTTGAGAAGCCACGAGGGGTTGGGCAGGAGTAGTCCTTAAGGCGCTTAGGAATGGGAGTTGCGGGGATACTCATCTCATTGTTGGGTTGGGAGCTAGGGGTTGTAACATGATTTTCTGAATCTTCTTCAGAAAGGGGTGCATCAAAATCGATGGCAACGCTAGATGGTTCAGGAGTTGAGTGAGATTGTCTTAATCTACGCATTTCTCTTTCGGGTTCTGCATAAGGTAAGACAAGGTTTCTAGTGGAACTATGACTCCTAGTGATCCTAAGGTTAGAGGATTCGTCAGTTGCCATGATGGCAGGTGGTGAAGAGTTACGAACAAAAACACAAAGAAATAAGATAGACTAAAGAAACCTAAAAATAAAAATAAAATCTTACAAGAAAGGAATCTAGCAAGTAGACCTAATAAAAAGAGATTCTAACCTAGACAATAACTATTCCCCGGGCTGCGGCGCCAAAAACTTGATACGTGGGAATCGCACCAGGCTTTACCTCTCAAGGGATCTTGAGAAGCTTACAACCCCCACCAGGCAGTGTACCTGATCGTTGTAGTATAGTATAGTGACAAGTACCGGGGGATTGATCGTTCAGCTAGGAATAGTGTCGCTAGGATTAGAAAACCTAAATACTAGTTCTAGAGATGAGGGATGATTATTTTTGTATTTTTATATTTTTTAGAAAGCAAGTAAAAATCTCGGGTTTTAAGGATTTGGGCGGAATTAGTTGCTAGTCAACTAACCCAATACTAAAGATGCAATCAAAATAAAATACTAGAAATGAAAATAAAACTAAATTAACTAAGGTTGTGAGCAATAAGTGGAGAAATTGTGTTTACTTAGATTTCACTATTCCCTAGATATCTTTTACACGTTAATTACTTGTTATAGTTGCGTGGATGACGGATTGTATTCCTTAATACCATTCATGGGGTGGCGCACTTAATTCCCCAATCCTATGAGTGCCTACTTCACTCCTATGTCGAGCCGGCTAAGAAGCTCCTAACATGGGATCATTAGAATTTACTCATGCATTAAATACAACCAATAAAACCTAGTGCACGTCAGTTCATGTTTCCTAAGACGTTCAAGCATGTTACCATTTGGAGATCTGCCAGTTTTCTTAAGCCTAACATCGAAATCATTCATCCAATACAACCATAAACAAGTAATCAACACATAATCAACATCTAGGTTTCATTAGATCTAAGCAAACACAAGATAGATCTAGCCTAGCATGATGGAATTAAGACAAGAACAAGATATAGACAACCAACACATAGACATATTGATTGAATTAAAAGAATACTTATCTCAATTACACATGAAAGGGTTCAAGGGCTGAAAACCCTTGAAAAACCTGTAAAATTCACAATAGGTTCGGCCTTAGGGTTTCTCCAAAACTTCTCTCTTTTTTTATGAATGAAAATTAGAAAACTATATATAGAAAACTGAGGCTGACGGCGTCAAGACCAAATAGGTGACGCCGTCATCTCGCCGCCAAAATACTTCTCGGACTGCCTTAATCTTCATCTGACGTCGTCATGTGTTATGGTCTTCCAGGCCGTCACGTCTTTTACTCTTGACGCTCTACTTGTGACGCCTTCACGTTTGTACTGGACCGTCATGCAAATTACTCTTGACGCCGTCAGGATGTTGCTCTTGACGCCGTCACCTACTGTTCCCAGCAAGGAAAATTAAGACTTTGGCGTTTTCTTCACTTTTATGCTCCAAAAACGTCCGAATTGCTTCCTTTTCCAGATTTCTCTCCCAAAGTACCTAAAATCACAAAAGTAACGATTTAGGGCAATATTTGATCAAATAAATTCAATTCCGGGCTTAAATGACTCCCTAAAAATGGTTCATTTTTCGCCTCATTAGAAACCTAAGTAAACACAACTCTCCCTATTATTGTTCACACCACTAGTTTAATTAGCTTTATTTTCATTTTTGTTATTTTATTTTGATTGCATATTAGTTATTGGGTTAGTTGACTAGCAACTAATTCCGCCCACTCTTCCAAAACTAAGATTTTACTTGTTTTTATAAAAATATAAAAATACAAAAAAAGAATCATCCCTCACCTCTAGACCTAGTTTTTTGGCTTCCTAATTCTAGCGACACTATTCCTGATTTGAACGATCAATCCTCCGGTACTTGTCACTATACTATACTACAACGATCAGGTACACTGCCTGGTGGGGGTTGTAAGCTTCTCGAGATCCCTCGAGAGGTAAAGCCTGGTGCGATTCCCACATATCAATATATGATTATGAGAATCAGATGACTATGAAGTGATTTGCTGACCACACGAAAATTTATGTTGACACATTCAGAGACACATTACTCCAACACATGGATATGATCAAGGGGTACATCGAGGAAAGGGCAAAGCAGAAACTGGAGTATGAAGACCAAGTGAAGACACATAGGGGACAATCAAGTGACGATATTGAATTTTTGGGTAATGCATCGGATGCGGGGTCAGTCATCACTGAATACAAGGGATCTAAAGCTAATAAGATTGACACTACTGACAACTTAGTGACATGTGCTACACATGATAGTGATGCAGAGCTCAGACCGACTTATGAAACTGGCTCAAGTAATGAGGTACCATTAATTAATCTGAACAACATATTCTCTGATGAACATCAACATACTGATCAAAGTAAACCTATTTATGACACAAATTTGTTGCAAAGGACTGACAGTCTTACCGTCTCTTCTTCAACAAATATGTGTCATAAAGGGGGCGAAAATGATCAGGATGCTGAACATATTGATGCTTCAAGTTTTCCGCTTAAGGCTGAGTTTTCAAAAACTAAGGACAAGGACATGGCTGAAAAGGAAGTCTTTAATCAACTGTTAAAAAGATTTTCATAACTCGAAAAACACTGTATTTCACTAGAAATATCAAGTCAACAAAAGGAAGAAAGTCTTCAATCTTGCAAACCTTGTATGAATCCGGAATTGCCTGAACTCAGTGAATATTTTGTGATAAACGATTTGAAAACTCATCTACAAGCCAAGGACTTAACGATCAACAACTTGAAAGGTTAAGCGGTTAACTTGTTTAGCGGTTAACTCGTTTAGTGGTTAACTCATTTAGTAGTTAACTCTTTTAGCGGTTAATTCGTTTGAGGTTATCTTTTGTGGAGTGTAACCTTGTTAGCGTTTTAATCTGTGATGCGGTTACCTGAGTTAGCGTTCAACCCTGTTAGCGATTATCTTTGACAGCGATTAACTCATCTTAGCGAGTTACATGTTAGCGGTTAACTTTAATAGAGATTAACTATGTTGGCAGTTACCTTGTTAGCGTGTATCTCTGATAGTGGTTAAATCTGATTTGCGTTTAACTCTGGTTAGCATATATTCCTGTTAGCGATTAACTCTTTAAGTGGCTATCTAGTTTGCGAGATGCTCTGTACCTGGTTCAGCGATTTAGGTTGTCAAGTGATACTTTGTGCTTTGATCAGTATTGTAGTAGATTGATTGCTCATATTTACCTCACTCTCCATGATTTTCTGTGTTACACCTGTTAGATCCACTAAGGTTTACCTCATGTGGTATCTAGTATCATGATTTGGTGTTGATTGCTTCTGCCTGTCTCTCTTGCTTTAATTGTGTTATGATAACCGTATACCTCATGTCTTTGGTCTGTTGTGTTGTATGTGGCCTGGCATTGACTTGCTCATTCGATGGTGTTGACAATTATGGGTGCACATATGCGTTTATTATCATGTCTCCATTTGACACGGTTCTCATGTGTGTCTTCTGATGTCATCTATGTGTAGTGATATCAGGGATTCACTTATAACTGACAAGTTCACTTCCGTGTGTTTGTTTTCTATTGTGATTTGTGGAAATTGCAGATATAATGGCAGAATCTAATGTTGAAGGATCATCAGCACCACGCGTTCGTTCTGATAACGATATCCTTCCTTTCAACAAGTGGGTGTCTATCGGGAAAAGTAACTGCTTCGTGAAGGCTAACAAACCCCATAACCACCCTATATTTCAAATTGCTCTGGATGTACTTAAACACACCACATTCTTCAGAGCTTTCACTGCATCTGCAACTATCCCATCCATTTACATCCAAAAGTTCTGGAACACCATTAGCTACGACAGGGCTACTGACACATACAAATGTCAGCTTGATGAACATTGGGTGAACATCACTAAAGAGACTCTTGGCAGTGCACTTCAAATCTTGCCGACTGGTGATAATGTGGAGTACACCCCCCGCCTAATCCAGCCACCTTACTAAGCTTTGTCAATGAACTGGGATATCCCACTCAAGTTTCCACATTATCCTCGGTCATCACTCACGATATGTACCAACCATGGAGAGCCATCGCGAGTTTGATTAACTTGTGTTTAATTGGTAAAACTTCGGGCTAAGAAAGACTTAGAGCTCCTTCACTACAGATTCTCGGAGGTGTAGTCAATGGGAAGAATGTCGATTTTGTTGAAAGAATCTGGGAGGAGTTCACTCACTCTATCCACTCATTTCTCGAAGATAAAGCAAATGTTGAGGCAAACAAAGATGGAAAGAAGAGATCCACCAAACTTCTTATTCTAAGAATTTGATTCACCAAACTAATTATCTTAAGTCTCCAACGATCCCTTCACTTCCACCCTAGAGAAGGATCAGCTCTCCATCAAACCTCGGATGAAAATATAGTGGGATATCTTAAGTATATTGCTAAAGGTACATCCCAAATAATCTTTGGTATGGAAATTCCCGATGCTTTACTCACTCGCGACATACTCACTGCTCCATAGTACGAGGAGTACATTAAACTTCTGAAAGCAAGCCAAGAAGCATCTGCTATTGAACAATCTCAGTCCATGATTGGCTCCAAACGGTCAACCTAAATTGACCAGTGAATGGTCAACAAGGTCAAACAGCCTAGAGTCAATGCTCCGCGGAATATAGTGTTTCCCCAGGTCGTTATGTCCCAAAGAGGTGTGGATTGTATTCAAACGGGGTTGTGATCGGGTGAATTTCGACAGAAAGGGGTTTGTAAATGGTTATACTAAGGAATCTACAAAGAAATAGCTTAAACAATCTATATAGATGATTACGTGAAAATTAGATACCTAAAAACATTTAATACCTAAAAACGTGTACGTTCAGATTAAATTTACACGATCGTATAAAATAAAAAGTGAAATCTGAAATCTGAAAACCCCCAGGGGGTGAAAATGACTTTTTTACAAACCTAAGGATAAAAGAAAATTTTTAGAAAAGTAAAATAAATTTTTACAATAATTATTTATTTAATATTACTTAAATACTATTTAATACTAATTCTTAATATTTAAAATACTAAAATACAATATAATATTATTTTAACACTAGAAAAATGAAAATCAAATTTCTAAAATTATAAAATAACTAAAAACAAATTTTAAAACTAAAAATATGTCTTTTTGTCTTTTTGTGGATTTTATATTAATTAATTACTAATTAAATTAATTAAACTATTTAAACTATTTTTAAATTACTAATAATACTAAAAGTGACTAGAAAATTATAGAAAAATTTATAAATCTAATTAACCATTACAGGAATCCTAAAAAATTATAAAAAGTTTGTTTTACATGTTATTACACTATTTTACTAATTAATATTCTAAATATTAAATAATTACTAATTAAACTATTTAAATTATAAATACTAGGAGATGAACAGTAGAAATTATAAGAAAATTCCTAAAAATGTTTTATAACATATAAAAGCTAGGAAAAATATAAAAACTAGGGTTTACTTTATAAAAACTAATTTTGCTATTTAATACTTAATTATTAGTTAATTATTAATAAAACTAATATTAAATCTAATTAATACTAAATGACAAAATAAAAATCTGGAAAAATTACTGAAAATACCTTCTGGTGAAAGAAAATTAAGAAAAATATAAAAACACAAAGTGCTTAATAAAAATCTAAAAAGGAAAATTAAAAAGTTAAGTTACATTAAATAGAAACTATCACTTATAATTAAATTGATTTTTCTGGATTTTCTTTTTGGAAAACTATTAAAATACTAAAAACATTAAACTATTACAAAAACAACTTTTTTGGAAATCAAAAATAAGCACTATGAGTGCTTATAAGCTAGACAGTTGACTTATGTTGACTTTTTAATGGAAATGACCCTCTGTGGGGTCCACAGGGGTGAAACTTGGTTCAACTAAGTTACTTGGACATGATTAAGTGAGATTCAAATAATTAAGCTCACAGGATAAGCCCATAAGCCAAGATAAGCACTTTACTTTCTTATGTAAACACTGAAACTGGGACAGACTTAAGTGATGATTTCAGGTGGGTCCCAGTGAGATTAAGCTCAAAGGATTGCTCAAACCTTGAAGGTGGCTAGGAGGGGGGTTGAAAGAACCAAAAACTACTGAGTGGGACCCACTGTGGTGGCCAGGAGGAACCACTAAAGGTGGTGGTGTGGTGGTGACCTACAGATGCAGGGGAGAACACTCCCCCTGCAGGTGTGTTTGGACAAAGATGGGGCCCACACAAAATTACCAAAAATATAAAAAAGGTGGGAAATCAAAGACAAGGTGGGGGACTTTACACCCAAGAAGTTTCAAAGCATGAAACCTAACACAAAATTCTACATAATTCTTGGAAAAAATGGAAAATCTGAGACATATGCATTTTGACTTTTTGTGAAAACTTGATAAGTTGACTTATATGAACTTGAATTGAATCTAACACACTGGAAATGTAATATTAAGCTATTTTGATATTAAAACAGGTTACTTTAACAACTATTATAAGGAAATGATGGAATCTTAAACCTAAAATTCTAACAGTTAAGGACTTAGTAAACATAAACTAGGATTTTGACTTTGGTATGAAAGACATGCAAATTTTATGGTCAAAATGTCCTAAATACACCTAATATGAACTATAACAACTAACTGCAACAACCAAAACCTCCTTGATCACAGTCAATGATCTTAATCCAAACACACCTTATATGAGTGAAATTGAGAGTTTTTAAAGTATGAGACTGATTATGACCATAAAATTGATTCCATTGATTATGATACGAAGAACTAAGCTTAATTAAGCACATAAACACAACACTGAACAACATTTAACCATAATCAGTCATGATGCAAATCTTTTGACAGTGTAAATCATAAAGGAACAAATCATGCATTCAAATGAATAAACAAGTGATATTAGGCATTAATTCCACTAAACTACTCCCATGTAGCATAAATCAACAACTATAAGCATGAAACAAAGATGTGTATAGTAAAATGCAAAAATCATAAATAAGGCTTACAATTGATAACCAACTGAGAACAAGTAACCAGGGTCTATAAACCAATCCTAACACCTCCCTTGAGGTACTAAACCAAAATTCATCAACTTTTGACCATGCTCCAAGCCTTTTCTGTCTTGTAAAATGATTTTTTTTATTTCCTTGTGATTTATTTGGTATTTTTTTGTGATTTTTACTTTCTTAACCTAACTGATTGTAAAAGTCTTATAAGCTTTAAGAAACTTATAAGTGAGCAGAAATAAGCTTAAATTACCACTAACCAATAGCTTTTAACAACTATAAGCAACATTTGAGATTTTTAAACAAAAATAGCATAAACTAAAAATTGAACTTAGAACTGAATTGGATTGTTAAAATAAACTTCAAATACACTAGAATTGTTATTGCTACAACTTAAAAGCTTAAATTGACGCTGGAAATAAAATTTACATTAAAACGACATAATTAAACTAATATTACACTAATACTACTTCTAACAACCTTCACTGCTTCCTTTTTCTTCACTTATAAAGACCTAGGCAACTTTCTCTCTCATTCCCACTTTAATCTTGAACCATTGGATGCTTGAAACTCATCTGAGCCGTTCAAATGAAATTTGGCGGGAAAAAGAGATGAGGCAATTTGGTAGGTTGCTTGTGAGGTCTAGGATTATTAATTGTGGTTTGGAATGCAGTGTTTGGAAGGGGAAACAAGGTATGGGGTTTGTTGATGTGTAGGAGGCGGTATGGCAGGTTGTAGCAGAGCAAGTGGAGGGGAGGAAGGAGGGGTTTGACCCGTTTGATATCAAAGGAGGTGGTCAAAGTTTGACCAAGGGGGTGTTGACCTGGGGATATATTAAAAACGGGAGTTGGGTTTTGGTGGGGAGTGGGCCTGGTGAGGTAAATTGGGCCAGGGGTGTGTTTTATTTTTAAGTTTGGATCTGTATTTGTTTTGGGCTTAGAATAATAACAAGGGTCCGTTTGTTGTTGTAAATATAACCATAAGGACCAAAGATGTAATTGCTGCAAAGTGGAGGGACCTGATTTGAAAACTTCCTAAAATAGTTCAAGGACCAATCTTGCCATGTTAAAATATCCCAAGGACCCAAGTTTATATTTTCCAAATTTTAAAATCCCAGGGACCTATTATGCAAAAATTGAAAGTACAGGGACCAAAACTGTAATTTCTCCAAACATTTTACCTAAAGACCATATTTGCCAACTTGTGATTTCCCAAAGACAAAAAAATGATTTTTCATCCAAAAATTCCCACCAGGGACCAAATCTGTCAATTTATGAAGTTCAGGGACCAAGCTTGTAAATTCTCAAAACTTTTGATATTTTTCACCAAAGGACTAAATATGACAACTTATGATTTCAAAAGGACCTTTGGTGACTTTTCTTTTAAAATAAGTGCTCAGGGACTATTTTTGCCAAATTTTGAAAGTTGGGGGACTGAAACTGCCAATTATGCAAACTTTGTACGTTTTTAATCTGTTTTTACTCATTTTGCATCTGAAACATATAAAATACAATTTTGGAATATTTTTAGTATTTTGATGCATTATTGAGTGTTTTGTATGTTTTGCAGTTCAGTTTTGACTATAAATGATGAGTGTTTGAGCACTCATCAATCCCCCACACTAAAATATTGCTAGTCCCTAGCAATAAATTGTTTTGAAAACTTAATGGATTTTAATCTCTTTACCAAAAGCCATTACTTCTGGAGTAGCCAAATGTTTCAGTTTAAGTAAGAATTATGGTCCACCTGATAACCATGTGATTTTGAGCAAACCACCAGCTGTCAACGGATTTGATTTGTCTTTACCAAAAGCCGTTTGCTTCTGGACTAGCCAACTCTTGATGGACATAGTCAACATCTTGGTGAGCTGATTACCAATTATGGTTTTTTCACTGCCTTTACCACAAGCCATAATCTTGCGGGCTAGCCAACTCTTTCATTTTTTTGGATATGGCGAGTTGAGATACCATACAATTTTGGGCAAATTGTAAGCCATAAACGGATTTGATATATCTTTACCAAGAGCCGTTTGCTCCTGGATTAGCCAATCCTTTTGTCGTTTATACATGGCGGACTGATAACCACAAAATTTTTTGAAACTCAAGTGAAAAAATTTTTAAAAATTTTGCGAAAAACGGGGGTACTAGATGGTAAAATGTGATAAAATTCGCTAGAATTCCCCCCCACACTTAGAATTGAATATTGTCCTCAATATTCAAAGTCGCGGCTATTATGCCGACTATTTGAACGTAAAAGGGCAACATTACAAACTAAATGTGGAAACAAGATTTTTTTTTTTTTTTTTTTTTTTTTTTTTTTTTTTTTTTTTTTTTTTTCACTTTATTGGTAACCACAGCAGGGGTAACTCCCCCACACTTAGGGTGAAAACCCTATAAGTATGCTACTGTTTTTGTTTACCGAGTCGCTAGCTTTACTCGACCCCGAATTCATTGGTTCTTGGGGAAGCATGATGTGGAAGAAGCAATCTCCATCGGACTTTCATTCAAGATGTTTGGACAAACATTTGAAGCACGTGAAAGTTCCACACCGATGAGATAAGTACCCGGCTCAAGATAATGGTAAATGGAAATGCCGGGATCAAAGATGGTATCTTCATTCCCGAAGGAGTGAAGAAGAGAAGAAGTCACCCGGTAGGTGAAGAAAAGGAAGAAAACCATGATGGAAATCATGATAAGATCTTCTTCCTCGAGAGCAGGCTCATTAGCCTGAATTTGGATTTCAAGGGTTAAGCTCAAAAACATCCCGGGAGGGTAGGTGGGAATTTGCAAATCCTCATGATTGAGTGCATCTCCCCCCGGGCTATCAAACTCCGGATGAGTCATGATATGATGAGTGAGTTCACCAGAGAACTCCTCATGAAGAGAATTATTCACAAGATGTGAATATGTGAATTCATGTTCCGATATAAACTCATCACTATCCTCGTTCTGAGCACCAAATATTGGGTTATCAGAAATCAAAGTGAATTCAGATTTGAATTCAAACAGAGGATTGATGAGAGTAGTTTTGAAAGTTTCGGGAACAAAGAGATTAACATTCTCTATTGGACTGTTGGGATCAGAAGTGAGTGACGGATCATGATATAAGAGACTTTGAATTTCTCCTAGATCGGCTTCAAAGTCAAAGAGACCATCATCACTTCCCGTTGGAAGTGGATTGATGTGAGTAAGTTCATCGGCGAACTCCTCAAGAAGAGGATCAGCATCAGACTGTGGGAGTGATGCCTCAATATACTCAATGTCTCCATGAGATGTACAATCATCATTAAAACCTGAGAAAGTCTCAAAATTATTGTTTGAACACTCAAGAGGGGAAGGTAAATCACACACATGATCAAAAGTTCCCAGTGACTCTTCTGGGATTGGGACAAGGATCTCAACACTAGATTTTATTAATTTGTCCGATTCCTTATCAGGAACAGTGCTAAGATGCTCATCCCCCATGTTCAAAGAGTGAGTGTGAACTTCGGGTGTTATAGCAGTTGTTTGAGATGGAATGTCAACTGCTGGGATATCAATTGATGAACTTGATGAAGGTTTGTAAAATTGAAGGATATCAAGTGTATCTTCATCATCACTGTCATCAGGAATGAAACGGAACTGAGAGCTAGATTTGGCTGCTTTTTCTTTTGCAATCGATTCCCTAATAGATTTTTCATAGGCATCTTGGGAATTTATTCTAGCAGCCTGCTCATCAGCCAGCAATTTTTCCATGGATTTTTTATGAGTGTCTTTTTGGGCAAAGTCTTTAACTAAACCCTTAAGCTCATCATGTAATTCCAGTACATTTTGCATTTCTGGAAGAAGTGCTTGATTCATTTGGTACTGTGGAGGTTAGTCATAATAAGGTGTGTCAAAATTGTCACAAGGATATGGATTCCCCGTTTGACAATCTGAGCTGAAGTGTGGACCTCCACAGTAATCACAACAGTAAAACTGTTGAGTCTGGACTGGTGAATCGTATGGGTCTTGGTCATAACCAAAGTTCTGAGCATCACCGGAAAACTGTTCATAGAAAAACGTGTTTCCGGCTTGACACTCAAATCCTTGGTGAGGACCTCCACAAAACTCACACAGATATGTCAGCATCTCATGATGTGGTGGCTGGTAGGATGAATCAGATGTGTCATGGTAAGGATAGGGAGCTTGGTTATAGACAGACCCATCTCCTGACTCTACCATGCTACAGCCGGGACAATTCCCACCATTATGAGGACCACCACACCATTGGCAACCAAAATGGTGTGGATACGACATAGGAAGAATCAAAGGTTTATAGAGGGTAAGGAATGAAGAATCAAAGATGTGAGAGGGTAAAGGTGAATATTTTTGGGTTTTTGGAAAGACATTTTGTACAAATAAGAAAGAAAATCTTTTTGATTGTGTTTAATGAAAATATGAACAAGGATGATAAATTTACAAAGAAGTGAATTCCAAAATCACTAATCTTCAAATACGTTTGAATATGCACAAACCTCCCCGGCAGCGGCGCCAAATTTTGATTGGCTCAAAACGGTCAATCTAAATTGACCAGTGAATGGTCAGCAAGGTCAAACAGCCTAGAGTCAATGCTCCGTGGAATATAGTGTTTCCCCGGGTCGTTATGTCCCGACGAGGTGTGGATTGTATTCAAACGAGTTTGTGATCGGGTGAATTTGGACAGAAAGGGGTTTGTAAATGGTTATACTAAGGAATCTACAAAGAAATAGCTTAAACAAGCTATATAGATGATTACGTGAAAATTAGATACCTAAAAACATTTAATACCTAAAAACGTGTACGTTCAGTTTAAATTTACGCGAATGTACAAAATAAAAAGTAAAATCTGAAATATGAAAACCCTCAGGGGGTGAAAATGACTTTTTTACAAACCTAAGGATAAAAGAAATTTTTTAGAAAAGGAAAATAAATTTTTACACTAATTATTTATTTAATATTACTTAAATACTATTTAATACTGATTATTAATATTTAAAATACTTAAATACAATATAATATTATTTTAACACTAGAAAAATGAAAATCAAATTTCTAAAATTATAAAATAACTAAAAAAAATTTTAAAACTAAAAATATGTCTTTTTGTGGATTTTATATTAATTAATTACTAATTAAATTAATTAAACTATTTAAACTATTTTCAAATTACTAATAATACTAAAAGTGACCGGAAAACTTTAGAAAAATTTATAAATCTAATTAACCATTACAGGAATCCTAAAAAATTATAAAAAGTTTGTTTTACATGTTTTTACACTATTTTACTAATTAATAATCTAAATATTAAATAATTACTAATTAAACTATTTAAATTATAAAAACTAGGAGATGAACAGTAGAAATTATAAGAAAATTCCTAAAAATGTTTTATAACATATAAAAGCTAGGAAAAATATAAAAACTAGGGTGTACTTTATAAAAACTAATTTTGCTATTTAATACTTAGTTATTAATTAATTATTAATTAAACTAATATTAAATCTAATTAATACTAAATGACAAAATAAAAATTTGGAAAAATTACTGAAAATACTTTAAGGTAAAAGGAAATTAATAAAAATATAAAAATACAAAGTGCTTAATAAAAATCTAAAAAGAAAAATTAAAAAGTTAAGTTACATTAAATAGAAAGTATCACTTATAATTAAATTGATTTTTATGGATTTTCTTTTTGGAAAACTATTAAAATACTAAAAACATTAAACTTTAAAAAAAAAACTTTTTTGGAAATAAAAAATAAGCACTATGAGTGCTTATAAGCTAGATAGTTGACTTATGTTGACTTTTTGATGGAAATGACCCTCTGTGGGGTCCACACAGGGGTGAAACTTGGTTCAACTAAGTTACTTGGACATGATTAAGTGAGATTCAAACAATTAAGCTCACAGGATAAGCCCATAAGCCAAGATAAGCACTTTACTTTCTTTTGTGAACACTGAAACTGGACAGACTTAAGTGCTGATTTCTGGTGGGTCCCAGTGAGATTAAGCTCAAAGGATTGCTCAAATCTTGAAGGTGGCTAGGAGTGGGGTTGAAAGAACCAAAGAACCAAAACCTACTGAGTGGGACCCACTGTGGTGGCCAGGAGTGTGGTGGTGACCTGCTGATGCAGGGGAGAACACTCCCCCTGCAGGTGTGTTTGGACAAAGATGGGGCCTACACAAAATTAACAAAAATATAAAAAAGGTGGGAAATCAAAGACAAGGTGGGGGACTTTACACCCAAGAAGTTTCAAAGCATGAAACCTAACACAAAATTCTACATAATTCTTGGAAAAAATGGAAAATCTGAGACATATGCATTTTGACATTTTGTGAAAACTTGATAAGTTGACTTATATGAACTTGAATTGAATCTAACACATTGGAAATGTAACATTAAGCTATTGTGATATTAAAACAGGTTACTTTAACAACTATTATAAGGAAATGATGGAATCTTAAACCTAAAATTCTAACAGTTAAGGACTTAGTAAACATAAACTAGGATTTTGACTTTGGTATGAAAGACATGCAAATTTTATGGTCAAAATGTCCTAAATACACCTAATATGAACTATAACAACTAACTGCAACAACCAAAACCTCCTTGATCACAGTCAATGATCCTAATCCAAACACACCTTATATGAGTGAAATTGAGAGTTTTTAAAGTATGAGACTGATTATGACCATAAAATTGATTCCATTGATTATGATAAGAAGAACTAAGCTTAATTAAGCACATAAACACAACACTGAACAACATTTAACCATAATCAGTCATGATGCAAATCTTTTGACAGTGTAAATCATAAAGGAACAAATCATGCATTCAAATGAATAAACAAGTGATATTAGGCATTAATTCCACTAAACTACTCCCATGTAGCATAAATCAACAACTATAAGCATGAAACAAAGATGTGTACAGTAAAATGAAAAAATCATAAATAAGGCTTACAATTGATAACCAACTGAGAACAAGTAACCAGGGTCTATAAACCAATCCTAACACCTCCCTTGAGGCACTAAACCAAAGTTCATCAACTTTTGACCATGCTCCAAGCTTTTTCTGTCTTGTAAAATGATTTTTTTATTTCCTTGTGATTTATTTGGTATTTTTTTGTGATTTTTACTTTCTTAACCTAACTGATTGTAAAAGTCTTATAAGCTTTAAGAAACTTATAAGTGAGCAGAAATATGCTTAAATTACCACTAACCAATAGCTTTTAACAACTATAAGCAACATTTGAGATTTTTAAACAAAAATAGCATAAACTAAAAATTGAACTTAGAACTGAATTGGATTGTTAAAATAAACTTCAAATACACTGGAATTGTTATTGCTACAACTTAAAAGCTTAAATTGACACTGGAAATAAAATTTACATTAAAACGACATAATTAAACTAATATTACACTAATACTACTTATAACAACCTTCACTGCTTCCTTTTTCTTCACTTATAAAGACCTAGGCAACTTTCTCTCTCATTCCCACTTTAATCTTGAACCATTGGATGCTTGAAACTCATCTGAGCCGTTCAAATGAAATTTGGCGGGAAAAAGAGATGAGGCAATTTCGCAGTTTGCTTGTGAGGTCTATATAAGTGAAGAAGAGATGAGGCAACTTTCTATTCTCAAGTGAAATTTGGCGGGAAAAAGAGATGAGGCAATTTGGCAGGTTGCTTGTGAGGTCTAGGATTATTAATTGTGGTTTGGAATGTAGTGTTTGGAGGGGGAAACAAGGTATGGGGTTTGTTGATGTGGAGGAGGCGGCATGGCAGGTTATAGCAGAGCAAGTGGAGGGGAGGAATGAGGGGTTTGACCCGTTTGATATCAAAGGAGGTGGTCAAAGTTTGACCAAGGGGTGTTGACATGGGGATATATTAAAAACGGGAGTTGGGTTTTGGTTGGGAGTGGGCCTGGTGAGGTAAATTGGGCCAGGGGTGTGTTTTATTTTTGGGTTTGGATTTATATTTGTTTTGGGCTTAAAATAATAACAAGGGTCCGTTTGTTGTTGTAAATATAACCATAAGGACCAAAGATGTAATTGCTGCAAAGTGGAGGGACCTGATTTGCAAACTTCCTAAAATAGTTCAAGGACCAATCTTGCCATGTTAAAATATCCCAAGGACCCAAGTTTATATTTTCCAAATTTTAAAATCCCAGGGACCTATTATGCAAAAATTGAAAGTACATGGACCAAAACCAATGTTATAAATGGCGTGAGGCGTGGCGTGGCGGCAAGGCCACGCCTCAAGCCTTACGCGCCATGGCGAAGCCATGACATTTTTTACGGCGTGACTAAGGCGGCGAAAAAATATTTATATATTTATCATTTATGTTATAATATCATATTTTATATACATATCGAGTTAACAAAAGGTGAGTTTACAAAAGGTGAGCTTACAAAAAGTGATATGCATAAGAAATAAAGTGAAAATTTGAACTATGTTTAGAAATTACTAGGCCCAAAATTTAAGCCCACATCATCCCCTTCTAAAAATGGCGCCACGCCATACGATAAGGCGCACCTTAGCACGCCTTTTCGCGCCTTATTCCACGCCTTTTCACACGACGCCTAGACTTCACGCCTTGGTCCATTTCGTGGCGCCGAGGCCACGCCTCGCGCCTTGGCGCGCCTTTTAGAACACTGACCAAAACTGTAATTTCTCCAAAAATTTTACCCAAGGACCATATTTGCCAACTTGTGATTTCCCAAGGACCCAAAAATGATTTTTCATCCAAAAATTCCCACCAGGGACCAAATCTGTCAATTTATGAAGTTCAGGGACCGAACTTGTAAATTCTCAAAACTTTTGATATTTTTCACCAAAGGACTAAATATGACAACTTATGATTTCAAAAGGACCTTTGGTGACTTTTCTTTTAAAATATGTGCTCAGGGACTATTTTTGCCAAATTTTGAAAGTTGGGGGACTGAAACTGCCTGTTATGCAAACTTTGTACGTTTTAATATGTTTTTACTCATTTTGCATCTGAAACATATAAAACACAATTTTGGAATATTTTGAGTATTTTGATGCATTATTGAGTGTTTTTGTATGTTTTGCAGTTCCGATTTGACCAAAAATGATGAGTGTTTGAGCACTCATCAGTCCACCAAGTCTGAGAAAACTTCATCGAAGAAACGCAAGGGAGTGTCTACTTCAGCTGCTTCTTCTGGCGGTACCAAATAGGTTAAATGCACCACTGGAAGCAAGAAGCCCAGCTCCAAGAAATCCATGTCTAAGGAAAGTGATCCAGAAGAAACTCCTAGCACCGTACAAATACATTTATCAGAAGCATAAACGATTCAACGGGCAACAGAAGAAAGTCTGAAAGATGTTTACATGCCACCGGTGCCTCCAGTCAGTGGGGTTAACATTAAAGAACCTGAATTGGGAAAATTACAACAGCTGCAGCATGTAGAGGGTAGAGGTAAGGAAGTTGCTACTGATGAACAAGCCGCACAAACACTGTTAAAAATCTCATCTCCGGCTTCCAAATCTACAAGTACTAAGTTCATCCTCAAAAGACGCTCTCCTATACCATCATCTGCCAAAGTGTCTCCTGACAAAGCTATGTCACACTCACCTAGTCTGGTACAATATGCTAGCTCAAATGAGTCTGAGACTGATACCAGTTCAACACACAAAGGTGATGACACCATCTTAGCAACACAAGATGTCACCAGTAGCAAGCCAATTCAAGATGAAGTCATCGGGACTGAAACACCATTAGACCCACTTCATGATGAGTTTGTGTCCACTGCTTATCCAAACATACAAGGTAATCTCAAACTCAAGACTGATGATCTTAAGCTCGCAGTGGAACCTGACAGCTCTATAGGAACTCTTGCTTCTTTCAAGAATCTTGACACATTTGGAGATCAATTCTTAGTAGATAAGCCTGATGAAACAGAAGGTGACAAATCAGGTGATGAATGTGAAGAAGTCGTCTCAATGGTAGATGTCACTATCCAGCAGGACACTTCTCCTATTCCTACCCTGTCTACACCAACTCCTACTGCAGCAACAACCACTACTGGTACCACTCAGGCCACTGCCACTCTAGAGAAATCCTCCGAAACCGCAAAGATCTCAACTCTACCCACCTCTGAGAAGAAACCGGATCTCGGACTGGATGATGCAGTTGGTATTACTGCTGGAATTGTACAAGACAATCTCACCATTCATGAGGAGTTGGATAAGCATGCATCGTTGTTAAGGAAAATTGTGGATCTTGACTTGCCTCAAACTACCAAGAATCACAACACGAGGTTATACAAGTTAGAACACCTCGACCTCGAGCAACAAGAGTCTCATGCTATCAACGAACAAGTCGTTGAAGCTGTTAGCATTGATCTGGAAGCACCTCTCTGATATCGATTCAAAAACTTACCCATTGACGACATAAAGGTGATCTTGCAACAGAGTATGTACGAGAAAGACCAACACAAAGGGCATGAAGCACACATCAAATTATATGAAGCATTAGAAGCTTCTATAAAACAAGATAATGCCGAGCAGCACACAAAAGACATGGAAATTGTGTTGAAGAGAAAAAGGAGGCGTCAGAGTCACCCTAGGCCTCCATCGGGATCACCACCTCATCCTCCACCACCACCTCCACCTTCTGGATCATCCGGAGTATCGGGAACCTCTGCACAACCTGGAGGTTCTCACTCACAAACTATGCCATCCCATCCTACATCATCATCCAAGCAGCAACAACCCGACAAATCTTCTAAGTCAATGCCATCCAAATAAGCCAAGCAGGTCACGTATGCTGCATGGACCTCTATTGACACTGGCACGACCTCCATCGCTTCACCAACCAATGATGATGTTGTCATTAATGAAGAGTCCTTTGTGCCTCATCCTACTGTCTCGTCTGATGAGGATAACAATGATGCTTCCACCTCTCATATCCCTCATAAGAAGCATTGGTGGACATCATTCACCAGAACTGACTCTACAGATCCATCACCAGTCAACTTGACCAAGGAAGATAAAGAGTCTTGGTGGAAATCCGATGCTGAGCATTCACTCTCTCCTGAGCCAAACTAGGCTATTTCCTCCACTGATCAGATGACTAGTGACAACAACTGGGCCAATGCCATCACCACCAGCTTCGTCCCTCCCTCAGAAGACTCCCTGCTAGCACAAACTGGTGATATGGGGACATTCATTGAATGGTTTTGTAAGAAGCGAGGATTATCAAAGCTAACACAAAAGGATCTGGAAGGACCAGCCTTCGAAATCGTCAAGGTCTTTCATCCGGACGTCACTCATCTACAATATCAAATGGAGGAATGCCACAAGATGTTCAATGATATCGTAGATGAAGGGATCATGAAGTTCAACTACAGCAATCCACTCCCTCTTGGCGGATCTCCTGGTCATGTCACTATTCAAGCAGAGTTCTTCTTCAACAAGGATCTCGAGTATCTCATATTTGGCAGATAACAATGCAAATCAGCCTTCTCTATCACCAAGATGAAAGCTGCTCATTATCAAGATATTGGGTTGGAACAGCTTGTACCTGATGGGATTTAGATTACACAAGAATGTGATTAAGATGTTGCTGTCTCTCTTGGAATCTCTCACTGGTGGCTCAAGAAGCAACAATTCTATGTGGATAGGTTTCAAGCTCAAAGTGATCGTAAATATGTTCGATCACCACTCCAAATCATCAGTGTCGTTAAGATCCAGATACACCCCATCCACAGATATGACTATCTCAAGAGCATTGTTCTCCGAAGAGCTGATTTCAAAGATTACACCATCTTTGAAGGCGATTTCAAGCATCTTCGCCCCAATGACTTTGAAGACCTGTATCTGTTACATCTTCAAGGAAATCTGCATCATCTACCATCTCGAGAAAAGAAGACTCTTGTGTTTGCTGTTCTTCATTGGATCCGGGGTATTGTCATCAGAAAACATGTCGAGGATTTCCAACTTGGCATCGAAAGTTATCAATCCTAGCTCAATCTCACACGGCCCCAATGGGATGTTGCCAGCATGGAACCAGTTGCTGACTTTACTGTCATTGAATCTCCTATGGCGGTGATGTTCCGAGATCGGTACAACGTTCCCATGGTCATGCACTTCAAGGAACTACTCAAGTTCAGTGACGGTACATTGCAAATGGTCGATAAAGCTTTGGACTTTAGAGTTAAAGAATATCAAGTGTACTCACACAGATCGGGAAGGTACACCAATCACTGGACAGATCATGATCTGATGCTGAACAACAAATTTCTACATTGTATTCGCAAGAGATTGAAGTTGAGGAGAATCTTTCGTAGTCTGGAATGCTACGTGGGTGGTAGAGTTCGAGAAGGTGACTACCGACTTCTACAACGTACTGAATGATTTCTGGCATTGTGTGGTTTCTCTTCATGTATTGTCTTTTGGATGCTGTAATGTAACTTCAAGTACATTATAAACTCTTTGCTTGCATCATTTACATATCCTTTGTATATATCTTATACATTATACCAATAAGAAAATATAAAATTATAAAACCTATAAAAAGCCATAAAAATCTAAAAAATCCAAAAATATTCTTCTCTCGACATGTCTCTTGTGTAATCAATATTATGTACGTTTCTAGAAATGTCATTCAACAATGACACGGAATCATACATATGCTTGAGCAAGAGTTTTTCGGTTTCAAATAAAGTTTTTCTAAAACATGTCGTTTCTACAAAAATTCTTCAAACTATGGCTTGCAGTCATTTCAGGCTGTAACCCGGTCTTCAAAATTATGGCTTGCTATTACTTCAGATAGCAACCTGATTTTCAAACTGAGGAAAACACGTCGCCAAAAGACGGTTGTTCCTAGCAAAGGGTGCCGTTCATCCGAGCGTGAATTACTTTATATTCATGCACCCTCGATCTGATGTACGCTTCAGTGCATCATTTCTTGTATAAGAAGAGAAATCTTCTTTTTATCACCAATACTTTCCCTTCTACGATTTTTCCAGAAAGTATTTGTGTAAAACTTGGTGGTACCATGAAATTTTGGTTGAAAATCAAACTAAATCCGCACTTTGACAATATTTTTCTCTCAATCAATGACATCCATTATTTCTGTTTTAACATCCGTCATGGATTAAGGGGGAGAGTGATTTCTCAAAATTTTATATATCGTCAAAACTCTTCACTTTGTACATAATAAGCAATAATACATTTTGTGATGGTTATGTGTCAGTATGAGAATTTTTCAAAGAGTTTTTCGTTAAAACTTCATATCTTTTGTAAACTCATCAATTCTGACACATAACAACCTCCCTCACAGATTGAGGGGGAGCAGAAAAAGGTTCCTTTATCAGAAAATATTAAAACTGACCGCATTTCTCTCCCAAATGTTTTCTAACTTATTTAAATCAATTGAGATCCAAAATCTTGAATGGTTTGAAATTTTTGATCGGGGGAGAGAATGTGATTTAAATATGAAATCTGATAATCAAATGTGATCTTTTGAACTCAATAATAGGCTCACACATATGTTCTAAACTCTTTCGAATATTGATGTACATATTGAGGGGGAGCAAAAGGCGTTTGTGGTAAAATATCTAAGAACCACCATTTATCTTTATGCATGGAGTTATAAGGATGGTTATGGTTAGGTATGAGTTCCCATGATCCACCAGAACTGGAAGGATCTTCCCAGGGACAATCCATAGATAGATTAGAAGTCCTTAGGAATGATTGAACAAAAGGAGAAAAGTGAGAAAGGGAAGAGTGCTTACTGAGATAGAGCTAAGACTGGAACAAACCCAACAAGGTTCTAGTGATGAAGTCTCGGTAAGCACTGAAGGGGTTGAAGAATGAAAAAGAAATGAAATGAGAAAGGGTGAAAAGAAATAGCCCTCCATATATTCAACCTTAGGGTAGAAACCGGGTTCAATTCATAAGCTACTGGTGGTTACTAAGGTAACATCGGTATTGAAGACAAGACGTGATGGACCCAATGACGCACTGCACTAAACTTCTCAACCACTCAAGTTCTCTTAAAAGAGCTTGTTTCATTCTCACGGGGAACCCTGTGCAATGTATCGACCGCTCACTGCGAGGTATGTTGATACCTAAAACAAGAGACGCCTCCCCAGTCTCCAGGAGCGGATCAAAATGCACTATTGAGTCTAGAGCCAAAGAGATCATCGATAAATCTCATTAAGACACACTTCCAATATGCTTACTGTTTCACACAATGTGGAAAGTAAGATAAAATATTTAGAGTCCTACGCATTATCCTTGTGGTATTGGCAGAACATCCGAGTGATATGAAAATATTCACGATGAAGATGGAAATCCTTCTAGAGCGAACATCTTTCAAGCTCTTGGTAGGTGACATGTGAGATCCATCTTGGATTAATGATCAAGTGACAACTGGAAAGCAACGATGGTACGATTCAACATTGAATCAAACTTGTTCCAGGATATGGATTGACGAATACTTTTGCAAAAACCTTTCAGTGTGCTCACCAACTCATTTTCGAGCACATTGATTGTGTATAATCTTTCAAACAAAAGCATTTTTGATGGAAATGTGATTCAAAGTATAAAACTCTCGTTGTGTCTCAAAAATGTTTATTACGTGACACGAGAGTGATTTCTATAAATCTATTTCTCATCAATCCGTGAATATCAATTCACCGATTCACTCTATCGTGCTGTCTGCTTTGAGACATTCCGGTATGAGAACATGCTTAGTATGAAGATTCCGAGGTGGATTATTTGGAAGATTCATCACTACAAGCTGGAAATTCCTGTCAAGGAGAGTTTTCTTTACAAAGACTCTACCTGATCACAGGTCGGTTTTCACAAAACCGGAGGGTAGTCAGTCCTCGCAGAATGAATGACAAAGCCATATTCGTTCTATATCTTTATTGCTAACTATTTTATTTCAGGGACACATATAAAGATGGCGTTGATGGTTCCTAATTCCAGCTGAATCGTGTCAATCCATACCTCATACTCACACATCCTGCTCGCTATCAATGATGATCATGAAAGTTAAAGAGACTACCAACAACGTTTCCGCAACTCTGATGAAAAGTCTCCAAATACAGAAGGGTGTGAGCATGACGGTCCTAATATCACTACATCACATGAAGGCAATACGACTAAGGATGAGCTTGGAGATTTACTGTGACTGATGATCTCAAAGAAGCTCAAAGATCACACATTCCAAAGGAACACAAATCACAAGATCATCGCTTGATGTACAAAGTGAGATCAAAAGAGAAGAATCTGAACCTACGAGCTACAAGATCTAAAGAATGCTTAAAGACAAAGAGCTTAAATTTCAAAGGTGACCTCGCTTAGGGGGAGATTGTTAGGAATACAATTATTCCTATAAAATACTCGGTCACCTAAATGATGTAATAGCATTAAGATAGCTCGTAGTTATGTTATTATTTAGTTAGTTTTAGTTTAAGTAACATCGTGGAAGAAGGACAGGTCTTTACCCACTGTATGCCTGATCTACAGCCCGGGTGTGGGCGTTTTTATTTCCTTGTATAAATACCCCTCTCATACCAAGGGAGAGGGTTGGACCTTCTCATACTTGCAATCTAACATTCTCTATTTTCTCTCATTCTCTAAAGGTTCCCATATTTCTTCTTACTCTTTTAATTCACACGCCATATACCACCATGTTCTTCATGTTTGGAACTTAGAGTTTATCTTACAAAATCCATAACTTAAAGGATCAAACTAAAGAAAACAATGAAGATAGATAAATGACTAATAAAAAAATATGAATAAATATTGCTATTCAAAGATGTTCATGATTCACAACTCGACCTACATCATAAGGTATACTAAATCAACCAATCACATGAAGTAAACAAACAAGAACAAAGTATGTGTAGGGTTTTCTTGATTAATTTAGGTTACATGCAATTATATAATATTAAAAAATATTATGTAGAAAGACATGTGTACCATTGATTTACTAAGTGTGAACTCTTGAATACTCGTACAAAGAAGTTGTAGGTATCCACCGGTACTGGTCATGTATGGAAACCCCTTGGAACCGATCGGCTAAGGGTTTTGGAACCGATTGGCTAAGGGTTTGGGAACCTTTAGTTGAAATCGACTTTTAGTTGATTATTGGGTTTCGACCCCTTGTGGGGTTGGGGGTTCGACAGGTCGACGAGAGGAGACGAAAGAGTTTAAAGTTTTGTGTTGGTTTTTTGAATTGTGTGAAACCTAAAAAGAAAGTCGTAAGTAGATATGCATGCTTTCTTTATCTAACAAGGAAACCTTAATATTTCATTTTTACCCTTTAACTCCCTAATGTTTACACCAAGTTATATACTTTATAACTTATTGATTCACCCAGTTAATTTAACTATTTCAACTCTCTTTATTGATTATTTACATTATAAATATTACTTCCCATTGTGATGCATTGGTGTGACCTTTTAGGCCTTGATTACCGGACGTGATTCACTTATATATAGTTAAATATATAAAAATATATAATATATGTGCACATTATTCTTTCAGGTGGTTCATTAATTGACATATCATTATTATAGGAATGACTTTCTCCAAGTCGTCATTGAGAGAGGGAGTCCTAACACGGTTTTAAACTACATTTTCCTCTACGACATCATCATCTACCAAAGATGATGTTTTGGATTTTGGTAGACTTTTGTAAAGGTTACAATTAGAGATTTCTAAATCCTCAAGCTTTCTTTGTTAAGCACTATGCACGCTTTGCTTGTTTGAGAGTATCCTAGGAAACACCTTCGTAAGACTTTGGGTCGAACTTATGAGTTATTATTTGGTGTTCACGATAAATTTTCTTCAGACATAGTCTAAACATTGTTCTTAGAAGAATAGTTTTCATGTCATACTATGTATAAAAGTAGACATATGTTATTAATAGCTTGAAAAGTCATGCCCTAATATAAGCTCAAAAATAGTTATATTTTGGTAAAAATCATAATAAATTAATATAATAAGCACCTAGATGTGAATGAAAATGATTCCATATTACGAGCATGTGTTGGTTTAACCTAGATGTAAATCTAAGGTTAGCAAGGATGGCTTAGATTATTATACCATTTGCACCGACAATGATATACATCGTATGTCTAAAAAAAATGTGCATGTCATCTTATTGTGAGGAAATTTCTCTAACATTTTTGTTACTATGTAGTTTTAATGATCTAGTTTATGATAATCCTAGACTCAATTTAGTTAATGCCTAATATCCATATATTGGTTAGGTATGAGATATTACCTTATTCTATCAATAATGAAATTAATATTAATCTCAAATTAATTAGGGTAATGTGATGAGTTGCATTATTTCAATTGTGAATGGATGATAAATCTTATGATCCTAGTTGTGTGCTTGGGATAATTTAATGAGTGAAGGGTTTTGTTGTGTGTAATTTGGAAGTTATAAAATTTGAGTACAATGCTTATGAGGACTGAAGGTTCATAAAATAACTATCACTACCAAGAGTGAAGTATAGTTATAAGGTTTGAATGCAATGCTTGATGTGTTTCTTGTAAGGTTTGGTTATGATCGATATAAGGGTTGAAGGTTTCTAAACTAGCTATCACAATCAACTATCAAGGGTGAGTATGTAATACCTCAAATTCTAAAACATGTAAAATGACTAAAATGCCCTTAAGTTTAAAATTTTGTAATAACACTTAAATAAATACCAAGAAAACCCTAGAAATTTAGAAAATTGCAACATATAATCATAATAAATTAAGTATGAATAAAACTTATCACTTTTGTAAAAGTAAGATAAATTCTTGTATTTAATTAATTAAAATCGATTTATAATTATTTATATGTATTTATATTAAGAAATAAATCTCAAATACAAAAAGAAAACTTGTATAATATTTTATTTGACTTTATCACATAAAATTGCAGCCCAAGATAATTATTCCACTCAATATATATTATGTATACACGTTTTATTTGACTTTATCCCTAAAAACCCGCACAAGTCGATTCCAACATTCTGAGGTTCCATAGTATTTTCAATGGACTTGTTTTAAGTATAAGAAGGTGAGAAAAATCGTGTTTGAGGCTGTGGTAGCTTGGTTAGATCGTTTGGATTTGTTTTGCTCGATTTAAATTAAACCGAAAGGTAAAAATCTATTCTGTTTCATTCGTACATTATAAAATAGTTTTGGTAATTTTGTATCACTTGATATATCATATGTCATCTGTATAAAATACTAGAATTGGTCCATGCATGCTAGAGTGATTGTACAAATTTATATAAACTTAAAAACCCTAAATCGACTAAAAGACTTGTAAACATTTATGCAAATTTTGTAAGCTTTGTATATAATTTATTCTGGTCTTTTATAAGTCAAATAACCTCAGAAAAATATGTTTTGTAATTTTCATAGCCTAGATTAACTTGTGGGAATTAATTTGTAATCACTTTAATTAAGAAAAATAAAATAAAATAGAAAGAAATCAAATAATGGTTAGGGTTAGGGTTTTGTTATTGAACCTGGTATAATTAATGTGTTTTAAGGTTGTAATTAATATTAGTAATGATTGGGGAAATTTAGGGTTAGGGTTTGATAAGTGGAAAAGGATTCGAATGGTTTTGTAAAAAAGAAAAGGGTGTGTTTTGTAAATATTGAAACTTGAGGGTTAATTTTATAAACTCTAAATTATAAAGGGTAACTTGTATAAAATAAGTAGAGGGGTATAAAATGTAATTTTGATATTTAAAAGGTTTATTTGGTAAATTATATAATTAAGGAGTTCAAATTGTAATTTTGTAACGTAAAGGGTAATATATAAAACTTGTGATATTTACATTTAAAACTTTACACTATAACATAAGCACACTTTAAACCCTAAAACCATATTAACAAGTTATTAAATATTTAACCTAAATATTTATGTAAACCCTAGAAATAATATGGAATATGAAAAAGTAAATTAATGAATAATACATCCTGTGTAGATTTATAAAGAAGGATATTGTTTCCTCATTTGATCTTTCTACTTCTGTCAGCTTTGCTTTTGAGGTACGGATATTCTGACCTTACTTTTAATGTTTCCTTCGTGATTACAACCTCTGTTATGAAGTTTCTATTTTGAAACCTCTGATTTGAATCTTTGCTATGAACCTTCTGTTTTTGAACCTTGATATTTGAACCTTCTAATATGAAAATTATGTTTTGAACATTTAATTATGAACCTTTTGATTACATGAGCTTCACTAGGCATGGGGGTTCCATGTCCGTGTCAGGGATGCACCTCTGACATGACTCTAGCGCAGTAGAGTGATGTTCTGCCACTTCCCTTTGATTGGTCTGCATGTGAATGGGTGGGGGCGTATGGATGCATCCTAGATCTGTTTTCTGTTATGATATGATATGATTCTGCTTAGTGACTGGTTGTACGTGAAATGTACCCCTTTCACTTCCGGTACAATGGAGCTAGTTACTTCTTGTACAACTTATGTGATTATGATATGTTTCTGAGCTCATGGTATATTCTGATTCTATTTATATAGGTGACTGTATAGATTCCTTACTTAACCTACACTTTACATTTCCGTATTATCTGTTAAACCTAAATATGTTTCCCAAAATTATATCTTATGTACTTCATCATTTATTTCAGTTTTCGTTTGTTATATACGTTCACTGAGCTTTTGTAGCTCAGCCGCATTTCTTTTCACCGTGGCAGGTATTCAAGTTAGCTTTGGGATAGCTTTCTGGGATTGAGAGTAGAGTTGAATTGAAGATTTTGACCATAGTCATTTAAAGTAAGTTACTTATTTAAGAATTCCGCTTTGATCTGTTTTGTTTGTTCTGATGTAACACCATATTATTGTGATATTTTAACCCTTGTCGGGTTGGGGTGTTACAGAGTACTTATAAGGTTTGAGTGCAATGGTTGATGTGTTTCTTGTAAGGTTTTGGTATTATTGATGTAAGAGTTGAAGGTTCTAGTGACAAGGCTCGATACAAGAAAAATAAATAAATTGTTAAAGGATTGGTGATGTGTAAATAAATATTCCATAACACACAAAGAGTTATGATGTGTTCTTCTATTGAGGAGGCATTGATGAAAAATAATCATGTTGACGTTAAGAGGCTTATGAGTGTTTTTAGGAACATGGTTTTACTAAGTAGTGTGTACTTGTGAGTTGGAATATAGGGATTAAGAACAAGGATGGGTAAGAACCAAATAAGGATGCTAAAGAGGTCAAGACATTAATGCATTTGGTGTTCTTAGTGATTTGGATAAGGTTGCTACTGCTCATGTAGAACCTAGTGCTACCACTCCTATACCCAATGTGAGTCCTGTTAATAATGTTTCTGATGGTCTCGTGGATATTTTTGAAAGTATCCCTAGTTCTTCCAATGCTTGCCCTCATTCTAATCTGAATAGTACTCCTAATATGGTGAAAGATGGAAAAAAGGTAGGTAACTCATTTTCAAAGGTTGGGGATTTAGTTGTTTCGGACAGTAAGGGTAGTGATGATGATGAAACTCTTGATGATCACAATGAGACTACTAATTTCATGGCTTTTGACGGTTCCAAAGGTGGTGGTGGAGTGAATATGAAGAGTTTTTGGAAAACTAGAAGGGGGTGAATAGTTTTACCGTTTTTAATTTTAATTTACTTTGAAAACTTTATGTGAATTCAACTATTGTAAATAATAAATGATAAGTAAAGAAAGAAACGATCAAACCACAACACAAAGGTTTATAGTGGTTCGGTCTACATGGACTCTTTTTCCTTGCCCTACTCCACTCCCTGAGTATCCAACTCGAGAGTATCCTTCACCAATCAACAAGCTCCTTTATCCGGCGGAGAAAACCTTACACGTCGCTTTACACAAGATTTCCGACACAACGCTAAATGTCGAGTTCTTTTACAAGGGTACAACCACTCTCGTTACACTATGTATTTTGAGGACTAAAATACTAACTGATCACTCTAGAGAGTTTATGGTTGTTTGGTACAACAATGATGTATGAATAACAACAATTCACACAATGAAGAACTAAGAAGCCTTGCAACGTTTTGTTGAAGCTTGTAATGCTTTGATCTTCTTGCAACAAAGAAGTTCAATAAAATGAAATATGGATGAGTTAGATATAAGGAAAGATGAAAGAATGTATGATGTTGTTTAGGCTTGTAAGTGATGAGACAACATCAATGTGTGGCTTTCTATTTATAGGCAAACAACCTGAGTAACCCACGGATGGGACATAACCAAATTGTGGGTTCCGTCCATATAGTCATTTGGTTCCGCCACCTACTGACAAAAAATCTCCAAAATCTTTGTCAAATCTAACCAAAATATTTGCTATATCTTTCCTTGATTCTCTGAGTAGCAATCTATACAAGATATTCAACATATCTTCCAAAGATTTCAAAATCTTCCAAAGATCTCAAAGATGATGCATGCTATGATGTAATCATATATTTTCATTTTTAGATAAAACTTGTTGATGAAAGTAAACTTTGTAAAATGTATATATAACCTAAGTGATGTTTAATTTGTGTTTATGAAAGACTTGTGACTATATTTATGTTTTGCTAAAATAACGTTTATAATTGTCGTTAACAAAGTATAGCAAAGATCGTAAAATATAAATAACGTTTTTAGATGATATTTGTATTAACAGAGTTTATCGAAGAAGTGGAGGGAGGATACCTATGACTACAACCCTTATGACGATGATGAGTTTGATGATTGTGGCCTTTCTATTGCACAGCTGAATGGTGTCTATGTTATTAGATTTTGATAAGTTGTTATTTCTTTGTGGTTTGCATAAAGTCTACTGAAGAAGTGGAAGGAGGATACCTATGACTACAACCCTTACGATGATGATAAGTTTGATGATTGTGACCATTCCATTGCACAACTAAAGGCTGATGTTGTCTATGATAATAGATTTTGATAGGTTGTTATTTCTTTTTGGTTTGCATAAAGTATGGCATGTCATATTTTATACTAGGTTAGGTATAGTGGTTTGGTTTGCCTTTTTGTGCTGACATCCGTTGTACTTAATTATTTTTTAGAGTAATAATATTTTACTAGAGATAATCCTTACCCAAAAATTTAAGGAGTAAGAACTGCATGTATGTGTTTTTGAGATTGTTTGGTGAAAGAATATAGGTGTATGAGTATGTTTCCCTTCCTTCTTAATAGTTGATCATCCCAAATAATATGCAACTATTCTAACAAATTTCGTTTTAAAAATTGATGCTTCAGTAGGGCCTTAGAATCTGCATGAGTGTTCAAAAGTGGGTTTATTTTATTATTTTTTATTTTTTTTAATTTAATTTAGTATATACAAATATCCTCTATAGTTAGACGATCATTATTCATCATCCAAACATCATTATTCAATCTTCAAACCTGCAGTCTTTCATCTTATTTGTCCTTGATGCTTTTTTAATCTTGATGTCTTCTATCAGGTAGTTTGTTTGATACTTGTTATTAAGATCTTCTAATGTAAATCCAAAATGCTCAACCTTCTTGTCTCCTTGACTGCTTTCTTCATAGGGTTTGATCACTTGATCTTCTCGACCTTCATGGCATTTTCTTTTGCCTTCTGAAACAAGTCCATCTGTTTCAATGTTGATCCCCTTGTAGTGTTGTAATAGCATTTGAAGACGTCCCTTCATTGATTGTAGCAAGTTTTGATCTTTCACCATGTTCTTTGACAGGTCAAGTATCTTTTTCGAAAAAATATCTTCACGGCTTTTGGTTTAAAGGAAATGGAAAAACCAACAAGCCTCTTCAAATTGCATCCATTATTTCCATGGCTGCTCTCATTCCTTTGCGATTTTTAATGATGATTGTAAAGACATGATTTGATGTTGTTAGATCCCTTGAAACTCTGATACCAATGTTTACAGGCCTTTGAGAGAAGGTTTCCAGATCGAATTGATCATAACAACTCATGTATTCATGCAAACAGAATTGAATAAATAGAGACAAAGAAGATATGGGTTGAACCCTTAATAACTGATATATTGATAATAAAAGGGTTGATTGTTTATAGAATTCCTAAACTATATATAAGAGATGAAACGTTGTCTTCAAGAGACATAACGATTCATATAAAATGTTGCAACCCTAAACTAAATGTTACAATCTATTTAATTGACTAAATAACTGTTTAACTATCTATTGGGTTTGTTGGCCTGAGGCCCAAACCGAAATCTAATCTACAGGCTTTATGTTTTTGACCCATCTTGATTTCTTTGGCATGTTAGACATTAAAAACATCCAACATTGTTGAAATTCCACCCCTCTTGGTGGGGTTTGTAGATCACCAATTATGAGGATGTCATCTCTAATTTTAAAACCCACACCACTCAACCAAATAAGGGTGTGTTTGGTATACACCTTTAGTATGGGTTTTCATTTGATGTGACTATAAACATTTGTTTGATTGTATTTTTTGAGAATGGGAATGGATTCAACTTTGATAGATTAAAAGATATGTAATTTGGTGGGATTTGATAGGTATTAACAATTTTTGTGGCCTCCTTGTACTACTCTACTCACATCTTTCTCTACATTTATTTTAAATAGCAATATTTTTTATTCTAAAATTGCTACATAAAATAATTAATACTATTACTCGCTCCGTCCCAAATTATAAGTCCATTTTTCTATTTTGGGTTATCCCGAAATACTTGTACACTTTCCTATTTCAACCAATCAAAATATATTTTAATGGAGAAAGAATATATTTGATTGGTGAATAGTATAATTCGTGGTAATTTCTTAAACTTTGTGCAAATTAAAGTGGACTTATAATTTGGGACGGAGAGAGTAAATATTTTTCTCTCTCCTATATCAAATCCAAATGCAAATTTAAATCTAAATCCAAAACCCACCTATAAACCAAACGGGCCCTAAATGTTACCAAGTCAAATTCCTATAGCAAACACCATGAAACAAACGAGCCCTAATATTGTGTTATACACATAAAGTTAAATGAATAAATTTGCTCACAGGGAAAAAATAAATCAATTTTGACCAAAGTTTAAGTTTCGGGTATGTAGTTATGGGTAAAGATCTAGTGAGAAGAAAATTTATAATGAGAAGGATGAGAAATAATTATAACTACATATTTGAGATGTGTCGACTTGAATTAGATGCATCTCTATTTATTTAGATGCATCATAATTAGTTTCGAAAGTAATTTGAAGTGAAAACGATACAAAGTAGTACTTGCAAAAAATTTGACCCGCAGAAGACGAAAAATATATAGGATTTTCCTAACTTGCTAAAATGCATCTATATGTATATGCATCTAATTTTTAGCTAGAAAATATATTAGGGAGCATCTAAAAAAGATTAGGGATACATCTAATTCAAGTCGATGCATCTCTAATATGTGGTTATTGTTATTTCTCATCCTTTTTATTTTAAGAGTTCTTCTCGTTTGATTGTAAGTCATGTAGTTATAGATAACAAAGTTTTGAAAGATGAATTTTAATAAATGGTGATATTTTTTTCTAGAAGAATTTTAAAACCACATTTATGAATTAAAACAAAACAAGTGTTTGCACACTAATGAATTAAAACAAAACAAAAGTTTTTGTCGGGTAAAGATCCTCTCATGTTCATTTGAACATGAGAGATAATGTTGTAGTTATTATAATTATATATTTGAATTAAAAAAAATGTTTTGCAATAATAAGAATGTACAATCTCAATAAACACATTACCTCTCATGTTAATAAGGAACATGAGAGAATCTTGATCCATTTACATGATACATATAATTTTCCGTATTGTATATATTGAGTGTTACCGTACCATTTTCCACACCCAAAGTCCAACAAAGATAAATAGGCGTTAAGATTGTTTTGGTACTGCAACGGATTGTTTGAAAGTGGTTTGTCGTTTTCTTCCCCACTTCCACGACGAGAACCAAAATGGCGTAGACATCAGTTGTCGTGGCGAGCAAACGGCGAGGGGTGGCGGGTTGCCACGTCGGAAACGGCGAAGGAGCTCGCCACTACCCCCTTCTCTCTTACGTGATACATATAATTTTCCGTCCTGTTTATAATATTGATTGTTACCGTACCATTTTCTACACCCAAAGTCCAACAAAGATAAAAATGGGCGACTCTTACGTGATACATGTAATTTTCCGTACTGTGTATAATGGTTGTTTGTTACCGTACCATTTTCTACACCCAAAGTCCAACAAAGATAAAATAGGTGTTAATATTGTTTGGCATTATATGATTTGTCCCCTTTATAATTTATTCCAGCGTCAACTCTTGTTTTACCAACCGCTTTCAATTTCAAAGCTTCATGGGACCCTCGCCACAAATTTTATTGCTTTGCTTTCCAAAATCCCTTTCATCCCAATTATCTTGTTCAACCATTATGTACTATCAAAGTGAATAGAAGATATATAATTGATGTTGCTATGCACATTTTACTCGAGAAATACTCAAAGTGAATAGAAGATATATAATTGATGTAAGTTGTCAATTTTCCATTATATGCGATATTTCATGCAACCTTAGCTTTTCATGCAGGATAAATAAGGGTGGTGGCAACCATACCTTTCAAAAAAATCCATACCTCCCAACCAACCAATAATATCATTCCACCTCACCCACACTTTTTTCATACCTCCCAACCCTTTTTTAGTGGCAACCATATTTTTTTCATACCTCCCAAAATTTTTCTTTTTTTCTTTTTGTTTCTAGTGCCCAACGGTAAGTAATGCTCCATACCTCCGAGGTGAAGATCACCGCTGAAGCAAACCTCCCAACCAAACCGCTGGGGCGGCGGCGGTGTTCCCCGGCGGTTTGAGGGCAAACCGCTGCCTTAGCGGCATGGCTGCCACTACCCTAAAGCCGGCTTCATCAATCATCACATATATTATATTGTACATTTAATTTTGAACCAATAAATAAAAGAAACCAAGTACTATCATTTAATTATACTCAGATTTGCATGTGCCCCCACAGATCCTCAAATTATTGTTGCTTTTCATCACTAATATACTACGGAGTAATTAGTTTAAAGCATATACTATACTCCCAACAATTGTCAATTTGATGCTCTATTTTCAACGCTCAATTATTTATTTAATTCAGGCATTATTAATTAGTTGTATATATTGTACGGTTATAAAATTTGTGGCCAATGATACTTAGTTATTACTCAGATTTTATTTTTAAAAATTTCATTGATTGTTGTCGTTTACAAGCATCTTCAATGCCACCATCCTTTTCATGTGGTTAGTGTCACCATCTTGATATATTTTTCTCGTATCCATGATTTTCAAATATGTACACAAATTCAAGCTAAGAAACTTTAATAATAAGACCAATAGCTGGATAGATGACTTTTTAAGGGCTTAAGTTGATTTTAGTCAAGTACATTGATCAAATGGTAACTATACAGGTTAGAAATCTTGGGATAGTTTTGGTTTGGGGACATAACATAAGATCATTGGCGAACCCAAGACCAAGTGTCTATCAGGTTCATTTTATGAAAACTATTAAAAATCATAAGCCAAAAATTAATGACCAGATTCATTTTAGAAAAATCGGTATATATATTTAACATAATTTTACACTACGTAAAAAAAATCCATGAGATTCTTCTGCACCCCGGGAACCCCCTCGGTCCACCCCTGCATAAGATACTCATTCACATATTATCCTTATAACGAGAAGCGTTAGCACAAGCTGATAATCGATGTTTTTTGCAAACACACACGACATATTATGCTACAAGTACATTCTTTACTTTTCAATAACATATTTCAAGGTTTTTAAGATCCGGATCCTACCTAAGATTGGTTTCGTCTTTGCAAGTTCGTGATTGTAAAGTCAGATTGGGATTTTAAGATCTAAAAAAAAAAAAAAAAAAAAAAAAAAAAACGTTAACAATTGTTTAGATCCAAAATGTGTTTTCTTTTCTTTATAAGCCTCAAGGTAAAAAAAAAAAAAATACTTAATATTTTACCAAGCACGTAATGTCATAGACCGATGAATGCTAAACATTTCTTTTGTCAATTAATCTTACATTGTTTTTGACCATCAAGTCATAACACACACTCCAAGAAGATCTCTAGCTAATCTCATGCTTCTCTAATTAATTACAACAGTAACAGTCATTTAATTACTCCCATCAATCATAGTACTAAGACATCCATCAGTAGTAGTAATATGTGTTGTCTTGTTTTCATCATCATTCATCAAGTAGCTGTTGATGTTGACACTGCTTCTGTTGTTGTTGTTGTTGTTGTGGATATCAATCACTTCCTTTACATTTTCAAGATTCTTGAAGTACTCTTTAGATTTCTGATCAAGAAAGTTACTATAGTTTGTCATGAAACCATAACCCTCAAGGGCAAATTGGTCTTCTTGTTTGACCCCTAGATAATCTTTTTTGTAGCTTATTTGGCTTTGGCTTATGCAACTAGCACTACCAGCTTCAGATGAAGAGCAAGTTGTACTCATTTCACTTCCACCACCAAACATTAGCATCCTTTCTTTCACCTCAGGGTAGTAGTCATCTTGAAACCCTAGAAAACTATTGTTGTTGGATATCGTACCTAGTAACGGGTTCAATAAAGGCGGCTGTGGCGGTATGGATGATGAAAAGAGACTAGTAAAATTCATATTATTTTGAGCAAGGTTGCTAGTTGTGAGGAGAGAGTTGATACTGTTGCCAGCATTCATGAAATTAGGGTTATAGTTGTACAAAGATGAAGTAGCATTTAAGAAACTTTCTTGTTTATAATGATGATGATCAAAAAGCTGTGGTGATTGAAGTGGCATAGATGGAAAAAGAGATGGTTTCTTTTGAAAAGAAGGAAGCATAGCCATAAGCTTCTTCCTAAGTTTTGTATTCCAGTAATTCTTGATATCGTTATCGGTCCTTCCCGGTAGCTGACCTGCTATTATTGACCATCTGTATACATATAAATTTAGGACATTTATAAAATTGCATTCTAAAGATCTAAAACAATCTAAATTGTGTTACAAACTGAAGGTGGAAAGATGCCAACCTAAGGAATGTAAAAAATCAAAAGAAATGCACAAATAACTAATTGTCTATGCACTTTTTGCTATTTTTCGAAAAATGTACAAACATACCATATTAGGAAAGACTCATAAAGAAACTATATATGCATAATGAACCAAGAAGACAAGAACAATACTGTAGAATTGAGATTGACTTGTATGCATGTCTCTATCCATAATTGTGCAAGATTCAAACAAATTAGGGTTTCATGTATGTTTGTCCTAAGATGGAAAGAACATATGTACAGTAAGACAGTTACACATATACATGGATCATCAATAGGTACAAGCTAAACTTAAATGTGTAAGATAAATAAAAAAGAAATTACAAACCTGCTACCAATGTTAGCATACAAGCCACAGATGATCCTATCTTCCTCATCAGTAAATTCACCATGTTTAATATTGGGTCTAAGGTAGTTTAACCATCTCAACCTGCAACTCTTGCCACATCTTTTTAAGCCTACACATACACACAACTCTTTTCATTTTTTGCAAGAAACACACACAAAAATACAAATCTTTTAATTTGTTACACAAAAACACACAGAAAAAAAACTTTCGTTTATATATTTTCTTGCTAGAATCAAGCAAGAATACAAACCCTTTAATTTGTTGCAAGAAAGACACAAAAACATAAACTTGTTTTATTTTCTAGCTAGAAATTGAGAGAGAATATAATAAAGATAGTACCAGCTTTGTGAGGAAGAGCAATCCAATTACCACCAGTACCATGTTTATCTATGAAGTCTTTGAGTTTTGCATCTTCTTCAGGAGACCATGGACCTTTCTTGACATTTGCTTTGTCACAACAAGGAGCTCTACCCATTTTTTTCTTAATTTCTCTCTCTAGATTGATATCTCACTTGGCTAACCTTTTTTCAGTGGAAAATCTCTCTTCTGACTCTAAGTAATGTGGACAAATTTGTCTAGTGGGTATATGCTGGTTAATTGGCTTTTTATGGAGTGGAAGACTTTCTAGTCTCTCTAGGATAGAAGTCACTAAACAAGACAAAACATACTTCTTCCCCCTTTTGATTTTAACTTTGAGAATATATATTGAGTTTATCAAACAATTACGGAGTATTTAAAGAGTAATTTTTAAAACTAGTAACTTTTTGTTTTTTGAGTTCACTTTTTAGTAATTTTTTTTTTTTCTTTGCTAAACTGTGCGACTCATACAAATCGCGACACTTGTCCAAAGGTAGGTGAGATGTTTTTTACTAGACCGAAGTGAGATTTTGTGCGATCATTTTTTCTTTTGTTCGACCGACAAGATATTTTTGACTCATTAGACAAGTAGGTCCCATCAGTTGACTTTTCGAATAAGACAAAACGCATTTTTCAAAAATTAAAAACTAAGTCAATTAGTGGAACTCACTTGTCTAATAAGACAAAAATATCTTGTCGTGCGGTCAAAAAAAATCGCACAAAGTGTATTTTTGGTCTAGAAAAAATATCCCACTCACCTTTAGACGCATGTCGCAATCTGTATGAAGTAGCACGGTCTAACAATCGCACAAGACTAACTTTGATTTTTTTTTTCTTTGACTAGAAAGTGAACCACAAATTAAAAAGTTGCTACTTTTGGAAATTTCCGTTTCTAAAATGAGTTGTTTAGTTAGAGATATTTTTTGCAAACCCATTCTTACATTGTGAAAAAGTAAATAAATGACTATAAGCTTGGTCGAGGGGTTTAGGGTTGGCGCATACTAGGTTAGTATACCTACGTATCTTGCTAACGTATTATGTCAAATGTCCATTTGATTCAAGATAAAAAAGTATATGGACTATGAAAGAATCCGCCTGAACCTAAGAAGGTGGGTGGCACTATGAAAAGGGCTTCTGATGTGCCTAGTACGAGTGGAACGAAGATTTCTACATCTAATTAGTTTGCTGCTCTTAATATGGATGATACAGATGCTTTTGGTATTCCATCTAATGACAACAACAAGGATGTGGATGCCAGTCGTACAATGGAAGTTATCGCGGATGAGTCTACTAAGACAGGTAATACAATGGAAGTTAATGAGGAAGAGTCTCTTGAGTTAGGTTCTGTTTCACAAGATCCTCTTGTGAGTCTATTAAACGTTAATGCATCACAAGAACCGCTTGTGAGTGATTCAATGGGAACTAAGAAAGTTGGTTCTACTCCTATAGTTGAGAAAATTGGGAAGCTTGAAAAGCTTCTTATTGATGGGAAAGCTACTCTTGTGGATGATGATGGTCTTCCTATTCTGTCTACCTCTTACGCTAAGAGGGCTAACTCATTTTCAAAGGTGGGTGAGATTGTGGTTTCTGATAGTGATGATGATGATGTTCTTAACACGTTCGACGAATCAACAAATCTTTTAGGTGGTGGTCATGAGCGTGGGGATGAGTTTGATGACTATGATGATTATTCGAAGCAAATTTATGATCTTCCAGGGAATTTGGATGCTCTTAATGCCATTTATGGTTTTAATCTCCAAGGTCGTAGGAAGTAGTTTATATTTTTGTCAGAGTCTTTGGTTATCAGGTGGTTAGAGGTTTGTTTCTTGTTCTAAATAGGAAGTATCTTGTTATGTAAGCTTTGCGCATATGTAACGGGCTGAGATATGGGATTCACCCATATCCGTTGTACTTAAATGCTTTTTGGTGTAATAACCTTTTACCCAAAAAAGTATATGGACTAACTTGTTTAAATACATCTAACTTTAGTGCTAACAATTCATTTTCCTACTCCAAGATCATAAAGTCCACCCTAAGAAGTTTGATTGCTACATAAATATTTCTTCGATGCTCAAATTTTCAAACACGTGCAAGCTAACTTGCATGCTCTATAGATATTAAAATTAATTCAAAATAAAAAACAATGGCGTAACACATGCTTCACATGATATAAATATATATCAACCAATCACTTTTTAACTAATTGATTGTAAACTATATTTCGTTAACTTTTAAAACTTACACTCATGATTCTTTTTGGATTTTAATGGCTTGATTAAGTTGAACCGAATCCATGCGTTTACTCATTTAGTGTACGTATAAAATATTGCATTTGAATCTAGACTCCCCTCCAACTTCATGTAATTTTCATGGTTTTAATGATATTTCGTTTTATAATAATAATAATAATAATAATAATAATAATAAGATTGTATATAGTTATGAGAAATGTTTGAAAGATGTAAAAATTTGTATAACTTTTATGGCTGGAATTATGCGTTATTCATTCTATTTGTATTCGAAAATAGATTTATTCACAAACTAATAAACTACTACTAGTATATTTTAGACGTAAAGTTAAACATATTCATATATTTTAAATCAGTTTTCATTTAGTAATATACACATCAAATGTACCTTACACACAAAAAGTTTAGTTATTGCAATGTGTATATTAATTTCATTATAAAAACAAAATTATAAAAAAAAAAAAAAAAAAAAAAAAAAAAAAAAAAAACAAATAAATAATGAAGTATTACAATGAGGAGTTGCCAATAAAATCCCAAAATTTATTTGTTTGTGTATAGTGTATACCTAGTGTAACTGTCATTTTTCCTCCAAATGCAAGCTACCCTCTTAGGTTCTTTCAACAATGAATCTTACATTTTCATTCGATTTGTCAAACCAGTTTTTTAATCATGACACTGAGTTTAATAGCTTTTGGAAATTGTTAATCATCACGAAGGAACAGTCGTACTTTCCTGCGTGTTATCTGTTTTACTAATAGATTATAAGATATATAATTAATTTGTTTAATATAATCAAGCTAGCAATCATGCATGCTTTTTTAAACTGGAATCTTAGACAGCAAAACTCATCGATTTGGCTATTCTTAGCCTTTGGCACGTGAAGTACGTCCATGAAACTCATATACTACTATCATTTTAGAGAAATTTTTAAATAAGGTTTTGTTGTTATTGGCCGATTTATATGACGGGTAAAAAAGAATAACATACAAATTAAATAATACAATGTAAGGGAACATTTGCAAAGAAACATTATGTGGACTTGTGGAGACATACAATGAAACAAAGATAAGAAGACAAGAAAATCAAACTGAGAATTTGAGATGAAGCAGAGACAACCATACTTGTACAGTTGTACCTTCAACCGAAATATGACCCAACATATAGTACTTTAACTTGTACTAACAAGACAAAATGGACTAAAAGTCTAACACGTTTGGCAAATACCTAGATTAGATTGGGATGTGTTGACCACACCCTCCCTACAAGAGGGGTCCACCTACTTTTAGTCAAAATGTACAGATTTTAATGCAGACAGTATTCAGACAACAATGCAACTGGCACACAAGACATGCTCTTCAAAAAGCTACTGTATTTCTCTAGGTCAACATGTGTCCTTTAATCATGGTGTAAGTTCAAACCCTATATATCTTTGTGTCCTTCAGTCATGGTATTATGCAAGGTTTTGAAACCCGGGTCGACCCGGCCGGGTTAACCAGTTCGACCGGTTCCGGCCAAAAAAACGGGTTAAAACAACCCAGGTTTCTAAAACCGGTTTAACCGGTTTGACCCGCCGGGTTTTGAGTGACCCGGGTCAACCCGGTTCTCGAAACCCGGCCGGGTTTCATTTTTTCAAAATATTTTGATAAAAACCCGGGTTGACTCGGTGGTCGACCCGGTTGACCTGGCGGTCGAACCGGTTGACCCGGTCAAAAAAATAAAAAAATAATAAATTGAAAACTGGGTTGACTCGGCGGTCCAACCGGTCGAACCGGTTGACCCGGTGCCCGGTAACTCGACCGGATCGATTTCGAACCCGATTTTCAAAACATTATTATTACGTCATTTTACATCTCCCATATAATTTGGCCGTATGACCTATTTTATTTCTCTTTTTTTACATTAGCAATATTTATCCTCCTTATTTAAAAGCTTTTTAAATATTCATACGGGTTTCATTATCGTGTCTCCCACTACAGCAAAAAAAAAAATAATAATAAAATAATAAATAAATAAATTGAATAAATCTTTGAACAAACAATTTATATCATCACCGTCGTCACTGTTCCATCTATGAGAATAGATTGACACACTTTTATTTATTGTTTACACATTAGAGTGTCTCAATATTAGTGGCCTAAGCGCTTAACAAAATGCTCGAATCAAGCCCATCTACTCAAGATTCGTGAGTCAGCCCATGACGACAACCATGTAAACCCATGTCAAACTAGACCTGGTAGCATCTCTCAAGCCACAAAGTACATGCGCATAAGAAAACTGTCCTCAACTGTCACTAGCGGTTAAGATTTACGAATTTGACATAGAACAGTGAGAAATACATGACTAATATTATAAGAAGCAAAGCACTTTCCCGTACGAGCCAAGCAGGAGATGCCACATGTCCTCTTTGTGTGCTCTTCAGATGATCAACACCTAGCTCCCTCGTAGTTGTTGATCATCCCTTAAGGGTTTATCTCTAAACTCTACTCATCTCTCTATAAATAGAAGACATCACACATAACTTCACAAGTTTCACACATTTTGGCAAATACTAGCTCACACACATTCTTAAATAGTTTTTTTTTTTTTTTTTTTTTTTTTTTTTTTTTTAAGTGTTACCCGGGCTTCTCGATTTCAATCATTCTTATCGGGTCTTTACAGGTCAACACTGGAAACCAAATAACAAAACCATCCCAACCCATCTCTTAATACCGATTTACATACTATACATAAACACCATGCTCAAATGTACAACATAGTGAAGTTGCTTATAGTAAATAGACAATTGCTTATTGCGCAAATTGATATGTAACAAATAAAAAATAAAAAATGTGTAAATCACTTTCCCGTATTTAACAACAATTGAAGTTAAAGTATAATCATTTTTTTTACAGACGCTTATATATCAATAAGTTTTTATATATATTTCATAGCTAGTCAAACACTCAACACCCAATAATGATTTATTACAAAGTCAAGATATGACAGTACGTTCAAACAAATAAGCGCAATGTTTTTATTTTTTTCTGAACACAAAAAAGATTATGAAAGTATCAAAATATTTATATTTTCTGGTTCATGAATAAGAAATAATAAAGGTATCAAAATAGACTAGAATGTGGCATATATGTATTAATAAAAAGGTCCATAAAATTTACTTACATATATTGATATACGAGTACTAGTTTTATGACCTACCCGAATAAAAGTGTTGGCTTCATAATGATCACTTTTGAATATCTGATCATGTACATTGGGAAGATACAAACTTTAAAAGTATATACTCCGTAACTTGCAAAGTTGTTATAAACCATGACAATACGAATATGTAATTCATTTAGCCGTTTCGGATTTTTACAGTAATGGCTGGATAATGTTATTACAACAAAGCATAGAAATCCATATGCATTGATTTATTACACTTCAATTAAAACTCATAATAATAATGGAGTTTATTCTTCTACAAACCTTATAATTGAGAATCCAAAATATAATTAAATTAAAAGATTGGATCGGGTTGTTTATTCTTCTACTTCAGTCTACGTACACCTTATGTTAAACTTATAAGGATACGAGACTTATATGGATACGAACCAAGTTCTACTACCACACCTTCTGTCTTTTTTAAATTATTCAATTGTTCATATAATATTCTTCTATATATATTGTATTTAGCGATTTTTTCATGAGTAGCGACCGATCTCTATGATCTTCTAGAACTAATCGTTGATCGTTGTATATTTATAAAAACAAAAGTAACAAGTTTCATATTATTTTTTCTAAGTAGAAAGCATATAGCTCCACACTAAATATGTTGTAAGCATGTATCATAACTCATTACAGGAAAACTACTTAAAATAAAGTAAAGGATTTAATTGTCGAGGTGTCATTAACAATTAGGTAGTACTGTAATTGTTTTTAGTATAATTAATCTATACTTATATTTTACTAAATATAAGGAATTATAATAAGGAGTATTCTTTATTGGTAGTGTCTTTGTCTTCTAGTTACAAATTTAACTAAAAATTAAGAAGTACAATCTTTATTGGCAGTGTCTTTATCTTCTAGTTGCAATTTCGAATCTTCCATTTGAAAATTATAGATCGATGATTTTAGTCTCACACGCTATCTTTTTTTTTAATACATCTGTGGGACAATGTTTCTTTCTTATATTAGTTCACTTAATTTGTCTATTAAGGTATACTAATCTCAGCAAAAAGAGCTATATTACCCAAAAAAAAAAAAAAAAAAAAAAAAAAAAAACGCGTTTATATTTGCGTCGAATTTTGATTACAAAAGTACACTAGACGCGTAACAATAAGTTTTTGCAGTTACAAATAACACGTACGATTCATAATATGTGCGTGTGAAATTCAAGAATTTAGGAGTATATAAATGAGGAACAGAAACCTTCGATCTAGCCTTAATTAGCACTCAAATTTCAATTCTAATCCGATCATTATACTCAGTTTCTTATTCCGATCATCCTGATATACTTTTCCCCAATTTAAACCTAGTAATTGATTGAAGATGATTTGACGCCAAAATTTAATTGATCCGAATTTTCAATTACTTAGTGTGTAGATTAGTATATTCAGTATGTCGAATAGAAATAGGTCTAAGCGGCAAACTAAGGCTCCTATATGGCTTAATGATCATGTAGTTGGTAATTCAAGTCAAAATCGAAAGGATAAGGTTGATATCAGTGTTCTGAAAGGCTCAAGGCGCACTAAGGCGCAAAGGGGGGCAAAGAGCCTCGAGTCGAGGCGCATTCCAAGGCGCGGGATTCATGAATGCGATGCGCACTAAAAACATTAAGTTTTTTTATAGCATATATGACCATTTATGTAGCTTAAATAACACAAAATAACATTAAAATACTTATTGCATGACACATATTGCCATTATAAATATTAAAATGGATTATTTGTCACTTCTAAAATGGATAAACTTTTTGGCTCGATGACCTATATAGAGATTAAAATCCATATTAGACTAAATATGCTTGTGTCCTACACTTGTAGCTTACATCTAACAAAAAAAACTGTTACATCTCAAAGGCGCAAAAAGCCCTGAGGCGCAAAGGCGCAAAAAGCCCCAAGGCGCGCGATTTTTGTGGGATTCATGCATGTCGTGAGCCTCAATCTGAAAAAATCCCAAAGGCTAGAGCCTTGCTCCGAGGCGCGCCTAGGCGCGCCTTAGGCGCGATTTTGACAACTATGGTTGATATGAGTACTGGGAAGGGAAATAGTGTGCAGAATTTGGAAACTAATGTTGTGATTGAGAATACTGATACTGGAGAGAAAGGAGGTGTTAAGAAGAATGTTGAACTGAATACTGTTAGTGAGGTTGTGGTGAATGTAACTATTTCTGATCTTAAGGAAGTGATGAGTACTGAGATCAATAGCAATGTAAGTAATTTTGTTGATAATACTGTTGTAAGTGAGAATAATGTTGATAATACTGATGTTAGTGAGAAGAATGTTGATATTGATACAACTGTGAGTAATAATGATGCTGGTATGCCTGATAATAGTAATGATAAGGATAAAATTGGTACTTCTTATGCTAATATGGTGAAAAAGGATGAGTTTCCTAAAGAGCTCATGTATATACCTACTGAAGTAAATGAAAATGGGAATGAAGTTGTAGTGTTTGATGAAATGCTTGTGAAGAATGGAAGTAAAAGGTGGAGGTTAACTGCTTGTGGACAATTCATTGGTTATAATATGCATATTAGTGAACTAAGATACAATATTAGAAGAATGTGGAGCAAGTTTGGAATAACTGATATTAGTGCTAGCAAAAATGGACAATACTTGTTTAAGTTCAGAGATATTGAAGGTTTGAATGCGGTTATTGATAAGGGACCTTGGATGGTACAAAATAAACCTTTGTTTATCCAAAAGTGGAGTCCAGAGATAGGTATGTAGATAATAGAGCCAAAGAAGGTACCTGTTTAGGTTAAGATGACTAATGTTCCTCTAGAGGCTTGGAGTATGAAAGGGATAAGTGCTCTTGCTAGCAGTTTAGGAAAACCTATAGTTATGGATACTATGACAACAGCTATGTGTTACAAAGGAGTAGGCAATCTGGACTATGCTAGAGTCCTAGTTGAAATAGATGCAGATAAGGAAATCAAGCATGAAATTGAGGTACAGTATAGAGATATGGAGAACAATGTCAAAGGTGTTAAAAAAATAAGTGTCTTGTATGATTGGAAACCTTTAAGATGCTCTTAATGTAAAGTGTTTGGTCATGATGTTAGTAGATGCAAGTTCAATAAGAATAAGAATTATGTAATGGGAAAGGAGAATGTTAAGGAAAATGTGGTAAAGGGTAGTAATGAGAAAGATAATAAGAAGGGTAAAGAGGTTGTACAGGAACAGGTCCAGAAGAAGACAATTAGTAATAATGAGCAGCAGAATAAAAATGGTACTAAAAGAAACTTCAATTTTCCTAATTACAGGCAACAAGAATATATGAGGAAACAGAGCAATGAAGAGAAATAGACTAATGACAATGTTGGAACATCAGGGAGTAGGAAAGTATAGAATCTAAAAGAAAAGGAAGCAAAAGAGATGAGGAGAACAGCCAATAAATATTCTGTACTTAACACACTTCCATAAAATGATGATCAAGAGTTGAGAATTTTAAAAGATAGGATTATTGTGGATCAGTATTTGAATAAAAATCTGCAGCCAACTCCCTCTGAAGCAGCAAATTGGACACATGATATGAGAAAGTACCATAAGGAAAAAAGTACAGGGGTTATTGATATTGAGATTAATAATAACAAGAGTGCAGAATTCACTGAAGATGTAGTTAGTGTTGAAGGGGGTATAGCTGAGTCTATGGAGATGAATGAGGTTATTGGGGTGGATGGTCAAGTGATTAATGATGAATAATATAGAATTTAACATTGGTGTATGGAATATTAGAGGGTTGAATACTGTTGAAAAGCAAAGAGAAGTGAAGAATCTGATTTCTAGAGAGAAGTTGAAGGTTTGTGCTATTCTTGAAACAAGATTGAGAAGTAAAAAGCTACAAAATACATGTGATAAAGTTTTTCAAGGTTGGGAATGGACCTCCAATATGATGTGTTGTACTAAAGGGTGTAGGATTGCATTAGGATGGGATGATAATGAAGTTAGTATTCAAGTGTTGAACAAAACTAGCCAATCAATATTTTGTGTCATAAGTGCTGATCAATACAATATAAAATGTTTCTACACCTTTGTTTATGCTGCTAATGAAGGATTGGATAGAAGAGAATTGTGGAAAGAGTTACATCAGAATTGTAGATATGCTAATGGAAAGCCATGGGGTTTAGCAGGGGATTTTAATGTGAATCTTAATCTCAATGAGCACTCTAATGGTGGTTCTTCTATGACCTCTGATATGGTGGAATTTTATGATTGTGTTAGCAAGATTGAAGTGGATGATGTTTCTAAGACAGGGCTACATTTTACTTGGACTAAGAATTTAAAGATGGTAAAAGCAGGCAATATGACTCGAATACACAAGAAGCTTGATAGAATAATGTCAAATGATGAATTCATTAAACTGTACCCAAGGTCTGCTGCCAAATTTTTGCATTACATAATATCTGATCATTCTCCAGCTATTTTGTGTATTCCAACAGGTATTAAAAATCATAAGAAAGCTTTTAGGTTTGCTAATTTCATCACTGGGAAGAAGGAATTTATTGGTATTGTTAAAGATGGATGGAGCAAAGAGGTGGAAGGGCATTATATGTTTCAAGTGGTTAAAAAGCTTAAAGGTTTAAAAGCTCCTCTGAATAAATTAGCTTGGAATAATGGTAGTCTTTTCAAAAGAGTGGAGAATCTCAGAAATCAAATTCAACAAGTTCAAACTGCTATTGATCTTGATCCTCAGAATCATCAATTAAGATCCATTGAAGCCAAGCTTGTTGAAGAATTCATTGAAGCAGAGTTAGATGAGGAAAAGCTTCTGTGTCAGCAAGCTAAAATCAAATGGTTAAGTGAACGAGATAAAAACTCTAGTTTCTTTCACAAAGTTCTCAAAGGAAGAGCCCATAGAAGCAAAGTATTCTCTTTATGTGATGAGCAGCGGATAAGATATGAAGGTGATCAAATTCCTAACCTTTTCCTGAAGCACTTTAAGAATTTTCTTGGTGTCAGTCATGTGGTACAAAACATTGATAATAGTGAGGAGCTGTTTGTGAATAAACTGAGCAATGAAGAAGTTGTGGGCATGATCAGGAATGTTACTTATGAAGAAATCAAAAGAGCTTTATTTGATATCCATGATGATAAGGCACCTGGTCTAGATGGCTATTCTGCTGCTTTCTTCAAAAATGCATGGGGTATTATTGGAAACGAGTTTTGTTGTGCAGTTAAGGAATTTTTTTATTCAGGAAAGCTTCTTGGGGAAATCAATGCAACTCTTGTGACTTTGATTCCTAAAGTTCCAACTCCTAATAAAGTCAATGAGTTCAGACCAATAGCTTGTTGCAATGTCATCTACAAATGTATAAGTAAGATCATTACCAATAGAATCAAACCTGTTCTGGGCCAATAGGTAAGTTCTAACCAGAGTGCTTTTATCCCTGGAAGACAAATACAAGATAACATCCTTTTGACACAAGAGATTATGAAAGGTTATAACAGGAAGAGTGGTCCAAAGAGAGTAGCATTTAAAATTGATCTTCAGAAAGCTTATGATACAATTGAATGGAGTTTCCTTAAAAACATTCTTATTGGTTTTGGATTTCATGAAAAAATGATAAATTGGATAATGCAATGTGTTACCACCACTGCATTCACTTTATGCATTAATAGAGAAAGAGTGGGATATTTCAAAGGGGGTAGAGGGCTGAGACAGGGGGACCCTGTATCTCCATACTTATTTACTCTTGTTATGGAGATTTTTTCACTTATGTTGAAGAGAAAAATCATTAATGATGATGAATTTCAATATCATTTTGGATGCAAGAAGAACAAGTTGTCTCAGGTTTGTTTTGCAGATGACTTGTTAGTCATGTGCCATGGTGATTTAAGATCAGTAAATGTAATCAAGAGAGCTATTGAGGAATTTAGTAGTTGCTCAGGATTGATAACTAATCAATCCAAAAGTATTGTTTATTTTGGGAGTATGAACGATGAGGATAAGGAGAGTATCAAACAAGTTTTGCCATTTGCAGTTGGTAAGTTTCCTGTTAAATACCTTGGTGTTCCATTGATTGCTAAGAGATTGGGGGTTAAAGAATGTAGTTGTTTATTGGAAAGGATCAAGAACTGAAGGAACAAATTTTTGTCTTATGGAGGCAGACTTCTCCTAATTGCAGCAGTTCTAGAATCCATTCATGTCTACTGGTCCTCTGTTTTCTTACTACCTATTACAACTATTAAAGAAATTAATAAGATCTTGAAAGGTTTTCTTTGGAATCTGGGTGAATCTGCCAAGGGCAAAGCTAAAGTTGCATGGGATACAATTTGTAGACCAAAGGATCAAGGGGGGGGGGGGTTAGGCCTTAAAGATTTGCAAAAATGGAATGAAGCTATGTTGGCCAAGATATTTGGAATATTGCTGTTAGAAAAGAAACTTTATGGGTTCAATGGGTACATACTGTGAAGCTGAAAGATAATAGTATTTGGGAGATTTCTGCTGAGGTTGGTGATAGTTGGGGGTGTAAAAATTTTCTAAAGATTAGGGATAAAATAAAAGATCATGTCAAATACCCGGTTAATAATGGAAAAAACACTTCAATATGGTATGATAATTGGAGTGACATGGGACCTCTGATCCAATATCTTACCCACAGAGACATATATGATGCTAGATTACCTATGAATATTAAGGTTGGTGATATGATTCATAATGGGACATGGAAATGGCCTTATGACTGGTATGATAAATTTCCATTAATCACCAGCATTGATGATCCTAATTTCCAAAATGAAGCTAATGATACAGTAGTTTGGATGAGTAAGAATGGGGAGAAAGTTAAGTTTTCTGTCAAAAATGCTACTTGTGATTTGTGTACAGACTTTCCAAAAGTATGTTGGTGGAGATTAGTATGGTATGCACAATGTATACCTAAGCATGCATTTATTCTTTGGTTAGCCATACAAGAAAGATTGAGTACTCAAGATAAAATGACAAGATGGGGCCTGCATATTGTCAATAGATGTCCACTGTGTCATAATGACAATGAAGATATCCAACATTTGTTCTTTAAATGTACCTATTCTTCTGATGTATAGAGCAAAGCTAAGGAAATGGCTGATATCAAATGTGATGAGAGCAATCGGCAAGAATTGATAGGGAGTCTAGCAGGTACCTGTGTAAATAAGAATATTGGATGGGTTGTTAAAAGATTGGTATTAGCTGCTTGTGTCTACTTCATTTGGCAAGAAAGAAATGGTAGAATCTTTAAAGATGTGTATAACAGTATCCAAGAAGTTTATAACAAAGTTTTGGAGAATGTTAAGTACAAATTACAAGGAGTAATTGTGAAAGATAGCTTGACAGTAAGAAGTGTGGAAGCAAAGTGGAAGGTTAAGTGTAAAAGATTGGGAAGTAATGGCTGCTGATATGGTGTCTAATGAAGAGAATGAATCTTTTTTGGCCTGGATTACTTTCTGAGAAATACTGGAACATTTCTCAGCATTTGTAAGGGTTTTTTTTTTTTTTTTTTTTTTTTTTTTTTTTTTTTTTTTTTTGATGACATCCAGGGAAGTTTGGTTATGGATATACTACTATGAATGAACTACACAGTATTGGTTTTATACCAATTGGACCTCTATACTATAACACTTATAGTTTGAGGTTTTTTTTTATCTCCTCAAATAGATGGCCTTGTATCTTGATATTTGGTCCTTATTATCATGATGTGTCTTGCTATTTTTGGCATTTGGCCTTGGGACGAAATGCTTTAACAGTATGTTGCATTGTGAGGATATTGGACTATTTTATCATAAAGTAGGTTTCCTATTTGGAAGGGAATGTGAGATAAGGAGGGGTAGTGTATGTAGTATGGAATAGTGAGGTGTGCAAGATGAATCTACTTGGTCCATACTATACATTACCCACTGGAGGGTAGGATGGTACTCACTGCAAGGTATGTGTTTCCATCTATGTGAAACAATTGTAGTAGATGAAAATGTAGCATAGATGGTATAGCTCTTGCTTGTGGAGAGGTTATGGGTTCCTAGTGAAGCCTTCCATCTTCTCTGTCTTAGCTATTGTGATGGCAGGTTGAATAGCTTTGATGGAGAGTTGAGAAGGAAATGTAGCTAGATGGTATTTTGGTGCTTTTAAGGTGAATGAAGAGTTTGCAGGATCAATACAAACTGGTGAAGTTTGTGATGAGGCAAAAAATGAACTACTTTTAGGGGGTCATTTAAGCCCGGAATTGAATTTATTTGATCAAATATTGCCCTAAATCATACCTTTTGTGATTTTAGGTACTTTGGGAGTGAAATCTGGAAAAGGAAGCAATTCGGACGTTTTTGGAGCATAAAAGTGAAGAAAACGCCAAAGACTTAATTTTCCAAGCTGGGAACAGTGTGTGACGGCGTCAAGAGTACTTTCCTGACGGCGTCAAGAGTAAAGATCATGACGACCCAGTACAGAAATGAAGGCGTCACAAAGTAGAGCGTCAAGAGTTAAATATGTGACGGCATGCAAAAGTGGAAAACATGACGGCGTCAGATGTAGATCAAGGCAGTCCGAGAATTATTTTGGTGACGAGATGACGGCGTCACAAGGTTGTTCTTGACGCCGTCAGCCTCTTATATCTATATATAGTTTTCTAATTTTCATTCATTAGAGAGGAACAAGTTTGGAAAAACCCTAAGGCCGAACCATATACGTATTTTACAGCTTTTTCAAGGATTTTCAGCCCTTGAACCCTTACATGTGCTATTGAGATAAGTATTCTTTTAATTCAATCAATATGTCTATGTGTTGGTTGTCTATATCTTGTGCTTGTCTTGATTCCACCATGCTAGGCTAGATTTATCTTGTGTTTGCTTAGATCTAATGAAACCTAGATGTTGATTATGTGTTGATTACTTGTTTATGGTTGTATTGGATGAATGATTTCAATGTTAGGCTTAAGAAAACTAGCAGATCTCCAATTGGTAACATGCTTGAACGTCTTAGGAAACATGAACCGATGTGTACTAGGTTTTATTGGTTGTATTTAATGCATGAGTAAATTCTAATGATCCCATGTTAGGAGCTTCTTAGCCGGCTCGACATAGGAATAAAGTAGGCACTCATAGGATTGGGGAGTTAAGTACGCCACCCTATGAATGGTATTAAGGAATACAATCCGTCATCCACGCAACTATAACAAGTAATTAACGTGTAAAAGATATCTAGGGAGTAGTGAAATCTAAGTAAACACATTTCTCCACTTATTGCTCACAACCTTAGTTTAATTTAGTTTTATTTTTATTTTTAGTATTTTATTTTGATTGAATCTTAGTATTGGGTTAGTTGACTAGCAACTAATTCCGCCCATATCCTTCAAAACCCGAGATTTTTATTTGCTTTCTAAAAAATTCAAAAATACAAAAAGAATCATCTCTCATCTCTAGAACTAGTATTTAGGTTTTCTAATCCTAGCGATACTATTCCTAGCTGAACGATCAATCCCCCGGTACTTGTCATTATACTATACTACATCGATCAGGTACACTGCCTGGTGGGGGTTGTAAGCTTCTCGAGATCCCTCGAGAGGTAAAGCCTGGTGCAATCACTACGCATCAGTTTGCCTGCATTACTGTTGTTCTACATGAATATATGAATGTATTGGATTTGGTTTCTGTACTGATAGATAGTATATAGACTTGTTATTGTTCTGTTGGTTGTATTTGAGTAAGAGATTAGGCATGTCTAATTCTCTTGATATCATTGATGTAATGATTCTTTGTGTTAATAATATATATTCACCTTTGGCACCAAATGAGGAACTGAAGATTAAACGTCTAGTTGACTATTAAAGAAAGTTTCCGTAAAATTAAGTCAGTAGTTCAATCACAACTCTTAACTAAAAGTCACTAAACGAAGTTTCATTGTCTAGCGCTATGCCTTTAAGAAAAGGTCATTTTGCGCCGAAATAGATGTACAGCGTCTGAATTTTCTTGCCGAAACTAAACCTTTTGTTGAAAGTGGTTTAAATAATGAGAAGTTGATTAGGGAGTTGTCCAGAGCTATTCCTTGTGGGGTGGATAATGGCTGGTGCTAAAAGGCACCCGGAGTCAGTGTGTTCCCGGCAATCTACACCTTTTTTGTGGATAACGAGAAGTTGATATCTTTGAACTAGGGGTGTGCATCGGGCCGGAACCCGACCCGTCCCGACGAAGCCCGAATCCCGACAAGCTTGAAAATCCTAACCGAATCTCGACCCGAGTCTAGCTCGAATTATCCCGAATCCCGTCCCGAGTCCCGAAACGAAACCGATTTGTATGGTTTTTCTTTGTAATCCCGACTTCGTCCCGACTCCCGACCCGACCCGACCCGAATCCCGACAAGCTGAAAAACCCAAACCGAGTCCCGACCCGAGTATGGTCGGTTCGGGATTCGAGACGATTCGAGACATCGGGATCGGGACGGTTTTCGGGTGTCGGTCGGGTTTTGCTCAGCCCTACTTTGAACAAGAGAATTTATCCAATATGTTGTAACTTTGAGATGTAATGTCGTATATTTTTTTAACGTGATAAAAGAGCCAAGAAATTCACATATATCATGAATTTTAAGTTAGATATTCGTATATTTTGGAAAATGTATTAAAACAACAACAACAAAACAAAAACAAAAACAAAAAAAAAAACAAAAACAAAAACAAAACAAAAAAAACTATGCGGTGAACGTGGATCGAACACGTGACCTTCAGATCTTCAGTCTGACGCTCTCCCAACTGAGCTATCCCCGCATTGGTGTTATTTGACTACTAGAAAGAGACATAACTCATTACATTTACATTTGTGATTTTACATCGAACGTAAGAAACGTATGACATTCTTAGTTCAAAAGTATTGCTTTCTTTGGGAGTATATGTTAGTTTTGAACTTTTGATTATATTTGTAGCATTAAACTTAAATATCTAATCGTATTTAATATCATTATGATCCATTAACTTTTTCAACTTTAAGTGAGGTAGCATATATTGTGAGATAATTGATATATGGTGTAAAGAAAAATTGTCACTAAAAAAAATCTCAAGCATTACTTTATAACACCACTATAACATAAACACGCTTTTTAATAAAATCCTTATAGCACACCACAAAAAATATCTCATTTACAAAAATAACACGTACTATGCCAACCCAAAAACGTTCGTCCTTATAACACCAGCACATGCAATAAGTACAATGTACCCGTCATGTTTCGGACGCCAAAAGGTCTGTAGCTCAACAATATCATTACACATACCTAAGGTTTGTGGCTTAGCGATATCTCATGTTGTGTTAAAATAGTTTGACTAAATGGTTATATTTTCAAGTCATGTTTCGGACATGTGAGATAAGTTTGTAATGTATATATTGTGAGATAGTTTGTTACCCTAAAAAAAGGTACAATATTACGAGCAAAATCGTCCTTAAATTTTCAACATCAGCTCACCTAAATCTTACAAAAATAAAATACTAAGTCACTTCAATCTCACTCTAACAAGGTACTCCGTATAACGTAAACATCATAGATCGATGTTGAACCAGTTCACTTATTTCTTAATTACATAAAAAGGCTCGTTTTCATATGTTTTCATATGCTACATATGTCCTTGACAGAAAAGACAGTCAACTGCAGGCGTAGGCCCATAGCATACCCGAATCACGGGTTAATAAACACAATGAAGGGGCAGATAATCATGACCGAACTTTGTCCAGGCGAGCTCTTATTTCTTCCAAATCATCATCATCAACATCCTCTTCCTACAAATGTTCATAAATGTTTTAGTCACTAGAAAGAAAATTAAAAAATAGATAGTAGTGATGTTATATACCTCTGCTTGAGCAGGTTGTTTTAGGCGCTCCTTCCTGGCGGCTTCCGGAAGCTGTGATGCAGTTTCACCGGCTATCGCGGTTAAGACCTTATCAACCTCATCCTCAATCTCATCTTCTATGTCGTCTGAATCCAATGCTGAGTCAACAGCATCGCTCACCATCTCTTCAATAATTCCCGCCTAAAAGTTGAGTTTAGTCAGTCTCACACAATTTCTACTAAAATGTTTGAAAAAAAAAAAAAAAAATAGGTGAAGTACCTTGGTCATTTCTTTGTTGAATTCTTGCATTGTGACGGCCATTTGTGGAGCTTTCATTAAGTTGTTAACGATTTTCATAACTTCAGCACTCTTTGACATATGCCCCACCGTACGAGCAACAGCTGCAACGGATGGCAAGGCCATACATATAAAACATTAATAATAAAGGCAAAATATAGGGAATCATCAAGTGTAAGAAGGAACATACCGACACTTTCTCCTAAATGCATTGATATGGAATTTAATTGAGCTTTATTTTCGTATAGACGATTGACAGTTCTTCTGGAAGTCACAATTTCTTTAGCAAGTGACTGAAATTCATTTTAAATGGAAAACAAATGAATCAAGAAGGAAGAATACAATATTACTATCAGCCATGTGAAATATAAGCACTAACTGAATCGTCAGCTAACGAAAGTAAGATGTAAGTACTAAATCTTGCATGATATAGACATGTCGTCAAGGATTGTAAATAAATCGTGCAGCAGACCTAAGTACTAAATACTGCATTTTGATAAAGCTAATAGGCACTTCTGAGCATTTGGACTAGGAAGGACAAACATGTTTCCAAGATGTTCCGCAGCATCATCCTTTTAAAGTTGTTTTTCATTAACCTATTTCACAAGAGCACTTTTACCTCTAATCAGAATCTGCCTAAAACTAGAAAACAGCTTATCATGTTATTCTGATTTGATACAGCATAAGCAAATCAAAAAACTATCTCTTGCATTGCATTTTAATAACCTAATAAGCACTTTAGTCACAGAGCCTAGTTGTTTATATAAGGAACCCCTAACACCCCCAACGCTATTAAACATTAACCACTGGAAACTAATAACTTTCTTTTCTGGTTAAGATTCAAGCCGTTATTGCCTGACTCACATAGTTGATATCAATGGGATGGTGGCACAACCATTTAAATTTACACACATTTGGATACTTTTAAAAGAACCTATTGAAATAATTGGTTCCAAATAACAACTCCCAAACTGATAATCAAAACAGCTTATTAGAATATGCATCGCGAAACAGAAAACACCTTGAAAACTACGGAGCAATTATCTGCTGTATCTAGATCAGCAAATTTACATTTACATATTTCTCATTCACGTTTTGCTCTTGGAACTAACTTTATAAACGAAATGATAAGCACCTTATCACTAACTAAATGGCACTACGGGAAGCTATCTTATACCACACTGACCAATTACAAATGTTATTGAACTAATATAAACGCAATCCATGTCAAATATAAGCACCAACTTGATCATCATGTTCTGAAAGTATAATATGAGGCTAAGCACATAAATACAACCAATTACAAATTTCACGTGAGAACTTAATACCTCTATAATCAGAATTTGCCAAACACTAGACAACAGTAGCATCAGCATATTGCGTTTTGATAGCCTTAGTAAATCCGACCTCTTGCATTGAATTCTGATACAGCTATAAGCCTACAAGGTAATAAGGACTTTTGTAACAAAATCTAAGTCGTTTAACTAGACATCCCTAAAATTTAAAATGAATCATTAGGGGCTCATAACTTCTAGATTTCACAATAATAGTTTATGAGACTTACAACAGCGACCGTGTATTACGAGAACTATATGATAAGCATAAAACTTCACACACATGTTAAAAGTGCAGTAGAATTAAACCTAAAGGGTGTTTTGAGATTGCTTATTAAATTCCTTTTGAAATAACATATATAGATAAACAGATTTGAGTAAGCACTCCCAATCTGATCATTCAAAACCACTAATTTCCGTATCACATTTTCAGATAACCAGTTTGGATAAGCTATTCAAAACCAACTTCAGAATTGCTTATCCACTCTATCTAAATGGAATAATTGGATAAGCAATCTTATGGGGTGTTTCGGATTGCTTCTTAAAACTGTTTCTCTGCATATTTCTCAAACTTTCAAGTTGATCATTAAAAGCTTTATCCTAATCACACCCATATATAATCAAGCAGTGCAATTCTTACAAATCCGTCATATCCAAGATGATCCAGCTATTTAGCACAAATCTGGGACGATGAATGTTCTTGAACTATTAATACTAACACAAGGCATGTGAAATATAAGCACTGACTGGATCGTCAGCTTATGCAAGTAAGAAGTGAGTACAAATATCGAAACATCATCAAGGTCTGTAAGTAAATCGTGAGGCAGACATAGGAACTAAATCTTGCATTTTAAAACAAGAACATACCCAATCCCGCCGGAGCGGGATATGGGGGAGGTGGAATGTAGATAGATCCTACCCCTATAACAAACTCCTAATTGTCTATTTTAAATGGATTTTCTTAAAGATTTGTTACATGTCACAAATCTGTTTATGCTCGTAGGCGGCTTAAGTACTTAACTATAATAATCTCATGCATGGCTTAATTGACCAACTACCTAATACCTTACAGAATGAAAAAAAGATCATTGACTTAATAATATTCAACAAAGAACTTCTTAGAACTGAAAATTCTAACATAAAGTATTAATGACCATTTTATAATGTCATGTAGGATGTGATTCATTATTTTTTATTTTTTTTTAGTTTTTATTAGAGACACTAAACGAATGAGTTGCGCACTTATGCGATTAGTTAAATTGATTCATTCAAGTGAGTACCTTTTAAGAAAATGTTAATCAGTGACAATAAGTTACGTTAAATTTTATAAAATCGTAATGCGTGAAAGATAATTACAATAATCATGCTTACGATGACCTAATGGTCTATTGGATTACAGATTTTATAACTTTTATGTACCATCGAGGTTCCAGGATGCACGACTTCATTGTCAACCCCAGGATAAACCCGAAAGTAGGGATACTGTTCAGGAAGACCTCCGGCAAGTGCATGTGTGCGGGAGGATTGATAAAGCTAAAAAAAAAAAAAAAAAAAAAAAAAAAAAAAAAAAAAAAAAAAAAATTAAGTGTTTGAATGAAGACAAACATGTTTTCAAAAAGCTGTTTCATATCATCTTACTTAAGATGTTTTCAGTAACCTATTTTACATGAGCACATTTCACCTATGTATCCAAAATCTGCCAAAAACTAGAAAACAGCTTATCAGCTTATTGTGTTCTGATACAGGTATAAGCTAATGAGCACTTTCGTCACGAAGCCTAATTGTTTATAAAAAGGAACCCAGAACAACTCCAAAGATTTGCAAACTCAATTACTAGGGACTCGGTATTTAACATGTTTACCTTTCGAAACTAATACTCGTATTTGTTTTCTCTGGTTATGATTCAAATCGTTATTGCCTGAAGCCTTGAATAAAATAGTTGATATCAATGGGTTCGTGACATTATTTGACAACCATAAAACTTCACACACATATTAAACCTTTTAATATGGCCTATTATAGGGTCTATGTCTAAGGTTATTTTCAATAAGCAAACTGATAGCTCATGATGATTAAGCTCATAAGCTCTTAATGACTATTTGGATTAGCTTATAATAATAAGAATGAAACAAAAACTTATAAGCCCCATAAGCCACAAAAAAGAGCCTTATCAAAACCCTCCTAGATAATTTCAGAAGCCTAAGCTACAAAACTTATCAAAACCCCTAACAACCCTATAAATTTGCAAGCTGACTCAAATAATTATTGCCTGAATGATATCAATAGGCCCGTGGCCGAACTATTTGACAACCATACAACTTCACACAAATTTACATTAGAAGTACAACTAAAAGCGGGTTCTGTGATTGGTTGATTGCTTGAAAAATGCAGTCAGATGTTTGGGACAGTATAACCGATCAAGGAGTAGTAAGTAGTAACTCACAAAACTCATATCAAGGGAGAAACTTCACGCAAATTCTATTAAGGGGTAACGCTGTGATTTCTTATCCATACCCCGTCCCGGCGGGATTGGGTATGTTGTTGTTGTTGTTGTGATTTCTTATTGGCACAAACATCCCAGGTTTAATAACCACCACCAAGGTGGCGTAGTGGCTAAGCATTATAATGCCCTCACAAGAAGTCTCAGGTTCAAACCTCACTAGGTCCACATCTTGGGGCCGGGTCCATGGAAAGGGTCTCGGTTATGGGGATACCCCAGTCCGCATACATCTGAGTCAAAGACTCGCTCTCCTCAGGTAACCTAAATAGGGCAAACCTCGTCCGTTTACCTAATAAACAACTCCTAATCTAATTATTCAAAACCACTTATTTCACTTTACAAACTAATAAGCATTTTGGATAAGCTATCCCATAAACAGAAAACACCTTCGAAAGTTAAAACTACTTATCATTATTAACTGCATATTTGTTTAAGCTTATGTTTGGGCTTATGAGCTTCGTTGACTCGGCTCACATTCTATAACAGCTCATCCGCATATTTTTCTAAGTTTCAAGTTAATCATTCGAAAACCACCACCGGATAGCCTAGTGGTAAGGCACCTAACCTCCTTGGTTCAAACCTCAATACATACATATTAGTGGGTGGCAGGGAAAGGATATCTCGCCCTCCCCAGGTAACCCGTCTTAAGTTACAACAACAATACCCAATCCCGCCAGAGCGAGATATGGGGGAGGTGAGATGTAGACAATCACACCCCTACCCGAGGGTAAGGGACTGCTTCCAAAAATACCTCCAGCAAGTGTGTGTGAGCAAGCAAACAGACAATATGCAAGGTGTGTGCGAGGAAAGAGAAACAATGACATAAACAGAAGCATATAAAGCAAACACATACAAGCGAGCAAAGACATAAACACGTATAACACACAAAGAAACCATGCCAAAATAAGGAAAAAAGTCACTAGGGGCGCGTAAGATCATATTTCACAAAGGCAACATATAAAAAGAAGAAGCAAAACACAGAAAAACAATCAAATTTATAGGCATTAAAAACGCAATAACCCGTTTTAAGTTGATCATTCAATACTAAAAGGATGTATCAAAATTCAAAACACAACAAACACGCATTAAAAAAACAATAAGAAAACAAAGTTACAAATTAAAAAAAGTACCCTAGCAGAGCCCATATCATTCCTCTTAGCAGCCTCTTTAATTGCTTTCTGAACATTTTTTTCTTCTCTTTGTATATCTACAAAACCCACCCCTAATTAATTAATTAAAACTATAAAAAAAAATACAAATAAATAAATAAAAAATTACAAACCACGAATTTGACGTTCGATGTTACGACACTCCTGTCGAAGACGACGTTGCCAATCTCGTAACAATTGTTGTGGGTTTGGTTTTGGCATTATCATGTTCCTCACTTTTTCCATCCTTTTTCTTTATTATTGGATTAAGGATTTGAGGATCAAAGATATAAAATCGAAAGAGATGTTTGCTGAGGAACAAATTTGTGTTTGGGTTTTACTGTAACTGCTTTTGTTTGCTTTTGTTTAACACTTTAACGAGACTTTAGAAAGACTTTTTAAACAACATTTTTTTTTTTTTTTTTCTTCTGAAAATAGAAATAAACAAAACATGTTTTTTACTTTTTGAGTTAATTGCATAAACGGTCCCTGTGATTTGTCGGATTTCACGAATTTAGTCTTAGAACTTTTTTTTTTTTTTTTTTTTTTTTTTTTTTTTTTTTTTTTTTTTTACACTTTAACGAGACTTTAGAAAAAAAGACTTCTCAAACAACATATATATTTTCCAAGAAAATATAAACAAATCGTGTTTTTTACTTTTCTAAGGTTGCTAAATTTTGGGTGTTTGTTTGCGTTGGGTTGGGAATTGGTTAGCAAAGTTTCGTTAAGGGGTGTTTATTTATTTTTTTTTAGTGGAGAGAATTTTGTAAGTTCAAAACTTTTAATATTTTTTAATTGAAAGACTCATTAAAACTACATTCTTTTTAATAAATGGTTAATTAAGACATTCATATCTAACTACTGCACTTAATTTAATAAACACCCATTAAGTAAAGAGTACTTAGTATATTCTTTTGAACGACAACAAATTTTTTTTGAACAACACCCATGCAAACGGCTCCGTTTGGTCTCAAAATTTTAGTAAAAAGACTATATTTGAATCAAAAGTTAAAAATACCAAGATCTTACAATTCATACAAAAGCATTCAATGTTACAAATTACAAGTAAAATTTTAAGCTAGTTCTTGTTTACAAATATTTTGTAAGCTAGATTTTTATACCATAAACTCAATAAGTTATATGATACTGTACTAGACTACGAGTTTAATATTTAGAACAATAAAAATTGAAAAACAAACATAAAGAAAAACATATGATTATTAAAGAATGAGGCTTGTCAAGTTAATTACACACGTTGAAGACTAAAGAAACTAGTAACAAAAGATGTACTAGTAATATTTAAGCTTGAAAACAGATTCATACTAATATAGTCAAGGAGTATCCGGAAAGTCGTGTTTTAGTTATACTAGGTCTTTCTTTATTCATGGTTGGGTGAAGAGGAGGCTCATTGACCAAGTATATGAAATGAAAAATGATTAGGGCCTAAATATGTGCATAATTTTATGTCTAAAGCGATGTCACCAATAGAATAAAGTCACATAAGATTGGCTATATAATTAGACACACGAATTATGCATGTCAATCAACGCTCATATGAAATATAAGTTTTAGCCCACATAAATATTGAAGCAGTTGGACATGTTGGGGGAGGCCCAACACCCACATGTCCCCGTACCCCCCCCCCCCCCCCCCCCCCCCCCGGCTTTGATAAAATAAAACAATTTGCACGCATGACTTGTTTGCCAATTAATAACATCATTCGTATTTTTCAACAGTTATAATTCTTATTACAAATGAATCAAAGAATAACAATGAATATTTGTTGAACATTATCTCAATTAAACGACAATAAAACTCTCCTAAAAATGAACAACACAAGCATGCTACTTAGCTTAGTGTGTTCTTAGGAGATGAGAATTCTATAACTATAAAACACTCGTATTATTTTGTGTTTGTAATCTCTAACTATCTCTCTTTCAAATATTCTCTTATATACATAGGGATATGAGGGTAACATGTGGGGGGTTGTTGAGACGTGTCATGCATCCAGTGAAAAAGTACATCTTTAATTAAATGCTTCCATTCTTGAAAAGGCATCAACCATACTTTACGAAACAATATTGACAATTGTTCCCCCCTTTATAATAACTCCTTGGACCTCGAACTTGTTTGACTTTCTTGTAGTTGTTTTTAGCTTATCTTTCCAAGAAAGTTCATGCCCATATTTCATGTTTATTTTAGAGATAGAATATTCAGAGTCATGGAGACTTTTTATGATATGTTGTTTGTAGTCTAGGTACTTTACTCACTCATACTTCATCAGTAAGGTAAAGTATTTCTTCAGTTGGTTTTTTACGTATCTGAAGGTTGTTGTTGATTAAACTTTATACAATACTTACTGACATTTCATCAGTGAGTAAACGTAGTCACTGATTGTCGTCAGAGAGTGATGTACACTCTGATTCTCATCAAAGAGCAACATACTTGTTGATTCCAGTGAGTAACTCAAGCTTTTTATATTGAAATACCTGTCATGGATAACTAGGTCAAATTTTAGCCAAATAGGCTCACAACCAGAACGACTCTAAAACTACAAAGGTCCTTATATCTACGGCTTTGACTCTAAAACTACAAAGGTCCTTATATCTACGGCTTTAAATTTCTACTAGTGAAAAGTATAAATTCCACTAACCAAACTCAGTTATAACACATAACCACTAAGGGAAATCACCCAGTAGAAAAGTATGGAAATAGGCGGAAACCACCTTATGAGCACTCCCATCAATAACGCACAACCGACGTTAAAAGTGGGTTAACGGGCGTCAAATGTGAGTTAACCGTTGCGTGCAGTGGCGTTAAGGACGCGTTAACACGGGGTGTTAACCCCTTAACTCAACATTAAGGGTGTATTGTGTTATTAAAAAAAAATCATTTTCCCCCTAAATGAAGGAGTGTTTTTGTAAATTATTGTTGAGTTAAGGTTGAGTTATGATTGAGGTTTTTTTTTTGTGAGTTAAGGTGAAAAGGTTAAAGCTGATGTGGCGTTGACGTGGCACTGTGTTAAACTTTAACCCGTGTTATGCTTGTGCATGCTCTAACACCCTAGCAACTGAAATGAAATCCGCTGGAATCTCAAACCAAACAATTCCGACCACGCAATCTACCTGAGTGATGGTAAAGCGAGATATAGAGATTGTTGAGGGAGAAAATACCCCAAATCATTAAATCACAACCCATATATTACGATGTCCTATATTGACCCTGTCGTTTATTGCTAATACGACTTTTGCAAAAACACAAAATTGTTAAACAAGTTATGGTTAAACTGCCAACAACCGTAAACTATGTCGATCCAAGCACACCTTGTTTAATAAACTCAATCAATGCTTTGGCTATAACGTGAACAAAACCCGTTTAGATACAACCCTAGCCCTTTATTTTCATATCTTCATTGGGTCGGGGTTTCGGTCTAAGGTCGAACCTAGCTTATTGCAAGCTCATTATCAGGAACCACTTTAGCAGCCAAAATTGTTTATGTGATACCTTTAAAAGAATTTAGAAACCATGAGATAAATTAATCTAACAGAAAATTATTGCGCTTACAAAATCTAAAACTGTTTAAATGATTACTCTCCCCGTCCCAAAATTATTGTCCAGTTTAAATTTTCAAAATCAAACTGGTTCAACTTTTACCATAAATATATATATTTTTTATTATATAATACTTGATGAAAAATTATACAATTGAAAAGTACACTTAAAACTCAATTCATTTATATGTTTTGCATCAAATATTATATAACACCCATAAAAATATTTAAGGTCAAAGTTAAAAAAGAAAGTTTAAAAAAGTTAATACTAGATAATAAATTTGAAACGGAGGAAGTATTAATCATTTGCAAATGAAAGGTTGATAATGTATATTAGGTAGAGTGGTAGACCAACAATTTGTGGATAGTGGTGTATTATAAAAGTTTTAAAAATATGAATACATCACTACTCTATCAACTTTGCAAACATCATAACTACCAAATCACCTAACTTGTTTATCGTTTATCGTTTATCATTGCTTATGTTATAGCATCAATAACAATTTCCAAAGGATACAATTTAGCATTCTGTTATCGGACAAACATTTAGGTGTTAAAAAATCGAATTCTCATGATAACGACACTTAATTGTGATCGTAAACTATGTCCGATTCTCCATCCTCCAATTCGAGATAACTTTATGATGCTAACAGTACGATGATTATTTTATTTTATATATATTTTTTTTTTGGTAACCATGATTTCCGACTTTTTTGGCCGACTAATCATCCATGGGGTTTAAACCCACCGCTATACAGACTCAAACCAGATAAAGCCCTCCCGAGGTTAGCGTAATCATTTAAGATTGTTTACATCTAGCAGGAACTAAACTTGAGAACTCACACATTTTACGCAATCATAAAGCATTAAAGCTTGCTTAGTTGATGTAAAGTAACTATTTTAAATCTCATATGACTAGGCAACTAGCTAATAGTACATGTGTGTCGATTACTTATGAAGCCTGAAGAGTTAGAGGTGACAAATGTGGGTCATGCAAACGGAATTGCATTTGTAAAAGCCCAATAAGATTTCATCATTCTGCTAGTTTTAACCAAAAAGCCCACATCCATGAGACTACTAGAGAGTAGAGACCTTTTATGTCACAAAAACCATGGATTTCATTAAGAGAACATCGTCTATTTTTTTATTTTTTCTTAGAAAGGATTTTTTACTTTATGGGAAAATAATCCATACTGCAAACAGCAGAGAATCTTCTCTGTTGCTAGATATAAATCAAGGACCAATTGTATACAATCATAAAAGTTAAGAGGCTATAAAGTGTACAATTAGTGACCATTTTGCATATAAATAACAGATAACCCCATGCTGTTTACATCAAGGATGTTAAGTCCTTACTTTATACACGTTCTCACAAAACACAATAATCTCACTTAAGCCCGCAACCGAGACTTGAATGAGTGAATCCATGACCGTCCGCGAGTATAGTCAAAGCTATGACTCCAAAAGATCCAACAAAACTTATACTTATACGTGTAAGAAAAACCGTATATCATCTTATTACGGATAAAAACATAATTACGCATCAACATTGAGTAACTGACATAGTATATTCGAAGTTGTAACTAACCATGATTGACAAAACATATTCAAACTCCATACAAAGTTAGAAACCTTTGAACTAAAACAAACCAAGACTATGGGAACGGATATATACCTTCAAAATGGATTCCAATACCTTTTTTATTATTATTATTTATTTTATATTTATTTATTTTTAAATTTATTTTGTAATCTTGTTTTTATTATAAAATTACGAAACTGAAAATACTGAACAAAAAATATAAAGTTTAACAAGTTGAAACTATTGAAAAAGAAAAGGGTAAAGTGCAAAAATGGTCCTTCACGTTTCACAAAATTGCAAAAACGGGACCGAGACAAAAAGTAGCGCAAAAAAGCCACCCACGTTCCACATTTTCGCAAAATCGCCACTGAGAGCCATTTTCCGTTAATTTTCCCGTTAAGTGCCACGTAGTTGAGGGTAGTATCGTCATTTCACGGTTCCCGCCTAAAATAATATTAGACCCACCGAACAAGCACATTAATACCCTGATCCAAACACTCCCTTGCCCAAAGTCAATCGCATTTTTTGCCCTAAAGTTTCCAATTACGATTTCCGTACCGGGAAAAATTGAAGAAGATGGTTAGTTTATTTGGGAAAAACCGCGAACGATCGTCCCCGATCCCAAATCTTCATCAACTTTACGGTATGTTTTGGGCATTGTTAATTGTATCGATTTTTTTATCTACAGTGGTATGTGATTGTAATGAACAGTACGAATAGGATGTGGATTATACATTAAGTTGAGTTTTCATGCTGTTAGTGTGTGTGTGTTGATGTTTATTGTTTGCATACAGAATCAAAGCGGACCTACTTCACTCTGAAAGTAACCCACGGTGGAAAATTTACGCCACTACCAGGAAGGATGTATGTTGATCCAGTTATTTTGTGGTATGATTGTGTGGATTATGACTTGTTTAGCTTTTACGCCTTTCAAGAGTTGGTAGATGACATAGGTGTGAAAGGTGGGGTTGCAGGCTATTATTATAGGATACCAGGCGAGACGTTGGATGTTGGGTTGTACCCGTTGGAGTCTGATGAGGATGTGATGAAAATGTTGGATTTGATTCCAACGCATAGAGAGATTGAGGTGTATGTTGAGTTGAAACGCAGAAGACCCAAAAGAGGCCGAAAATGTAAAATAACGGATGAAGTACTGGTGGAGCCTTCAAATGATCCTACCATCGATCCAGAACTAGCTGAGACTTCAATTGATGGTACCAATGGTCAATCACCTGTGCCTATGATTGCTGGTCAAGAACAACAAGCTGAAGATAATGTTGGTGTGGGAGACGATTTGATTACAGACACTCCTTCTGCGCAACCACATGTAAGCCGAGTTGTTGGTGACACAGACACTCATGCTGCGCAACAACCTGTAAGTGGCGTTGATGGCCCAGAACAAGTTGATGACCTGAACAAGTTGAGCAACAATCTCAACATACAGATGAGGACTTGTACCAATTTGCCATTCCTGGAGATTATGTTGGTGTGGGAGACGACTTGATTACAGACATGGTTGCAGAACTTGACCAGAGTGAGGATGTGGTTTTAGAGCTCAACAAAAACTATGTTGATTTAGAAGAAGTAGTGGAAAGGGATGATGTGGAAAGGGATGATGTTGAAATCGATGATGTTGAAAGGGATGATGTGGGCACCTCAAGACAGCAGGTAAACGAGGAAGAACATGTTGTATATGTGTCTGAGTTTGAAGATGAAGAGGATGATGTGACAGCCCCTATTGAGTCACAAGTGGAAATGACGGACTTTAAGTTTGATTTTGATCCCCACTTTGAGAATGTAGCAAAGTTAGCTGATGAGTGTATGGCGGATTATACGGATCATGATAGTGGCTATAACTTTGATGATGATTTTCATAGTGATGAAGAAGGCAATAATAACAAATTTGTCACCCTGCGCAAGATAAGGTTAAAAGAAATAAGGAAGGAGTATGAGGGTAGGGCGAATGTCAAGAAGGGAGAGTTTTTTGTAACAGAAACATTTAAACACCCCAAGGAAATCAAAGATAAGCTCAGAATGTATGCGTTGGAGTCCCGAAGAGATATTAGGATTGAAAAGTGTGACCAAGAAAGGATTCGAGCGATGTGTAGAGGGACTGTTGTGGGTTATGCCAGAAATGATACAGGAAGTTGTCAACCATCAGCTTCTTCTTCGCAGTCAAAGGGAAAATTTGCAAGTACCAAAACCTATAAAAAAAAGAGCAAGGCCATGTACGAATGGTCCCTACATGTGTCAAAAGTGGGTGATGAAAGGAGTTGGAGTGTCAAAACATTAAATGATGAACATAAATGCCTACAAACAAGAAAAATTAAATTGTTGACTGCACGATTCCTTTCATCCGAGGTTGCTAAAATTCTTGTTAGGGACCGCACAACGCCGACAGCTGCAATAGCAATGGAAATAAATGAAAAATTGCAGCTTGATGTCCCGACCACAAAGATATCAAGAGCAAGGGAATTTGCTCAGAAACAAATTGACGGCGACCATGAAGAACAATATGCCAGTCTTAGGGATTACGCTTTGGAATTGAAGAATAGAAACCCAGATACAACTGTGAAGATTCAAGTTGAAGCAAACCCTGATTCAAGTGTTTCTTCAAGGGTTTTCAGACGGATCTATGTTTGTATTGGTGCATTGAAAAAAGGTTACAAAGCAGGCAGAAGGGACATACTAGGGCTGGATGGGGCGTTTATCAAAGGACATCACACTGGTCAAGTCTTAACTGCTGTTGGTGTCGATAGCAATAATGGCCTCTATCCAGTTGCTTATGCAGTGGTTGAAACTGAGTCCAAGAGTTCATGGTTATGGTTCCTTAGCAATCTTGGAGATGACCTTGATTTGCAACCAAATTCAAACTTCACCTTTATATCCGACAGACAAAAGGTATAAACATTGTGTAAATTTAGTTACTTGATTTCCAATCCAATTCAATCCTCATTACCATAGTAAGTTTTGTACCAATCTACAGGGAATATTACCAGCCATTGCAGAACTGTTTCCTGCTGCTGAACATCGCTTCTGTGTGCGACACATATATGACAACATGAAGCAGTTATTTAAGGGGGAGAGTATCAAGGAGCTTGTTTGGAGGTGTGCCAGAGCATCAACAATCCCTGAGTTTAATAGAGGAATGGAAGAGCTAAAATCAATCGACTCTAAAGCTTATGACTGGTTAAGGAAGATACCAGCATCATCATGGTCAAGGTCACATTTTTCAGGTACACTATACACATATTATGACTTTCATCTGTACTATTAATGATATTGAAAATGATTTTGATATTATGACTGTCATCTGTAATGTTAATAAGTTTAAAAGTGATGTTGATATTATGACTGTCATCTGTAATATTAATAAGATTAAAAGTGATGTTGAAATTGATATATTGGTTACAGGGAGAGCTAAATGTGACATCCTTCTTAACAACTTATGTGAATCGTTCAATAGCAAGTTAGTGGGCGGCAGAGATCAACCAATCATTGGTTGTTTGGAATACATCAGGCAGTATCTTGTGAAGAGAAGTGTTAGTGTGCAGCATGTAATAGACAGATGTGAAGGTCTCTTAACCCCAACAGCAACTAAAATTTTAGAAACCATCAAGGAGGAAGCAAATGAGTATAAGGTTTTATGGAGTGGGGGGGGGATACATACCAGTGTGCGGGAGGTTGGGGTGACCAATGTGTTGTGAATATGCCGAAAATGGAATGCACATGTAGGAGATGGGAACTCACTGGTATTCCATGTAAGCATGCTGTTGCGGCTATCAACGACATGGCTAAACACAGCAAGGAATCAAGTGACAACATGGTTGTGATCCCAGAGGATTATGTGCACCAATGCTATTGGTTAACCACATGGAGGGCGATGTATCAACACAAGATTGAAGGAATTGTTGATCGACACTTTTGGCCCAATTGCCCTATCCCTAGTGAACTAAAGCCACCTCACTACCATGTTCCAATTGGGAGACCACGGAAGAAGAGAAGAGTGTCAAGGGATGAGATTGCTGAACAGGTTATGAAAAAATCAACGGTCAAGAATGGGAAGCTGTCAAAAAGGGGCAAGACTGTCAAATTTGGTGCATGTGGTGGGCAGGGTCATAATAAGAGAGCTTGTACGGGACGAAGAGGCAACCAAGGGACAAGAAGAAGGGAAGGAGTACCAGATGAGGTACAAGAAAGATCATGTCAGCCAGTGGGATCTTCTGCAACAGAGGTGGGAGCAGGGCCAAGCCAGCCAGTTGGAACACAAGCAAGTGAGGTAGCAGGAGGGCCAAGTCATCAAGTTGGAACACAAGCAAGTCATGTATCACAATCTACTGGGAATGGTGGAGGTCAAAGGAAGAGTAGGATTAAGAGAAAAGCCAAAATCGCCAAGTGAGTCAACACAATTGTGATGGTGCAATAACCTTTGGTTGGTTATTTGTTTATGTGTTTTAACACAATGACTGTATGGATTGTTTAACTGAGTTTCTATCTTCTAGACAATAATTTGTACGTGATTTGTTTTTTAGACTTGATTAATCAGGAATGGTATTTGTTTTCATTTTGGTTTACCATCATTATTTGCTGCATAATGTTGTGCACAATTTGTGGTTTGCTATCAGCATATACTTATTTGTTGTTTTATGTTGTGCACAATTTGTGGTTTGCCATCATCATATACTTACGTATATTGAATGACCCAACATGCCCACTACATAAGTATACCGAATGACCCAAAGTTGTTTTGACTTTTTGTAAGTCAAAGTTGATAAGGAACCAGAAACCAAGTTTACTGCATATAATAACAAGGACAACCAAAACAACGATGATCCCACTATACTGCTAAAATAAAACACTTTTTATTAACATGAAGGTCAATACACACCAGGGATGACCTTATACCCTGTGATGATACAATCCAGAAAGATGGTAACACACCTAAAGCAACTTAATGGCAATGAAAAAAAAGAGCCAACTAAAAATAAGAAACTTGTTGAGCTTCTTAATCCGCTGATCCTTCTCCCTCATCAAACTCACCTGCTCCTCCAACTCTTCTTCAAGCTCGTTCCTCGCCCTCAACAGGCCAGGAATCACAGCAACTGCTCGGAAACACATTGGAGGATCCGTCCATCCAATAAACCCACATGAAGGACAACAGTAGAATCGTCTTCCTGGGTTCCTGTTTGTCCAGCTTGTTTTGATTATTGCTTGTTTCCCACAGTCACAGATCACGACCATATTTTTTGCCGGATTTCGGAAAGTGTGAAAGTTTGATGTGCTGCAACATTCATATTTAACTGGGAGTGGATATTGTACCGTTTGTAAAAAAGGCAAACAATCGCTTGCAAATTTAGTCCCTCAAGCTACAGTGTCACTAGCTTAGTACCCGATGAACAGTGAAATGACGATACTACCCTCAACTACGTGGCACTTAACGGGAAAATTAACGGAAAATGGCTCTCAGTGGCGATTTTGTGAAAATGTGGAACGTGGGTGGCTTTTTTGCACTACTTTTTGTCTCGGTCCCGTTTTTGCAATTTTGTAGAACGTAAAGGACCATTTTTGCACTTTACCCAAAAGAAAAAGTACGGAACACAAACCGATAAAGAAAATAGGTAAAAAGTGAATTGGTGAGTAAAAGGTGAGCCATAAATAGTATTTAACTATTTATAACGACACCTCCTCGCTATATGACTATATCTTCGACACATAAAGACATATTCGTTATCTCAAAAATCAATAGCATTTAGGTGTTGTTGATACAAAAGTTGGGCGTACCTGGTTATTGGGCTCTTGCTCTCGTACCAATTCTCTTCTTAGCACTTGTTACCTGCGTACTAAGAAAATAAAACAACACCGTTAGGCTTATCGAGGGATTGTCTCCCCCGATTAGACTCCGGCGTGAGAGTAAGTAATCGATTTAGGGTTCTCTTAAAGAGTTAGGGTTTGTATATCGTACCTTGAATGAGGGATGTCATTCCTTATATAGGGGCTGAAACCGTGTAGGTTTCTTGCTCCTTACTTTTCATATACGTAATGCTTATCCGGGGTAAGGATATCTATTCCATGAATAGGTAATCCTTATCGCATACCCGGCTTAGTTTGGTTGGGCTTTGGGCTTCGTGAGCCCAGGCCGTGTTTATTATGGCCCATTATCCGTTATAATAGCCCACTCGTGGTGGGTTTGGGCCGAGTAATGTTTATCATTTGGGCTCGTGGCCCAACTATAGACTATACGTCATCATGTCCCCCCAGTCTAGTGTGCGCGGCTCGTAGCCGCGGATACTAGACTTAATATTATCAGCGGTAAGCGTGGTGGGAGATCAAGGAAATATTACCGCCTATTTTTGAAGTGCAATGCACCTAACCATAAGTATTTCAAACGGATACCTCGAAAATCGGGGGTGGTGTCCACGTAGCCCTCGTAATTCGGGAAAAAGTGCATGTACCCGTTCGACTCCCAGCCATACGTTTTCTGTGAGTGGGTTCCACGTGGAGAGAAATTAGGGTTTTTACCACTCCCTATATAAGAGTCACCGCCCCCCTTTTTACAATCACGCAGTAAAACACACACTGATCACTATTCACCTTCTTTGAGAGCTTTTTTTTGCAAAGAAGCTACTTCATTTTCATAGGTAATTTGTGTGCGTCCCACTTAGGATTCTGATGAAAATGGTTGCACAATTGGAGGATTTTCGCTCTGCGATGTCCATTGAGGATGTTACTCAGTTTACGTCCGACTATTTCGTGCCTCTGGATGTCCGTCCAGAGGCTCCAGATGTCGACGCGTGTATAGCTGACTTCCCCGAAGGGAAAATAGGGCTATACACGAAATTTTTTGAGTACGCGAATTACCGCGTACCCATATCTATTTTTCTGAGCAATTTGCTCAATCACTATCGCCTTCACATCTCTCAGCTGCACTGTATAGGTGCGGCGAAGGTGTCGAATTTTGAAGTAAACTGCCGTTTACTTGCGATAGAACCGACCGTGGCCTTGTTCCGCTCTTTTTACCACACGACGTGGTCAAATGGTTGGGTTTCTTTTGCGAAGCGCCAGGGGGTGCTTCAGTGTTATACGGAGAAAGTTGACGCCCTAAAGAATTGGAAGGAGTACTTCTTTTGGGTTGATGACGTGGTTTTTCCCTTTCCCTATGAGTTTTATACTCAGGATTCATTACCAAGGGATGGGCACCCCGCACCCGGTTCCTACAGGCTTGCTGACGCGCAGACTCTAGATGCCAATCGACTGGCCATTAACCCTTATCCGGAGGAGTTTTTGGTACATGTGGGGTCGAGCCGCGCTTATTTTGGCGCTGCGGATGAGGTTCCTACTTTCTTAAGTGAGGATGGCCGGGGTGGGTGTTCATCCCTTATACTTCAAGCTTTGTAAGTCTCTTTTTATATGCGCGCTTTAAATAACTAATCCGTTTTTTCTTTCTTTCCTTCTTGATGTGCGCAGAGATGGATTTGTTTGCTGTTGTTAAGCTGGACAAGCCGAAGCTGGTAACCATAGGGGTGCGCCCTTTGAGGGAAGGGGAGCAGCCCCTATTGGAGGCGACGGATGGGCATTTGACCGTCCTGTCTGAGGTGGTCCCTGAGAACACGCCACCGCTCCAAGTGACGCCTGTCCAGAGCGTGGCACCTGATGCGCAGGTGGCGCCCACTGTGGAGGTGGTGCCTAATGTGGAGGTGGCGCATGAAGAGGCGCACTCGGGGTCGTCTGACAGCATAAAGATCCTTAAACCGGAGGAGGTGCTGAAGGAGGAAGTTGCGCAAAATATTAAGCGCAAGGGAGAGACCGGGGGCAGTGGGACCAGGAAGAGGCGTCGTCATGTCATTGGGGACGCGGAGTCCAATGCGGAAGATACATCTACTTCTGGCGCGGGGTTAAAGGTTGTTGAGGCTTCTCCGTTTCTGTAAGTGTCTGCGCTTTTATCATCTTTCTCCCTCTTTTTATCGTATTACTTGTTGTAATATTCACTAATTGTTTTTTGTTGCGTAGGGATGATGCTGCGAAGAATGATGGAGTCTTCGTTGATGAGGTTTCCTCTCCACAGAATGAAAACAGGGAGGGGAAAACCAAGGTTGCTGATGGTGGCGAGGCGCAGCAGCTGATGGATGAGCTGGCTGTGACCGCTGCGCGCCAAGCTGAGCTGGTGGCTCAGCTAAAAGAGAAGTATGTCGGGGAGAGCAGTGCTCTTGCCCAGAAGGATGAGGAGTTGGCGAAACTCCGTGCGCAGTTGGCTAATGCGCAAGTGGAGCTGGAGGCCTCGTGGGCGTATGCGGAAAAGATCGCTGGGGATAAGGTGAGTATGCTAGTCGACCTTAAGTATGCGAGGGCCAAGCTAAATCAGATAAAGGCGAAGGCGTCTTGGTCGGTGGCCTACCTTGAAGGGAAGAGGGCTGAGCATCATGCCAGCGTCCAGGAGTTCCAGGAACGCATCGAGAAGGTGATTGCGTTGCAAGAGGAGAAGCTGCGCGCCCTCAGTATAGAGTATGACGAGGAGCTGTATCCGCACTTGATGTCTACTATTGCTGAGCGCAGGTATTTTTGTTTACTTGTCTGCATAATCACTTTATCGCCGTGCTTTTTACTTACACAAATTGTCTTTGTGAATACAGGTGGTTGATTAGCCATGGGCTGCGCCTGGCAGCCATGGGCACGCTAGAGTCCCCAGAGGTGGTGGACGCCTTTGGGAAGGTGGTGCACTGTGCAATGGCGCGTGGCAGGTCCCAAGCTATGGAGGATCTCCACGAGGCTAAGTTGCTGAAGAAGGACTTGGCGGAAGTTCCTGGGTACAGCCCCACAGCTTATGATGAATTGCTGCAAGCAATGGCGGGGTTGAAGGTTCTTGAGTTGCCGCACATTGGGAGGCTGGAGCGCGATCAAGATGACCCTATAGATGTACTGATGGCGGGTTTGACATTGCAGCGCCATCTTGGGGATAATGCGGAAGGGGAACCAGATTACTATCTGAAGCCTGATGTTTCGCAGCTTCAAGTTCCTGTATTCGCGCGGCCTCGTGACATCCTCAAACCCTTTGCTCTTGAGAAAGAAATTCCTTTGAAGGAAGTGCTAGAGCGACATGAGCAGAGGGTTGCTGTGAAGAAAGGTATTAAGGGTAAGGCCGTGATGTGTGGCATTGGCGCTGCACACGTCCCTAGGACAGATGGTGTGCCTGTCAGCGTTCCAACTGTGTCTATGCGGGATGCCATAATTTTGAGGAAGCTGCAGGAGGCGGGGAGTTCCGCCGCCCCGGAGGAGAGTCCTGAGCATCGTCATAGCATATAGGCTTGTTGTACTTTATGTTTTTGCCTTGTAATATTTGTAAATAACTTATGAATAAGATAATGTTTTTGTTTAAGTTCGTGACTTAAAATATTCTTGCATTGTTTGCCAGAAATTATTTAACCAAGTTTTTTAAGTGCGTGACTTTAAGAAATACTTGCATTGTTTGCGAAGTTTTTGGTATTTGACCAAGTGTGTTGGCTCGTTATTTGCTAAGCTTGTACAGTGTACTTAGTATGTGCGCATCCGTCGTGGGGTGCGAACGCGGAACTTACCTTGACGTCTCAAGAGTAAGGTGCTTAGCAAGGATACGTGATCCTATGTTGATGGGTATGCAGCCCTCTTACTCAACAAGTGAATTAGTAGGTTAACTTATCCTTTATGCCTTTGTAGGTCTTTAAGTGGTGCATGCACGCCATGTAGGCAATTAAAAATGTAAGATAACAATATTGACATTTATTATGTATGCAATAAAGTAAAATGCGCTATGGAGTTAGCTAAAAACCATAACATGTGAATTAATACTTGCAAGTTTTGAAAAAATAAAAAAAACAATTCCTAGGAAAGAAAAAAGAACAAACACTTATTGGGCATCACGTAGGATGCGAGGGTGTCTGTGTAAGGGCCGTAGCCTAGAAGTAACATCTTTTAAGATTGCAGATGTTCCAGGTGCGCGCTAGGTCTTGGCCTTCCATATCGCGCAGTCTGTATGCGCCGTTGCCGAGCGCGTCTGTGACCTCGTAAGGTCCTTCCCATTTAGGTCCGAGCTTGCCTGTGTCTTCTGCGTGGCTCGCGTCGTTGGCGCGGTAAACAAAGTCTCCTGGTCTAAATGAAGTGTGTTTGACCTTTGCATCATAATACTTCTTCATTTTTGCCTTAGTCTTTGCTTCGCGTATAGCTGCGCGTTCGCGTCTTTCTTCCAGTATGTCTAAGTCTATGCGCCGTTCCTTGTCGTTTGTCGTGACGTTGACCTCTGCTGTGCGTATAGTTGGCATTCCTTTCTCAGCTGGTATGACGGCTTCTGTTCCATAGACTAGGGAAAATGGCGTGTCGCCAGTACTGGTTTTTATTGTTGTGCGATGTGCCCACAAGACATGCGAGAGCTCATCTACCCACCTTCCTTTGTGTTTGTCAAGGCGCGCTTTTATTCCTTCGCCTAGACTGCGATTCGCGCGCTCGACTAGGCCATTAGTTTGTGGGTGTTTGACTGAAGCAAAGTGTTGTGTGATGTTTAATTGTGCGCACCAATCTTTGAATGGGTTATCACAGAATTGTTTTCCGTTGTCTGATATGATCGCGCCCGGTAGTCCGAAGCGACAGACAATGTTGTCCCAGACAAAGCGTTTGACTTGGTTTCCCGTGATGTTCACCACCGCTTTTGCTTTGATCCACTTCGTAAAGTAGTCTATGGCCACGATGAGGAACTTTACTCCTCCAGCTGCGACAGGGAAAGGTCCTGCGATGTCAATACCCCATTTGTAAAATGGCCATGGTGAGGTAATTGGTGTTAGCTCTTGTTGTGGTCGGCGCGGAATTGGCCTATGTACTTGGCAATTGCTGCACTTTCTTATCAGATCGCGTGCATCGCGATGCATTGTTGGCCAATAGTATCCTGACCTTAGAGCGCTTGCCACCACGGATCGTGGCCCTGAGTGCATACTACATGACCCAGCATGAATTTCGCGGAGTACGTAGTCTGCTTGGAGGGGTCCAACACATCTGAGCCATGGCTGTAAGAAAGACCGTCGATAGAGTACGTTGTCGCGTAATTCAAATCGTTGTGCTGTGCGCCGTATTCTTCGAGCGTCTTTATGATCTTGGGGTAGGATTCCCTTGCTAATAAATTCGATGATAGGTGTCATCCACGTAGGATCTTGTTCCTCTATCACTGTTGATATCTCCATTTCCAAGATTGACTTGTTTTTTAGGGTTTCTACCAGTACCTGTTTTGAGAGGTGTGCGAAGCTTGTGGATGCGATCTTGCTGAGTGCGTCCGCCTTCCTGTTATCTCCTCTAGGCACCTGTTTTATTGTGAACCTATCAAAGTTTTTGATCAAAGATTTTGTCTTTTCCAGGTATTGGATCATGTGTTCATCCTTAGCTTCATATTCACCTAGCACGTGGTTAGCAACTAGACGCGAATCTATATTTGCTTCTAGGTTGCGAATGCCCATTTGGATTGCGATGCGTAGTCCGGCTAGTAGGGCTTCGTATTCTGCCTCATTGTTTGTGGCTGTGAACTCAAAGCGTAGCGCATAGGTGAATTCCATACCTTCTGGATTTGTAAGAATGAGGCCTGCGCCTGATCCATCTACACATGAAGACCCATCTGTGAACAGGATCCAGGGTTCCTGTAAATCTGTTCTAGCTGCAGATGTCGGGCTGTCGCTGTCTGGCTTTTCCACGATAAAATCGGCTAAGACTTGTCCTTTGGTTGCAGTGCGCGGCCTGTATGAGATGTTATACTCACTTAGCAGTACACTCCATTTTTGTAGGCGTCCTGATGCGTCAGGCTTAGAGATAACTTGTTTAATTGGCTGATCAGTGATTACAACTATTGGATGCGCTTGAAAGTATCTGCGCAGCCTTTTGGCTGCGAACACTAGAGCCAAGACCAGCTTTTCCATAGCACTGTAGTTAACCTCTGTTTTCTTTAGGGCTTTGCTTACAAAATATATGGGTGTCTGGACGGAGTCTCTGTCTGTCAATAGTACTGCGCTGACTGCTCCATGGGTTGCCGATAAGTACATGATTAGTTCTTCCCCTGGTCGCGGTGCGACGAGTTTGGGAAGAGATGCCAGATGGTTTTTAAGTTGTTGGAAAGCTTCTTCTGCTTCGTTAGTCCAGCGAAAGTCTCCCTTTTTTGTGCACTTCGTGAGTATTTTAAAGAGGGGAAGGGATTTGTCTGCTGACTTAGATAAGAAGCGATTTAGCCCTGCTAACTTTCCATTCAGTGACTGGACTTCTTTGAGTGTGCGCGGGGATGGGAGATCAATAACAGCCTTTGTCTTCTCTGGGCAAGGTTTGATTCCATCGGGTTCTATCAAATATCCGAGGAACATGCCTTTAGTTGCGCCAAAGGTGCACTTCTTGTGATTCAACTTCATGTTGATCCGCCCCAACGTTCGGAATGTTTCCTCGATGTCGCGCACCAATTCGTCCTCTGTATGGCTTTTGATGACAAGGTCGTCAACATAGACTTCCAAGTTGTGGCCTACTTGTTTTTCGAAGGCTGTGTCCACCAGTCGTTGGTATGTCGCGCCTGCGTTCTTCAGGCCAAAAGGCATTTTTGTGTAGCAGTATACTCCTTGACTGGTGTGGAAAGCTGTTTTTTCTTCATCTTCCACTGCCATCTGGATCTGATGATACCCTTTATATGCATCTAGGAAGCATTTGAAAGGGTATCTGCACAAGGACTCGACCTTCCAGTCTATCTCTGGCAGTGGATAGCAGTCCTGCGAACATGCTTTGTTGAGGTCCATGAAGTCCACGCACATCCTCCAACTGCCATCGCTCTTTTTTACCATAACTGGGTTAGAAAGCCAGTCGTGATAGTATACTTCGCGCATGATGCCTGCATCCACTAGCTTATGTACTTCTTCCAGAATAGCCTTTGCACGATCTGGGGCCTGGCCGCGTTTCTTTTGTCGTATTGGAGGGTATCCTTGTCGGATTTGTAGCTTATGTTCTGTGATAGAGCGCGGTACTCCTGTCATATGCTTTGGTTCCCATGCAAAGATGTCTAGGTTCTTTTGCAAGAGTGCGCATACAGCTGCTTTACCTTTGTCAGATAAAGATCCTCCAATCGAAACTTGTTGTTCCTGATAATCTGGGTGAATAGCGACTTTTAAATTTGGCGTTTTGTCCGTGCGCTGTTCTGGAGTAGTCTCTGCTTCGGTTGTTACTGCGATGCATTCTCTTGGTGGTACTGTTGTGTTATAGAGAGTGACAATTCCCCCTTTCACTGGGAATTTAAGCATTCCGTGCGCTGTGGATGGTACCGCGCGCATGGATGATATTCCCGGTCTTCCAATGATTCCATTGTATGGTGAAGGAGACTTTATTACCATAAAGTTTATCCATGTTGCGGTTGAGTGTTGTTCATCTCCTACGACCACCAACAAGCGTAACTGCCCCATGGGCCAAATCTTTTCTCCTGTGAATCCTGTTAATGATGTTGTAGCTGGTATCAGCTGACTTTGGAGTTCAGGTCGCAGTCTTTTGAAACAGTGATCGTACAGGATGTCCGCGGATGCTCCTCCATCAATGTACAAGCGGTGGATGTCATGTCCCCCTGTATGTATTTCAATGGTTAGAGGCTCCACGACTGCGTTGTCCGCAGCTATAGTAGGGAAGGATATCTCTTTTTCTGGAGAGAATTTTTGGCTGACTTTTTGCTTTATCTTGCGTTGCCATGATTGTATCATGTATATAGTATCAGCTTTTTCCTTTGGGGGTTCTTTCTTGCCCCCGTTTCTCTGTTTATCTTTTCCCTCCTTGATGTTCTTTACGAGGTGGTCCATCCTGCCTTCTCTAACTAGTTTTTCAATTAGTTGTTTTAGTTGGACACACTCGTTAGTTGTATGGCCTTTTTGGCCGTGGTACTCGCAGTATCCACTACCTAGGCGCTTTTCCTCTGCAGTGCGCATTGGTGGTGGTTTTGGGAAGTTCGCACCTTCTGTTACAAATATTTCTCTCGGAGTTTTAGTGAGAGGAGTATATTTGTCGTTGTCTCTTCCACTGCGATAATTCCTGCTGCGGTTGTTGTTCTGATCATGGGATTGTCTCCGTGGCTGTTCTTGTTGCCTATAGTTTGAATATCCTTTTTTGCTATCCGCAGCAGCTGCTTCTCCTTGTATAAAGGATCTAGTGCGCTTTGTTAACTCATCAAAGGTCTGTGGAACTTTGTCATTAAGCTTCCGGATGAGTTCTGGGTTATTGATCCCATTCATGAACCCTGAAATTTTTAGGATTTCAGGACATGCTTTGACTTGTATGCACTCATCCTTGAAACGTTCCATAAAAGCGCTGGTTGATTCCCCTTGACGCTGTTTCACTCTTGCTAGCTCCACAGGGTTTTTAGCGCACTTCTTTCGCTGGGTGAAGTTGAGACGGAATGCTTTCCGTAATTCCTCAAATCCACCGATGCTCCTACGTGGGAGTTTGCTAAACCATGTGCGCGCGTTTCCTACTAACGTGGAATTAAACATGTGGCACCACACAGGCTGTGGCCAATTTTCGATAGTTGCGGCTGATTCGAAAATTTTTAGGTGATCGTCAGGATCACCTGTTCCATCATATGTTTTCACGTTAGCGGGCATGCGCCTGCGTTTGTGGTCTGAGTAATAGCTGATGCGCCGTGTAAACGCATCAATTTTCTGGCGTCGCCTTGGGAGAGACATATCTTCATTCTCTTCTTCGCGACGTCTTCCTCTTGACTTCCAGTGTCCTGTTTCTTTATCCTCGTTGTCCGAGGAGTCGCTGGAAGAAGGGTAGTCTCTTTTTCGGCGCTTGCGCCTGCTTCTTTCAGAAGAAGAACTTGAGGGATCTCTGCTTGGGGATCTTCTTCTCCCCAATCTGTCTTGGATCCTCCTACTCCCAGGTTTGGAAGATCCTTGGCTTGGCGAATGTTGAGGCCCTAATCGATCATGTATTCCCCGACTGCCAAGTCTGGAGTGGACATTGGTGCGCCTCTCGCTGTCTCCTGAGTATTGTGAATCAGATATCGTACCCAACCTATCATGGATAGTGGTACGTTCTGCGCGTCTTTCTCGTGGGTGACGCAGTGGTGATGGTTCGCGTTCAGGACCAAAATTGAGTCGGGCTTGTAGGTTCGCGCTTGCTCTTCTTGTTGCTCTTCTTGCATGAGGGCGGTTGTAAAACCTCGCGAAAATTCACATAATTAACTTCGGTTAATTTAATAAATATTCTTTGTCATCATTGTAATTGCCATTTTTACGGGGAAATTTAAAATTTTCCTTGTATATTGAAATGGACACGATTACAATATTTTCAAATTCGTCAAACGACAAAACAAGTTCTCGACAAAATTAACAAAATATTTATTTAACTAAACCTAATTAATAAACTTAATTACTAAACCAAATCGGGCCCTTAATCCCCCTAAACCCAACCGGCCCACACCCAAAACCCAAAAATCCATTACTAATAATAATATTAATCGACTAAACCTACTCCAAATCGTCTCGTTCATTTCTAATTTTTGCACACAACCTATGTATATTTTTGCCCATCCTCGTTAAGCTCCTAGCCGACTATTAGTGTGTCAAATCTTACGTTCATACGTTGAGATTTGATACGTTTTTAAAAGGTTTTCCGTTTGGCCATCACTCGACCCAAACGATTCGTGAATTATTCATTTCTTATCCGTTTTTGTTCCCGTTCGTTACTATGAGTTTCTAATATTATTTGTAACATATTTTCATGTGTCAATGATAACTATGATTGACTAAGACTCCTTAAAACGCAAATGAGCAACTCGTTTGCTAATAAAAATGGATGTCGACATATTTAGAACTCACAAGGACGATTCATATTTGTCTACCTTTCACAAACCATTTTTAATATTACTCTAGCTATCTTAGGACTCCTATTCCCTGGCATTGCATAGTAGTTCTTGTCCCATGCAATAATTTACACCATACGAAATACAAAAACTTCCATATATACCATACCCGATCGTCCCTTTTCTTCTCCATTCATTCACAAGTCGTTTCTACTCTTTTCTCTATTCTAAAATACCTAAGAACGACCAAGGAAACTTTGCAAGATCGTTTGGAAGTAAGACGTTTGTAACTTCTTGTTATACGATCCATACTTGTCTCTTCTAGTCGAACGTGTATCTATACTACTCTTTTCATCCGTTTCTCTCGACTCTCTACCACCCTAGAGGTGTAGTAAGTCGTTTCCAATCCTTCTCATCTCATACTACTCGTTACTTTCATTACATGCATCATGTTTATTATTTTTCAAACATATATTAACTTTGCATTAAATTTTATGTACGTATATACATATAGAAAGTATTACGTGACTAGCCTCTATCTTGGAAGGCCTAGGAGTCACGTATCACGCTTAAAATATGTTTAAAGTTATTGTTCATGCATCATATTTACTTGTTTTGAAATCTTATATACACGTATAAAATCATGCATACATAGAAATATTACTAAGTCACTTTCTCATATATAAAACGAGCTAAACATCATACAAAAGCGACGTATATCTTTTTATTTCACGTAACAAGCATATCATATTTTTCTACGTACTAATAGACCACCTAGAAAACTATTAGTTTCATATACACAACTTATAAAAATATTCACGTTTTGACACCCTACTCGAGCCAAAGCAAATCGACATGAACCAGATTTTTCAAAACCAAACTTATATAAAAATTGTTATGGTTGTCGAGTGGGCTAAAACAAGGCCCAACAAGACCTTACGTTTTAACAGCCCACTGGGCCCATAAAATATATTTTTAGAATCACAAAGTAAGCCCAAGTTCAAGCCCAAAAGAATTTTCATGCCCTCGCCTCTAAAATTTTAAATGGGCTTATATAATGTTTCGTTAAGGCCCATTAGATAGAAAAATAAGCTTTTTATGAAATAAGCAGTTGAAATAAGCTAGAAAGTAATAAAAGAAGCCAAGGAAATTTTTATAAAATTTTTATAATCACTTTTGCTAAAATAGGACTAAAAATGTAACGCGACGACACGTATAGGGACTAAATGTGAAAACTGTGAAAACTAAGGACTAAAATTGTAGAAACAGAAAGAAAGGATAGAAATTGATAATATAATATTGTTACAAGTTTAGATTGTAATATTGGACATGTAGGGGACTATAATTGTAAATATATATAAAAAGGACTAACGGTGTGACGCTAACGCCGTTAGTATAAAAGTTGTAAAATTGGAAAAAAAGACAAGGACTACACTTAATCTATTTGACATTCTTATTTTATTTTCTATTTTACGACAACCCTCACGTCATATGCATTTTTGTTTCATTTTATATATATATATATATATATATATATATATATATATATATATATATATATATATATATATATATATATATGTATTTATTAAATTTTCGTTAATAGTGTATATAACTTTATATTAACTAATTTTTGTTACATATTATCATCATCATTAAAAATAGAAAAGCTTTAGAAATAATAACATAACTTGTCATATTATTTTAAACATAAGCATATCATTTGCATATCATTCATTCATCATAACGATTATTTATCCATCGTTATTCGTTTCATATTTGCCAAATCGTATTTGGTCAAATTCTCAGATAAATTTATTTATCAGGTTCCTTATCAAAGACGTTTCCATAAATCGTTTCCATAATCTCATCCTATCTTACTTTTCATCATTTTCAAATCAATCCAGGTGAGTCATAGCCCCATTTTAAATAATTGTTTTTAACTCATTGGGGGAGATACATGCTTACATATACTTTGATAATTTGATAAGTATATGAAATAAAATAAAATATATGATTCAAATCAATTTCCTAATTGATATTAAAATAATATAATTTGTAATTTATAATATATTGATATTCCCAATGTGATTATTGTGGTATGTGAAGAATTTATATTGATGAATTATTTGACTGAAATATTGATATTCATGTGAAAATTGTTCCCAATTCGATTATTGGGATATGTGATATAGATGTGTTACCGGCGATATTTTCAAATTGAATTTCTGATACTCAAGCGATACTATTTTCAAACTGAATTTCTGATACTCAAAAGATGATATTTTCAAATTGAATTTCTGATACTCAAGCGATACTATTTTCAAACTGAATTTCTGATACTCAAAAGATGATATTTTCAAACTGAATTTCTGATACTCAAGCGATACTATTTTCAAACTGAATTTCTGATACTCAAACGATACTGTTTTCAAATTGATTTCTGTGATACGATACTTGATTTCATGATGTTATGCTAAATGAACCCATAAGTCCTTGATATTGCCTAAGTTAGCTTATCGCCATAAAGCCCCTCTATCATGAGCCATTAATCACTGAAAAGTGAGCGCGAATATAGTGGACAGCTTCGAAACCTGTTTCGGGTTGACCTCCGATCCCACTAATGCTTGACGGAATGCCAATTGCAATTGGTTAGCCGCATTAGTCGGGATACACTATATTTGAGTAAAAATAGGAATTGGCAAATCACCTATTACACGAGGGCAAATTCATCATTGATTTGATGAACACCCGCCGTTTACGGTATTTGTTAACGTCTTGCGTGTCATGAGGCTTGGTGCAATATCTATAAAGGAATAGAATATATGTATTCAACATATATTTAGATACAGCTGTATAGGTTCGCCCATATGTGAATTGTTTATCTGATCAATTTAGTATCATGAGTTTCCAGCTCATGTTAAGATTATTGATGATTTATTGAAAATGATTGAATATTTATATGATTTATTTGTGATTATATTCGATATATGTTTCATTTCTGTTTGTATTTTATTAATACCAAATATTCCTGAAATCTAACAAAATAAAGGGTTTTTCCTAAAACTCTATGAACTCACCAACCTTTGTGTTGACACTTTTAAGCATGTGTATCTCAGGTAATTGAATGGAGCAGGACAAGACACGGAGTGGGCATTTATTACTCTGATAAATTAAAATGGTGTAAAAATCAAATTTGTCATTTTTACAAGTCTTTATATCTTTTCATAAGATTTTAAATCAAATGGTTCATCTTTTATCAAAATTATTATTTAAATGACAAATGATTTTCAAAATGTTTCTTTCAAACCGTTTTATTGGTTAAAACTTCGATCCTCACCGTAACACCCAAATTACTTTTTCGCTGCGATAAACTTTAAAAATAGGGGTGTTACAGCGGTTAGGATTTCATAATTTTGGGATACAAAATTTCCCAAAGTTAGATCGGGTGCGTCCTCAGTTGTTGCAAGAATTTCTGCCTCAGTATTAGGCACCCTGTTTCGTTCAGGTGCGCCTGGCGTCGCAGTGTTGTTCACTGCGGGTGTGGCTTGATGAGGAGTGGTGAAGAGGGTGCGCTGGAGTTCCTCAACGCTTGGGACCACTGGTGTGACTTGGGTAGTCCTTATAGGCAGTTCTACTGCTAGACGAGGTGGGGTTGTTCCTGCCTCGTGGTGACCAGGTGCGCTGGTTGTACCAGCAACTTGTCTGGAGGTCAGATCTTGTTGATTCTTCCTTTGATGGTCACGCTTTTCTGACTGCGGAGTCCGCTGGCTTGAATTCTTATGTTTCGTCATTCTAGTTCTTAGTAGGGTCCCACGGATGGCGCCACTTGTTGATACAAAAGTTGGGCGTACCTGGTTTTTTGGGCTCTTGCTCTCGTACCAATTCTCTTCTTAGCACTTGTTACCTGCGTACTAAGAAAATAAAACAACACCGTTAGGCTTATCGAGGGATTGTCTCCCCCGATTAGACTCCGGCGTGAGAGTAAGTAATCGATTTAGGGTTCTCTTAAAGAGTTAGGGTTTGTATATCGTACCTTGAATGAGGGATGTCATTCCTTATATAGGGGCTGAAACCGCGTAGGTTTCTTGCTCCTTACTTTTCGCATACGTAATGCTTATCCGGGGTAAGGATATCTATTCCATGAATAGGTAATCCTTATCGCATACCCGGCTTAGTTTGGTTGGGCTTTGGGCTTCGTGAGCCCAGGCCGTATTTATTATGGCCCATTATCCGTTATAATAGCCCACTCGTGGTGGGTTTGGGTCGAGTAATGTTTATCATTTGGGTTCGTGGCCCAACTATAGACTATACGTCATCAGGTGTATTTTCAAGATTAAATACATTGTAACAAGATTCGTGTAATATCCATACATGACATATTGAATGTCTTTCAAGTTTCAACTATAAATAGTGACCTTGAATTAGTTGTTGCGTATATATATAAAATTCATTAGTGGTTGCTAATTAATCCATATATCTCAATGGCTTGAAAGCTTAGCAACAATAATGTGCATTGCTTTAAAAAAGACATGATGTTTTTATAAGTGTGTCAAATTGTGCAAAATTTATGCTTATCAATTGTATTATCCATAGAAAGTCGATGTATGCAATAAACATAATTAAACAAGCTTAGTGCAGTCCGCATGTTGTGGCGAGGTTTTAGCAAATAAATTTTGATGTAAAATTAATTTATAGTCGAAGTCAGTATGAAAACCTGATAGGGCATCAAATGATAAATTGATAACTATAGTTTTTGACGTTTTGATCGATTAATTCACAACCGTCTCACAGACTCAAAGCTTGTAAGATCCTCCCCATTAGAACACGGCGTGGACATGTTGTGCTTTCTTTTCCTACTTATTTTTAAGTACTTACATATACGTTAACATGTTATATTAACATTACAAATTTTTTTTCTAATAAATTACAAAAATAGAAAGCGATGTAATCTCTTTTACATCAAAGTATTTTGTCTACACTTCAAAAGTTCAAATCCCTCTTTTGAATTTATGATAAAACTGCTTTTGGCTCTTAAAATTATCTAACTTATAATTGTGCTCATAAAACTGCTTTTGAATTTATGAAACAATACATTTTTTGTACGGATATAGTAATATCAATAGTGCATTAGATATTAGATTGTTGCTTAAAGTAGGGTGAGCAAAACCGCCCGAGTCCCGACAATCGACCCGATCTCAACATAAACCTATAGTCTCGAAACTGAATAATAGCTTTTCGGGTCGGGAGTCGGGATGGATTTTTAGCATTTTCGGGATTCGGAACGGGTCGGGACGGGCCAAAAATCAACAAAATACAAGTAAAAACCGACTACTTTCGGGACGGGACAGGCCAAGAAACTGACTACTTTCAGATCAGCATTCGGTTTACGATTTAAGTGACTTTCAAAATCAAGATTAGTCTGGACGGGTCGGGATCCGGCCCCATGCTCAGCGCTAGCTTAAAGAGTTCTTCAATCCTTGTTTCCTAAACCGGTAAGCAATAAACAACAAAAAAAAAATACAAATCCAATGTCAATGCATATGGTTTTTCTTATCTTTATAAATAGAAAACAAATATAACATACAATTAAAGCTAAGGTACCCCATATGAGCGTAGTAGGGCATTTTAATTTACAATTTGTCAATATCACCTCACCGTCCCAGAGACACATCGTCACTAAAACTTCAATTCATTAAATACAACCTAAAAATATAAGCGAAATTTCCAAAACTGATATAGAAAATGATAATTATTTACAACTTGACTCAACATTTTAACATATTAATACTAAGCGAAAATTACTGACATACCCCTGCACGGAGGGGTATGTCACAAAATACCCCAAGTATCCGCCGTTTTCAAAAGTACCCCAGCATTCCCCTTAAATCCATACGCGACACCAGGGGAGGACACGTGTCAAGAATGTAGCTCGGGCCAAAAAAAATATATATATTTAAGGCATGTCGCGTACAACCATACGCGAGACCCATTATTCCGTACGCGACACCCATAAATTTTGCATGGGGAAGGAGCATTTGCATGGGGAATGAGCATTTTGCATGGGGAATGAATGTTTGACTGGAAAAGTTGCATGGATGGGACGGATGAAAGAATTTGAATGATATATTTGTGCATGTCGTGTATGAACATACACATAACCTACACACAAAAAAAAAAAAAAAAAAAAAAAAAAAAAAAAAAAAAAAAAACTTCCGATTGTTATTGTGTTAGTTTTAGTTTTGGTGTTGTTTGGTTGTTACCGGTGGTGTATTATTGGTGGTGCAGTGGTGGTTCAGTGGTGGTGCAGTGTTCTTGGTGGTGTGGAGTTGTGGTTTAATATTTGTTGCTGGTGCAGTGGTGGTGTAGTGGTGGTGTGGCGTTTTGGTAGTGGTATGTGGTGGTGGTGTGGTTGTTGCTGGTGGTCTTGTTGTGTTGGTGGGGTGGTGCTGTAGTTGTTGCTGGTGGTCTTCTTGTGTTAGTGGCTGTTGTAGTTGAGTAGTTTGTCATAATGGCGGAATATCCGGTAATACTGAAATATAATTTTTTTTGTCATTATAATTATTGTTTATTTGTTACGTATATGTTTTGTAAATATATATTTGTTATGTTTTTTGGTTATTTTAGGATTATCCTGCGCAAGTGACATGTAGGAGTAGGTTGTCTTTAATTCAGGACATTAGAAAACTGATATTGAACACCCCTAAGGAAAAAATGTTTAGAGAAACATGTTTTGGTTGGATGTTAGACATTCCGAATATGCAAGAGAGCGGGGTGTTAGTACACTATTTTTTATGCCACCAAGTTGCTTGCCAAGAGGGAGACACAAACACAGTTCCATTAAGATATCGTGTACGTACTCTTGATCGTTTAGGTGAGGTTGAAATTCAGTTTGGTAGGGAGGAATTTTGTCTAGTCACGGGTTTAAGGTTTGGGGTTGATTTTAGGGAGGCATATATGGAAGGTGCTAACTTATTTAGGAGACGTGTGTTCCCTTCTACTATTGATTCCAAACCTATATACGTTAGAACCTTGTTAGCAATGATAAACAAAGACGTGTTTAATAAGTTGAGCGACAAAGATGGGGTTCGACTTTGTTTGTTAGCTGTATTGATGTTGGTGTTGGAAGGTACTGAGCATGGGAATATAGTAGACGGATTTTTGTTTAGGCTAGTTGAGGATTTAGATATGTGGAATGTCTTTCCGTGGGGGTCGTATATATGGCCAACTTTGTACAATCATCTCCGGGATGCAGTATTTAAGCGTAGGGATAAGCACTTTTCCGCCGACAGGGACCCTACTAAACCTCCTAAGTACACGTTGAATGGATTTCTAGGGGCTTTTAAGGTATGCCATTAATCTATTTATACAGTTCATGTATACATATAATTGTGGTTATTTTAACGAATTAACTTTTTTATTTTTATTTTTTTTAATTTTTTTTTTTTAGATTTGGATATTGGAGATGTTCCCCAGGGGTGCTAGCCCTTATTTTTTCCGTCATCATCAAGTGTTGCATCCCCGGTCCGTTGCATGGAGTTATAATAAATTGGTCGTTAGAGAAAGTATTGACAAGTTTTTGGACGACCAATTGAGGGTGAGTTTGAGATATTCAATTTTTTTCAACTATTATGAATTTAATATTGTTTTATTTTTTTAATGTCATGTGTATTTTCTATGTTTTATTAAAGGTAAGAACACCGTTGCCTAGGCTTACACCGGATGAGTACGAGGAATTATCCGAGTGGTGGCGTGACAGTAACGCGTATTTCCAAGGGCATCCGGTCGCACCCCCGGTTATACAGCCACAAGCAAACATGGATTATGAAATACCTCCGGCTGTGGCACAAAAGTTTGATTATTATGATGAGAAGATTAAAGAATATCAGCTAAAGCTAGACGAGATTGAAAAAATGGTAAACAGTTTGACATCAATTTCTTTTGAGTTTATGTATAAATATTATTGAAAGGTTGTTAATTGTTTCATTAACATTTTTAATGCAGCAAAACCAACTTCGCAATAAACAAGGAGTACATAGAGGAGCAAGCTTTGTTGCAGATGAAAATATTGGTTTTAGTGACTATAGTGTGATTCAAAACACACAGTTTTTTTTTTTTTTTTTTTTTTTTTTTTTTTTTTTTTTTTTTTTTTTTTTTTCTTGTGTTTAGTAATTTTTAATGACGAAATGGTTATATACTAACATTACGTTATGATTTAATATATAGGGATTCCCCCAATCCCACCGTCCATTTAGTGGTCCACCAGATGAGTCTTTCTTTGAAGACCTTCCTACACCGCCCGTTGTGTCTAGGTTTCTGTAGCCTCCCACTATTTTCCTTACGAGTATTATGTACTAATCAAAGTCTATTATATCATTTCAATATTTTATAACACTTGTGACAACAACGAACGCTTGATTCAACGAATATACTATATTACGAATGATCACGACATAAATTGTTATTCACCTATATACTTGGAACGATGCTCACACACATACTATGATAGTCCGAAATCGCGAAAATATTTAACTTTTGTCATTCGCAATATCAAGTGACGTATTTCACAAAAACCGCACTCGACCAACTCCCGAACTCACGAAAATAACTCGTCTAATCCTCATTAAATTCACTAAACATAATTAACAAATAAATCTAAACGGGCCCTTAGTCCACTACCTCAGCCCACCACCGAAACCCACTCAACAAGCCTATGGGCTCAACCCATCTCCCTCGGCCCATTTAACAAACCTGGCCCAAGTTTTAGTTTTAGTTTTCTCCTTATTCTTTCTGTTTTGGAACCGACGAGCAAGAGCAACCAAAACGACCCCTACAATTCTATATCTCGCAAATAACAGGTCAATGTTATCACGCACCTTGATTGACCTCGCACCCAAGAATCACTAACGATGATTATTTCTATTTATCTCGTAAGAATACTACGCTAAAAATCTCGAAAGCTAAGCGTATAAACCACTCGATACAATAGAAATCAACACACTCAAAAAATTTCAGTTCTGCCAGCTCTTTTCGATTTAATGTGACTTCAGACGTTCGCACAAGGTTTTGAATCACGACTAGACTAACCTAAAATCACTAACCTTTGTATAACACATGTACGAATAGAATTACTCCATGAAACACGTCCCCTTGATTCGAGCTGACGAGATGACCAAAACTTTGAAGAAAATAGTGCCAAGACAAAATGTACTCCCTGCTGTCACAGTAAAAAGTTGGGGAGATATCTATAGTTCTATTAATATATAAATGTGACACCTCTCCTCATTCCATGCACTTCATCTACATTTTCGAAAACCATTTCCCCACACTTCAAAACTCACTCCTGCTCGACCAGAAACAAGCCAACCTTGTGTAGCAGCTTTTGAAGTAGTATCGAGGTCAACCCCATAATACCGCGACTTGGACTGTTTGTTCCCCTCCTTCTCTACTCGACATCTCACCACCTTTAAGGTGTAGTAAGCATCCTAAATCCTTACAGCTTCTAAACCTTCATGCATGCATACAATGTCACATTCACTTCTTGTTCATACGTGTGATATATATATACATACGACATATACACCTAGATACATAGCGTGACACGTCACCTTTTTAGAGGGCCTAGGAGTCACGTTATGCTTAAATACAAGTTTGTTTTACATCTCATACATCATAGATCTTAATATCCTACTCAACATGTTATTAGTCACGAAAAAGTAATAGAAACATTGTATTTTCATACGTACATGCATATATAAAGTTGTAACGAGACACGCCACCTTTATGGAAGGCATAGGAGTCTCTTTATACATCATTTACATCTTTATTTCACATTACATGCATCATATGACTCGCCCTTAATTGTTACCCTACTCATACATACGACCAGATTCAAAAAGAAAAATATAGAACTTGTTATTTCATGTGAGCAACTCGACTCAGGTAGCTAAGAAACACTTCGATATCTTGCAACCCAAACTAACGAACACATTATATCTTTGTTCAATCCAATAGACCACCCAACAAGCTATCAAATTCGTGTTTAAGTTTATAAAAATAACGACATCTTGACACGTTAAAAGGGTCCTTTTGGTTGGCATAAAACTCGTAAGTTATAAAGTATATATGAGCCGATTAGTGGGCTTATAAGCCCATTAAGCAAAAATAAGCTTTTCTGATCAAATAAGCTGTACAAATAAGTTTTCTAAGATGAAAATAAGCTTCGGAAAAATTTGTATAAATACTCTAACGATTTTTGTGAAAAAGGACTAAAAATGTAACGCGTCGACACTTATAGGGACTAAAAGTGTAAAGCTGTGAAAACAAGGGTTAAAACTGTAAAAACAGGAACATTAAGACTAAAAGTAACAAAATAATAAATTCCAAGCTCATATTGTATATTTGGACAAGTAGAGGACGACTATTGAACAAATTATAAAACGAGGACTAACGGCGCAACGTTAACACCGTTAGGATAAGAATTGTAAACGGACCAAGGACTATATTCAAGACTCTCACATTTATTTCTTTTCCGACCTACATATCATTGCATCTTTGCATTTCGAGATTTATTCATTCTTCTTATATATATATATATACACTTATATGCATATGTATATATTGATATATTATTTCTAAAATTCAATCACATCATTTAAGCTCCGTGTTTTATTACCGTCACGCAAATAATCATTCCATCCCATTCTTCTTCGCGAACATCACATTTGGACTATCACAACACTAAAACTTATCGTACTATCTAGGTTGTGTGTTGGAGCCGTTCCTTGACCGTAACTGAGATCTTTATCATCACCACCGTACCACTCAGGTGAGTTCATAGTCCCACTTTTACTATGTTTTCAAATCCCGTGGGGAGATACACGCTACTAAACTGAACACAAGTATTTTCTTGTATGCTATCCTGATTTATATTGCCTAAGTTACCACTTGTCAAAAAGTCCCTCATATCATGAACCATTAATCACTTGCGAGTGAACGCGAATTCGGTGAATAGATCTATTGGCAGTTGACGCCCCATTTGAGTTGCTGGGTAAGTAACCAAATGCACTTTATTCGAATTAACTAAGGAGCTTGACAAACTCCTATTACACGAGGGCATTATCACCTACACCATTTCATGGTGTGGGATTTATTATATTACACCCGATGTTAAGGTTTGCGTGTCATGAGGCTTAGGGCAATATATATATATATATATATATATATATATATATATATATATATATATATATATATATATATATATATATATATATATATATATATATTACACTGCGATGCTACTGTTTTTACTACTATTGGCTTGTGTTCAACTATTACAACTTAAACACTATGGATTCACTCAACATTCATGTTGACCTTTTTAGCATGTTTATCTCAGGTAATTGACGAAGGCAAATCGGGCACGGAGATTGGCAAATGACCCCTCTTTATGGACCATGTTTAATAAAGTTATCATTTGTTTTTATCAGAAACCATTTTAATTGTAACTCTGAATTTATCGTAAAACTTCCTTGTGTCATGTTATGTTAAATTCATGAAATGATAACTGAACTTTTATAAAAACGCCTCTTTTGAGTCGTTTTCTATGGTTATGACTACGATCCGAGAAGTAATACCCCAATTAGTCTTCCGCTGCTTACTTACAAATTTGGGGGTGTTACAGTTTCCATCCCCGTTTCCATCAACCGGACATGCTGCTACCCGTACACCAATGGGTTTCGCCGCGTTTGCCACTCCCATTGATCACCAGGCTGGTCCATCTTCCCGCCCTAACGATGCTGCTGACATCCAGGTAACATATTATTTTACGATTATTATTTTTAGAATTCGTCATTATTTGTAATTGATTAATGATTGTTTTTTTTTTGTTTTTTTTTGTTAATCTTTTTTTAGCATCCGATCGACCGACCAAGGAGGGATTGTCGTCCAGGTAAATTTCAGCAATTTCCGTATACCCAACAGGGACCCACTACAATCCTCCCTAAGAAACGTGGATCTAAGGCTAAACTAAAAAAGAGTACGGCGACCATTTCGCGATTTAACCTAGAAGAATTACCGGTAGATGATGCTGATGAGGATATTCAGGTTGTTGGTACAGCTTCTAGCTCACCTTTGGTATTTTATAATGTTGATCCTACAAAGGTACTACTAAAAGTGTTTTTTATTTATTAACATTTCTTTATATAATTAATGAACTTGTAACCATATTGTATATAATTTATTTATTTATTTATTTATTTATTATTATTTTTTTTGTTTAGGTACGGCGCACTAACTATGAAAGTTTGGAGGCATTCCTTTTGGAGCCATACGGGATATACCTTGATTGTCATCCAAAAGGTTGGGTGCTGGATACTAGGTTCTGGCAACACCTACTTCCGGATTTATACAAGCTGGGTAATGATCCGGGTCCACTGGACAAACGTGGTTGGTTGTCGGACGATGTAAGTGTATTCTTTTAAATTGTTTGAAGTTTAGATTATTTAAGTTTCAAGAACATTAAATGGTTAGGTTTAAACTTTTGAATCAGCATATGAATTGTTGGATGGAGATATTAATGAGAAAATGGGACAACAACCAACTATGGACAGTGGCTAGATCATGGACGGCATCTCTTTCCCCAAGCGTGAATGGTTATGTGTCCATGCTTTCGATAAATCCGGCGCTTAGGGGAACATTGGATGGTCGCACACGCCCGTACCCGTCATGGGATGTAGTACGTTATGTAAGTAAAGATCTTTCAATGTATATTTGTTTTGTATAAATTACTCTTTACAAGACTTTGTAATTGTGTATGCATAAATAAACTTTATTTGTAGGTGTTGATGCCGATGAACCCGACAGGGAATCACTGGGTCACAGCAATTATAGATTTGTATGATTCCAAGTTATTGGTTCTCGACTCTATGTACAACATGGAACGTGGTGAAGTAATAAGAGAATTTGTATTGGCTTGGACCGAAGCTGTGAACACGTGTTTAGAAGAGCTGGGACATTTTAGCAGGACAGGACGTGGGCATTACAGTTTCGAGTTCCATTACAACAACGTAACATATCCTATCCCACAACAAGGAAATTTAAGCGATTGTGGGGTAATCACATGTTGGCTAATACATGAGTTTGTTACGTGTCATTGGCCACCGGAGTTTGATATGACTAATGTTGATGCCTTTTTCTCCAATGTTAGATGTAACCTTGGTAAGGTGTTTTATCTAAGTAGGTGTGAGGATACTAGTTTATGTGGATATGATTAGTTAAGATGTTGTTAGTTGTACTATTGAACAGTTTGTAATGGTATATGTTGATGTATAAAGTTTTTTTTGGTAACTTTCATTTAATTTATTTTTTAACCATACATAAACACGATTCAATAACCTTACATAGACACGAAACAATTAAATCATACAACGCTGTGTTTCATACACAGTAGATTGACAATATTAAGCATAAACAAAGGGTATGAAAAGGTGCATATTCATCCACTAAAAACGGTATTCTTGTCGATAACCTCAACCAAGTTCCTTTTTGTTATGTTAAGAGCAGGCGGTGATGATTTCGAGGTAAAGACCGAAACATTACGAAGTACCAAAACAGCTCCGACTTTGAGGTGTTTTTTATAATCCAGCTCTTCTGCATGGACTTTGTGATGAATTGTACCAGCCATAGTCCCGGTTGGATCTTTTAGTGTACAGTTGAGGTCACCCAGCATGTTAGGAGTACAAGACTTGATAACAGCTACAACAAGTTCAAGTTTTCCTTTTACACAATGCTTCTTTATATCCCCAAAACAGCCAGTTACGATGACACCTTGAGAATTAAACACCTTATGAATCGCGCTCAACCATGGACCAGTAGTAAAATGTTCATCCTCAGTGACGTCCTCATTTACTTTAGCTATATAATCATGTGTTGGCACAAAACAATATTCGGGGCCACCCTCTCTGACGTCTGCATTTTTTCGAAGAATGGCTCGTTGAAGAATACCAGCCGGACCAGGTATTATCCAATCATCCTCGCTCATAGATGTTGACGAACCCGCAACGTTATGTGTTGGGGCGTAATTTTTTTGTTTTGGTGGAACAAATTGGGAATTTGTGAATCCGGTTTTCTTTTGTTGAGACATTGTGTGAATTTTATCTTTCTTTCAGTGAGTAGAATTGTGAGCAAATAAACGTGACTACACACGAGTATTTATACGAGAAATTTAATGGAGATGTCATATCATTGTTATATTTCGCGTTATAAATTACACGTACCCGTACGTGTCATGCAATTGTCAGATCAATGTCATATCATTGTCATATTTCACGTAAGAAATTACGCGTACCCGTACGTGTCATGCAATTGTCAGATCAATGTCATATCATTGTCATATTTCGCGTAAAAAGTTATACGTACCCGTTGGTGTCAAATCAACTGTCTAGTCCGTGTCATATCTTGTTTCAAAAAAGTAGTATTCTTGCAGCATTTTCCGTATATATTTAGTCTTTACAAACACCTTGATCCATATCAAACCAACAAAATGAGTTAAGTTTTGCAAAAATTCAAATGTGTTTTACATTTTGATAATACCGAACGAGGTGTGATTATGTATAGTAATATCACTTACTCATGGTTAGATGAAACTGTACGTTCTAAGTTCAAGTTGGATCCCAGTGTTCCGCTTAATTTCAAATTCTCGCACCCCGCATTTGATGTTCGCATGGATATCACTGACGATGATGAGGTAAGTTTCTTTGCTGAATTCGCTGTCACGAATCAAGAAATGCCGCATCTTTATGTTGCTAAAGCGAAAGCATTTGAAGAAATGCCATCTTTTATGCCAAACCAAGAAACCCCGACATTTTTTAACTTTTTTGAAACAAACACTAACCAAGAAATGGGGTATTCTGGTTATGAAGCCAACTATTTTTTAAATGAGGGGCCATCAAAAAATTTTGAATCAAATGGTAATGAGATTTTTGAATCCGGTTATAAAGATGAGCCAAATTTCACAAAACCAAATTCATCATTTGCTTTTGGGTCAGATGACGAAGTTAATGATGATGCATATGATGAAGATGATGTTTATGCTGGGAAAAATGAGAACCAAAAACCAGTCCATAATAAATGGAAAAGCATTTTTTCACTCATGCCTGACGTTCCAGAAACACCACTTTACCAGTCCAAACAAGTAATTTCAAACGATGACCCTATTGATACAAATATTTTCAAGGGAAAGTTTTTTGACACAAGAGATTTATTAGACAGAACAATTAGGATGAAAAGTTTAGAAGAAGGTTTCCAGTTTTTAGTAGAAAGGGCAGAACCTATAAGATATTATGTTAAGTGCTATCATTTTAACTCATGCAAATGGAGAATTAACTCTAGACGCGTGGGAGATACACTGGTGTTTGAAGTTACAAGTTTGAATGATAATCACACGTGTGATAAAACAATAACATATCCTAACCATCGAAATGCAAATTAAAAAGTTATTGGTCACATTTTTAGTGAAAAGTTGAAAGATGCTAGACGAGATTTAAAACCAAGCGATATGCAAAGAGATATGTTGTCACACCCCCAATTTACCTGACTTGCAGCGGAATGGAATGCCTGGGGGTGTAACTGTCATAGCACCATAACAAGGAAATATTGAACGACCTAAAGTGTCGTTTGGAAAATACATATCGTTTGATTTTATTTAAAAGCATCCAGTGCTACAAAACATAGGTCCCCAAAGGTTGAAACGTTTACAGAAAACAAGTTCAAGAAATGTCAAACGATAATTTACACAAGTGCATGAAAATCCAAAATGTAGTGCGTCATCCCTGGCACACCCTAATGTGACTCCATGCATGTAATATGATGTTGCCTTAGTTACCTGAAAATACATTGCGAAAACGGTCAACACGAATGTTGGTGAATAATCATAGGTTTATGAAATGTAATGTTTGTACGGCCACCACAAGTATAAGTGCATGACAAAAGTCACGTAAAATAGTACAATAGACCTTAAGCTCATGACACCGAAGCTATGACTGATGAAATTCTATGCCCCTCCTGAATGTTCTGCCAAACACTCAAATGTAAAAGACATGACATGCATCCGCTTACTGTTGGTAATCACTACCACGGATGGAGGCGTCACCCTCGATAGATCTATCCACTCACTCTCGCTTAACGGTAAATTAACGGTTCATGATGTTACAGGGGACTTATCACATGGCAGACAAGCTACTTAAGCTATGTACATAGGTTTTGATACTTGGGCTCGTACTGAAATGGTGCAATGTATTCTCCCCCGTGGGATTTGAAAACAATAAAAATGTATACGGGGCTATGAATACTCACCTCAACTGATGATACTGATATGAAATGAAGTGAACAACAATGATCGGTTATCTGCTGCAACCTATAATGAATGATGAATGATCTCGTTTAGATCACCAAATGATGTTATGAATGACCATGCTCATGTTTCTATACCACTCTACTCTTTGGAAAAACACTTGTGTTGTCAAAAATATATAATCCAAGAATTTGGAAAAATATTGCTATTAGAAAATATAAATAGCTAGTTGTAATATATATATACTTATATATATATATATATATCGTATGTTTCCATGTTAGCGTTGAAATACTCGGGTTGTAATCCTTGAAATGATGAAAATATACTCGTAATAACTAATACTACATTAGTTATAAAGCTCGGTACTTAATATTACTTCTAGCTCAAAAATGTACTCCGTAGTTTTTGTGCCAAATTTATATAAAAGCTGTCAATATAAAATGGTTTTAGCCGATTTTCAAACGTGAATATCTTTGTCGTTACTTGTCCGTTTTACTTGTTCTTTATATCCACGGTTACGTCTTAGTATGTAGTAATATATTTTGGAAAGCTCGGCTCCTCCGGGTTACGTCTAAAGCCTCTTTTTGTACCATGAAAAACGTCCAACAGCAAACAAATTTCCAGAAAATACTTTTCGTCAACAATCTTGCAAAAATCATAACTTCTTCGTTATAAGCTCTTTTTAATCCGTTCTTTCGCCTATGGATTCGTTTTTGAAAGTATTTTCTAAAAATTTTGCCAAAGTTTCCTTGGTGTTTACTGATTTTCCAGATTTTTACAAAACGGGACAGCATGTCTAAAATAGGTTCCAAATCAAGTTTTCAAGGTTTAAAACTAATTTCTACCATCACCAAACCTCTTGTAATCACCACATAGCTAATCTAATCCTACCATACACCTTCTTAGGGTGCCATGGACTCCTAACCAAGTTATTAGAGCAAGGGGATTCATAACTAAAAAGTTAGGGTTTGTATGTTTCATTTTAGACAAAATAAAGGGTGGTATAGCTACTTGTACATGGTTTTTAGCATGATACTTATGAAATACATGTAAAAATAAGATGATCCATGAAAAAATAAAGTTGAATACTTACTTGACAAAATGAGATGATTATAGGATGATTATGCTTGATGTTCTTGTGTTTTTGTTGCTTGATTCTTGATTAGGCATGTAAAAGGAACAAGTTTAGTGTTTTAACTTATGGAAAATGATCACTTGATCTTGGTGTTAATTATGGGTCGTGGGTTTGCAAAGGGAAGAAGAAGAGAAGAACTTTGATCTTAGCTAAGAAATGTAGTTTATGATTTATGATTTTGGTAAAGTTATGTTTATAAGGTTTATTAGTATAAAATGGGCAAGTTAATGCCCAAGGTTAAAAGGGGTGGTCTTGGGGCCGGTTTTTCAAGGGTGAAGGGGGGGGGGGGGGGTAGGGTACTTTTGATTTAATTAGAAAACCTAGCATGAATTTGCACTAGTTTGTGTTTTTAGTTACGATCGGGTACCGGTTTTATTAGAAATAAATGTTCACGAAGTTTACCGGGATGAAATAAAGTCATAATAATGTTAAAAATATGTTGGGTACATTTACTGAGTGATCGGGTGATTATTGTTTAGTTTTCACGAAAACCGTCGTTATATTCATACGCGTACGTTATAAATAAAATAAATTTCCAAAATACTGGGTAACTGAATGTTATAACTTTTATGATGTTAAAATGGATATAAAAATATGTCGGGACCATTGTGGGAATATTTAGATATATTCGTCGTGTATAAACCGAGTGTTAACATTTACTATAATTACTTATACGTAAAAACGTTAAATGTACTGAATATAGAAATTTGAAAATCCTGAGAGTGGTATAACATGAAAATGTTGTTATGATGATATGCAGACTATCTCCAGTCCGTATGCAGTGTACTTAACACTAATGAAATGAATTCGCACCTAAACCAATCCGGTTACGCGAATTTGAATACCCGTAAACTAAATTTACGATGAAATGAGTAATGCACGTGAATGATGAAATATTTTCCGGAAATGAATAGTGTTCAGTGAATAGTAAATTTCCCAAATGGTTCTCAGAACATCAAACTGACCTCGAAAATGATGAATAGTAAAACAATGAATAGTGTTCTGATGAATAGTAAAAAGTCGAAGTTTGGGAAAATGACCTGAAATGGTAAATGACCTGTAATGGTGAGTTGTGACATCCGCCCACCCAAATAGGAATTCAGTCCCTGAATTCAGCTAGTGTTGGTCTCGGTAATAGGTTTGGTGAAAAGGTGTGGATACTTGCGTTGCATTTGGTCCTCTCGTTCCCATGTAAACTCAGGACCTCTTCGAGAATTCCAGCGAACCTTAACGATCGGAATTCTACTCTGCTTTAACTGCTTGACCTCTCGGTCCATGATTTCAACTGGTTCCTCCACAAAGTGAAGCTTGTCATCAAGCTGAATCTCTTCTAATGGTATAACTGAAGACTCATCTGAAAGGCATTTCTTGAGGTTTGAGACATGAAATGTATTATGTACGTTGCTAAGTTCTGATGGTAGTTCAAGCTTGTAAGCTACTGGACCAATCCTTTCCAGTATCTTAAATGGACCAATGTATCTCGGGTTCAACTTCCCACGCTTTCCAAATCGTATCACGCCCTTCCAAGGCGAGACTTTCAACATGACCTTGTCTCCAACCTGGAATTCCAATGGTTTGCGTCTAACATCTGCGTAACTCTTCTGTCGACTTCTAGCTGTTTCAAGCCTATCTCGAATCTGTATTATCTTTTCTATTGTTTCCCTAACCATTTCTGGACCTGTGCATTGTACCTCTCCAACTTCTGCCCAACAAACTGGTGAACGACACTTACGACCATACAATGCCTCAAATGGTGCTGCTTTAATACTTGAATGGTAACTGTTGTTATAAGAGAACTCGATTAATGGCAAATGGTTAGCCCAACCATTCCCAAAGTCAATCACACACGCTCGCAGCATGTCCTCCAGTGTCTGAATAGTTCTCTCACTCTGACCATCAGTCTGTGGATGGTAAGCAGTGCTCATGTCTAACTTGGATCCAAAGGAATCTTGTAATGACTTCCAAAAGTTTGAAGTAAAACGACTATCCCTGTCTGAAATGATAGAAACTGGTGCTCCATGCCTCGAGACTATTTCCTTGACATAAAGTCTGGCAAGCTGTTCCATGGAATAAGTCTCTCTAATAGGGATAAAATGTGCTGATTTAGTAAGACGATCAACAATTACCCATATAGCATCGAAACCTCCTGACGTCTTGGGTAGTTTAGTAACAAAGTCCATTGTAATACGTTCCCACTTCCATTGTGGAATTTCTGGTTGTTGAAGTAGTCCTGACGGTTTCTGGTACTCGGCTTTCACTTTAGCACAAGTAAGGCATTTACTGACATATGTAGCTATTTCTGCTTTCATGTTCGGCCACCAATACAGCTTTTTGAGATCCTGATACATCTTGTCAGAACCTGGGTGAATAGAGTACTTTGACTTATGTGATTCATGCATAATCAAATCTCGTACTCCACCATAGAGTGGTATCCAACTTCGATCCTTGAAGCATAACACTCCATCTGCTCTCTTAATGAAACCATTCTTGTTTTCTGGCATACCATAAAGTTTCTCCTGTGGCCGATTTTCCTCCTTGAGAGCCTCAATCTGAGCTTCTAAGATTTTTGATGGTAATGGTGAAATAATAGTCATTCCTAATGACCTGACCCTCAAAGGTTTGAGTCGTTCCTTTCTGCTAAGTGCATCTGCCACGACATTTGCTTTTCCTGGGTGATATCGGATTTCACAATCGTAGTCACTCAACAATTCTAGCCAACGACGTTGTCTCATGTTAAGTTCCTTCTGATCAAGTATATGCTGTAAGCTCTTGTGGTCGGTAAAAATTACACATTTAGTACCATAAAGGTAGTGTCTCCAAATCTTGAGTGCAAAAACAACAGCACCCAACTCCAAGTCGTGTGTAGTGTAATTCTTCTCGTGTGTCTTAAGCTGTCTAGATGCATAAGCTATCACCTTCTCATTTTGCATTAGCACAGCTCCAAGTCCTTTATGCGAAGCATCGCAATATACCACAAAGTTCTCAATACCTTCTGGTAGTGACAAAATCGGTGCACTACAAAGCTTCTGCTTCAATAACTGAAATGCAGATTCTTGTTTCTCTCCCCACTCGTACTTCTGATTCTTTTGTGTCAGCTTAGTCAGCGACTTCGCTATCTTAGAAAACCCTTCGATAAACCTTCTGTAATATCCTGCAAGTCCTAAGAATTGACGAATTTCTGTAGGAGACTTGGGCGTAGCCCAATCCTTTACTGCCTCAATCTTTGCTGGGTCAACTTGTAATCCTTGGCTATCAATGACATGGCCAAGAAATTGAACTCTTTGTATCCAAAAGTCACACTTTGAAAATTTGGCATACAATTGCTCCTTCTTGAGTAGTTCCAATATTGTTCTGAGGTGTGCTTCATGCTCTTTCTTACTCTTGGAATAAATCAGGATATCGTCAATGAACACAATCACATACTTATCAAGATATGGTTTGCATACTCTGTTCATGAGATCCATGAATACCGCAGGTGCATTCGTTAATCCAAAAGGCATCACTTGAAACTCATAATGACCATAACGTGTCCTGAATGCTGTCTTCGGGATATCTTCTTCCCGAACTCTGAGTTGATGGTAACCTGATCTTAAATCAATCTTAGAATAAAAACAGGAACCTTGTAGCTGATCAAACAAGTCATCAATCCTAGGTAGTGGATAACGATTCTTCACCGTTAACTTGTTCAGCTCACGATAGTCTATGCACATTCTGAAAGATCCATCCTTCTTCTTCACAAACAAAACCGGTGCTCCCCAAGGCGAAGAACTCGGTCTAATGAATCCTTTGTCTAAAAGCTCTTGTAACTGGTTAGACAATTCTTGCATCTCAGAAGGTGCAAGTCTATATGGTGCTCGTGCAATTGGTGCAGCTCCTGGCACCAACTCAATCTGAAACTCAACCTGACGTGTAGGTGGCAGTCCTGGTAATTCTTCCGGAAAAACTTCTGGAAATTCCTTAACAATTGGCACATCTTCAAGTCGTTTCTCATCCGACTTCTTTTCCGTTATGTGAGCCAAGAATGCATAACAACCCTTCTTTATGTACTTCTCGGTTTTAATGCATGATATGATACTGAGTCTAGTTCCACTTCGCTCCCCGCGAACAACCAAAGTTTCACCTCCATAAGAAAGATGAACAACTTTCTCATCACAAATGATCCTTGCACGATGTCGCGACAACCAATCCATACCGATAACGATGTCAAAACTTCCAAGTTCTACGGGCATAAAGTCTATATTGAATGGGTGATTTAGGAAATTGATGGTGCAACCACGGATAACGGTGTTTGTGTTCACTAAAGACCCATCGGCTAATTCAACAATGTAGGGAATGTCTAAGGTAGTTGGTTCTATGTTAAGTAAAGGTGCAAATGTACTAGAAACAAAACTTCTATCCGCTCCTGAATCAAATAAAATGGATGCATAACGATTATTAACGAGGAACGTACCCGTAACAACATTCGGGTCCTCACGGGCATCTTCTCCTCCCATGACATAAGCCCTTCCTCGAGCTACTCCTCCCTGATTCCCAGCTCTTTGATCGTTCCTCTTTGGGCAATTGTACTGGAAATGACCCAACTCTCCACAACCATAACATGCTCCTGGTTGGTTCTGATTAATTGTTCCTCGTGGTGCTTTGCAGTCCTTAGTCCAATGACCGACCTTTCCACAGTTCTGACAAGCTCTAGGACAATTCCCAGGGTTATGATGAGTTCGACATTTGTTACACTTGGGTAGTTTTCCAGCATATCCTTTTCCTTCTGTTGGTCCTGCAGCATAGACCTTTGCTGCATCCTGCCTCTTAGGTGCTGGTTGGTTAGCATTCCCACCTTGGTTATTATCAAACTTCCTCTTGTTGTTATTGTTGTTTTGGTTATTGGGGTAGTTGCGGTTTCGGTTATTGTTATAGTTGTTGTTGTTGTTGTTTCGATTGTTGTTGTAGTTGGTGTTGTTGGAACGGTTATTGTTGTTATTTGCAGCAGACTTTCCTTTCAGCACTTGGACCATAAGTTTCTGAGTTATACGAATGGCCTCCTCCATTGTTTGTGGGTCGAAAGACATCACATCCCCTCGGATGCTTTCGGGTAATCCCCCAGTAAAGTTCTCCATCTTTTTCTCATCATCCGGAACCATAGTTGGACACAGTGTAGCCAACTCCTGAAACTTCCTGATATAAGTTTCAATATCATCTCCTTTAGTTACCAACTGGTAGAACTCTGTTTCCAACTTTTGCACCTCAGTACGAGGGCAAAACTTCTTGGTCATCAGCTTTTTGAATTCAGCCCAAGTGAGTTTGTAGGCATTCTCCATACCAATGGGCTGAGCATACGAATTCCACCAAGACATGGCTTCATCCAGCAGCATACCTGTAGCAAACTTTACCTTGTTAACCTCCTGACAACCACACATGAGAAAAACGTTCTCAGTCTTCTCAAACCAGCGGATTAAAGCAACCGCTCCCTCAGTGCCCTTATACTTGATAGGATCACTAGTCTTGAAATCTTTCCAAGTACATTCACGCCTAGCAGTGGGTTGAACCACTTCAGCAGTAGGTGGAACCTCAGCATTCCTAGCAGCAACTTCAGCTCTCTCAGTCTCCAGAGCTTCTGCTATACTATCCCTGACCAACTTGCGGATAGCTGCTTGTGTCATAGCAGGTTTTGGCGCCATATTTCTGATAAATAATAATCGACAACAACCATGAGAAACTATAATAGAAATAGTCATCGTACAAAAATATACGCCCACAACATGTATATATATATACAACCACAACAAGTATAAATACAACCACGACATGTATAGATACGTTAACCATAAAGAGCAACCATGAAACATCATAATTATAATCACAACACCTGAATATAATACATGAAAATTTCGGCCTACATGGACCGATATATATATATAGCACAACATTTCCAACATAGTAGAGTCGCACTTGATATATATTTGTTTGTACAACAACCAAAAGACTACAAGTTCTTGAACTACGTCCCACACCTCGGGACTAGGAAATAGTAAAAGCTAATATAATACTAGTCTATGTCTATGCTCCTCCTGGTGCTCCAGATGGTCCAGGCTCTCCCCTCAAACGGCGAATCTCACGATCCATCGCAACCACGATCTCCTCCAGATGCTGAACTCGTAACTGAGAAGAAACATCCCTGCTCTCCATCACTGTCAACCTCTCACGAAGCACTGCCAACTCCTCAACCTGCTCCTCGACAGTCTCAAGTCGAGTAGTAATGATCTCATCAACTCTATACCCCAACCTATCTACTTGCTCCTGCTGAGCACCCAACTGATCCTCTAATGTGACGGCTGTAGGGCTACGAGCCGCAGCCGCTCTAGAACTCACACCTAACAGTAAACCCTCGATCTGCTTCTCAGCCGCCTCTAGTCGAGGAGTGATATCCTCATCAACCCTATAGTCTAAACTATCAATCTGATCCTGATGAGCCCCTAGCTGGCCCTCCAATGTAACATCTGCAGGCTCCCTAACAACAGTAGGCTCACTAGCCACAGTAGGCTCACTAGCAACTGTAGACTCCCTAGCAACAGTAGGCTCCCTAGCTGCTGCTGCTCTCGAACACTCCCCTACATGGTACACTGGTGGTGGTTCTGCTGATTCTGACTCTGTAGTGGTAGGTGAATCTGGAGTGGTAAACCTTGCGCGCTTCCTGAGCGGCAAGAGTGAGGTGGATATAAGGGTAGCAGTGGGTATGGCTGGTGGTGGTGTAGGCACAGTAGGACTAGGTAGGTTCCTATAAGTAGATGTAGGATAACGAACTCTCTTACTAGCAACCTGGATAGTTTTCTCCCTACGAAACATAAGCATAGGTTCTGGTGGACTAGTGGTAGCAGGGGATGATGTATCAGTGGGTGTACAGGTAATCTCGGGTGGTGCAATAGGGGCAACATAAGGAGTAGGAGCCGTCTCCTCATCCTCAAAAGGCTCTGTTTCCTCACCTGATGCCGAGAATGGCAACACAGGTACTAGAGGAATAGGTGGTGGTGAACGGGCAGTAGAAGACATAGAGCCTTCAATATCGGAGTCTGAGATGGTGTACAGTATAACAACATTTGGGTTTGCAGACATGGTTCTGTGATAATCAAGGTGAAATAAAATGAATAACTCGTAATGAAATCACCTAAAACAATGAACATGCACTTATGATGAAATGATGATATGCTATGATAGTGTGGTTATAGTCTAGGGTCAATGATACATCCTAGTTCTCTATAACCTTAGCTCTGGTACCAATCTGTCACACCCCCAATTTACAAGACTTGCAGCTGAATGGAATGCCTGGGGGTGTAACTGTCATAGCACCATAACAAGGAAATATTGAACGACCTAAAGTGTCGTTTGGAAAATACATATCGTTTGATTTTATTTAAAAGCATCCAGAGCTACAAAACATAGGTCCCCAAAGGTTGAAACGTTTACAGAAAACAAGTTCAAGAAATGTCAAACGATAATTTACACAAGTGCATGAAAATCCAAAATGTAGTGCGTCATCCCTGGCACACCCTAATGTGACTCCATGCATGTAATATGATGTTGCCTTAGTTACCTGAAAATACATTGCGAAAACGGTCAACACGAATGTTGGTGAATAATCATAGGTTTATGAAATGTAATGTTTGTACGGCCACCACAAGTATAAGTGCATGACAAAAGTCACGTAAAATAGTACAATAGACCTTAAGCTCATGACACCGAAGCTATGACTGATGAAATTCTATGCCCCTCCTGAATGTTCTGCCAAACACTCAAATGTAAAAGACATGACATGCATCCGCTTACTGTTGGTAATCACTACCACGGATGGAGGCGTCACCCTCGATAGATCTATCCACTCACTCTCGCTTAACGGTAAATTAACGGTTCATGATGTTACAGGGGACTTATCACATGGCAGACAAGCTACTTAAGCTATGTACATAGGTTTTGATACTTGGGCTCGTACTGAAATGGTGCAATGTATTCTCCCCCGTGGGATTTGAAAACAATAAAAATGTATACGGGGCTATGAATACTCACCTCAACTGATGATACTGATATGAAATGAAGTGAACAACAATGATCGGTTATCTGCTGCAACCTATAATGAATGATGAATGATCTCGTTTAGATCACCAAATGATGTTATGAATGACCATGCTCATGTTTCTATACCACTCTACTCTTTGGAAAAACACTTGTGTTGTCAAAAATATATAATCCAAGAATTTGGAAAAATATTGCTATTAGAAAATATAAATAGCTAGTTGTAATATATATATACTTATATATATATATATATCGTATGTTTCCATGTTAGCGTTGAAATACTCGGGTTGTAATCCTTGAAATGATGAAAATATACTCGTAATAACTAATACTACATTAGTTATAAAGCTCGGTACTTAATATTACTTCTAGCTCAAAAATGTACTTCGTAGTTTTTGTGCCAAATTTATATAAAAGCTGTCAATATAAAATGGTTTTAGCCGATTTTCAAACGTGAATATCTTTGTCGTTACTTGTCAGTTTTACTTGTTCTTTATATCCACGGTTACGTCTTAGTATGTAGTAATATATTTTGGAAAGCTCGGCTCCTCCGGGTTACGTCTAAAGCCTCTTTTTGTACCATGTAAAACGTCCAACAGCAAACAAATTTCCAGAAAATACTTTTCGTCAACAATCTTGCAAAAATCATAACTTCTTCGTTATAAGCTCTTTTTAATCCGTTCTTTCGCCTATGGATTCGTTTTTGAAAGTATTTTCTAAAAATTTTGCCAAAGTTTCCTTGGTGTTTACTGATTTTCCAGATTTTTACAAAACGGGACAGCATGTCTAAAATAGGTTCCAAATCAAGTTTTCAAGGTTTAAAACTAATTTCTACCATCACCAAACCTCTTGTAATCACCACATAGCTAATCTAATCCTACCATACACCTTCTTAGGGTGCCATGGACTCCTAACCAAGTTATTAGAGCAAGGGGATTCATAACTAAAAAGTTAGGGTTTGTATGTTTCATTTTAGACAAAATAAAGGGTGGTATAGCTACTTGTACATGGTTTTTAGCATGATACTTATGAAATACATGTAAAAATAAGATGATCCATGAAAAAATAAAGTTGAATACTTACTTGACAAAATGAGATGATTATAGGATGATTATGCTTGATGTTCTTGTGTTTTTGTTGCTTGATTCTTGATTAGGCATGTAAAAGGAACAAGTTTAGTGTTTTAACTTATGGAAAATGATCACTTGATCTTGGTGTTAATTATGGGTCGTGGGTTTGCAAAGGGAAGAAGAAGAGAAGAACTTTGATCTTAGCTAAGAAATGTAGTTTATGATTTATGATTTTGGTAAAGTTATGTTTATAAGGTTTATTAGTATAAAATGGGCAAGTTAATGCCCAAGGTTAAAAGGGGTGGTCTTGGGGCCGGTTTTTCAAGGGTGAAGGGGGGGGGGGGGGGTAGGGTACTTTTGATTTAATTAGAAAACCTAGCATGAATTTGCACTAGTTTGTGTTTTTAGTTACGATCGGGTACCGGTTTTATTAGAAATAAATGTTCACGAAGTTTACCGGGATGAAATAAAGTCATAATAATGTTAAAAATATGTTGGGTACATTTACTGAGTGATCGGGTGATTATTGTTTAGTTTTCACGAAAACCGTCGTTATATTCATACGCGTACGTTATAAATAAAATAAATTTCCAAAATACTGGGTAACTGAATGTTATAACTTTTATGATGTTAAAATGGATATAAAAATATGTCGGGACCATTGTGGGAATATTTAGATATATTCGTCGTGTATAAACCGAGTGTTAACGTTTACTATAATTACTTATATGTAAAAACGTTAAATGTACTGAATATAGAAATTTGAAAATCCTGAGAGTGGTATAACATGAAAATGCTGTTATGATGATATGCAGACTATCTCCAGTCCGTATGCAGTGTACTTAACACTAATGAAATGAATTCGCACCTAAACCAATCCGGTTACGCGAATTTGAATACCCGTAAACTAAATTTACGATGAAATGAGTAATGCACGTGAATGATGAAATATTTTCCGGAAATGAATAGTGTTCAGTGAATAGTAAATTTCCCAAATGGTTCTCAGAACATCAAACTGACCTCGAAAATGATGAATAGTAAAACGATGAATAGTGTTCTGATGAATAGTGATTTATGAATAGTAAAAAGTCGAAGTTTGGGAAAATGACCTGAAATGGTAAATGACCTGTAATGGTGAGTTGTGACATATGTTATCGCAATTTAAAGCTAGTATATCTTACCAACAAGCATAGAGAGGAAAGGAGTATGGGTTACAAATGATTAGGGGTTCACCTACGGAATCATTTGAAATGTTGCCGTATTATTGTCACAACCTAGTAAAAAAAAACCCAGGCACTATCACACGTATCAAGACAAATGAAGAAGGCATTTTCGAGATGTTATTCGTTGCCATTGGTGTTTCTGTAAGTGATATTAATTTTCATGATTGGTTTCATAATTTTCATGAATGGTGTTTAATGTGTATTCAATTTTGTTATTCAGATTCGAACTTTCTTACATTGTCTTCGCCCACTACTTATAGTTGACGGGGCACATCTGAAGGGTGTCTACAAAGGTACAAATTTGTTAGCAGTCGGCATGGATGGAAACAACCAAATTGTGCCTATTGCTTACGGTATATGCAGAGGGGAAACTGGTGAATGTTGGTCATGGTGGTTTTCATGCCTTAAAGAATGCATAGCCGATAGACAGGGTTTGGTTATCATATCTGATAGGCATCCTTCTATCAGATTAGCTGTACAAAATGAATACCCATTGGCGTTTCATGGTATATGCTGTCGTCATCTAATGATGAATCTTTCTTTAAAAAGGAACACAACAAAGGCGCTATTTTGGAGGATATGCAAAGCGTATACACCTGACGAATTTGATAGCAAGATGCAAATACTCCTGTCCATTTAGCCTGAGGCGTTCCACAAGCTAATAGAAGCGGGTGTTCATAGATGGTCGAGAGCATACTGCCCACTAACTCGCTACAATTACTATACTTCTAACAGTATCGAGTCTGTTAATGCTTGTACCGTAAAATCAAGGAAGCTGCCTATAACAATGCTGACCGAGCAATATCGAAAAATGGTGCAAGCATGGTATTTTAAACGGCGACAAGTGGCTGGTATTTATTGTCCCGATTCGTATAATTATATTTTTAGTAATTATATTTAACATAAAGTCACTTCTTAGAGCCTATTTGTTTATGCAGCAAATATGAAGCATGAAATAACTGATTGGGCATCCCATAAAGTGGAAAAGAGAAAAATGAAAAGCGCAACCTGGAATGTATACGGGGTTGACCAATATCGGTTCCAGGTTTTTGATGGGAGATACAATCGGGAAGTGAACTTAGGGTCTAGGACATGTGATTGCCGCAAATGGCAGCATTCTGGTATACCTTGCGGTCATGTTATTGCTGTGAGTAGATTTTTGGGTCAAAACACTTGTGTCCAGTACATTCAGGATTGGTTCAAAAAAGGTAAATACCAAGCCACATATGCAGAGGCGGTGAATTTTGTTGGAGAGTTTCATGAATGGGAGTATCCATCAAATATACAACCAATCAAACCTCCACGAATGGACAACCCACAACCCGGCCGGCCAAAAAATACCAACCGTATACGATCCCAGGGTGAGGAACCAAGGTTAAGACATTGTGGTAGGTGCGGTGAAGCTGGACACAATCGTGGCCAATGCAAGCAACCATTCGTCCCTGAGGAAATGTTAACCAAAAGAAAACAGTATCCCAGAAAGAAAAAACCCGTTAACGATCAACAACAAACACCTCCGTTATTCGAGTCACACCTAACTCAAACACATCATCACACCGTTCCTACTTATGATACATACCCATCTCATGTGTTTGGACATAACACATTCCCAACACAACCATATAATCAAAATTTGTACACAACAGGACAATATGACCAAGGGTAAGCAAGTCATGAACAGCATGGTCATCATAACCCGGCACACGGCTATGAGCAATATAACTCCCAACCATATCCCTCTCAACCATACCCGTCACAACATTTAAATGATCATAACACTCAACAGTCTAATAATAGTTGGTTTAATTTCTTTGGATAATAACTAGTTTGCACTTGTTACTTATGTATTCCACTGTAATTGTAGTAATTTTGTAACATTTGTTACAAAGCTTGTAATAAATTTCTTTTTTAATTATAGCCTTTATTTCCCGAATAAAATAACTAGTTTGTACAAAATAATATTAAATTGATTAATCTTAAAACACTTCTGACACAGATTTGACTACTCACCTTTATGGTAACTCCACCACTGACAAATAAATGACTATATATATATATATATATATATATATATATATATATATATATATATATATATATATATATATATATATATATATATATATATATATATATATACTTGTGGTATGTGGTTTCAAGTTATCAAAACCAATTGTGTCTTCTTTCATTCACCAAATGTCAACGTCTAATCACCATACATTCGAATTCACTATCAACTACAATGGAAAATTTATACTTAACCCACTAACATATGAAGGTGGTTCATACATGAATATTGTTGCCCCACAATTTGGTTTTCAAGATATGGTTACATATCTGAAGAGAAAATTACCATCCATGGTCCAAAATCTATATTACGTGTTGCCAAAAAACGACACATTAAATGGTATGAAAGCAATCAAAGGCGATTATGATATTGATGTTATGTATGACTTCGCAAAAGTGGCAGGAAAGATCCAAATTTTTGTTTCCGAAAATCGCGAAGATCTAACAACAATATTGATTCCAGATGATGGTTGTTTGGAAGAATCATTTGCATGTGTAATTTCAGAAGAAACAAAATTTAAACGTGAAGAGCGTGTCCGATATCTACATGAAATGGTAGAGAAAAAAAACAAACGTGAAGAGCGTGTCCGGTTTAACATTGAACGACAGAAGAAAAAAAACCTACCTCGCCGTATTTACAAACCATTTTCAATTTTATTGTTCACAATAATGGTCATCTGGTTTGCAATGAAGGAAATATAGAGTATGTAAATGGTTGGAAGATGAACATCAACATTCCAAGAATGAAGCTCGATGAGCTGAAACAATACTTGTCTAACATTCTCGATACGAAGATTCATGCTCTTTATTATGAAGTTCCGCACACTGTGTATTCAATCACCGTCAAGCTAAGAAACAACTATGATATGCATGTGATGTTTGATATTTCAGCATCACAAGGCGGCCAGTTGCATGTTTACGTTGACCATTGCGGTGTCAATTTTATTATTGAAAAGTATGTATGCCCAAATGCTACTTTAGCAAAAATGATGGATCATGTGATAACAGACTACCCAAATGAAAACGAAGACGGAAGAAAAATCATACAACAATCGGATTACACTTTAGATCAAATGGTTGAATGGGCGGAACAAGAACACTTTCAAAATGAGGAAGCTAAAGCAAATGAACGTCATAAAGCCCTATGGAAGAATCGTTTCAATTATTAAGAATATCAATCAATAAGTATGTTGTATGCCTTAAGAATGTCATGTATATATGATCTGTTTTATCAGTGATTCAATAAACATTGCCATAAGTGTCCAAATTAAAAAATTTATTCAAATAAGAGTACAAACGTTCATTAACAAAATACAAACCAGTTAACATAAAACAATATAAGCTCAATCGTCTTATTTGTTGGGTTGAACAACATACAATTGTGCCACCCCAGCAGTAGCATCACAAGCACATTCAACAAAAAACATTACCTCATCATCCTCAGTAATGTCAATACGATAATTAAACGAAGCCAACTTACAGGACAAATTAATTGGAATATTTGGATCTAAATTGAATTTCTTCAACACCAACCCAACTAACCCTGAGTACGTCAAATCATTATACATAATGACACCTCGATGCTGATCATCATAATGTAACACACATTTAAACTTCATAATGTTCGAATCCATGGATACTGTAAAGAGAAGTAGCAAATATGTGTATATATCAAATCATAGCTAGCTTATAAAGCAATTGAATTCAGACAATTTTTTAAAAGTTCTGAACAATGAAATGGCAAGTCACTGACAATGTCGTGTACGCTAAAAAGTTTACACGAAATATGACACTTTGAAATGACAAGTCACTGACAATGTCGTGTACGCTTAAAAGTTTACACGAAATATGACACTCTGAAATGACAACTCCCTGACAATGTCCTGTACGATTAAAATAACTGGTTTTACCCATATGCAGAGGCATGTCAGTAATTTTCGCCCATTTTATTTCATAATATCAATTGCCAAAAAGGTAAAACTACTACTATAAAACAAAACGTTATATATACGAGAAACCATTTTAACATGTTGCATGTTGCTTTAACATCATCGTGAACATCTAGGCATCACCACAATCTAGACATACGTTAATAGAGAATTTAATCTATAAAATTAGGCCCATAAACCAAACAATTTCATTTTATTTCATAATATCAATTGCCAAAAAGGTAAAACTACTACTATAAAACAAAACGTTATATATATGAGTAACCAAAACTATATATGCATGTTGCTTTAACATTATTAGGAATATTTAAGATCAGCACAATAGATAATATTAATAAAAACTAGAACTACGTTTGAGAATAATGAGCCTTTATTAATAGTAAAAAAAAACTTACAACTCTTTTATGAAAGTAGTCTAAACCACGTTACAAACCAAAAACCCCTCCACGGGTACAAGTGATATGACGAGGTGGATGATGACAGATTATCAACATAATACTTCTTCACAAGCTCGACTCTTGAATGATAATATAATATAATGATAGCGATAAATATTACCCGAGGAAAGTAGGAGATGTATTTTATTTTAAAAAAGAGTTGCGTTGAGCCAGAGATAGGAAATGGATAAATTTTCAACTTAAATGAAATCCTACTAATTGATTTCAAACGAAAAAAATAATAATTAAAAAAGGATTATTAAAAAGCATGTATGGTCTCATCCGACAGTAAATGGCAAGTCACTGACAATGTCGTGTACGCTAAAAAGTTTACACGAAATATGACACTTTGAAATGACAAGTCACTGACAATGTCGTGTACGCTTAAAAGTTTACACGAAATATGACACTTTGAAATGACAAGTCACTGACAATGTCGTGTACGAAATATGAGTAACATTTACTATGAACTATTGAAAGAAACAAAGGATGAAATGTTGAATTTCGTAAGTAGGATTAGGGCTCTTAACATTTACTATGAACTATTGAAAGAAACAAAGGATGAGACGAAAAGGGATGCAAGCAGGGAAGAGAGCTCTGGTTCTAGCCGGTTGGGGTGAAAGTTTGATGATTATGGTGTTTGTAATATTTTAGTATGTTGTAACCTGGTTTTTATTTAATGTATCGTATGGTAGCTACTTTTTACTCCTTGATTGTAATAGTACCTTCTTTAATTCTACCAGTTCCGTTTTTTATGTAATGTGAAATTGTAGTCAATGCAAGTATAATAACCATAACATTTATATTACTTGAAACAACAACTACAACAATAACATACGATACGATAACTAAGAAATAGAAATTCAAACAACTAAAAAACAATACGATAAATAAACATAAAACTATGATTCAATTAAATGAATCATCCGACACATATCCCTCGTGACTCGAGTAGGAGGCACTTGAGTCGTCCTCACTCGATGGCACAGGTGGAAGACCCCGAGCCCAACGCCTTTCGGCTCTTCTGTTCCTCCGATCCCGTTTTCCTTTGAGGTACGCCTCACGCTCCATATTCTGACGGGCCTGCTCAGCTTCATGCTCCCGTAGCACTTCCATATCCAGCTCATATTGTTCGTCCTCAGTCAATTGACGAATCATGGGTGGGTTTATCTCTGGAAACATTACTTCTGGTGGAATGGCAGGTGGTGGGTTGTCATGCACTTGGAAGCTCGGAAACAAATCTTGGGGTGGAGTGGGAGGTGGTGGGTTGTCATGCACTTGGAAGTACTGCCACAGTTCTTGTGGTGTAAACGCAGGTGGTAGATGCTGTGGTGGGTTGTCATTCACGTGGTAAAACGGAAACAGATACGGTGGTGGAGTGCCAAGTGGTGTGTGAAACGAATCATTTTCAGGTGATGCATGGTTTGACATTGTGTTTGAGGAAGAAAACTCAGTTAGTATGTAAATTGTGTGTGTATGCACCATACAACAATACCTATTTATAGACCCAAAAAAGTGAACCATACCTACTAAACCCTAAAACTGAAACCCTAAACTATAATAATAAGACGTAACATACTTTTCCCATTTCCCATGCAAAATTTATGGGTGTCGCGTACGGAATAATGGGCCTCGCGTATGGTTGTACGCGACATGCCTAAATATTTTTTTTTTTGGCCCGAGCTACATTCTTGACACGTGTCCTCCCCTGGTGTCGCGTATGGATTTAAGGGGAATGCTGGGGTACTTTTGAAAACGGCGGATACTTGGGGTATTTTGTGACATACCACTCCGTGCAGGGGTATGTCAGTAATTTTCGCTAATACTAAAACTATGACTTTTTTTTTGAATGACGAGATTGTCTTCATTTTACATGTGAATTATCACTTGTTTGGCGAAAAAAAAAAATTTTATTTCATGCAAATTACACAACCATCATCTTATTATTATTATTATTATTATTATTATTATTATTATTATTATTATTATTAGTAGAGAGAATTGCAAAAATCGTCCCTAAAATTTGGCCAAATTGCACGTTTCGTCCTGGAAGTTTAAAAGTGCAAGGATCATCCATGTGGAAAACTTTTGGGGCAAATTTCGTCATTGGCCTACATCAAATGACTAAAATACCCTTGTCTATATATTACTTTTCAGATTCTTACATAAATGGTCCCTCTGTGTCGCCAGGTTTTACTAATTTAGTCCTAACTTTTTTTTTTTAAATTTATTTATTTAACTATTAATATTAGTAATATTTTTTTTACACGTCTTCGTCCGTTTTTATTAAGTTTTTGTTCGTTTTCCCCACATTTTTTCCGTTTTTCGTCCGTTTTTCTTACGTTTTTGTCTGTTTTTCTCACGTTTTTTTTCGTTTTTGTCCGTTTTTCTTTCGTTTTTGTCCGTTCTTCTTACGTTTTTTCCGTTTTCATACGTTTTTGACCGTTTTTCTTACATTATTGTCTATTCTTACGTTTTTTCCGTTTTCATACGTTTTTGTCCGTTTTTCTTACATTATTGTCTATTCTCACGTTTTTTTCGTTTTTGTCCGTTTTTCGTATGTTTTTTTCCATTTTCATACGTTTTTGTCCATTCTTCTTACGTTTTTTCCGTTTCCATACGTTTATGTCCGTTTTTCTCACCTTTTTTTTTGCTTTTATCCGTTTTTCTTATGTTTTTTCTATTTTCACACGTTTTCGTCTGTTTTTCTTACGTTTTTGTCCGTTCTTCTTACTTTTTCTCCGTTTTCATAAGTTTTTTTCCGCTTTTCTCACGTTTTTTTCTTTTTTGTCCATTCTTCTTACATTTTTTTACATTTTCATACGTTTTTCTCATGTTTTTTCCGTTTTTGTCACTTTTTCTTACTTATTTGTCCGTTCTTCTTACATTTTTTTCATTTTCATACGTTTTTTATTCCGTTTTTCCACTTTTTCGACCGTGTTTACACTGTCCATCACCACCAAAAAATTTTCAAAAAAATATTAGAAAAAGAAATAAAAAAGGGTTTTGAAAAAAAATTCGAAAAAATGTTTTTGAATTTTAAAATTCCAAAAAACATATTTTCGAAAAAAAATTTAAATAATTCGATTTTTTTTTCCATTTTTTTTAATTTTTCTAAAAAAATATTTTTTTATAAAATATTTTTATTTTCAAATATTTTTCTAAAAAAATTTTATTCGAAAAAAAATTATTCGATTTTAAAAAATATATATATTTTTTAGATTTTTTTTATTTTTGTCTAATAAAATTCCAAAAAAATATTTTTATTTTTCCAATATTTTAAGAATTTTTTTTTTGATAATTATTTTTTGAAATTTTTTTTTCAAATTTCTTTGAATTTTTTTTCGTATGAAAACGGAAAAACGTAAGAAAAATGAATGAAAACGTAAGAAAAACGGCTAAAAACGTATGAGAACAGAAAAAACGTAAGAAGAACGGACAAAAACGTATGAAAATGGAAAAAACGTAAGAAAAACGAAAAAAAAAGTGAGAAAAGTGGAAAAAAACGTAAGAAAATGGAAAAAACGTAAGAAGAACGGACAAAAACTTAAGAAAAACGGACAAAAACGAATGAAAATGAAAAAAAACATAAGAAAAAGGGACAAAAACGTATGAAAACGTAAGAAAAACGGACAAAAACGTAAGAAAAACGGACAAAAACGAATGAAAACGGAAAAAACGTAAGAAGAACGGACAAAAACGTAAGAAAAACGGACAAAAACGTATGAAAACGGAAAAAACGTAAGAACTGACAAAAACGTAAGAAAAACGGACAAAAACGTATGAAAATGGAAAAAACATAAGAAAAATGGACAAAAACGAAAAACGTGAGAAAAACGGACAAAAACATATGAAAACGGAAAAAACGTAAGAAGAATAGACAAAAACATAAAAAACGGGACAAAAATGTATGAAAACGGAAAAAAACGTAAGAAGAACGGACGAAAACTTATAAAAAAATATTACTAATATTAATAGTTAAATAAATAAATTAAAAAAAAAAGGTTAGGACTAAATTAGTAAGAATATGAAAAGTAATATAGAGACAGGGGTATTTTAGTCATTTGATGTAGGCAATGGACGAAATTTGCCCCAAAAGTTTCCCACAGGGACGATCCTTGCACTTTTCAAACTTCCAGGACGAAACGTGCAATTTGGTCAAACTTTAGGGACGATTTTTGCAATTCTCTCTTATTATTATTATTATTATTATTATTATTATTATTATTATTATTATTATTATCACTTTACTAGGAATTCATGATATTTACAAAAAAAATTAGTGGAAAGCGGAGATACTATATGGGCCCTTACTCCTCTAGCTATAGCAAAGCTAATCCTACTTAAGACGTAAAACGCAGCACGGGCCTAAATGTCTTGACCATGGAGAACTTTTGGATTCGTTTTAGCAAGATAACCGCATCATTCTCTAATTCCCCCAAGGAAAAGAATGAAAAGAGGAGAAACCTATAATCAGTACTTGTACACTTAGCTTCATACTTGACATTTTATTGTTGTTGCTGTTACTGTTGTTGTTGCTGCTGTTGTTGCTGTTATCGCAAGACTAGATACTAAATCCTCTATTTTTTTTTTTAACGACAACTTTATTATAAAACTAGCAAGGAGCTAGACAATTACAAAGCGATCAAGTAAGGATGTTGCAGCCAACTATCTCATCTAAACTTAGTTTTACTTCTATATAAACTCCAATTGAAAGAACAAGAAACAATATCGTCAAACAAAACATCTTTACGAGGCTTTTGGTTGGCAAAAAGGAGTTGATTACGGAAGTTCCACAAGCTCCACCACGACACATAAAAAACGCCTTCCAGAACCCCTTTAATCTTAGAGCCCAACCGGATAGAATTAAACCACTCCAACCAATCCGAATAAGAACCAACTGATATCCAAGACAGATTCCACCAACGACATATAAGCCGATACTAAATCCTCTATAATGTATGCATTATAAATATTAAACTCAAACATGGGTTATTGAGTGTATGCACGGAAAAAGAAAAAACATATATTAAAAACAACAACAATGACAACAATATTCAATCCCATATGCACGAGGTACGAAGGAGATGAAAGATAAATGTCATAACTGAAATTATATTTTTAGTTGTAATTCCGGTACACAAATATTAAAAACAGTTAGAATAGATGTGATTAGTGATTACACAAATTCTGTAACTCATATATGGACAAAATGTAAAGTTTGCCATATGGTTTTATAAGCCTTTTGATGAATAAGTCAAGTCTTCTAAGACGATAATCTTCACAATGTCAAAACTATTAAATGGCAAACATCAATATCGTTTGAATTAATTTATATTGTTTGAATATCAAGAACAAGTATATTGAAATATCGACTAGACTTGTCTAAGAATAGTAGTTAGCGGAATGATATGACAATTTGAGGGCATATATTTTTAGTTCAGTTGAAGAAATTAAACTTTGAACATCTAGGGGCAAAGTAATAGATTGTCCTAAGGCTGCATGCAGAAGCAGACCACGATCGATTAAAGTGATCGATTACATTCGATCGTCCTTATTGCCACGATTCGGTTGTCAGACGAAAAAAACCCAAATGGGTCGTGTAGCCGATCGACAATCGTCCCTTTTTTTTTTGTTTGTGTGTAATTAAAAGAGGTATTTTGTGGGGTATTATTTTGTAGTGTAGGTCGTCTTACTGGGGCATCCAATCGCCCGTAGGTCGCTGGAGAGAGAAAGCTGACGTGGCAGGGAAAAGTAAGGGGATTGAATCCCCTTACTGCAAGTAGCCTAATAACTACGGAATCAAGCTAGTACTACGTGAAATATATAGGTAGAGTACAACCTCGAAGTTCTTAGCTTAAGTTTCTATCTCTGTATTCATGTGGGACGAATTGTTATGATAAATCGCGAGTGTATGGGGTGTTTGTTTAAGCTTATATGTGAACTTATGAGCTTATTTGATTTCGGCATATATTTCATAAGCCCCAATTTTGAGACTTATATGCTTATATAACTATATAAGTTTATTACTGTATATCGTAATAAATTTCTATAACCCCACAAGTCTAAATAAATCTGGAAATTGAGGCTTATAAAAATATAAGCCGGAAAACAAATAAGCTCATAAGCCACATATAAGCTTAAACAAACACCCCCTAGGTATGTGATGAGCTAATACTAGCGAGTGTATCTCTTTATTCATGTGCCACAAGGTTTTTCGTAATAGTATGAAAAAACAGTTTTTCAGATTGCAGAATTACGGTAGACAACTAAGTTTTAAATTCTTGTTTTCCTTTAGATTAAATGACTAAATATTAACCTTTCAAATCTTGCTCTCAAGTAGCTAGCTAATGAAGTGTGTAGTTTTCACTAGAACACTTGTGAATCACACATACTTTAACTACAGTTTGGGAATGTGTGATTTTTGTTACGTTGTGTGTAAATGATGTTTCCGGGTCATAATGAAGCATGCAAAGACATAAGAGTATAAGACCACCCGTAATAACAATTTGAGGACGTGTGCTACGCCTATGTGGCAAGTTGAAGACGCTTCTTTCCTTATTTCTCACCCTAAAGACGTGTGTAATGGATGTTGTTTAAGAGGACTGGTTGTTCGGACAACCGACTTGTGTAATTGTTGTTGTTGTGTGTTTATTAAATGATTTTTGTGTGATATATTTGTGATAACTGAGGTATGATTTGATAATTTTTTATGCTTCCTTAGCTTAAGTTTGTTGTTTTATTACATTAGATTAGGTTAGTGAAGAAGTTGATTATAGAGAGAAAAATATAATATGACGTTTACATGACATAGGGAAGTTGGTTGTGAATTTTTGATGCTTCCTTAGCCTAAGTTTGTTGTTTTATTACATTAGATTAGGTTAGTGAAGAAGTTGATTATAGAGAAAAATATAATATGACGTTTAGATGACATAGGGAAGTTGGTTGTGAAATTTTGATGCTTCCTTAGCCTAAGTTTTGCGTATACATAAGAAAGTAGTGATCTTTCAATAATAACAATAATAAAAAAGATAGTGATCGATATCTAACATCCAATTTCTTGCACAACTTAACATATTTTTATGTGGGATATTTGTTTAATTAAATCAATACGAGTATTTTATAAATATTTAGATAATATTTGACTTTATATGGAGAATAAAATAGTTGTTAAGATTCCATAATCTAAGTGTGACTTTCTCGGCGTTGTTCGCATTGTTTTTAATTTCAACATTTTGATATAATATGTATTTAACGTATATAAATATAGAGTTAGAGTCCCTCTAATGACTTTTGGCAATTATACCCCTACACAATCGTTCCTTCTCAATCTCTATTCCTCTGCACTGATTCTAACTCAAACATGTTTTATCTTCTTGTTAATTAACTAATCCTAGGGTTATTTACTTAATTGTGGATACAAGTGCGATTAGGGTTGTGCGTTCTTGGATAGGTTTTGTAGTCGTAGTGTGCTGCTAACTGTCTTGGTGCGTTTTTAATCCTATCATCTCTATTCTAATCGTTTGATTGGATCTCGTGCTTTTAGAGTTATCTTTTCTTGATAGTTCGAAAAGTTATGGTCTACGATTTGTTTATAAAACCATGACTTGTTAGAGTTTGCATCTTAACTGCTATTGTTCTAGTTTCGAGTGCTTAACGTTTTAGTTGTTTTGTTGTTTGAGGTTGTGGTTGTTTCGATTGTGTTTTGTGGCATTGTGTTGTTTGTGCATGTGCTAATTAGGGCTTGTTACATGTAGAAGGATGAAGAGTGGGTTCTTGAGTCCGGAAGAGAGGGGAGTTAAACAAAAAGAGGGTGTGAGCGATGGCAAAACAACTATGAAAAGTGGGAAAAACGTTGAGGGTAAGTCGAGTACAACAAGCTTGGATCATCCTTTGATGAGCAATAAGTAGAATGATACGAACATTGATGGATTGTGATCGTTCCCTAGCTTGTCAGAGGCGTTTGGTAGTCCTTCTCCTACTTCATTAGCTGCAAATATTAATGCTTAAGAGAGTCGAACGCTTAAAGGAAAGCTTGTGTTAGTGGGAGATGATGGGAAACCATTAAAACCTTCTAACTAAGCTTTGAACATCGTGTGTACTGATGTGGAGAGGGAGGAAATTATTATGGCTAATGATGTTGGTGGTACTTCGAATGCTGCTAACAAAATAATGATGCACGTGGATGATTCTGGGGGAAAAGCTAATGGTAATAGTTTGAGTTCATTTGTTGATGTGCTTAATGTTGATAGAAACAAAACGCAAGTTAACTTTCGTGTTCTTACTATGCCTGCTTCTCGTAAATGCAAAGTAATGATACCTAGATCATTTGTGGATGAGGTAAGTGGTAGATTGACTAACTCATTATATGGTTATTTTATTGATAAACGTGTAACGTTTCTAGTTGTGCAAAATTATGTTTTTAACACTTGGGGAAAATACGGCATACAAAATATTATGATGAACACCAACGGCTTTTCAAAAAAGGGCGTTGATTATGTGCTTGAGAATGGTCCTTGGATGATTCGTGCCATACTGATAATTCTTAAAAGATGGACTACTTCTACTAGTTTGAAAAAAAAAATAAATAAATAAATAACTTGTGTTCCGGTTAAAGTTAAACTTCACAATATTCCGATAGCGGCATTCACTGCTTATGGTCTTAGTGCTATTGCAACTTAGATTGGAAAACCGTTAATGCTAGATTCATTTACTAGTACAATATATGTGCAACAAATCATAGGGACAAAATAGCTATGCACGTACTATGATTGAAGTAAGTGCTGAAAACACTTTGAAGGACTCAATGGTTATTGTTATTCCAAAATTGGATGATCATGGATACATATACGAAACAATAACTATTGAATACGAATGGACTCATCGATGATGTGCCGATTGCAAGAATTTTGGACATGACTCGGAACATTGCCCTAAAATGATTCCTACTAAGCGTATAAATCGTGGGAAGGTGCATTATGGTGGTGCGATGAAGAATCAGAGTAATGCTGAAATTGGTGGAAAGAAACCGAATTTTAGTTCAAGTCGACTAAACAAGTATATAAACTTGTTTCTAAGAAGAATGGTGATACTACATGCGGTACAAAGAATAATACTAAAACACCTAGTAGAGAGGCAAGTTGTTCTAACCTCTTTGATACACTTAGATCGGTTGAAAATGATGATGTGTTAGGTGCAAATGGGGGTAATTCCATGAGGGCTGAAACTGTTGTAGACGAGGGGAAAAAGGCTTATTTGGAGCTTATTTAGATCTTGCCGAGTAAGCCTAATGATTTCACACTTGTGCATGAGGTACAATTGGCACAAGAACAATCAACGTCTAATGTGTGACAACCGGCAATTTAGGGAGCTATTTTGAAAACCCGCATTATGTTAAAGTTCGTTTATAACTTTTATTTGGAAATTTTATTCACAACGAACTTATAAGACCAATTTTATGGATAATTATATTTTATGACGTTATGGAATTCGTGAATTATTTTAATAATTCATTATGAAATTACGTGATGATGTATGTTTTTAATTTTTCTCACTGGTACTACGTTGACTCCGGCACTAGGTTTACCTAACGGAAAATTTTATGATTCGTTTTACGAGTCCGATGATATTTAATTAATTACGAGATGTTTTTCGGGAGATATTGAAGTTTGAAATGAGTTCGGGTTTCGGGCCACATGTTTTACATTTACCCACTTTACCCACTCAACACTACTAGTAATATTATTATTACTATTATTATTAATATTTATAACCTTTAAAAAAAAAAAAAAAAAAAAAAAAGTAAACCACAAATTGGTCCTTGTGGGTTCGGTTCTCACACACAACACACCAACACTCACCCTCACTTTCTCTCTCTCATTTTCCTCTTCCCCAAACCCTAGCCGCCGACTATATCCGGCCGCCACCACTTCACCGCCGACCACCACTACAAACCACCACTATTTTCGTGATCCCCACCTTCGAATCTCCTAGATCCGCCCCTACACGCGCTTTATTACATCATTTTCATCACGTATCATCACCAAATCTCACCACCAATCATCATTTTCGAAGTATTACACGGTTTGGAGCTTATTTAACCGAAGGTGAGGCGAGTGTGACTCGCGTTTTTATTAAAAACGTGACCCTTGGTCACGATGGGTTTAGTTTCGATTGGGTTTTCACCCAAAAATGGGAATAACACTTATGAGTTTTTGTTGGAAACTCGATTTTAATAAATGGTTTGGTATTCGGGTTGTATTCCATGGGTTTGGTTCGAACCGTGAGTCCTCGACTCACGGCTTGGATGTTGACTCGAGCCGTGGTGCTCGTTTTCTTGTTATTTTTGAGCCGTGGTTTGGCTCTTGGTATCCTTGATCTCGTTAATATCTTGGTTCGACTCTTGTGAGTCGTGGCTCGTAGCCGTGTCATTGTTGTTGTTGCCGAGACCCTTTGGGTCGAATGGGTATATTTTTGAGTGCTCCTTGGAGCCACTTTGTGACCCTTGATACTTGGTTCGAGCCCTCTTGGCTCGTGGTATTTACCGCGACTCGGTCGAGTCGTGTGGGCTTGGGTGTGGCTTGGTAAACCAACCCGAGTATGACTTTGATTATTTTGTTCTTGGATTGTTAACTTGGTTTGGTATGAGTTTTGCTATTAGTTGGTTGTTTGCTCCATTTCTTGGCCGAATACATGTGGGTCGAGACCATGTTTGGTCTCGACATTGGATATTGAATTTTGGTATTGAGAAGTGTTGACGAATTGTGTTATTGGGGACCGATTGTGAGACGGTCACTTAGATTGACGGAGATAGGTTAGTCGGGTGCCGTAGTCGGACCCTAATGTTGTAGCACGTGGATTGGGATTGTGTTAGACGGAGATGTATTGATATTTATGACATTTGCTTATTACTTTGGACTTGGACAATGAGCCGAGAGTCATGACTCGGACATGTGACCATTTCGTATGACTCGATAACTATTTACAAATAAAACATAAATAATAAAACTCGTAATAATAATTATTTGTAATATAAACGTTTATATGAATATATAGACGTGAATAACGGATATATAATTATATAAGCGCGTATATTAATAATAATAATAATCACGAGTCATATTATAAATAATACGACTAAATATATATTAGGCTACGAGAGTAGCGTAATATTATTGGAAGTATTATTATAAAAATGTGTTATAAAATGAGGAACTCTCGACAATTATTAAATATTAAATAAAATATCATTTTATATATATAACGAGTAAACTTATCGAGTTATGCGGAGTCGTAGTCACTCGAGTTCAGGTAAGTTTTATTTGTGACTTTCGTGTTGTCACGGATATATGACGATTAATATAAACGTTTTCTATAACTAAATAACCACTTAACCGAAGGGTTGAACCGGGTTATTTGGCTATATGAAATGAATATATTAATGGGCATCGTATCCTACGACGCCCATAGGTTGTGGTATATGTAAAGGGTAATAAATTGCGAATATATATATCGGGGAATCTGGCCAATTTGACGATGTATATAAGGAATTTATTAAACTATGATATATACCATATAGTATTTATGTGCTATGTGCTTTAGGATTGGGTGTAATCTTGGAACGGTATGTTACGTAAATAAATACGAGGATTATCAAATCGACGGATATAATAAATTCGGCGATTTATTTAAATAATATATTGGGCTAATATTAGATCTATAGTTTTTTTTATTATTATTTGTGTGACCTTTTTGTTTGTTTTGTGTCGACCCACCACCCGTATGGATACCAAACGTAAATACACCAAACTAATACGAAATGGATTTTCGGAAAATAAAACGGATTACGTCCGAGTTTGGGAATATTTTAAATTTGAGGAAATGATTTCTGAACGAGTTGATATTGTTAGGTCGTGCCGAGTCCGTAGTTGCTGTTTTGTGAGTTATTATACATCTTATTTCTACCAACTTCTTCTTGCTATTTTCTGGACTTGAGGTGAGTCATAGCCCCACTTTTTACTCTTGAACTATGTTTTCAATACTTGGGGGTGAGAAACGTGCAAATTATTTTATGTGGACTATTATCGCTTTTATATTCTTTCTAAAACTTGCTATGCGTATAGACTAGGATATTCTGTCAGCTTTAGTCACATGATTTATGTGTACTATTCAAGGTTGACTTATTTGGTTATTGTCAGCTTTAGTCACACGGGTCGCGTGTACTATTCAAGGTTGGCTTATTTAGATACTATAGCGTGCACTTATAGGATAATGATACTTTGGAGGTTATCCGAGTATTTATTGGTATTGCGGGGGTTACCCGAGTATCTATGTTGGAACGGAGGGTATCCGTGTGTTAGGATTGGAGCGGAGAGTATCCGCAGGCCTTTAGTGAATCCTTAGTCTAGCTAGCAAGCGTTTTGCGTATATGTCCACTATATTGTTAGATGAATTTAAACCTATGATCTCACCAGCGAAAGCTGACTTTTAGCACGTTTTCTCAGGTAATTAAGTGACGATACGGGTGCATGGATTGGAAGGCTCGGCTAAGGCTCCTGGTTTATGGATCTATTTTTCTAAACTCTGATATTAACTTTTGGACCTACTGTTATGCTATTTTGGGCATAACTCTGAATGATGTTTGGATAAATGTAAACTTTAAAACCCCGTTTTGGTTGCGTTTTTATTATGTTTACTTTATCTCGTTCTATTATGTCTTGTGTTGGATACCAATCTCCGTAGCACCCCGAAAGCTTGTTGAGTCTTCCGCTGTATCAAATTTTGGGGGTGTTACATAATGTGGCTGGTTTGGGTGACGAGGACAGTGAGAATGAAATGAAAGAGTTTTTTTTTTTTTTTTTTTTTTTTTTTTTTTTTTAGCAATAGCTTTTCGTGATACTTATGATATAAAGGTTCGTGGTCATACTAGACGTAAGTAGTTCTATAGAGTAGTTTTTTCATAAGTTTGGTTTGTCAATGTTCGGTTTGACACACAAATAATGCGTTTGTTTTTCCGTCTATGTAACGGGGCTGAGATGCGTGATGTACTCACATCCTATGTAGTTAAAAAGAATTTTAGAGTAATAAAATTTATCGGGTGATAAAAACATATTTTACCAAAAAAAATATGGAGTTTGACTAACAGGTGCCCAAAACATTTGTTTACATGCATAAGTAAAAAATATTTGATTCATTAAATCAAAAATCACATCGAATTAAAGTAATTTATAGTTTTATTTAGTTTGTATTAAATATATATTTTTTATTTTAAAAAAATGTTATTTATTTAATAACATATAATCTGAGCCTATAAGCACCCGTTAAACAAACGACTAAACGAACCACCCTAAGTTATCCATCAAATCAATCGTTATGTGTTAATAGTATAAACAAGAAAAAGAAACAAACAAAATATGCAGTTGATAGTTACTTGGATACTCTCCTCTATCTTTTGTTTGTCTTATACTCGTAATACGTACAGTAATAATTTTAATTGCGTGTATGTGTAAATTGATACATTATGCTGATAGCGAAATATATAGATTTCTTCTAATGACAATAAATATATTTTTGGTATGATCGTCAATCGTAATATATAGTGGCAGTGAAGACCGTAGAGCAAAACAAAAACAAATTAAACATACTTGAGACAATTTTCATGCATGAATAATTATCATATCGGTCATATGCATGCATGAAAGTATATAATTTTCACAGTTTTCACCACAATTTAATACGAGTAACGATTAACAGTTACGTACAACTGCAAGTGTACGTTAGTAGTGATATCTGAACTTTTGCCACAAAAAAATATTACATTATATTTGTTCATTTACCCTTTTTATATAGGTTTAATTTTGTCTCATTTCCTAACAGAAAACATAACTTGTTACAACAGATTTTTCTTTAAGAGACCTGTTGGATAATACCTCGACAACAAACCCGAAGTTCGATCGCGGAAACTAGATCGCGAGTTGTATCGAGCACCCGTAGCAAACACGAGATACTACAAAAGAACCAAGAATATATGCACACGATATACCCTCAATGAACCCTTTATTAATACCAATAAAGCTTTTACAATTGAGGAAGAAGAATGAATAACTAGCATCCCCTCATCTCTATTTATATAGAGATGAGGAGGTGGAAACCTAGCTTGCCTTGCACTCCAAGCTACCTAGTCCTAGTTTATGTCTAACACCTAATCTAATTACAAAGTACACTTAAACCCCTAAACTATGTTTAAGTTACTACTAATATTCTAACAAGACCATTAGTGCAATTACCTTTATGTTTGGGCAGAAATGAGACATTGATGAGTAAACAATTAAAGTAACATTATTGAATTAGAAAATGAAGAAGACAAGGTTCAAATGTTAGTAAGCTTTTAACTTAAGAGTAAAGACACCCCTTAATTAGTACTATAATTGAATTTCTAAAGACTAAATTATTAATTATGAGATCAATAATTGAATATCATAGACTTGTAACGTGACAACGAAACAAATATAGATGGATATTGTACTTTTATTTTAATGAAATTTTGAACCATGTGTGTCTCTAACTACGGGCATGTGGTTGATCGCTTTGATATAGAAGTGTTCACCAACGGGATTGTCGCTTTGATATAGAAGTGTTCGCCAACGGGATTGCATGTTATGGAACGGGAAAATCGTGCAAGTTCAAAAAAATAATCTCTAGTTCAAGGTAAGTTGCCGGTTTTAAACATGCAGAAGATTGATGCATAATCGAAATTAGCAAAAGATATTTATGTTTATGTGTATCCGGCCAAGATATATGAGATGTATTTGAGACTCCGTTTAAACAAAGTTTACGTGAAGGTTTTGTTAATAACAATCCTATGAAGTTAAACATTTAATTAACATGAAACATTTCATGTTTAACAACACGTTTTATAATTATAATCATTACATATGCATAAATATAAAAGTAATGAGTTTATTAAATGCTATTTTTTCATAATTATTATGCTTAATCATAACTTTATAGGTTGTTGTTAATAAAACCTGTGAATCAAACAAAACTCACTTGGAGTATTTACAGATTAATTACAGGGTTTAACTAATACACTATGATACGGCTTCCCTAATTAAATGTGCTACCATTCTTAGAAAGATCGAAAGTATACAATAGAGATAGATTTCATGCTCGTACATGATCAGGTCAATTATCTACATAGTTATATATAGTCTTGTAGATGTGCTAGCTAACATTAAAGCAGCTATAGTTTGTTACAACAATTCTTGCGAGAATTAGTGGTGGCTAAAGGATAAAGCTACTAAAGCTACCGTTTTAGGCCCCCAAATATTTAAAGCCCCCGATTTTCTAACTTCATTTATAAATATATAGCCAGTCACATATTTTCTTGGGCCTCATCTTGAGGTCACGGTATATAAAAGCTTCAGTTATTGCTAAAATATTAAGGATATTTTTATTAGTTTTTGTTTATTTTTTAGGTCCATGCAACAAAGTCCTTCTTTGAGTTTTGAAAACACGACTAGATCTATCTTTTGATTATTTCAAAACGATGAATTAACCTCATTTAATGCTAAATTTAGTGACTTTTAGCCAATGTTGTAAACAAATCAAACGTTTCAAGAATCACTTATAAATAATATCTTAATAAAAGAAAAATAATAAGTTATTTTTTAGTGAATAAACATGAACACCCGTTTTTTTGAACTTTTCACATTAGTTCATTTGTTCAGTTAAACTTAAACTAAAGAACACGAACAACCTTCGTTCGTGTTGCTTCATTTATTTAGCTATACTTATAGATTATCATAAAAGAGAGGTTTGGTTTTCTTTTTCTTATGCTTTTTTTTTCTCTATCTTTAATCAACTTTAAGATTATCGATATGTTCTTGGTTTGATAGTTGGATGTTTTATTAATCCAATTAATCGAAAAGCTGATATTAAGCAAAAATAAATAAAATAAAAAAGGCCTCATTTTAAATTTCACTTTAGGCCTTCAGAATCCTTGAACCGCCTCTAGCGAGAACCGCATGATATGATGGTCCTGTAGAATGCATGTACTTTAGTCAACAGCTTGAGAGTGATTTGAACTTTTCGCTATTCTTCGAGCTGTGAATCGGTCAATTGATATGATGTTATAGTTATTCACCCTTGGATACCTTAAAGCTATCACTATGATGGTGTAGTACCACCTCGTGTGGTGGATTGCACCACACGCAAACCACATAGGAGAGAACCACCACTGTGCGTGATGGTGAGTATTTGACAAGGTTTTTGATGGTGGTGACCACCGAACGGTTCTAGGGAAAAAAACATAAAACGGTCCAAAAGTAGGCCTTCACGGTTATTTTCACTTTTAGGGTATGTTTGGCGAAATGGACTGGGGCTGGGGCTAGAGCTAGGGCTGGGGCTGGGGCTGGGGCTTATATTATAAGCCGAAATTAAAATTTGTATTTTTATAAACTTGTTTGGCAAATGGGCTGGGGCTTATTATTGTAAAATTACTAAAAAGGACATAAGTAAATGAGTTTTTGAATATGTTAGATATTTTTGTGGGTAAATAAGTAATTTATTCTTCAAAAGCTCCGGGCTTAAGTTTTTAGCCTCTTTCATGGGGCTAAAGTTTTTAGCCGGCTTATTTTATAAGCCCTTCCATAAGCCTCTTGACAAACGAGACTTATTTAATTAGCCGGCTTATTTTAAAAGCTCAAGCCCCATAAAAGCCCCTCCCCAAACATAGCCTTAATATTTTTTAATTAAATTTTATTATTTTATTTACTTATAAATATCCTCATATATTATCATTTTACATATATATCATTTTACAGACAACTTCAAACGTCGTCTTTCTTAATTGATGATGCGAAAAATGAACCACTTTTAGGGGGTCATTTAAGCCCGGAATTGAATTTATTTGATCAAATATTGCCCTAAATCGTTCCTTTTGTGATTTTAGGTACTTTGGGAGAGAAACCTGGAAAAGGAAGCAATTCGGACGTTTTTGGAGCATAAAAGTGAAGAAAACGCCAAAGTCTTAATTTTCCTTGCTGGGAACAGTAGGTGACAGCGTCAAGAAGGAATTTCTGACGGCGTCAAGAGTAATTTCCATGACGACCCAGTACAGAATTGAAGGCGTCACAAGGTAGGGCGTCAAGAGTAAAATGCATGACGGCCTGGAAACACATAACACATGACGGCGTCAAAAGTAGATCAAGGGAGTCCGAGAAGTATTTTGGCGGCGAGATGACGGCGTCACAATTTTGTTCTTGACGCCGTCAGACCCTATTTCCTATATATAGTTTTCTAATTTTCACATTAAAAAGAGAGAAGTTTTGGAGAAACCCTAAGGCCGAACTTAGTACGAATTTTACAGGTTTTTCAAGGGTTCTCAGCCCTTGAACCCTTTCATATGTAATTAAGATAAGTGTTATTTTAATTCAATCAATATGTCTATGTGTTGGTTGTCTATATCTTGTTCTTGTCTTAATTCCATCATGCTAGGCTAGATCTATCTTGTGTTTGCTTGGATCTAATGAAACCTAGATGTTAATTATGTGTTGATTACTTGTTTATGGTTGTATTGGATAAATGATTTCGATGTTAGGCTTAAGAAAACTGGCAGATCTCCATATGGTAACATGCTTGAACGTCTTAAGAAACATGAACTGACGTGCACTAGGTTTTATTGGTTGTATTTAATGCATGAGTAAATTCTAATGATCCCATGTTAGGAGCTTCTTAGCCGGCTCAACATAGGAGTGAAGTAGGCACTCATAGGATTGGGGAATTAAGTGCGCCACCCCATGAATGGTATTAAGGAATACAATCCGTCATCCACGCAACTATAACAAGTAATTAACGTGTAAAAGATATCTAGGGAGTAGTGAAATCTAAGTAAACACATTTTCTCCACTTATTGCTCACAACCTTAGTATAATTTAGTTTATTTTCATTTTTAGTATTTTATTTTGATTGCATCTTTAGTATTGGGTTAGTTGACTAGCAACTAATTCCGCCCAAATCCTTCAAACCCGAGATTTTTACTTGCTTTCTAAAAAATATAAAAATACAAAAATAATCATCCCTCATCTTTAGAACTAGTATTTAGGTTTTCTAATCCTAGCGACACTATTCCTAGCTGAACGATCAATCCCCCGGTACTTGTCACCATACTATACTACAACGATCAGGTACACTGCCTGGTGGGGGTTGTAAGCTTCTCAAGATCCCTTGAGAGGTAAAGCCTGGTGCGATCCCTACGTATCAAGTTTTTGGCGCCACAGCCTGGGGAATAGTTATTGTCTAGGTTAGAATATCTTTTTATTAGGTCTACTTGCTAGATTCCTTTCTAGTAAGATTTTATTTTTTTATTTTATTTTTAGGTTTTCTTAAGTCTATCTTTTTCTTCGTGCATTTGTTAGTAATTAAATTCATTGACTATTCCGTTCACCATTATGGAGAATGCGAATCCACCAAGTCCGACACTAGAGTTTTACTAGAAAAAGTATAATTACACTAGTTTGGATATAACAAGATGGAGGAATGAAATGAGGAGGACAGGATCTTATATTGATTTTATTGAGTACCTTGAGAAAAGAGGCCAAGTGCATAATGCTTTTAAAGAATTCACCTTAGGAGCTCCATCAACCCCTCAAAATGCCTCACTTAGTGAAACCTATGCACCATATGAGCCTTCACCTAGGATAGTTTCGTATGAGCCACCTAGCTGCATGTCATGGTTAGGCACTACCATAATACATGATGAACACATAGGTGACCTTGATGTGATGGAGGATGTAGCCGAACATGATCACATTGATAAAAAAGACCTAGCTTTTATGATCGATGATGATGAATCTCAAGAAACACATGATGAATCTTTTGGGCAATTTGTATATAGCAGTCAGAATATTGAGGATGATCCGTATGATTCGGACATAGAAGTTGAGATGCCTAAAGAAGTACGTGAGATACTTGGGAAAATGTTAGGGTTAGATTATAATGAAACACATGTTGATGATATTGGTGATGTTGAGAAAAGGAAGGATGAGGTAAATAACACAAACCTACAAAGTATCCCACAACTCCCACCATCACTTGAGGAATACACACCACCCGTGACTTACCCGGAAGAAGTAGAAGAGACTATAGGAGCCCCAATAGAGGTAGAACCTTTGAACCAAACACAACTAGAGGATATAGGTTTGCATACTTATAATGATAACCTTACTCTTAGTTCTAGGGAAGTTCCTAGTTTTGATGAACCGGAGCCTCAACCAAAACCGTTACCTAATCTTCCATCCTTGGATGAAAATTTAGGAATTGAAATAGGTTCCGATCCACCCATCAAACCATATAGTCCGGGTAGTCTTAGGACAAAGGTAGGGGACTCTAAGCCTTGTAGAAAGAAAGCCAATATAGGAGTGGAAAATGACCTTACATGCTTACATCACCCATTTATGATTGATCACAAGAAACATTATGGGTTTAAACCGGGTTTATTAGGTCAAGATGGATCCCCAACTAGTAATCTCTTGAAGTTAATTGAAAATGATCCCTTTCTAGGAGAAAATCTTAATTCACCCATTAACCCGATTGAATTAGGTAAGGTTATGATGATAGGAGCACACCCATTTGAGCATATAATTCATCCACCACTCTCTCCTCACGTGGCATACTTCCACCGAGAAGGTGTGTATCGCTACTATCACCCACACTTAATCCTAAGTGTAGGGAGAACCTCCCCTATTTCCGTTAAATAAGGGAAGAGTCAGGCTTGTGACTCGAACAAAAACAAGCGCTTCTTGGGAGGCAACCCATGTTTTGTGTGTTTTTATTTGTTTGTTTGTTTGTTTGTTTGATTTTATTTGTTTCCGTATGCATGTTTTATTTTTATTGTTTGTGACTCATGTTTCAAAGTAAATTGTGAAAATGCTTTATTTTGTTTTTAACTTCGTCTTAATTGCATATAAAGGTATTTTGTAAAAGATAAGTGTAAGGGAGATCCAAATTTGTTTATAAGAACGAAATTGAGCATGAACCACAACAATATTAAGTGAACATGTATATTCGTATTTGTTAGAGTCAAATGCTTGTATCGAGTCATAATGAAGTTTTGCAGGATTTTCCAGGAAGTAGGACCAAGTTTTTCCAGAAATTTTCCGGAAACTTAACATAAGAATTTCTGCAGGTCACTTCTGACGACGTCATGAGCTTGCTCTTGACGGCGTCACCTGTAAAAATCTGGAAATTTTACCAGTTTTGTTTTTCTAACGGAGTTTTAAAGTTTTTGCTGAATTATTAAGTTTTATAATCTCCAGGAAATCTGCAAACTTCATTCCACAAGCATTATATCTTATTTTGTTTTCTAGGATTTAGTAACTTATGTAGATTGCCGCCGATTTTATGCGAGGTTGCTTTGTCTGTTTTCTCAGGATTTACAGGTTATGTATGACAAGAAGATGATTTATTTTTCTGGAAGGGAAGCTTTGATTGTTCATTTTCTTGGAGGAAGATCTAACCTAGCCACCTTATTATCCATACCGAGCGAATCAGGGGAGTATTTGATTTCATTCGTTTTACTTATTTCACTTTTACATTCTTTACTTGAACATTGGGGATAATGTTCATCCTAAATGTAAGGGGAGGGTAAAATGATGATACCTTACAGATACGCCTTCGCTTGAGTTTGTTTGTTTAATAGTATATGTGTAATAAAACTATGAAAAATACTTGTTAGTGCAATTTTAGCGCCAAATTTAAAATTTTTTACAACATTTAGGAGTGAAACTTTTGCCATAGCAAGCGTCTCATGGATAGGAGATTGTATGACTACCACATAACCGTATATTCAGAAAAATTTTCCACCCAAATATGTGAGGTTCGCCTTTAGATTTGATAGGAAAAGCATTTACTATTAGTGCTTATGAGTGTACCGGTAGTATTTAGATTCTAGAACTTGCGTTAGTGATGCATCCCGAGACCACTAGTGAGACTACATTCGTGTGGTAGGATTTACTATGATAAGAGGCATTAGGATCACCCTTGTGTTAAACCCGTATCATACTTACTTGACCATTTAAGTCATATTACTTGGTTAGTTAAGTCAATTAATTTTTCCCACACCATTGGCGTTGTACTCATTTTTAGTACACGATACCCCTAGTACACCCCTCCGAGTCTATCTTTTCGTTTCTAACTTTAAGCATCTTACTTAAAGGAAGAATTTGTTACACCCCACTTAAATGTACAACCAAATCGCCTTAGCCTTCCGTGTATGCGCTCATTTTTAGTGCATTATTGTTATTTGTTAAACCCTAAGTTAACTATCTAATTGATTACATGGTTGCTAAGTCGAGTCATATCCTTATACATATTGTTTTGGGACGATTGGGACTCATGGGTAAAGTACTTATTTTATAGAGTAATGGAGAAGAACATCACTTATTACCCCCATATGTGCGTTAATCTTAAAAGTGCTCCAAGTGTTTTGATTTTCTTAATTCGAGTCATTAGTTTAGTTTATTGTAAAGTATGTAAAAATTCAAGTGTAAGGGGAATGTTCATTCTCTATGATGTATTATTTTGGATGATAGGGTAAGAATGTATGAAAAAAAATCAAAAATAAATAAAAAAAAATCAAAAAAATCAAGAAAAAGAAAAAAAATAGAAAAAGGAAAAGAGAAAAAACATACGGACTACCATCCCTTTTCATTCTATGTCCATTTTATGTTTTTGTTATTTTTCATTTATTAGCTTAAGTCGAGTCTAGTCTTGGCTTAGCAACGACATATTGTACATGTAATTAACCAAGATTGTTAACTCGCCACCAGTAAAACTTCATTTATCCAACAAAACCGTGTATTTCATATCCCTACACCTAACGTTACAACCCTTTAAAAGACCTCTTTGATAGTTTATCCTAGGTGCTTACGCCATGTGGTGGAGGTTTGATCCTTTCCCAAGCCTATGGTAATCTATTTTGCTATGACAGGTAGTGAGAGATATCTTCCGTTTCCATATTGTAATTTATACTTTATTACACCCGAGAGATGTGAGTATCTAAACACTATTTGTGAGGTGCTTGTGTATGACCTCCGTGCTTGTCTATTGGTCTTTAGTGTAACGATTATTTGTTGTAATTACTTTTATATTAGTGTTAAATGACCCCTAACTTGTATTTTGAGTAGAATAAAAGCGCATTTGCTTGAGGACAAGCAAATCTCAAGTGTAAGGGTATATGATGAGGCGAAAAATGAACCACTTTTAGGGGGTCATTTAAGCCCAGAATTGAATTTATTTGATCAAATATTGCCCTAAATCGTTCCTTTTGTGATTTTAGGTACTTTGGGAGAGAAATCTGGAAAAGGAAGCAATTCGGACTTTTTTGGAGCATAAAGGTGAAGAAAACGCCAAAGTCTTAATTTTCCTTGCTGGGAACAGTAGGTGACAGCGTCAAGAAGGAATTTCTGACCGCGTCAAGAGTAATTTCCATGACGACCCAGCACAGAATTGAAGGCGTCACAAGGTAGGGCGTCAAGAGTAAAATGCATGACGGTCTGGAAACACATAACACATGACGGCGTCAAAAGTAGATCAAGGCAGTCCGAGAAGTATTTTGGCGGCGAGATGACGGCGTCACAAATTTGTTATTGACGCCGTCAGACCCTATTTCCTATATATAGTTTTCTAATTTTCACATTAAAAAGAGAGAAGTTTTGGAGAAACCCTAAGGCCGAACTTAGTACGAATTTTACAGGTTTTTCAAGGGTTCTCAGCCCTTGAACCCTTTCATGTGTTATTGAGATAAGTGTTCTTTTAATTCAATCAATATGTCTATGTGTTGGTTGTCCATATCTTGTTCTTGTCTTAATTACATCATGCTAGGCTAGATCTATCTTGTGTTTGCTTGGATCTAATGAAACCTAGATGTTAATTATGTGTTGATTACTTGTTTATGGTTGTATTGGATGAATGATTTCGATGTTAGGCTTAAGAAAACTGGCAGATCTCCATATGGTAACATGCTTGAACATCTTAAGAAACATGAACTGACTTGCACTAGGTTTTATTGGTTGTATTTAATGCATGAGTAAATTCTAATGATCCCATGTTAGGAGCTTCTTAGCCGGCTCGACATAGGAGTGAAGTAGGCACTCATAGGATTGGGGAATTAAGTGCGCCACCCCATGAATGGTATTAAGGAATACAATCCGTCATCCACGCAACTATAACAAGTAATTAACGTGTAAAAGATATCTAGGGAGTAGTGAAATCTAAGTAAACACATTTTCTCCACTTATTGCTCACAACCTTAGTATAATTTAGTTTATTTTTATTTTTAGTATTTTATTTTGATTGCATCTTTAGTATTGGGTTAGTTGACTAGCAACTAATTCCGCCCAAATCCTTCAAACCCGAGATTTTTACTTGCTTTCTAAAAAATATAAAAATACAAAAATAATCATCCCTCATCTTTAGAACTAGTATTTAGGTTTTCTAATCCTAGCGACACTATTCCTAGCTGAACGATCAATCCCCCGGTACTTGTCACTATACTATACTACAACGATCAGGTACACTGCCTGGTGGGGGTTGTAAGCTTCTCAAGATCCCTTGAGAGGTAAAGCCTGGTGCGATCCCTACGTATCATTAATATATGCACAAACTCAAACAAAATATTTATCATTTCTCATTATCCAAATGAATTCCGAAACATTATCTGAAGAATAAGTTAATAGTATGAACTTATCATTTTAAAAAAGCGCAGCATTGTTTATTAAGAACAAAGAAAAAAGCGAAAGTTCGCGAAGTATAAGAAACATCGTAAGTAGAGATCATTATGGTGCTCATGTGCGTTTAATCACCGCTTATTTTAGTGAGTTTCCGATGTATGATAAATATACATTATAGAAGAGATTCTGAATGAGCTGAGAACTATTCACAAGTATAGTTAATGATGTAACTAATAATCGTGAATTCTTTCTTAATAGTATTGATTGTACCGGAAGAGAAAGCATTTAAGCATTTATGAAGTGAACCTCCGTTTGACCTTTTACCCAAAGAAGTGAACCTCCGCGATTCATCAATTAACATACAACACTGTTCCTGACGCCCTTGATGAATATTTACAAATGGTTACAACAACTTCTCGTGATTTTATTGAGTATTTTTGTGAGTCTGTTCTGGAAATATATGGAGCAGAGTATTTGCGAAAAACTAGTTACACTGATGTGAAAATCTTTGTCGGTTTCATGAAGAAAAGCACGGGTTTTGGGAATGTTAAGAAGCCTTGATTGTACGGACTGGGAGCGGTTTTGTTGTCCAAATGCTTATAAAGAGCAATATTGTAGATGTGATCATGGTTCGAATTCATTCATTTTGCTGAAAGCTGTTGCGTCACAATACTTATGTATATGGCATGCTTTCTTTTGTGTTTCTGGGGCGAACAATGACATGAACGTTATGCACCAATCTCCTATATTCAACGATCTCAAAGACGGAAAAGCATCAGAGGTTCCGTTTGTGGCTAACGACGTAAGTTACAGATGAGGATATTATCTTGTTGACGGGATATATCCGGCATAGGCGAAACTTTTTAAGTCGATTTCATATCCAAGCGACGATGACCACAATCAAATACGGTATAAGCGATTGCATAAAGCGACAAGCAAAAAAGTAGAACGAGCATTTGATATTCTCAAGAAAAAATGGGCTATATTAGCAAATCTCGCATGAGCGATGTCTATTGATAAAATAAAGAATATGATGTATAAATGCATCATATTACATTATATGATTTGAAAACACAAGGGTAGACAATATCTCCCGACTGGCATCCGGAGGAAGCACATCGTTAGACGACTCGTACGAACTCATGAACAAATGCTACAAGTTATCAGACAAATCAAATCGGCAGACACTCATCAAAACCTTCATGCCGAATTGATAGAACACATTTCCAGTGGAGTTTAACTTAAGTTTTTGATATATATGATGCTTTTAATTTTTAATCTAATGTTTTTAATTATGAAAGGAAAGTTTAATTTGTTTTTTAATTAAATTAGTTAAAGAAAATAAGTTTGATGGGAAAGTTTAATTTGTTTTTTCATTAAATTAGTTAAAGAAAATAAGTTTGATGGTAATCATAGTATCTACAAAAATATGAGTTTACTGATGTATTGAATGGTGATATTATGCTAACGTACATAAGTGTCTTTTCGTACCATACATGCACTCTTCGATACCTTGGAATTTAAGTGAGCTAGCCATCTATAGGCCAATAAATGTGTCCACCGTGAGGGATTTATTATCTTCTGTAAACTTTACTTCTAAGTTAAAAATGCTTTCTGTTAAGTACGTCCAAAGCTTGCAGCATAAAATCCACCATATCTATGATCATATTTGTTACTGATTATATATGAAGTGGATATATATCACTGAAGTTTGTTCGAAACTTTATGTGTGGCATCAGTTAAAAAAGTGACGATTCGATTTTCCAAATTAGTATGACCGTTACTTGTATTATATGGTTAAATTTCACTTTTACACGAAATAACCATAAACCATATTCTTGTTTTGTCGGCAGCAAATAGCAGAATTCATAAATCTAAGAGTAGGTCCATACATATTTAGAAAAATATGTGTATATTGTCGCCTTCACATTATTGCCAAAATCATTAGTCTACAAAAGAGGCTTATGAACAAAATACCACTTGAAAGTTATTGCTCACCAAATCTATCGTTTTATTCATATCCGTGTTCCATCAATCATAAACATAATATAGAATTTTACGTACGAAAACAATAATTAGTAACTAGCTAAACGAGTTTGATCAATCATTAGGGGTGGCCGAGTTGATTAGCTTAGCTTAGTCAGGTAAAGAGTCTTGTTAATATATATGCCATGCAAAACTCTCAAAAAAGAAAGGTTTATTTGGTTTAAGTTTTGTGTGCCGTTGGACTTAAACCGTGTATTAGCTTAGCTTAGTCAGGTAAAAGGTTAGAAAAACATGGCGAAAAAAAGTGTGTGGTCGAAGTCGAGGGTTATAGATACTATACATGACCATGTACTAATCGATGAAACTTTTAAGAGACTTGTATGCTGGAACAACAAGAAAATCAAACGATCAACTGAAAACATGTTTACAATCAAAAGTTAGAAACCCAAAAGTATATAAGCAATTAGTGGTGTCAAATGGGTTGACCCGACCGACCCGAACCCGATAAGACCTTATAAGCTAATAGGGCCGTGTTAGGGTCTTAGTTAATTTCTTATCGGGTTATCGAGTCAACTCAATAAACCCGATAATATACAATGACATGTTAACAAACCTTTATTTTTGAACAAAAACCTTTCTTTATTAACATACGACACTTCTTTTGTCTAGCATACAACACTTTCAATTGCTTGTCACACTCTTTTTGATAGACATGGAGCACAAAAATATGAACATTGTTTATATTCGTGTTTATAAACACATGCTACGAAATTTGTATTATCATGCATCCCTCGTTAAAAATGGAAAATAAGAATAGAATATGCATGATACTATGCCAACTTTGATTTAGTTACATTTGCATTTATATTCATATCTGACTTTTGCTAACCTTTGTTCAATTATATTGTTCATTGTAGGGCTGAAAACGAACTGGACAAACATGAATGGAGCCTTGTTCATATTCGTTCATTTAATTTTAACCGGACAAATAAACGGATACGAACACTTAAACGGACATATTTTCTTGTTCATGTTCATTTATGTTCGTTCATTAAGACACTAGACGAACGCTAAACGATCTAATATAAATGAATATAGACAATATATTGTTTTGTTTCAACAAACAAATTTTAAAATTATACAATTAAAACATATGATATACAAATATAAATAAATATATGAACATAAACGAACGCATAATCGGACGTTCACTAACATAAATGAACGGATGTGGCTTTTGTTCATGTTCGTTTATTTAACTAAACGAACGTAAAATATTGTTCATGTTCGTTTATTTAATAAATAAATGAACATAAATAAACTTTTTATCGAACGGTTCATAAAATGTTCACTGAACGTTCGGTTCGTTTAGGGTTCAATGTCTAGTGTTGTTATTTGTAAAGCTAAGGAGCTTGACGTGATAACTTGTTTATTAACATACTCACTGTTGTCTAGGAAATTAATGATGATAACTTGTTTAAAGAGGCTAAGATTGTTTTCTCCTTATGGGTTTAAGAGTTTGTGATTGATAGTTGATCCATAAGGAATTTTTGATTATTGGTAGTTTTTATATTCCTTAACAAGCAACCCGATAACTCGATAGATCTAACCCGGTAACCCACAATCTGATAGACCCGATTTCTTATAGGGTCGGGTTGCGGGTTAAATTATTTTTTTGAAACCCGATAAGCCTGAAACCCGACCCGATAACCCGATTGACACCCCTATATGCAATGAAGTACACTATTTTGTGATCTTGCGTAGGGAAAATTTGTAAATTTTATGCTATTAGTTAACTTTTGAATTTATTTTTATTCCATATCCATTGTTTTTCGCTAAGACTCGTCCGTGTTTACAGTTTCATTTAGGTCGTCGTTTAAGTACATTTTTAAGCCTCATGAATCAGTACTCGTTCTAGGCTTTCATCGAAATTATCTTGTTCTTCATCTTTTCCTTATTCATCCATGATTGCCTGATTCATGGCTTAATTAGCTCACAAATTGCATAATTGTTTTCTTAACCAAATATCGATTTTGTTTTAATCATTTTTGAATAATAAACTCTTACATATGATTCACAAAGTTGGTCTCAGTTGGGACTTACGCATTAGGCTGTTAAACCCTCATTCGATAGACAATAAAAGGTTTCATGCATCGTTTATTCAAAATATTATTGGTCAAAGTGTACATACACATAAGACACACGCCTTTGCCCAAAAGCTACTGTTTCTATTTTTGTCAACTTGGTAGGGATAAATCATAAATCTACCCCCATTTGATACTACCATGAGTGGGTCCGAACTCATCATACACCTTCCTATTTATAGCACCACATTTGCCCATTCTTCACATACTTGGCCTTTAATTCCATTTACACAAATCATACAATGTCTCACCTCATCACTCTTCTTTTCTTGCTTATTGCTTCTATCTCAAGCAACGCCCAACCTTCACCCGGTTTTTACCCTAGTTCAAAAGTTAGCACAATACCTTTTAACAAAGCCTATAAGAACTTATGGGGCCCACAACACCAGCGGTTCGACCAGAACTCGCTTGTCTTGTGGCTAGATAGGTCCTCAGGAAGTGGGTTCAAGTCACTCAAACCATATAGATCCGGCTACTTTGGGACCGCAATGAAGCTTCATCCTGGCTACACGGCAGGGGTTATTACATCATTTTACGTATGAACTTAATTTATCATTACTTGTGACACAAGCATATATATACATTGTTTTGCATGCATGAAGTTTAATTTTAGGTTATAACTAATGGTTCTTTTTGTGCTTGAAAATGTTGTAAAGCTTTCAAACAATGAAGATCATCCGGGAAACCACGATGAAGTCGATATTGAGTTTCTTGGTACGACATTTGGGAAACCTTATACGTTGCAGACGAACGTGTACATTAGAGGAAGTGGTGACGGAAAACTCATCGGACGGGAGGAGCAAATTCACCTATGGTTCGATCCAACCAAGAGTTTTCATAACTACGCTATACTATGGAGCACCAATGAAATTATGTAAGTATGCAATAGTAGCATGTCGAATTCGTCACACACGTACATTCCAGAATAAAATTTAATGTCAAAACCACTTAAAAAGTTTCTCATTTTACTCCTTATTACATTCATCATAAATATCGAGTTAAAAACTTCTTTTGGAATAATGAAATATATATTCCGACATGCATTGATTTTGATTCATTACATTTATTTAAGTGTAAGTCCCACTAACAAGACCATCAATAAGGGGTAGGATAACCACACCCTCCCTAGGGAGGGTGTGTTGACTTTGACCAGCTGCCGCCGCCTGTACTGTCTGCATTAAAACTTGTACATTTTGACTAAAGTAGGTGGACCCTCCCTGGTAGGAAGGGTTAGTATAACACAACCCATCAATAAAACAAAAGAATAAATAGGCACTATGCACCTATAACACAATAATGTCATCTATTATTAAAGTGTACGGATACTATAAAAATGTGGATATATATATATTTTTTTAATTATTTTTCTATATCTTTTTAGAACTTCAAATTTAACTATATCAAAATATAGGGTACTATTTAGTTGAAGAGTTTCTTACATAATATAGGGTATTATTGGATCACAAGTCATTTGATAAAAATGCAAATAAATAGATGACAAGTATTTTCTAATAGTGTTAATGAGTGAATAAATGCAGATTTTTCGTGGATGATATACCGATAAGGCGTTACCCGAGGAAAAGCGACGCTACATTTCCAATGAGGCCAATGTATATATATGGGTCTATTTGGGATGCATCTTCGTGGGCTACCGAACATGGCAAATATAAAGCTGATTATAAGTATCAACCTTTTTACGGTAGGTACAATAATTTCAAGATAGGAGGTTGTACCTCCAACTCTCCATCATCGTGTCGTCCACCATCTGGCTCACCTGCTAGGACAGGTGAGCTTAGCCGCCAACAGATGACGGCGATGAACTGGGTTCAAAAGAATTTTAAGGTATATGATTATTGTAGTGATCCGCAAAGGGACCATACTCAAACACCAGAGTGCTAAGTTATAGTAGTGATTTTTAAGAAATTGGAGGCTTGAGATGTGTCTAAATGATTTACAAAAGCGTCCAAGCCTTCATTATACATTTATACGTACACTTTTTCTTTTGTATTGTGTGGTGAGTGACTTATTGGAGTGTTTGTATACAAGTGACGATGATTGTCACTTTGAATTATAAAAAATAATGAATGCATAAGGATTTATTTTTATTTTATTTTTACTTTTTTTATTTATTATTATTATTTTAACAAAGATTACTAGCTCATACACGAAAATAGTATCGTAAATGTTAATACAGGCTCGAAGAGTGCGGCATTGTATTATTGTAACTTCAATGTTCCAAACATTTCATTCAAGTATCGGACAAATTCTAAACATGATGTGACACATATGTATCGTGAGCCACGTCTCTTTCTAAGAGCATCCGCAATACATGCTTTTCTAAAGACTTTTGATTGTTAATTTGAAAAAGTCGTTCAATTGATTTTTGCATTGAGAGTAAAAATTTGTGACAACAAATCAATAACTTGTGAAACTCTAGGCATTTGATTAATAGCTTAGAGCTTTTTTTCAAAAATCTTTTATAAGTTCTATCTGTCAAACAAAGTTTATATTTTAAATGACATAATTTTTTGCAAAAATAAACATAATCATCTCATGATTTAGTGTGCCAAACATGTCCATTATCACCTCCCGCCAAAACGCAGGAGAAATAAAAACCTTGTAAGAATCAAACATTTAAACAACTACTATATCTAACAAAATTCAAAATTCTATATTCAATAAGAACCAACTTTTTGTCTTTTTGATGAGCTTTTTAGTTAAACAAGAATCAAAAGTCAAATACAAGAATTCAACTAACAAAAATCAAGCCACAAACAACAACAAATCTAGCACAGTTACTCTGTAGCAATTTTAACAAAATTAGCGGACTAGCAACCAAATTTTGGTACCATAATTGTTTCTAGTCACTTTTATTCCAAGTAAGTCTAAGGTCTACGGTCATTATGTATTTAGTCCAAGTTTTTTAATTTAATCATGGCCCCATTAGAGGAAAGCCAGAAACTTAAGGCCCATTAATACTTGTGAATCGTGCTAAGTTGAGTCAAAACCATGTCATGCTCAAAACTTTATTGGATCCAAAGCTCGAGCTTAATACTTGACTCGAGCTCGATCAAGTATTAACTTCCAAACGCTAGCTTTAGCTCCGTAGGTATAATCGACACTCATGAGCTCAGCTTGACTTAACTCATGTATCAAGATTAGTCAATATCAAATTGATTGTTGTTGAGAGTTTGAGACTCTTCTTGACTCACATATGTAGTATGAAGATCATGCGAAGTTACATATCAACAAAGGGCAAAATGTAAAATGCAGAAGACTAACAAGCTAGTGAAATATACAAGCAGAGTGATTTCTGGTTCGAGTCTTTTTGGTCCAAGTCTAAGGTCTTCGGTCTCTATTCGGTCCAGGACTTATTCTCACAACTACAAGTCCAAATTTAAAGTATGCCGTAATCCTTGGGAATTTTCTTATCAAATCAAAAATTTAACTTATACGTCAGAATAAAAGTACTACTCCATGTAGAGGTCTTTGGACCTAGGTTGGTCCAAGATAGAATTGCCCTTGACTCCATCCTTGATTTGTGCATGTCGTTAGAATGTTTGTGACCTTATCTGCTCATCTTATGAAATGCACCTTATGACCTTTAATCCTGAGTTCGCCACCGGTCAGAACATTGGTTTATAAAAAAATAATAATAATAAATAAAAAATAAAAAAAATAAAAAAAAAAAAAAATTATCTATTTAACCTCCTACAAAAGATAATATTATGCTAAAATTCAAAGCTAGTTAACGGGTATGTTGTGTATGAGAATATATCAGCTACAATTTTCCGGAGCAAAATGCATAAAAATGTACTCAACTTACTTTCAATATCTTACTGAGGTACTCAACTTTATTTTTGGCCAAAATGTCTTTTACTACCTTAAATTTGACTAATTGGATCTCCTAATACCCTAAAGTTTAAATGGTACCTTTTAGTACCCTACATTTGGTTATTTGGTTCATATAGTACCCTAAACTTAATTAACTAAGTCACATGACTGTCACATGTCATATAGTCATTAGTTTTTAACGAAGTAAATTGGATATGAGGTTAATTAGCAAGCTATTTTTCTCTTTGATTTAATTTGGCATTTCTTTCTTTTAGTGACTAAATAGGATGAGTAGCAGCATGAGCATGTATCATTCACTTCTCGATTTTATTGAGCATTACTTATGCCGATATAAAGGGATCAAATAGAATTAGTACATTGTGTGTATTAGAATCTAAATTTGTCAAAACCGCAAATTTGTCAAAATTTTGTGATTTTATTATAATTATTTTTTATATAAAAAGTGTTGTAATAGTAAAATTTGTTGGTTGTCGAATGTGATAAGGATTACATCTGATTTTAGTTCAACTTCATGGGCATACCTCTTGGGTGTCGGGTGTAGCACGGCTACACTCGATTTTAGGTCTTGTAGTATAATTTTTTCCAAAAAGTGTATTTTGTTCGTATATGCAGCCTCCATTAATATTTTTGTGTTATTTTCATTCTTTATGGTTCAAATTTAATTTTAAAAAAAATAAAATAACAAAATAAAAAAGAATTGGACAATTTTTTTTATGGTGCAACTTTAGTACTTGTGATAATAAAAAAATTATGCAACACCCTTCTAAAAGTCATAATCCATTCCAGGATCAATATTGAAGAAATGAATAATAATCTTTGAAGACCTACAAGAAAAAAAAAATTGTCCAAAAAAGCAAGGAACAAATGTCAATAGCTAAATCTCACATCCAAGTTCCTTCGTTAAAAACTAACGGTAATATGACATGTGAAAGTCGTATGACTATATTAATTAGGGTTAGGGTAGTATATGAACCAAATAACCAAATATGAGGTACTATAAGGTACCAATAATACTTTATGATAGTAGGAGTTCCAGTTGATCAAATTTGGGGTAATAAAATGCATTTTGGCCTTTATTTTTAACAATTTAAGGTACTAAAGTTGAAGTTTTGCTCAAATTTAAGAAAAATTACCTTTACACCAGGCTATCATAATTTTTCTATGTTTCAAATTTTAACTTGAGTTTTACTTAAATCGTCCGTTGTTCTTACGTTTTTATTAGTTTTCGTCCATTTTTATACGTTTTCGTCTGTTATTATACGTTTTCATCCGGTTTTCTTACGTTTTTATCCATTTTCGTTCGTTTTTATACGTTTTCATCGGTTATTATACATTTTCGCCCATTTACTTATGTTTTTGTCTGTTTTTATGCATTTACATTCGTTTTATATGTTTTTGTCTGTTTTATACGTTTTTGCCCTTTTTATTACGTTTTTGTCAGTTTTTATACGTTTTCGTCCGTTTTTATACGTCTTTACAAGATTTTATTATGTTTTTATAAGTTTTCATACGTTTTCATCCGTTATTATACGTCTTTATCCATTTTCGTCTGTTTTTACATGTTCTCATCCATTTTTTAAATGTTTTATCCATTTTTATACATTCTTATATGTTTTATATGGTTTCATAGTATTTTATACATTTTTGTGTGTTTTTATACGATTTAGTACGTTTCATACGTTTTTATGCTTTTTTATACGTTTTCATACATCTTTATTTGACATTAACCATTTTTATCCATTTTCATACATATAAAAAAACATACGAAAATGTAAGAAAACAAACAAAAACACAAGAAAACAGATAAAAACGTATGAAAATGTAAGAAAATCGTATAAAAACGGATGAAAATATATATAACAGATAAAAACGTATAAAAGTAGATAAAACTGGATGAAAACATAAGAAAACTGATAAAAACGGATAAAATTTTATGAAAACATAAAATAAACTTTAAAAGTATATAAAAACGGACGAAAACATATAAAAACAGATGAAAATGTATTAAAACATAAGAAAACGGGCGCAAACATAAGAAAATTGGTGAAAACATGTAAAAACGGAAAAATCCATAAAAAATAGACGAAAAAGTATTAAAACATATGAAAACATAAGAAAAATGATCGATAATGTATAAAAACGGATAAAAACATATTAGAACTTAAGAAAACGGGCGAAAGCATTTAAAAACGAATGAAAACGGATAAAAACGTAAGAAAATGGATGAACTCGTATAAAAACAGATAAAAATGTGTAAAATGGACGAAATCTTATAATAACGGATGAAAAGGGATAAAAACGAACGAAAACGGATGAAAAACAGACGATTTAAGTAATTAACTCAAATTAAAATTTTAAACAAGTAAAAAAATGTGAAAATATGTTGTAAAGGTAATTTTTCCCAAGTTTTAGCAAAATTTAAACTTTAGTACTTTATATTGTTAAAAATAAACTTGAATACCTCAATTAGATATTGAAATTAAGTTTAGTACATTTTTACGCATTTTGCTTCAATTTTTTGTAAACAATTGACTACAATTTTGTACTATAAATGTAGGTCTTTGATTTTTTTTTTGTGAGTCCCTGATTCATTGCTCGTGTATTTTTGTGGAAGATTGTAGCCAATTGACTACAAAAATTATAGCCAAGCTATCCTCGTCATGTATTAGTACTTGAAGGATTTTTGTTACCTTTTGTTTAAAGCATGGTTGTCAGGATCCCGATCCTGATCTTAGGATCTTACGATTTTACGATACTGCAAAGCAAAAATGATCCGGATCTTACATAGGATCTTTAAAAGCTTTAAATCTTATAGGATCCCGATCTTAACCATAGGATCTTAAGATCTAATCCGATCCGATCCTACTTTTCTCGGATAACAAACTAAAAAACTGCAATTTTTTGGATTATTTTTTGTAAAATTTAAAAAACAACCTGTTAATCTTATTAAATATTTCATAATCATAATTTATGACAACATTTCGATGAAAAATTCATATAATTTTGTGTTTATGATATATAATAAATTGTACATTTGTATAATATTACAAAAACTATTAATAAAATGACATTATAGCAGGATCTTAAGATCCCGATCCAATCTTACGATCACGATCTTGTAAAGACGAAAACGATCCTGGGTAGGATCCCGATCTTGAAAACCTTGGTTTAAAGTTTACCCATAATTTCATACCAACATCTACTACAGTTCCTGTTTAGAAATTCAAACAGCTAAGCGTTGTGTGTCCTAAAATTCGATTATAGGTGTTAGGAAAAACGTTTTTTAATATGTTAGGACCAAAGAGCTTCGGATGTTCCCCATATATAAAATCCAATAACATAGGTTAGGCATTTTAGTTACTATTAGTTACAGTGAATTAGGCATGTTCATAGTTGCAATGAAGTATTAGGCATGTTCGACTATTAATTTTAAACCAAACCAACGCTAATATCTACTATGCTATCTAGAACCACTAGAACTTAAGACAACCAATTTATACATCACTGGAGTTTTGTTTTTGGCAGAAACAAGTACTATAAAGAAAGTGATAAACAATTATTATTATCTAAATAGACAAAACAATTATTGAAATCTGGATACAAAACTAGAATCTATATGATGAAATAACGTCCATGTACGAAAATCTATATGATGAAAAACTAGACCAAAATCGTGATAAAGAGTTCCCGAGAATATGTACTCCATGACGAGAAACTTGAGTTGAAAATTGCGATATTTAGAAGCCTTTGAGTGCTAGGTGCAGTTTGTGTTATTCGCAAGTTATCAGCACACCAAGTCATCTTTTCTATTTTTTTTTTTTTTTTATTTAATTCCCATAACAATAAAAATAAACATCACATTTCCAAATAATATACTGCACCACACTGCAATAATCTCGCTTTACACTAAAAAATATATAAATAAATAAAGCACGCGCAAATTGTTCGTTATCACCATGGCGTAGTGCCTATAACCCACGGGTCGGTGCAATATGGCACCGTTATAAGTACCAAACATGCCTTATAACACCTCTTTAGTGAGTTGCACTGTGCACTCTCACACTTGAACCGGCTAATATTAAAAACGTTGTTGAATTATGAATTCTCCAGAGGAATCAAGGAAAACATGAATGCTATTAGTACATCTCAAGTCCAAATAACATGATAACGAAGATAGAATACTCGATAGTTAAAGCATGTAGTATGATGAGAATGAGATACATGAAAACTTGGACATATGTATAGACCTTTTGCTTCCTGCCATACGAGGAGGAGGATCGAAGGCTTTCTTGTTTAATTTTATTTTGTTATTTGATATTGAGGATGTGCCAGCCAATTTTGTTTATATGCAACATTTGTTTACGTGTTTTGTTTGTTTATTTAGAGCGTTGGTTTAAAGTTAGAGAGCGCGATGCAAGGGACATTTAACATGCTATTGTTTTTTTTTTTTTTTTTTTTTGGTCTAATGGCGCTATCATTCTGCACCCGTGGTCGTGGTAGCGTTTTTCGCTCGTCATTCGTGTCCTCGCCGGGCAATTCACGAGTGCCATTCGTTTTTTTGTTTTTTTTCTCTTTAGTGAATGGGATATTGTTGATGATGTGTTATTTGACCCACATACACCAATAACAATTATAGCTAAAGAGAGTGTTTATTTATTATGGTGTTATTAAATGTACGCTGAAATGACAACCCAATAGCATGACTATACTATGTTTGGTACAGAGCTTTTTGGAGCTTTTTAGAGCGGTGAGTAATGAGTTTTTTTATTTTTAATGTTCGTTTAGTAAAAAAGTAGTGAGCTTTGCTATTTTTTAGAAAAACTCATTTTTCCAATGTTTTTTTAAGAAGTTGTGAGCGGTGAGCAGTGAGCTGCAGCCTATACATAGCACTCTTGCTATCAACACACATTCCTCTAGTTTTGTTTACATATAGTCTGAATACATCCCTAAATAAACCATAAATAAAATGAAACAGAATAAACGAATTTGGTATCTATCAACTCATTCTCAACAAAATTCCAACAGAAAAAACAGAATTTATTTCTACACGTTTCGTCCAAACAAAACCAACCCAAAAAACATACCATATTCATCCAGGTCCCCACAATAACACCACGAGGACAATTCCAGCAACCAAAACCCAATTTCACACCCCACCCACCCAACTCAGCCAATCACATCCTGCCACGTCGTCACAAAACCCAAAAATGCCAGCTAGGCAACGTGTCTCTATTAACCAAGTAAGGGCCCACATACGCGGCCAACACGTATAACATTGATGTTTTGTCACATCTTAGTCCAGCTGTATGCCAAACATATTTTCCACGCTGGCATTTCTTATATACCCGGTAACTTCATCGAACATACTCAGGTATGATGTAAACAGTCACACCTTAACATTTTAAGGGGTGATAACATTAGTGACTTCGTAAAACTTTCGACCTTACAGGTTTCAAAAAGATTAGATAAGTTTCCGCGTGTCATTTTCTCATTGGCTAAAAGGCTTTATTCTTTTGAAAGACCTACCAAGCATTTTAGACAATGTGGCAAGTGTTTGCCATGTGGCGTCACCCTCTTCCATGTCAGCGTTATAAAGTAGTGCACGTCGGATTCTTGGGTCCCACAAGTTTTTTTGAATGGATGAGAGGTTTGTTGATGCCACGTGGTCGAGTATTGAGGCGAGGTGTGTGACGTCTTTCTCGGGTATGGTGAGGGAAATGTCGGGCCATGGGATGGTGGATTCGAACGGGAGATGTATCCCGTCGGCTATGATAACAGGAATGCAACCTAAAGCGACTGCCTCGGCTAGCCGAGGACTCCATGGGGCCCACCCGAGCGGGCATAAGCAAAATGTCGATCGTGCAATTTCCGAGTGGTAACCAGCAAAACGATGACGCTTTAGGTAAAAACGTTTGTTGTTGCCATACTTGCGCCATATCTCCGTTCTCACACGCCTATAATAATAAAACGTACAAATTAGTCTATAGCTTCTCAATAGTTTTTTACACTAAAAAACATAAGATTTTTTTTTCTAAATAAGTAATTAACAGTTATTAAAAACATATCAAGAGATTAACTAGCAAACCCTTTTTGACTTTTTATTCAAATGCTAATTAGAAAAAGTCAATTTTAGTCAAAGTCAAAACAAATTAAATGACATACTTGCTGTAAAACCGTCCGCTAACATTTTTTGGGTGGACTTCCATTTTGCCTCTAAAGAACACGAAAATGTCTCGACGGCCATTGACCGGCGCCTTTAACAGCTCTGACTTGACCTTTCCGGGTGAAACATAAGGCGGTATAACAATGTGCTCAACATCTTGACAAGGGTGCGCGTATTTGACACCAAACGTTTGTAATATAATCGAGTTCTTCATAAAGTTTGGTATCCCATTAGCCACAGCTCGATCCTCCTACATTTATAACCAAAAAAATATCAGCGTACGCAGACTTCTACTTTTACATTTACATAAATCATATCTCGGTCGATACTATTGGCATATATGATTCATAATTGCACTGTTTAGATTCGTTTTTGGTCCGGAAAGTGTATCCTACCATCATTTTTCACCTTAAAAGGGTAACAAACAGCGCAACTAGAGACTATCTATGCAAATACTATCGACCCTAAACGATTTTCAATATTCTAACTAAACGATATAAGCGAAATTTGTAATCTACTCTAAATCATATTCAATAGCATACCATGGAATGAAAGCAGGCTCCATAATCATGAGAGGCCACAAACACATGATCCAAACCATTACTCCTATTCCAAAAGGGCAACTCGGACGAAAGAACCTCAACTGCAGACGAAATAAGCCCACGAGCATGCCCAATGGCTGGAAAACCATTAACCGTGCTAAAATTACACGAAACATAAACCGGAACAAAGAAGAAATCAGCCTCGGATGGGTCTAATGTCCGCACATCGCTATTCAACAACGCCTTGTGTATAGCCACTTCAGATGCAAATAAATGGTTGCTACATCGATTATTCGATAGCCAATCCACATTGTATTTTGATGGCAATTCGTATACATAAACTTTCATATCATTCAATAAACCTGTAAATCATATTGCATTAACCAAATTAGCTTTGTGATTATAACTACTTATTGCATTTTAGTAAAACTAAAAAGGTAACTATTTAAAGCTAGTTATAACATTTCAATACAACAATTTTAAATTTTTAAGGGATTTCACCTTATGAACTAAAACTGTTTTATCTGCGTTATTATAAACGCAGATAAAAACAGTTTAGTTTAGACTATCCGCGTTTCTAAATGCAGATAACTGTATTTAGAAATGCGGATAAAACTGTTTTATCTGCATTTATTATAAAAGCAGATAAAACAGTTCTTTTTAGAGTATCCGCATCTCGAAATGCGATAACTGCATTTCAAAATGCGGATAAGACTGTTGCAGATAAAACATTTTATTAACTTGAATATCTCGACTAACCTTTCTTTTGTCGAATAACTTCGACCGTGTCGCGTTCCAAAACCGCGCGCGACACGGCATTTGCTTGCGAATACGAACCAATACTCGTTCGCAGCGAATTTGTGTCGGGTTGATGGTTACTAATAAACCCAACCAAGACCAAAAACGTTACACCAACAAATAACAAAACCCATTTAACAATCCTAAACAAGAACCCATTTCGTAAATAGCCTTTTCTATCTCTCATTTTTCATATGCTTTTTTTTTTTTTTGAGTAAAATGTGGTTGAAGATGGTGGGTTTGTTGAGGGTTTAATGAATGAATAGTTAAATTTTTGAATAAAGAATTGATTGTGTTGGTTTTCGAGATGTAAAGAATATTTGGTAAAAAAATTGAAATGAATGAATGGATGTTGGTTTTGTTGCAGGGGAGAGAGGATGGGATTTAAAATGGTTTAAGTGGAGGTAAATTAAATGACGGAAATGCCCTTTGAAACAGATGAGTAAAAATATTACTCACTTTACTCGTTTGCTTTTGGAATACTAATTTTTCATTCAATAAAAAACACGCATATTTAAAAATACAACTTTATTACTTTTTCTATATTTTCTATACTGATAGTGTTGCTCTTCACCGACTAATAGGCTGAGCAAGACATATCAAAAACCGAGCCAAACCGGTTCGATCAAAATGATCACATACGGTTTTGATTTCGGTTTTATATATTTATGATTTTCGGTCTAGGTTCGGTTCGTTTCGAACCAAAATACCTAAATCGTATAAACAGAACCGAACAGACTAATACAAAACCAAACTGAGACGATTCACTTTGGTTCGGTTCATGTCTTTCACAAAATCGGTTTTCATTTCGGTTCGGGTCAGTTTTATTGACCCTACATTAATTAATGCTTGTAATAACAAATTGAAAATGGTAAAATATATAAATATCGACCAAACTTTTTTATCTACTTTTATTAATGGTCAATTACTTTGAACAACCCAAAAAGATTATGTGAAAATTGATTTAGGATGGAGGGAGTAAATAGCTAAATTTAATGTTTTAGAAACAGTTTTCTAATTAACATGCTCATCGGTCAAGTTTTTGGTTCACGATTCAACTGATTTAATTGACGGTCGACTAAGTGTTTCTCTCAAAACCGGCTTTGATCACCCACCGATTCATGGTTCAATCGATCGAGTCTATCCAAATCTTAAAACATTAGTTAAATTTGTAGTGATGGTTGAAATGAATAGAGGGTAAAACAGGAATAAGAATTATTGTGTGAAAATTGTTCAAACCAAGAAAGTGGAGTCTGAAAAGGTGAAGCAGAGTACATTAAATAACAGCTGGTTTTGTATTGAGTTTATAAAATTAAAAGTTGGGAAATAACTTTAAGATTGATTTATTGTGATACCAAAAAATTTAAAGCACATATTGAATTAGGGATTATCTAACAAATGCCCTTAGAGTATTGGTTAATGAGGGTACAGACCCACAAAAAAGAATTAAAAAAATATTTTTTAATTTAAAAAGTGTACTTTATGTGTGAGCCCTTGAGCTTATTTATAATTGTTCATGCCTTTTTAGGTTAGACAATCCCATTGAATTATGGTTCTTTATGTTTTGTAAAGGAGAGTCAAGACTATTTGAATCTCGGTTAATGTATAGTATAAAAAAGTTGGAGTAATTATTTAAGGAAAAAATAGCAAAAATTCGATATTCGAATATGCTTGCAAAGCTTGAATAACTCCAAATGAATAAAAATATATATATAATAATAATAATAATAATAAAATAGGTGTGGTTGGTCTTTACGCATTACTAAATGGAATTGGTCGGTTTTTAAAGTGTGCTTTGAACTAACACACAAGTTGAGGGAACCGCCGCGTTGCGGCGGGGCCTCTATACTTGTGTGATACATCTGCTTATGCGTTTCCTGGGCTTGCACGCAGTGGCGGAGCCAGGAGCCAAGTTTAGGGGTAGCGAAATACGAAAATTTGTTTAGGGGTAGGGAAAATTTGTTTCAGGGGTAGCGGAATCGCCAAAAAATGGCCAAAAATCGCTAAAATTACACTACCGGGTAAAAGTTCAGGGGTAGCGACCGCTACCCCTGGCTTACACATGCCTCCGCCCCAGCTTGCACGCAGCACAAAAGAGACAAAATTGGATAGATGACCAGGATGCTTGTTACAAAACGTTGCAAGGGTTTTTTCTACCGGCTTTACACTTGTAATTTTAGAAGTCACTACACTGTTGTGACATCCTGTGTTCACATGCTTGCACATCTATGCTAGATCATCCTGTGTTCACATGCTTGCACATCTATCCTAGATACATGTAACGATATCCTACGTTCACTTACTGTACACATCTACTTATAGGTTTTTTACAGACCATATTATAAGACTGGTTGTGTTACTCTAGTCATACTTGGTCTTCTTGCTGGGTTGGGCACCCGTTTTGTCTACTGGATCGGCAGATGGTTCATGTGGAAGTGGTGTCACCGTTGGTTTATCTTCTGTGACAGTGGTTTCTGTCTCTTGCATTGTTGGTTCGCCTGTTTCATGGATGTTGTCTGAATTCTTTTCGAACTGTTTTGGACGGATCTTCAGTCTTGTATTCTTTCTTTTAAGATTTTGATATTTCCTGTTGGTGCTTACGTCGGGTGGAGGTAGTCAGCCGTTCGCCAAACAAAAAGCTAGCATGACAGTTGGAACATACACAGTTCCAGGACTCAAATGCTTTCTGCTTAGTTGGCGGCCTATTACATTAACTAAAAACCAAATAAGGAAGCAACATATTATCATCTAATACACATACTTTCTTTCAACGGGTTATCCTTAATTATCAAGTAAACAGTCGCATTCATAACGCGCATCTTCGCCTGCAAACATTGCACACCATACATTAGCTTTTTTATACTTTTCGTCACTATACATATTTTCAGTATCTAATTTGTTGGAAGTTTTAATCCATTAATCTTTGTTTTTCAAAATCAAGGCTCTGCATATTTTTGGCTACAGCAATTCGACACAGACAAAGGAACCAAGATGGGTCAAAAACAAGAAAAGGCCTGCTTAATATCTATCATGGGCTGCAATTCAAGCCATCATCAAACCCAACTAACAACGGTTATTTATCCTAGGGTTACAACGGTTTAGAAAACCTTGCAACGCTTACTTTTATAGAATCGACATGTCCTCTCCAACAGGCATGATTTACACCGATTCATTATGTATAAATAGATAGGAATTCTCTGTAATTCATCAACCCATTCATATTATTCAATATCAGTTTATTGGGTTCATCCCAATCTTTCTTGTTTCTCTATTGTTATTTCGATTCTCATATGATTGATTACATGTTGTTGTTATGATCATTCGATCCTGGAATCCTCCCAATCAACCTGTGGAACAGTGGTATCAGAGCTTCAAGGGATCTAACAACATCAAAACATGTCTTTGCAAATCATCATTCAAGATCAGAGATGTTTTTTAAAATCGCAGAAGAAAAGAGAGCAGTGGAAATAATGGAGGCCATTTGAAGAGGCTTGTTGGTTTTTCTTTTTTGCATCAAACCAACAAAAGCCATGAAGATATGATCAACCTGGATTTAAGGAAGATCACAACAATGATGGTGGTAATAACCAGAAATTGTATTAAACAATAGAAGACATCAAGATTGAAGGAAGGCATCAAGGAACAAGGAGATTGAAGAAACAAAGATTAATAGATTATGGAGGAATTTGTTGGAAGTTTTAATCCATTAATCTTTGTTTTTCAAAATCAAGGCTCTGCATATTTTTGGCTACAGCAATTCGACACAGACAAAGGAACCAAGATGGGTCAAAAACAAGAAAAGGCCTGCTTAATATCTATCATGGGCTGCAATTAAGGCCATCATCAAACCCAACTAACAACGGTTATTTATCCTAGGGTTACAACGGTTTAGAAAACCTTGCAACGCTTACTTTTATAGAATCGACATGTCCTCTCCAACAGGCATGATTTACACCGATTCATTATGTATAAATAGATAGGAATTCTCTGTAATTCATCAACCCATTCATATTATTCAATATCAGTTTATTGGGTTCATCCCAATCTTTCTTGTTTCTCTATTGTTATTTCGATTCTTATATGATTGATTACATGTTGTTGTTATGATCATTCGATCCTGGAATCCTCCCAATCAACCTGTGGAACATAATTCACTTTCTTATGTTGGACCATCTGTAAGATCAATAATTCGTATCAAGTCGATGAATCCTCTGATCCAACAGCCTCTTTCGTCCCTCAAAATCCCAGCGTACCAGTTTAATCCATGCTCCACTCGGTAAACACCATTTGTGTTCAGCTTGTCGAACTTGCATTTTAAAGAAGTCAAAAACTCTCAGTTGAAGTAACATAAAGAAAACACAATACTCTAATCCAAAAAAAGGTCTACACTTACACTACCGATGTCAAACTTAACTTGAAAGTTGAGTGAAGCAATACAATCTGCTTACTTGCTCCGCACTGGATCTTCACAACGTCTTCTGAAGTGCGTATTTAATTTGCAAGACTTTGGCTGTAGAACTGTGCAGAAAAAGCATGATATAAAATCAGAAATTTTGAAGTTTATGATTGAAAAGAGCGTGTAAATGAACCGTGTACCATCATTTTCAGCTAGCGAGCGGCCAAAACCAAAAGAGCATAGGCCATAGTGCCTCCTTGAGCTATGGATTCACTTTCAATATGTTGAGCCTCACCGCCCTGTGCTTCTGTCCTTTTGATTGCCCTGAGAATCTGGTATTAGCCTGAAACCGAAACAGTACACATAAGTAACCAAGGACAGTGCTTTACACCAGATAATTATAGGGTGTTTGTGATTTTGATAACTGAACTTCTTGAAGAGCTATTAAAGATGCACCGTACTTTCACATATTTACCAACCGAAAGTAAAACATATTTTCATATGTATGCTGACAACAGTAGAATATCTTCAACGTCAATGTCAATGTATTTGTACATTTTTACTAACATCAACATATTTACTAACCATGGCAATGCATTTTCACAATTTCACATACTTACAAATAACAAAAAAAATACTATTATTTGGTTGAACAACTATAAAGGGGAAATATTTTTTGGTTGACCTGTGTTTAACGATTTCGGAAACAGGTTTTCCACTGGTAGTATCAAGAGTTTTTTCGTCCTGGTCGTCGCAAAATTACGACAACAAAAGACCCATTGTTTCATTAAATACGCACTTTCCATTAATCAACTTTAAAACAGTTTGGCAACCTTGCCTCAAGTTGCCTCAACCTTTTGCAAAAACAACCAATAATATTATGCCAACTCATTTTTTGCCTAACCATACCTCAACATCAATTTTTAGTGGCAATCTTGCCTAAGTTTTTGCCTAGTCAAGCATTAATTACATTTGCCTAAACCTTCTTTGTAACGTTCAAATATTTCTTGGAAATGATTTCTGCCGAATCGGTGAGATATACCGAAGTTACTGCCGAATTATGCTTGCCGAATGGAAGGCAATGTGTTTTGCCGATCGGTAATGGTTGCCGAACATGAAATGCCGAAGGGTTGCCACCCCCTTATGGATGCACAAAATTAGCTTTTGGTTATTGTACAACATGGTATGTAATAAGGCTGCTTGTCAAGGTGGTGATACTGTCACCAATTGGGCCCACATCACCAATTCACTCCCTTGCCTCTCACCATTCTTCACCATCCAAGTACACAACCCAAAACAATATTAGGTGAAGGCATCACCAAATGTAAAAGCAAAAAAATTGGGCCCCATGTGTACCTTTTTTATTTTAATTATTTTGTGTGTGAGTGTATGTGGGGTATTTAGTGGGGTATATTTTTATAAAGTGGGTATTTAATTAAAGGTGAAGTCAAAGGTGATGATGGTTTTCTTGCCCTCTAAAAGGTGAAGAGTGGTGAAGGGAAGTGAGAGGAGAGAGAAAACTGATGTGACGCTGATGTGTATGGTGAAGAAATAATTGCCTTGCCTATTAGCCTAAAGGTTACCTCAATGAAACTGGAAATGGCCAGAATTTTAGGCGTTTCTTTTATGTGTATTTTTTGTTGTATTTAAATTCAATCCCAAGTCCCAACTGCGTCTGTGTGATCACAATGTGATCACTGCGATATCAGCATGTTAATACACCCTTATACCCCTACACAGATGTACAAACATCAATTATTCAGTTTACAAATATGTCACACTTGATATCAAGTAAGTACAGACTTCAGTTTTACCTTATTTTGGTAGTACAAACATCAATTATTCAGTTTACAAATAACAAAACCCATTTAACAATCTTAAACATAAACCCATTTCGTAAATACCCTTTTTTATCTCTCATTTTTATTTTGTTTTTGTGAAATGGGGTTGAAGAAGATGAAACTTTTGAGGGTTTAATGAATGAATAGTTAAATTTTTGAATAAAGAATTGGTTATTGTGTTGGTTTTCGAGATGTAAAGAATATTTGGTAAAAAAATGAAATGAAATGAATGAATGGATGTTGGTTTTGTTGCTGGTGCAGAGAATGGGATTTAAAATGGTTTAAGTGGAGGTAAATTAAATGACGGAAATGCCCTTTGAGGCAGATGAGTTAAAATGTTACTCGTTTGCTTTTGGAATACTAATTTGTCATTCAATAAAAAACGCAGGCATATTTAAAAATACAACTTTTTTACTTTTTCTATATTTTCTATAATGATAGTGTTGCTCTTCACCGACTAATAGGCTGAGCAAGACATATCAAAAACCGAGCCAAACCGGTTCGATCAAAATCAAACCGATCATATACGGTTTTATATATTTATAATTTTCGGTTTTGGCTCGGGTCGTTTGGAGCCAAGACATCTCAATTGTATAAACCGAACCGAATCGAGCTGATCACTTTGGTTCGGTTCATTTCTTCCATAAAATCGGTTTTTATTTCGGTTCGGGTTAGTTTTGACCCGATACTTGACCCTACACTAATTAGTGCTTGTAATAACGAATTCAAGTAACTGTAAAATATATTAATCTTGCTCAAATTTTTTTATCTATTTTTGTTAATGGTCAATTAGTTTGAACAACTAAAAAAAAATGTGAAAATTAATTTGAGATGAAGAGAGTAAATAGTTAAATTTAATGTTTTAAAAACAGCATTTTAATTAACTTGCTCATTGGTCGAGCTTTTAGTTCACGGTTGAACTGGTTTAATTGACGGTTCGGCTAAGTGTTTCTTTCAAAACCAGCTTTTGATCACCCACCGTCTTAAAACATTAGTTAAATTTGTAGTGATGGTTGAAATGAATAAAGGGTAAAACAGGAATAAGAATTATTGTGTGAAAACTGTTCAAACCAAGAAAGTGGAGTCTGAAAAGGGTAGAGGAGTACATTAAATAACAGCTGGTTTTGTATTGAATTTCTAAATTAAAAAGTTGGGAAATAACTTTAAGATAGATTTATTGTGATACCAAAATTTTAAAAGCACATACCGAATTATGGTTCTTTATGTTCAAGTTAATTTTATGTTAAAGTTAATGTGAATTTGTTTTGTAAAGGAGTCAAGACTATTTGAGTTTCAGTTAATGCATAGGATAAAAAGTTGGAGTAATTATTTAAGGAAAAAAAATATATATATATTCGATATTAGAACATGCTTGCAAAGCTTGAATAAATTCAAATGAATATACGGAATAAAAAAATAAGTGTGGTTGGTCACTTGGTCTTTACGCATTACTAAAATGGAATTGGTCGGTTTTTAAAGTGTGCTTTGAACTAACATGTTTTGATATTCAATTATTAATTGGTCGTATAAAGACAATTTCTTTTTATTGGGGTTGCTGGAAAAGATATTATTAGGACACATTTGATTATTTGAAGAAAAATATCAAAGGTAAGAAAATGAATAAGAATTTTAGAACATATTACGAGCTCTTGGTCACTTTTAACCAAGAAAAGTGTTTGGTACGTTTGGGTGAAAGAGCCTTTACCATCACTAATCTAAGACTACCTTTGTTCATTATTAGAAAATATATCACTTGTTCATTTTAACGGCGTCTCTCTCTCTCTCTCTCTCTCTCTCTCTCTCTCTCTCTCTCTCTCTCTCAAATAGCCTTTACCATCATTAATCTAAGACTACCTTTATTCGTTATCGAAAATATTTCACTCGTTTCATTTTAACGGCTTCTCAGCTTTCTCTCCCTGTTTACATCTCTCTCTCTCTCTCTCTCTCTCTCTCTCTCACATTTCAATTAAATGCCACTTTATAAAAATATAACTTATAAAGTACCTCACACACACTTACAAACCAAATAAATAACAAAAAGAGTGCACGCCAAGTGGTGAGAAGCTAACCATTATGAGTTAAATTTGGCCAAAGTCACACACTACACAAAAACCACATAGTGGTGCTCACTCGTGAGGCACACCCATACCATGCATCACGCGTGACTGCAGCGGGCAGTCTAAAGGTTAATAATCAATTCTTCCAAATTTCGTAGGTTTGAATACTTTCATCTATTGGGTAGGGCAAATTGTCTTATTTAGTCATTTTCATCTCGATATGGGTTAGGCAAACTGTCTTATTAGTCATTTTGATCGAAACCTCAATATATGTTTGCTAAACGTGTTCTCTTTCATAATGCACAACTTGAAACCACGGTTATATATTGTTTAATTGATCGAACATCAAGTTATCATTGACCGTATAGGTCTTTTGTTAGATGCAAGTATGAGTCTATCTAATAACCAGCGTAATAAGGAGGTGAATACCGAGTCTTCGGACAAGGAAGACGCTTCCTCCTTGTTAAGGAGCCCCCAACACGCGTCGAAGATGGGAAAAAAGCAAGACTCGGTCGTATGCAAGCCCAAGTCGTGGGAGGAATGAAATAAGGCCAATAGTTAAAAAAAAAAAAAAAAAAGGCGTTTAGCATTTTTTATTTTAATAATAATTCTCTTACGTTTTTTAAGCTTTGTCCCTATAAATACCCTCAATATTCTTTCACTTTCATTCTGACATTCAAACGGATTCTTTCTTATACACTCTACACTTCTCATCTAAAACAAATGGACTCTGAACAATTTTTTTTTTCTTTTAAAAGATGCGACGGTATATTATATAAATTATGAAGCTTTCAATTCTTGAATCCCAACGATGCAGGTTTTACTGACCAGGTCTTAATATTTATATTTACTCGATTACCTAAGGTCTACCTGTAGAGAACTGCAAAAATCCATATAATTAACAACGTTTAATTATATATTAAACTCCGTCATTATTTTAATCACTATTTTTACAGAAAAATTTAAAATTTTTCTTATTATATTAAATGGTCATGATTACGATATTGCAAAATTCACCAAATGACGAAACAAGTTCTCAACACGTTTAACGAAATATTAAAACATCACTAATCCTAATTACTCACTAATAATACTAATTGGACCCTTAATAATTTCAGCCCAACTTCATTCCATAGTTACTATTCATCAGCCCAAGTTTTAAAAGCCCAAAATCCATTATATGATTTTATGTAATATCGACTAGAAACCACCCTCCAAAACGACTCTCGTTCTCTCAAATCTTAAACACGGCACCTATATATTTTTGCACCATCTCGTTTCTCACCTAGCCGACTACAAGTATGCCAAATCTCATGATCATATATCAAGATTTGATATGTTTTTGAAAGGCAAAGTATTTGGTCCAAAATAACCCAACTCGACATAAGTGTAAATCCAAAACTAAACCGTTTTGACTCCCGTTTGTTTCTATAAGTTCCTAATAATATTTCAATCATCATTTCATGTTCCAAATCAAGTTTCATCAGCTATAGACCAAGTTCTACACGATTTTTCAAATCGTGTATGTATATATGTACTTGTCGACATATATATTAGTCACCAAGACAAATACCAACTCCTAGCTCTCACACAACTTTCTTAAAGTCCTAGAAATGTCAGAGATTCATTCTAAAAGTCTCCATTCACTGACATACATAGTGATTCATGTTTCCTTGAAATATTTACAACATACGTACACAAAAATTCTCACTATATGTACTTCTTCTTTTATTCTCTTGTTTCCTACATCCAAAACATTCATAACAACTCTTATTCTTTCATAAAAACATCTCTACGAAGCCAGGAGTGAGTCGCATGTTCATTTGGAAGCAAACAAGTCGTGTCGAGTTATATATATATATATATATATATATATATATATATATATATATATATATATATATATATATATATATATATATATATATATATATATAAATCGTTACTTGTGTTTTATAAACGAACGTGAGATTTCTTGTGTTTCCTTCATCACTCCCGACTCTCTACCACCTTTGAAGGTGTTGTAAGTCATTTTTACATCTCTTGATTTCATTTAAACATCTCATGCATCATATTTGGTCTCATGTCGAACGTATATAATTTATATATATATACATGCATACGTATGAATATGTAGAACACAAAACGTGACTAGCCTCTATCTTGGAAGGCCTAGGAGTCACGTAGCACACATATTTCACGTTCATTTTCATGTATCAAGCACTATTCAAACTCATATTGAACTTACTAAAATCGGGTATAAAAACTAAAAACACTTAGAAATATTTCTAAGTCTTTTCTATTATGAAAAACGTCCCAAGCTACCTACGGATTAATCGTATATCTTTAAATATTACTTAACAAGCATACTATATTTTTACACCATCTAATAGACCACCTAGCTAGCTATCACTTTCGTTTATATAACTTGTAAAAACAATCACGTCTCGACCCTCTAAAATGGCTAAAGTAAATCGACCCAAAAGAGATAAAACTGAAAAGCTTATAATTTTTCTAAGTCTTTTTATCCAGAAAACTGCTCCAAATCGCGACTAAAATGACCCCATAAAACCAAATCCGACTTAGCAACAACCCATTATTTTTACACAATCTGTTTCTCTTTGTTACAAACTAAAAGTTTCATGTTTATAAATTGTAATGATAAGCTCGTTTAAACCCTTTAAATTGGCAAAAGTAAAGTGATTAAATCCATTTTCAAAAACTAGTTATAAAAGCTTAATGGACTGAAAAGCCCAATAAACTGAAGTTAAGCACTCCGTATAAGCTGAACCAAAAAGCTCTTTTGATATGATTTTAGGACACTAAAAATGAGCCCAAGGATAAGCCCAACTCGACTCAATGCTCACGGATCGTTAAACGCTAACGAGCCTTTACTTTAGCTCGTTAAAGCCCATTTATTGAAAAATAAGCTATTTTGCAAATAAGCAGTTGAAATAAGTTTTAATAAGCTTCAATAAGCTCCAGAAAAACTCGGATATTTTTTCCGTAATTTTTGTAACTTTGGATTAAAAATGTAACGCGACGACATCTAGAAGGACTAAAACTGTCAAACAACGAAAGGTAAGGACTGAAATGATAAAAACAGAATCTATAGGATATAAAATGACATTATATCAATTTCCAAGCTCAAATATTATTATTGGACAAGTAGAGGACTATAATTGTAAATTTTATATAAAAAGGACTAACGGTGCAACGCTAACAACGTTAGAGCAAAAAGTGTAAAATTGAAAAAAGGACAAGGACCCACATATTATATTTGACATTCTTATTTTATTTTCTATTTTACGTCACTCTATCACGTCATATGCATTTTCATTACATTTTATTTATATATTAGTTAATTTTACGTTAATAATATATATAACGATATTTTAACTAATTATTTTTACGTATTATTATCATCATGGTTAAAAACGGAAAACTTTAGAAATAAAAACATAACTTGTCATATTATTATAAACATAAGAATTTCATTTGCATATCATCTTTTCATCATAACGATTAATTGTTATTCATTAATTGTTATTCATTTACCAAATAGTATTTGGTTAAATTCTCAGATAAATTTATTTATCAGGTTATATATTGAAAGCCGTCATCATAATCTCATCCGGCTTTACTTTTCATCTTTTCAGTATCAATCGAGGTGATTCATAGCCCCATTTCCAATACTTGTTTTAACTCTTTGGGGGAGATACATGCTTACATATACTTTGATAATTTTATAAATATATGAATAAATTACATGATTCAAATCAATTTCCTTATTAATATTTACCTGATGAAGTTTATGACTTAAGATGTGATATATATATATATATATATATATATATATATATATATATATATATATATATATATATATATATATATATATATGTTACTGGCAAATTGTTTAACTAGAATACTAAACTCAAATGATAATGTTTCCAAATTGATTATTGTGGCATGATGCTTGATTATACTATAACATCCTGAATGATTCCATTATCTCTATATGATATTTCTATGTTTCAACAGAAATAATTGCTAGGAAGAGCACAAATACTCTAGTTACATTATTACATTGATATTGCCTAAGTTACCCGTATAGCCATAAAGTCCCTCTATCATGAGCCATTAATCACTTGTATGTGAGCGCGAATATAGGGAACAGCTTCGAAACCTGTTGAGGCTTGACATCTTATCCCGCTAATACTTGACGGAATGCCACATGCATGTGGTTAGTCGTATTAGTCGTGATACACTATATTTGAGTAAAAAATATGAATTGGCAAATCACCTATTACCCAAGAGCAATATTATCATTGACTTGATAATCACCTCCGTTTTACGGTATTTTGTTAACGTTTTGCGTGTCATGAGGCTTGGGGCAATATCTATAAGAAAATATATGTCTTCAAACATATATCTAGATACAGCTGTATCGAAAATTGACCATATTTGAATTATAAGTCTCACTAAATTAGCATCATGAGTTTCCATCTCATGTTACGATTATGATCCATTATTTTAATTTGATTGAATATCTATATGAATTATCTGTGATTATAATCAACATCACTCAATACTTGTTCTATCACTGTTAGTATTTATTACAATTATTATTAAATATTCCTGAATCTATTAAAATAAATGGTTTTCCATAAAACTCTATGAACTCACCAACCTTTGTGTTGACACTTTTAAGCATGTGTATCTCAGTTAATTAACGGAGCAGGACAAAACACGGAGTGGGAATTTATTACTCTGATAAATTAAAATGGTGTAAAAATCAAATATGTCATTCTTACAAGCCTTTATATCTTTCAATAAGATTCTAAATCAAATGTTTCATCTTTTATCCAAAATATTATTTGAATGACAAATAACTTTCAAAACGCTTCTTTTAAGCCGTTTTATGTGATTATAACTTTGATCCTCCCCGTAACACCCAAATTACTTTTCCGCTGCTAAATCATAAATTTGGGGGTGTTACACTACCTATTGGCACTAACGGACGGAGAATCCAATTGCGTGTAGACTAGTAAATGGTAAAACCGATGTCATTCGAAGAGCTATGTAGTTTGGATCCTATGTAAGTTTAGTGTCACTATTTTAACTGGTTGAAGAGTGAAATGATTAATTAAAACTAAATAAACTGAAAATAAATAAAAGAGAAAATAAAGTGTAAAGTTGTGAGCAATAAGAGAGAAGTGTACTAGCCTAATTAATCATCACATATTGTTTACGATTACGTTTCCTATTAAACTAATCTCATGCTTCAAGTGGGGCGGACCGCGGACATATATCACTAGGTTCATATGATCAAGTTCCCTAGCCTATTTCCCCCGAATCCTGTCGGGAACCAAAAGGCACTACCCCTTGCTAGTAAGTCGACGTACGGTAGACGGGTTTGAATCATTAAGTGCCACTACATGCTAGATTTATTCTAATATGGCCCGGCCTCTCGGATCTTAGATCACACTTTAACTATTTAAGTTTATCCAACCCGGAAAGTGGTCTTATGGTCAATTTGCACACAAGGCGAATGGCCGGTTGTCATCTCAACCATTTCCTCGCAACCTAACTACGCAAGGGTCCTATGGTCAATTCTCCTCGCATACCAGGTATAACCGGTTCTTTTAAACTACCGCAACTAAAGGATCAATAATAAACTATGCATTCACACACTAGAAGCATTATGAAAAGCACGAAAAGATAATCAAAACAATATAAGAATCATAACTAGGCTAGCACCAGAGGTGCTTACCCGATCATATTATATTCAACACTCGATTCAATGTTTACAAAAGCCATTAATACGAAATGTAAATGAAAATATGAAAAACTAAAACTTATGGTGTTGTAGGCGTGATTTCTCCCTTGAAAATGCTCCGTATGCTGCTGTAGAATGGCCTTCTAAAAGCTCCCAACGATCTCTGACTTTGTATGTGAGAAAGTTGTATGACAAATTCAGAAATTAGGGTAGTATTTATAGGCCCGTTATAGCTACGGCATAGCTCCAAAAGAGTGTTACATCGTAGCAAGTGTAATCCTGTTAAGATCTTATCCAAAAGCAATAGTTACGGCGTAGTTGATGAATGTGTTACGCCGTAACTCCAATTAGGGTTTGTTAGGAATACAAATATTCCTATAAAAGTCTCGGTCACCTAATTATTGTAATATCGTTAAGTTAGCTCGTAGTTAGTTAATGTATTAGTTAGTAGATTACTAGTTAGTTAATATGTAAATAGTATCCGTGGAGTGAGTCGGGTCTTCACCCACTGTGCTCGCTCTACAGCCTGTTTCATGAGGCACCAAGTAGTTTGTATAAATACCCTCTCCCACCCAAGGGAGAGGGTTGGAACTTCAAGCAATCTAATATTCCACATTTTTCTTTCTCTCTCTAAGTTCCCAACTCTCTTCTCTCTTTCTCTATCTAAACTTTCTTCTCCATCTTCTTTCTTTCTTCTTAATTCAATCCACAATCACAATAACCATACATGTTTCAATTATGAATATATTACAATTGGTATCAAGAGCCAAGGTTACATTCTTGGGATTGAGTGAGCTCGTATTTTTATTGGTTATCTTGGGTGGTTCGAATATATTTTTGTGTACCTAAGTAAAACTATATATTTTTGGTTGTTGTTGTGGTTCGAATATATTCTTGTTGTGATTCGAGATTCTTGCTTGTGCTGCCTAGTTTTTATATATCCACTTATGTTATCTTGAGGTGTTTTTTTCTATGTGGCAATTTGTGTACCCACCTAGTTTTTCTTGTTGGCGAGTTGATCCTTGTGAGGATATTTCATTGTAGGGAGTTGTGGGTTTTAGCATGATGCAATTTGGTTTTTAACTGGAAGTGGATATAAAAACAAAACAGTTAGAAAGTAACACCCTTGTCTCATTGGTGTAGCGAGTTGTAACTTTCTGACATTAGCGGGTTGACCAAGTTTCATTAACGAGATGACTCGGTCTATTTGTAGCGGGTTGACCCTCTGGGTTGACACTGATTAAAAGTAGCGGGTTGTGATTCTTCAAAACTAGCGAGTTGGTATTTTTTTTGTGTTTGATGCAATATGGTTGTGGGAATATCAGTATCATCAACAACATATGTAAACTCATAAGCTACGAAAAATCCATCAAAACATGAATAACAAGAAAAAGAATTACAGGATCCCAGTCCATCTCGTTTAGTTATATCAGACTCGTTCATTAACAAGCCAACAATTAAAAGAAAAACAAGACCATTCTGTTCCATTTTTTTTCTCCTTTCGGTCTACATAAAGAGATCAATACAATTTTGTACATCCCCTTTTCATTCGGTTTTTAAGAAAATAAAAACAAGAAACGAATACAATTTAAAGAAAAACAGTCATTGATCTCAGCTTATCTAATTGTGCGTTCCAAGACTCGTCCATAGACTTTATCACAAAAGAGTAACCTTCATCGATCCATCTTGAAGTCCAATCTTCAGTGAATATCCAACTTTCACAAGAATTGTAGTCTTAATCAAACTATCTTACCTTCGGCTGAAACAACCCATGGAATGTTTGTGACTTTCGATTTCAACTGATAATATAAAAGGTTTAATTTTGTGAGGCATAATGATGCCTGCTTTCAGTTGATTGAAGTGATAAGTTAGAGGCGCTTGTTTGGTGAGATCGTGAATATCTGGTGACTGCGTTTGTGATTAGAATTAGGGTATCTATGTGAGGGTTAATGTGTGATATATACCGTAATATTAGGGATGTGTAAATCTACTCGGACTGGGCCTCGTTTTTCTTTCTTGGGCTTCGATTAGTTTTTGGGCAGTTAAAACAAAGGGACGAATTTTGTGAAGTGTTGCACCGGATTTATTCATTTGTCCGATTATAGTTAAAGAGAGTTTGGCTAGGTGAAGTTTTTGGTTTGTTTAAGTTGCAATAGTTATTGACATAATTTTGGACCACGATTTTTGATTGAGTTTCAAGATTCCGAGTTTGTAAATTATTTTCGGTTGTGAAACCTTCGAGTTTATTGGATATAATTACGGGCTTATTCGGATTTCGAAACACAAACGTTGTCTGAAACTCACTGTGACTTGTCTATTTCACCACTCATACTCACTTCTACCAAACCAAATCAATTCTTCGAAGTCTCACGGTTTATTCTTGATTTTGTAAAATCCCGCAAAAGAATCTATTTCTCGGTTTAAATCATAGAATTGTGAAATCCCGTGAACGATCACAACATGTCAAAATCTTCCAACCTTGTACAACAAATAAAGGTGTTTGATTCTAATATTGCTAATATGGAATCTTTGTGCTCTAATTCGCAAGGGAGAGAGTTGCTTCAGCCACAACAAGTGCTCCACAATGCAAATGAAAGCTGCATAGAATGTTTTCGACAACTTCATTCGCATCTCTCGGTACTTTTAGAGGGAACTGGATTCAAGATGGGATTCGAACGTGCATTTACAACACCCTTTGGTCAAGATGTTCAGACTTTCACATGCACAATGATTCTTTACTTAGATCAACTACAACAACAACTTGACCAAGGAGAATTTTCCAAGATGGGATCCATGGCTGCCCTTTGTGTGATCAACAAACAACTCCAAGTGTTCTTTGATTCGAAATTCACTCTGGAGTATGACCATTATAGTGAGATGACGAAAAAATGCTTTGCTGATCACACGGGAATTGAGGTTGACACGTTCAGAGATACACTTGTCCAGCTTATGGATAAAGTGAAAAGATTCATTAACAAAAAGGCACAGCATATACCTGCATATGACGACGAGGTGAAGGCATCTCGGGTGCAATCATGCGAGGGTATTGTTGATTCGGGTAAAGCATCGGATGTTGGGTCAGCTGTCACTGAAAGCAAAGGATCAAAGACTGATAAGCTTGAGACTACCAACACTTCAGAGACTCTTGTTACACATGATATGGATGCTTATTTCAGACCCGTAAAAGAACAGGTGTCAAGTGCTGAGGTACCCCTCACTGATCAACATAATCAACATAATGTGCTTTCTAATGAACGGCAGCATACTGATCAAATTAAGCCCACTTATGACACAAATTTGTTAGAAAAGAGTGACATCAATACCATTTCTAATCCAACAAATATGAGACATAAGGGGGGGGGGGGGAAAGTGATCAGGATGCTGAATGTGATGATGAGTCAAGTTCTTTGTTTATGGCTGAGATGTTTAAATCAAATGACATGGTTGATAAAGAAGTTTTTAATGCACTTTCAAACAGATTTTTACAACTTGAAAAACATTGCATTTCACTTGAAATCGCAATGCAACAACAGAAAGAAAGTTTTCAAACAAACCAACCAAGTATAAATCCGGAACTTCCTGATTTCCAAGAATTCTTTATGATTAATGATTTAAAAGCCCAGCTAGAAGCCAAAAACTTGACAATCACCAACTTGAAGAAACATATCTCTGCTATGAATGTGAAATGTAGTTTAGTCGAAACAAACAAGGACATTGATGCACCCAAGACAAGAATTAATGAAATGTCAATATATGTGGCTGAATTACTTAAGGAAAATGAGTCTTTGAAAAAGCATCAAAAGGTTTTAGGTGACTCAATCAAAGAAATGAGAACTGAGTTGATAGATCAAAGAACCTCTTTGATTGCAAAAAATGATGAATTCAAAGCTCAACTTCTTGTAAAGGGGTTCACAATAACCGCATTAAAGAACGAGTTAAGAAAAGCAACAGGGGATAGTGTGAACACTAAGTTTGCAAAACCATCAATCTTGGGGAAACCAGGTTTTCAATCTAATAGAAACCAATCCGTTGTTAGGCAACCAACTGCGTTTAGATCTGAACGACCAAAACTTTCAAAAACACGGTTTGCCTCCCAAGTTGATGCGGAACAAGTTTTGACAAAACCAGTCACTACACATTATCTGCCTAAGATTACTGCTTCTAGTTCGGTTAAACCTCAACAAGTAGTTACTCCTACACCCAGCTCTTCTAGGATTAGTTCAAAAACAGTGTCGAAACCTTGCATTAAGGTTCAAAACACTTATGATATAACTGACTTGCACAAGAACTATGATCTACAAAAGGCTAGGAAAAGGGCACTACTTCATAAGGATGGAATCTTAGGTTCACGACCTTGTATGATCCCTCCTAGGATATTGAGGAACAATGCAAAGGTTCAACCTGTTAAGTCTAGGATCTATAGTAAGTCTTCCACTGTGCATAAGAAGCTTAACAATCCTAGACCTGGCCATAAGTGGATTCCAACTGGTAGAATTTTTAAGGATGCTGGACTTAAGTGGATACCTACCGGAAAGATATTTACCAATGACAATACCTTGGTTGACTGTGAAACCCCAAGGGTTTGGATACTTTTGTCACTAACCCATATATATGCAATCAAGTTTGTAATGTTAGTGCAGGCAGTCCTTACTCAGTTGCAGGTACATCAATCATCCACCACACGAGAAGACTCAAAGTCTGGAGGCCTAAAGCAAGCATATCTCCTAATTCAGGAGGTATAGAAGGTCAATGTTGATGTATGCTCACTATGACATCTGAATACATCAGTTCAGGCCTCGCTCTTCATCATTATGATGTTTGAACAAATCAGTTCAAGCCTCGGTCTTCAATGTTATCATTATGGCGTCTGCTGACAACACTTCAGGCCCCGTTCATCAAAGAAAAGAAAGGTGTACGATTCAGTGCGCTTTATCTTCAGAAGAAGAGAAATCTTCTTAGTTTTGACCATTCTCAACAATACGGTTCATGCTTCTTCCATGTTCATTCAGTCATCAAGTGGATCTACTCATTTTTGCTTGAATTCATATTCACTTGTTCATTCAAAAATGGCAAACTTCGTGTGCAATTTTTGAGGGGGAGAAGAGTGAATAAACTACATGATTGAGTGTATTCTTATTCACATGCTCAATCAAAAATGGCAACCTCGTATGCAATTTTTGAGGGGGAGAAGTGTGAATAAAATACATGATTGATTGTATTCTTATTCACTTGCTCAATCAAAAAGTGCAAACACCGCTTGCAACTTTTGAGGGGGAGAAGTGTGAATATACCACATGGTGATTGATGCTTGAAGAATTGTCATACGACTCTCCTCCAACACCTAATGATCTACTTACTAAGGATAACTGGGATTTATGTTTGATGTATACTTCCAAGCTTCAACGAATGTTGATCATCTAGTTCCTGAATCTCTTGCTCCGGTTCCTGCTGATTTAACTGGTTCACCTTCCTCAATCTCCATTGATCAAGATGCACCATTTAGAAGTATTACTCGGACTAATCAAGTAACCCAATCTCCAGTTACTCCTCAAGGTGTTGATGATGACTATCATGATTATGAAGATGCACATGAATAATGATCTGTCGTTATGTTCTATAATCAAGGATTGTTGTTCCTACCAATGTGCACTCTGTAAATCAACCCGAAGGACATTATAGAAAATGTCGGCTAAAATGTCAAAACGGCTAAGAATTTGGACATGGAATGTCAAGTAATCACGGAGTTCATTTGGTATCCCTTATTTGAGATTGAAGTTGACTTTCACAAAGGAGTGATCTTATTTTATCTTGAAGTCGGGGTTGGTTGGATGAAGACTCATCGAGATCCTTGCTTGAGCTTTTACCTTTACAATGACGAAGACTTGGTTATCTAGTTATTTTGGTAATTATTCATTTCTATTACTACAAAATAACTATCACATCAAGGAGTGTCACAACTTACACGAAGTTGTCGGTAGTCAAGAGGTGATGTACGTCTTATACTTGATGGTTGGTTGGTTGAAGAGTATAGAGTATTTAGGGATTCGATGTTGTACGAACTCTCTACACCTCTCTTTGTCACACATTAGTGCAATTTTAAGTCACAAGAACGGGGAATTCTTCTTCAGTTTCAAGTTTGGTTTATTGGATTTGCTTCATCGGTGGTTACTTCAAACAGTCTACACAAAGGTTAATAATGATAGTCAGAGAGTTTCTGTAGCAGTTGATTCTCACAAGATTTATTTGTGCCAATTTTGTTCTCCTCTCATGATTTCAAGTAGATGTGCCTATACGTTGTTGCTGATTCTGATGTATCAAAACTAGCAAGGGGGAAGGAGACATACATCTGAATGCATAACGAGTACACGTGATGAACATAATACTTCTTCTTAATTGAAGTTATCCCGGGAAGACATATGTCATAACCGTAGAGAAACTCAGTGTATTAACTCGTAGCGTTTGGCGTATTATTCCAACTACGTGGGGGAAGTGGTCTCTTGATACTTGTGGTGTGAATTACTTCAGGTTTCAATGGGATGAAATATGAGAAGGATATGTGGAACGTGAGATGATATTGCTTATTGACATCTTCATATGAGCTGATAAGAGTTATGGTAAAATGCTTCTGGTTAATGCTTCATGTACACAATGTTATGCTGATTCCGATGAGATCGCAACCATCAGGGGAGATATTTGTGTACATCAAGGATGCGCAATAGGTTCACGTGATCGGGCTTAATCATATATTCCGGAGGTGATATCCGCAGAGATGATCAGTGCTTCAACCTGTTACTTTGGTGTCATCGTTTCTTCTTGTGTTGGATACATGCGTACAATATGGATTGAGTTGGTATGTGTAAGATAACTGGAAAGCATTTAGTGAAATGAAGATGTTGATGTATTATTCCCCCTAATAGACAACTGCTCCAAACCTCAAAGAAATGTGTACATTGGGGATGCACAACATGGTCATGTGATCGGGCTTCATTATACATTTCGGGATTGATAACCGCAGAGATGATCCATGGTTCACCTTGTTACTTCGGTGCTATCATTTCCTTTGGGTCTTTGAGCATCATACAATGAGACTTTTTGCATCACTTCAACTACTTGGGGAAGTGGTCTCATGAAGATGATTGTCGGTTTGGGGGGAAGCTACCAAAGCTTCACATTGAGGAGGCTAAAATTCGACGATTTGGTGGTGTCTAGCGATTGACTCAGTTGTGAGATTCTAGTGATTTGTTATCATTCTGTGTTTGGTGAATTTTTGTGACTTAAGTCTTTCGATTGATCTGATTGTAATTTGACGTTGTGAGTTAATATATACAACTTGACTTATTACGATCGGATCTACTGTAACTTGACTTGTTGCAACTTGACACTTAGTGCTAATTGTGACTTATCCAAGATCTCACTCTAAGTATAACTCGCATATCACATCTTTCGGTTTCTTTTGTTGACTTTAGTAAAATCCCGAGAGAGAATCGATCTCTCGGTTTAAGTCACAAGAGTTGTAAGCTCCCGTTTAAGATTACATCATGGCTACCACAAGTTCAGACAATAATTCGTGAGCCTCGAAAGCTTTGGTGGTGAAAGTTTAAGAGATGTTGACTACAGACTTCTACAACGAGCTGAACGATACTCTCATTTCGGTACTCATGTCAACATCCTCTTAAACTAATTTGTATCCTTGTATATAGATTATAAAATCAAAAAGAAAAATAGAAAAATATAAAACTTATAAAATCCATAAAAATCTGAAAATTTACTAAAATCCAAAAATATTTTTCTCACGACATGTCTCTTGTATAATAAATATTATGTACGTTTCTAGAAATGTCATTCAATAATGACACGGAAGCATACATATGCTTGAACAAGAGTTTTTCGGTTTCAAATAAAGTTTTTTTTTTTTTTTTTTTTTTTTTTTTTTTTTTTCCTAAAACATGTCGTATCTCAAAATGTTCTTCAATATTATGGCTTGCAGTCATTTCAGGCTACAACCCGGACTTCAAAATTATGGCTTGTAGTCATTTCAGGCTACAACCCGGACTTCAAAATCATGGCTTGCTATTACTTCAGATAGCAACCCGTTTTTCAAAATGAGGAAAACTCGTCGCCAAAAAGACGGTTGTTCCTAGCAAAGGGTGTCGTTCATCCGAGCGTGAATTACTTTATATTCATGCACCCTCGATCTAATGTACGCTTCAGTGCATTATTTCTTGATAAAGAAGAGAAATCTTCTTTTTATCGCCAAGTACTTTTCCTTCTATGATTTTTCCGGGAAGTACTTGAGCAAAACTTGGTGGTACCATGAGATTTTGATTGAAAATCAAATTGAATTCAAAATTTGATAAAGTTTTTCACTCAATCAATGACTTTCATATTTTATGAAAATACTTCAGTTTTAATATCCGTCATTGATTGAGGGGGAGAGTGATTTCTCAAGATTTTATGTATCATCAAAAACTCCCCACACTTTGTACAAAAACCTTGCAACAAAACGATTTGTGATGGTTATGTGTCAGAATGAGTACATTTTCAAAGAGTTTTCGTTAAAACTTCAAATCTTTTGTAAACTCATCAAATCTGACACATAACAACCTCCCTCACAGATTGAGGGGGAGCAGTAAAAGGTTCCTTTTATCAGAAAATATTAAAATTGACCGCATTTCTCTCCCAAAAGCTTTCTAACTTATTTAAATCAATTGAGATCAAAAATCTCGGAAGATTTGAAATTTTTGATCGGGGGAGAGAATGTGATTTAAATATGAAATCTGATAATCAAAAGTGATCTTTTAGACTCAATAAATAGGCTCCCACATATGTGCTAAACACTTTCGAATATCGATGCACATATTGAGGGGGAGCAAAGGCGTTTATGGAAGTAATACCAAAGACTGACCATTTATCTTTATGCATGGAGTTATAAAGTTGGTTAAGGTTAGTTATGAGTTCCCATGATCCACCAGAACCGGAAGGATCTTCCCAGGGACAATCCATAGATAGATTAGAAGTCCTTAGGAATGATTGAAAAAAGGAGTAAAGTGAGAAAGGGAAGAGTGCGGACTGAGATAGAGCTAGGACTGGAACAAACCCAACAAGGTTCTAGTGATGAAGTCTCGTTAAGCACTGAAGGGGTTGAAGAATGAAAAAGAAATGAAATGTGAAAAGGGTTAAAAGAAATAACCCTCCAAATATTCAATCTTAGGGCAGAAACCGGGTTCAACTTTCATATGCTACTAGTGGTTACTAAGGTAACACTGGTATTGAAGACAAAACGTCATGGACCCAGTGACGTACTGCACTAAACTTCCCAACCACTCAAGTTCTCTTTAAAGAGCTTGTTTCATTCTCACGGGGAGCCCTGTGCAATGTATCGACCGCTCATTGTGAGCTATGTTGATACTTGAAACAGGAGACGCCTCCCCAGTCTCCAGAAGCGGATCAAAACACACTATTGAGTCTAGAGCCAAGAGATCATCCATAAATCTCGCTAGGACACACTTCCAAATATGCTTATTGTTTCACACAATGTGAAAAATAAGATAAAATATTTAGAGTCCTACGCATTATCCTTGTGGTATTGCTAGAACATCCGAGTGATATGAAAATATTCACAATGAAGATGGAAATCCTTCTAGAGCGAACATCTTTCAAGCTCTTGGTAGGTGACATGTGAGATCCATCTTGGATCAATGATCAAGTGACAACTGGAAAGCTACAATGGTGCGATTCAACACTGAATCAAACTTGTTCCAGGATATGGATTGACGGATACTTTCGCTAAAACCTTTCAATGTGCTCACAAACTAATTTTTCGAGCACATTGATTGTGTATTATCTTTCAAACAAAAGTATTTTTGATGGAAATGTGATTCTGAGTATAAAACACTCGTTGTGTCTCAAAAATTGTTTATTATATGACACGCGAGTGATTTCTATAAATCAATTTTTCATCAATCCGTGAATATCAATTCACCGATTCACTCTATCGTGCTGTCTGCTTTGAGACGTTCCGGTATGAGAACATGCTTAGTATGAAGATTCCAAAGTGGATTCTTTGGAAAATTCATTACCATAGGCTGGAAATTCCTGTCAAGGAGAGTCTACTTTAAAAGAGACTCTGCCTGATCACAAGTCGGTTTTTAAAAAACTGGAGGGTAGTCTGTCCTCGCAGAACGAATGACAAAGCCATATTTGTTCTCTATCTTTATTGCTAACTGTTTTATTTCAGGGACACATATAAAGATGGCGTTGATGGATCCTATTTCCAGCTGAATCGGGTCAATCCATACCTCATGCTCACACATTCTCCACACTATCAATGACGATGAGAGACTTGCTACAACAAATGTTGAGAGACTACCAACAATGTTTCCGCAACTCTGATGATAAAGTCTCCTGATCCACAACTCTAATGTAATGTCTCCTGATCTAGAAGGGTGTGAGTATGATGGTCCTAAAGTCACTACATCACATGAAGGCGATACTACTATGGATGAGCTTGGAGATTTACTATGGCTGATGATCTCAAAGAAGCTCAAAGATCACATATAACAAAGGAATCCAAATCACAAGTTCGCTTGCTTGAAGTACAAAGTGTGCAGAAAAGTGAAGAATTAGAACCTACGAGCTACAAACACTGAACAATGCTTAAAGATCAAAGAGCTTAATCTCCAAGGTGACCTCGCTTAGGGGGAGATTGTTAGGAATACAAATATTCCTATAAAAGTCTCGGTCACCTAATTATTGTAATAGCATTAAGTTAGCTCGTAGTTAGTTTATGTATTAGTTAGTAGATTACTAGTTAGTTAATATGTAAATAGTATCCGTGGAGTGAGTCGGGTCTTCACCCACTGTGCTCGCTCTACAGCCTGTTTCATGAGGCACCAAGTAGTTTGTATAAATACCCTCTCCCACCCAAGGGAGAGGGTTAGAACTTCAAGCAATCTAATATTCCACATTTTTCTTTCTCTCTCTAAGTTCCCAACTCTCTTCTCTCTTTCTCTATCTAAACTTTCTTCTCCATCTTCTTTCTTTCTTCTTAATTCAATCCACAATCACAATAACCATACATGTTTCAATTATGAATATATTACAGGGTTTCTTCTACGTCGTAGTCTCATGTATTGTTACGCCGTAGCTCTTGATCCGCGTTGACTTTGGTCTTTATGTTTGAATTCCCAGCTACGGCGTAATAGAGAGTGAATGTTGCGCCGTAGCTCCTTCCAGCATACTATAAAATGTTTATCTTTTGCGAGTTCTTTCCAATTTCCAAGTCTCTTTAGCTCCTATGCTCGTTTGTGACCTGGATAAAAAATATAACGAAATCAAAGTATATATCCATATAATAAGTATAATTAATGAGCATATTAGGGGGGAAATTGACACTTAAATATCAGGATTATTTGACGTCATCACCTAAAAACCATGATACCACGAAACACAATACCTAAAGATCGTTGTGATGCCTATTATCGTCTAGTGGACACTTACTTCTCTGAAAACTCAATGTATGGCTATAAATTATTCCGTAAACAGTTCTAAATGAGCCAATCAGTATTCACACACATTGTTCGGGAAATAACTGATGATTCGCCGTATTTTCAACAAGGTAGTGATTGTTAGGAAGAGTTGGCATTTTCCCATTGATGAAATGTACCTCTATAATCGGTAATTGGCATACGGCGTCGTTTACGATGCTCTAGACGAATATATGCAAATGGATGAGAAAACTTCCCATGGTTCTCTCCAAAATTTCTATAATGTTGTTATGGACTTTTATGGAGACGAGTATTTGCAAAGACCTACGTATACTGATGTCAAAAAAAAATCTATGCTTATCTTGATGAGAAACGTGGGTTTCATGTGATGTTGGGAAACATTGATTGTACGGGGTTGGTCGTGGGCTAATTGCCCAAATTCATACCGTGCTCAATATAGTAGGGGTGATCACGAGCCACATCCATTCATTTTATTGGAAAATGGATTTGTCATGCGTTCTTTGTTGTTTCTGGGACGAACAACGACGTCAACGTTATACGTCAATCGCTTATTTTCAACGATCTAAAAGACGGGAAAGCGCCGAAGGTTCTGTTTGTGGCTAACAACATTTCTTATAAATGAGGATATTATCTTAGTAACGGAATATATTTGGAATGGCGTTTTCATGTTTAGTCTATTTCATAGCCCGATGCAAATGATACGAAGCGAATAAGATGTAAGCGAGCGCATGAAGTAACAAGAAAAGATGTGGAACGAGTGTTTGGCGTGCTAAAGAAAAAATTGACTATAATAAAAAAAAATCTCTCATGGCTAATCTGAAGAAAATAACAAATATTATGTACACATGCATCAAATTCCGTGATATGATTATAAAAGACAAAAGAAAGGCAATCTCTTCCGATTTTATCTAGAAGAGCAACATCGTGATGTTGAACTCGTACGAACACATGAAGAAACGTTACAAGTTGTTAACGAATGTTTAGCGTGCTAAAGAAGGGCAACCTCTCCTAATTTTTATTTGAATTATTAAAGAAATTTTAATTTTAGTGTTAAAAAAAAAAAAAAAAAAAAAAAAAAAAAAAAAAAAAAACCCTGATGGTGAAGCTGGTTGTCTTATTAAACTAAGTTGGTAGTGAAGTTGATTGTAGAAAAACAGCTAATATGACGCTAAAATAACATGATGAAGTTGGTTGTAGAGTGTTCTTATTAAATCTAGCCTAAATCTTGAAGCCCCACTACTGTTACGTCCTAAACAAAGCTTTCAAAACCAAGTGAATTCCTTATCTATAGGTTGTCGACTATGTGACTGGTAGCATTGCATTGTACATTTGTACTACCTTATGTTATCTAACACACCTTTAAATATCATACTTATTCCGTTTCAAAATAAGTATTCACATTGCTATTTTAAGATGTCATAAAATAAGTATTCAGTTTATATTTCAACTAACGAGAAGAGACTTTATTGAATAGAGATGATATATGATTAATGAAAAGAGTAGTCACTAGATCTCTTAAGAATGTGTGTAGTTTTTAGTGAGCACATATTTTGAGACGGGACGAATATATCCTTTTCGGAATGCTCTATGTATCCGAAGTGATCCAACTTGTCTATGCTTAAACGGGATGGAATACTGGAATGCATCAGAATGTTGGGTTCTTAAAAGTTTAAGCCCATGGGTGAGAGTTATGGGCTGGAAAAATGAGGTCATGTAATTTGCAAGAAGCAAAAAATTATGTCAAACTAAATCGCAAAAATTAGTCTTTTTTCATCGTATTTTCCCATTGGAAGTATCCAAAATTCCAAATAAGGACTTTTAATAGTAATTAACAAATTATTTTGTCCACATCAAAATATTGTCTTTATTTGTTCACATATTTTAAATACTACAACGCCTGCAACATATAAAAGTTGCAACTATTTTGTTGCCATCCTAGCAAATCATATTACTATGTGACAAGTACATAGTTTTTGGTTAAGATTAACACAAGCAAGGAAAATGAATGACACGCCAATAGTGTCCGAATCCACCACCATCGCTGACCGAAGTAATGGCAACAGTAGAGTAACTTGGACTTACTCGACAGCAGTCCAAGTTCTCCAAGGACGATGGTTCTCACTCTTTGCCTCCTTTCTAGTTATGGCCGCGGCTGGTGCAACTTACTTATTTGGTATCTACTCCAAAGACATCAAAAACACACTCGGGTACGTACTTTTTATTTTTGTAAATCATCGTAAAGCTTCATTTATATCTAATGTCAAATTTGGCTTTGTTTTTACAAATTTGGCCAAAAGATGTTGATGACGAAATGCCTAATAAGATTTAGAAAAAATTACACGGATGGTCCTTGTGGTTTACACAGATTTCATGTTTAGTCCCTATTTCATTTTAATTACACCAGAGATCCCTATTTTGGGAAACGTTGCACGCGTTTAGTCCCTATCTTGGATGGCCGTTAGTTTATCCGTTAAGTTATTTGCACCGTTAGTCCTTCGTTAATATTTTTTGCACCGTTAGTCCTCATTTATTTGCACCGTTAGTCCTTCGTTAAAATTAAAAAAAAATCTAAAATTTAAAAAAAAAATTGAATAAAAATTTAAAAAAAATATTTTTTACAAAAATTAATTTTTTTTTTCGAATTTAATTTTTTAACAAAAATTAATTTTTTTTCGAAATTATTTTTTTACAAAAATTAATTTTTTTTTCGAAATTAATTTTTTTTAGAAAAATTAATTTTTTTTCGAAATTAATTTTTTTAGAAAAATTAATTTTTTTTTTCGAAATTAATTTTTTTACAAAAATTACTTTTATTCGAAATAATTTTTTTTTCGAAATTATTTTTTTTTTCGAAATTATTTTTTTCCGATATTAATTTTTTTGGAAAAATTATTTTGTTTTTTAGATGAGTTTCGGATGAGTTTCGATGATTTTCGAAAGAGTTTCGATGACGTTTCACGTTTAACGAGGTTCAGACGAACTCGGAAAAATTCCCCGAGCACACCATTAGAAAGAGCACAAAAAAACGAGTCCAACGGTATTTTTATATATTTTTGAACCAGTCCAAAACTCCTTGAAATGGAAGGTATATAATTTTTTTCGAATTTTTTTTTGAAAATTTTTTTTTGAAATTTTTTTTTTCAAAATTTTATTTTATAATTTTTTAAAATATTCGAAAAATATTTTTTTTTGGAATTTTTTAGAAAAAAATAAAAAAAATCGAAATTTTTTTAAAAAAATATCGAATAAAATTTTTTTAGAAAATTAAAAAAAATTAGAAATATTTTTATTTTTCGAATATTTTAAGATTTGAATTTTTCTAAAACATATTTTTTTTTAAATATTTTTTCAAAAAAATATTTTTTTAAAAATTTTTTATTCGAAAAAATTTTTATTCAATTTTTTTTTAATTTTAGAATTTTTTAATTTTAAAAATTTTTATTCGAAAAAAATATTTTTTTTTTAAATATTTTTTCTAAAAAATATATTTTTTTTTTAATTTTTATTCAATTTTTTTTTAAATTTTACATTTTTTTTTAATTTTAACGAAGGACTAACGGTGCAAATAAATGAGGAGTAACGGTGCAAAAAATATTAACGAAGGACTAACGGTGCAAATAACTTAACGGATAAACTAACGGCCATCCAAGATAGGGACTAAACGCGTGCAACGTTTCCCAAAATAGGGATCTCTGGTGTAATTAAAATGAAATAGGAACTAAACATGAAATCTGTGTAAACCACAAGGACCATCCGTGTAATTTTTTCTAAGATTTATGATAGATCAATAGTTTTTTCCCCTATAAGAAAATAGTACGTAGTAATATAGTTATGTAAACTTGTATTGTTCCTATGCTTAATAGGTATGACCAAACCACCCTTAACCTCATAGGCTTTTTCAAAGACTTGGGTGCAAACATTGGTGTCATCTCCGGCCTCATTGCGGAAGTCACACCAACCTGGTGCCTCCTCCTCATCGGTGCAGCCGAAAACTTCACTGGCTACTTCATGATGTGGCTTTCCGTCACCCACCGTATTCCTGAGCCACGTGTATGGCAAATGTGTATGTACATGTGCATTGCAGCCAATGCTCAAACCTTCGAAAACACGGGTGTTCTTGTGACAACAATAAGAAATTTCCCTGAAAATAGAGGGGTGGTGTTGGGTTTGTTAAAAGGTTTCACTGGATTAAGTGGTGCTATATTTGCTCAAGTTTATTTGACGGTTTATGGAGTTGATAGTGATTCGAAAGATCTTATTCTTCTTATTGCATGGCTTCCCGCGGTTGTATCAATTGTTTTTGTTTACACAATTCGAGAGATTAAAGGAGTGAAAGTCACACAATCAAATGAGATTAAGGTTTTCTATAATTTCTTGTTTGTGTCCATTGTTTTAGGGTTGTTTATTATGGCCATGATCATAGCTCAAAAGATGGTGGCTTTTACGCGGGCAGGTTATGCTGGAAGCTTATCCGTAGTGTGTTTTCTACTCTTTGTTCCTTTATTTATCTCTATCAAACAAGAACTTGAAATCATGAAGAAAACCAATCAAGAAGTAATTACTGTTTGTAAGGTTAAAGTTGAGACTTTGGAACATGATGAAGAACCCTCTTGTTTTGATAACATAACGAATAAACCTAAAAGAGGTGAAGACTATTCGATTCTACAAGCTTTGTTGAGCACTGATATGATGATTCTTTACATAGCAACATTTTGTGGGCTTGGAACAAGCTTTACTGCAGTTGATAACCTTGGTCAAATTGGGGAGTCTTTAGGTTACCCTCGAAAATCAATAAGCACATTTGTGTCCCTCTTAAGTATTTGGAACTTTTTCGGAAGGATCTTCTCAGGGTTTGTTTCCGAACATCTTTTACTCAAGTATAAATTCCCTAGGCCGCTTATGATGACACTTGTACTTTTCCTTTCGTGCATTGGGCACATCTTAATCGCTTTTCCTTTCTCTGGGTCTGTTTATATTGCGTCTATAATCATTGGGTTCTCATTTGGTGCACAACTCCCATTACTATTTGCTATTGTTTCTGAGCTATTCGGGCTCAAACACTTCACGACATTGTTCAATTGTGCACAATTAGGAAGCCCACTCGGATCCTACGTTTTGAATGTAAAGATTACCGGGCCAATGTATGATAGGGAGGCAATCAAGGTATTGAAAAGTAATGGTTTGGATCGATCATCGGTGAAAGAGTTGGTTTGTATAGGTAAACAATGCTATAGGCAATCGTTTATGGTGTTGGCCGGTGTTTGTGGCTTTGGAGCCTTGGCTACACTTGTATTGGTGGCTAGAACAAGAGAGTTCTACAGTGGTGATATCTATAGCAAATTCAAAGAGCAAAACATCGAGGCCAAGGCCGAAGTTTCTTGATTAGGTTACACTTGATGTATAACACTGTATCATGTTAATATTTTCGATAACAACTCTTAATAGTATCAAGCACCATATATATAGATTCCAATATACATATTGCAAAAAAGATTATGCATAAGTTTGTAATTTTGTCATGACAGTATTCCTTTTTGTTAAAACAATGCAAGAAGCCAAGAATCTTACTCTAAAATTGGGCTGTTTTAGCCCAAATAAAGAAATGTACAGTATATGGGCTTAAATAAGTAGAAATTATTTATGAGATATGACCAAATTATAGGTGGCTATTTTCTGTTTTTATCTTTTCTTAGAACAAATTCACAAAATATATACAAAATTACAAAGTATACCAAACCCAATACTAATATACTTCTAAGTAACGAAAAGCCATTACAATTTTACAAGGTATCAACTATCAAGAGTATCGGTATTTTTTAAACTATAGCCTTTTAACTTATATAGGTGTTTCATTAACCAAATAATTTTAAATTTGATCTTGAGACATGTTGTGTGAATATATTCGCCTTAGCACTCACATGAAGACATATATATATGGATTTAAATTGTTTTGGAGTATTGAATGAGTTTTGGTTGAGCAATTCTAGAAATGGTCAAATAGACACCAATCTTATTTCCCAACAGAGACTTGTCAATTCATGCCTTTCCAAAAAGACTGGTCCGAAAGTTCGGCTCACACCTTTTTCTTTTCTTTTTAAATCGATATGTATCTAATCCACATACTTTATGCATGTCACAAAAAGTTAAACCTTTGAGTGTAAATAAAAGAAGGATATAGATACTTTAATTTTTTTTTTTTTGAAAGATCAATGTTATATATAGATACTTTAATGGTGAGTTCAACATGATTAGTCATGTTGTCTCATATAAGATAAAGTAAGCTCTATAAGATAATCTATTTTGAATTTAAAATAAGAGACCTACTAATATTTATGAGAGACAACATGACTAGTCATGTTTAACTCAACATTAGAGGATCCCAATCTATAAAAGAAATATTAACATGGTTAAGTGAGAACTTAGACTAACTGGAGTGGTAGTGAGTTTGCTCCATGGTGAGTGACTCACTCACCTTCCAACCAAAACGCATGTCCTAACTCACGGTAATATTGCATCCGTATGATGAGTTACTCACCACATAGAGAGAAGTGAAAAAATGGATGTTTTCTAATTTAATATTTGGTTTGTGAGTGTGTGTGGGGTATTTAGTGGGGTATATTTTTATAAAGGTGAGAGAGGGTGACAAAAACGGATGTATGGTGAGTGGGAGTGAGTGAAAGTGAGAGGAAAGAGAAAGCTGATGTGGCGGTGAGTGACTTACCACCACTACATTCAGTCTTAGACCAGCCGTAATAGATGTCGGATGACCAAGTTTTTGTTGCCTAGGTGGTATGCAAGACGCGTTGTTCTTATTACGGAGACAATGAAACACGCTTCTTAGATGGCAAATATGCAAGTTTTTGTCGTCGCCAAGACCGAGTCGTGTAATGTGTGTTTGTGTGTGTATGTGTATGTTTTGGTGGAGTATATTTGTGTTTAAGTGGAGAATGTTTTTGTAGTGAAGTTGTATGTCTTATTACACTAAGTTAGCGACGAAGCTTGTTATAGAGAGAGAAAGTTGAGATGACGCCGAGTATTAATAATTTGTCTCAGATTGATTTATGTGATCACAAGTGGGCATTGGTGGCATTATTTCATATGAGAACTTTTATTCTCATGTGGTAGTGGTTATCATTTGTCCATATTTAGAGTGTTGGTTGGTTCTTATTGGTAATAGTATTCAAGGGTCAGCAATAGATGTGGATAGTATGTTGGTATTTATGTTTGGGTTATGTTTTGTTTTTTTTCGGGTCTCATCCTCTTTTAATTAACTTGTTAATTGAGGTGAGATGTCTTGTATTGTTTTTTTTGTTCCTTTTATAAAATGTTGCCTTTCTAAAAAAAAAAAAAAACTACACCCGGTCTTTAAATTTTAATCTAACATGTGTGTTGTCGCATGTCATATTTATTGTCATGTCAACGTTGTTACAAAAAATCGTATGATTAGAGGGACGTTTTTACATGTCTACTCGTCAATGTCTTCCTTTCACAATGTTCACATACACTTTTCGTTCGAAAAGTAAACATGAAAATAAATTAAAATTTTGAGCCATATGTCAAACTGAAATATTGTTAATTTCTATTTAGTAGACTCATTTTATTTTTTTATATTTCAATTATTGCGCTTCTTGTATTATTTTTTTGCATAGAATATAAATAAATCCAAGAAAAGACATAGATAAGACTACTAAACTACTTCAACCCCTACTCTCTTGAATTGACAATTTTGCTCTCACTTTTGGCCTTTTTCACCTCCTTTCCCTCCCTTTTTATTTTAAAAAGCAAACACATGCATTTCGGTTTGACATGGTTATCTTTTAAAGCTGTTAAGATAGTTGAACGTAACTTTCATCCTTTAGACCGAGTGTAACAGGTAGGTCTTTGTCTCGGTCGACCACTAAGGAGAACACATCCCACTCATAACCTCCGGATGCGTCCTCAACCCAAAAAAGCACAAATCAGTCGTATTTGAGACCGAGTCATTGAAGACTACTTGTGCGGGTCCAAAAGTGAGTTGTGCGAGTGATTTAATTTGTATAATTGAGGTATATTTGAGTGATGTTTTCGGTCTTCTTATTACACTTAAGTTGGTTATAAAATTGTGTAGAGAGAAAAACTGAAATGATAGTGGTGTCCTCGGTCCTGTGAGGTCACCATTACACTTAGGGTCCGCTTGGTTCAAAATGAGGAAAAGGAAAAGAAAAATGAAAAGGATTACAAAAGAATAAGTGAGATGGGTAATCTTATTACACATAAGTTGGTTATAAAATTGTTGTAGAGAGAAAAAACTGAAATGATAGTGGTGTCCACGGTCCTGTGAGGTCACCATTACACTTAGGGTCCGCTTGGTTCAAAATGAGGAAAAGGAAAAGAAAAATGAAAAGGAATGCAAAAGAATAAGTGAGGTGGGTAATCAATCCCTCCCCCCCCCTCCCCCTCCAATTTACTCTATAATGGATGAGTACCCACTACGGGTAATCAATCCCTTTGCACTAACTAACCAAGCACACAATAATGAGTGAGATGATCCATTTTGAATACCTTACTCATTCTCCACTCCCATTAACCCCCACCAAGCACCCCTTAACATAAGATATTTATGTGTAATTTTAATTGAATGATAAAATCGTGGCTTCAATTTGAGAAAAAAAAAGACTTGCAAAGTTATTAATAAAATAAAATAAATAAATAAAATACTACTAGCTTTGGAAAATCGTTACGGAAAGAAACTGAAATATCAACTTATATTAGAACTATAATTTTATTTGGTGTTCAAGGTCCGGACTCCGGACATCACGGGTTCAAGAAACAAGCAGCAAGTTTTTAGGTTTGTTGTGGTTTTAACAAATGTTTTGAAAACCAGGTTTGAAATCGACCCTGTCGAGTCACCGGGCACCGGGTCAACCGGTTCGACCGGTTGGACCGCCGAGTCAACCCGGTTTTCAATTTATTAATTTTTTATTTTTACGATCGGGTCAACAGGTTCGACCGCCGGGTCAACCGGTTCGACTACCGGGTTTTTATTAAAAATATTTGAAAAAATGAAACCCGGCCGGGTTTCGAGAACCGGGTTGACCCGGGTCACTCAAAACCCGGCGGGTCAAACCGGTTAACCCGGTTTAAAAACCCGGGTTTTTTTGACCCGTTTTTTTGCCGGAACCGGTCTAACCGGTTAACCCGGCCGGGTCGACCCGGGTTTCAAAACATTGGTTTTAACAACAATTTTTAACATTTTAACTAACTAATTCACGAGGTTTAAACCTATCATCACACAAACTCAAACCTCCCGATACATTATGTCTGATTCCGCATGTGTCTTTTTATGTAGTTTTACATGTTTTAACCAAGGTTTTGAAACCCGGGTCGACCCTCGATTCGACCGGTTTCGGCCGAAAAAACGGGTCAAAACAACCCGGGTTTCTAAAACCGGGTTAACCGGTTTGACCCGCCGGGTTTTGAGTGACCCGGGTCAACCCGGTTCTCGAAACCCGGCCGGGTTTCATTTTTTCAAAATATTTTAATAAAAACCCGGGTTGACCCGATGGTCGACCCGGTTGACCCGGCGGTCGAACCGGTTGACCCGGTCAAAAAAATAAAAAAATAATAAATTAAAAACCGGGTTGACCCGGCTGTCTAACCGGTCGAACCGGTTGACCCGGTGCCCGGTGACTCGACCGGGTCGATTTCCAACCCGGTTTTCAAAACATTGGTTTTAACTACAAATAGAACTATTCGTTCAAGTACTTGTAAAATTTGGTCAACTATTACATTGCTCGCATATCACAAGTACTATTTAATGCTAATATTTTCAACACAAAATGCATATATTGAAATTATAGGCACATATGACCTTACAACACGATTATATGACTTGCCTTAGCTTAGTGGATTAGTTAGTTTGACTATTGAAACCAAGCTTTTTCGATATGGCGCTTTTGCTAGACTTCATCATGGGTGGACAAAGATAGATCATTTCAATAAATTAAGTTACGTGTTTAATATACCATAATGATTTAAAGGTGTCCATGTTTATTTTTGTTAATTAACTTCGTCTAACATAATAAAATAAAATAGGGTTTTAGCAGTACAGTAGCAACGTACTTTTATATTTGCACCGTTTTGATACGTGAACTTTTTTCTGTTCTACATAATGTAACAAACTTTTTGGTTTTGTATTTATTTGCACCACCATTAACTTGCTACCGGATAAAAATCTACGTAAAATATTTTTAGCACAAAATAAATAGAGTTAATTACATAAATGGCCTCTGTGGTTTGCCGGGTATCACGAATTTAGTTTCTAAAAATTTTTGTTAAAATTTTTATACGTTTTCGTCCGTTTTTATATGTTTACATCCGTTTTTATACGTTTTCGTCCGCCTTTATACGTTTCCGTATGTTTTCTTACGTTTTTATACATTTTCGTCCGTTTTTATGTGTTTTTATACGTTTTAATCCATTTTTATACACTTTCATCAATTCTATACGTTTTTAAATATTTTCATATATCTTGTCCGTTTTTATATGTTTTTATCCGTTTTTATACGTTTTCTTACATTTTCATATGTTTTTATCCATTTGTATACGTTTTCATCTGTTTTCACACGTTTTCATCCGCTTTTATACATTTTCGTCCATTTTAAATGTATAAAAACAGATGTAAACAGATAAAAACATATGAAAACGTTAGAAAAACAGACAAAAACGTATAAAAATGGATGAAAACATATAAAAACAGATGAAAACGTATAAAAAATAGATTAAACGTATAAAACGTAAGAAAATGTGTAAACGGATAAAAACGTATGAAAAGGTTAAAAAACGCATAAAACGGATATAAGCGTATGAAAAGGTAAGAAAACGTATAAAAACATGTAAAAATGGATAAAAACGTATAAAACGGACAAAAATGTACGGGAATATAAAAAAACGTATAAGGATAAAAACGTTTGAGAAAGTAAGAAAAACGTGTAAAAGTAGATGAAAACGTGTAGAAACATATGAAAACGTATAAAAGTGATGAAAACCTACGAAAACATAAAAAACGTATACAAACATATAAAACGGATAAAACGTAAGAAATCTGTTAATACAAATATCGCCTAAAAACGTTATTTATATTTTACGATCTTTGCTAAGTTTTGTTAATGACAAAGTATGAACTTTAGCTAAGAGTAAATCATCACTTTAAGTGTTTAAGTCTTGTTTAAACTAAGGTTTGCATTTCCTTTTAAACAAAACATTATTTTTATTTCTTAAATTAGAAAGTGTCTTGTCATATCACATTTATTTCTTAAAATAGTAATGTCAAATCATATTTAGGGCAAGCTTTGTCAATATACATTTATGGTAAGAAAGAGTGTTTGACTAACCATATGTTTGCTTGCAAGTCTTGTGTTTGACTAGGTGTAATGAGATGTGACCTTGTTTGGTTTGGAAGATTTTTTGCAAAAACCAACTGCAGCCCTGACGGAACCCTGGGGTACACGGGCGGAACCCATCTGAGGGTTCCGCCTGATCCGTCAGACCTGCAGAATGGTTTGCTATAAATACCAAACCATTTGTTAGTTTTGTGTTACTCCTTTAGGACATATTTTCACATACTCTCTCAACTAACTCAGTAACATTTTGACTTGTGTGATTCTCTTATGTAGCAAGGGACTTCACAAGATCATTCAAGAAGTTACAAGCTTCAACTCTAAAGTTGCAAGTCTTGTTAGCTTGGTCATGTATAAGTTTTGGTAGTTTATACTTCATTTGTGTCATGTATGTAGAAGTGATTGATTAGTATTTTAGGCCTCAAAATATGTAGTGTGTCGGGAGTTGTTGTATCCTTGTAAAAGAACTAACGGGAGTGGTTGTACCCTTGGCAAAGAACTCGACATCTAGCTTAGTGTCGGTAAAAGTGTAAGCGACGATGGAAGTGGTTGTACCAGTGTAAAAGAACTCGACATCTAGCTTAGTGTCGGTAAAAGTGTAAGCGACGTTGTAAAGGTTTTCTCCGCCGGTGAAAGGAGCTTGTTGATTAGTGCTTATAACTCTCGAGTTGGAAACTCGGGGCGTGGATGTAGGGCAAGGAAAAAGAGTCCTTGTAGCCGAACCACGATAAACAATCGTGTTGTGGTTTGATCGTTTCTTTCTTTATCTTTGCTTATTACATGTTGTCTTTTAGTTAGAATTGCTAATCACATATAAAGCTTTTCAAAGAATTAAACAAGTAAAGTTGTGTTTATATCTTTAAACTAATGTAAAGCTTTTCAAAGAACTAAACAAGCAAAGTTAGGATCATCACAAGTAAAGCTTTTCAAAGTATGAAACAAGTAAAGTTAGAATTGTTATTCACATGAAAAGCTTTTCAAAGAATCAAACATATAACGTTGTGTTTATATCTTTAAGCAAACGTAAAGTTTTTAAAAGATATTCAAGCTAAAAAGAATCTAAAAAGTGGTAAACTATTCAACCCCCCTTCTAGTTTTTCACAAAATCGTAAGAAAAACGTATAAAAACTGATGAAAACGTATAAAAATGGATGAAAACCTATTAAAAATTTTAGCAAAATTTTTTTGGAACTGAATTCGTGATACCCAACAAACCATAAGGACCATTTATATTAACTCAAACCTTTATTGTAATTGGAAATCCTACATGGCATGTCCATGTAGGATTCATAACTCTGGTTTCTCTAAAACAAGTTTGATGGTCAAAATTAACACAACCAAAAAGTTTGTTACATTAAGTAGAATGGAAAAAAGGTTCGCGTACTAGAACAATACAAAAGTGAAAACACGTTATTATTGTACAGCTAAAACCTAATAAAATAACACAAACGATGGTGTTATCCATACCCTTTTTACATTATTTGCACCTTTGATGTGAGATTTTTTTCTACTTTTGTTTTCTTTTTTGGATAAGTTTTCTTTTATGTTCATTTTGAACATGATGTGTCATGTTAAGCTTATTGTTAGAGTAAAAAGAAAGTCGACCAACATTGCAAAACATCTATTTTAAGTTTAATTTAAATGTACACTCACAATAATCTCAACATTATTTCTCAGGTTCAAAATGAACATGAGAGAATCCTAAACCTTTATTAGTGTACGTAATTTTTTAAGAAGGCTCATTTTTTCAATGTTACTTTATAAAAGTGTGAGCGGTGAGCTGTGTAAGCTGTGACTACTGCTCACAACCACTACTCACAGCTCACTATTTCTGCTCACTGCTACTTTTACCAAGCATACCCACCCTAAATTAAATAAATAAATAAATATTTTCAGCCTAATTTTGAAAATAAACATTTAATTTTAAAATCAACTAAATCATTACTCTTTTTTAATATTTTTCTTGTTATTTTTCTTCTTAAATGATATCGGAGAACCCAACTTTTTGTTTCTTTTTTTAAATCATTACTCTTTTTTAATATCAACTAAATCATTACTTTTTTTTAATATGTTTCTTTCTATTTTCTTTTCTTAGAATCTTAAGTGATACTGGAAAATTGAGTGTAAAATATGTACATAAGACCGTAAATTTACGAAAGAAATTGTTCATATTTTGACTTTTTGCGTTATCATTCTTTACCTCACACTTCCCAAGTCAAAACAAACAGTGTAACAAACATAATTCTATAAATCACAAAATAAAATGAAAAATGAACAAATACATTGTTCACATACAGTAGCCAAGACCATGACTACTTGACTAGCCCCAAGAGGCCAAGACACACACCATATAACCCCAAAACATCACCCACCCCCCACACACACTCACTTCACTCATTTCTTAATCAAACCATCACACTAAAAATCACCATTTTCAAGCATTAATGGAAGATGATCACCACACCAATTATCTTCTTAATGATTGGTCTTATTTCTGCCATGCAAAGGTAAAAAAAAGTTTCCAATTTTATCACTTATTTGTCACATTTTTAGCTAACCTAACTTCTTTGTACTAATTACCAATAAAACTTATAATGTGTTTTTGTTAAAGATTTATATTTCATAAGCTCATTTTTTCAAGATTATTTTTTATGACATGTGAACTTATTATAACTTAATGAGTGTTTTTCTAAGCTTATTTCACTTGTTAATGAGCTTATTTATGAAATCTTTTTATTGCAACAGAGTACAGAAGAGTTAACAGAATCATTATTAATCACAACAATGGAGCTTGAATCAACAAGAATCAAAGCAGAACAACAACTAAAGCTCAAAAACGAAGAACTAACCCATCTCAAAAACCTTCTAAAAATAGCAATAACCGAAAAAACAGAAGCCCAAGCTCTATGCAAAAACCTTCTAAAAATAGCAACCACCGTAGCACCACCGTACTCCGCCGTATCAAGCATTTCCGACGAACAAGAACCCATTACAAATCATGGGTTTTCTTCCTCCGACTGTGAAGAATCCATTGTGTCATCTCCGGTGCCGGAAAACCCTTTTCCGGCGGATCAAGAATTTTGTTTTCCGGTGAAGGGGTTGCCGGAAAATGGGAGGTTTTTGGAGGCGGTGATAAAGGCAGGGCCTTTGTTGCAGAATTTGATGGTGGCTGGAGCAATGCCACTGTGGCGCCACCCGCCGCCGCCGCTGGATGTTCGCCGGATTCCGCCGCCGCCGGTGGTGGTGGCCCCGGCGGTGAGTTATTTGCTTGATAAGAAAAGAGGGTTTTGTGAAGGGTCTGAGTCTTGTAATGAGACCAAGTATCAAAGGATTTGTATTAATTAAAGTTTAGAAACAAGGGTTCAAACTTCGCTAGGCGTACATCTTAGGATAGCCGGGTGAAAGTATGAAAATATTGGTCACGGAAATACCGGTTAAGCCGCGTATATCATAGTAAAAATGTCGCATGAATAGGTCTACCTGTTTGGTATAAGATATGATTATAGTTTAATTGTTTTGTTAAGAGTTTATTAAGTAGGTTATTATTGGGTATTATGAGGTGGAGGGATATTCTTTCCCATTTGTAAAGTAGAAATCTACCCTAATACAATGTTTTGGTATGGTATTTGATTTTTATTGCAAATTAGCTTTAGAACTTGTGTTATTGTGTATTTGTGTATGTACGAGGTTTAAGTAGATAGTATAATTGTTAATAATATTTTAATAACTTAACTTCAGATAAATAATATAACGAGTAATAATATTTAATAATTTTATTTTAAAGTTAAATATTTTCACAATTCATAAATCTTTGATTTTGTAAAGTCTAAGACTTTTCTATAAAATTATATTAAATTTATTATATATATAGTTATAATTCAGTGCAGGCGCAACCTTTACATAAAATTTTCATTATTGATTAATATTTTGTATATTCTATTAGTTGTACGAAAGATTTAATTATGTTTAACTGACATGGTGTTTAAGTTGATGTTGTTTAAATTTATTTATTAATATCATGTTCTAGACGTCATGCGTGTTTAATAGCATGTGGATGCTTGAAAAAATATGTGTCATTGTTATCTTGTGTATTTATTTTTATCTCACAATAACCCGTGGGTTTGCTACTTCATTTTGATATTTAGATTTCTGTCAATAATGACATGAGTAACAATAAATCACACAGAGTGACTCGGTCCCTAAGGAACCCCCGAAAGGGCTGTCATCCGATGGATACACGAAAGTGACGAAGTTGCTTTGACTACATAACCATGCCTGTTTTAGCCACATTTAATTTTTAAACCAATGTACGCGCGAGTTAAATTTATATAAATAAATAACATGAGTCGTTATCAAATGTGGATAGTTAAAAAAAATGACATGAGTAATGATAAATCCTGTGAAAAACACGATCGCCTGCCATTGGAAGGCTTTCTGCGTTCAGTCAATCTACACCGAATAAATCGGTCCTTAAGGAACCCCCAAAAGGGCAGCCATCTGATGGGTACACTAAAGTGACGATGTTGCTTTGACTATAGAACCATGCCTGTTTTAGCCACATTTAATTTTTAAACCAATGTAAGTGTGTGTTATACTTATAAAGAAGAATAACATAAGTTGCTTTTAAATGTGGATAGCTTAAAATAAAAAAATAAAAAATAAAAAGTTATAAAAAAATACATTTCCTTACTTAATTGCATTGAGAGAGATAACACGAGTTGTTCGTATATGTACAATCTCGTGTATTTATTTATATATTAAAGTAACTCGTTCTTTTCTTTTAATATTTATAATTCATTAATATACATTAATTTATATTGATAATAATATTTATAAATAACAAAAATATATATGTTATATTTTTTTATAAAATATAAAGTGTATAGGGTATTTATTAAATTTATAAAGTTATTAAAATACATGAAAACTGATAAGTTTATTAACTTTCATATAATACATTTAAAATTTAACGACAAAAGTTTTATTTGTTTACTAAGATTAGGATTCTTTATTGTTCATATGAATATGACCCATTATATTAGACAAAATTATAAGAAGAATTGAAATCCTCTAAAGTTTAGTTTAACATGACTAGTCATATTATCTCACATAAAATTTTATTGAGTCCTTTATTTAAATTTAAAGTGGGTCATCTTGTGAGGACTACTATCTTTTATGTGAGACAACGTGACTAGTCATGTTAAACTTAACATTAGAGGATCTCCATCTTAAAGGTATGTGGACCTTAATTTTTCTTTAGAATTGTACTTTTTATTTATTTATCTTTTCATTCATCGGTCAAAATGATAGGTCATGTTCATATGAATATTAAAGGATCTCAATCTTTTTTACTAAATCAAAACGTACTTTTTTATGCATATTTATTTTATTGGATGAAATTTCATTGAGTTTGATCAAATTGAAGCCAATTTTGACTATTAGAGCTTCAGGTATGGCAACGAGCAAGACTCGCCACGCTACATGGAGGCTTCGCCGTGCCTCGTTGCCTCACCACAGTGCCTCTCCATTCTTCGCCAAACAACCCTTTGTCGTGCAGACGACGAGCTAAAACCACTGCAAAAGAGCCATTTGAGTAGGAACAAAATCAATATAAACAGTTATATTTTGAAAAATATAGCCGTTCATTTTTTATTTTTTTATTTTATTTTTTTTAAAACACCATTTTTCACATAATTCTTTTACCAAAACACCAATACTCTCTATATATCAACATACTAAAAAAAGTCTCATAGTCCAAACGACGGGTATTTTACCTCACTTCTTACCTCTAACCCACAACAATACACGACTTCTTCAAATCCGTCTGCCCCATCATCACAAAACTTTAATTCTTCCTCGCAAGCGATTCCTCCATTTGGTACGCAAATGTCACCCGAGCAAATTTATCAAAATCAACAATTTGCGTATTAAGGATTCGCAAATTTTCAAAATCAAAGAAATTCGGCACCACAATTTTTTAACCCACAATCATCACAACCATCATAATTTCTTCAATCTCAACCACAACAATACTTTGAATCACAACCATCACAATCACAATTCAAAGTACCGCAACCCGTTGCACCGGCCAAAGGTAAAGGAAAAAAGGTCATGAAAAAGTAAAAAAAAAAAAAAAAAAAAAAAAAAAAAAAAAAAGAATCATCATTAATTGGACGCGGACGACGAGGATGACGTGGAGGCCCTGACACGAGTGAATATTCGTTGGACACGCGACGAAGAAAAGTTGCTAGCGGAAACTTGGGTGGAAGTTTCCCAAGACGCCGACATCAGAAATGACCGTTCCGAGGACGCGTTTGGAACCATATTATGGAGGATTTCAACAGGGCTACAAAAAATTTATCCTCGTACCAAAAATATGATCACGGATAAAGGGACCAGGCTTTACGGCGATTGCCAAAAATTCAACGTTATTTACAAACATTAGAACGTAGAAGCGGAGAAAATAACAGTGATCGTCTCGAGAATAAGATCAATTTTAGCCAATTCTTTGGTGGGAGAAACGTCTGATATGTTCACGGGTGGGAGGTTTTGAGAAAATACCCAAATGGGACGTGGATGACCCAAGTGATCTAACAAATCTCGAGGACCTATTCGGCCTTGACAAACGACCTCGTCCCGCGAGCCAAAAATCTCAAGCTGCAAAAAAAAGCAAGTCGGTGGAGACGTCGATCACCGGGGGAAGCGTCAGGGGGTGCTCCGGGGAGAGTCAAACGAGTTCTTTTTCGGGACTTTTATCTTCCAAGTATATACACAAAGGTGAGGCTCAAACAGCCATGTACGAGGCGAGGAGACAGAAAGAACTAGAGCACCTGGAGATGGAAGAGTTGAAGTTTCTCATGTTTGATCCCGAAGCGACCACACCAGCCAAAGCCGCTTTCATCCGCAGAAAACAAGAAGAAATCATGAAGAAACATCAGATCGACCAATAAAATGTTTAAGTTTCGTATGTTTTTTATGTGTTGAATGTTTTTTTCAGTATCGTTATTTTTATGTTTCGTATGTTTTTTAATATGTTGTGTTGTATTTTTATTTTAATGAATGAATTTTATTTTATTTGAAAATTTGAAAAAAATAAATAAATTGAAAGTGATGAGACCTAAATGAAAAGGTTGTGTTGTGTTATTGTAAAAGGGTATGTAGAATGGGTTGTGATTTGGTAATGCGGCACCTCGGGAGGCTCAAATGAAAAGCAAATGCTTGTTGTGATACTTGAGGCTCTTATTGGCCAACAAAAACGCAAACTATCGGATACATGGTAAAAGCGAGCTCTCTCATTAGTTCAATTGAGAACTACTCAAAGATTTTATTGTCTATTTTTTAGGTTCTCTTATTACATGGTAGATTGACGATGGTTCTTACTTCCTGGGCATAAATAAATATATAAATAAATAAAATAAAATAAAAAAGTCGAATAGGCTCTAGTTTAGCTCAAGCTTGAACATGAATGCATATGTTGAGGATCATGAAATTACGAGACTCGAGCTCATTTTATCTCACACAATATTGTAGTTTAGCGCCTTCCAATATATAGTATCAATGTTTAACATTATAAACAAAAATAATAATCTTACTTATTTCAATATATCGTCAAAGATACCTTCAACGGCAATCTTTTCACATATATGACATGTATCTCTCAATATATTTCAAAAATGTCTCCAACAAGACATGAATTCATGATCTCTTAAGTCGATGAACATAATAACATACCACTACACCCAAAACTTTGGTCAATGTAGGACCATTTACAACATAGTAGTGTCCAACTTAATCATCTTAAATTTGAATGAATTTCATTTTAATTTTTATGACATTTCTCGCGTTATATTATAGAGAAAAAGAATTAAGTCATGTCTAATTCTTACTCTTTCATTTATTTATTTTATTTAAGAAAGTAGTTTAACATAAAGCAATTGAAAGCAAACGGGCAACAAGCTGCTGCGCCGCCAGCCCTTTTTGGATTGCAAAGCTAATCCGCTGAAAAACTACGTTCATGGATCTAGGAGTCATCATATTAGAGTGCATGACCCGCTGAACTCTGTTTAGGAAGACTACAGCATCAGGTGCTAGAAAACCAAAAGTGTCAAACGCGAAAGGTATAAACTCGTGCTGATTGTCAATGCACGCTTTCTCATGCTTGGTCACTTTGCATAAGGCAGCTTTAAGAGCAGCCTCCCCTGCAGTAAAACCTCCACTCCTCAATCCCACGAGAAGGGAAACACCTGTTAGGTCCACACAAGCATGCTTACCACCTGCCCAACCAAAAACCAAAACATCCGCTGGTCCCCTCCCGGGGGTCAGTCAGGAAGTTCACGGGTGCTTCTTTCTTTGCAGAGACCCCAGCACGCTTAAGAACATCAAAAAGGACATCACGAACCTGTACTTAAAGCCGGGGAGCTCTCTACAATGCACGGCATGCTCACCAAATGAGTCCAAACATGCTTTGCGACAAACCGGACATGATTCATTACCCGGAAAAAGAGGAATCATTAGGCGGTACTTAAGGACCGTACGATACTCCACAGGTGACATGTGTTGGCCTAGACCATCAATAGGAACAGCCGTAAGAAAGTCTTGAGCATGTGGCGATCGTAGGCATTCAAAAACAGCTTTCTGTCTATCGGTCATGTCAAATTGAACTTCCATACCTTGCACAATTTTACTGAACAAAACACTCGCCAAAGTATGTTGGGCTTTGATGGGGGCGGTGTCCTTATCAGTGAAACCGCCGCAGTCAAAGTTCGGAAGCGTATTACGGAGACATGCCAAAGCATAAGCATAGTCAGGGTCCATGTCGCACAAGCCACTGACACGTAAAATGTGATCTTGGAGTGCCCAAGATTGGGCCCTAGAGGCCACAAAAGCATATGAGGAAGCCTCAACCGCTGAATACAAGCCCAGACCACCAAACCGAATAGGTAAGGAAGCGAGCCTCCACTGGAAATCTCCAAAATAAGGACCTCCACAAACCACTAATTCTTCAATTGCCTCACGTAACCCTTTGTCAAAAAGCAAAGCCGCCTCCTCTGTGTACACAGGTTGACACGTTGATAAGTGTGTAAATACTCATCATTTTATACCAATCTGAACTGCCAAAACATCCAAAAACACTCAATATTGAATCAAAATAGTGAAAATATCCCAGGAAAGTGTTTTACATGTTTCAAATGCAAAAATATCAAAAACAGATGAAAAACGCACAAAGTTTGCATAATTGGCAGTTTCAGTCCCCCAACTTTCAAAAGTTGTCAAATCTAGTCCCTAGTTGTTCTAAAAACTTGAAAAAGTCACCAAAGGTCCTTATAAATCAAAAAGTTACACAAATAGTCCTTTGGTGCAAAAGTTTCACAAAATGTCAAGTTTAGTCCCTGAACTTTGAAAATTGTCAAAAATGGTCCCTGGGATATGAAAAACTTTGAGAAAAACAAATTTTGTCCTTGCACTAACCTTTTATGGCAGGATTGGTCCTTGGTGGAAAGTTTGGTGAAAATTACACAAATGGTCCCTGAAGTTTGAAAGTTTGGCGGTTTTAGTCCCTGGTGAAAATAAATTGGAAAATTCAACAAAGGACCTTGCACTATTCATAACTTGGCATCATATACCCTTGGGAACACTTTGTAAAAATTCCAAAACCCACCCCTTAACTTTTGTTAAATTGCAAAATAAGTCCTTGTGTAAACCATAAACCAAACCGGACCTAAAACAATAATACTACTCCTATCCCCTAGTCCAGTCCATCCCTAGCCCACCCATACTTTTTCTCTTGGGCCCAAAAACAACACAGCCCACCCAAGCCCCCTTAATACTAATACCGGGGTCAAATATTTGACTCTGGTCAAATACCGGTCAACCCCCATCCCTTTCCCCTTTTCCCTCTCACCCAGCAATACCACCAAACCACCCCATGGTATTGCAGCTCCACCACCCACCACTTGCAAAGTTATCATCACCTTCCAACCCCCTACACCTAACTAAACCACCCACAATAAATGCTACCCCCTCCCCTACACGCAATCAGAAACCAATTTGCAAAAGAAGTTTTCCCGCCAAAATACGTGGCGGATGATTAGAGGGTCTCAGAGCAATCCAAAGGCTACAAAGTGTTGGGAAGTGATCAGAGATGTTCAAGAAACCCTAATCAGGGGCTATAAAAGGCAAAGGAAGCAAGATGAAGCAGTTGTCTAGTTTTTTAGTATAATTGTAGTCGTATAAGTTTATTTAGCAATTGTAGTTTAGCAAGAAGCTTTTAAGCATTTGTCTAAGTCAATTCAGTGTACCTTTAATCTTTTCAAATCAATATAATTAAGTTTCCTTAATCCTTGTGTTTATGTATTTTTTCCTTTTATATCAAAATTCTCAATATCAATCTGTTAGTGTGTATGGTTGTATCATGGACTGAATTAGCTTCACTTAAGTTCCAATAAGCTTGTTAAAGCTTTTAGAGACTCTAAAATCCAGTTATCCTAGAAAAAACTAAAAAAAGTCAATATAAGTCAACTGTTGTGTTTAGTTTGAGTTTTCAGGTTTGGAGAAGCATTGAGGAGCAAGCTGAGAATTGGATTAAGCCTATCTAAAGATAGGCTTCTGTGGAGAAGCCCCTTGTTCAAGCTAGGGGTTTATTATAAGCTTTTACTCATTTGAAAATTCCTCTAAAAATTTAGTTAATAGTAGCTTCTGATTTGCTTGTTTGCTTATTGCATTTCTGTGTTTGATTTTGTCTTTTGTTTGTTAGTTAAGTAATTTTTAGCTTAAAATTTATAGCTTGTTTGTTAGAATAATTAGTTACTTAAAATTTTAGATTTAACTGTCAATTTAGCTTAAGAGTAAAACTTGTGTTATTGTAGTGGTAATCTGTATTTAAGTACTTAAACAAGTTCAATTAGTCATAATTAATAGTTTGAAATCAAGTTTATACACCCTAGTAAGCATTTGAATTGAAAATCACAAAACAGTCCCACATTAAGGAGTGTTTGGATTTGCTGTCATTTCTGGGATCAGGGTTGTTTTTGTTGTTATTCTTTGTTGAAACACATCACATTAGGTTCTAATAGGTTAAGTGAATCATAAAATCCAGTGACCCTTTGTAAAAAAGTCAAGTTCACCATTGATCTCACCATTAGTTGTTCACTGTTAAGATTTAACAATCAAGATCACCCCAAATCAGTTAAAAGGTTGTTAAACTTGTTAGATTTAGTCTCATTGTAGGTTAATACATCATTATCAATCATCTGAGCTCAAACAAATCTCACCAAAGTCAAACTTGGTGTGTTCTTAAAAAGTCAAAATTGCATCTTTCAGATTTTTGCAAAAGTTACAAGAATTTTCATGATTTATGTGATGAGAGTTAAGGGCTAAAACTTGTTGTAGTTATAGTCTATCAGCTGATCTTTAAGTTCCAATACTTGTTTGATTTTTTGTGAATTTGTGTGTGGGCTCCACAAGCCCTGGAACATAGTTGCAGGGAAGAAACCTTCCCCTGCATCAGCAGAACCACCTCACCACCACCACTTTGGTGGTGATTTCTGGCCAACCCAGTGGGCCCCAGAGGTTCCATTTGGTTTTTCCCAACCCCCCTCCTACCAGGGAACAAAGCTTGACCATTAGTTTGACCTAGAATCAAGTGGACCCCACCTGGAATCCACCATTAAGTTTGTCCCCATTCTGTGTCATTTTCAGTTTGCTTAAGTGCTTATTTGTATTCATACAGCTTAATTGTGCTTCATGCTTGTTGTTTCTGGCTTATTTGAGTTAGTATAACTTATTTGCACCCATTTCCATCATTGTGGACCCCACCCAAAGTCATTTGTGCTTATTTGTCCATTCAGTCAACCAAAGTCAACTGATAAGCAAAAGGGGGTGCTACTGCTTATTTATAAGCTGATTTCAAAAGTGTTTTCACAAAAGATTTCTATTTTCAGTAGTAAAGTTAGTTTGTAAAAGAAAATCCAAGAAAAACCAAGTTTAAATTAAGTGATAGTTTCTATTTAATTCAATTTATCTTTTATTTTTCATTTTTAGATTTTTATCAAGTACTTAGTATTTTTATATTTTTATTAATTACCTCTTATATTAAAGTAAATTCAGTAATTTTTCTAGATTTTTATTCTGTCATTTAGTAATTATTAGATTTAATTTTAGTTTTATTAATTATTAATTAATATTAAGTATTAAATAGCATATTTAGTTTTTATAAAGCAAAACCTAGATTTTATATTTTTCCTCGCCTTAATATAGTATAATAGACTTTTAGAAAATATATTTTGAATTTCTACTGTTTATTTTCCATTTTTCTTATTTTAATTGTTTAAATTAGACTTAAGTTAATTAAAAGGTAATTAATTAGTGGAATAGTCTTAAATATAATTTTTAGAGGTTTTTATAATTTTGTAGGATTCCTGTGATGGTTAAGTAATTTTATAAATTTTATCATAATTTTCTAAGTTAATTTAGTATTAATTATAATTTAAATTTGTTTAATTAGTTTAATTAAGTTAAATAGTTTTTAATTAATAAAAAATCCATAAAAAGACAAAAATATTTATTTTTATTTTTTATACTTTCTTCAAGTTCTAATTTAAGTTTAGAAATTGTTTTTGCAAGTTTTTAGTTTAATTTGTAATATTTATAATTATTAGTTAAGATAAATTAGATTTAAATTAGATTTTAATTAGTTTAATTAATTAAATAATATTTAAATATTAAAATAATCACTTTTACAATTTCATTTTCATTTTCAATTTTCTTTTACTTTTAAAGTTTCAAAAGCACCCCTGTAGTTTGTTAATCACCAAATCCCACTTTTCCAGTCTGTTATGTGAATCCTGATTGTGAATTTGTGCATATATCTGAGTATCTGATTTTTGTGAATATCATATCTGTGTACAAATACCAAAATAACAGTAGCAAAATCAATTCCATATCATCTGGGCTACTGTCCTCAGTGCCACTCACTCATAAACGATTTCCAAAGCACCATTTCAATCTCGCTGGGACATAACGACCCGGGGACACACTATACTATCACCGGAGAATTGGAACGAGGCTGTCTTTGACTTGTTGACCTTGGTCAATAATATCTGACTGTTTGGGGACCAATCAAAATTTGGCGCCGCTGCCGGGGAGGTTGTTGCGTGTTTTACAAAATCGTTTTATGTTTAGTGGTTTTCAAAAACCCTCCCTGTACAAATTTCACACAAATTTGTAAAAAGTTTTTGTAAAAACATAATCATATCAAAAAAGTTCATTAGCACTTTTCCTAAAGTGTTGAAAACACCAAAAAAAATTAAAAACAACAAAACAAACTGTGAAGTTAAATTACTTCGTTTTCTTTAAGATTACAACCTGAAACAGTTGGTTTAAGGTAAGTTCTGACATTAAATTGTGAACTGAAGAGGAAACCTATTTACTTCCTCCCGCCAGCCTGCGACTAATCTTAAAGGGACGATTTCGGTTAACGAATCGGTTCCAAAAATATTTCCCAAGTTTTCTACACACACACCCGTAAGCCTAAAGCAGTTTTTCAAATTAATAAATACACACCCATAATAAGTTCCCAAACTTAAGATAAAAACTTGCCTTTATATCCCTGTGAGTGGTGTACCTTTTTCAAAGAAGCCATTCACTTGTGATTTCTGGTTTAAGTTCACTGTGGTTTTGCCTCGATCTTGTGTTGAAAAATTGTTTTTAGTGCATGCGCACTCGGTAACAAACAAAACGTAAAAATCAGAAAAACGTACCCGAGCTACGTTCTGATACAGAAGAACCAAAAACCGAAATGGCCGCTGGGCCACCACCACCACTATTACCACCCCCTGACCCTCCCAGGGATGTGCCAGCTCCCGATCTCCGAACGATGGAGGAGCTGTGCCAGCCTACCATGCAAGGGCGGGGTGGGCCTATTGCACCACTCACTATTGGGGCTACGGACTTTGGCCTCAAGCACCACATGATCCAACAAGTCCAAAATTCGTGTCAATTTCACGGATTACCGGGTGACGATGCCAATAAGCATCTTGACAAATATCTCACGGTCACCCAAAGCATGAAACAGCATGGTGTCACCGATGATGCCCTCCGGCTGTACCTCTTCCCCTATTCTCTCACTCATCATGTCACTGCATGGTTTGACCGACTCCCAAAGAATTCTATTCGCACCTTTGATGAAATGGTAACCAAGTTTTTAGCAAAATATTTTCCACCTTCCATGGTTACCAAGTTACGAAATGATATCAGCAACTTCCGGCAACGCCCCGATGAGTCTCTTTTTGAGGCTTGGGAACATTATAAGCTAGCTATTGATCGGTGCCCTAACCACAATATGTTACAAGTTACCATCATAGATACCTTCTATCATGGTCTGACATTGAGGCACCGGGATATTCTAAATGTTTCTGCTGGTGGGACCTTTATGAAAAGGCGTCCCGAGGAGTGCTATGACTTGATTGAGAACAGGACTGCACACCATAACTTTTGGGATTCCTCTGCAGAGAGGCATGCGTCATGTAATTCAGTTACTCCTTCATCATCATCTCCTGAAATAATTGCTCTTACCAAAAAGATGGATGATATCTCTACGGCTGTGTTGAGAATGAACCAAACGATGCAACATCAGGTTCAAAATCAACAAGTGAAAGCCGTGGCCCGAAGTTGTGAAACTTGTGGAGGCCCACATCTTTATTCCGAGTGTCCAGCTGCTGCTGGCTTTCCTCAAGAGAACGTTTATGCTGCTAACGGTTCCTACAACACGGGGGGTAATTCTTACCAACCGCAAGGGGACCGTAATCTCCTAAGCTATCGTTCCAACAATTTTCTCGGACCTCCCGGTTTTAACCAAAATCAAAACCGTAACTCGAATCAGAATTTTAACCAAGGTCAAAGCTCAAATTTCCAAAACCCGAACCAAAATCAAGGCAAGTTTAATCAAAACAATTTTCAAAATGGCAATCAAAATCAAGGTTTTCAAGGAAATTTTCAAAGAAACCAGAATCAAGGTAATTACAATCAGGGTAATTTCAATCAGAGAAACAATTTTCAGGGTAACAACAATTAAAATCAAGGGAATTTTCAAAACAACCGTGTTCAAAATCCTCCTGTTCAAAATCAAAACGTTGTTCCACCCTCGTCTTCCTCCGAAGAAGTGCTAAAACAATTCATGAAAGCACAAGAGGAAACAAATCGGTTATTGATCAGCAAGATCTCTGAACTTCAGAAGTCTTTAAATGATCGACCCTCGGGCTCGGGTACACTACCAAGCAACACGATCGCTAACCCGAGGGGCGATGTCAAAGCGATCACTACCCGAAGTGGGGTATCATACAATGGACCCGCGATTCCCTCTACCTCTTCTTCTCCTCCTACTAAGGTAGCGGAACGTGAACCTGAGGTTACCACGGACACGGTACTTCCTACTAATAACGGAGGTATCAACAACGTCCACCCTCAAGTTGTCCCGGTCCCGGCTCGTAAGCCGAAAGTTGTATTTGATCCTCCTATGAGTCCTGATGAAATTCCAAAGAATGATCTTAAGCCTTCAACTCCATATCCTTCACGTTTGAATGATCAAAAGAACCGCGAAAGAGCTAATCATCAGATGGAAAAATTTTATCAAATTTTCCAAGAGTTACATTTCGATATTAGCTTCGCGGACGCTCTTCTTCTCATGCCTAAGTTTGCTTCGACAATCAAAAATCTGATAAGCAACAAAGAAAAACTCTGTGAGATGGCAAAAACTTCACTCAATGAGCATTGCTCAGCAGTGCTCTTGAAAAAGCTTCCCGAAAAGCTTGGAGATCCCGGGAAATTTCTCATTCCTTGTATTTTCCCTGGGATGGTTGAATGCTTTGCCTTGGCCGATCTTGGCGCAAGCATTAACCTGATGCCTTACTCAATCTGGAAAAGACTTTCTCTACCTACTCTCACTCCGACCTGCATGACACTCGAGCTTACAGACCGTACTATATCCCGTCCTCTCGGCATTGCCGAAGATATCTTCGTGAAAGTAGGAAAGTTCCATTTTCCGGCAGATTTCGTGATTGTTGATTTCGATGCTGACCCAAGAGTTCCTCTCATTCTCGGGAGGGGATTCTTAAGAACGGTTCGTGCTTTAATCGATGTATTCGAAGAAGAAATCACTCTACGTGTTGGTGGCGAGGCCATCACATTCAATCTTGATCAGACTTCAAGATACTCCTCCAACTATGACGCTGAAACAGTTAACCGAATTGACATCATCGATGTTGCGTCTGAGGAGTATTCTCAAGAAGTCCTTGGTTTCTCAGCAAGTGGCAGTACCACTCCTTCTACTGATCCTATCATTTCCGACTCTTCCCCTTCCCTCACTCCGTTTGAGGGAAGTGACTTCCTTCTGGAAGAGGTCGAGGCTTTTCTTGCTCAAGATAGCTCAATCCCAAGTGGGGTTGATGAAAACTATCTTGACCCGGAGGGGGACATTCTTCTCCTTGAAAGATTGTTAAATGACGATCCTTCACCCTCTCTGTCTCCACAAATACTTCATAAAGCGGAAGTAAAAAATGTTGAAATAACTGAAGACTTTCCCGAGGTTGAGCTCAAGGACTTGCCTCCTCATCTAGAATATGCATTTCTGGAGGGTGATAATAAATTACCCGTCATTATTGCCAAAGACTTAAAAGATGAGGAAAAGGCTGCACTCCTAAAGGTTCTTAAGGCAAACAAGCAAGCAATTGCTTGGAAACTCTCCGACATTAAGGGCATAAGCCCGAACTTTTGTACTCATAAAATCTTAATGGAGGATGACTTTAAGCCAGCAGTGCAACATCAGAAAAGGGTAAATCCCAAAATCCACGAAGTTATCAAACAAGAAGTTCTTAAACTTCTTGATGCGGGATTGATTTACCCTATATCTGACAGTCCTTGGGTTGGCCCAATTCATTGTGTCCCTAAAAAGGGTGGCATTACCGTTGTCACCAACGAGGATAACGAGTTGATTCCAACTCGTTTGGTCACGGGTTGGCGTGTATGTATTGACTATCGAAAGTTAAATGAAGCCACCCGTAAAGACCATTTTCCTCTCCCTTTTATGGACCAAATGCTCGAAAGACTTGCGGGGAATGAATACTACTGCTTCCTCGATGGCTTATCGGGTTACTTCCAAATCCCCATTGATCCCCAGGATCAAGAGAAGACTACCTTCACATGCCCCTACGAAACTTTTACTTACAGACGTATGCCTTTCGGCTTATGTAATGCACCAGGCACGTTCCAGAGGTGCATGATGTCTATTTTTTCCGACATGATCGGGAAAACTATGGAGGTATTCATGGATGACTTTTCAGTCATCGGGGATTCATTCCAGACTTGCCTCTCCCACTTGGAACAAATGCTTAAACGTTGTAAAGAAACGAATTTGAGTCTCAACTGGGAGAAGAGCCACTTTATGGTCAAGGAGGGCATTGTCCTCGGCCATAAAATTTCAAAAAACGGGATTGAGGTTGACAGAGCTAAAATCGATGTCATTGCTAAATTACCTCATCCCACCACCGTTAAAGGTGTTAGGAGCTTTTTGGGTCATGCCGGCTTCTACCGTAGGTTTATCCAAGATTTTTCTAAGATTGCCCGGCCTATGACCCATCTCCTCGAGAAGGATGCTCCTTTCATCTTCTCTCCTGAGTGCATCGAAGCTTTTGAAACATTAAAGAAAAAGCTTACCAAAGCACCGATTCTTGATGCCCCCGATTGGGACCTACCTTTTGAGCTTATGTGCGATGCTAGTGATTTTGCTATAGGTGCGGTCTTGGGGCAACGTAAAGCAAAATACTTTCAGCCTATACACTACGCAAGCAAAACTATGACCGAGGCTCAAGGTCATTACACCACCACTGAAAAAGAACTCCTAGCTGTGGTGTATGCCTTTGAGAAATTCCGGCCATACTTGATCCTGACCAAATGCGTGGTGTATACGGATCACTCGGCTTTGAAGTACCTATTTGCAAAGCAAGATGCAAAGCCGAGGCTTCTCCGTTGGGTTCTCCTCCTCCAAGAATTTGATATCATTATCCGTGATAAAAAAGGAGCCGAGAACCTTGCTGCTGATCATCTCTCACGATTAGAAAACCCTCATCAAGATGTGTCCGAGAAACAGGAAATAAATGAAACATTTCCTCTCGAGACACTCAATGCGGTTGCTTTTCGTGGTGACTCTACTACCCCATGGTTTGCCGACTTTGCAAATTACCATGCGGGTAACTTCATCGTGAAGGGGTTGACGTCCCAACAGAAGAAAAAATTCTTCAAAGATGTTATACATTACTTCTGGGACGACCCCTATCTCTTCAAAGTCTGTGCCGATCAAGTCATCAGGCGATGTGTATACGGACAGGAAGCCGTTGATATTCTCAAGGCTTGCCATGCTGGACCCACCGGGGGCCACCATAGTCCTAACTACACCGCCAAAAAGGTGTTTGATTCCGGTTTCTATTGGCCCACGATCTATAAGGATGCCCACGAGTTAGTCAAAGCCTATGATGCTTGTCAGCGTCACGGGAATATTTCACAAAAGAACGAAATGCCACAAAATGCCATTCAAGTTTGTGAAATCTTTGACGTCTGGGGCATTAACTTTATGGGGCCATTCCCATCTTCTCGTGGAAACAAATGCATACTCGTGGCTGTTGACTACTTGTTAAAATGGGTTGAGGCTAAAGCCTTACCCACTAACGATGCCCGAGTTGTTGTGAAATTCTTGAAATCCCTCTTTGCTCGTTTTGGAACTCCACATGCCATCATTAGTGATCGCGGTACTCACTTTTGCAATGATCAATTTGAAAAAGTCATGCTTAAGTACGGTGTTACTCATCGTCTTTCTACCGCGTATCACCCACAAACAAGTGGGCAGGTGGAGGTTTCCAACCGTAGTATAAAACGGATTCTTGAGAGGACAGTAGGTGAAAACCGTGCTTCCTGGTCGGATAAACTAGATGATGCACTCTGGGCCTTCCGTACAGCTTACAAAACACCCATCGGGTGTACTCCTTACAAGCTTGTATACGGGAAGGCGTGTCATTTACCGATCGAGCTCGAGCACAAAGCCTACTGGGCCTTGAAACATGCTAACTACGACCTTCATAAAGCGGGTGATCACCGTAAGGTTCAAATCAATGAATTAAATGAACTTCGTGATCAAGCCTACGAGAACTCTTTGATCTACAAAGAGAAGACAAAGAAGATTCACGACTCTAAGATTAAGAACCGCGTTTTCAACGTCGGTGACAGAGTCCTTCTTTTCAACTCAAGATTAAAGATCTTCTCGGGGAAATTAAAAACCCGATGGACTGGACCATTCACTATTGCTAAAGTATATCCATACGGGACTGTTGAGTTATCTCAACCCGAAGGTCCCAACTTCAAAGTGAATGGTCATCGATTGAAACATTATTTTGGAGAGGACATACCACCTATGGTTGTCCCGGATCTCCAAACTTTCCCCATGGACCAATGAATTCGGGGATCGAGTCAAGCTAGTGACTCGGTGAACAAAAATTAGCAACATATATGGGTTTTCACCCGTATTTCTGACTTCTTTCTACTTTCTACCACCCTAGTGTGGGGGAGTGGCCGTCCCCCATCTTTTGAAAAGTAAATATGTATATAAGTTCAAAAAAAAATGTATGATTGTATGTACAGATAAATAAAGTGAAAAATAAAATCGATATTTCCACAGTAAGATTCGAATATTAGCTTTTTCCGTTCAGAGATTCGGCATAATAGCCGGGACTTTGAATATTGAGGACAATATTCAATTCTAGTGTGGGGGGGAAAATTCTTACGAATTTTATCACAAAACTTTCTAAGTACCCCCATTTTTAGGCCTAAATTTTTCAAAAATTTTTTCACTTTATTTCAAAATTTTTGTGGTAATCAGTCCGCCAAAGTCTAAATGACAAATGGATTGGCTAGTCCAGGAGCAAACGGCTCTTGGTAAAGACATCTCAAACCCATTGATGGCTTGCAATTTGCCAAAAATTGTATGGTTCCTCAACTCCCCATATCCCATAAAGCAAATGAGTTGGCTAGCCCACAAGATTATGGCTTGTGGTAAAGGCCGTGGAAAATCCATAATTGGTAATCAGCTCACCAAGATGTTGACTTAGTCCATCAAGATGCTGGCTAGTCCAGAAGCAAACGGCTTTTGGTAAAGACTAATCAAATCCGTTGACAGCTGGTGATTTGCTCAAAATCACACGGTTATCAGGTGTTCCACAGTTCTTACACCTGGCTACTCCAGAAGTGATGGCTTTTGGTAAAGAGATTCTCAAATCCATCAGGTTTTTCTCAAAAAGATTGCTAGGGACTAGCAATGTTTTAGTGTGGGGGATTGATGAGTGTGTAAATACTCATCATTTTATACCAATCTGAACTGCCAAAACATCCAAAAACACTCAATATTGAATCAAAATAGTGAAAATATCCTAGGAAAGTGTTTTACATGTTTCAAATGCAAAAATATCAAAAACAGATGAAAAACGCACAAAGTTTGCATAATTGGCAGTTTCAGTCCCCCAACTTTCAAAAGTTGTCAAATCTAGTCCCTAGTTGTTCTAAAAACTTGAAAAAGTCACCAAAGGTCCTTATAAATCAAAAAGTTACACAAATAGTCCTTTGGTGCAAAAGTTTCCCAAAATGTCAAGTTTAGTCCCTGAACTTTGAAAATTGTCAAAAATGGTCCCTGGGATATGAAAAACTTTGAGAAAAACAAATTTTGTCCTTGCACTAACCTTTTATGGCAGGATTGGTCCTTGGTGGAAAGTTTGGTGAAAATTACACAAATGGTCCCTGAAGTTTGAAAGTTTGGCGGTTTTAGTCCCTGGTGAAAATAAATTGGAAAATTCAACAAAGGACCTTGCACTATTCATAACTTGGCATCATATACCCTTGGGAACACTTTGTAAAAATGCCAAAACTCACCCCTTAACTTTTGTTAAATTGCAAAATAGGTCCTTGTGTAAACCATAAACCAAACCGGACCTAAAACAATAATACTACTCCTATCCCCTAGTCCAGTCCATCCCTAGCCCACCCATACTTTTTATCTTGGGCCCAAAAACAACACAGCCCACCCAAGCCCCCTTAATACTAATATCGGGGTCAAATATTTGACTCTGGTCAAATACCGGTCAACCCCCATCCCTTTCCCCTTTTCCCTCTCACCCAGCAATACCACCAAACCACCCCATGGTATTGCAGCTCCACCACCCACCACTTGCAAAGTTATCATCACCTTCCCACCCCCTACACCTAACTAAGCCACCCACAATAAATGCTACCCCTCCCCTACACGCAATCAGAAACCAATTTGCAAAAGAAGTTTTCCCGCCAAAATACGTGGCGGATGATTAGAGGGTCTCAGAGCAATCCAAGGGCTACAAAGTGTTGGGAAGTGATCAGAGATGTTCAAGAAACCCTAATCAGGGGCTATAAAAGGCAAAGGAAGCAAGATGAAGCAGTTGTCTAGTTTTTTAGTATAATTGTAGTCGTATAAGTTTATTTAGCAATTGTAGTTTAGCAAGAAGCTTTTAAGCATTTGTCTAAGTCAATTCAGTGTACCTTTAATCTTTTCAAATCAATATAATTAAGTTTCCTTAATCCTTGTGTTTATGTATTTTTTTCTTTTTATATCAAAATTCTCAATATCAATCTGTTAGTGTGTATGGTTGTATCATGGACTGAATTAGCTTCACTTAAGTTCCAATAAGCTTGTTAAAGCTTTTAGAGACTCTAAAATCCAGTTATCCTAGAAAAAACTAAAAAAAACTAAAAAAGTCAATATAAGTCAACTGTTGTGTTTAGTTTGAGTTTTCAGGTTTGGAGAAGCATTGAGGAGCAAGCTGAGAATTGGATTAAGCCTATCTAAAGATAGGCTTCTGTGGAGAAGCCCCTTGTTCAAGCTAGGGGTTTATTGTAAGCTTTTACTCATTTGAAAATTCCTCTAAAAATTTAGTTAATAGTAGCTTCTGATTTGCTTGTTTGCTTATTGCATTTCTGTGTTTGATTTTGTCTTTTGTTTGTTAGTTAAGTAATTTTTAGCTTAAAATTTATAGCTTGTTTGTTAGAATAATTAGTTACTTAAAATTTTAGATTTAACTGTCAATTTAGCTTAAGAGTAAAACTTGTGTTATTGTAGTGGTAATCTGTATTTAAGTACTTAAACAAGTTCAATTAGTCATAATTAATAGTTTGAAATCAAGTTTATACACCCTAGTAAGCATTTGAATTGAAAATCACAAAACAGTCCCACATTAAGGAGTGTTTGGATTTGCTGTCATTTCTGGGATCAGGGTTGTTTTTGTTGTTACTCTTTGTTGAAACACATCACATTAGGTTCTAATAGGTTAAGTGAATCATAAAATCCAGTGACCCTTTGTAAAAAAGTCAAGTTCATCTTTGATCTCACCATTAGTTGTTCACTGTTAAGATTTAACAATCAAGATCACCCCAAATCAGTTAAAAGGTTGTTAAACTTGTTAGATTTAGTCTCATTGTAGGTTAATTCCTCATTATCAATCATCTGAGCTCAAACAAATCTCACCAAAGTCAAACTTGGTGTGTTCTTAAAAAGTCAAAATTGCATCTTTCAGATTTTTGCAAAAGTTACAAGAATTTTCATGATTTATGTGATGAGAGTTAAGGGCTGAAACTTGTTGTAGTTATAGTCTATCAGCTGATCTTTAAGTTCCAATACTTGTTTGATTTTTTGTGAATTTGTGTGTGGGCTCCACAAGCCCTGGAACATAGTTGCAGGGAAGAAACCTTCCCCTGCATCAGCAGAACCACCTCACCACCACCACCTTGGTGGTGATTTCTGGCCAACCCAGTGGGCCCCAGAGGTTCCATTTGGTTTTTCCCAACCCCCCTCCTACCAGGGAACAAAGCTTGACCATTAGTTTGATCTAGAATCAAGTGGACCCCACCTGGAATCCACCATTAAGTTTGTCCCCATTCCGTGTCATTTTCAGTTTGCTTAAGTGCTTATTTGTATTCATACAGCTTAATTGTGCTTCATGCTTGTTGTTTCTGGCTTATTTGAGTTAGTATAACTTATTTGCACCCATTTCCATCATTGTGGACCCCACCCAAAGTCATTTGTGCTTATTTGTCCATTCAGTCAACCAAAGTCAACTGATAAGCAAAAGGGGGTGCTACTGCTTATTTATAAGCTGATTTCAAAAGTGTTTTCACAAAAGATTTCTATTTTCAGTAGTAAAGTTAGTTTGTAAAAGAAAATTCAAGAAAAACCAAGTTTAAATTAAGTGATAGTTTCTATTTAATTCAATTTATCTTTTATTTTTCATTTTTAGATTTTTTTCAAGTACTTAGTATTTTTATATTTTTATTAATTACCTCTTATATTAAAGTAAATTCAGTAATTTTTCTAGATTTTTATTCTGTCATTTAGTAATTATTAGATTTAATTTTAGTTTTATTAATTATTAATTAATATTAAGTATTAAATAGCATATTTAGTTTTTATAAAGCAAAACCTAGATTTTATATTTTTCCTAGCCTTAATATAGTATAATAGACTTTTAGAAAATATATTTTGAATTTCTACTGTTCATTTTCCATTTTTCTTATTTTAATTGTTTAAATTAGACTTAAGTTAATTAAAAGGTAATTAATTAGTGGAATAGTCTTAAATATAATTTTTAGAGGTTTTTATAATTTTGTAGGATTCCTGTGATGGTTAAGTAATTTTATAAATTTTATCATAATTTTCTAAGTTAATTTAGTATTAATTATAATTTAAATTTGTTTAATTAGTTTAATTAAGTTAAATAGTTTTTAATTAATAAAAAATCCATAAAAAGACAAAAATATTTATTTTTATTTTTTATACTTTCTTCAAGTTCTAATTTACGTTTAGAAATTGTTTTTGCAAGTTTTTAGTTTAATTTGTAATATTTATAATTATTAGTTAAGATAAATTAGATTTAAATTAGATTTTAATTAGTTTAATTAATTAAATAATATTTAAATATTAAAATAATCACTTTTACAATTTCATTTTCATTTTCAATTTTCTTTTAATTTTAAAGTTTCAAAAAGTTTCAAAAGCATCCCATGTAGTTTGTTAATCACCAAATCCCACTTTTCCAGTCTGTTACGTGAATCCTGATTGTGAATTTGTGCATATATCTGAGTATCTGATTTTTGTGAATATCATATCTGTGTTCAAATACCAAAATAACAGTAGCAAAATAATTCCATATCATCTGGGCTACTGTCCTCAGTGCCACTCACTCATAAACGATTTCCAAAGCACCATTTCAATCTCGCTCGGACATAACGACCCGGGGACACACTATACTATCACCGGAGAATTGGAACGAGACTGTCTTTGACTTGTTGACCTTGGTCAATAATATCTGACTGTTTCGGGACCAATCACACGTCCTCAAGCCAAAAAAAAGTTTGGCGATGCCCATACATGACCGAAGCAAAAGGAGCTCGCTCTGCGGGTCCCCTAACTGTAGAAGAAGCCGCATCAACTCAACAGCATTAGCAGCTCTCCTCATGGCCAACCCGCTAATAAAATCCCTATCTCTGCTTACAGCCCCTCCAAGAAGCTTCACCCCCACTTTTGGCCTCCCAATGTCAGCCGGGAATAAACCTTAACGAAGCTTCCTACCATCACTTGAAGGCCAAAATAACTCACTTTTCTTAATATTCAGCTCAAGACCCCTACCTGGACCGTCCACCTGAATGATGTCCAATACTTTGACAACCTCGTCTGAATCTCCAATGACAGTCCCATCATCAAGATACCATGCTTGGAGGAAAAGCTTACAACGGTCTCTAATTTTATGCACAAGCGGGTGCAAAACCAGGGCGAATAAAAGCGGTCCCAAAGGATCGCCTTGTTGAACCCCAGTAGCGGACCAAATATGTGCGTCTCCAAGATATAACCTCGCTGCCTGCCCGTATAAGAACTCTACCCACAAAGAGATAGAGGGGCACTTCAACCTTACCTCATGAAGTAAGGCTGATCTATCCACCATATTAAAAGCATTAGAGAAGTCAACTGTGAGCATAGCTAGAGACCCATCCGAGTGGCGCTCACTTAGCACCCTGTTAACACTATGTAAAATAGCTTCAGCACCACCAGACACGCCCACCCCAAATTGATAATCATTAAGGTACTTTGCCATCTCCTTACCGACCCCTTTCATAGCCACCTTAGAAACAAGACGTCTCCAAATAGTACCCACTGCAATAGGTAGTATGCCGTTGTCTGGCTTAAGAAGCGGTGTAAGAGGAGCAGATGCGACAAACTCTGCCAAACTCTTAGGACATCTTCCTCCTAACCAAAGATTAACCACTGCAGTGATAGCCCTTAAGAGATCGGTAGCTACAGCTGAACCCTCACCACATAGAGCATCCAGGATGTGTTGCGCTCTCAAGCCATCTCTCCCGCAAGAAGTTCCTTTGGGGAATGATTTAATTTTCTTCGAGAGGGAAACTAAAACCAAGTTGCCAATAGTTTGTATTTGCTTTAGGGGTTAACATAATTTCACATAATTGATAAACTCATTCAAGTCAAAATAAAACATTTCTATAACTCTACATATATGTCAATATCAACTTTGTGATTAGTTTAGAATATATTAACGATTATGGTGGACGAGTTGGAGCGACTAATGAAAGTTAAGAATAAAGAAGATGGTGTGTTTACTTTAATCCTAATTCCAAAAAGTACCACAATGAACTTTTAGCCTATTATCATATACTAATAATTGAGTAAAAAATATTTACGGAAAAGAAAACAGCAAGTTTGTTAATTGAGTTGAAGTTTGATTTCAACGAACAACCAAATACATATGAAGTCTTTTATACCAACTCTAGAAGGACTTACATAAAGACATTTACCTTTGCTTTAGACAAACAACAAACAAGAAGTATGCTCGTTCTGACTACAAAAAGTAATCACAAAGTCATGTACAAAATCTAATGATTTGGTACACATGTGCCATTGCATCCAAGGATATTGCATATTATCGGATGCATATACCTAAAGTGTGTGAATACAAAGCATAACATCAAAGGGAGCTTTACAATTTCACTTTTTTAGAGCAAGTGACGCTTTATTTTTGCTTGATTTGATCACTAAAATTATAACAAAAAGCAGAAAAATTCTTTGATAAAGTGTTGGTTTACATTAAACTAAGCACAATGGTCACCTCTCCCTAACCTTTCATCAGAACGCCACATTATAACTTCTCTCATCTTTCACCCACAATGGTCACCACTCCCTAATCTTTCAACTCATTTTTTTTTAACTAATTTAATTAAAAACTATATTAAACTTTTATTTATAAATTAAAAACATTACATTGATAATTAAAATTTTAAACGTACGAAATTAAAAATATAAACTATTAGTCTAACTTCCACTTCACTTTGATCGCTTCCTTCATCTCTTGCACTCTATGGAGGTGGAGTCGAGTCAAGTGATGAATATTGAGGTTGTGATCAAAAGTAAACGGATGAATAGGAGACATAGATGGAGGTTGAGGTTGTTATGAAGATCCGATAATATTAGGATGTGACGAACCGCTAATAATTGAATCGTATTTTGAATATTGTGGGTTTTCGTGTTGGGAGGTTGAGGTTGTTATGAAGATCCGATAATATTAGGATGTGACGAACCGTTAATAATTGAATCGTATTTTGAATATTGTGGGTATTCGTGTTGGGGTATTATAGGTTTCTATATTGTGGGTATTGTGAGTTTCTGTATTTTTGTGGAGGTATGAATGATGGGTTTTGGTATTGTTGGTTTCCATAAACAAATGATGGAGCTCGAAAGTTTATCGATGAAATAGGATCGAGACGAAAATTTGAATTGGGTGTTTCAACGTTTTGGGGTTTTAGTTTTATGATTGTTTGTTGAGACATTTTGTAAATAATGAGAGAATGAGATGGTGAGAGTAAAATGGTATAGTGTAAATAATGAGAGAATGAGAAGTTGCGTTTAAAAATGTTAAATTTTGAAGGTTTTTATAAGTAATAAAATGTTATAGTGTAATTTTTTTTATAAAACATAGCCTTTTGTACATGGGGAGGCCCATATTTTTGCAGATTGTCCGAGTGATGAGGAGGCTCACACTTCATCCCTCTTATTCTGTTGCCTCACGCGTGACAAGGGAGTGCAACAGGGTGACGCATGACGAGGGTAGCCAATGGTGAAGGCTCACGCCCATGGGCCTTAGATTTTGTTACTTAGGGTGCGTTTGGTATCCTACTATGAGAATGATATTATGACTATGAAAGTGATTAAAGGTGTTTGTTTAAGATGAAATGGCCCACCACTATGGTAATGAATGATAGAAATGTTCCATACTCCATATACCTTAAAAGGGTAGGGAATGGATCTTTCATACCGAAGGGCCCACCATTACTATTAAAATCATTCTCATTGTGATTTATGAAGGCATACCGAACACACCCTTAATCCTCATGTGTAGACATCCGTAACCAATTAACTATGCATATTGCATAATGCATGCGGGGTCTAAATCTAAGAGTATTTAATTAGGCTTTGGATGCTAATGGAGATGTATTGGCCAACAACCGGAAGGTGAGAAATGTTGGTCCCGCAAATCAAATCAAAATCTAACATAAAGACATAACAATCTCTTTCCATTTGGTCAATGTTTTTGTTTTGTTACATGTACTTGATAATGATAATGAGTAAATGTAGAAAGATCTTTGTCCTTAAGAGCATGAAAATGATAACATCTCTATATACATATCATCATTGTTGCAATTGAATATAAGATTAGTTGGTTCGTACACAGAAACCTCCAAACGATTAATTTAAGTTTTTAACAAACCAAAGGTTTAATAGAGTACTAAACATGGCGTTAAACATGCCCATGTTGGTTCTATAGTCGATGTATGTTTTAGGGCAAAGTTGTCTTGTCGACGTTGTAAGTTTATAACTAATATGGTTGTGGTGTAATGTTAGCGCCAATGTAATTCTAGCTTCTTTCAAACTTGTGTTTTACTTTTATAAGATATGTTTGACTTAAACTGGTCAAAGGTGGTCACGGTCACTAACCACGAAGTCTTAAGTTTTGGATTTTGCTTAGTGCAAACAAGCCTGAATGGCCATGCCAACCTCCGTGAGCTTCACTCGAATTAAGCTGTGTGACGATGAGTTCAAGCCACATTATACGGTTACAAAAACTTTTTTTTTTTAAAACAAAGTATGGTGTTAAACACAAGCCATTGTACCATTCATCTTTTTATAATGCCTAAAATATATAGTGTGAAAAATACTCCAAGGAAAAGAAAATACCTATAAAAAGAAAATTGGAACTTTAGAGAGTGATGGTGGTAGTTTTCTTTAGGTCTAATCAGTAATGGGGTTAAAAGCACCTACCTACTTACCAAAAGTTGTTTTCCCATATTTCAAACTAGTTGTTATGTTCCCCTTTTAGGGGAAACTAGATTCTATAACTAGATTTTTTGACAAACTTCCATTTTCAAACCACCCAGAAAAAAAAACAATAAACAGTCTTGACTTCTTCAGGGTTTATATTGATTATAGTAATATTAATTCATCAAAGATCTTGATTATAGGGTAGAGATAAAAAGAAAAAACAAAAATGACATTTGGCTCAAGAACTATATTGACTGTACATTCCTAAAAGGTGTTTATTTTCTAGTGGACATTATTAGAAGACAGGAAGAGTTTTTCTTTCAATGGTTATTTCTTGAATGGAGTTAAGAAATCAGCGAGACATGACGGTCACATTCATATCCGGGTAATATGGAATTCAAAGTTAAAATTTAACCAAAATTCATCAGTGTCATGGTGGACAATGACCCGGGAAACATACATGAATTTTTCTTTAATAATTTACACAAATTGCAAGAACAGGAAGTAAAAAAGTCGTTGCCGCCTACTTAAAAAATTGCAAAAAACTTGCCTGTCATAATATTGGAATGAATTCTCATTCATCCTCGTCATCGACTTGATTATTACCTTGGGTGTGTTTCTGAGCATTATACATGTCAGCAACCTGAAAGTAACGACATAAAGCAAACATAAATATAGCATCATAAAATTATGGAGTAATTAATGCAAATGTTTAGAACATGAAATGAAAATAGATTGCGTCTCACCTGGTCTGAAGATGAAGCTTCTTCTGGACGCTTGTCCTCTCGAACACGAAGTAATCGTGGGAAACGTAGTGAAATTCCCTTTATTATAAACAGAAAAGATCCAAGAAAAATTACTATATCAATCAAATGTCATAAATATTAAGTAATACGAGTACAAATTTGAATTTAAAAGAAAACCTTATTAGGATCAACAACACCAATTGCAGCACGATAAACAGGGCTGATGGTCAAATCCGCGGCTTTAACCTCCCAAACCTGAAATGATAATCAAGAATCCATAGATGTTTTGTGGTAAGATCAGCAAATAAATATATATGATAATTTATCAAAAGCCAGCTATCGATTACCTCAGTTGCCTCAAACCATACATCTATATCTTTTATGTCTCCATATCGGTAGTACGACTGCCAACAAATGAGCACACCATAACTTAGTATACAGATAATAGTTTGAATGGTTAGATATCCAAAATTAAAAGAAGCAGCAAAACCTTTGGTGTTGGGATCACTTTAGAACGAAGACTGGTAGACCGTTCTTCAAGCATGGCATCCGAAAATCCAGTTCCTACATTAAAAATGGATATTTCTACAGTTGTAAGCATCATAGAGAATCTTGTTTGAATAGCAAAGTTACAATATTTTTTTGTGTCGTATATTACCAAGGGGATGTTGATTTGCATTTTAAAACTTGATTAATTTTTAATGTTAAGATACTGTCTTCAGAAGCAAAGGTGTTAACCACTTGATCCAAGCCTTGCTCTTAAATGTCTTAAATTATATTCAACACTCAAATTGTTGATTTTACGTGTTGATAATATAACACTAAAACCACTGCAAACACCATCTCCTACACCCGGTTTTGGCGTTTTATCACACAAATGATAAATTTGAATAACAACAGGACAAATATTATTTTCATCATGAGCATCCAGCACCCTGTAAAAGGGAAAACAGCACTTACCGATCTTGCAGATGGCTTGATATTCATCCTTATCGCTGTCATAACAAGCAAGAAGAAAAGCGCCATAAAAGCCTTTACGTTTCCCTTTTCCCTCGAAGGCAGCAATAGGTACTAAATCTAACGAGTCACCAATACTGCAGAAAACATTTAGCACTATCTTAAGTGATCCGTGCTGGAAAGTATATTAAAGATTCCCAATACCAAATACCTGTCCATATAGTCTTTCTTCAACTTAAGCCAGTTATTTGATCGCTTTGCAGGCTCATATGTAGCATCTCGAGTTAATGTTTTAATAATCAATCCCTCACAGCTAACAAAATAACAAGAATGTGTCAGACATATTAACTACCTCAATCATTAAAATCACAAGTATGGATTTTTAGAGCTAAATGGAAAAGTTATAACCTGGCATTCACAGAAGCATCTAAAAATGTTTGTATTTCCTCTAAATCAGTTGAGGTTATGGCAGTTGCAAAATGGAAATATCCGGGTTCCTCCTCAAAGGAACCATACAAACGCTAGAAAGAAAAAATAAATAAATAAATAAATAATGACAGTCAATGCCTGAGTAACAAACGATGATGAAATTTTACTCTAATAATTCATAATAAGGCAATTTATCCATAGTTTCGAACCCTCACCTCTCTACGAGTACAAAGTTGTTCCTGTAAAAGCTCCTGTCCGTTTAGATACAACAAATCAAATGCATAAATGCATACTTCAACCTTGATCTCGCTCATGACAACGTTCTTGCGAGCACGTGTGCTTAAAATCTATTTAAGATCAATAGCACACACGTCAGATATGAATGAAATGCAGAAGCTGTAATGGGTCCATCCATGGAAAAGAAATCATGTGTCTAAGCCAAATAAGATAATAAGAAAAAAGGTAACCTGGAACGGGAGAATTTTTTGTTTATTGCGGTCATATGCAACCAGTTCACAGTCCAGAACATATGATGTTACATTTGGTTTTTTAAGTCTGCAAAATGAATTGCAAATGTATTAGAAATCAGAAAAAGAGTGACAAGACATCATGTAGATGAGGCATCGATTGTTAAAAAGTACCTTGAAGCAGCAACAACGACATCAGGGAATTTTTCAGTATTTCTTTCGGCGTTTCTACTATATATCTGAACTGTGCCATCCTCCAAGTAATGTATCTGCGTAAAGTAAAACTGCTTAGCCATTTGTGAGCAGTAATGTGCTCAATTTTTACAGCTTGATAAACTTAATAATTACCTGGGCCCGTTCCCCATCATACTTGTATTCACAAGTGAATTCCATATTTTGGAATTTATCTAAAATCTCAGATACTCCTTTAGTTGGCTTGGCGAGCATAGGTCCAACTGGAACACCAGGTGAAAAGCAACATGTCTTGGGCAGATCCCATACGCCGCCAGTAAGAAGAGCAGGAACAATTTTGTCATATACAGGAATTACAGAATACACTTGTTTCACAATTTTAGCAGCCTGAATATGTTATTAAAAAAAAAGTTAGCAACAAGCCAAAATGATAAAGATGCAAAATTTCACATATCAATAAATGGTAGATAGTAGTCATCCATAATGATAACCAAAGATCCCACCCTTTAAATCTATATTGCATAATAGGCACAATTAGGTTACATCCAGAAACTGGTACACTCGATTTTTATGCAAATGAGTTGTCTTTATAACTGCAGTAAAGCTGGAAGTCTGGCTAAAAGAAGATACATTCCTTCTAAACCCAATGCCGCCTCCTTAGTGGTGAGTGACATAACTAAGCACATGTGCAATTCGCCAAAAACTACTACCTCATGGTAATGATGGATTCAAAAAGAAACAGTTTTTAGACAAAAACATGGATTTTTTGTTGATAAGTTTAGCTACCTGTACATGCATATGAACCACACTATAGAAAGGTACTCTGTAATTGATAAGCTAGCATACAAAATAGGTTATTTTCGTTTTTATGTTCCCAAAGACCCAAAAAAATTCAACACAAAATAAAGTGAAACGCAGGCAGAACCACTACAGGATGCCTTAACCCACCTCCTTCAGAAACAACAGTTTACAAACCCCGATATAAAGAGTAAAGCTGTCTTCATTTTGGCTTTCACATAGTAATGAAAGGAAGCTCAAGAAAATAGAAAAGGTGGCACTTTCGAACCATTAACTTGAGAATTGGTCTACTCTGGTTGTGTTTCGTCTAAAATGGGTCAGGTATTCGAAGTAAATATAGCTAAAAAAGAGAGCCGGTTGAGCATTTTGACAGTCCGCCAAAGTCAATTTCTAATGCTTACAAACCTCCTTAGAAAGATTGTATTAGTAATCCCTAAATTATTACTAAGGCGCTAAACACAGAGACAGAGCTACTTCATGATGCGGAAAGAAAAACTATTGACCTAATTTAATATTCAGCCAAGCATTCCACATGGGTTAGGCCAGTGTGTGGGTATAACAGAATAGCTTTGATTCTTTGAAGTTATCTTTACAGAAGATGGCATATTTACAACCAGACTCTTCAGAGCAAAGAATGCAAGTGGATTCAGAATTATGTATATATAATGCTCATATTATTTGACTATATAATTACTCACCGGATTCACTCATGCTTCTAATAGACATACAAACAATTCCATTCTCCAAATTCCTTTAAGATAAGCTAACATGTAATAGACTTTGCACCAAGAAAGCTACATATAAAACACATACCAACAGCTGTCAAATAAGTGAGTTAACGGATACAGACATGTTGCTCACAGATCAACTTGCCAGTAACCGAAATACCAAGCAGAATTTTAGCATCATATTGTTCTAATAAATTTGGGGCTCTACATATAATATCAGATTAAAGGACTGGAAAGCTGAATCTTATTGATAGTTAAGGATTTAGGGAACTTTCTTTTTATAAAGTGAATGCCAGCTGACCTCGTCAATAGGTGAATCTATGTTTGCGGGAGGTGATGGATGCTTCTCGGTATAGAAGATGGCATGACCAAGAGCAGTCAAAAGAGTTTGCTCTGCTAAACCAATACGCAATTTTGTCTGCATAAACATAGTCCGTATTAGTTACATAGATGATGAATAACGCCACAATCTCAAGCACAAACCATATGATAACCTGAAGTAAACGAATCAAATATAGAGGTTCACAATCAGTTGCTGAAACAAGAAGTCCTTTGATGTGATTCTTCTTCTTATCTTGACTATCCTTGCCTGATTCCTATCAAAGATAAACAAACAAACAAAAGTTATGCAACGTTTCTGCCGGATTATTAAATGTGCGGCACAAAATGGGAAGTTCAGATTTGCATTTTGGAACTGATTATCGTAAGGCTTCTGATAATATAATGTTTTATGTGTCAAACAATCAGTTTTACCAGTTGCGTCAAAACTTTATATCAAAGAGTAAATAAAATAACCTATGTGCCAGATGTAATTTTGAGCCAGTTTACCAAAGTGCCACTCCCGTTTTCAAAACAATACTCTTTTTGGTTTATGTAATCTATCAATCCTTATATATTCATGTTTTCCAAACAATTGGGGCATTTAGTTATCTTATAATACAACTTTAAACGGCACATCTCTACAATATCTTCTACAACTAATTGCCTAACTTAATTGATTGAATACCATACAGTCGATCATTCTCAATAACGCAACTAAACAGCATATGATTCCATTTACTAAACATCACATAATCAATCACTTTCAAATAGCATAACCAAACACCCCCTTCTATTATTTTATAAACCAGAACGCTAAATTCAAGTAAGAGTTATAACACCGATTAGTACATAAAAATCTCACCTTGGCAATGACCCGAAACATATCAAAAACCTTAGCAACAGTCAACGGCTGCGGTTTCCTCATCAAAGGCTGCGATGACCTGCTCGCTTTCGCAACAAGTCCCAAGTCTCCAAGCTCCTAATCACCAAAAAACACATAAAAAACATCACATTGCTTCTTAATAAAACAAACGCTTAAATAAAACAAACAGCTACTACTAACAACTACTCCAACGTATTACTTTCAATAACAACCTTATATTGCTTCTTAATATGCGCTTCTTTCGCACCACACGCTTCCGCAAGCGCTTTAATAATCGAAGCATCACCAATTCCCAACTCCAACCCTTCGTGAGCCGGCGCAATTCTATTCGCCAACAAATAAACCACCGAAACCAAATCATCCGGCGTCGTATCAATAACAGTCCTCAACATATTACACACAATCTCAGTCATCACAATTCTCCCCGATTCTTTCGATATCGCATCAAAAACTCTCACCAAAAACAAAAATGGCACCCTTTCTCCCTCCCCCCAATACGCCGCCTTTTTCGGGTCGAATTTAACCGGCTTCACTTTCAACTGAGCTATACTCTCATCCACTGTTATCACCGGTACCTTTTTCACATCTTTCAACCCGGGCTCAATCCGGGTCGGGTCAGAAGGTAGGGTTTTGGGTTTTTTGGGGGAAACTGAAATTGAAGCGTTTTTCGAGATGGGTTTTTCCTTAATCGCATTTCCCTTTTCGGATTCGGGCTCAATCCGGGTCAAACCCGGCTCTAAACCCGATTCTTGTTCCAACCCATTTTCAGAAATTAACGAATTTGAGAGCAGGGTTTTTTTGGGTTTTTTGGATTCGGGCAATTCGGGTTGATCTGAACCCACACCCGGGTTTAATTCGGGTTTTGACCCGGTTTCAGAAACCGGGTTTTTTGAAATTAGGGTTTTGCGTTTTTTAGGGGAAGAAGATGAAGTGGGTTTGTTCTTATTAGCAGCTGCAGCACGTGCATTGGACATGAGGGCATCGAAAGCAGATGGCTTTTTAGAAGAAGACATTCTGATGATGGTGTTATATGATTTAGGGGTGGGTTTTGAAATGAATAATAATGGTGATTTGAGAAGAAGGTGTTTAGAGAGTGAGTGTGTTGTTAATGAGTAACAGCATGACCGGAGTGATAGCATAAGAATGGTGGTTTAGGTCAAGGAATTGGAGTTTGGCGGGAAAAGGGTGACCTATTGAGTATTATCCCGGCTTGCATTTGTCAAATAGATGAGTTTTTAGATAGATGATTCTTACTAAACAAGTTTAGACAAAGGGTATGTTTGGTTTCTATGAAGGAATGTATACTTAAGCATAGCTGTTAACATCTCGATTTAGCTCTTATGATTTTTTGACTTTACGTTTTATTAAAAAGAAATGAGTCGATTTTTCGTAGGATCTTAAAAGGCGTAGGATTTTAAGTATGATATTGACCTTACCATAAGATCGTAAGATCTGGATCCGATTCGATCCTACTTCCATTAACTTAACTAACTAAGGGGACTGGCATCGTGGTCGGTATGGGTCGGCATGAATCGGCAAGACATTGCCATTCAATCGGTTTGGGCAAATCGGCAATGTAAATGGCAAGGATTACCGAATCGATAAAACCTTTGCATTTATTATTTTTTTTTACCGTTGCAACCATGTTACCGTTTGATGTTTAATGGATTTTCAAAAAAATAAAAATAAAAATAAAAAATTGTCCCCTTTAAATCAACAATCCACTTTACCATATTTTCTTCAAATCACATATTCACAATCACATATTTTCTTCAAATCACCAATTAACTTTAAAAATCAAAAACATGGATCCAAATAAATCCCAACAAGGTTCAACATCAAAAGGTCGAAGTCGTGGTCGTGGTTGAGGTTCTCGACCACATCCCGTCCGGCCGAATGTCCAAGCACAACCACGTGGTCAAGAAGCCTACTATCCTCGACCTCCACCACAAGTCTACTATCCTCAACCTCCACCACAAGCCTACTATCCGGCACCTCCACCGTTGAATCCAAGTCACTATAATATAGCAATGACAAGCGAGTTCAACCATTGAGAGGATCACTTGATTTGATCACACACTATGAGGTGTTGGACCTTTATAATGTGTAAATATGATACTTTGAATGAATATGATTAAGTATGCGGAATCTACTTAACCACACTTAGAATGTTTATTGGAAATGGAACTGTGACGCTTGTGTTTATTGAACAAAGAACAAAGAAAGTATTTCACCAAACGATTCAATATTATTCAGAATAATACGAGTGATCTTCACTATCACTAGGGTTACAAAGACCTTGAATCTTGTGTTTTGTTCTAATGTTTTTCTCTATGTATATGTCTATGTCTATCACACTTTTATCACACGCGTTCACGTATATAAGTCATATCTAAGATCTTCCTTTTATAGTCCAAGGAAAGATCTTTTACAAACTATATGACTCATCTTAAATACTAGCTTATGACTAATCTTCATTCTAGCTAGTTGATGACTTATCATGTCAGTCATTAAGATACAACATGTATCTAGGATTACAACTCACTTGGAGTGTTCAATTTGATGACTACAACAAAGATATTATCTTGTATATGAGTCAGTGGAATAAGTTGTACTTATCTACACAGCTGTTATACGAGTCATAGTAGCATCAGCCGAATCCATCAGCAGAAACACCTTCAGTAGAAAACGTTCTTCAGCAAAATCCATCAGTGGAAACTTGCTTTGTGCTTTATCAGCAGAAACATACTTGATGTATTTCCTTAAACCTTTATGCTGATTCTTCTGATTATTTAATTCCCAACAATCCTCCCCTAAACATGTGAATTACATTCAAACATGTTTTTCTGAATTAAATGAGGACTTTGTGAAGATCTTTCAAACACTTTATTGTCAGACTGTGATCTGAACTTTCTTCTCTTTTGAGTGATTGAATGTCTTTCCCTGTAACTCATCAGCTTTATGTTCTTTGCTCCATTCTTGGACTAAAAGATAGTGCAATATTCAACTTGAAGAATTTTAAGAGTCAATGATGCTGTGTATCTTGGATGTTTATTCCAAGAAATAGAAATCATCTTTCAGCATGTCTTTGGAAGTGATGAACAAACATAGTAAACTGAACTTGAAACCTTTCATCTTTTGATCTAGATAGAACTTTCTCCTATCAGCTTTGTTCTTGTTCTTTATCAGTAGAAACCATGTCATCATCTTGTATGCTCTTATCTTTTCCTTCTTTTTCTTTGGTTAATCTTCCTTTAAAGGGCTTTTGTAACCTCCCCTGAGATTTATTTCTCTCCTGAGCAATTTCCTCCCCTGTTTGGAAGATCTCTCACAACCATATTATCTGATCTAGCAATTTCCATGTTTTCAGACAATTTGTACATGAAGCCATCAATTCCTTAAGAGTTTAAGATTCTGCCCTCATCACTTCTAGGTGTGTTAACTCCTATGAGAGGTGATTCAATGGACATTTTTGACTCATGGTCCATCTGATGATGGTTTTTAAAGTCATCTTTTGAAAATCCTTTTAAGAAACTTTTGCCTTAGCAGTATGCATATGATTTTATGATGAAAAATCATATTGCTTACAACCATTTTGAAGGGATTAAGTGTGGTAACCACTTAATCAAAATTTTGGTTTAAAGCAACCTCTGGTTGTGTGAGAACCAATGTTTTCAGTTATAAATAACTACCTGTGTACAGATAAACCTATTCAAAAGGCTTTCTTTACAGGGTTTCCAGCTCGTGGCATTTGTTACCTCTAACACAAGTGTTAGATTCACTTGTTGTATCAGTTATTAACTGATCAACTAATTTATCAATTCAATGTGAAACATCATAATCAGGTTTCAAGAAAGAAGTTTTAAGGAGTTTTGAAGTCCCAAACTTTTTCTATCATGAACCTATTATATCAGCAGCAATGATCAGCTTTCAGCAGCAATGATCAGCAGATTTCACTTGAAATAGCCTTTCAGCTCAAACATTCATACCTGAAACTGTTAGTCTAAAACCAAATAAACAAAGTACAAAGTACTTGCCTTGAATTAGAATTATTAATAGGACTAACTGTATGAATAACTTTTAAAGTTAGATGCATTAACAAAATCTATATACAAGAACACATTATATTGAAAATTTTTAAAGATTAAGCATTCCAATACCTGCTACCAAGTACTGAAATCTTCCAACATCAAAAGCTTTTGTAAGAAGATCTGCAAAGTTTTGTTCTGAAGCAATTTTCATTACTTGAATTAACCTCTTTTCATTGTAATCTCTAATAAAATGATGTCTTATTTCAATGTGTTTTGTTTTAGAATGTTGCACTAGATTTTTAATAATGCAAATTGTACTACTATTATCAATATGAATAATGGTATATAAGAAATTGTACCCATAGTCAAGAAGTTGGTTTTGAAGCCATTGGACTTGACCACAACAATTTGCAGCAGCTACATATTCAGCTTCAGTTGTTGAAGTAGCCACCATTGTCTGCTTCTTACACTGCCATGAGATAAGTCTACACCCAAGGAATTGACATCCTCCAGTTGTTGACTTTCTGTCCAAGCTAGCACCAGCATAATCACTATCTGAGTATGCTACCAAGTCAAAAGATGACTCCTTAGAATACCACAGACCCAACCTAGGTTGACCCTTGAGATATCTAAAAATTCTCTTGACTGCTGTTAAATGAGAAACCTTAGGAGTTACATAATATCTTGCACAAGCACAAACAGAGAACATGATATCAGGTCTTGATGATGTAAGATACATCAAAGAACCTATCATAGATCTGTATGTGTGTACATCCACATTATTTCCTTCTACATCTTTAAGAAGTGGCTTCTCAGGATCAATTGGTGTGCTTGTTGTTTTGGAATCAGCAAATTGAAACTTTCTAAGAATCTCTGCAACATATTTGTCTTGACTAGTAAAGATTCCTTCTCTTGATTATTTAACCTGCAGACCCAAAAAGAATGTAAGTTCCCCCATGGAACTCATCTGAAACTTATTGTGCATAAGCTTCTCAAACTCCAAACACATCTCCTTCCTTGTAGATCCAAAGATGATATCATCCACATACACTTGAACTAGCAAAAGATCCTTCTTATGCTTCTTGGTGAAAAGTGTCTGATCTATCTTGCCTCTTTGAAATCCATTTGAAATTAAGTAGGAAGCCAGTGTTTCATACCAAGCTCTTGGTGCCTGATGTAGGTCATATAGAGCTTTAACAACCTTGTACACTTTATCTGGATGGTCAGGATCAACAAAACCAGGAGGTTGTGAGACATACACCTCCTCTTCAATAGTACCATATAAGAAAGCACTCTTGACATCCATTTGATAAACTGTGAAGCCCATAAATGAAGCATAAGCCAAAACGAGTCTAATGGCTTCAATCCTTGCTACTGGAGCAAAAACTTCTTCATAGTCTATCCCTTCTTCTTGTGTGTACCCTTGAGCTACTAATCTAGCTTTATTTCTTATCACTATGCCCCTTTCATCCCTTTTATTCCTAAAAACCCATCTAGTGCCAATTACCCTTACACCACTTGGTAAATCAACTAGCACCCATACCTTTTGAATCTTAAACTGAAGAAGCTCCTCTTGCATAGCCTCCAACCAGCTTGAATTCTCAAGGGCTTTATGAATATTCTTTGGTTCATCTTGTGAGAGAAAACATACAAACAAGCAAGAGTTTGAAAACTCATGCTGTTTTGAAGCATAAAGGGCATCAAGAAGCCCTTGTTGATCTGAAGACATCAATTGTTGTCTTGTCTTCACTCCTGATTGTACATCTCCAATTACATTGTCCAGGGAGTGGACTTTGTGAATCCTTGAGTGTGGAGTAGAAAGAACTTGATAATCAGGTGGAAGGTTGTTGAAATCCACCTCATTTTCTGAGAGATTTGCTTGTGTTTCTTCTGATGGTCCATCAGCAGAAACATTTTGCTTATCAGTGGGAACGATTTGCTTATCAGCAGAAACAGCAGTGTTACTTCTGACTTGAAACTCTTGTTCCTTAGCTCTTTCTTCCTTGTATTCATCTTCAACATCTTCTTTAGAATTTCCAAAAGAAGATTCACCATTTATTGAAGTTGAATCCACACTTGTATTTGTCCATATTGGCATTATCACATTATCTTGATTTGCCTCATTCTCTAATCCTTCTCCATTTGTTGCATCAGCAGTTTGTGAACCTGAAAATTCATTAGATTCTGCAACAAAAGGCACATAATTCATTGATTTGGATAGAGATTCAAGATCAAATAGCCATTTGGGACCTTGACCTTCTACATTGGTTTTATTTTCCAAAAACTTCACATGTAGATTTTCCTCTACTCTTCTAGTTCCCATGTTGTATACTCTGAATGCTTTACTATTGATAGAATATCCAACTAAGAATCCTTCATCTGCTTTTCCATCAAACTTTCCAAGATGGTCTAAGGTATTAAGAATTGTCACATGACATCCAAAAGGTCTAAGAAATCCTATCTCAGGAGTTCTACCTCTAAAAAGTTCATATGATGTCTTATTGTGAGGTTTTACAACTAAAACTCTATTTTGAACATAGCAAGCAGTGTTGACTGCTTCTGCCCAAAAAGTTATAGGCAACTTAGAGTCAGCTAACATAGTTCTAGCAGCTTCTACTAGTGTTCTATTTTTCCTTTCAGCGACTCCATTCTGTTGTGGAGTTCTTGCAACACTAAATTCTCTTTTAATACCTTTTTCTTTGCAGAAATCATCCATAACTCTATTTTTAAATTCTGTCCCATTATCACATCTAATGACTTTTACCCTTTTGCTTACTAGGTTTTCTATCTCTGTAATGAAGGTCTTAAGGATGCTAGAAGTCTCATCATTAGTACCTAAAAAGAATACCCATGTAAATCTACTAAAGTCATCAGTAATAACTAGACAATATCTCTTATGCAACAAACTTCTAACATTTGTAGGACCAAATAAGTCCATATGCAGCATAAACAATGATTGATTGTTAGAGTTAAAAATTTTGGGCTTACAAGTGGCTTTATGTTGTTTGCCTTTAAGACAAGCAATGCATGTTTGATCATTTTCAAATCGTTTTTGAGGTAAACCTCTTACCAAACCATCTTTGACAATCTTATTTATGGTTTTGAAGTTAATATGACCAAGCCTCCTATGCCATTTCATAGATTCATCCAATGTGGCCTTAGCAATAAGACAAGTAAGAGAATCTTTTAGAACAATCTTCTTCATATCAACACTGTACATGTTGCCTTTTCTTGGAATTCTAAGAAGTGCTTGACTTTCATCAGGCATCTTAAAATCAGAAGAAAATACAAGACATTCAGTGTCAGTAAAGAGAACTTTGTTCTTTTTGCCACACATTTGTGAGACACTAAAAAGATTATACTTAAGCTCTTGCACATAGTACACATCTTCAAAATCTAATTTACCGGTTTTAATAGTACCTTTACCAGTAATTTTTCCTCCAATTCCTCCTCCAAAGGTAACATAGCCTCCATCTACTGATTGAAAATTTGAGAGATAAGACTTGTTGCCTGTCATGTGCCTTGAACATCCACTATCTGAGAATCCTTGATCTTCAGTATCTGCTGATGAATGTCCCTGCACATAAATAAAGGAATTAGTTTTGTTTTGGGATCCAAACCATTTCTGACTTGGATCCGCCTCTTGCATCAATGGGATGTAATCTTTTGAGAATAGTTGATGCAACATTGGATTTAAGAATCCAACATGCTGAGGCCTTAGCAGCATTTGCCCTGTTTCCCTTAGCAGCAGTATGCTTAGCAGAAACTGGTAGCTTTGTAGTTGAACCCTTTGGTCTCCAAACTTGTTTTTGGACCACTGCTTTTGTTTGAATGGGCCTTTGAACAATATTAGATGCATGTTTGAAAGTTGTTTTTGCACTCTTAATTGTTGATTTTGGGTAAACAGTCATATATGGTTTTTTAGCATAAACCATTTTCCTTTCAGCAGGAACAGTTTTTGCTCTATCAGCAGGAACTGCTTTTGTGACTGTTTTGGGTTTTGATCTTTTAGAATTAGAGTGAAAATGAGATTTAGGTGTTTGCCTTTTGTAGTTCACTCTATTACTTTCATACCCAGTTACCCATTGGTTGCAAAAAGCTGCAAGATGGTCAAAACTACCACATGTGTAACAAACTTTGTTATCTCTTTGTTGGAGAGACTTGAGGCTATACCAATTCCTTTGGTTACCTCTAGGCTTGTTTATGGTTATATATTGTTCACAATATCTTACTGGTTGCCTAACATGTTTTTCATTGGTCTTAGGCCTATCAGTATTGTGTTTGACTATCTTAAGAACTCTTGTTCTTGCTTTCTTAACCACTTCAGGTTTAGACATAACCTGTATATCCTTTTTATTATCAGATGTTGAGTCCTCAATGATTGGACCATCTGACTTTCTACAAGAACACACCTTGTCCTTAGGAAGTGAAGTTTTACTTAAACTTTCACTTTCTTTCAAAGGTTCATTAACAACTACATTAGATTTTGGTTGAACACCATAATTTAATTCAGGTAGTTGAAATTCAGGTAATCCTGTGTGTTCTAGGTCAATTCCTGGGGGTGAAGGAATACCTCTATATGGTGGAGGAACAGATTTGTATCCAACACCAGACTTAGCTTTATTAATTACTTGACATTCAATTAAGTTAGTCACACCCTTAGATGCATAATCTAGTGTTTCTACACTCATTTGAATATTCTCTTTAGCCTTACTAAGCCTATCTACTTCAGCTTTCAAGTTACAAATGTCATTATCTTTAAACATTATTTCTCTTTCAAGAAGAATTTTGACATCAGTAAAGTTAGATTCATTTGTTCGAAAATGTATGACTTGTTCCTCTAGAGTAGCTATACATCTTTTATGATTTATTAAGCTATGAGCTGTATCAATTAATTCTTTCCTTTGATTCTCATAACGTTTGGTTAAGGTTTCTAAACTTTTAAGAGCAGAACAATTATTTGAACAAACTTTATCAGGTTGTACCTCTGTGGTGAAAGCCATAAGAGCTGTCTGAAGAGAAGCTTCTTCTTCTTCATCAGCTGTAAAGCTCCAATCAAATCCTAATCCATCAATAGCTACCATAGCCTTTGGATTGGATGATTCCCTTGTCTTGGACTTGCTTCCAAAACCTCTATTCTTGTTATCTTTCTGCCTTGGCCTTCTGCATTCTCTTGAGAAGTGCCCCAACATATGACAGTTATAGCATTCTATCTTTGTCTTGTCAAAACCAGCAGTATCATTGCTGCTGATGGTGAGTTTCTTCCCCGTCCTCTGATAGAATTTCTTAGCCCTCGGGCTAAGAAGAGAAATTTGCCATTTTAGGTCCATTTCTTCTAAATCATCATCATTGATTTCTAGAAGATCTTCATGAGTGAGCATGGACCCATTATTCTGGCTTGTGAAAAAGGCACAACAAGCCTTTTCATTCAAAATACCAAAGGTACTGCTTGATGAACTAGCAGCACCAGCTCCACTATCAACCTTTTCATCTTTAACTGGGTTTGAGATACTAGAAGATGACATAAAAGCCATGTTCCCGGTATATGAACTTGAGACACCAGTTTTCTTTACTTCTTGTTCCACAATTTTAAAGTTGCTATACAAATCCATAAGATCCATAGTGTCTATGTCTGGTTTATTCTTCCAAACAACAACATGCATAGCCCACTCTTCTGGTAAGCTTCTCAGAAATTTTGAGTTTAAATCTTCTTGAGGTATGTCAACCCCAAGAACAGCAAGTTGACTCACAATTTTTTGTAGCCTTGTAAAGATGTGGTCAAGAGATTCATTCATGGTTGATGAGAAATTTTCAAACTGCTACTTGAGAAGGGTTTTCTGGGTCTTCTTGGTGGCTTCATTCCCTCCATACCTTGCAACAATTGCCTCAAATAATGACTTGGCATCTTTGAATTTCCTGAAGTTTATAAGTTGATCATTTGGAATGGTCATCATCAGCATGCTTCTGGCCTTGAGGTCATTCTTCTTCTTTATTCTTTCATCAGCAGTTGTAGGGATAGTTTGAACAACTGAAATTTCCCTACCTTCAACTGTTGATAAAGTGGTTGTGGGTTTGAAAGAGTTTCCATCTTCAATGATTTCCCAGAGAGTGTAATCCTGCACCTGGAAAAACTGTTCTATTCTTAACCTCCACAATTCAAACTCATTCTGTTTGAGAACTGGTAACTTTGCAGCAACATTTGTTTGAATAGATTCTGTATCCATTTCTTCTTCTTCTTTATCTAAATCAAAGATATCAACCTGGAAGCTCTGATACCAACTGAGAGGATCACTTGATTTGATCACACACTATGAGGTGTTGGACCTTTGTAATGTGTAAATATGATACTTTGAATGAATATGATTAAGTATGCGGAATCTACTTAACCACACTTATAATGTTTATTGGAATTGGAACTGTGACGCTTGTGTTTATTAAACAAAGAACAAAGAAAGTATTTCACCAAACGATTCAATATTATTCAGAATAACACGAGTGATCTTCACTATCACTAGCGTTACAAAGACCTTGAATCTTGTGTTTTGTTCTAATGTTTTTCTCTATGTATATGTCTATGTCTATCACACTTTTATCACACACGTTCACGTATATAAGTCATATCTAAGATCTTCCTTTTATAGTCCAAGGAAAGATCTTTTACAAACTATATGACTCATCTTAAATACTAGCTTATGACTAATCTTCATTCTAGCTAGTTGATGACTTATCATGTCAGTCATAAAGATACAACATGTATCTAGGATTACAACTCACTTGGAGTGTTCAATTTGATGACTACAACAAAGATATTATCTTGTATATGAGTCAGTAGAATAAGTTGTACTTATCTACACAGCTGTTATATGAGTCATAGTAGCATCAACCGAATCCATCAGCAGAAACACCTTCGGTAGAAAACGTTCTTCAGCAGAATCCATCAGTGGAAACTTGCTTTGTGCTTTATCAGCAGAAACATACTTGATGTATTTCCTTAAACCTTTATGCTGATTCTTCTGATTATTTAATTCCCAACAACCCTTTTAATGATTTTCGTGACGGTCCACCAAGACGTGAACAAAGTGTCGAAAGAAAATTACCGTTATACGATTATGGAGATGATGAAGATGAAGTTATTCCCGAAACCCAATTCCCAAATCCAATTGTTATATTTTTTATTTTAAATCGTTATATATATATATATATATATATATATATATATATATATATATATATATATATATATTATTAAATCGTTATACTTTTTTTTAATTCGGTATATATATATTTTTTAAATCGTTATACCTTTTTTTTAAATCGTTATATATATATATATATATATATATATATATATATATATATATATATTTTAAATCGTTATAGTTTTTTTTAATTGTTATATATATATATATTTTTTGCTTTGTTTTAGGTGTAGAACAAAATGATGATGACGTTCAAGAAATAAAAAATCCGGGTAAAGCGGGAAAAAAGAATTGGACGACCGACGAAGAAGTATTTTTGGCAAAAGCTTGGGTTCATGTCTCAACATACCCAAAGTCGGGAATCAACAAAAGTCCGATAGCTTTTGGGGAAAAATTCTAGAGCACTTCAAGCAAAATTTGCCGGATACTTTACGCACATTCCATGGGTTGAACACAAAATGGAAAAATATGAATACCGAATTGAATACTTTTAACGGCCTATACATCCAACAAGTAACTTTTAAATTATCTACTTTTTATAATTTTTTTTTTCTTTATATTAATTATTTGTTTAAATTTATACTTGTTTATTTTAATTAGTAGTGTAAATTTAAATTTTATTTCTTATTATTGTAGAACCGATGTCGTGATAGTGGGTGTGACGAGCTTAACGTGATGAGAAATGCATTGGCCGATTATAAAAAGAAAACCAAAGGCAAGAATTTTACTCATATTGAGGCGTGTGAGGTAGTTAGGAAATCGGACAAATGGTTGCAACAACCAACCGTTAGTCAAACATATTCGTCTAATACGGAGAAACGAAGAAAGTCGTCGGAATCTAGCAATGACAATGTTGAGACTATTATTCCGGATCTAAATGACGACACAACTCCTACACGGAAGAAAAAAGGGAAAAGGCCGAAAACGAGTCGACAAATAAGAGTATTGAATCGTTAGCAGATTATGCGGCAAAAAAGTCACAAATAATGGATGAAAATGTTGAGAAGAAACGTGCGAAGGAAGAGTTGACAGAAAAGTTAATGGTGGCACAACTAGAAGGGGTTCAAGAAAAGAATTTTTTTCGAGCAATGAAGTTCTTCAACGACCTCCATGATACCATACTTGATCCAACAATGCGCAACATTATGATTGCAAAAAAACGTGAAGTCGCGGCCAAATACGGATGGCCTTGCAATTTTTAGAAATTGTTTTATTTTTATTTTCCTATCTATCATGTAACTTTTGTTTTAATTATTAATGAAATTTGAAGTTTTTAATTTAATTGTTAAATATAATTATGAGTAAAAAAAAAAAAAAGTTTAGGCATGGGTAGGCAACATTGCCACTAAACATATGGACTTAGGCATCATTAGGCATGAAATTAGTTGGCTTAATTCTATTGGCTAATTACAATTAAGGTTTAGGCATCATTAGGCAACATGCCACCCCCTAATAAACTAAAAATGAATGTATATTGTTAAATTAAAATAATATAACAAGCATTGATTACTGTAAATATTTAATAAGAGTAAAATATGTATATTTTTAGATTAAAAGATTCAGCGTCCTTAATCACTGATTAGATATTTTTGTATTTCAGAGCATTACGTTCACATTCTTATATTACTATAAGTTTCATAACTCTTTTTTCTTCTCTAACTTGTTATACAATCATCTTTGAATACGAATTACTAGAAAAATAAGACTTTTAAACATTTAACTAGGATCTTTCGATCTCGATCTCGATCTTGCAAAGAAAAAAACGATCATGGTATGATCTCAATCTTAACAGCCTTGTATTGAATAGTCATTTTGTATGGTATGAGGTTATCGGTGTGAAAATGAATAAAGAATTTGATATGTGAAAATAGGTATGGCAAACCCTATAAAAAATAGGGCTTTTCATATCATATGGAAGTGGTGGCTTTGAATAATTTTTTCATTTGTTACTTATTAAAACTCATTTCCATTCAAACCCATACCTATGGAAACACGCTCGGATAGGTTAGTGGAACGTGTATAGTTATCACTACTTGTAAACAAGTGTTTGGTTTGGGCAAGGGATTGAATGTCAGTCCTTAAACCGATGTTTGGTCTATTAAGGAATGGTGACTGTAATTGAGTAAATTAAATTTGATCAAATAAACAAAAGATGTCTGGAGCATTATTTTTAAAACAACAAAATAAGGTATGTTACGAGACATATCACAAGCGATGTTAGTTAGTGAACAAAACAAATAATAACATCAAATTTACCATTTGAATTTAGTACACACAGCTTTATACATATGTAACATACCAAAGGTGATCTAAACGGTAGAGGCCATACATATCTGGAACAACAGAAATCAATACTGACGGTGTTGGAATTTTAAACCTTACTAGCTTCGCAAGCATGTCTTTCAGTTTTTCTAAAGCAACCTTTTGGCGAATGTTATCATCTGTCATAGCATTGACTATGGTTGCAAAATTTAGCATTAATTCCTTTTACAAACATTTTAAAATTATGATCAATTCCTTCTAAACGTGCCTCAATATAAAACCTCGAAACCCGTTTTTAAGATAGCGCTTAAAATAAGTTTGACTATGACTTTTATAAGTTGAAGAAGTTACGTGATTGGTTAGTCAAAATGTTAAGTTAAATATGTTATCAAGTTTAATGTCACTAAACTATAAGATATAGGACTAGAGAGACTACTATTGACAAATGACCAAAGATAAAATAGCTTATAAGTTAAGTAAGTCTTAGACTTTCCAAAAAGTTATAGTTTCTTGTGGTGTTTTTGTGATGGACATAAAGTAGCAAAGAAGGAGGGAAAACAAAGGAGCTTTAGTGAACATTTGGTGATGCATTAAAAGGGTTGGTACAAGACTAAGTCCATAACAATAATTTCCTACAAGTAGCAATCTTATTTTTAAGTAATTTGTTAACCAAATAGTTAGGGTTTTGATGGTGAACTCGGAGATTTGGATAAATGATGTTTTAAGCTAATTAGTGAGGTTATAGTGAATATGGTTTAAGACCCATTGAATGGATATCGAGTAATTAGTGATTTGGGTATGTTATTGGGTTATAAAACCCTTGTTAATTATATTGCATCATTATGACAACAGGTATTTGTGTTGGTTATTAAACAAGAACCAAAAGAATTGAGAATTGAATGATGATAATGTTTTTGATAATATTAGCTTGGAAATGAGGTAAGTAATTTAACTATAACAAAAGTTTATATTGAGTTTATCATATTTTACATTATATGCCTTGTGCTATGTTTTAATTTTGATAAGGATGTAAAAGGCTTAAGTTTTAGGGTGTTTGGACTAAGATTATAGTAAAGCTAGTTGGTTAAACTAGCTAGAAGTGGTTTGCTTAGTTATGATGTTAATAATGATGTGTGAATCTTATTGTTGATGTGAAAGAAAGCAAGACACTGTATGATTTTAGTCTCTTGGACTAGTAAATGTTATTTATGATGCAATTGTGTATAAATGATATATGATAGCTTGTTATGTCCATTGCTTACTAAGAGTAATGCTTACGATTTAGTGTTTAACCGTTTTGTAGGTTTGTATGTATTATGGATGGCTCGAATAGTAGCTTATGGTGCCAATAAAGGTTAGAAGTGCTTGTTGATATTAGACAAGTGTATATGATATATATTGAACTCGAAGTTATGTTGAACCCCAAAGTTGATGTTTAAGTGTCGTAAAGTGATTTATAAATGTTGTTGTCAAGTGTCCAAGTCCGGATATTGACATTGAAATGATGGTCTCCTATATTGTGTAAATTGTATTTGAAAATGAGTCGAAACGGGTGTTTGGCAAACCCTGTAAAGTATGTTTTCGTGAGTCATTTATACCCCGAATATTTATGAAAATGAAGTAATATATTGTTTAAATGAGCTATGGAAAGTTTGGTGAAGTATCATATTCAGGAAGTTGGTTTCTCGAGCAAAAACACAAATTTGGATCAATAGGACGAGGTAGCTGGCGATACTTTTTTGGTTTTTGGTAAATGTTAGAAAAAACATATCTAATAAACCGTAAGTCATTAGAAGTCGTGTCACCTATCGCTTTAAAGGTAATTGAGTCTAATTTCATCTAAAAATACTTTAAGGGGCTATTTTGCAGCATAAGTATAAAAGATTCATTAAAGAGTAACAAAAGGTCAATTTTTTAATGTTTTGTTTGCGCAAAATTTTTGGTCAAATTTGGTAAAGAGAGTTTCACTCAACATCTTGTGATGATGATGTCTTCATTTTCTTTGCAACTTTGTGTCCATTAACTGTACTTTTTTGCTTTACACCCGTGTTTCTTGCATTGGAATTGTTCGAGGCAAATGGAATCGTTTATGCATAATCCGTTTCTTCGTCACTTAATGAAATAAAGTGTTCAGCAACGTTCTCACCTCCAGTTCCAACAGTTCGTTAAGCTTCTATGTTGGGAATTGCATCACCAAATCCTTCAACAACCCCCACCTAAGCTCTATATCTTCCATACACCAACTCAAGCTCGTTAAAGAAAGGGAATTTAAAATCCCACATTCCTTTCGCTTCTTTCTGAGTGTGTTAAGGGTATAAATTTCACAATATTAAAAACACAAAGAAGAAACTAAATGAGATGTCATCTACCTAAAAGATGCATAAGCATATAACGTTTTACCTTACAATAACCGTTACCGGTCTTTTTCACAAACAGTTTTTTTTCCATATAATGGAATTCCATTGACATCCATTGTATTTTAGCATGTCATTGATGTCATGGAACTTCAACCTGAACCATTTGATTTATGACTCAATATGGGGCGAAACTTGTTTAGAGAAAAGTAGGCATCTTAATAAGGATCCTTCTATGCACCTCGCACAAGTAATTCCTTATAAAACTACCATCGGTCTTTCCACAATGGATCACAAGCCATACCTTGAAGAGCTTCAATTACTACGTAATACTTATGTCACTTTTTGTTCCCCACATAATTTATTTTTTCCACGGCCTTCTGCTTCATTTGTTCTAACATAAAATACATGACAAAAGAAATACAAGCTAAGTTATTAAAAAAAAAAATGAGAATTTTTAATTATAAGAAAAAATGACGTTAAAAGTTTACAGTGTCACATTTTGTGTAGACTCGGACATGGTGAAAATTGTGTCGTATGATTCATTAAAGTCATAGTTGAGCCTAAATGAATAAATCGTCGATTAAAACTTTTAACAACAACAATATATTTATATTAAGCAACAAGAATATTACTTCAATAAACCTTTATTTTGGCTAAAATGACTAGCAATAGATTATCGAAAATAACAAATTTATCAACAACTGCCATTTTTATTGAAACAACTTTGATTTTGCTTTTTCTATTTGTTCATATGTGCTCATATGTACTTACATTCATTTGTTTACTTTAATTTAAACTTGCAAAAGCATGTTCCTTTTCACATGTAAGCACATAGTTACACGAATTAATAATCTCGTTATAGCCGTTAGTTATACCATGCTACGTAACACATGATTTCGAACTAAAAATAATGACAAATGATTATAAGCAATGAGTCTAAATTTTCACAAACTAATGAATTTTCTCACTAAAACTTCCAAGTTTTCGACTACTATTTCAATTCAAACTAGTATATTCATACAAAACAACAAAATCATGTACTTAAGTTGGTAAATAATAATCAAATTCTGAAAGCCTGGTTCTTAAATAGGGGAAAAAATAAAAAAAGAGTAATGGTGTACCATAGAGTTATGATTCTTGGATAGATGAAAAGAGCTCTACATGCATATTGTGCAAATATGTTACCTTTGTGACAAAGGAAGAAAAACAAAAACCAAAAGATTGACTGCTTATCTAGGAAAGGAAAATGGTGGAATAAGTTGGAGGGAAACTAAAGTGGAAGCGGGAAAAGAGAGAGGAATGAATCAGTGTATAGCACCTAATATGGGTGATATGAAGTATGAAATATATGTATATTTGAATCTTATATTTGAAAGATGTATATCTTAATCAAACACTTGCAATCAAATCTAATATGATTATTTTATTATGACATTCCCCTTCCAAACACACCCTAAGTATTTAAATAACTAATACGCCGTAACGTGTATTATGTAAGTTTCCATGTTTTTAATCAAGACCAAAGTTTGACCATTATTGGTGTATGTGTCTAAAGGACACGGCTGAAAAACAAATGTTTCCACGTGTTCGAAGGACACTTATTCGAAAAAAATGCAGACCGGGCGACCACAACAGAGGATTAGTACTCTTTGACCCATAAGATCCTTTTACCTAGCAGTCTGTATCAAGGACCATACTTGAGCCGCCTAACCCGGATATTGTGGGATATTGTCCTCCACGTGGATTGATGCCTAGCATCTAGGTTAGGTATAGCTCGGCTCACCATTTTCTCATGTTGTAATGTACAGTGGTTGAGGTAGTATAAATACCCAACCTCATTAAATATTCAACTAACTTATTCACCACACATTTATTCTCACATTAATTGCTCAATCCGAAGAGCAATTATTTACCTTTACAACCATGTTATCTATATATGTAGTAAAAATAAAAATAGATTCACCTATAGTAAAGATAAAATGGTACTACATGAATAAGCATTACCGTTAAATTTACCTTTACTAATACAATCATGTTACTAAACACTTTTGTAAAACAATTAACTAGTTCTAACTGCTAATGTTAATTTTGACAAGTATGCCCAAAATGTATTAGTAAATAGTGTATGTTAACACGTGATAAATTAGTTTATAGTACTACGCTAGTTCGAATAATGAGTGATGAATGGTTCCCATGTCAATATTGTAGATAACTGATAAACCTGTATTCTTTTAAAAACCTAAACTAAGATCATGTTTGATCTGGGATGACCGCATGGTATGATTTGAGAGAGAAAGATTACCCGAACTTCATGATGGTGTCTGATTTGGTATGATCCGTATGTATTGGTTAAAGATATATTTTTCACATAAAGCGCCAAATGTGATATTTTTGTGAATACATAGAAGAGTCACTTTCCGAGAGTGTGTAAACTATGCATTCAATCACATACCTAGAACATTTGACACTTGAGGGTGATCTTGTGTCGAAGGCTGTGACTAACACTACTGAAATATGTGAGGTTTCAAGTTTAATTTTTGTTAGGTGCAAACATCTAGAAGTGGTCACGCAAACCTCCCGAAAAGGAAGGGGCTTAATGGTGTTGAGTATGTGTGATGGTAGGTTCAATCAGGCGAATTAGTTGGTCAAAATGTCAGAAATCGTGCTCATCCGGAAGAAAAAAAATGTATTTAGGGCTTTAGGCTAACCTAGCTAATGTCTCAGTCTCTCGGATTAGCAACTTGGATTGGTCCCATGGGCTTTGTATCTCTTTGGGCCAATTACTTTTTTCGGGCTTCTTCTATCTTTGTTCCGTTACTTTGTTGGGCCGATTCAATTGTTTGGTTTTTCGTTTTGTACATTGTCAACTTCTAGACATTTTGAAAACCAGTTGAAAGTCAGAAATTGTGTGTTAAAAAATTAAAAAAAACAAGAGTAGTTGTTTGCATTTCAATAGGTTGGAGAGGACTATTGTCAAATTATTTGTTTCACTTTTTCATGTTGAGCTGTTTTAGGATATTTGACTAAGACGACTTTGTGCTATGTAGCTATTGAATTTTAGAAAGTCTAACTCTAACATAAGTATGGTTACACATTGACCCATTTATGTTTCGCATAAGCAAAATCGACCCATTTATCTTTGTTGTGCAATTTCGTCTAAAATATAAGACTTGCCAGTGAATTTTGCGAGCAAAGTTCGATTATGTAATTTTTGCAAATAGTTTGAGGAGATCACTTTAATTATTCTTTGCAAAGTTACCAAGCTTTAATTGTCTTATCTATTCGACTTTAAAGTCTAATAGTTTAGTTGGTGGGCTTTCAGTTTTGTTTTCATGATACTCGTAACTGAGCTAAGTTATCTTTGTTGGTTGTAGTTATTTCAATATCAATTGATGTGAAACAGTGAGTTCATCAATCACTTGGACGACATATTTAAACAAGATTTTGACCACTTCAAATGAGATTGCAAGTCAAAATACCTAATACCACTTGAAGTTAGTGAAATAAAGTTATGAAACCAATAACATTAACTTCCGACTTTTCATTTTTCTTTTATGAAAAAGTATTTTATTTTATGAGTTTTGCTAACAATAATTTTATAGATTGTGATTAAGCATTACATAATTAAAAAATCAATAATTAATGAACACCAAATATATCATATTTAACATTATGTTTAAAACGAATAAATGTGTATAATTATGTACAGTAATATATTAGTTAATTAAATGCTAATTTGTTACTTGTGAAATGCTTAACCACAACTCATAAGATTGTTGTTAGCAAAACCCTTTAGTTTTATATATTACACTTTTTATGTTAACTGTAAATGAATTAACATACGTATTTTTGACACCATTTAGTGAATGTGCGATGCCATGCTATACCATCGTCGCCTTAATGCACTTCATCGTCTTTAATGCTATTTGGCTTAGCCGTCCCACTTGTTTCTTCCCCCACCCGGTAACTTAACTCCACTCCATGGAGCTCGTGGATTCCTCGTGAAGCTGAGTTACAACGGCTAAAGTGGGGTAACTCCACAAGGATTCACTTCGGTGAAAGCCTCACCGTCATAAATGTTACTTTTATTTCATGTCTGGTAATCGTTTTTCATGCTCTTATCTTTACTACTTTTAATGTATGCATAATTTTTTCTTAAACTTAAAATTCTTAAATTTGAGTAATATAGAATGCTTATAATACTTTTATAAAACTAATTTAAATAAGAAATTTTACTTGTTGTAATTAATTCGATTTAAATGGGTAGTTTTTAATTTTTTTTTACTCTACTTAAATCCGTTTCATGATCAGCTGACACGGTTTTTAAATGTGGCAAGTTACGTTCATTTTAAATTGGGCCAATCTCTACTTTTTTAAATGCAAACATATCTCTTACATGTAAAGAGAAAACATTTTTCTTAAACTTAAAAACTTAAAAAATAAGAGGGTTGGCAACACTTGTGGCACCACACCACCATCCCTCACTCCCAACCAATCTCTTCATGCCACATCACTCACCCATTTTTTCCATCCCTCACTCATTTTTTTGTTGGCATCACTTGTGGCACCACACCACCATCCCTCACTTCATTTTTTTTTCAAAAAGCAACGGTCCAAAGCCTCCAACGTTCGAAATTTGCTTCCTTTACCGTGCCAGAAGACTTCCCGTGCCAGAAGGTTACCGTGCGGTACCGCGGGGATGGCGGCGGTGTTCCCGCACGGTAGCACGGTACCGTGCTCCCCTTCCCGTGACCGTTGCCAACCCCCTAAGTAAAATTTAATTACTAGAAGTCTAGAATACATTTTATTAAAAATGATAACAATATCCACCACTAAATTAATAGTTTAAATATTGATTAATCCTTAAACTTTTATCATTTTTGTTTATAACTCATAGATTTTTCTTATTTCTTTTTTCTCGCAATGACTAGAAATTCGCAAATATAATTATTTTCCGCTACCATACACTTTCGCTTTGCGCGAGTATTCGTCTAGCATATTTAAACAATAAAGAGTTGAATTCGACACCAGTTTTCTATATGTGAAATAAAAAGGGAGTGTAAACGTACGTACTCGTATTATATACAAGGCTATTCCTTTTACACCGCTAACAAATTTAACCATTTCCCGGACTTGAATCTCGTTCAACACATAAACATGTGCAATCCCATCTCCATCGTAAAAGCAATATCCAATGCTTAACTAATAAGCTGTTAAAGAGTAACTATACAAAATAATCTCTAACAACAAAAAAGAGTTTCAAAAGTTCTTTAATTTTTAATAAAAATGTTAACACGAAAAAATGCATGGAAAAAAAAGTTTACTACAAACTTTAGTTCTTTAATTTTTAATAAAAATGTTAAAACAAAAAAAAGCATGGAAATTTTTTTAGTACAAACTTTTCCAAATTTGTAATAAGGAGTAATTGATAAGGATGGCGAAAAAAAAAAAAAAAAAAAAAAAAATTCAAACATGATTGGGAAATCTGAAACTCAAACTAATTGGGGTGAGGCGGGACATGCTAATCGGATTACAGGGCGGGGTTGGGCTTAATGAGGGTTTTAATCGGGTTTGGGGCGGGGCGACTATCCTTATCCCCAAACCCGATTACCAAAGTTATCCCCAAACTCATCTCGATCCATATCAGGGAACTAATTAGGGCGCCTCGTTGGGGTGCGATGCTCCCCTAAACCCGCCCCATATTAATCGGTAGGGCTATAAACGAACCGAGCAAACACGAACGGAGCCCTGCTTATGTTCGTTCATTTAATATTAACCGGACACAAACGCTTAAACGGGCGAATTTTGCTGTTCATGTTTGTTTATTAAGAAAATGAGTTGTTCATGTTCGTTTATGTTCGTTCATTAAAACACTAAACGAACGCTAAACGAGTATAAACGATCGAACATGAATAAAAATAGTCAAACAAACATAAATTTAATTGAATTATGCACAATTTATTATTTTATAAGTGTTGTTTTATTTAAACAACCTAATTTTAAAATTATAAAATTAAAATATATGATATACAAATATAAAACAATAAATGAACATAAACGAACGCATAATCGAACGTTCACGAACATAAATGAACGAACACGACTTTTGTTCATGTTCGTTCGTTTAACTAAACGAGCGTAAAATAATATTCATGTTCGTTTATTTAATAAACAAAACGAACATAAAAGAACTTTTTACCTAACGCTTCATGAAATGTTCATTGAACGTTCAGTTCGTTTACAACTTTAATCGCGGATCTTATCGAGGTGTCCTTTTTAAGTGCAATTCTTGACCAAAGCCTCACCATTTCACATTTTTATTTTTATTTTTAGACTGTTTGCAATAACTTGAAAAATTAAAAACCTATAAACAAGCCTTATTAAGTTTTCAACGATACTATTATATATAAATAATGATAAATTACACTGCCAAAACTTAAACTTAAAAATATGACACTAAACGAGTTTTTTAATCGCTATTTTGCAATCTTACAAAGATTAAAAAAAACTAACAATATTATAGTAATATTTTTTTATACGTAAATACTAACAATATACTATATAGGTATAGATATATTTGTATATGTGTATATATTATTCGGGCGGGGCGGAGTGAGGATTCCCTGCTCCTCGCCCAAACCCGATTAAAATCCACATTTAAGTCCCAAACCGTCATCGTAACCCGATTAGCATTAGGGGTGTGCACGGTTCGGTTTGGGTCGGTTTTTGGCTAAAACCGAAACCGAACCGTCATGTTCGGTTTTTATAGAACCCGAAACCAAAACCGTTCGGTTTTTCAGTTTATTATCGGTTTCGGTTCGGTTTTTCGATTTCTAACCGTTTATATTTTGGCATGACAAATTTATACCAACAAACTTGTATTACATAAAAATTTGGTTATTCTTATTTACTTTTTTTGATCAATCTAAGCATAATATTGTTTATTTTATAATTCTATAATTACACACATGCAAGTGAACATACATATAGTGTGATCATTGTCGTATATTTATTGATATATATTCTCCAGTAAACACACGACACGTCAAACACGCATATAAACATAAATATTAAGATAAATATATTATAAATCTACTCACAAAAAGAATATGAATTTATAAATTTGATTTATTTAGTTATTTATTCATAGTATAACAATTATATATTATTATATAATAAAATCGGTTCGGTTCGGTTTTTACGGTTTGGTTTTTGGATGAAAACCGAAACCGAACCGTATTTTTCGGTTTTTGAAAAAGTAAAAACCGAACTATCGGTTTTTAGTTTCGGTCGGTTTTTTTGGTTCGGTTTTTTTAGTTTTCGGTTCGATTTCGATTTTTTCGATTTTGTTTGCTCACCCCTAATTAGCATGCCCTACATTAATTCGGGTTTCAGATTTCCCTGTTGGATTCAGTTTTGTTTTTGTTTGTTTTTTTTTTTTTTTTTTGGGTTTGACATCCTTATCTTCAGCATTACATTGAAAATGTTTTGAAACATGTTATTTGTACACCTCCTAGTGAATAGTGATACTCTTTCTTCACCTCATATTTTAGCTATTTTATTGACAGGATAAGACAATTTTTAATCGTTTTATTTTTCATATTGTTTGTATTTTAATATTTTTGACTTATCAAATTTTATAATTTATATTATAATACTTTCTGTTTTATAATTTTATAATTGAAACAAAATTATATAAATAAAAATAAATTAAAGACAAAAGAAAAAAAAATAAAACAAGAGGGTTCCACTATCTATTTTGGGTCATTCACACTATTTAAAACCTTATTAAAAAGCCCAACAAAATATATAAAAATCTAACCAGTCAACAACCCTTTAAAATTTGAATGAAATGACTATCCCACCACAAATCCACTCAATTCAAATATTAAATAGTACAGTAGTAGTAGTATACTACTAGTAGTACAGAAAATAAAGTTGTTTCCATGTTTCCACATGTAGCATTTAATACAAGTACAAAAAACTCTCCCCATCACGCAAACACAGACACAGACTACACACACAACTCTTGTTAAAACTTTTTGTCATCATTTCATTTCAAATAATCCCTCCCTTTTTAAAATAATCTTACAATTTTAAAATACACAAACTTTTTAAAAACGTTCACTAATATACTTTTCGCCAATCAAATATTATATCTGGTTGGTTAAAATATGAAACATACAATTATTTTCAGGGTTTTTCTAACATGTATTTTAAGGGTATAAGTTAAACACGCCAAAAGTACACAAGGACGCACGGAAAAGTACAAAAAGGTACTCAAAGACCCATGAGTTTTGTGTCTTCCTGAGTACTTTTACGTACCTTTTTGTGGTCCTTTAATACTTTTTGTACTATTTTGATGTGCTTAACTTATGTCCAAGTTAGAAAAACTTTATTTTCAAAAGCATAAAATAAAAATTTTGAACATTTATTTTAAGACGGAGAGTTAAAACGGGGTGTTTCTCTTTTATGTTAATAAGTCTTAATGGGGAGATAGTGGTGGGGCCACACATATAATATGTTTCTTTTTCTGTTAATTGGTCTATATGAGGAGAGGAAGCAAAGGGTGCTCCTCCCCATTAAGACCCATTAACAGAAAGGGGCCCACGCACTTAATGTGGAAAAAAAAAAAACAAGCCAGTGTATATATATGGTGACTCATAAGATACCATTCCTTATACTTTCTTGCACACTTCATCTTGATTTTGATATATAGGCTAGTCAAAATCATTCAAAAGCTGAAATAAAGATACACCCACCAAACTTTGACAAGTTTTCATATTCTTTATGTACTTTCTTTTTTAGTATATATATAAGGTTTTTGAATGTGGAAAGAGTGACAAAGTGTAGTGTATGGAAATGGTGGAGATGAGAAAAGTTCCAGTGGTTTATTATTTGTGTCGAAATCGACAGCTCGAACACCCGCATTTTATCGAAGTGGGACTTGTTTCGCCTGATGGGTTATACTTAAGAGGTATGCACTCATTTTTTATAATTGCATTCAGCATTGTTACATTATGTCATTAGAACTACTTATTGCTTTTTAGCACAACTTATAAGCAGTTTTTAAATGTTTGGGTTGTTTTAAACTGCTTATATGATAGTTGCAAGTATGTGAAATAAGCTGTTTTGGTTTTGAATAAGGTTATCTGACCATTTGCTTGGTGTAGAATAAGTTGTTTTGAATTAGCTTATTTCTAAGAAAAATCTATAAAAAATGTGAATAAATTGTTAATGTAAGCAATGCAATTAAGCTAAACACTTGTTTTGTTAATTTGCAGATGTTCTTAAAAAATTTGATTCCATGAGAGGAAGAGGGATGGCTGCAATGTATTCATGGTCTTGTAAGAGGTAATTAGTTCATGTTAATCTGTTGTATTTTTGTTGTGTTTAAGGTTTTCTACTTGGAGGGTGTTTGGGATTGCTTATTCAAATTGCTTATAACAAGTTGTAACAAAAAGGAATGTTACACCGTTGAGAAATGCTAAATCTTCCTACTAAAACCTCCTACTTATCTTCTTACTCACAGGATCCTGACAAGTGTCAGAACTGACGGTTTGAATGCAAAGAGATAATGAGTGGAAAAAATATGTATATAATATTGTTGTGTGTAGTAATATTAGTAGGAGGCTAAGTAATTCTCTATACTGTTTTGTTAAAGGATTTAAGGTTAAAAATTTAGAGTTTAAATAAGCAACTCATTAAGGTGTTTGATTCTATCCAAACACTCTTAGTTACTAATTTGTTGTATTAAATAATAAAGGTCAGTTTTAACAAGAATCACAAACACCCCCTTAGTATATTTATATATATGGCTAGATGTATGATAAGAAGCTTATGCTGTTGTTTATGGTGATGCAGAAGCTACAAAAATGCTTTTGTGTGGAATGATCTCTGCGAAGACGACTTAATCGTCCCTGCTCATGGAAATGAGTATGTTCTCAAAGGCTCTGAGCTATTTGGAGACTATAATTCAGGTATGAAGTTATAGAAATTGGTATAATTTTACAAGTATGTTGTGTTAGGGGGTGTTTCGGATTGGATATTTCAAAGTGCTTCTTTTTAAGTGTTCAATAGAACTAGAATAAGTAGATAAGCAGTTTTTTTCCCAAACACTCAAAACTGCTGCTTAAAAAGGAGCAAATAAGCACTCAAGTTAGCAAATAAGTACTACTTCTGTCCCAAAATATAAGTCCAGTTTGACTTTTTGCATTGAACTTTGACCTTAAATATTTTTGTATTATATAATACTTGATGTAAAATATATAAATAGGTTGATGTAAAATATATAAATGTATTTTCATTTGGTATAATTTTCATCAAGTGTTTATATAATATAAACAAAAATATTTAATGTCAAAATTCGATTCAAAAAGTCAAATTGGACTTATATTTTGGGACGGAGGGAGTACATCGTATTCTGATAATAAATTAATCTTTGTAAGAACACTGAACATTTGAAAATAACGAACTGTTTTTAGGTTGTATTGTGCCTGCTAAAAACCTACAACTGCAAAATGTAGAACAATTGAGGGAACCACAATCCACGATAACTCAAGATGATAGTTCATCTTTTACAAGCTCATCTGGCGTGTCGCCAGAATCTAAAGGTGGGAAACTAGTAGTACGTGATAGTTGCCCTAGCCTGACAAAATACAAGATTTACAAGAGTACAAACGGTCTCGCCGATGCTTCCACACAAACTGAAGAACTTGTAAAAGAAAAAGGAGCTCGAAAAACTTGCAAAAGGAGTCTCTCAATTGATAGTGGACCGGTGGAATCAATAACCAATGACTCACCTCCGTCTTCATCCGGTACATGCTCGTCTGTCAGCAAGACCGACACTTTGGAGTCTCTGATGAAAGCTGATGGTGGTAAACTGAACATCTCTGAAAGACTCATAGAAGAAGAAGTCAAAGAAAATGAAGAAGATAAAGTTCCATCCAACGCAAAGCTCAGCGCTGCCAATATGTTATTACAATTGTTCTCATGTGGGTCGATTTCAGCAGAAGATGATGAATACTTTGGTCGACCTTCGTCTTGCAGTTCGAGGTCCTTAGGTTCAAGATATCCATCACGTCTACTTTCATCGTCTATAAGGTTTGGGGAGCTTGACTTCTTGTCACAAACTAGTGGTTTTATGGGTATAAAATCGGAAGATAAGCAATACTTCAGCGGGAGTTTGGTGGAGACCAAATCAATGAAGGAGGAAGAAGGCGTTAGTAGTCTAAAACGATCTTCTTCTTACAATGCTAATAGGTATGCCCGTATCCTTTGTCATATGTTTTCTTATGTAAAATACCAACGTACATTTTCATTTGTCATGTTTTAGTCCTTATGATACGTAGAATTGATTTTCTAATGCAGGAACAATAAGTATGATTCAGCACTGACCCGTACAAAGTGCATACCAAGATCGATCAAGGCTTCACTAAGCAAACATCCAAGAAGCGTATCAATGAGACTCTCTGATGCTGCCCGTTCACATATTCTATCACCTTGCTCATCCAGCCATGGTAGCAAGAGAATGACAGTAGCATGCTCACCCAAAAAGCCATCTAAGCGAACAGAATGTTTCACAGACAATAAGGAAAACGTTCTCAAAATCGACGAAAGGTAAGTTATAACATGTTTTACTTCTAGACTTCTATGGAATCTTTGGTTAATAAAAGTTGTTTGAAATGTTTTTGGTTTCATTTCAGCAGGCTTGCTTCAGGAGCTCGAGTGATCATCCACTTGGAAGCACCATGTGACAGCAAAGGTTTATAGTCAGTGTGCGTGTGCTCAATCTTGGTCGTTGCAGTGCTTATAGACCAACTTAGTTAACTAGTCAATGGAGCATTTGGTAAATGATGTCTCGGTTCTTTTTACAACATTATGGAATAATTGTAGCCTTTCTGATTTTGATATCATATTTTCCATTGGTTCTTTTCACACATTGCACATATATGTGTTATGTCGGCATTGCAGTTAGACATCTTATTCGGATGGCGAGAGTTCTTATGCATCCATACTATTTCGAGGCATCGAAAATATGGAAAAGTGACAGTCTTGTGTAGTTGTGTTCAAATTATGTAGTTGCATTGACTATGTCATTGTATGAAGTGGTTGGATATGTTTTACTAATTTTTCAAAACTTGTGACCTTTTGGAGTGAAGTCAAATGTCACTATGCCAACAAAACTGTTGAATTAATTGGCAAATTTCTACTTTTCAATTGCTTTCCAAGTCATTTGACTAGGCAAAGTCAAACTTCAAAAAGTTTTGCTTTTTGGCTTTTGAATTTCAGAACAAACTATTGGTTCATTTCCCATGTTTAAAGCACACAGTGAGTCAGATGAATCTATGACCACTGAAAGTAATTAATACCATATGAAGGTATGTGAAATGTGTCATTCAGTTTTTGAAATTCAAAATTTTGGACAACCTATAGAATTAAGGCAATTGGTACTATTGGGTAGAAGGACTAGTGTAGTATTGGGTACTTGAATAAGCTTCACAAATATTAATGCCATTCTCTCTGTCTATGAAGTACCAAACAGATTGAGGGAGGAAAGATGTCTTTCCGGACCTTCTTCAAAAATCCTCATTCACCGGTGAACTAGACGTTTGCGATGGAGTAGTGATACCACAAGTCAATGCTCCAACGGCGATGTCTTTCCAAACCTTGATTACAATGACTGCTCGCTAGAACCAAAAATTCTTTCAAACACTTAAAAATTTGATATACATTCAACTTGATTAAACACTTAAAAACTTGATCTTCCACCAACTATAACCAACTTGACTTGAGATTGAAATCGCTTGTAAACCTTGAAGAGTCATGATCATCGAAAAGCACAAGGAGGGGGGTGAATTCTTAGTTCAACTCGGAAGTACTTTCATTTACTTGTGTGCACCTAATTGTTAAATTGTGTAGGTATTCAATTACAAACACTGATTTTTGTTGTTTCTTAGTACGTAGTAATTAACTTTACAGCATAGTTGTATCATCTTTCTGTAATCAAAAGATATTAACGTAAATAGCCATCATGGTATTTGCTGTTTGCTCATATTTTCAGATCGGAATTGCTAAACATAATTTTTAGTAATATCTAACTAGTAATTGGGTTTTCAACGAGATTATGCTAAAAGACATGTTTTAAGTACTTTAAGGTAAAGTTTACAACTAGAAAACATGACCTTAACGACTAAGACATACATGGATTAATACCCCGGTTATATCCTTCATTGATCAAGATGAGCAAAAATGACTCTAAACATCTGCTCAACCATCAAAATGGCACATTTTGCTTCTTTGCACATGATTGCCTTTTTGCCGATAAATGCTTTGAGTTCTTCATGATTAGCACAGTTACAACACTTTCCGGTGTCTAATGAACAACCTCTTCAGAAATCGGTGATTTGCATGATGATGACGAAGGACCTCCTCATATTTGTCTTGTATTGTAAGACTTGCATTTTTCACATTTATGCCCAATTATATGGAACTGGACGTTTGATATTTTCTCACAGTCATTGCATAGTATCCGCACCTGATTCATAAACAAACACGAAACACAGTTTCATTTTCCTTACAGTTCTTGAATTATGCGAACAGACTGTTTGGTAGCATGTGTTTTAATCAGAATGAAATCTTACCCTTTTGTTTTTAAATTTTTGCGGCATAGGAGTTGCTTCAATCTATAAATATGTACAGCAAGTAACAAATGTTAAATGAAATTATAAGATGTTCTTTAAGTGCCACAATCGGATGGAAAAAGGTTTAGGCTTTGCCTACACGCACCTCATGATCAAGCTTTTCCCAAACATCTGATAAGTCACATATAGACTTCGAGCAAACAGGGCAAGAATACCTGTGACATCATCAAGAAACTTCAGTTCTATTCATTTATGACAAGAATTACAGATCTAAATGCGATCCATTATCACTGTAACATTGAGTTTTACCTGTGATGTTGTTCCATCTCTTTTAGGCAAGCCAAATGCATTGTATGGCCACATGGTAATATGCTAAGGTCCTTCAATGTATCAAACAAAAACTGCAAATCGAATACAACTGTGTCATTCTTAAAGTAATGAAAATCGTTTTTGCTTAGTGATGCAGGAAAATAGTGCGTCATGATACCTCAGAGCAAATCGGACAGTCATGGTGCATTGCTCTTTCCACACATACATGTGTATCTTTTATCTTTTTCGAATAGCAACATCCTACAACAATTATCACACGAATCCCTAAAAGTTAAGTGCTTTGAACAAAAATCTAGCGTTATATAAGATTTTTCATCTTGTTATTTACCACATTTGTCACAATGAAAAAAATTCTCCTCGCCACCCGTTCTACATATGCCACATTGATCACAATGATACTGATTCTTCGAGACCTGGATATTCATCAATGATTTAAGAATGTGTTTAATTCAGAAAATAATCGTGAAAGTACAAATCAAGAATCTTACATCATCGTCAAAGAATTTGCATTTTTGACAGAAGTAATTTCCCATACAAACGCCACAGTTTATGCAATTTTGCTGAACCTGATAGAAGTAAGCAATGTTCAACTACAAATTATGCAAATCTAATGAATTAGATTTTCTAAGTTGTAATATATTAAGTTTAGCTAATAGACTCACATCTTGTTCGGTGTTGCAACGAGTACATATGACCTTTTTAACTTCATGCCGAGGAACATCATGCCGATGACGAGGGTCAATGTCAAGGGAGTTCTGATTTATTGAACAAAGAAGGTTAATTAGCAGCTTAAAGATCCACAATCATTACATGAATGGATACCCGAGTTACTTCATGATCAAATCATTAAGAATATACCTTAGCTTCGTTATGACAGTGGCGGCAATCGAAAATTTCATCACAACATGGTGTCTTGATCTTGCACCTCCTTTTATAATGTGTGCAACTAAACAACCAAAAATAAAAAGTATAAATCCCTCATGATTTTTTTTTCCTGCTTTGTGATTAGGGGGTATTTGGATGGGCATTTGAACTTATTTGCAACTACAATCAGCTAGGAATGTTTATATGAATACAAGTATGATCATGAGTTTCCGATATTGAAGAAAGCAAACTGTCTAAACTTTCAATAGTAGTGATTATCGAAATAGATGTAAAATCAGTTAAAGATATATTAATATGATCAATATAATCAGATTTGTAAAACACTATTTTTTAAGATTATTGTGAAATTAGTTCAGTTATTACTAGCTTTACTATACAGATTCAACTTTTTCACTCTCAATGATCATTGACCGGCTCCTTCACCAAATCAAGCACCAAGTGACCAAACAGCCATAGTGGTGACCAACAACCAACCACAAACAAGGCCCCACAATACGCTCACACACACAAAAACAAATAAAACTGGTTCGGTTATTGAGGTGACCAAATAACCTCCAAAACTTGGTCATGACGCGTCACCGGGGATGGCCGTAACAATGGTTGACACGTCGTTGGCTTGTTTCACATGTGATATAAGAACCAATTATGGGTAGTCTCAGAACACATTCAAACTAGCTTAATTATCAGGAATCACTTCTAATGTTTTAGAAGGTGATTGAGATTAATTTATCTGTTTATCGCTTTTTGAAATAAGCAACTCTAAAATGCCTCTTTATAATATCTCATATCACTCACAAATAATCATATAAGAGGTGTTGAGCTTACTTATCTACATGCTTATCTGCGTATTTTAGAGTAAATAAGCACACCCTAAAAGGGTGTTTGGGATTGCTTATTTAAGTGCTTATATGCTTATTTATAAGAAGATAAGCAGTTTTTTTAAGTGTTTGGTAAAAAATAAGCATTTAAATAAGCAAACATATAATCACTTTAAAACAAGCAATGATCTCATCCACCCTATCTGTTATCAGTCCCTAACAGTCTAAAACTGCTTATTTGCTAATGAAAACACATTAATAAATCTATGATCATAACATTTGCATTGGATAAATAAAGGTACAAGTACTAAAAACATAACAAACCAAAATGAAAACTAAAAAAAAACATACCCAAAATTGCCTTCATCTGTATCAGCCACTTCTAAATGTACAACATTTTCTTGGTGCTCCATTACTAACTATAAAAAATGTTACAAACCAATAAAACAAGCACAAAATAATATTTACACACACATAAGTTATTTGAACTATTTATATGTGTCACAAATATTTAACCTTACAAATACAGCTAGGAAACTTATAATGGTTTGATATCAAAAGTTAAAAGCTGGGAATTAGCTAAGAACTGATAATGTACGCGTTTAACACACCTTGATATGCAACTTGTATGTTCAGAAAAGACACAGATATTTTTGACTCTGATGGCTATAAAATGGTTTTGTCAATATTATTATGTGCTAGCATACAAAATCCACTTGTACACGTTTTTTTTATTGTTGTTATCTACACGCGTTGATTTTCTTGACATGGCAAAAATTAAAGAAATTCTTAAAAATGGAGATATGTTAGATATCATAATACGAGTCTACGTGTAAAAAAATATATTAAAAATGAAATGTGACATCAAATAATATTAGTGTCCTCGCAATAATTATCTATCATAGATGTGACACACATAATTTGAAAACGAGGTATATACCATGGGCGCTTCGCAGCTGGATTGTATACAAGAAACATTTTACGAAGTTATCATTGAGATTTGTTAAAAGTTTTTATTGTTAAACTTTATTCATCCTAGTTGTCATTCTTATCCTATTAGTTGTCAATTAACGGATAATTATCTATTTACTCAAAATAGCTTTTTTAATCCCCTATATGTATCATTCTCTATTGTATGAAATGCAATGAACAAGTTCTACACTGTATATCATTATCTCACTAATCAACATTTATTAGGTATAAAGCCGGGTTGAGCATGGGGCAGTTTGGGGTGGTTTATTGTTAAAACCAAACCTCGAACCAAAAGTTTGGTTTTAAGTTTTTTAAAACCAACTCTACACTAAAAGTTTGGTTTGGTTTTTTCGGTTTTTGATATTTTGCGGTTCGGTTTTTGATTTTTTTGGTTTTTTATTGGAGGGCCATATTTTCAACAAGTTTCACCGCATGAATTTAAATAAAGTTATTTAAAAGATAAATATTTCTAAAAGAGTTAAATACAACTATTATGATATCACAGTCGTCTCATGGTTTTTTGAGACTTAAAGTAAAAATATGAAATGAAACATTTTCGGTAATATTTTTTTGTTATTAATTAAATCATATAAAGGACTTGTCAACAACTAGTTATATCACAAATTTGGTATGTATACTTTGGTTTATCCGGTTTGTTGCCTGCTGTTGAAGATGTGTTTCCGCTTGCTGTCGAATGTCTTCATAAACAATTATTTATTTGCTTTAATTTATTGTTTATTAGCTTTTCAACCCCAGTCCTAGCTTTCGCGATTTCGTCGCTCGGACTGCGGGGGAGTATTAGAGTATAGAAATAAAGCCCAAGCTCGTTTGTGAGATTGGGTCCATTAGGGTTTTGTTATGCCATGCACTCTATAAATATCGTATCAATAAAACATATCACCTTAGGGCTTAGGGGTTTTCAATCATCTAACATGGTTTTGGATCGGGTCTGATCCTCAGACCTAGGTGGCTACGTTGAGCCGCTTTCCCTAAACCACCTTGTCAAACATTGATCCTCCATTAAACAATACCTATTCTTAAACCCTAATTTTCTTTTCCACCGATCAAAAATAATAAAACACAAACCAGTGACCACACTTTGTAGTTACTGGATTCGTTCAATATGTGTTCCGTTTCTTTTTTGTTTTTGATTTCAGTGGATTAAAACTACACCCTTAAACCTTTAAACAATTGATCCACAATTAATAATCATGGAGGCAAGGTTGTCCGCAAAGATTTTATGGCTAAGTTCTACCTCTTCCTCAATGATTAGTGATTTGTGTTAAGGTCCCAAACCCACACAACGGTAATTTGTGTTGGTCACAAATCCACACAACGGTGATTTGTGTTGGTGGTTTGTGTTAAGGTGACAAATTCACACGATCATTTATTGTTGGTGATTTATATTTCTTTTATTGTTAAAAAAAAAAGGAAAAAGAAAAGAATATATTATGAAGTACAAATTTAGTACAAAATCTTTTTTTAGGTCCCAACCATGGTCAACTTTTAACTCAATCTCTAAAATGGTCATGCGCGATTACTCAACTCCGCAACTCCACCCATAACACAACACGTGTCCATATGTTGGGGCCCACATTAACTCTCACAATTAGCTACTCAACCGGCGGCTGAATTGACTGGACAACTTTATTGGGAAGGTAACATAATATTACTTTATTATTTCCTTTGATTTTGGAGAGATTCTTTTTTGTTTATATGCTTTTACTATTATTATTATTGTTGTTGTTGTTGATTTGTGTTTGACTACAAAATCTTAAAGTTAAAAATTTTAAAATCTAATTATATAAATTCAGATATATAAGTGTATAAATTTAATCTATACTTTTAGAAAAGAACTGAATTTTTACTATTACAATTAATTATATTATATTTGTACTTTTTTACTTTTAAGAATAAATTGATCGTAATTTCGTATATGCATTATATTATAAATATCAAATAAAACGTACAAAATTTATTATGAAACATATACATGCAAGATTGTACATATAGCATAATCAAAACCCAAATGATTTAATGTAAAATATTATTTGATAATTTACTATTTAAAATCCTCACAAATACATACGTATACATATGAAAAAGGTGTAAAATTTATTCTTCATGATATGCTTTTTCTTTATAAACTACGTTGTACTACTTCAGAAGCCACATTTTCTCCGATTACACAATTTTTCATAATTTTATGAAGTTAGCAAATATTACATGGACTTTAAATTGAAGAAAAAAAACACTATTCATCGTTATTGTTTTTGAACTAAGTTGATCTCATTTAACCCATGTATACATGGATTATAAACAAGAAACGTTTATATGAATATTAAAAACTTTGCCAGTAGTAATCGAGTTCCAAGCATCAATTATTTCGATTATATAATCAAAACAAACACATATTCTCAATCCTTCCATTTTAGACTTCTAGTTACTCACCATTTTTCAATGTGTCTTTTTTCTTTCCGGAGGTATTTTGCATGCGGATAAATGTAAGTCGAGTAGCCGTCGGTTGAGTAGTCGTCGGTTGAGTAATTTTGGTAGTTATGTGGGCCCATAAAAAGTAACTAACTATACTTGTATATGGACACGTGACGCATTTTGGATAGAGCTACGGAGTTGAGTAGTCGCGCATGACCATTTTTGAGATTGAGTAAAAACTTGACCATGATGGGGACCTCAAAAAAGATTTTGGTTTATTTTTGTACTTACCTCATATATTTATTGTTTGTTTTCTCTTTCAATCCGAGCTCTCACGATTTCCCCGCTCGAATTGCGGGGGAGTATTAGATGGCCCAAGCTCAGTTTGTAGGCTTAGGGTTTATTAGAGTTTATGCTATGTATATTATAAATAGCGAATCAATAAAAGAGATACCCAAGGGGAATTATGTAGTTTAACATACTAGTTATAATACCTGTGCACGCACAAGATTTTTAAAATTTTGTTTTGATTATTATTATTACCGGTAATAAATGAATCACTTAACATGCTTCAATTGGTTTTACTTTGTGGACTAAAAATCCAAAATCATGTGTATATATGTTATAATCTACCTATTATTTTAGGAGAATGCTTTTAGATTAAAAATTATATTTTATTATTCAAGCAAAATCACATTATGATACTTGACTTGCATGAGATGTTAATGATATATGCTTTTAGTTTTGCAAACTCATGTGAAATTTTTGATGTGTTGTGGTATTTCTTTTACTTATATTTTCGTTAAATTATGTAGCATATTTAGATATATTTGAAGAATGATTCATTTCCTTGATTATGAATAACAATCATACGATATTTACTAATGTACCTTTTTGTTTGAAAATTTGTATTTTCATAAGTTTGTGCTATTTACTTCTCATGTTTGATAAAAAATTACCTAATTAGCATAGATGCTTAAACTAAAGCTTCTGTATTACATAAAGAGAAAAAAAAAGATGTAATGGGTAGAACTCAAATTTAATCTTACGTTTATGTATAATGCATAAAAATAATTTGTCTCTGAGACCGAACTATATAAGGAAATTATAATTACTTGTATAAGTAAATTATAAATGCATGAAAAAAATGACAAAGAGTACACTCGCAAGTCTTATAGGATTGTTCGAATCCTTACCGACCTTTCACTTTAGTGCAACTTTCTTTACAATTGGCCTAAATCATCAAGGTAAAAGACACCCATATTTTAGACCGTTGGTTGATACCCATAGTGTTATCAATGACATCAAACACCTGCTAAGTTTCATTAACTAATTCAAATACACATGTTAAGAATTCCTACCATAAAATTCCCCATATAAGCACTAAAGTACATATTTGGTACATTAAAATACATTCATGTATTATCTAAATCAGGAGCTCAACTTAATTATACATTCGCATATTTACCAAATTTTGTAATTTTAAAGGATAAAAGTCTGAAATCTAATACTAATACTCATGTAATTTTAAACAAAGTTAATATTATATCGAGTATGAAGGGGTCAAGCGGTTCGGGTTTTCGGTCGGTTCCTGTTCACCTTCGCCCTCATAGTCCATTAGTGGGTAGGGTGGTAAACTAAGAGGCCGCCGACCTCCTCTTCAGACGTGTCTTCGACAACCTGCCGGTTCTTCAGTGTTCGCTTTTGGGGGCGGGAGTGCTTGGTCGCTGGGCTTTCTTTTTCCTCAATCAATTCGGTTGTGTCAGCCGGTCTAACATTTTGTTATGGGCTGGCTTGGCTGGACAACGCACTCGTTTTGTCCGGATCAAACTCTCTCCAAAGCAGGTAGGTGAGAAGGGCTCGGCTCCATGCAGGTCTTTCACCAACGGCAAAGTTAATAAAGTGTAAAGGGTTATTAGTGTTTTTTCTAAAGTTATTAAAAACATGAAAACTTGTAATTTTATACTTAGCTCTACATAATTTACTTAGAATTCAACCACTAAAGTTTTATTAATTACTTGATTTTTTTAAGTTTTTGTTTTCATAAATTTGATACTTATATTTTTATGCATTTTTTTTCTTAACCAAATTTCTTCACCAAATTTATTAAGTTTGACCAAAATCAATTTAATTTTGACTTTCTATTGACCAATCATGTTGCTTGATTTCTCTTATGTGGCAAAATAGAGCTCTCCTATTGGTCTATTTTTTAATAAGAAAGATTTTGCAAAATCACTCCGAAATGATGTAATTCTTTTATTATATAAAAAGATAAAGAACTATATCCTTATCTATCCACTTTAATAACAAAACGTGGTACCTTATATATATATATATATATATATATATATATATATATATATATATATATATATATATATATATATTGGCTACAATTATTGTAGCCAACTAGCTACAATCCTTAATTAAAATTACATAAGAAAGGATTCAGGACCCACAAAAATAAATCAGGGTCTCACAAGTAGACTCAGGGACCCACAGAATGTAGAACAAAATTGTAAGGAGTTAGCTACAAAAAATTGTAGCTAATGTATTATATATATATATATATATATATATATATATATATATATATATATATATACACACACACACACACACACACACACACATATATATGAAAATGTGGCGCGCCCTAGCATAGAACCTGGTGCGCAAAGATAATATTTTGTGCTCCAAATACACTTTTAAACATCCTATTATTTTTATTAATTAATTTCGGAGCGCAAATTCATTTTTTGCACTCCAATCTCACGTGTTGGTTTATTAATGGTTTAGGAATAAATAAAAATTGGTGGCGCGCAAATTTGTATTTAGAATGCCATGTCAAGAAGTTGAACGCAAAATGGTAAGTGCTCCGCACGCCAAAAGTGACAAATACGAAAAACGATTCAAATACAACCCTTACTGATAATACCCTACTAAATACGTTTGGAACCCTAATTTTGACTTTAATTTATGTATGATTGGTTTTTATTATATTTTTGGACCTATATAAAAGATAGTTGAAACAATGATAGTACAATGACACAATATAGTTTAAGGTAATGTTAGTCGGCACATATCTTAAGGGATGGTAAGAGGAATGGTTCGAAAATGTTTACATAGATATCTTAATTAGCTCGCTCTCACCAAATAACATGAGAAAAAAAAACTTTCCTATATGGTCACATAAAAGTATTTACTACGTATTTATTTATTTGTTTTGGGAAGATATCAATTAAGTAGACAAATATGTAAGAAATCTAAAATGACTTCATAAATAAGAATTTCTCAAATTTTAAGATAGAGGATGTTAGTACATAAAAAAGTGGTAAATGAAGTTTTTAAATTATAAGTTTTTATAATTTTTTAATGCACAATAAATGAAAGTTTAATGCACAAAAAAATTGATGCAAGAAAATTTCAACTTGTTATATTTTGATGCACAATAAAATTTTGATACATATACTTAAAAAAATTTGATGTAAAAACGAATTTTTGATGCAAAAAATGTCGATTTACAAAATTTTAATGCGCAAAAGTATTTTTACAATCTCTTTCCATTAAAACTATACACTCATAGAAAAACTTATTTCACAACTTTTTTATCCATCAACGACCCTATTTTATGAATTTTAAAAACTATATATTCTTTATATCTTTTTTACGCTTTTTACGAATATATATTTTTTTTATCATTCTACTGTAATACGCATACAAAAATCCTTGTTTGCCGACATCTCGTTGTGATACGTGTAAGCTTTTTGGTCATACACTGCTTGATTGTCCTAAATCTCTTGCACCTCCTACTCAGCCTAAACAGAGTGTTAATTACGGTTTTCAAACTGTCGATAACAAGAATAAAGGTAAGAATGGTGGTCACAGTGCTTCGGGTAAATGAGGTGTTGAGACAACATGATCAAGATCTCTTTATGTTTTAATGATGACAAATAAACAATCGAAACACATAAAATAACAAACGTTAGCCAAAATTCCCCGAATCACAAGTCTGCTGCTAGCGCGCCACCCACGCGTCAACGCGTGGGTAACGCGCCAGGCGTCTATGAATTTTGGGATGAATTTTGAAAGTTGGCTTTCCCCTTACCCGGTAAATGTGGATCTTTCAATACATGTATGAATATGTTATGTGCTTAATTGAGAACACTCGAAACGAGTTTTGGGATTAGAGAGATCCAACTTTTAAAGCACCCATTTACGGGAAAACGCCAACTCATGTTTTCTAACTATCGCCTCTAGCCAAGGTTTTTCTAAGCTTAGGGAGCTTATATACATCACGTAACATCATGTGAAAGCATTCATATGCTCATATCCCGTGCTTACGTCTTCTCTAATTACGTAACAGGTTTACTCCCTTATTGGTCAAACAAAGTCGAAGGTCACTTTGCGTAAACGCATCCTTTCCTACTTGGGTTATGCTTTACATCAAGGCAAAGCACTTAACTTGTTTGAACCAAAGTATTAGTTGAGAACGCCGAGTCGTGGAAAGTCACGAGATATGAAACTATGGATTCTCGACGTTGTGTTACTTGAACTTATAAGTAACTTATGTTTTTCTCAACTTATAATCTTAATTGTCTAAAGTTTTTCTTCCTAATGACAATTAGATTATGCCTTAATCTTTCTCTTAATCTCATTTTTACAAAAAGACAAATACCCCACACCCACGCACAATATTCCTTCTCCATATACAATCTTTGTACACACACATATACATACCTTGTACATTTGTACACACACTTCTCTACACACACTTGATTTCAAATTTACACACACTACTCATAACTATCTCCTCTCTACACACAATAGCCAACTCACCATATCCAATCATATCCAAATCATATATTTTCTTACACAATCCTTTACAACATCACATCTCTTACACAATCTCTTATATTCCTTACACACTCTACATCTCAACCATCCATTCCTTTACAACATATCCCAACCATCCATATTCAACACATGAGATTTAATTTAAATTTCAAAAGAGGCTCCATTTGATCCTAGCCATCCATTTCAAATAAACACATCTCAACCCTCCATATTTCCCACATGCCAAATAATTTGAAAACCAAAGGAGGCTCCTTTGATCTCCACCATCCAATTCAAACCATCTCATCTCAACCCTCCATCTCATTCTTTCCCCCCCAAGCAAAGCATATTCCTTTGGAATATCCCTTCTTAACCTTTCTTATCTAACCATGGTCAACTTCTAAACCTTTAACCCAACCTTGGTTATATCTTAACCCTTCCCTTGAGGAATATCCCATGACATATTCTCTTCTCTATTATGCCATGTGAGGAATACCATTTTTACCCCTACCAAATTACTATTTCTACTCTTCTACCCTTGGTATTTGGTTTTCTTATAAACACTTCACAAAACATTTTCTAATTAGCAATTTGAGTTGGTAAACCTTAGATTGATTAATGTTAAGGTTTAGTGTGAATTACAATTAGGGGTTTAGCAAGGATAGGTATTTACAAGGACCAACACCCAAGCCTTGGGAAAACTTGAGACAGAGTCCTGGCGCGCTGCCCGCGCGTTGACGCGCGGGTGACGCGCCGGCCTCGGGAAAATTTTCCCAAGTTTGGGTCTTGGCCTATAAATACCCCCTTGCCTCTTGTATTCCTCACCCTTGCCATTATTCTTTCTCTCTACATTCTTTCTCTCTAAACACACTTAAATCTCTCTATATCTAATCTTGTGTTCTTGATTTTCACTCTAACATCTTTGAAAGAACACATCTCCTTGCAAGGGAAGAATCACAAGAACTTAATCCACTCTTGTGATTGTGTCGAGGGTCTTCTTCCTTATACCCTTTCTATTACAATCGAGTCTCTAGGTTAGGTTAGGGCTTGGTTGAACAAACACTTATTCATTCATTCAATTGTTTGTAAGGGAAGTCTCGTGTCTTGGTGACCAAGCCTAGATCATTGGGGATCTAGTTGAGGTTTGATACTTCCGTCGGGAAGTCTTGGTAGTGGTCTTGGTGACCCTTAGGTGAAGTCGAATCGTGAGATTCTTTTGGGTGGTTTCCGAGGGCGGAATACCGTGGGAGTAACTCCTTCTTTGTGAGCATCAATATTGGTGAATATCGGTGGAGTGAATTGTAACGGTTTGTAGTCCACCGAAAGGATTATACTAGTGAATAGTATCGTGTCGTGGATTCGCAACTGGACGTACGGATGGTATAAACCCCCCATCCCGAACCAGTATATATCGTGGTGTTCTTTACTAGCTTTATATACTTGTGATTGTGTTTGTGGTTGTTCCTACTTAGACCACTTGGTTGTCTTCGTGGCTTAAATTTTTTAAACGCTCTTAAAAGCCGAAGAAACCGTATTCACCCCCCTCTACGGTTCTACAGGAGGTTTTACTAAACCTGTTATGGGTCCTAAGTTTAGGTATCAACCTAAAGCGCCTCCTCCTGAACCCAAGAAGGTGGATACTACAAAGAAGAAGGCCGCTGATGTGGCTAGTATGAGTGATACGAAGATTGCTACATCAAACCAGTTTGATGCCCTTCATATGGATGATACTGATGACTTTGGTATTCCTACCAATGAAGTGACTAAGGATGTGAATTCTGGTATTCCAAAGGAAGCTAAGGAGGACGGGTCTTTAGAGACGGGCAATGCATCACAAGAACCGCTTGTGAGTGATTCAATGGGAACAAAGGAGGTTGGTTCTACTCTTATAGTTGAGAAAATTGGGGAGCTTGAAAAGCTACTTATTGATGGGAAAGCTACTCTTGTGGATGATGATGGTCATCCTATTAAAAAGGTTGATTATCCGAGGTCTACTTCTTCTACTAAGAGGGTTAACTCATTCTCTAAGGTGAGAGATTGTTGTTTCAGACAGTGATGAAGAGAAGGTTGTGAATACTTTTGATGAGTCCATTAACTTATTGGGCGGTGGTCATGATCGTGAAGATGATTATGATGACTATGAATTTGATGATTATGCGGATCAGGTCTACGATCTTTCAGGGAATCTGGATGCTTTATATGACACGTATGGTATCAAGCTCCAAGGTCTTGGTAGAAAGTAATTTTGTTTTCATAGGAGTCTAATGGTATCTTTTAAGTAGTGGTTTTTTCTTATCTAGAAAATTGGAAGTATCTTGTTATGTAAGCTTTTTCGCCTATGTAACAGGCTGAGATATGAGATTCACCCATATCCTTTGTACTTAATTGTTTTTTGGAGTAATATATTTACCGGGTCTTTTGACCTTTTACCCAAAATAGCTTGTTGGTGCTATCTTATTTCATACTTGCTAATGAGTTCACTTCACTCATTATATTACATCATTATACATATATTTAAACCACACACTAAACGTCGCCGTTTCTGGTACTAAATGTCGACGTTTTAGTCGCTGGGTTTCCCGCCAAAAAATGTGGGCTTATAGGCCCACCTTCGTTAGCCTGTTTATGGTTTAGGTTCGTTGCCCTTTAACCCAATCCCGGGGTAAACCTAGAACATTCCGCTAATTCTACATACACATACACATACACAGGCTCATATCATATCATCAAAAACCATCATCAATATCCAGCCATCGCGCATCGGAACCAACGAGGCAGAGGTGAATGATCGGGGATAGGATGTGCTGCCAGGAAGTGAGCCGAGGTCTAGATTATAAAATCGATGGAGGTATGTGGTTTTATAAGAAAAAGCTTATTTCAATTATACCTTAATTTTTTTTAAGGAAATTTATAGTCGCTCTAATTTTTGTTTTTGGGTTTCATTTGTTGTTTGTTACTATCAATTATAGATGTAAGCAGTGGAAGAAAGAACCCACATGATTGCCAGTTACTGAAATATGTGGTCAGGTGTGAGGCGTAATAGAAATTGTAAGGTGTTTTAATGTTAATTTTCCTGCGTTATTAGGATTGTTTTTGTTTATATGCTGTGAATTTGATATATTTGTAGCCATGTTGATTTTATGACTATTTGAATTATATGTTGTAAAAACGATGTTTGTATAACTGTGAAATAGTTAAAAAAAGGCTGTTAGTGAGTGTTTTGATTAGCTTATTTCTTGGGTTTATGCCATTTTTTTAGTTGGGAAAACTTATAAGTTTAGTTTTGTGTTTGATTGATGAAGCTTACTTTTTGCGGCTTATGGACTTATGTAAATTTTTGGCGCAGAATGCCATGAATAGATAAACAGGGCAGGAAGTAGTGAGACAAGCCTAATAAACAGTTTGGTCGTTGATCATTGTCGTAGAAACCAGCAGTTGATGACATTAAATGGAGGCAAAAGTGGGAAATGATAATTTCGTGCAGCCTGCCCTGCAGGTTAGTGTCCTTATTTTGTATGATTCGTGGAACTATTATATTTTTACACTACTTTACATATGTGTGTGTGTGATGGTTTTTGTTATATAAGAAATTTAAATTTGCTGCATATAGGGTTGTCTATGGAAGCAATCTTTCACATCATTTGTTAATTTACCGGATCAGATATGCCAGATGTCGGAGTCGTGCTCAACTTGGGTTCTATTAATGGTAACTGGGTGGGTATCGGGGAAGTTCCTGCTAGCTTGGGTGTGTTTATGGATGTGGATGATGGGTCACAGTCTGTAAGTGTGACCTTTGAGAGGCCTTCAACCAGGACTGCTATTATTGCTGCTTCTACGAGATCTTCGAACGGTATTACTATTAATGAACCTAATTTGTGCCGTGGTCGGTCTCTGGTGGCTGTAGTCGTTGCCAGGAAGGGAAAGAGGAAGGTGGGCGACGTGCCAACATCCTTTGACAATGGTAGTGTACATTCCTTTTTCATGCTTCGTTGTACGTATGTATACTACTTCTTTGTGCCGTTTGTCTTATCCTTTTTGTTTCCAGATTATGATGCCATGGAAGGTCGCGTTTCCGATACTCCCATGGTTGGTGACTGCGTTGCAGATTTCTATTCAGTTTCTTGCACTCACATCGCCGGTATTTTCTAACAAATATCTTTCATTTATACATGTATGTTTCCAACTGAAATAGCTAAACATACACACAGTAAAATAATTTTTTTCTAACGTATCAGTTTTGCTGTTGTACATAACCATTTCAGATGAGTGTAACAATGTTTGTTGTTCCATATTGTGATTTGGTTTTCGACGTTGTTGTTCCAGCTGATGTTGGAGGCAGGAGCAGTACTTCTTCCTTTCCTGTTGTGAATGCAGGTCTGTTATTTAATGTTTGGATATGTGTCATTCCTGTTATTGGCTTACGCGTTTTTGCTTTTAATGGCTGCAATATTGTTCTTCTTTTTTATAGATGTGGTGGTTGATACTGATACACATGACAGTTTTCGGTCTGCCCGTCCAACTCCAGCAACTAATTGTCCATCTGTTTCTCCCGACTTTGGTCTGCATACTCAAATGCCTAGCGTCAGGCCTTCGGCCGTTCTAAGGCCGCAAGAAAACGTAGGTATCTGTTGTTCAACTTTTACCTTTTTTTTTATATTTGCTGTTTTTACTTTTTTTTCCTTTTTCTTTTTTTTTGAAATAATTAAATCGTGTGGCTAATAAGCCTTTGTGATGTGTGTTAATAGGCTGGCTATGCATGAAGAATCATGAAGCAGACGTAATGTAGATGATGATGTTCATGACGGTGCTGTCACTACCTATCTTCTTGATCGTGATGCGACAACACGGGCAAAGGTTTGTTTTTTTAAATGGTTTCATCGATATACTACATAGATGTTTGTTGGCATATGTCTAATACTCACTCTTATTTGTACCAAGGTTCTTAGCAGCACAGTATAACAAAAGAAGAAGGAAAAAGCTGGCAAGTGAGATGTGCCTCCCCAACGTAAGGAAAACTATTGAACACGCGACTGTGCCTCGACGAGTATATACATACCAAGCTAAAGGTAATTATGTTTACATTTATATCTTCTGCAACTTAGATTTAAAACTTGGTTATATGGATAAAGACAATTTTAGATATACCTTATTTTGTAGGCTAATGGCAACCGGTAGCGGCTCCGCAACATCCAGGAACAGAAAGCAATGACTGAAGAAGCAGACACGCCTTCGTAACACGAGTAAGCACCGCGCACAGGAACATCGAATACGATAACAACGGGAGTATATTATTTGGGTAACTACTTATCATTTTTTGTTCTGCGACATTTGTAGTTGTGAAAGCAATTCATGATTCATGGCGCGTGTATTATTAGGTGTAGGAAATATTGCGTTTAATTAGTGTCTTTTAGTGTTAGGATCCGTTAAAGGTTGTCTGATAGGTTTTAGTGCGTGTATGTTATTAGATTAGTTTGTTCCTTCGGGTTTTGGTGATTTAACCTTTTGTATGGGCGCGAAAGAGCCCATTTGAAAGTTAATAACAATTACTAAATAATTTCAGTAGTTTTAGTGCGTGTATGTTATTAGATTAGTTTGTTCCTTCGGGTTTTGGTGATTTAACCTTTTGTATGGGCGCGTTAATAACAATTACTAAATAATTTCAGCTTAATTTCGTCTTATCAAAATTTCAGCTTAATTTCATCTTAACAATTACTAAATAACCTTTTGTATGGGCGCGAAAGAGCTCATCTGTTAACATATTTGTTGATTATATGGTTGATAAGAATTACGATTTCGTATTCATTTTGGGTTCTATTTTAATTTAACGGTTTTTATGAAATCAAGGGTGTTTGGGATTGGGATTCCGGTAATTAATTTAGGGGTTTATTGTGGAACAGTTCATGAGAAGCCCAAAAGTTGAAGTTCATACTTTTTAAGATTGTCATGTGGTCTGAAGTGAATTTGAGCTACCAGAATGGTTTTTTTCCACTATACAGATCAGGTTTCTCGGTCTTTCAGAATATGTATACCATATACGTATTTTGTGGTTTTTTTCACCTTTTTACATTATAGTTTTGTTGGATATCTGTAGGTGCTTGCTGTCAAAATACCGGAAATCCTTGATTTTACCAAGGATGTCAGTAATTTAGAACCTACAGTAAAGGTAATACATTAACTTGAAAATTTTCCCATTACTATAAGTGAAGCGATGGATAGTTTGTTTTACGCTCATTATATTTAGCATTATTTCCCAGATTCAGCTGAAATACTTGCCAGAGTGAAATTTCATCTGTGTTTACATATTCATCTTTTTGTCGCAGCAGATATCCATGCCTCAGAAATAATAGAGATGGTAGTATTTGCAGTAGTAAATGAGGCATGTCGTGTTTATAAGAAGGAATCGTTGTGCGAGCATCCAACCTTGACACTTCATTAGAAGAGCGAGCTATAAACGGTATACCTCTGGTGAGAATAATGCTGATCCTCCATTATGCATACCATCATTGTTAAAATTTTGTGTTGAATGAAAAACTAGATTATATCTTAAGCCAACAAGAAAAGTTCATAAAATTAGTGTATTGTTTAATGGTTCTCTAATATTTTAGTTACTGCTTTCGGTATTTGCACATTGTGTATTAAACATATTACATGCATTTGTTTCCAGGAAATAGGCAACCCTTCTCTTGCCTCATACTACTACAGACCAAGGTATCTAACATGTTCTAAGGTAGAGTTAATTTTACCTTTTGTAATAATTTACAGGAAAGTCATAGTATGAAGTTGAGGTATTAAGTTGTTACCTTGAATGATTGTTTAAGGCAACAGAAAATATTACCAAGAAGACAGGCTTTATACCAACGCGTAATGTTGGGTTTTGAGTTCTGCTGCTGAGTGAAACTGCTGCTATGATGAAACTGCTGCTAGAGTAAATGATCCTGCTGCTGATGACAAAGTGCTGCTGATGAAAATACTGCTGAAGGAAACTACTGCTGAAGTGATAAGTATGTATTCGTAGTAGATAATTATAGAATAGATTGAGTGTATATCTTATACGTCTAGAATATTATTATCTTGATTAGAAAGTTATTGTAAACCTAGTAGGACTCCTTGGCCTATAAAAGGAGGATCCTAGGGTTAGATTATGTACGTATTGTTTAAGTTTCGTTTACACTTCAAGGTTGTAAAACCCTAGCATTGTTGAGTGCTCGTATTAATAATATTGAAGTGTTGATAGAGAATTATTCTTTTTAAGTTAAGCTTTTACATTCCGCATTCAAGCTTAAGTGTTTACTTTAAGTCAACTTCTATATAAGATCGTTTGCTCAACTGGGATCAACAAGTGGTATCAAAGCTTGTGATCTAGAAGTTGTAATCAAGAAGAAACTGTTCTTTGCAAGTTTGCTGTTCCTAATCAACTGCTGAAGATGGGTGATGACACACATATGGTGACTGCTTCAAAGGTTCCAATGCTCAACCCTGGTGAATATGAGCTATGGAAGATGAGAATTCGACAATAAATTCGCATGATTGACTTTAACATATGGAATGTGATCATGAATGGTGACTCTTTACCAAAGAAAGGCCCTGATGGTAAAGATATACCAATCAAGTCTGCTGAAGAGAACTCTGTAAGGAAGATGGAGATCAAGGCTCACAGTATTCTCTTAATGGGAATACCTAATGAGTTTCAGTTGGACTTTGAGAGTTGTGAGACTGCTAAAGAGTTAATGGATGCTATTGAATTCAGGTTTGGAGGGAATGATGCTACCAAGAAGTCAAGGAAGAATATGTTGAAGCATCAGTTTGAGAACTTTACTGCTGAAAGTGGATAGAAGATTATTGGCACCTACAATAGGCTCAATCAACTTGTCAGTCATCTAAAGCTTGTTGGCTATGTGGTTCCACAAGAAGATGTGAATCTCAAGTTTCTCAGAAGTCTTGCACCTGAATGGAGTATGCACACTGTTGTTTGGAAGAATAAGCCTGACTTTGAAACCATGAAGTTGGAAAGCCTCTATAACAATTTAAGAGTGTATGAACCAGAATTATCTACTTCATCTACTTCTGGTTCACAAAATCTTGCCTTTGTATCTTCAAAGTCAAAGGGGTCTAAAGAATTTCACTCTGCTGCTTATGGAGTATCTACTGTTGATGGATCTGCTGCTAGTTCTCATGATAATAACTCCACCAGTGACATGGCTTTATGTGCATTCTTGGCTGATCTAACATCAAGTATAAGGTCACAGGCACTTAATCAAGATCTGGATCACCTTGATCAAGATGATCTTGAAGAAATGGATCTTAAATGGCAAATGGCCATGTTGACCTTAAGGGCTAGAAAATTTTGGAAGAGAACTGGAAAAGAGATCAAGTATAGACCTAAAGAAAATGTTGGCTTTGACAAATCAAAGATAGAGTGTTACAAATGTAACAGGAAATGTCACTTTGCCAGAGAATGTAGAGCCCAAAAGAAAAATGGTGAAGCATCCAAGAAGACTGAAGAGACAAAGAATACTACTACTGCATTGGTGTCTTGTGATGGATTGGGAGAGTATGATTGGAGTGATTTGGCTGATGAAGAACCAAATTATTCCTTGGTGGCTCAAGTCAAGCCTGAAGTGCATAACTTTGCACTTATGGCTTATTCATCATCATCTTCTGGATCTGACTCTGAGGTATCTAATGATTCTGATTTATCTGTGTGTTCTTTTAAGTCTTGTGCTGACACTATAGAAAAACTTAAGTCTAGGAATGAAAGTCTAAATAAGGAAGTTGAAAACCTAAAACTTGATAACTTAGGTTACAAAGAAGGTATTCAAAATGTTGAAAGAAGAATTGAGTACTTAAAAGAGTGTGAGATGGAATATGTAGATAGAATTAACCAACAAGATGTTGAGATTTTTAAGAAAAACAGTGAAATTGAGTTTCTTAAAATTAAATTAGAAGAAGCAGAAAAAGATAGAGATGCAGCTCTTGCTGAAAAAGAAAAACATATAGTAAGAGTAAACAAACAGCAATATGCTTCTGATTTGGTTAATAAATCTATTGAGAGTACAATAATGAGGAAAGGAAGTGGAAGAGGTGATAATGAGGTTGCTCCTCCTGTTAAGAGTGCCTATGCTCCACCAGGAAAAGAATTATCCTTCATTAGTGAGCTGAACATAGAAAAACCAATAGGTGAGTCTAGTACAAGTGTCTTAGAAACACCTAAGGTAGAGGGTAGAAAATTTCCTGATGCTCCCATTATTGAAGATTGGTACTCAGATAGTGATGAGGAACAAGAACAGGTTGAACTTGAACATAATGTAGTAAATGAAGAAATTCCTGCTAAAATTGAAAAAGTTGAACCTAAAATTGAACAAGTAAAGTGTGTGAAACCTGTGCTAGGTCAAGGTATCTCTAGGAGAATGGTTGATTATAAAGAGATTTCTAGAGAAAGAATGAATGGTTTCAATAATAAGCCTAGGGGTAATCAGAGAAACTTTAATAACCTAGTTTCAAACAAATTAGGTAGTGAGTTTCAATTAAGGAAAAAGGCTTGTTATAAGTGTGGTAGCTTTGAACATTTAATTAATAGCTGTCCTGACCACAAGAAACCTGTTTGGAATCAATACTCTAGGGTAAATCACAAATATGTTAATCAGAATACTCACCCTCATCCAAATAGGAACATGATTCCTATGGCTGTGTTGTTAAGATCTGGTGCAACTAGATCAATTTATGCTGCTAAATCAAATGGTGCTTTTAAAACCACAACTGGTTCTGTTGCTGGCTCTACTGCTAGTAAGCATTCTGTTGCTAGTAAGCACTCTGCTGCTAGTAAGCAATCTGCTGCTAGTACAAAACTTTCTACTTCTGGGCCAAAAGTTTTATCAAATACAGTTGTTGGAAATCATTTTTATGCTGTTAAGGCCTCAGCTTGTTGGGTTTGGAAACCAAAATCAAATGTTACAAACAATGTTTCCAAAACCAGCAGTGCATCAAGTGATTTAAAGAAATTTAACTATGTTGATGCACAAGGCAGATCCAAGTCAGTAATGGCTTGGGTCCCCAAGAGAAACTAATTTCTCTATTTTCATGTGCAGGGTAATCTACTGGATGAGCTTAAAGACATGGTTATAGTTGATAGTGGATGCTCTGGACATATGACAGGGGATGAGTCTCAGCTTGCAGATTTTGAGGCTTTTGATGGTGGCTATGTTGCTTTTGGGAATGATCCAAAAGGTGGAAAGATTATTGGTAGAGGCACTTTAAAGACTGGAAATTTGGACTTTGAGAAGACACTGAATGTATGATCCTTTCTCCTGATTTTCAGTTGCCAAATGATAAATTTGTGCTATTGAAGGTCCCTAGGAATGAAAATATATACAGTGACCATATTAAGAACATAGTTCCCAAAAGAGCTTTAACTTGTCTGATTGCAAAAGCTACTGTTGATGAGTCCAAATTATGGCATAGAAGACTTGGGCATCTGAACTACAAAACAATGAACAAGTTGGTGAAAGGAAATCTTGTAAGAGGAATGCCCACAAAGTTGTTTGAAAATTGTGAGACTTGTATTGCTTGTCAGAAGGGAAAACAATATAGAGTCTCATTCAAGTCTAAGACTGTGAACACAAATACAGTGCCCTTGCATTTGCTACACATGGATTTATTTGGGCCTGTTTTTGTGAAAAGTTTGAATAAGAAGTCATATTGCCTAGTTGTTACAGATGACTACAGCAGGTTTACTTGGGTGTTTTTCTTAGCCACTAAAGATGAAACCCCAGAGATTCTTAAGGAATTTATCACAAGAGTTGAAAACCTGCACAACCACAAAGTGAAGATTATAAGATGTGACAATGGTACTGAGTTCAAGAATAGTGTAATGAACCAATTCTGTGTGGGAAAAGGCATTTTAAGACAGTATAGTGTTGCAAGAACTCCACAGCAGAATGGTGTTGCAGAGAGGAATTGACGGTTACCTGTACCAATTTGGGGTTGAAGTGTACTACTTTGGAAGATAAAGTTCTTACTCTGTCTACAGTTGTTGAAAGTCAAAGCAAGATTATTACAACATTGAAGAAACAGATTAAGAAATTGAAGAAATCAAGAACTTCAACCTCATTGAAAAGGCTAAAGAAAGTGGGCACTTCTCAAGTTATTAGTTCACTTGAACTCTCTACACATTTGGAAGAGGATGATGCTTCCAAACAGGGGAGGAATGAAGATGTCATGGGTTCAGGGGAGGCAAATTTGAAGAGGGTTGAAAGTGCTCAGGGTATGAATGAAGAAATGGTTTCAGGGGAGGTTCCAGTGATTGGAGATATGGATGTTGAAAGTCCTCAGGATGCTGAGAATTTTGTGGTTGCTGATCAATCAGGGAATGAGGTTGTAATGGAAAAGGTGATTGCTACTCAAGAAAAGGTGGTGGAAAAACTCAAGACTTTGGAGTCTGAGCAATTAGTGAAGGCAACAGAGTTGATGGGTGAAGCTTTGATGACTTTGGGAGATTCAATGGTGAAAGAGTTTGAAAATGCTGCTATTGCTGACAAGACTAATGACTCTACTGCTGCTCATGATTCTGCTGCTAGCGGAAAAGTGAATTCTGCTGATGCACAAGACTCTGCTGCTGGGTCTAGTGATAATGCTGCTGCTGAAGCAATGGTTTTGTTAAGTAAGAAGACTTCAGAGGTTCCATGTGAATCATCTTCAAAACATACACCACTACCAACACCATCACTACCACAACAACCAACAACAACAATCACATCATCAACACCAAGTCTACCTCTAAAAGGAGTTGTATTCAAAGAACCTGCTGCTCAACCAAAGAAGATTGTATCATCATCTACTGACAAAGGGAAGGGCAAACAAGTTGCAGAACCTCAATGGATGTATAAGGGGTTTGACTACTCTGTAATACCTTTTCATATGTGGCCTAAGGAACTACAACTTAAACATGATTCAGCTGCTGCTTTGAAAGAACAAGAGTTGATTGATCAAGAAGAACAACAACTGGCTCAGAAAGAAAAGGAAAGGATTGAAAAGGAGACTGCAGATTTAAGGAGGTATGAGGAATGGGTTGATGAGAAGATAAGAATAGAGGCTGATATTGAACTCAACAAGATGATCAAGATTGAGAATAATGAAGATTCAACTTTTGATGTGAGATCTTGGGTAAGGGAGTTCACAGCTAAGAAAAATAAAGAAGATGCTGCTACTAGAAAGAAGAAAAAGGTACTTAGAGGTCCAACTCCATTGCAACAAAGAAAAGAGCATGAAAGATATCTGAAGAATATGAAAGGATGGAAATTGGTGCAGTTAAAACCTATGTCTGATCAAGAGGTTTATGACTTGTATCAAGTGGCTAAGAGACAAACAGATACTTTTTATCCTATGGGTTGTGCTGAAGGTTTAGAACATATTGCTCAGATGAATAAGAAGTTGGTACCTGAAAAAGTAGCTGAAGTAGAGCATGTTCAAGAAGCAGATGTTGTTAAGCAGCTTGATGATGCAGTTAAGACTATTTCTTCTGTGCAAAGTGGTAAAAGAAAAGGTGTGGTTCATAAATCATTTGCAAAGAAGAAGAGAAAAACAGGGGAAGAAAGCAGTTCTAATCCAGAAGGAGATGAGTTCAAGAATGATTGTGATCATATTCCTCCTGAGCATTTAAAAGAACAATTGAAGGTTTACACTATGGTTGGTGATTCCTCCCGAACCGTCACCTATTTGTCACACAAGCCAACCGCTTGTGAACGGTCAACCGTAACATCTAAATGGAGCCCGGGAGGAACTAGCAAAGTTAATCCGTGGGTCTTAAGTACAGAAAAGTACGTGAGTACAGAAAAGTACATCCCCAGGTCGTTATGTCCCAACGAGGTGTGAACGTGATACTACACTGACTTATAATGTGTTAAAATAATATGCATATAGAAAAATAGGGATCTGAATGACTAACACTGAATGTGAATAGTAATAGCTCTGTCACAGCTAGTTCAATTAAGAAACATACAATCAGAAACCTTAAAATGATAAAGTATATACAAACGTACGTTTAAGTTTAAATAAACGTAAACGTAACGAATAAAACAAAATTTTCCCAAAGAGGGAATTTGCATGCCTAAACGGCTTAAATGCAAATGAAAAGAAAATAAAATAACTAACTATATTTATAATATTATTATTATATTAATAAGAAAACCTAGAAACCTAAAACGCTTACGATTACGTAACACTTACGTAACTGTAACAAAATAAAAAGTGAATACCGTCAAATATAACTCTCACAAATGTGAAAATTATATTTTTGGAATCCTAAAAGAATAAGAAAATTATTAGAAAATTAAAAATATTTATTATACACTTATATTAATTATTATTAATTAAAACCTATTTATAACTATTTAATAATTACCTAAAAATAAGAAAAATCTAAATATTACTTAGAAAAATAAAATTAAAACTTAAAAAAGGTTAAAATATTATAAAAGAAATTTTGAAACTAAAAATATATTTATTATACATTTATTCTATTTATTATTAATTATTTACTATTATCTATTTTTTTAAACTATTATTAAATTATTATATATACTAAATTAGCAAACAAAAATCTAAAACTTTTTACATAATTCTAATATACAAATAAGAAGCTAATAAAAATATAAAAACTATATTTAATATACAAAAATAAGAAAATTTAATTAAAATCTATTATTTATTAATTAGACTAATTAAACTAAATTAATTATTATACACACTAAACTTATTTATAAAATTATAAAACTTTTTATAAAACTTCCTAAGTATCTCAGGAATACATAAAAAATATAAAAAGTTTGTAAAAATTATAAATAAGCTATTTTAAAAATATATTACTAATTATTATCTAAAAGAAATGAAAACTATATTAATTATTAAAAATATTATATGAACAGTAAAAAATACGAAAAAATTACAGAAAGTATAAAATGTTATGAAGGTGCTAGGAAAAATAAGCTTGGGTCACCAGCTTATTCCAATAAGCTGGAATAAGCTGATCAGTTCACATAAGCCAAACAGCCAAAAATGGGTTAAGTATATTGAGTGTATAGAGACTAACGGAACTGGTGCCCCAGAGCAGTTGGAAGGGGTGTGGGTACTTATGCATGCTACTATCCTAGAGGTCTCAGGTTCGAATCCACCCACACCCATTTTTGCTTTTTATTTTATTTTTCATTTTTTCTTTTTGCAAAACTATTAAATAAGCTATAATATACAACTTTAACGAAAACAACTTTTTCAAAACTTAGAAATAAGCTGTGTGACAGCTTATTTCCAACTCAGTTGGCATTTAAGCTCAAGCTTCTTAAATAGAAGCTATCACTATGGTTAAAGCTTTGTTTTGGTTTTTCTTTTTATGAAACTAAATAAAAACAGATAATATACATATATAACAAAAATAGAACTTATAAAACCTATAAATAAGCTAAACGTGGGCTTATTACCCACACAATTGAGCTTTTGGGCTCTCAGTGGGGTAAAAAGCTTAGAATAAGCTTTGAAAAAGCTTTACAGGGTAAAACAAAGGTATGTGTGTGTATACACAAGTATAGTAGGTGTGTATGAACAAGAATAAGCACTAAGAAGTGCTTATTAGAATGGGCTTAAGGTTTAGACAGTTGAGCTTTTGAGGGCTCAACTTGGATGGAATTGAAGCTCAAATGAGCTTGGTATAAGCCCAAACTATAAAGTAAAAGATTAAATGTATTTGTACAAGTATAAAGGACTAGAATATACAAGTGTGGTGCACTGGAATAAGCCAATAAGCTCATAAAAGCAAATAAGCAATTCCAGCACACCACAAATCCAAACACCCCTGCAACTGATTAGAGAGGCAAAATAAGCTTAGGAAATAAGCTGAAAATGCCAAACTAAGAATTGGAGTAGCAAGCTGAGGTGGTTGGCTTTTCAAAAAGCCAAAGCTCATCAAGTGGGGTCCACTGATGAGCTTTTGAGAGGCTTATGAAAAAGCTTCCATTCCCCGAATATGATGGTATAGGCCTAAGTGTACAGGAAATGGGACAAACAAAAAGCATGTTGCAGCCCTAGTAAATGAGCTACAAGCTAGAAATTAAGCACTGGACTTTGTTTACTGGTGGATAAGCTCCAAAAGGAACCAATTCACACAAGCTAAGTCCAACTGATAAGCTTTTTGTGAGCTTATGAAGTTTGGTGATTATGGGTTAAACATACTGAGGACTCAGAATGCTTTTCAAGGTTGTGATAAGTTAAAGCTACTTACAGCCTGTGTAAATAAGCTACAAAGTGAAACTTAGATGCAGGATCATGAAGCTGGGAAGATAAGCTTTACATAAAGCTAATTTACTCAGGCTCTAGATCACTAATGAGCTTGTGAGAGAATTGTGGAAATGGTGTAATACCCCTGATTGCTCAGGGGTATGTTGTGAGTGGGCAAACAACAATCTCACACAACTTATCTAATAAGCTCATAAGAGCTCAACAAGCACTGAGGCATTGATATGGGTAGTTAAGCTTTACAAAAAGCTAAACCAAACAAGCTTAAGCTCAATGAGGAAATTTTAATGGGCTAATGAAAATGACTCACCTTCACTGTTTGCTTCAGTGAAGGGAGTTTGGTGCACAGAAAATGTGGGTTGTAAAAGCTATCTAAATAAGCTAAAAACAGACAATAAGCATAAACATAAACAAATATGCCACAAAGGCAACACAAATAAGCCAAGTTCACCAAAATGGGTCAAGTCATGAGACTTTGACAAGCTCATGAACTTGACAGTCCATTGGTGACACAGGGTAAAAACTAACATAATTAAGCACTAATTTAAGCTAGAAATAAGCTAAACCAAAAATTAACAAAATTCATACAATAAGACAAGCAGCTAAACTAAAACATATTACAAACACAGGTTCTAAAACTTAATAATAAATTCTACACAAAAATCTAAGTTTATTCAAAAAACAGAAAAACTAAATTTTGACTTTTTGAGTTTTATGATCAAAGTTGACTTTGATCAACTTTGATCTGAATTTAATGACTAATTAAGACATATTAAGTTACAAGAACATGAAACTAACAAAGATTAACAACTTTTTAACACATATGCAAGGTTTTAGGTTATGACAACCTCAGATTGCTCATAATGAGACAGTCAAGTGTCAATTTGACTATCTACCATGCTACACTCTTAAGTTAAGGTTTCCCTGAGTCATTTAGGTCACATAGGGTATACATAAAGCAAGAACAATACCCTACACAGTCTTAAACACAGATCATCTATCATATCCAAACACCCCTTTAATGAGACTAAATTGAGCTTTTCATTACATAGAACTGTATAAACATTATTTATCATATCCAGAGGCTTTAATGTGTCAAATTAGACCTTTTTAAGTTTAAACAAGTAGTCACTCAAGTCTAAACCTATGATAATCAAAATATGGCATATTGACAGTTAAAATGACTTTTTAAGCACAATCAAATTCCAAAACATAAACATATATTAATAAACACTGATTTAACTAAACAACAACAAATAAACATAGAAACATAATAATTAAAGCAGAATAAAGGCTAGAAATGTAAAATGCAAAAATTGTAAAAAGATGACTTACAAGTGTATCAAACTGAGAACCAATAGAACCAAGGATCATTTCACTACCTAAGGCTTCCCATGAAGCTTCTAAACCAGAATCATTCCAAAATGAACCATGCTCCTTGCAGTATCACCATGAACACACTATTTTTGATTTATTTTCTATTTTTCTCTATTTTTTAATGATTTTTGATTTTATAAAGACTAAGCTGATTTAAGGTTTCTAAAAGCTAATTAAGCTTTGTCAGGAGCTTAAGTGACCTATTTGAGTCCAATAAACAATAATAATCCAACAGAAATTAAATAACTTGAAATAAAAGGAATTTATGAAAAACTTGAATTATAAAAGAGACTTGCATTAAAACTCTAAATGATGTTCCATTATACTACTTTGAGTTCCATTACACTAATTAAAGCTGTAAATGACATTTAAATTAAATGAAAGCATTAAAAGTTACACTAAAATTAAGCTAGTCTAAGTGACAATGGCTTAAGGCCAAGGTATTTGTTTCCTCTGCTTCTCTTCTCTTTTATAGTTTCAGAATGCCTTGGAGGCCACTCCCAAGTCTTTTCTTTAATTCTTGACCCTTGATGATGTCCAATTGATCTCAGCCATTCAAACGGATTTTTGGCGCCAAAGTCTTATTTGATAGCTTGAGGCGGTTTGGATGCAATTAATGCTTTGTGGACACTTGTAGAGGTGAAGAGGACAAGGTAGGGTAGATTTTTCAGCCTGAGGGTCAAGTTGAAGGGAAAACAGGGGAAGGTTGAGTGTTTGGAGGGAAAAAGAGGTGGGGAAGCATTAATGGTGGAGTGGGATAAGGTTTAGATGGTGTAAGAGGGTAGAGTGTGAGTTGGGGTAGGCAAGTGGAGGAGGAGAGGTGGCAAAAACCACCTGGTTTTGGGTAGGAGGCTGGGAGTGAGGATGATGAACAGTGGTGAGTGGTTTTGGCGGTTTTGGGGGAGGTCAACGGGGTCAAACCCCGTATTATCAATAAGGGGTGTGGGCTGGGGTTTGTTTGTTGGGCCAAGGGATGGGCTTGTTTGTGTTTGGATTTAAGGATTTGGATTGTTGGATTATTTAGTAGATCCGTTTGGTTTGTAGTTAAATAAGCCCAAGGACCAAATTTGCCACTTCTGAAATCTTGAGGGACTAAACCTGTTGTACTTCAAAAATTATCACAAGGACTAATTATGCCATGTTGGATAAACCAAAGGACTATTTTTCATTTAATTACAATTTTTAAACACCCGGGGGACCATTTATGTAATTTTTCATAGTTTAGGGGTTTAAATTGTAATTTCCTCAAAGTTATCAAAAAGGTTTCAAATTGCATAGTACAAAGGTATATTTTGTAAAATTTCCATTTTTGAATACCCAGGGACTAAGTTTGCCAATTTTGAAACTTGAGGGGTAAAAATTGCCAGTTTGTGTAAACTTTTATCCAGGGATCATTTGTGAATATTTTTGGTTTCCCAAGGACTAAAGTTGACTTTTTACTTATTTAAAACCTTCAGGGACTAGTTTTGCCAAATTGTGAAACTTGAGGGACTGAAACTGCCAATTATGCAAACTTTGTACGTTTTTCCATCTGTTTTTGCATATTTTGCATTTGAAACATATAAAACACACTTCTAAGATATTTTAAGTATTTTGATACATTTTTGAGTGTTTTTGTATGTTTTGGCAGCTCAGATTGGTATAAAATGATGAGTATTTAGACACTCATCAGTTGGCAAGATGGAAGTTCCTGAAGTGGTTGATGCCATACCAATAGGAATCAAATATCCTATTATCAAAGTAACTACAGGATATGATACTAACATTGGAGCATTTCATGATGTTGAGAGATCTGATGGTAAGACTTACAGGTTTCTTAGATTTCAACAGATGCTATACTACTTTGATAGAGAGGATGTTGATGATTTGTGGAAGTTGTACAAAGCAAAGTTTGGAGCTGAGAAGTTTGATGGTAAAAAGTATGAGATAGATCAAATTGATCATGTCATAACTATGTCTGATAATGTTCTGTGGAGAGCTCTAAAACTTATGTATGAACCTTCAATGGATGATTCTGAGTGGACAGAGATAGTACAATACAAAGTAAGAAGATGGGGGTTCTTTCAAGATTCTGGAGTTCATATGCTAGAAATTGGACCAATTACTTTGTATATGCTTGCTGAAAAAGATTACCCAGTGGTAAGATACTGGAATACTGTCAATCAGATGGTTAATGATGCTGGATTACTCAACTTGCAGAAAGACTATGATACTGATGATCAAGCATTCAATTTGCTGTCAAAGTATAAGAAGATGCTTGATCAACAGACATCTCAAGACTTGAGTGTTTGGAAGCATCCTCCTGGTGTTTAGATGAGCTTTGAAGAAACTTAATGATTTAGAAATAAATATTAAGTTTAGGGGAGGATTGTTGGGTTTTGAGTTCTGCTGCTGAGTGAAACTGCTGCTATGATGAAACTGCTGCTAGAGTAAATGATCTTGCTGCTAATGACAAAGTGCTGCTGATGAAAATACTGCTAAAGGAAACTACTGCTGAAGTGATAAGTATGTATTCGTAGTAGATAATTATAGAATAGATTGAGTGTATATCTTATACGTCTAGAATATTCTTATCTTGATTAGAAAGTTATTGTAAATCTAGTAGGACTCCTTGGCCTATAAAAGGAGGATCCTAGGGCTAGATTATGTACGTATTGTTTAAGTTTTGTTTGCACTTCAAGGTTGTAAAACCCTAGCATTGTTGAGTGCTCGTATTAATAATATTGACGTGTTGATAGAGAATTATTCTTCTTAAGTTAAGCTTTTACATTCCGCATTCAAGCTTAAGTGTTTACTTTAAGTCAACTTCTATATAAGATCGTTTGCTCTACTGGGATCAACACGTAAGAAGGTGCAAGAACAACAAAGGGGAAGTGAAGCCATAATGGAGTGTTCTGAAAAGTAGGCGAAAAAAGGTACAAAGGATAATGCCAAACACTCCTGTTGCAGCAAATCTGCAATACATTATATGCTTTATTTTATTTTATTTTTTATTTTTTTTACGTCTATTTGTTATTATAGGTGTGAATGAAGGTGGCGTGGCAAATTTTAGTCACAACCGTTTACAGGCGCGCATGAAGGTGGCGTGCCGAATTTTACTTACGGTCGTGATGGCAATGCACTAACCCATGATACGACTCAAAGTGAGTTAAAATATTTACGCATATTTTTCTTTGCTATACATTTTATCTACAATATTTCTTAATTCTTGGTTTCCCTACTGGATGGATTTTTGTCTAAACAAGTGTCGATCATATGGGTCTAAAACAAAGCACGCTATTTATTTTAGTGAAACAAATCTAAACAAACGGAAACAAACATTAAAACCGCACACAACCTGTCTTTATCTGCAACCATTTTGAGCAACAAATTTAATGCTTTTAAAATAAAGTCAGCGACGAGTCTCAGTCATGACTGGTAGATAAATCTTTCACGTGAAACTAACGACTGCCGTTCGGCGAGCATGGAACAATATTATGGGTTTGCCGAATGACATGTTAATATAGTGTGTAAATAGAGGGTATAATAATTTGTTTCAGGCTTTTTACTAAAGGAGTGTTTTGGAAATATTGAAATAACAGATATATTATAGATTTTTCAGGTGATTCTCACCTTTCTTGCCCAAAACGTTCTCAACATATTTGAATTGACATAATACCAAGAGAAAATCTAACTAAGCTGTGTTTGGTTGGTGCTTCTATTTGCTTATCATCACCGGTAAAAAAAAAGTGTTCTTTATGTCATTATGTGTGTATAGAGTTCTGTGTATTCCAATAGCATTACCACTTTCAAATCCTAAGCATTCTCAAACACTCCTTTACTGCTGCAAAATCCTGCTGTTTAAATGTTCATAGCATCTTGCTGTTTATTTGCCTAGACATCAACATGCTTCTAACACATTCTTATCATGTTTCAAATATATGAATTATTTATCTATCTTTGCTTATAAGTTTCACTTAATCTTATGGGGGCTTATGTTTATGACTGAATTACAATGCAAGGTGCATGCAAACTTTCATCTGCACAACTTCGGGGGTGAAATGCAGGGAACACGCTGAAATAGTTGGAGTAACATAGATTCGTATAACACCTCGCCAATTCAATGTCAATTACATGATATTTACAATGAATTTAGTTTGCTGGAAATACGCTTCACAAGAGTGTTTTTTGTTATCTGTGAAATAACAGGCCTCGACATGGACATGTAACATATGGCTGTTTAGCATTGCTTATTAGTGTAAGTGCTTATAGGGTTTTTTTCAAGGTTGCTTATTGAGACTGCTTTTGGGGGACGTTTTAGTATTATTTATTATTGTACCCGTGAATTTCATATTGTTGATGCTCATATTAATAAGGTGGTGTTTGCATTTGCAAATCCGCCTGTATTCTACCTTATTTATAGATAATCATTTCGACAACAAAAACATGCCTAAAACGTCGCAAAATAAACAGGCGAGCCCGCAACGCGGCGTTCATAGCCTTTCTCGTATTTGTTAAATACTAAGACACACATGCCATACTACTTATTCTTGCGTAGTATTTTCTTGAACCAATATGCAGACATCTTCGGATATCTCTTCAGAGTTTTGAAATCCACATATACAATGCCAAATCTTGATGTGTAACCTAATCTCCATTCAAAGTTATCGAGCAACGACCATGCAAAGTATCCTATCACGTTTGCCCCTTCATCGACTGATTGCTTAAGTGCAGCCAAATAACTCTTGTAGTAATTGATCCTTGTCGTATCGTGTAAACCCTTAGAAAAGGTTATGTTTCCCGGATCATCCATGCCTTGAAAAAGCAAATTAAGAACTATAGTCAGATGTTTGTTGGCCATTGTAATTTGACACATATTGACATGCTGATTTGTAATTTGAGAAATGTTTTAGGTTTAGACTCATACCATTTTCAGCTAAAATAACAGTCGGATTTCCATAACGTTCTTTAATGTACATAACCGCTTTGTGAAGGCCCCATGGTACGTTGTAAAGCCAGTAAGAAAATGCCCGTGGACCAATTGGTACGCCTTTGCGCTCATCTGTAGAGAAGGTGAACAAACACATAACAAGTCCTTGCTCTTTGTGAGTATTTTTGTGTGTTAAAAAAAGAATACATAAAATTAGTTTTCTTACAAGCAAATCCTGCATTCCAATCCATCTGGTAGCCCAGGTGTTTTGGTGGTTTCGTGTGTGGATCGTAAATGTAAAAAGTAGTATATTGGTTTATCCCAATCATATCGAAAGATCCTTTCACCATTTTCACCTCATCTATTGTGAATTTAGGTAGACGATCTTTAACAATGTTTCGCATCGTCTTCGGATATTCACCATACACAATAGGATGCAAAAACCTATATATATATATATAAGAATATATAACAAACTATCATAACAAATATTCATCCTGTTTACTTTCAAAAAATGTAATTCTATCTTACCATCCAACATGAAAGTCCCGTGCTCTTTGAGCAGCCAAATTGTCGGCTTTTGACCTTGTGAGAGGTTCATACCAAAGGAAGTCCAGCAAAATCCCGATCCGTCCCTTTTGTTTAATCTGTAAGATCAAAACATGAATTAAAATTGTGTTCTTTTACGTCCAGTGTAACCTACTCACTCATAGTCCTTTTTCAGTTTCCATGTTAATTTTCGTTCTCGTTAGACCTCAAATATCATTTTACCTTTACATAGACAACGAAAAAGTAAAAAGTACGTTACACTGCCAAATTTAGTATTTTGTGCTACATTTGTTATTATTTTCGTTACTAAACATGACGAAAATCAACTTATTCAAGTACGTGTGTAAAATTGACACCTACAATCATTTTCTTGTTTGAGAATTGTTGCATCTTACTTGGTACTTTTGGCGATATCTTTGTACTGCTGCTGCATGACTTAAGATCAAATTATGGGCCACAATGTATGGTTCGGTTGCGGAATTTCCAGCAGTGCAATTTCCGTAAGCCTTGGAACACCTCCTAGGAGCAAAGAATCCATTGTCGTAACCGAGAGCTGCCACCACTCTAGGCTCGTTAAAGGTCATCCAATTCTTTACTCTATCTCCAAATGTCTTGAAGCAAAACTCCGCATAATCAGCAAAATCTTTCCTGTTATATATTACTCAAATAATCAAAACTGTGTGATTTCATATATTGGCTACTAGCTAATACATGCATGCTATCAAACACATATATGTTACTACTGAATAGTATTTCAACGGTAGTGTACGCACACAACGTCATGGCTCAACCACCCAAGATATTTCTCTTCAAGAGCAAGTGGAAGGTCGTAGTGATTGAGATTGGCGTAGGGGGTGATGCCTACAAAAACAATTAAAGCATCATGAATATGTTCATTCATGTTTTTTTGTAAAGAAGTTAGTATTACCTTTGTGAAGCATGTAGTCAATTAAACGGTTATAATAAGCGACTCCTTGTTTGTTAACTTTCCCTGTTCCCTCTACAAAGTGCAAATAAAGAGTTGACACAAGGGATTGATTTTGATAGAGGATGGATTCAAATGGTATAGTTTGATAATTACTTGGAAATATTCGACTCCATGAGATTGAAAATCGATAAGCATCGAAGTTGAGGTTAGCCATCATATCAATATCTTCCTGTATCCATCAAAAGCCAAAACACTTTGTATTGTTGTCACACATACACAAGGTATAATACTAATATTACTATGAATTAAGGTTATAATGCCTAAAAGATGGCACCACAAGCATAACAAGGATTTTTATGTGTCGGACCAATCATTAGATACGTTTCAAAGACATTGTAAACAGAGAGTGTTTGGAGGATGCTTAACTATGGGTATCAATTACATTCTTTCAAAGTTCAAACATACATGTGTGGATGTACCCTTCCAATCCATACCCCGAAACCCAAGACCTCAAACCAAACACCCCCTTATTATGCAATAATTTTGATAAAAGATATGGGTCCATTCCTCTTGGCCTATCACTAATAGTGTTAACTTTGGGTCCATTTTTGCCAATAAGTTTTGGGTCCATCGTGCGTAAGGAGTTGTCGAACTTCCCTACTCCTTTTCGTTAAGTCTGGACCGTTCTACCTCAAGACTTGTTTTTTTAAAAAAAAACAGCTTCTCTAAAAATAAATTTTATACAAGAACTAAAAATAAATAAATCACCTTGTATCGATGATATTGATCCACTGTAACTTCTCCACTAGCATTGTTTGGTTCAAGTCCTATATACATAGTTCCAAATCAGACATATAGACAATCGAATATTATCAGCTGTTTCTAATTGTCTGTTTGTTACACTTACATATGCATGTGCTGATGTGCAGTATAATATTCAATTATTATGCAATTAGTAGTTGTTTACAAAAGCATATATACAACAACCTTAAAATGACAGTAATAAAAAATGTAAATCAAGTTTACAAAATATGTGTTTAGTAACACATGATCAGACAATTCTAACTTATGACATGGATGTTTGAATGTTTTTCAACCTGGATCTTTCCGCAACTTCAAAGATAAATATGCTGAAGACAATGTGCCCGCTAAGAAAAGTGTTTGTCCGGTTTTGAATCATGACCATTTTATTACAAAGTCATATCCCAATTAAAGACCGGCCTTAAGGTTGCCACTTGTGAGGTTTAAACTTCAGTCTTTACCGGAGAATACCATTATCATTTGACTATAGTTGGTTCACTTTCTTTTTTTATATTGTTTACAGGGATCGCTCTACTCCGAGCTATTAGTATTTTTTATATAACCAGCTCGTGACGTGGTATAAGCGAATGTTAATTAAATGACCAATAAAACATCTAATGAATGAGATTCAAATATATGTTTTACACTATAATGGATTACCAACAAATGCTGAAAAAAAAAAAAAAAAAAAAAAAAAAAAAAAAAAAAAAAGATACTAGTACCAGGAGTCTTGATGAATTCATCCCAAATGCTGGGTCCTCGTCCACCTTTGGAAGCCATGCCTTCCACTTGATAAGCCGAAGTTGCAGTTCCAAACACGAACCCCTTTGGAAAGCTCTTGCGGCTTACACTGGCTGCAGTGTGGGTGGTGGCACCCACAACCGCCGTGTAAACCAACAACACTACTAATATTGAAAATAGTCTTCTCATGTTTTATAAATCTCAAGTGGTAGAATGGCTGACACTTGATATTTATGGTTACAAAGGCATTGTCTTTGCTATATGAGCACGTGAAGTTTGTTTGTTATCTTTTTATTTTTTACAAAGTTAATACTTTCTAGCTAGTTTCATGTAAAAAAGACCATAAATTTGGCAACAGCCCCTCAAACACTGCCTGATTTTTTTCGAAAGCATGTAATCTTTATGATTTCATGCGATAGGCTTGTTTTAAAAGTTTGAACAACGTTATAAATTTGCAACCTTTCATGTGCAAACAGTCGAGCATATATCATCTTATAAATACTCTATAGGTTATGCGGAAAATTTTGAATTCGACATGACCTTGTTACAAAAACACTATAGGAAACATAATATATGTTCTCTTTTAGATCCGCTTATTGTTTATGGCGCTGTGCATAAAAAAATCGATATGCACATTTCGGTAAAAAGTTCGCAAAAATGTATTTTTGCGATCTAACAAATTTTATGATATAGTACATAAAATCAACTTAGGATACATAAGTTAATTTAACACAAAACACCGTTTTGGATTATTAATGTTCTTCCAAACCTAGGAATTAGGAGGTGTTAGGAATTGCGTAATTTATAATTTATGCTTATGATTTAATTCACATCAAAATAGCACCAACCAATGTACATGTTACAAAAATTTCTGTACATGTTACAAAAATGCCTGTTGGATCTATACGTCACTGCAATCCAGGATTGGTATTATTGAGCGTTTGGGCTGAGATTAGTCTGGGCCCAAAGAAAGCATGATACAAAACTGGCCCAAATCCAAACCTGAAAAAGTGAAAACTTCATGCCCATTTGATGTTATAAGGATCTCACAATAGTGTTAAACTGTTAAACATTCCAGGTTATTAGTACGACTTTATGTCAAGGTTATAGAACGTTATATATAATTTATTCTAGATTACTGAACTTAATTTTGAATACATTTTGATGGAGCAAATTAATATAGTATTTGGATGAGAGCAAACAGAACATGGTTATGTGAATGTGAAATAATAAATGTGAATAATCAGCTTAAAGTTGTATACATATCAGAAAGAAAATATAGCTGTACTTGAATCATTGGTATTCATCGTTTTGGTTTTAAGAGAAGTAAGGTGGCAGTACGTGGCATCGGAATTCATATGAGAGTAATGTTCCCAACCAAAGGTTGTTGATTTAAATCTCGTTAGGACAGATGTGTGATTGATGTGGTTGTGTGAGAATGTATACGGTACTGTGCGTGTGATCGAGTTTGCCTCTCAAAAAAAGAATTGTTAATCAGGAAAGCGCAACATGAATAATTGAACCGGATATACATGAACAGGATACAAAAGAAATGGGTAAAGACTCAATTAGCTGAATTGGTTAGAGATGAAAATGAGCAATCATAAAAGAAATGAAAATACAAAGGACACAAAATGGTACCGAGTATAAGCCTATACTGTTTGCTAACAATGTCTAATTGAAAATGAATTAACGAGTGTTCGTTTGGTAGGAAAGAATGAAATATTAAATAAATGGAATAAACGATGTAATGGAATGAATGACTCAATATAATGATTCATTACTGTTATTAATCATATTTGGTTGGTAAGATAGAACATAATGAAATCGATAAAAAATGACTAAAATGACCATTGATGATAGAAAATATATTTAATGTGGTTAGTTAATGATGGACTTTTATGTAATTTTCATTCCATTACAAGATGTAATGAAAAAAGAGGAGGGGACCCCTAAGGAATGAAAATGGTGTAATGAGTCATTCCTTGCAATGGATCATTACATTGTAAATGTGTAAACAAACAAGATTTTTTTATTCTACCGTAATAACCTTTTCCATTCCAACTCTGATTATAACATACCAAACGCTACGCAATATTTATTAACAGATTGATTCTAAATCTTCCCAGTATGAGCTTAACAAGGTTAGCTATTGAAAGCACGAGGTGCCTTAGTTTATTAAATTAAGGAGCAAGGATTTCAAGTATAAACAAGATTAGCCATTTTAGTATGCTCTTCGTCCGATTCTTATGTCCATACATATATCAAAAAGAAAGAAAGCATCGAGCTGTAGATTGTACAAATGTACAAGCAAAGCACTCGAGAGTTAAACTGATCCATGATCAGGAGGTTTATCTGTTATTGAGAATCCTAATAATTTTTCATCAAGTGGCCACACCAACCCCTTGAAAAGGGAGGGTTTTACATGGTCTTAGTTTGGATGGCGGCTGGTTCAAATTGTTGGATATTTTAGTGTAATTGGATTAACTTGTTTGACCAATTTCGTCATAATAAGACATCATTTAGGATTGGACGTGCGGAGTGCACACCTATTTGAATTTATTATGATGTTAGGGGCGAAGCCCCTAAGGGACGGGGGTCCAGGGGCAACGCCCCTGGGAGCGGGGTTCCAGGGGCGGCTGCCCCTGGTAGCAGGGTCCAAGGGGCGGCAGCCCCTGGCAGGGTCCAAGGGGCAGCGCCCCTGGCTGGGGTCGAGCTAAATTTGGAAATTGAGGGACTAAATTTGGCAACTTTTCGGAAATTGAGGGACTAAATTTGACAACTTTATTTCCATTAAGTTGCTATGTTAAAAATTCCTCAGAAAATCAAATTTTTAGAAATTGAGGGACTAAATTTGGCAACTTTGAAACCTGCCAAAAGGCGGTTATGATGGCCCTAATCCCGTTTTTCATACATATAACGTTTTCCTCTTGGTCATTCGGTCATCTGGTTCATAAGATTTCAAACAAAACCATACAAAACGTTCTCAACCTCTGGATTGTATCCGATTGAATAATTCGGGAGAACCACCGAATTGATTCGATCTGAAAGTGTTTACACGCCTTTCAGAGATTCAAATATATCCGGTTGTGTTTGTTATTGTTATCCCCTACACAAACTCTGTGGATTAGCCGGACAAAAGGCCGGAAACCATGGTTATGGAAAAAATTATTTTCCATCAAAATAAAAAAGCAACGAGTTTCTATTTTGTGTTTGTTAAATCAGGATACATGCTATATATCGTGTTTGTTGTTCTAAATTACATGCATACTATCAGCATGGGCGCAGCGACATAGGGGTGGGGAGGGGCGCCCGACCCCTCAAATTTTTTTTTGTGATGTAAGGGGTATATAGTTTTCGTGTAGAAAAATTTTGGTATATTCGGTTTCGACTCTCAAAATTTTGGTATTATCCGAAAAATAGCGTTAGGGAAAAAAAAAATTTAGATCCCGACCCCCTACTGAAAATTTTCTAGCTTCGCCACTGACTATCAGTATCACAAGCATTATTACTGCATTCGATTTGGGTCTTATGTATTATTGTGTTCTTGATCTTGAGGTTGTTAACACATGTTGTGGCTGATGTATTGTGTATGGACAGCGTGCTATACCCATAGTCATCTTAAGAATTGAAAATGGAAATATTGGAACACGTAACATACCTTTTTAACAAAAGTTTTTTTGGTCATTGATCAATAACTTAACTTATAAAAGTGCTAAACTATTTTCATCTGCCATTGCTATAGATTGTAAATTTTAGAATTGATTCCCCTTCTTTCACAGTTAATTAGAATAAGCAAGTAAATGGATCGGATGAGCTTTAAACGGGGTATTATCTGTGACTGTTTCTCGCAATTTCTTTGGCCACCTTAACATTTAGCTAGTAAAGTTTGAACTATAGACTTTTTGTGAGGACATCAATTGGCCAACCACTAGATTATTTTGGTGGTAGTTTTTTCACGGTTAATTAGAATATGATCTGTATAAACCAACTGACTTAGCTCAGTTGGCTACTTGAGTTTCTTTTGGAGCTTGGGGAAGGGTTTTACCCGGGTTCAAGTTTCGCAAGTGACAAAAAAAATCCGGATTTTCCTCTTAATGCGAAGCCGTGAGTTCTAAGGATTTCCCTTCGCGGGTCTCTCATAGTGGTTCGGGTCCCGAGGCCTGCCCATTTTGATGGTTTAACTAGGGGTCGGATTCAAATGTGATGCCGTCAGGGGCGGAGCCAAAAAATTTTTGTCGAGGGGGCACACTTTGATAAATTTTAGAAACCACACTATAAATTGGTACATAAGAGGGACAAATTACGAAAAAAGCAAAATATTTTCGAAATTTTACACTACATTTTTTTCGCTAGGGGGGCACCTGCCCCTTGTGCCCCCTGTATCTCCGCCCATGGATGCCGTTATAAAAAGAATATGATCTGTATATTTACATCTCTAGATATGATCTGTATATCTCTAGATCTTACCTATCAATAAGATCCTCACACTAACAAAGAAACTACAACTAAAGCCATATATGATCTATTGATCTCCATAAAGTACCGGCATTATTAGTTTCTGTTATGACACTTTTGTAGTTTTGTATTTATTCAAGATAAAGAAAGACATTATTTAAATTAACAACGAGATCCGTGAGTTAGTAAAGAAATGCAACGATTCCTTGGTTAGCAGATAAAGTTTTTAATTACAGCTTGTTAGTTGAGTTGTGGAATCATTTTTATGTCTCATAGGTGTCAACATTTGGTATTCTTAATATCTAAAAACACAGACAAATGTTAGTTAAGCGAAAACATATAATTAGCTTCAGCCATCAACAATTTTGTGTCCTTTATAAAAATAAAATAATACATAAACACACTTGAGCACACGAAACCCTGTCGTGAAGCCCAAATACCCATACTCTACAACAGTATGATTCATGCCTTATCGATAATTTAGGAGTTATGAGTTGAAACAACCAAAATATTCTTACATCCATGGGACTAATTGACTTTCTATAGTTAGTAACCAATCATTGTTGTAAAATAAATGTACCATTATTATTATAGTAACCAATCATTGTTGTAAAATAAATGTACCATTATTTTTTAGTAGCTGGTTTATAAGACTTCCCCCGGTAGTAAAATATTTGTTTGATAGAGCCTTCCAAAGGTTTCTTGACTTTGAAATGAATCTAAATATACTGTGTTCACTTCTGTCAATTTTGACATAGAATATGTAGGATGGCGAGATCTAAGGATCGGAATAAAAAAAATATATACTTGGACAACGTGTTAATACGCATTGTTTTACATAAAATTTTAAAAGCATTTTTACCATTCGCATCCTTTTTCCCCTCAAAATCTGTTCGAGAAAAACTAGGCTCATATGCGTAAAGGGTTTCCGGTTTAAATATTATATATTATAACGAAAAACAATTAAATACTACGAATATGAGTAACTCGCACATCTCAGCCCAAAACTAGGCAAAATAAACACATCAAATGTGCCTCAAATCTAAACTATCATAAGAATGACTTGTTAAACTTATGAGACCCTACAAAATACTCTATCTAAGTTGACCACGAAGACTGATATCATAGGCTTTAGCAAACGCCAATTGATACTCATTCAAGCCATAGTCATCACAGTCATCATAATCATACCGATCTTCATCATAAGTCTCATTCCATTTTTCGTACAAGCTTTTATTCCCACCACCACTGCCACTCTTAGAAACTTTATTAACCTTGAAGCTTGTAGATGCCATAAAAGAGGCAGTTTCATCATAGACCTCTTCCATTTCCTCTTCTATTTCACCTTCACTATCACTATCCTCGTTAACCAAATCATTAACTAGATCATCAACCTTTTTAAAATCCATTGTAGAAGAACTAGGAAACATTTATTTACAAGGTTTTAGCAGCTTCCCATCATCACCCACTAGCACAAGCTTCCTATCAAGCATCTGACTTTCTAGTTCATTAATCCTTGCAACCAAAGGTGTAGTACTTAGACTATCAGAAACCATACCAGCCACATCTTGGACAACTTTCTCACCTGAATTTGATGAACCCCCCCCCCCCCCCCCCCCCCTTTGATCCAAGCTTATAATCTTTCTCAATCGAATTAAGCGGATCAAAAGGATTAGCTGAGCTAGTCTCTACATTAGAGTTCTTTATCGTACCATTTGAACTAGCACCATTCGCATTACTAGGACTAGTAGCATTTTTTAATTTACCACTGTTCGAAACATTAGAATTAGTAGAGGTATCTTTTGGTCGATATTGTAACTTGTTACCACGTATATACCATTTTGCTACCACCTTTCACACTACCTTTTTTGTCATTACCTCGTTTATCCACCGTTTAGAAACCATCATTTGTTTTTTCACCACTAGGGGGTGAAATAGTAACATTCATAGGGCAATGATCAAGAGTGTGGCCAAATATCTTACATAAATCACACCGAGATGGTTTCCACTCGTATTCAACCCGCACTGTCTCTTTGGTGAATCCCGAACCATTAAGCAATGATATAGCTATGGTAATACTCTCCTTTAGCACTACATTAGCTCTAACTTCAATCAAACATCGCACAAAGCTACTACGACCCCAAGAGTTCATGCACATGGTACTAGTAGAGGAGTCAAGCATTATTGGGCTACCTAGTTTTGTCATGATAAGGCTAAGGCCATCCTCCGAAAACGCAACCAAAGGAACATCATGTGGCTTTATCTACACAGGAACGTGAGTAAATCCTCATTCAATAGATTGGTATTCATCGTCCAAGTTTTAAGGATGATTGGAATGTTACAAATCATCCATGGTCCTTCAAGCACATCCTCCAAACATTTTTTAGTATCGAATTTGAAAAGGAAACCCCCTTGGAGTTCATCATCACCATTTAATTCCAAACTTCTCCCATGTATTCCGAACTTAATACTCCACAACCGAGAATGCAACCCGTTTACCAATAAAGTATCCATAAACGGTGTTTTCAAGCCAATTACTAATCTCTTCAATAACCTTGAATGGGATTGAAAGCTCTACACCATCACAAATATTTTTAGTTTCTAAAGCACGAAAGTTAGCCTTAGCTTTTCGTGTTTTAGGGATTGTTAGCACTTGCATATGAAATCAGCTTCAACTAGGCTCATATGTTATTGCGAGTTTACATAAAAGCTATTTTTTTTGTCATTAATTTGCTATTTTGTTTGCATTACAAAAAAAAGTATATAATATCGAATGTTCAAGACATCTTGCAATAATGTTTATAAGAATCGACCATTCTTCTAGCGGCTCGTTAGTGGTAATTTTTTCCTTTTTCTCTTATTTATCAGCAAAAGCATATTCTTATAATTCTTTCGCGTATAACGTTGTCTACTCAGCTGATGTATATACATGTATCAGTTATGTAAAGAGAAAATAATTAATTTTTTATTATTATTATTTTTGAAAATCAGGTCACGTAATTCTCTCATTATGAATTTGATTATATTTTTTTGTGTATATTTTTTATTACATAAAAGAAATTAATCATGATATAAGAAATAGAAAAAATTAACTCAATTGTCGAATAAAAACCCTCAACTTTTTTAAAGCAACTAACTATATTTTAATGGGTTTTTCTAATGTGTGCCCTGGGGGCACACGTTAAGAGCACCAAAAGGACAATGGGACCCACGAAAAAGTACATCCGGACCCACAGAAAAGTACACTTTTCAGATAAAAGGTGTGGGTTCGGATGTACTTTTTCGTGGGTCCCATTGTCCTTTTGGTGTTCTTAACGTGTGCCCCCAGGGCACACATTAGAAAAACCCTATTTTAATATATGTATGTATATACTGCAAATTTGTCTTATATGTTATAAACATGACTTGAACTTACATCAATTTAAAAAGAGAACATTCTCGCATGAAATAGGTGTCATTGGATTTTAAACTTTGATTTAACTTAATTTTGAGATTTTGATGTCATAAATTGATACTGAAAACAAGAAAAAACAAATGACTACCCTAATTTAAAACTTAATGATGTTTATAGAAATTAAAAACCAGCATGCTTTTATTTTTTTTTTACTAAAGATCTCATTCGACATAGTTCCATTTAAGGGTTTGTCTAACTGCCTTCAATACACTAGTTTAGATGATCAAACAAGAAAACTTTCAGTTCATTAAGTTGAAAATCAGAACTAATTATAGTAAATTATAAGGACAATAAATGTGTATTAAACGCTTTCAATTTAAAAATAAGTTTGGGATGAATTAACACACCTTAATCGATGTCCTGAGGGCACGTGTTAGACAAACCTTTCATTTAAAAGCTTTTAATATTATTAAAGCTCATAAGGTAAGTTTGGTAAAACTAACTGTTAGCTGTTAACTGTAAGCTGAAAGCTATAAATTGTAAGCTGATAGTTATAAGCTGTAAGCTAATAACAAGCTGATAGTTATAAGCTGTAAGCTGATAGCTATTAGATTACTTTAGACATTCTTGTTTTATATAAAGTGTTTGGTAAGATAGCAATAGTTGTAATTTTTAAATGTAAAAAAACATGCATAATTAAAAACAATTCATAGGTATTTTATTAGAAAGCTATCAACACCTTATAGAACCACCGTTAATGTGAATTAGCGGTGAAACACCTTGATGTTCTCGCAAGAGGTTTTATATACAATCCTCACTAGATACACACTTTTGAGGTGACAATGAACATAGTCAGAAATGATTACGGGATACCCAGTTAGGCTAAGCACATTCGAATTAACCCGCTGTGACCGGATAAAGACATAATATGATACACTAATACAAATTAACACGTCATTGAGAACATGCATTCAAGATTTAACATTCATACAGAACATGCATTCAAGATTTAACATTCATACCAATACAACCGTTAACCACGAATGAATTGTAACTTTAAAATATCAACTAATATCAATACAAGTATTATCACTGTTACGCCAACACCTTTTTTTTTTTTTTTTTTTGTTTAAATGTCAACAGATCGAGTAAGAGTTCTCTCAATATAATGCATACTAGTAATATCAAGAGTTTTAGATATACAAGACAAACTAATCATACATTTGCTGTATATCTCGTTACAATGGAGGGATGTAATTAAGTTTTCAAAAAACTCCATTAAATTTAAACTTTTTAGTTTTGAAGCTTTTTATTTTTTTTAAAGCTATAACCTTGATTATCCAAACAGGGCTATTTGATTACAAGAGCTTTTTATTAAAAGCAAAGAAAAAGCTTCAAAAACTTCTTGCCAAACCCTTGCAGTCCTTTTAAAAAAAAAAATAACCCTTGAATTAATATAAAAACGTCAAGAGTGGCTTGCATGAGCTGTCAATATTCTAACCATCGATTTAGGTACACCAAATAAGATTCGTCCATGGACGTTGACACGGGAATGATGTTAGAATAAGTTATCTACACTCTTAACATTTTGTTCTTATTTATTAGATGTGTTCATCTTAACAACTAATTCCAAAAAAAAAAAAAAAAAAAAAACAATGTTATTAGATGAGTACTATTGCTAAGTTGCTATCATAGTAATTTTACGAGTATTTACAAATGCAACGAGTTACTACAAACGAAACTTTGTGGTTTCAAAGTAATATTGGCGTCTAAGTTACAGTATACACGTCTTTGTTGTTGTTTTACTAAGATAACATTGTCGTTCAAAATATGACAATTTAAACTAGGGTTTTATTAGACATAGTCATACAAGATATGGTAATGCTGTTAGTCGTTGTTTATCACGTAGTGACTAAACTATAAAAACAGGTTTTATGACTATGTATTACAAAATCTTTCAAACGATCACAAGTATACGAACATAGTCTCCTTCTAGCTAGTTTGTGGTTTCGCCAGTTCAAAGTTGTTGTTGTTTTTCTTCTCAAAATATAGTTTAGTACTCTGAACTATTACTCTGAATTATTTACGAAGAAGCATGATATCTCAACTTGTATAGATTTTTTTTTTTTTTTTTTTTTTTTTTTTTGGTAAATAACATTTAAGTACAAAGAATATGGGTGAATCTCATATCTCAGACCGTTACATAGACGGAAAAGCTTACATACAAGATACTTTCAATTATCTAATTAAGAAAAAACCACTACTCAAAAGATACTATATATTAGATTCTAGTGAAAACAAAATTACTTTCTACCATGACCTTGGAGCTTGATACCATACGTGTCATATAAAGCATCCAAATTTCCTGAAAGATCGTAGACCTGATCCGTATAGATGGAATTTCTACTACACTACTTAGTACTCACACTTAACAGTTAAGTTCGTTAGAAATTTAATGAAAAAGTAAACACATTATCTTCAAAATTATTCTGTTTAGTTGTATAACTGTCAAATGAGGGTAGAAACGACTAAGTCAAACACAAGCTTGCAAATCTCGAACTCAACTCATTTAAGTTTATAAGGCTCAAGCTCATTTTCGATCCATATGCTTTTAGTTTGAGCTCGACTTGTGACATATTTTACAAGCTTGGATCAGTTCACTTTTATGATAGGCCCAAACAAAATAAAGCTCAACTCGAGCTTGTTTGATTAAGTAGATTAGGCTCAAGCTCAGCTCATTTATTATGCTCGTTATATATAAATATACATGTGTGCATGTACAATTATACATATATGACGTATGTTTACACCTGTAAACATAAATATTTTCTTAGGCTTGTTTAGATTTGTATAGGTTCGCGAGCCTAATCAAGCTTTGAATATAAAGATCATGCTCATACACTTTGCCCAAATAAGACTTGAGCTCATCTAATTAGTTTGACTCGTTCTGAGCTTGTAACAAGTTGGCCCGAGCAATCCACGAGTGGATCGCCAACAAAATTTTTAAAAGATAACATATTTTTGTTTCGTTAAACTGCTACATGAATGCACTGTTATTTGGAGATGAGGTAAGAAAAATCTCATTTAGAGGGTGTCGTCTGGAGTTCTCATTTTTTCTTCTTGTGCTTATGTTTAGAAATAAGCACTTTTGATATAAGTGCTTTTGGAACTATTGTTTGTATTTGTTATTTTTCAAAAAAAGAAGCATCAATATTTGTAAAATCATAATTTTATTAGAAATTTTCAATCGACATTATTTATAAAAGATTTTTAGGTTAAATATAAGGTAAAAAGTAATTTTCATTTAATATCAAATAAACCATGCGAAATAAGCAGCTCCTAACTTGATTATGGAAAATTACTTTTCTGTTTTAGGAAAATATAAAAAGCAAGCAGTTGATGGATGAAAAACTGTTTTTCAACCTAAGAAATAGCATAAAAACATAAAAAATAAGCAATCCTAGACAAGTGTACTGTATCATTCTCCACCTTTCAATTCATATTTCTCATGTTACTAAAAGTTTTGCCTAACCAAATTAATAGAATATATTTTGATCTTTTCTTTTTGTATTCAGATCGATCACGACAAATGGTAGTTGATAATTGGAACTATACTAATAATCCAAACAAACATTTTATAATATAAGTGTCACCACTTATACTCCCCCGATTATTTGCATCAAACTATAGATGTCCATGTCAACGAATCACCTCCCAATTTTTTAATAACCATTACGACATAAGATGCATATCGACATAAGATGCATATAGTTCATTTTTCTGTTTCCATATCAACTTTATGTTATATATAGCTAAGTTAGTGCATGCATCTAGTTACTATGTGATGTTTTTCAATTTCATCTCATCAAATTAATCTCGCGAAAATGGAATCCTTTGAGTACTCAATTGGCCATTCCAATGATAGCAACTTTAACATACTCCAACCCGATTTCATACCAGAAACTGACTTCGAAAACTTACTTTCCGCCATTCAATGTGAGACCAAGGATCCTAATGACATTTTTTGTGTAGTCTCAGAATGCAATCACTTTACCAATGCATGTACGGCCTTCCAGTTGTCGCCGCAGTTGTACGGCCACAATGAAGCCATTGATAGTGTTGGTATTGATATTGATGTTGATATTGATATTGATAATGGTAACGGTACATGTAATGGGAATGATGCTGGCATTGGTTGTTATGATGGGATGGATCCAAATTTGTATGACCACAATGAAGCCATTGATGATACTGGTATTGATTTTGATAGCGGTATTGGTAATGCTATTGGTATTGGCAATGGCATTGGTTTTTATGAAGAGATGGATCCGAATTTGTATGACTACAATGAAGCCATTGATGGCATCGGTATTGATATTGATAATGGCACTGATAGTGGCATTGGTTGTTATGAAGACATAGATCCAAATTTGTTTTTGATCTGGGACGAGGACGAGGATGACGTGAAGGTATCTGGAGATGGTGATTCCTCTGAGACGGTGACTACCCGTAATCCAAATACACAAACAAGGAGTGGTGGTGGTGTGAAAGGTGATCGTACAAAGTCTTTGATTTCCGAGAGGAAGAGGAGAATTGGGATGAAGGAGAAGCTATACACACTGCGCACAATGGTGCCCAACATCACTAAGGTTAATCTCTTTTTGTTACAAAGACTAGTTGGATTTTTGTGAAACGTTGTTTGCAGTCAAGATATAACTATTTGAGGTTAATCTCTTAAGTAATATATATATAACTACTTTTTCCGTGTCATTTTAGTGCACCTTAAAATTTTAGTTTGTTGGAAAAAAAAATTGTTCACTTGCCATAAATAATAATTATAATTTATCGTTACTGCAAAAAGATTTTTGCAAACTCTAAACATATTATCACCGTAAATAAAATTAAGTAACTATTATTCGTCAAAAATATCAATTGCAAGGTAACCGTTGCCACAACGCGCGGATAACCTGCTAGTAGGTGTTGTAATTCAGTAAGACAATGATATATAAATATTGTATTGTTTTTGTGTTTGTGGATATTATGTATATTTTTAGGGTTAAACATTTGATTTATAAGTTTCTTCGTATGTAGATGGATAAAGCTTCGATAGTTGGGGATGCAACACGATACATTCAAGATCTTCAAACACAAGCAAGGAATTTAAGGTCAGAGATTGCAAACATTGAAGCGACTAGTAAACAAAAAAAGGCTTCACAAAATTCGAAGATGGCCCATGTATCAAACTCCCTCCCAATATTAAAGATATCAAAGGTTAGACAAAAAAAATTGTCGTTTAAACATCTACGACATCACATGCATCCAATATTAACTTCTTTCTTTTTTTGGGAGGGATTTAGTTAGAAATGTTTCATGTGGAAGAAAAAGGATACTACGTGAAAGTAGTGTGCAACAAAGACCGAGGTGTTGCGGTGGCCCTTCTTAAAGCAATTGAGTCGATCACAAGCTTTCAGGTTCAGAGCTCGAATTTGGCAACCGTTGGTGACACATTTGTGTTAACATTCACATTAAAAGTAAGTGAAACGTTGTAACTACATATAATAGGTCTTTTCAGATAACTTTGATGAGTAATTATCCGTGTGTTAATAATATACAGGTTGCTGCACGCGAATTCGATAAAAAATTGCCAAATTTGAAGCTACGGCTTTCTGGGGCTTTCCTTAAACAGGGTTTCAAATTTAAGTAAATCCCATCACCTTAAATCATTGACGAAATGTTGAAATTGTTCATATGCATTTAAGTGAGATCAACTGTAAACACTAACACGCAAGGACGTGCATCACGAATTTTATTTGTTTTCATGCATGTATCATTAACGGCATGTAATTACCTTTGTTAACTAGATAGTGATGGTTTCATGTGAAATAAAGAAAATTTCCTTTGTCTTATGAAGATTATAATTTCCATCTTAATGACAAACCTTCTTCTAAATGTCAAGACTTGTAATATTTATTTCTAACGGGTAGCAGAACCTTAAATAATATGTCGATTTGCGATCGTGTAAAAAGTTTGAGAAACGTCCACTTCTACAAAGTTTATAAAAGGGTCTCATATGATGACATGTGTTTTTCTTATCTCGTGCTTTCTTCTCCCATTCTCAGCTCGCCCTTTTTTTTTCTACCAATTACATACTGTTCACAACATTTTTTTTGCCCAAATTCAATTTCAAATCATTTTAAATCACAAAACTAGGTTCTGATTTTCATATACTTGCATCATAAATCCGTTCAATCGCTATAAATTACAACTTTTAAGGAATCGAAGTTCATCAAAAGTTTTGGTTTTGTTGACTTTGAGTCAAAAATTTAGGTTTGTTATTTAATTTATTGTGTCCCTGAAATATTAAAGTATGATGTTTTTTAAAATGGTGAACAATGTTTAAAAATGTGATGGACAAAAATTTGAACGTACAATCAGAATATTCATCAAGTAAATGTCCATCACATAATTCACATCAAAGTAAGTGTTAATCACATAATGTTCATCAAAGAACAAAGTTTTAAGTGCAGTAAGTGTTCATCACATAAAGCCCTAATCTTGTGATTTTAGAGTTTGTAGGTGTTCATCATAGAATGTTTGGATAGAGGAGTAACCAGATGCACGGGTTAATAAAAGTGTTCGACAATTGGCTAAGTAGGATTTGAAGTGTTGGGCTATGAAGATACCGAGTTTGAAGTTGTTATTTGGAGATGTGAGTGTTGTGATTTGTTTTTTTGTGAGTCTAAAAGTTGTTGTCTTGAATAGCTCAACAAACTTGTTAGAGTCATCAAAAAGAATGTTTGTTATGTTTATCAGTCTATGTTCATCAATACAAAATATTTTGTAGTTTTTTTTTTATTTATTAATCTATGTTGATAAGTTTTTTTTTTTTTTTTTTTTTTTTTTTTTTTTTTGTTATCTTTATCATTCTGAGTTCATCAATACAAAATGTTTAGCAATACTCTGCTTGACATCATCAAATATGTACATATTTTATGTATCATTTATCCCATGATTATTACTCATTTGTGATGTTTTTTATAAGATTTGATACTTAATTACTCTTTATTCGTATCATAGGTGAAAAAGAGCAATTGGTGAGAAGACTCAAAAAGTGGCATGGAATAAAGAACAAATGAAGAAAATGTCTTAAAAGTCCAATACGGCGTATCCAAGATGTGGATACATTTCATATAAAAGATGCCGGAAGTCAACGAGATTTCTAGGTGGATACAGCATAGCTGATTTTGATGATATGCAGTATACAAATTCGAAGATGCACATGGATCTTAAGTTTATTAATTAATCGGAATAAAGAGCAAATGAAGAAAATGTCTCAAAAGTCCAATACGGCGTATCCATTTTCTGGATAGGGTGAAGGCTAAATATACGAAACAAACTTTCTCAAATTACCGATATACGTAACATACGTAATGTACTTTTAAATACTCACCGATGTACGTAACATTGACTGAATAGTGACTTGTTTGACTGTTACCACCTATAAAAGTTACAGTTTTGATCCTTGTCGTTTGGGTTGACTTCCATCGTTAGTATATCGGTTAATTTGAGAAAGTTTGTTATGTATATTCAGCCTTCACCCTTCTGGATACGCCGTATCCATGCGGGTTTTCAAGGCTTATAAATAAAACCCTAAAAATAATTTTAGGATTACAGTTCTTATTCGTAGATGATTCCTAAGGCTTTTCCACAACCGAAAACACCGTTAGAGACTTTGACAACCATGAAGAACATCCTTCATCAATCATGTTTCTTATATTTTTCTTCTCGAATCCCATTCAAGATCAACATATGGTGATGGAAAATTACTCACTAGGCATGTTGGAGTATTGAATTTTATCATTGAAAAATAGTAAACAATGTCTCATAAGTGTGTAACTTTGTATTAAACAAGTTGGTTGTTATAATTGTATTTGCCTTAAATATTCAATATTGAAGAAATCATGTTGAGAATCATTGGGAACCATTAACTACAATTACATGGTTCATTCTCAAAAATCAACATAGAAATAAATAATATCGTAAATAAGGGGAATGTTATTGGATATCATATCCCTACCCATACCATATTTTGCTCAACTCATGTGTATATATACAAAGTCCAAAAACTTTCTTTAGCATCAACTGAAAAAACTAATGAATAAAAATATGTCTTCAAACTCTTCACCAAAGCATCCTATTTCACTGTTGCATTATTTCCAGAGTCTATAAACGATCTCAAATGAAAATGCAAATTGATTATGGATGGAGTCGGCTGTCTAATAAGGAGATCAATGATAAATATTTTTTTTTTTTTTTGTATTTTTTGTCAAAAAATCCTCGGATTTAGTGTATTTTTATGTTCTTTCATATACATCTTTTTTGTTTATTTTGTTTTCCTAGATTTTATAAGAAATATTGAATAATCTTTGTATTTCTATTGTTACTGTGCTCTAGTAATTCGATCCACATACGTAGCATCTGTGTTATTAGTAATTCGACTGCTCATACCTTGTTGTTGGTTGATTTTAACTGATTTTACTCAGAAAGCTCTGTTTTAATTCATTCACAACTCATTCACGTTTAACAAAAATTCAGTCACTTAATCAACACCATTTGATTTGTCACATGCGTATGTCATATATATTGAATTCACATTGGGTTCGCAATATAGTTGTTGTTGATTGCACTTTTCGTTTGTGCTTCAAAATGACCTTCATGATGAAAAGGGATAAATTTGGTAACTTATGGCTACCTGCAGAAGCTACAAACGTAGTTGTAGTTAGGCGTGACAAAACATATCTATTTGGGACTAAGTTTGTAGATACGCAACAAACTTTCTCAAAAGTATCGAAATACGTAATCTACTAAAAAAAGTCTGTAGATCGCTAACAAACTTTCAAATTTTGTATAATATACGCAATGTTGACCGATTTTTTACCTGTTTGACCGGTTTACAGGTTAAAACTTTATAAAATATACATTATTGGCCCCTGTGGTTTGCGTCTATTTTCACCGGTCATCCTTTAACGTTTTTTCAATTATGAAAGTTACAATAATGGTCCTTGTGGTTTGGTTGACTTTCACCATTGGTCCATTTTTACAAAAACATTTTTTTTCAATTTTTTTTTCAAAATCTTTTAAAAAATAAAATTGAATAAAACAAATTTCGAATAAATTTTTTTTATTTTTTTAAAAAAAATTCGAATAAAAAATCTTTTTGAAAAATATTTGAATAAAAAAAAATTAGAATTTTTTTTTTAATTTTTAGAAATATATTTAATTTTTTAGAAAAATTTTTTACTCGATTTTAAAAAAAAAATAAAAAATATTTCTTAAATTTTTAAAAAAAAAAAAATTCTAAATTTAAAAAAAAAAAAAATTCTAAAATTAAAAAAAAAAAAAAAATTTTAAATTTTTTTATTCGAATTTTTTTTAAACTAATTTAAAAAAAAATCGAATAAAAAATCTTTTAGAAAAATATTTGAATAAAAAAAATTTAATTTCAAAAAAAATCGAATAAAAAATTATTTAGAAAAAAAAATTTTTGATTTTTTTTTTAAAAAAAATTTAAGAAATATTTTTTATTTAAAAAAAAAAAATCGAATAAAATTTTTTTCTAAAAAATTAAATATATTTCTAAAAATTAAAAAAAAAATATTCTAAAATTTTTTTTATTCAAATATTTTTCTAAAAGATTTTTTATTCGAATTTAAAAAAAATAAAAAAAATTTCTAAAAAAAATCTCAAAATTTTTTTCGAAAAAATATTTTTCTAAAAAATTTTTATTCGAATTTTTTTTATTCAATTTTGTTTTTTAAAAGATTTTGAAAAAAGAAATATTTTTTTGAAAAAATTTGATTTTTTTTTTTTTTTTTTTTTTTTTTTTTTGTAAAAATGGACCAAAAGTGAAAGTCAACCAAACAACAAGGACCGTTATTGTAACTTTCATAATTGAAATAACGTTAAAGGATGACCGGTGAAAATAGACGCAAACCACAGGGGCCAATAATGTATATTTTATAAAGTTTTAACCTGTAAACCGGTCAAACAAGTAAAAAATCGGTCAACATTGCGTATATTGTACAAAATTTGAAAGTTTGTTAGCGATCTACAGACTTTTTTTAGTAGGTTACGTATTTCGGTACTTTTGAGAAAGTTTGTTGCGTATCTACAAACTTAGTCCATCTATTTGATATATTATTGTAGACAATGTTAAGGATAATCTTGAGACTTAGATAAAAATGTCATAGTTTTGGTAATAAGCTCCAAAAATGTGTTTAAGTTTTATCATAAAAATGCAAATTTCTCAAAGAAAAGAGTGGCTCGCATGAGCTTTTAATATTCTAAGAATCCAATTTGGTACACCAAATAAGATTCGTTCATCTTAACATTTTCTTCTCATTTAGATGTCTTCATCTTTACAACTAATTTCCAGAAAAAAATTGTAATGATGAGTAATTTTATCATCATAGTAGTTACGAGTATTTACAAATGTAATGAGTTACTACCAAAGGAACTTTGTAGTTACAAAGTGATTAGTTCGTTTAATCGGGACACTTCATTCATCAATTGGTATACGCTTTTGTTGTTATTCATCTGAAATGATTAAACTAGGGTTTTACTAGGCATAGTCATACGAGATATGAGTATGGCTGTTATTCATCTTGAAGTGATCAAACAACATAATCACGTGTGATTAAACTTTAGTTTATATTTTTGTGAGAAGGTAAAATTTATTATTATTATTATTATTATTATTATTATTATTATTATTATTATTATTATTATTATTATTATTATTATCATCGTTTATGGCAACCTTGAACATGATTTTGGATTCAGAACTCATTTATGTAAGTGGATAACTGGAGCTATGATTCTTTTTATAATTAATCAGATCATGACAAATGGTAGTTGATATTTGGAATTAAGTCTGGAAGTATAGTTATTTTAATCTAAACAAACATTTTATTATATAAGTGTCAATACTTATATTCCCTAATTATTTACATCTAATAACAAGATGTCTATGTCAACGCATTATCATCTTGAGTCTAGACATTCTCAATTTTATGGTAACCATTACGACATGAGAGGTCCATATAGTTCAGTATTCTGTTTATACATCAAGTTTATATTATATATACCTTTGTTAATGCATGTATTTTTTGTATGTGTGATTTAATTCAATTTCATATCATCATATTATCTCCCCAAAATGAACTCCTTTGAGTACTCAATTGGCCATTCCAATGATAGCAACTTCAACATACTCCCACCCGATTTCATACCAGAAACCGACTTTGAAAACTTACTTTCCGCCATTCAATGTGAGACCAAGGATCCTAATGACATTTTTTGTGTAGAGTCAGAATGCACTCACTTTACCAATGCATGTACCCCCTTGCAGTTGTCACCGCAGTTGTACGACCACAATGAAGCCATTGATGATATACGTGTTGATATTGATATCGATATTGACATTGATATTGATATTGATATTGATAATGGTAATGACACTAGCATCGGTATTTATGATGGGATGGATCCAAATTTGTATGACCACAATGAAGCCATTGATGGCATTGGTGTTGATTTTGATATTAGTAGTGGTAGTGGTAGTGCTACTGGTAATGCTAATGATACTGGCATCAGTTTTTATGATGGGATGGATACGAATTTGTATGAGCACAATGAATCCATTGATGGTGTTGGTATTGATATTGATACTGGAGCTGATAGTGGCATTGGTTGTTATGAGGAGATGGATCCAAATTTGTATTTGATTTGGGACGAGGATGAGGATGATGCAAAGGTATCTGGAGACGGTGATTCCTCTGAGACAGTGACTACCCGTAATCCAAAAACAAAAAGAAGAAGTGGTGGTGGCGTGAAAGGTGATCGTACAAAGTCTTTGATTTCCGAGAGGAAGAGGAGAAGCGGGATGAAGGAGAACCTGTACGCATTGCGTACTTTGGTACCTAACATCTCTAAGGTTAATCTCTTTTTGCCACAATCATTCTGATGGTCTACATTTACCTTCCTAAATTAGTAATAAACTGATGTGAAATATAGCTATTTAAAACATCCTTATATCTATACTTAGCCGCCGCAAACTTTCCAAACTGGTATTAGGTAAAAAATATGTTACAGAACTAAAATTTTAATTTAATGTGTTTACTTTCAAAATTTAATACTACATGTTAAATTGTCTTATTTATGCAAATTAGTAAGACATTGTTTTTTTTTCCGAATATTGGTTAACGAATTTTTTTATAATAGATGATAGTTTTTCAAAACTTATGTGTTTGTATTGTGAGATTATAAAGAATGAAGATACCATATAATTATATGCAAATTTAAAAAGTCATTAATTTTAACTAGGATTTTTTTTAACTTATACCTTAGAGTCAAATGTTAAAAAGGGTCACACAACTTTGATGTCACCATCTGAAAGACCAGTAAGTAATTGTAGTGCTGAAGGATAATGAGGACCAATCAGTGATTGCTACCCATTCAGAGGGTGACACATAGGCTATGAGACCCTTTTTAACATGTGCCACTGTGACACAAGTTAGAAAAACTCTTTTAACTATAAAGACACTAAATTTATTATATTAGTTATATTTTATTGTTGTACATCCAATTTAATATCATTACAATTAGTGTATTTTTATTTTATTTTAATAATTACTATAGTAATAATAGAAATTGTGTTAACTTAATTTTTTAAGATTACTAAAGATAGAAGGTCCCAAATACACGGAGATTTATATTTTATATAGTTTCAAATTTTTAAACTATAAATTTCTTTGTATGTAGATGGATAAAGCTTCCATAGTTGGAGATGCAGTACGACATATTCAAGATCTTCAAACACAAGCAAGGAATTTAAGGTCTGAGATTGCAAAAATTGAAGAGGCTAAAAACCAAAAAATGCCTTCACAAAATTCGAATAAGACCCATGTATCAAAGTCTCCTCCAATATTAAAGAAGATATCAAAGGTTAGACCAAAATAAATTGTCTTTTAAACATCTAGGAAGTCACATACATCTAGCATTAACTTGTTTCCTTTTGGGGGGATTTAGATGGACATGTTAATTAACGTGGAAGAAAAAGGATATTATGTGAAATTAGTTTGCAACAAAGGTCCAGGTGTTGCCGTGACCCTTCTTAAAGCACTTGAGTCGATCAAAAGCTATCAGGTTCAGAGCTCGAATTTGGCAACCGTTGGTGATACTTTTGTGTTAACATTCACCTTAAAAGTAAGATTAGCTTCGTATCTTCATATAATAGTCTTTTCAGTTAACTTTGATAAGTAATTGTTCGTGTGTTAAAAATCTACAGGTACTTACCACGCGCAAATTGGATACAAACATGCCAAATTTGAAGCTATGGATTTCTGGGGTTTTCCTTAACCAAGGTTTTGAATTTTCGCATCGTCTTAAATTAATGCAGGGACGTTGAAATGGTTCATATGCATATAAGTGAGATCAATTGTAAACACTAACACGCAAGGACGTGCATCATAGATTATTTTTGTTTTCATGCATGTTTCATAAACAGCATCATGTAATTACCTTTGTTAACTAGCCAATGATGGTTTCATGTGCAATAAAGAAAACTTACCCTGTCATAAGAAAATTACTAATGTTCAACTTAATGACAAACATTCTTCTAAACGTCAAATGTATACACCGACCTATACTTTGTATTTCTAACGGGTAGCACCACCTTAAACAATGTGTTTGGTTAGTAGTAATAGGGCTATTTCATGGCGGTGTTTGCTTGTGATGCGTTTGGTTTGTAATTTAATAATTCAATCAAAATTATTGAAGATGTTGCAAAGTATTTACACGTAGTCTGTCAGGTATATAAATAACGAGGCGTTCAGAACCCGTGCGATGCACGGGCTATCGCATATTTTTGTATCGGATTAAGAATAATAAGATTTGTTAGGCTTTTTGTTTTGTGTTTAGGTTTATGTTTGTATATATTAAGTTTATGTATTATATATCATATTTTTAGTTTAGTATGCCATGCGAAATATTTATACTTTCTTCTTTAAAATTTTAAGAATATGAATTATTTTTTTGTCTTTCGTTATGGTTTCCGTATTATTTGCAGATTTTGAAATTAATATTTCGTCACATAATTGTCGTTTGTTTTATCGGGTTTATGCATATTTATAATTTAGTATGGTGAGTGAAATAATTGTACTTTGTTATTTAAAAATTTAAGAATATGAGTTTTTATTTTGTTTATTGGCTATAGTATAATTTTTTTTTTTTTTAAAATTTTGTTTTTATTTGTATTGTAATGTAATTGGTGAATGTATCTTATATTTTGTAAATATGACTTTGTTTTGTATGTTGTCATTATCATAAGTTGAAGGGTTGAATTTGTTATTAGTAAATTCATGTATGAAACCTATTTGATGTTTCTGCATGGGAAAATAAACCATATCTGGGAAAATAAACCATCTCTGCAAATTAATTGAAGAGTTTATTTTCGTAATCATGAGTCAAGACTATTGGTTTCCATCTCAATTCATCTATAAGAATTCATTAAGTTCTTGTTTTTTATACTTAACTTTACACCTAAAAAAATTTTTTTGCCTTAATTTTTCAATCAATGGCCAATGCTGATGAAACCCCTCTACTTGATGAACTAAAAGTTTTTTCTGGATCTCAGGAATTGCATAAAGCTTTCAAATTTCTATATGGTCATGAGCATGTGGAAGATGAAGTTTTTATAAGATTTCTTGGAGAAAGACGTGATCTACTTCAAACCACAATCCAACAAAAATCTGATCGATTGGCAGAGTTATGGTCTCTCAATCATGATGAAGTGGAGTCGGCTAGTGATGTCTATGAGTGTGAGCATGTGGATCTTGTTAGGCTGCGTAGGAGGTTGGAGGTGGTCACTGCCCTCTTGTTTGAGCTTCGTCAAGGGTTGACTGAAAAGGAGAAACACATCTCCATTCTTGAAGTTTATGATTAGGTGGTTGTTGGATGTTTTTTTGGGTGTTGCATCATCATGCTTTATCTTTTGCTGTTTTTAGTTATTATCAGATGTTGGTTAATGGTGATGATGTATTGAATATTATGTAAATGGTTATTATTATATCAGAAATGAATATGATCTTTTTATCTTTATTTCATTTGTGTATTTAATTTTTTTTGTTTCCTAATTTAGTTTATATAAAAAAGTTGGTGCTTTTTCTCTTACACATAGTGTAGTCTACGCACACTATTCTTAACAGAGGCGAATAAAATTAGGGTTTTTTTTTTTTTTTTTTTTTTTTTTTTTTTTTTTTTTTTATAAATTTGGGGTTATTTAATTTCACAATATTTTTTTCAAATTAAATCATATTATGAGTTTAATTAAGAGTGTGGAATCAATTGTTAAGAAAGGATTGCTTGATTTATGTACAGGTATTTATAATTTGTTCTGTTGATTATCGATTTGGTTTGTTAATTTAAATTGTTTATTTCTTTGTTGATTGTGCAAGGGGGTTTCATATGTTGATCTTATGAAAGATGATTGGAATTTGGAGATGGAATTCTTATACAGGTTAAAGCTTTTTTCTTGTTCATAATGATTTTTTCCAGGTCTTATTCAGAATTGGGTTTATGAATGTTTGGATATGTTAATGAGTCAATAGATAATGAAATGGTTTGATTCTATTAGGCGTTTCATACAAAGAGTTTAATTGCATTCACATTATTATTATGAGCATTTTTCTTAGTTGTAAAGTGGTATTTGTTTCGTGAATTGTTCAAAAAAGCAAATACGACTCGAAAAGGAAACATTGAATCAAACTCTAACACCGCGCCAACACATATCGACATGCTATTTTTAGGATTGCAATTCCTTTCAACGTACTCAATTTGAACTTTTTATATATATGTTCAACTAACCATTAGAATAACGTGTCATGAATCTTCGATATGATGATGTCGAAATTGCGCTATAGCATCTTTTGTGCTGATCTCGAGCTATATTTATGTGGTTAACTTAGTGTTTTTAGTTTATTGCAACTGCTCATTAATGGTTACATTTATAGTGAAAACTCCAAAATAGGCTTGAATAAATGGGTGTTTAGTTCTGCTTGCTGTTTTCTTTGCATATTTTGCCATGTGTTTGGCATATTTCTGTTTTGATTTGATTTTTGCATCATAGTTTAGCTTGGTATTCATTTTCAGTTTGATTTGAGTAGGTGTTCTTCTGTTTCATTGGCTGAGTTACTATTTTTAGATCTGCATTTCCTTGTTCTGGTTGTTAGTTGTTGGTTATTAGTGTTGATTCTGCTTCTAGTATTGTAGATGCATCTAGTTTGATTGGTGGTTTAGATTGGTTGAATACTGTGTTCTGCTTATTTGAAGTTTATATTAGAAATATATTAGTTTTATAGTCTCATCTCACTGCTTTAGTATAGTGTTATTTGCATCTTTTTGTTTCATTGATCTTTCATGTACTTTTCTAGCATCAACTATAAGTGACTTATCTGATTTTGATCTTTATTTTGGTAGGAGTATGTTAATTACTGCACAGATTGTGTAACTGCCCATTTACAGGGGTGTTTGGTTCAGGGCTTAACCTTGTGAGGGTAGTTTTTCTTGTCTATTACTTCTGCACAAACAGTTTCCTTAGGTCTAATAAGTTGTAGCAGTAGCATAAAAACCATAGGTTTAGAATTAATAGTCAAAATCCATGTTAAACCTCAGATTCTGTTTTCATAAGTCATTGTTAGAATCTAAGGCCTTGCAATTTGTTAAGAGTAGGATTCATCTAGGGTATTAAATTAATATAGTAGCTTAATATTGCAATTAGGATAAGTTGTGATTAATCCAAATTGGATTTAGTCAAAGCAAGAGTTCAACTAAATAGTCAAACCTGCAACCACATATGGTTCAATACCACCTGATCTCAGGTCATTTCAGTTCTCTCAGTTCTGCTTTGATTTACTATTTTCATGTTGCTTATGTCTAAACAAAGAGTTGTTCTCAAACAGAAATATGATTACTAATATAAATTGTTGAAAGTTTCCTTGTAAACAATATTACGGGTTCGACCCTTGAATTCACCTTCTTCATCTCCCTCCATTAGTATCTTTAGACCATCAGGGGTTGTAACCCTGGACGCTGCGACATAAAGTTGTCCGTGACTGAACACGGGATTTGGCAGATAGACGCCTACATGTGTAAGTGACTGCCCTTGACTCTTGTTAATTGACATTGCGTAACATGGTTTCACTGGAAACTGTCTGCGCTTCATTACGAATGGCCATTGTGTTTGTGGACTTGTCAGTGTTATTCTTGGTATTAAGACGGTTTCTCCAATCTTTGAACCTGTTAGAATTTTGGCACGTAGGACAAACTGGCCCAGATCTGTGATTATTAGCCTTGTTCCATTACACAACCCCTGTGCTGGATTAACATTCCGCAATAGCATTATTGGTAGGTCTGTTTTTAAATTCAGCTCGTGGGGTGGCATCCCTTGTAAATTTAGCGAATTTAAAAACTCTGTTGGGTATAAATTTTGTTGATACAACTGATCAGTTGATGCTTTGCATACTTCATCTGCACTTTTGTAGGTAATAGTTTTGCCCTTTAATTGTTCAAACATGTATGCATTAATAGCATCAGCGTCATCATTTCTTGGTGTTAGTATTGCTCGTTCTTTGAGATATGCATCTTCAACTTGTCTAGTAGTAAAATCAGGAAATGTTGCCTTAACTATCTGAGCAATAGGATTATTGCTTGTTTCGATAATGAATTCCTCGGGAATCTCAATCCTAGTAGGCTCATCTTCCTCTTCTTTGCTTATTGCTGGCAAGTTTCCATCGCCCAACTTTAAAACCCATCTGTTGAATTCTTGATTCCTTGAGTTAATTGAACCATCCAGTGAAATTTCATTCACTCTCATGCTTCGTGTCAGTGTGAAAACTTTGCAAAACTTCCACAAATGTGAACGATTTATGCATGCTTGCACTACTTCTTGACATTTGCCTTTTGTGATGACTGGTAATATTTGTCTGAAGTCACCTCCAAGTAACACTGTGAGCCCTCCAAAGAGTTTTTCTCTTTTTTCTTTGTTTTCGTATCCTAATATATCTCTTACCGTTCTGTCCAGCGCTTCAAAAGCATACCTCTGAGTCATAGGTGCTTCATCCCATATTATTAGCTCAACCTGCTGTAACAATTATGCTAAGTGTGTATTTTGTTTAATACCACATATGCTATTTTCCATTAGCTCAAGCGGGATAACAAATCTACTATGAGCGGTTCTACCTCCAGGTAGTAGCAATGACGCGATTCCTAATTAAATATTTTAAATTAGTCATAAGTTAAATAATGAAATCGTTAATTATTCAATCAATTATATAGAATTTTATGAAAGGTTTACCTGAAGATGCAACTGCTAATACAATCTTCTTTTCTGATCTTAATCTTGAAATTATGGTTTTATATAAGAATGTCTTTCCTGTACCTCCGGGTCCGTAAACAAAGAAAAACTCCCCTTTTTTAGAATGGACTGATTGAATTACCTCCTCATATATTAATTTTTGCTCGGGGTTTAATAACGAATGCAGTTGATCATGTTCAATCTTACTTTCTTTTGAATCAAAGTCGAGTGCTTCTCTAATCAAACGATTATCTAAATTAGTTAAGAGCTTTCGATTTGGTTGTGGAAGATCAGGAAAATCTTTTAAAGATCTCCCGTTTCTATTTAACAACTGTTGAATTTCTATCAAGCAGTAGTTTTTTATTTGTTCCTCCGTTAACTCTAACTTAGGATAGTTGAAAACTTTACACTTGTGGTGTAAGATATCATCTGACAAAACCTCCCATGTTTCTTCCCAAAGCTTTAATGGTTTACTTACATCATAGAATAACAAAATTGTTACAAACAGGTCCCGTAGCTTAGGACCCAATGTCCAGAAGCTTGCCTCAATTATAACTTGTGTCCATTCCTTGTCGTCATTGAGAAGGCCGTATGCGAAACATACTTCTTTAAAAGTTCTGTTAGGAATACAAATATTCCTATAAAAGTCTCGGTCACCTAATTGATGTAATAGCATTTTAGTTAGCTCGTAGTTAGTTAATTATATACATTAGTTAGTTTAGTTTAAGTGACACCATGGAAGAAGGACGGGTCTTTACCCACTGTATGCCTGATCCACAGCCCGGGTGTGGGCGTTTTGTAGGTAACTATAAATACCCCTCTCCACATGTGGAGAGGGTTGGTGCTTTTCTTTCAATCTAACATTTTCTATTTTCTCTCAACTCTCTCTCTCTAGAAATCACCCAACTCTCTTCCTCTCTCTATACTCTTCTACCATTATTCTTCTTCTTCTATAATTCTATATCTAATCACAAAACCATGTATGCTATAATTATTGACATTCTACAATTGGTATCAAGAGCCATGGTTTCATCTTAGGACTTGGTGTTCTCGAATTTGCACTTGGTTTTGTGGGTCTATTTTCTTGGATTCGAATTGTATATCTAGATTGGTTTGGTTGTATCTTGTGGTGTTTGTGAGTTTTGGTGATTCTCGTGGGCTCATAGAGCTTGGTTATTCTTTGCAAGTTTTGATATTGGGCTTATTTTAAATTCGTTGCATACTTGGTCACTGCTATTTTTTCTTGGTTGCGTTTAAATATTCAGATTTGAAACGTCTTTTAGCCTTTTTTGTCCATAAGTGTAATAAGACAACAATGCAAGATTGTGATTGGTTTGTCTTTTTGTAACCTGCGGTTACCTCTAATACTAGCGGTTACCATCAATACTTGAGGCTATCTCCTGGTTGCGGTTACCCTAAGACTTGCGAGTAGCTCGTGGTTGCGGTTAAATCTTGGTTGCGCTTAACTTTCTAACTGCGATTAGTTCATGTTAATAGTGTTTAACTCATGACTTTCAGCAGCTATTTACTCATATCTTGCGGTTACATCAGAACTATTTTGCGTTTACATCTGAACTATTTAGCGGTTATCTCAAGTTAGCAGTTTCATCAAGTTTGCAATTAGTTTCATCCCACTTTTGATTCGATTTGAACCAGAGAGAACAAAAAGGAAAAGAACATCAACAACGGACTGAACATCATACATATCATTTTACTTTCATTACAACGAGTTACAACAAAGTCCAAACTAATCCTATCATTACGTTACCACAAATCATATTATAAGAAAACTACTTAAGATCTCTGTCACCGCATCATCGATCCGTTCTCAGTAGCATTATCTTCTTATTATTTTCTCTTAAAAAAAATAATAAAAAAAAAAAATTAAAGAAAAGAACATAAACAAATTTATTTCATTCTCTAATCGTTTCGGTTATACACAAACTGAAAACAAAACACAATCTAACCGACCTTAGATATTTTATATCTTGAAGCATTCGTCCTTAGTGTCCTTTAATTTTCATGATAAAGGGGTTTTTGGTGGTCTTCGTCTAAGCAACTACAATCATCTGAGAGTAGGAGTGTTTTACTGTTATTCGGATTTCACAATATCAAGGAACGTATTGTTGTTTGTGTTGGTGAATGGTGATTCGTATATATCAAGCTAAAAGGGACGATGTTTGTGAGGTATTTTTTTTTCTGGTTCGTTGATGTTGAGACAAGATAAGAAGGGGAAGGATTTGTTTTGATCTAAGTTTAGGTGTGGTGACTGAATATTGGATGTGGTGACTGCGTTGTGTTTTCAGAATAAGGAGACTAGGGTTATCAAAGATTAGGTTCGAGTGAATTAAGTGGTCAGTTATATATCTGAATATTAGGGGTTAGGATTAGTGATTAGTTGGGCTGGTAATTGTAATAAATTGAGCTGAAGAGTGCAGTTCTTGTTGTTGGGTTGTTATTATCGTGTGATAAATTGGGCCGCAAGATGCTACAAAGATTTTGGGCTTAGATAGATTTTCTATTGGACAGTTTTCAGATTTTTAATCTTCAAAGGACAACTGATTTGTGGTGTTGAATTCGCTAAGTTTGTTTGTTACAAAAGTTTGGGATATGAATTTTTGATCAACGATTTGAGTGAGCTTCAAGATTCCGAGAGTGACAGTCGTTTGGGCGTGAATTATAATGAGTTATTGATGTGTTGGAAGTTTTGTCGAGCGGGCTAATATTACTTGTGGTGCATTTGTTTGGTATATAATTTTGGTACACGTTTTTTTTATTGAGCTTCAAGAACTCAAGATTGATATTTATTTTGTATTGAGCTATTTTCGGGCCTATTGAATATCTACGGAGTTTGCTCGGATCTCAATCATACGACCATCAAGTTCATCAAACAATCATCTAATCATTTACCGATCCAACAGTTTCTCACTGTCTCACGGTTTTTTCTTGATTTTGTAAAATCCCATGAAAGAATCTATTTCTCGGTTTAAATCATAGAATTGTAAAATCCCATGAACGATCACAACATGTCAAAATCTTCCAACCTTGTACAACAAATAAAGGTGTTTGATTCTAATATTGCTAATATGGAATCTTTGTGCTCTAATTTGCAAGGGAGAGAGTTGCGTCAGCCACAACAAGTGCTTCACAATGCAAATGAAAGCTGCATAGAATGTTTTCGACAACTTCATTCACATCTCTCGGTACTTTTAGAGGGAACTGGATTCAAGATGGGATTCGAACGTGCATTTGCAACACTCTTTGGTCAAGATGTTGAGGATTTCACTGACACAATGATTCTCAACTTAGATCAACTACAACAACAACTTGACCAAGGAAACTCTTTCAAAATGGAATCCATGGCTGCCCTTTGTGTGATCCACAAACAACTCCAAGTGTTCTGTGATTCGAAATTCACTCTGGAGTATGACCATTACAGTGAGATGACGAAAAAGTGCTTTGCGGATCACACGGGAATTGAGGTTGACACGTTCAGAGATACACTCATCCAACTCATGGGTGATGTTAAGGCGTTCATTGAGGAAAGAGCACAGCACAGACATTTGAATGACGACAAAGTGAAGGCAACTTTGGTGCAATCATGTGATGGTATTAATGACTCGGGTAAAGCTTTGGATGTTGGGTCAGTTGTCACGATGAGCAAAGGATCAGAGACTGATAAGCTTGACACTACCAGCAGTTCAGTGACTCCAATCACCCATGGTATGGATGCAGATCTTAGACCGGTTAATGAACAAATGTCATGTGCTGAGGTACCTATAACTGTTCAACAAAGTGTGCTCTCTAATGAACGACAGCATACTGATCAAATCAAACTCAATTATGACACAAATTTGTTGGAAAAGACTGATAGCAATACCACGTCTAATTCAACAAATATGAGTCATAAAGGGGGAGAAAGTGATCAGGATGCTGAATGTGATGAATTGTTAAGTTCTGTGTTGACGGCTGATGCTTTTAAATCAAATGATATGGTTGATAAAGAAGTTTTTAATGAACTTTCAAAAAGATTTTTACAGCTTGAAAAACATTGTATTTCTCTTGAAATTACAATGCAACAAAAGGAAGAAAGTCTTCAGATTAACCAACCGTGTAAAGATCCGGAACTTCCTGATTTCTGTGAATTCTTTATGATTAATGATTTGAAAGCTCAGCTAGAAACAAAGAACTTGACAATCAAAAACTGAAAATACGTATTACTGAGTTGTGTGATATATGTAATGAAGTCAAAGCTAAACATGACTGCGCTGTTATTGAATTAGAACAAAATGTGGCTAATTTACTTATGAAAAATGAGTCTTTGAAACATCAGTGTAATGAATTGTGTGAATCTATCAAAGATACTAAAACTAAGACTTTAGAACAGATAACCTCTTTGATTGCAAAAAATGATGAATTCAAAGCTCAATTTCAGAAAATGGGTTTCACTGTTACAGCATTGAAAAATGAGCTAAGAAAAGCAACTGGGAATAGTGTGAACACTATGTTTGCTAAACCATCAATCTTGGGGAAACCTGTGTTACAATCAATTAGGAACCAATCGGTTATTAGACAACCCACTGCGTTTAGATCCGAACGAACAAAATTTTCAAAAACACGGTTTGCCTCCCAAGTTGATGCGGAACAAGTTGTGACAAAACCTGTCACTCCACATTATTTGCCTAAGTCTGATGATTCTAGCTCTGCGTAACCTCAACATGTAGCTGCTACTGCTCCCAGCTCCTCTAGGTATAGTTCCAAAATAGTGACGAAACCAAGCATTAAGGTTCAAAAGGACTATGATCTAGAAAAGGCTAGGAAACGGGCCCTACTTCAAAAGGATGGTATATTAGGTTCACAACCCTATAGGATGCCTCCTAGTGTATTGAGGAACAATGCTAAGGTTCAACCTGCCAAGTCTAGGGTTTATTGTAAGTCATCTACAATGCATGTGAAGCAAAATAAACCGAAAACTTCTCCTAGGTGGATATCAACTCCTAAATCATTGGAGTCTAGGAATATTGATAAACCTTCCACTATGCATAAGAAGTTGAGTAATCCTAGAACTTGCCATAAATGGGTTCCAACCGGTAGAGTTTTCAAGCACGTTGGACTTAAGTGGGTTCCTACCGGAAAGCTACTCACTGATGATAATGGCATGGTTGACCATGAAACCCCTAAGGGTCTGGATACTATTGTCACTAACCCATATATATGCTATCAAGTTTGTGATGTTAGTGCAGGTAGTCCTTACTCAGTTGCAGGTACATCAGTCATTCACCATGTGAGAAAACTCAAAGTCTGGAGGCCTAAAGCAATCATTTCTCCAGCTTCAAGAGTTCTGGAATGTCGATGTTGATGTATGTGCATAATGACGTCTGAATACTTCAGTTCAGGGCCTCGTTCTTCAATGACTATGACGTTTGAACACATCAGTTCAAGCCTCGGTCTTCAACTTCATCTTTATGGCGTCTGCTGACATCACTTCAGGCCCCGTTCATCAAAGAAAAGAAAAGTGTACGCTTGAGTGCGCTTTATCTTTTGAAGAAGCGAAACGTTCTTGCTTCTGACCATTCTCATCAACAAACCTCATATTTGTTCCACGCTTGTTCAATCATCATGTGGATTACCTTCATCAGATTGTCTTCTAATGCAATTTTTGAGGGGGAGAAGTGTGGACAGTGGATCAACCTCTTATGCAATTTTTAAGGGGGAGAAGTGTGAATAAACTACATGTATTTTATTCACTTGTTCAATCAAAAATCGCATCCTCATATGCTATATTTGAGGGGGAGAAGTGTGAATAAAATACATGGTGTGAATAAAATACATGTTGATTGATGCGTGCAATGACTCTCCTCTCCTCCAACACCTAATGTTCCACTAAGTAAGGATGACTAAATGTGACTGCGGAGTTGATTGGGTATCACGTATTTGAGATTGAAGTTGACTCTTACAAAGGTGTGATCTTAGTTTATCTTGAAGTCGGGGTTGGATGGATGAATGACTTTCAACGATAACTTGCTCGTGCTTAAGATCTTAGTTGAAGACTTGGTTTATCTAGTTACCAGCAGTCGAGGTGGATGGTTGAAGAGCTGGTTAACTATCACTTTAATGAGTTATGTTGTATTACTCAGTGTCACACGCCGATGTCGTTGTGGTTAACTATCACTTTAATGAGTTATGTTGTATTAATGAGTTGATTGGGTATCACGTATTTGAGATTGAAGTTGACTCTTACAAAGGTGTGATCTTAGTTTATCTTGAAGTCGGGGTTGGATAGATGAATGACTTTCAACGATAACTTGCTCGTGCTTAAGATCTTAGTTGAAGACTTGGTTTATCTAGTTACCAGCAGTCGAGGTGGATGGTTGAAGAGCTGGTTAACTATCACTTTAATGAGTTATGTTGTATTACTCAGTGTCACATGCCGATGTCGTTGTGGATAATCGCAAGAGGTGGTAATGTCTCATACTTTGGTTGGGTAGTGAGTACTTAGAGATTTGCTTGAACCATAAATTCTCTACACCGTTCTTCCAACATTAGTGCAAGCTTAAGACACAAGTGCGGGAAACTCTACTTCAGTTTCAAGTTTGGTATATCGGGTTTTCTCCATATGTGGTCATTTACCATTAGCCAGTGGAAGTGAAAAGAGGTTTAATTAGGGGTTGATCTGTAGAGAATTGTTATCGACATCTACTCATGGGGTAGTGATTTGTATTTTGCTTCCAGTTGATATGTTTATGTACACATAGTTATGATGATTCCGAGTGATCTTCATCATCATGGAGGGAGAAGAATGTGTACATCGGGGCTTTTATCAAAGAACTGGAAGCATTCTATGTGAGTTGAAAATGTCGAAATAACGTTCCCCAAACAAACCCGTGAAGAAGCTACAGATTATCAGTCTATGATCCACTTTAAGTTGTGGATGACATTCTAAGAGACTTAAGACATCTTGGGCAGAATTGAAAGATACTTCTTCAACAAGCATCAAGGTTATATCAAACGGGTCGTCAGTTTGGGAGGGAGCAAGTACACTTATGGACTTACTAATTGGGAGGGAGGATTAACCCAATTAGTGAGCATTTCTATAGCAGTTGATTCTCACTTGATATATTTTAGCTTATTTGGTTCCTCTCATTATTTTAATTAGATGTGCTTATAATGTGTTGCTGATTCTGAGGTATCAAAACCAGCAAGGGGAAGGAGACATACATCTTAATGCATAATGAGTACACGTGATGAACTTAATACTTCTTCTTAATTGAAGTTATGCCGGGAAGACAAATGTCACAACCGCAGAGATAATCAGTGTCTTAACTCGTGGCGTTTGGTGTATTATTCCAACTACGTGGGGGAAGTAGTCTCTCGATTCTTGTGGTATGAACTACTTCAGCTTTCAATAGGAAGAATTATGAGAAGAACAATTGGAGCGTGAGATGATATTGCTAATCGACATCTTCATATGAGTTGATATGATTTATCGCAAAGTGCTTCTGGTTAATGCTTCATGTACACAATGGTATGATGATTCCGATGAGATCGCAACCATCAGGGGAGAGATTTGTGTACATCAAGGACGCGCAACAGGTTCACGTGATCGGGCTTAATCACATATTCTGGAGGTGATATCCGCAGAGATGATCAGTGCTTCAACCTATTACTTTGGTGTCATCGTTCTCTTCTTGTGTTGGATACATGCGTACAATATGGAGTGAATTGGTATATGTAGATAACTGGAAAGCAATCGGTGAAATGAAGATGTCGATATATTACTCCCCTGAATAGACGACTGCTCCAAACCATAAAGTAATGTGTACATTGGGGACGTACAACAGGGTCATGTGATCGGGCTTCATCATACATTCCGGGATTGATAACCGCAGAGATGATCCATGGTTCACCCTGTTACTTCGGTGTTATCGTTCTCTTCGGGTTCTCGAGCTTCATACAATGAGACTTTTTCAATCACTTCAACTTGGGGGAAGTGGTCTCATGTAGGTGATTTTCGGTTTGGGGGGAAGCTACCAAAGCTTCACAATGATGAGGCAATAAAAACTTTCAGAAATTTGGTGGGTGTCTAGCGATTAACTCAGTTGTGAGATTCTAGTGATTTGTTAACTACTTGTGTTTGGTGAATTGTTGTGACTTAAGTCGTTTCCATTAGTCTGATTGTAATTTGACGTTGTGAGTTAATCTTTACGACTTGACTTATTACGATCGGATCTATTGTAACTTGACTTGTCGCAACTTGACACTTAATGCTAGTTGTCACTTATCCAAGATCTCTCTCAAAGTCTAACTCGCACATTACATCTTTCGGTTTCTTTTGTTGACTTTAGTAAAATCCCGGGAAAGAATCATCTCTCGGTTTAAGTCACAAGAGTTGTAAAATCCCGTTTAAGATTATATCATGGCTACTACCACTTCAGACGATTATTCAGGTGCCTCGAAAGCTTTGGTGGTGAAAGTTTAATAGATGTTGACTACATACTTCTACAACGAGCTGAACGACAATCTCATTTTGATGCTCATGTCAACATCTCCTTAAACTATTTGGTATCCTTTGTACATATCTTATACCAATACGTAAATAGAAAAATATTAAACCTATATAAAAACCATAAAAATTAGAAAATTATAAAAACCAAAAATATTCTTCTAACGACATGTCTCTTGTGTAATCAATATTATGTACGTTTCTAGAAATGTCATTCAATAATGACATGGAATCATACATATGCTTGAGCAAGAGTTTTTCGGTTTCAAATAAAGTTTTTTTTTCTAAAACATGTCGTTTCTCAAAACATTCTTCCAAATTATGGCTTGTAGTCATTTCAGGCTACAACCCGAACTTAAAATTATGGCTTGTAGTCATTTCTGGCTACAACCCGGTCTTCATAAATATGGTTTGCTATTACTTCAGATAGCAACCTGGTTTTCAAAATTAAGGAAAACACGTCGCCAAAAAGACGGTTGTTCCTAACAAAGGGTGCCGTTCATCCGAGCGTGAATTACTTTATATTCATGCACCCTCGATCTAATGTACGTTTCAGTGCATTATTTCTTGATAAAGAAGAGAAGTCTTCTTTTTATCGCCAAATACTTTCTCTTCTATGATTTTTCCGGAAAGTATTTGTGCAAAACTTGGTGGTACCATGAGATTTTGATTGAAAATCAATTTGAACTCAAAGTTTGATAAAATTTTCACTCAATCAATGACGTTAATAGTTTATGAAAATATTTAGGCTTTCAAATCCGTCATTGATTGAGGGGGAGAGTGATTTCTCAAAATTTTATGTATCATCAAAACTCCCCACACTTCGTACATAAAACAGTGCAACAAAAAGATTTGTGATGGTTATGTGTCAGAATGTGTTAATTTTCAAAGAGTTTTCGTAAAAACTTCGAATATCTTGATAACTCTTCAAATCTGACACATAACAACCTCCCTCATAGTTTGAGGGGGAGCAAGAAAAAGTTCCGTTTATCAGACAATATTAAAAATTAACCGCATTTCTCTCCCAAACGTTTTCTAACTTATTTAAATCAATTGAGATCAAAAATCTCGAAAGATTTGAAATTTTTGATCGGGGGAGAGAATGTGATTTAAATATGAAATCTGATAATCAAATGTGATCTTTAAGACTCATAAAAGGCTCCCGCATATGTGCTAAACACTTTCGAATATCGATGCACATATTGAGGGGGAGCAAACGGCGTTTGTGGAAGTTATACCAATGACCGACCATTTATCTTTATGCATGGAGTTATAAGGTTGGTTAAGGTTAGGTATAAGTTCCCATGATCCACCAAAACCAGAAGGATCTTCCCAGGGACAATCCATAGATAGATTAGAAGTCCTTAGGAATGATTGAAAAAAGGAGAAAAGTGAGAAAGGGAAGAGTGCGGACTGAGATAGAGCTAGGACTGGAACAAACCCAACAAGGTTCTAGTGGTGAAGTCTCGGTAAGCACTGAAGGGGTTGAAGAATTAAAAAGAATTGAAAAGAGAAAGGGTGAAAAGAAATAGCCCTCCAAATATTCAACCTTAGGGCAGAAACCGGGTTCAATTCATAATCTACTGGCGGTTACTAAGGTAACACCGGTATTGAAGACAAGACGTCATGGACCCAGTGACGCACTGCACCAAACTTCCCAACCACTCAAGTTCTCTTAAAAGAGCTTGTTTCAATCTCACGGGGAACCCTGTGCAATGTATCGACCGCTCATTGCGAGCTATGTTGATACCTAAAACAGGAGACGCCTCCCCAGTCTCCAGGAGCGGATCAAAACGCACTATTGAGTCTAGAGCCATGAGATCATCCATAAATCTCGTTAGGACACACATTCCAAATATGCTTATTGTTTCACACAATGTGGAAAATAAGATAAAATATTTAGAGTCCTACGCATTATCCTTGTGGTATTGCCAGAACATCCGAGTGATATGAAAATATTCACAATGAAGATGGAAATCCTTCTAGAGCGGACATTATTCAAGCTCTTGGTAGGTGACATGTGAGATCCATCTTGGATCAATGATCAAGTGACAACTGGAAAGCAACAATGGTGCGATTCATAATTGAATCAAACTTGTTCCAGGATATGGATTGACGGATACTTTTGCTAAAACCTCTCAATGTGCTCACCAACTAATCTTTCGAGCACATTGATTGTGTAATATCTTTCAAACAAAAGTATTTTTGATGGAAATGTGATTCAAAGTATAAAACTCTCGTCGTGTCTCAAAAAATGTTTATCATAGGACACGCGAGTGATTTCTATAAATCTATTTCTCATCAATCCGTGAATATTTATTCACCGATTCACTCTATCGTGCTGTCTGCTTTGAGACGTTCCGGTATGAGAACATGCTAAGTATGAAGATTCCAAAGTGGATTCTTTGGAAAATTCATTACTACAAGCTGGAAATTCCTGTCAAGGAGAGTCTTCTTTAAAAGAGACTCTACCTGATCACAGGTCGGTTTTCACAAAACCGGAGGGTAGTCTGTCCTCGCTGAACGAATGACGAAGCCATGTTCGTTCTCTATCTTTATTGCTAACTGTTTTATCTCAGGGACACATATAAAGATGGCGTTGATGGCTCCAGCTTCCAGCTGAATCGGGTCAATCCATACCTCATGCTCACACATCCTCCACACTATCAATGAAGATGAGAGACTTGCTACAACAAATGTTGTGAGATTACCAACAACGTTTCCGCAGCTCTGATGAAAAAGTCTCCTGATCCACAACTCTAATGCGAAGTCTCTAGATACAGAAGGGTGTGAGCATGATGGTCCTTAAGTCACTACATCACATGAAGGCGATACTACTGAGGATGAGCTTGGAGATTTACTTTGGCTGATGATCTCAAAGAAGCTCAAAGATCACATATCACAAAGGAATTCAAATCACAAGTTCGTTGCTTGAAGTACAAAGTGTGAAGTAAAGTGAAGAATCAGATCCTATGAGCTACAGAGACGAAAGAATGCTTAAAGACCAAAGAGCTTAATTTCAAAGCTGACCTCGCTTAGGGGGAGATTGTTAGGAATACAAATATTCCTATAAAAGTCTCGGTCACCTAATTGATGTAATAGCATTTTAGTTAGCTCGTAGTTAGTTAATTATATACATTAGTTAGTTTAGTTTAAGTGACACCGTGGAAGAAGGACGGGTCTTTACCCACTGTATGCCTGATCCACAGCCCGGGTGTGGGCGTTTTGTAGGTAACTATAAATACCCCTCTCCACATGTGGAGAGGGTTGGTGCTTTTCTTTCAATCTAACATTTTCTATTTTCTCTCAACTCTCTCTCTCTAGAAATCACCCAACTCTCTTCCTCTCTCTATACTCTTCTACCATTATTCTTCTTCTTCTATAATTCTATATCTAATCACAAAACCATGTATGCTATAATTATTGACATTCTACAAGTTCCATAGACCTTTTTATTAACAGTCATTAACTTTTTAAAAGATTTAGGGCCTCTTACCACATTTAGCAACATTCCGAGATAGTAACGCTCCCCTGAAGCTGGGCTTGTGTAAAAAATCCGACCAATACTTTTTTTCAGTTTTTGTTCTTTCCATATCTTCAGTTGTTCGTGCCACACATATTTTTTTGGTAATTCAGCATAGGTGAGTTTTCTGGCTTCTTTATCTCGTTTATTTAACTCAAACCACTCTGTAAACATTGTTCTCTTGATGTCTTCCCTTTAAAGAAGTGCTGGTAAACTCTGTGAATAACGTAATGTGATTGAGTTTTGATTTGGTAAGTGGAAGTTTAATTTCATGACTGACGGATAAGAGTAATGGATATCGAAAGAGAAGAGGCGCCACACTGCTTCACATGGTGTTAAATACCGACAATTTAAGTAGCTTGTGATCTCATCAACTGCATTGATTGTTTGTCCTCCCTCATCGTTGTTTGTCACCACATTCTCTTGCACCACAACTGTTGCTCTATCTGGACCTTTGTTTAAGTACTTGAATAAGTACTTTATTGCTTTTGATCTGTTGCACCATTCAACGTTTATGTGTGCCTGATATTTTAATAATAAATATCGATTGTAAGGAACGACATTTCTGTTATCATAAGTAAATTTGCCTTTCAAAGCAAATACTTTTGTGTTTCTTCGTCGATAAACCGGGTACCCATCTTCATCTACCATTGTTTATTCATAGAATGGTTTCGGATATTTTTTTGTACATTTTCCTTCTATTGTGCATGGAGCATATTTTGCGTCTTTACCACATGGACCATGCAACATATACTCACTGACGGCTTTGTAGCCTTCCGGATCATTCGTTGGACATGGTAATTCTGCAGATATCATATTATCTAATTGATTTCCAGTTTTGCATTTGTAATCTTCTTTCAGCCACAGGAGAATATGTGCGTGTGGTAGCCCTCGTTTTTGAAATTCAATTACATACATCACTGCAAGTATATGTTTTAACAAAATTAAGGGTTGTTTGAAGAATTAGTATGAGATAATAAATAATTATAGTATAATATATTATTAGTTACCTGCAGAATGTGGTCCAAATACATGGTTTTTTGTCAGATCATCCAATAGCTGAGTAAGCTTCATTTTGAAAACACGTGTCCCTATTTCTGGCCGATCATGTGCTTTTTGTCCTGGTATAAATGCCAACATTTCATCAATTTCTGGCCATTTTGGATTAGATGTGAATGTGATAAAAAGATCTGGATTCCCATATGTACGACATAGAGCCATTGCATCTTGGTAGTTTTGCATCATATAACGTGGTCCGCCTGTAAAACTTGAAGGTAAGACAATCCTTTTTCCAAGGCCTGCTGCATCTGTGTCTCCCCTTGTAACTGCGTCTTGCAAATTATGATACAGATCTACTCGTAACTTGTCTTGGTTATGTCTGTTCCATTTTAGTCTTTGCTCCTCAACTGATGCGTATGTGTCAACCAAAAATTGTTGGAATAACCTGCCTCCTTTATGTAAAGTGTTGGCTTGGTTATTTCGACTGTGTATCAAATATGCGTAATATTCCTTCATTGAAACATACCCACGTTTAGTCTTGTTGTTTTCGTTATTGGAATGATATGGGATCTTCTCGTGATATCCATCTTCTCCATATGGGAATAACAAAGGATACTGCAATGCCATGTATGATGGATGCAATTCTGATATTCGGGTTTTACCCGTTGTTTTGCAATTAACAATGATATCCTTTGTAGGAATACCATCTCCAAAATCATAAGTTATCAGAGCTGCTACTTCTGATACAGTTGGAACGTTATACTGCTTTGATGTTCTTCTGTCACTAAGTAAACGCAATTCAAAGTTTACAGATTGATTAGAATGACACCAATCTCTTGCCATTCTAAATGGTTTTGCAACTGCACTCGATTCATCCAACATGGTAATCAAGCTTTTGATGATGGACTCATCCACTTGATCATTTATTTCATTATTTAGGAAAGCATTCATACGATTCCTAGGTTCATTCTGTGTATCAAAGAAATATAACTAAGCATACCTTGGTTGAACTCCTTCTACAGGTAGGAGTGACCCAATTAGATGATAATTTTGCCCATTTATTCTAAATGTATACACACCCCTTCCATTATTTATAGAATGATCTATCCTTGCTCCAAAGGATGTGAATGTGAACATCCCATTATACACTCTGATTTTGTGGAAAACTAGAAGGGGGTTGAATAGTTTTACGTCTTTTTAATTTGTTATAAAAGATAGTTTTAGTGTTTTCTTAGCTTTTAAAAACTTAGATTCGATAATATGTGATCTCAAGTCTTGTACAATATAAACAATTAACAATACACAATCTATAACAATGATAAGTAATGAAATAAGTAAGAGATGGAAAGATCGAACCGCGAGACAAGAGATTTATAGTGGTTCGGCTACAAGGACACCTTCCTTGCCCTACTCCACTCCCCGAGCACCTAACTCGAGAGTTTTCTTCACTATATCAACAAGCTCCCTTAAGGCGGAGAAAACCGTACACACCAATTTACACACCAATTTTCATACCAATTTTCACACCACAACTTCGTCACACCCAAGTCACAACTTCTACACAACTTCTTCAAATAAATCTACTTCACAACTAACTACTCCACACCTATCTTCTTCACACCAATCTAGTTCCTAACTTCTCTTTTTCACACCAAGCTACTAACTAATCACACAATCTATATCTAGCACACCTATCTACAATCAAATATTCACAACAATCTTCACAAAGAATAATGTAAATGATCTTTGATGATGCACCAACAACTTGGATGTGGAGATCACAACAAGTTGTAATACTTCTTGTCTTGAGGGATAGAAGTATTCTTCTCTTGCACTTGAGAGGATGAAGTTTGGATCACTTTGAAACAAAGAATTATACACTTATGATCAAAGGATAAGAGAATAGAAATATGGATCTAGATCAGAAAGTTTAGAAGTACAAAAGGTGAGAAAATTCTGAGGGATGAACCAGTATTTATAGGGGAAAAATACTGTTCTGGAGCGTGGCCGGTCCCCTTAATTAGTGGCCGGTCCCCTTAATGATTAAGGGGACCGCCCAAGGAATTAAGGGGGCCGCCCCTTCAGAACGTTGGTTTTTCTTGTCTTTTAGTGGGAAATATTTTTCTGGATAGAATTTGCCATTTTTGGTTGGAAATTTGAAATCAAATATTTATAATGAATTAAACATATTCTTTTAATTCCAAAAATAATTTTGTAAAAGATATAAGATGTTTAATGCATTTTATAAAAAATCTAGTGATTAGAGAAATTTCCTTTGATCATGAAATGTAATAAACCCTTTGTTTATTCATACCTTAAGTGATATGGAATCAAAGACAAGTATTAAGCACTAAAAACTTGTTTACGTCATAAGTTTTAGATTAATGAGTTTATTCTTTGTAATTATCAAAACATAGAGACATTGTTAATTATGCTAACAATGTTTTAAGACATTACTTATGTCAATCTCCCCCTTTTTGATGATTACAAAACCTTAAACTTATTAGGCCTAAAAAATAATTTTTAGACAAGAATTTAGAGTTTAACATTATCTTCTCCCCCTTTTTGTAAAATCAAAAAGGTTAAAGCTCCCCCTTGATGTGTACTCCCCCTCATTTGAGAGCACCAAGGGAATGAGCTATGGAAATTTTGGCTACACAAAATATTAGAAGAGAACAAGGCACATATACATGCAAAGCAAAAAAAATAGATTCATTCAAGCATCATAGAAAGTATTACAACATTTAATATGCTTAAGGCATATTAATAATAATAAAACAAAAGAAAAGACATAGTCCTATATTTCCTAGAAGGAACACTTGGACTTGCTTGCAACTCATGGTTGATTGATTTATTTGCTTGAAGGATAACATAAGCATAAAGCTTAGTTGTTAGATGGAGAAGGATATGGAGTGGGATATGGAGCGGAAGAGGTGGCCCTTACGATATTGTATCGTGTTAGGGGTGGAATGGGATGAGATCGCGTGAGTAGATATTCAATCCAAGAAATATCTTCACTCAAGTAAAGGATTTGTTTTTGGAGAAAGATGCAACAAGGGCAATAGTGAGTGTGGTTTGTAACTTGATCCAAGTTAAGAGAGTGAGGAAGGCAATTATTGTAGGGTGATGATGGAGGTTGCCCTTTGTTGCGTTTTGCAAGATGCATGGCATTGAGATCACGAAGATCATGGATTTGTGATATTTCATCATGGAACTTTTGCTTTTCCATGGTAATGTGGAGAAAGTCATTGTGTTGATATGGATGAATTGGGTTTGTGTAGTTGGAGTTGTAGTGGGATGGTTGATCAAACTTGTATGGATCATTACAAGTGATTGGAGGATGAGGTGAGTGATTTGGCATGAAGGAAGATGTTTGGCCAATGTTGTATGGTTTGTAAGTAGGATCAAATGAATGTCCTTGTGGATTTGGTGGAAAGTTTGGGAAGTAAGTGGTTGGTGGTGTTGAATGACTTCCAACTTCATGTGTTATGATGGATTTGTTTCGAGGGCTTTTTCTTCGCCAAACGGATTTTTCCGTCATTTTTGCAAGCCTTGAGACTTTTGGTTTGGGTTTGTTTGGAGAAGCCATGAAGGGATGAGTGAAGAGTTTTGAGGATTGGGGGTATTTATAGTGTAAGATTTGTGTGTTTATGGATGGATAAAGTTTGTTTGGGAGATTAGGACAAAATGTGTTGGTGAAAATTTGGAAATGTAGGTTGAAATGGGCTAAAAAGCAGAAAAGATTCTGTAAACCCGACCATCAGATGGCCGGTCCCCTTAATTAGGGGGCGGTCCCCTTAATGATTAAGGGGGCCGCCTTACAAAATTAAGGGGGCCGCCCATCTGGTGATTTCCAGGTTGCCAGAATTGGGTTTTTGGCAGAAAATTTGCAGAAAGGTTGTGTGTTTGGATTAAAGTTCAAGCAAGTTCAATTCCCTTAGGCAATATAGAATCTAATCTAATCAAGATATAGCATGCATGCAATAACACATAGGCAAAAGAGCAATTAATCAACACATAATAAGCAAGGGGAGGTAAGTAAAGGCAAGATCACTTAAACTTCCTAAGGCACCTATCTTAGATTAAAGGCAAAGGCAATTAGTGAGTGAAAAGCTAGTGATGGATTAAGATGACACCATTATTAGTGAATTTGTCCTAGTGAGTGTCTATATGCAACAAATGTGGAGTTGTGATTGTTTAGACTCCTAGATGCAAAAAGAAATAACGATCCTAAGAAACAATCCAAATGATCGCCTTGATTCAATTTTTGCTCGATCATGAATGTCAAAGACATATATTAGATTATATACCTTGACAATTTATGTGAGAGTTTATGCATGATTTTGAAAGACAATGTTTTTAGAATTAGTCAACAATGCAAGGAAAATGATCTTCATGTGATTCCTAGATTGTGAGAATAATTTTTAGAGAAAATTGATTGAGTTTTACAAAAAGGTTTATGCAAAGAAAATAAATCTTCTCAATCTTTAGTTTTGTGCGAAATAGATTCCTAGACTCAGAAAAGATGAAATGGAAGAAAAATAAATTTTATGCAAGTATAAATTTGTATTAATTCAATATAATTTAGTCAACTTGTTCCATCATTCCTAATCCTAAATGCAAGTGGTTGAATAATTCACGCTTAAGGGGTTTTGTGAATATATCCGCAATGTTGTCTTCCGATGCAACCTTTTCTATAGATATATTTCCTTTTTGTACATTATCCCTAAGAAAGTGGTGACGTATTTCTATGTGTTTAGTCCTAGAGTGTTGCACCGGATTTTTACTTAAATCTATCGCACCTTTGTTATCACACATAATGTGAACATTTTCTGACCTAATGCCATAGTCTACGAGAGCTTGTTTCATCCATAGCACTTGTTGACATGCCTTTCCGGCGCTTACATATTCGGCTTCGGTGGTAGAAATAGCAAGAGCGGTTTGCTTCTTCGAAAACCAAGACGTTAGACAACATCCCATAAACGTGCAAATACCGCTAGTGCTCTTTCTATCTACGTAGTCTCCCGCATGATCCGAATCAGCATAGACGATGGTTTCTATGTCGGATCCCTTAGGATACCATAATCCTAAGTGTATAGTGCCTTTAACGTATCGGAAGATACGCTTAACCGCTTCTAGGTGAGAGGTTTTGGGATCCTCTTGAAAGCGGGTACAAAGGCAGACACTAAACATGATGTCGGGTCTACTTGCCGTCAAGTATAGTAAACTACCTATCATTCCTCTATACTTGGTGTTATCTACGGACTCACCTTCATCGTCCTTTGTGAACTTTACCTCCGTAGACATGGGAGTTTTCATGGGTTTTGAGTCTTCTAGGCCAAATTTCTTAAGCATTTCCTTAATGTACTTAGATTGGTTAAAAAATATTCCATCTTCTAATTGTTTTATTTGTAATCCTAGGAAGAAGTTAAGTTCACCCATCATACTCATCTCAAACTCATCATGCATGATTTTGGCAAATTCATCACACATGTCTTGACAAGTCGATCCAAATATAATGTCATCAACATATATTTGGACAATGATGAGATTTGGGTCTTTCCTTTTAGAGAAAAGAGTGTTATCTACCATTCCCATGGAATAATCATGTTTAATAAGAAAAGCTTTTAATCGATCATACCAAGCTTTGGGAGCTTGTTTGAGTCCATACAAAGCTTTCTTTAACTTATAAACATAATCAGGTTTTGCGAAGTCAATGAATCCTGGAGGTTGTGCCACATATACCTCCTCATTGATAAAACCGTTAAGGAATGCACTTTTCACGTCCATTTGGAATAACTTAAAATCTAGTGCGCAAGCATAGGCAAGTAATATCCTAATCGATTCTAGTCTAGCTACGGGGGCATAAGTTTCGTCATAATCAATTCCTTCTTGTTGATTATAACCTTGGGCAACTAACCTAGCTTTATTCATAGTAACTATTCCATTCTCGTCTAACTTATTCCTATATACCCATTTGGTTCCTATGATGGTCATATTCTTTGGATTTGGGACTAATTCCCAAACATCATTTGCCTTAAATTGATTTAATTCTTCTTGCATAGCTATAACCCAACTTTCATCCTTTAAGGCCTCGCTAATATTCTTAGGTTCTATTGCTGAGAGGAAACAAAAGAAATTGTTTTTATCTTGGGCTTGTGACCTAAGGGTTCTTTGGTTAAGATGTCCTATTATATTATCTAATGGATGTGATCTAGATTCTTTAATATTAACAGTTTCGTTATTTTGTAAGTGAATGTCTTCATTATCATTTCCTATGGGTTTTGTTTTACTAAGCTCAATAGCTTCATCTTCGACTAAATCATCATCTTCTAAAGGTAATGTTTTAGGAGGTGGTGGTGTTTCATTAAATGTTACATTTAGTGATTCCTCTACTTTCATGGAGTGTTTGTTAAATATTATATATGCTTTGCTATTTTGTGAGTATCCTAAAAATATTCCTTCATATGATTTTGGATCAAACTTAGTGAGGTAATCCTTAGTGTTTAAAATATAGCATTTACTTCCAAATACCCTAAAGTAGCTTAAGTTTGGTTTTCTACCTCTTAATAACTCATAAGGAGTTTTTTTTAGAATTCTTCTAATTGATACCCTATTTAAAATATAAGTTGATGTATCTACGGCGTGACACCAAAATTTTTGTGGGATGGATTGTTCATTTAACATAGTTCTACTCATTTCTTATAGTGACTTATTTTTTCTTTCTACTACGCCATTTGATTGAGGAGTACGAGGAGCGGAGAAATTGTGAGATATTCCATTTAACTCACAATATTTTCCGAATTGTACTTCGTTATCAAATTCCCTACCATGGTCCGTCCTAATGGCAACTATTGAGCATCCTAATTTATTTTGAATCATTTTACTAAATATTTCGAATTTTTCAAAGGCTTGGGTTTTTTCACTTAAAAACTTAGTCCACGTGTATCGTGAGTAGTCATCTACTATTACTAAGGTATATTTGTTTCCTCCATAGCTCCACACAGCGGATGGACCAAAAAGATCCATATGTAATAATTCTAGGCACCTAGTAGTGGATACTATATTCTTAGCTTTGTGACTAGCATGAGCTTTGTGGAAAACTAGAAGGGGGGTTGAATAGTTTTACGTCTTTTTAATTAGTTGTAAAAGGAGTTTTAGTGTTTACTTAATTTTTCAAACTTAGATTCGATAATATGTGATCTCAAGTATTGCACAATACAAACAAATATCAATACGAAATATATAACAATGATAAGTAATGAAATAAGTAAGAGATGGAAAGATCGAACCGCGAGACAAGAGATTTATAGTGGTTCGGCTACAAGGACACCTTCCTTGCCCTACTCCACTCCCCGAGCACCTAACTCGAGAGTTTTCTTCACTATATCAACAAGCTCCCTTATGGCGGAGAAAACCTTACACACCAATTTACACACCAATATACACACCAATTTACACACCAATTTCCACACCAATTTACACACCAATAATCACACCACAACACCTTCACACCTAAGTCACAACTTCTACACACCTTCTTCAAATCAATCTACTTCACAACTAACTACTTCAACTCTATCTTCTTCACACCAATAGATTTCCTAGCTTTTCTTCTTCACACCAAGCTGTCAACTAATCACACAATCTATATCTAACACAACTATCTACAAGCAAATATTCACAACAATCTTCACAAAGAATATGTAAATAATCTTGATGATACACCAACAACTTGGATGTGGAGATCACAACAAGTTGTAATACTTCTTGTCTAGGAAGATAGAAGTATTCTTCTCTTGCACTTGAGAGGATGGAAATTGGATCACTTTGAAACAAAGAATATATACACTTATGATCAAAGGATGAGAGAATAGAGAAATAGATCTAGATCAGAAAGTTTAGAAGTGCAAAAGGTGAGAAAAATCTGAGGGATGAATCAGTATTTAAAGGGGGGGGGGGAAATACTGTTCTGGAGCGTGCCGGTCCCCTTAATTGTAGGCCGGTCCCCTTAATGATTAAGGGGGCCGCCTAGTAGAATTAAGGGGGCCGCCCTCCTGAACGTTTCAAAAGTTTTTCTGGATAAAATTTGCCCTTTTTGGTTGAAAATTTGAAATCATATTTTTGTGGTTTAATAAAGCTATACCAAAAATGATTTACAAATATATATAAAATGTTAAAATCATTTTATATAATGTTATGTATTAATATAAAATTTCCTTTGATCATGAAATGTAATAAACTCTTTGTTTATTCATACCTTAAGTGATATGGAAGCAAAGACAAGTATTAAGCACCAAAAACTTGTTTATGTCATAAGTTTTAGATTAATGAGTTTATGCTTTGTAATCATCAAAACATAGAGACATTGTTAATATGCTAACAATGTTTTAAGACATTATTTATGTCAACAATCTCCCCCTTTTTGATGATTACAAAACCTTAAACTCATGAGGTCTAAAACATAATTTTTAGACAAGAATTTAGAGTTTAACATTCTCTTCTCCCCCTTTTTGTAAAATCAAAAAGGTAAATGCTCCCCCTTGATGTAAACTCCCCCTCATTTGAGAGCATCAAAGGAATGAGCTATGGAAGTCTTGGCTACACAAAATATTTGAAAAGAACAAGGCACATATATATGCAAAGCAATAGTTATAAAAATTGATTCATTCAAGCATCATAGAAAACATTACAATATTTAATATGCTTAAGGCATATTAATCATAATAAAACAAAAGGAAGGACATAGTCCTATATAGCCTAAAGAAGCACTTGGACTTGCTTGCAACTCATAGTTGATTGTGTTATTTGCTTGAATGGAAACATAAGCATAAAGCTTAGATGTTTGATTGAGAGGGATATGGGGTGGAGTATGGAGCGGAAGAGGTGGATTTCACGATGTTGTATCGTGTTAAGGGTGGTATTGGATGATTACGAGTGAGAAGATATTCAATCCAAGAAATATCTTCACTCAAGTAGAGGATTTGTTTTTGAAGGAATATGCAACAAGGGCAAAAGTGAGTGTGGTTGGTAACTTGATCCAAATTGAGAGAGTGGGGAAGGCAATTTGCATAGGGTGATGATGGAGGTTGCCCTTTGTTGCGTTGTGCAAGATGCATAGCAAGGAGATCACTAAGATCATGGATTTGGTTTATTTCATCACGGAACTTTTGCTTTTCCGTGGCAATGTGAAGAGGATCATAGGTTTGGTATGGATGTGTTGGATTTGTGTAGTTGGAATTGTAGGAAGATGGTTGGCCAATGTTGTATGGTTTGTAAAGAGGATCAAATGAATGACCTTGTGGGTTTGAGGTAAAGTTTGGGAAGTAAGAAGTTGGAGGTGTTGAATGACTTCCAATCTCATTGGTTATGATGGATTTGTTTCGAGGGCTTTTTCTTCGCCAAACGGGTCTTTCCGTCATCCTTGCTAGCCTTGAGGCTTTTGATTTTGGTTTGTTTGGAGAGTTCATGATGGAATGAATGGATAGTTTTGAGGATTGGGGATATTTATAGTGTAAGATTTGTGTGTTTAAGGATGGATAAGGTTTGTTTGGAAGATTGGGACAAAGTGTGTTGGCTAAAATTGGGAAATGTAGGTTGAAATGGGCTAAAAAGCAGAAAAGATTCTGTAAACCCGACCATCAGATGGACGGTCCCCTTAATTAGGGGGCGGTCCCCTTAATAATTAAGGGGGCCGCCTTACATAATTAAGGGGGCCGCCCATCTGGTGATTTCCAGGTTGCCAAAATTGGGTTTTTGGCAGAAAATTTTCAGAAAGGTTATGTGTTAGGATTTGAGTTCAAGCAAGTTCAATTCTCTTAGGCAATATAGGATCTAATCTAATTAAGATATGGCATGCATGCAAGAGGACACATAATCAACACATAATAAGCAATAGGAGGTAAGTAAAGGCAAGCACGCTTAAGTTTCCTAAGGCACCTATCTTAGATAAAAGGCAAAGGCAATTAGTGAGTGAAAAGCTAGTGATGGATCAAGATGACAACATTATTAAGGAATTTGTCCTAGTGAGTGTCTATATGCAACAAATGTGGAGTTTTGATTGTTTCGACTCCTAGATGCACAACGAAATAACGATCCTAAGAAACAATCCAAATGATCTCCTTGATTCAATTTTTGCTCGATCATGAATGTCAAAGACATATATTAGATTATATACCTTGACAATTTATGTGTGAGTTTATGCATGATTTTGAAAGACAATATTTTTTACACTTTGTCAACAATGCAAGGAAAACGATCTTCATGTGATTCCTAGATTTTGAGAATAATTTTTAGAAAGAATTGATTGAGTTTTACAAAAAGGTTTATGCAAAGAAAATGAATCTTCTCAATCTTTAATTTTGTGCGAAATAGATTCCTAGACTCAGAAAAGGTGAAATGAAAAAAACTAAATTTCATGCAAGTATAAACTTGAATTAATTCAATATAATTCAGTCAACTTGTTCCATCATTCCTAATCCTAAACGCAAGTGGTTGAATAATTCATGCTTAAGGGGTTTTGTGAATATATCCGCAATGTTGTCTTCCGATGCAACCTTTTCTATAGATATATTTTCTTTTTGTACATTATCCCTAAGAAAATGGTGACGTATTTCTATGTGTTTAGTCATAGAGTGTTGCACCGGATTTTTACTTAAATCTATTGCACCTTTGTTATCGCACATAATGGGGACATTTTCTAACCTAATGCCATAGTCTACGAGAGCTTGTTTCATCCATAGTGCTTGTTGACATGCCTTTTCGGCGCTTACATATTCGGCTTCGGTTGTAGAAATAGCAAGAGCGGTTTGCTTTTTCGAAAACCAAGACGTTAGGCAACATCCCATAAACGTGCAAATACCGCTAGTGCTCTTTCTATCTACGTAGTCTCCCGCATGATCCGAATCCGCATAGACAATGGTTTCTATGCCGGATTCCTTAGGATACCATAATCCTAAGTGTATAGTGCCTTTAACGTATCGGAAGATACGCTTAACCGCTTCTAGGTGAGAGGTTTTGGGATCCTCTTGAAAACGGGCACAAAGGCAGACACTAAACATGATATCGGGTCTACTTGCCGTCAAGTATAGTAAACTACCTATCATTCCTCTATACTTGGTGTTATCTACGGACTCACCTTCATCGTCCTTTGTGAGCTTTACCTCCGTAGACATGGGTGTTTTCATGGGTTTTGAGTCTTCTAGGCCAAATTTCTTAAGCATTTCCTTAATGTACTTAGATTGGTTAAAGAATATTCCATCTTCTAATTGTTTTATTTGTAATCCTAGGAAGAAGTTAAGTTCACCCATCATACTCATCTCAAACTCATCATGCATGATTTTGGCAAATTCATCACACATGTCTTGACAAGTCGATCCAAATATAATGTCATCCACATATATTTGAACAATGATGAGATTAGGGTCTTTCCTTTTAGTGAAAAGAGTGTTATCTACCATTCCCATGGAATAATCATGTTTAATAAGAAAAGCTTTTAATCGATCATACCAAGCTTTGGGAGCTTGTTTGAGTCCATACAAAGCTTTCTTTTACTTATAAACATAATTAGATTTCGCGAAGTCAATGAATCCTGGAGGTTGTGCCACATATACCTCCTCATTGATAAAACCGTTAAGGAATGCACTTTTCACATCCATTTGGAATAACTTAAAATCTAGGGCGCAAGCATAGGCAAGTAATATCCTAATTGATTCTAGTCTAGCTACGGGGGCATAAGTTTCATCATAATCAATTCCTTCTTGTTGATTATAACCTTGGACAACTAACCTAGCTTTATTCCTAGTAACTATTCCATTCTCGTCTAACTTGTTCCTATATACCCATTTGGTTCCTATGATAGTCATATCATTTGGATTTGGGACTAGTTCCCAAACATCATTTGCCTTAAATTGATTTAATTCTTCTTGCATAGCTATAATCCAACTTTCATCCTTTAAAGCCTCGCTAATATTCTTAGGTTCTATTGTTGAGAGGAAACAAAAGAAGTTGTTTTTATCTTGGGCTTGTGACCTAAGGGTTCTTTGGTTAAGATGTCCTATTATATTATCTAATGGATGTGATCTAGATTCTTTAATATTAACGGTTTCGTTATTTTCTAAGTGAATGTCTTCATTATCATTTCCTATGGGTTTTGTTTTACTAACCTCAATGGCTTCATCTTCGACTAAATCATCATCTTCTAAAGGTAGCGTTTTAGGAGGTGGTGGTGTTTCATCAAATGTTACATTTAGTGATTCCTCTACTTTCATGGAGTGTTTGTTAAGTATTATATATGCTTTACTATTTTGTGAGTATCCTAAAAATATTCCTTCATATGATTTTGGATCAAACTTAGTGAGGTAGTCCTTAGTGTTTAAGATATAGCATTTACTTCCAAATACCCTAAAGTAGCTTAAGTTTGGTTTTCTATTTCTTAATAACTCATAAGGAGTTTTTCCTAGAAATCTTCTAATTGATACCCTATTTAAAATATAAGTCGATGTATCTACGGCGTGACACCAAAATTTTTGTGGAATGGATTGTTCATTTAACATAGTTCTACTCATTTCTTGTAGTGACCTATTTTTTCTTTCTACTACCCCATTTGATTGAGGAGTACGAGGAGCGGAGAAATTGTGAGATATTCCATTTAACTCACAATATTTTCCGAATTGTACTTCGTTATCAAATTCCCTACCATGGTCCGTCCTAATGGAAACTATTGAGCATCCTAATTTATTTTGAATCATTTTACTAAATATTTTGAATTTTTCAAAGGCTTGGGTTTTGTCACTTAAAAACCTAGTCCACGTGTATCGTGAGTAGTCATCTACTATTACTAAGGTATATTTGTTTCCTCCATAGCTCCGCACAGCGGATGGACCAAAAAGATCCATATGTAATAATTCTAGGCACCTAGTAGTGGATACTATATTCTTAGCTTTGTGACTAGCATGAGCTTGTTTTCCAATTTTACATGCATCACAAAAATGTTTGTCATATTTTAGATTAGGCAAGTTTCTAACTAATTCCTTAGAGGCCAAAGATTGTATTTGTTGCATGTTAGCATGTCCTAATCTCCTATGCCACAATGTGGAGTTTTCGTCTAGGGTCGTTAGGCATATCCTATCTTCAGATTTGTTTCCTAGTTTCATAACATATACACCTCCTTTCCTAATACCTCTACCTATAATTTTTCCATTCTTAACTATTTTGCTATCTTCTTCGGAAAAGATAACTCTACATTTATTATCGCATATTTGGCCTACACTAAGTAAGTTATATGTTAAATTATTTACATGTTCAACATTTTCAATAGTAAGTGAGTCTTGAGAAATCGTACCTTTGCCAATAATTGTTGGGAACGTAGTTTTACTACTTATCAAGTCTCGGTCATTTACTTGTAATAGGTTGCTAGGGCTTGTATGTTTATTTAATCTTAAGGCTTATGTAGCAAGCCCATGGGCCTTAAGCCCATTTCATTTTCAAGATAGGGAGGAAAGGAGTGTTGCCCTAGTCCTCACCTATAAATACTATGTAACCTCTCCTTTGAGAGGTGTTGGTTCTCTTGGTATTTCATTTCTCTTATTTTCATTTCAAGGGTTCCTTCCACTCTCTCTCTCTAAAACTCTCTTTCTCTCTCTAGATCTATCTTAGTGATTATGTTATAAAAATCATGACCTAACAAGTGGTATCATTCGCCAAGGGATAATATAGGTTGATTTAGGTTTGATTTGGAAGAAAAACTAGGTTTCAAAGTGATTTATTTAAGCTTCGGTTACTGTTCATCAAGTTTCTATCGAGTTAGAAATTTGGCTATATCGAGTTAGGGATTAAAATAGGTTCTATCGAGTTAAGGGTGAAATTTAGTTCTATCGAGTTAAGTGTACAAGATCCATCGAGTTAAGTGCCATTTATTATCGAGTTTGGATTTTTAAGCTGTATCGAGTTTGGATTTTTGGCGAGTTAGCCGTGTTCTCCTAATCGTTTATCGAGTTAGGATACGTGTTGCTACTTTCTAAGTCGATACTCTGCCAAAATTATTACAACTTATCGAGTTAGGAACTTCACCTAGACATATCGAGTTTGGACTACTTCATTTGGTCTTATCGAGTTTGGACTTATATCTGGTAGTATCGAGTTTGGATTCTTACATATCGAGTTTGGACTTTTCGTCTGGACTATCGAGTTAGGACAACTACTTCAGAATTATCGAGTTTGAGCATTCACTTACTTATCGAGTTTGAAGTTTTAATTTTTGAACTTATCAAGTTTGACTCCTAATTTGAACATACCGAGTTTGAATCACTTAACGAGTTTAATATCGAATCTAATTATAACCTTTACGTATCTTTAACGATCCAAGTTTTTAACATAATCACATCATATCATTTTTTCAAAGTTTTCTTTCTTATCTTTCTCCAAAAAAAAAAAAAAAAAAAAAAAAAAAAAAAGAGTTTTTTGGCGGGAAAATTTGAGTAAAATTTATTTTTTACCAGAGACTAAACGTTCAATTTTTACGCGGAATTTAAATTTTGGAATAACGTTGAAAATTTTGGCCCGAAATTCAAATTTTTAGGCCAAAATTCAAATTTTTTCGGTGAAATTTGGCGGCAAAATTTTTTAAACTCAAAATTTTCCTGTGACATTAGAATGGCATTTTATAGTGATTTTCAAACTTTTGGAACAGAAAATTTTTCAAATTAATTTTGGAGGGAAAATCTGATTTCACTATTTCGACCTTGCGTGTGACATTTTTGTTTGATTATTTCGATTACGTCGCAACAATCAAGGGGGAGAGAAATGTCATCTACAATGTCTCAATCATCTTCTTCCAACTACCTTCCTCATGAATATTCTCATCAGCAACAGTCATCAGCAATAGGACATTTTTCCAACTACCTTCCTCACCAATGTTCTCATCAGCAACAACAACAAAGTCACAGCTCCCTCATTGATCATGTTCTGCTCTTTGGCAATGAATCAAGGCCTCCAATGTTGCTACCAGGAATGTTTACTTGTTGGAAACGGAGATTTCTTCAATGGCTCACATATCATCCTGCTGCAGATCTCATGCTTAAATCCATTAGAGAAGGTCCATACAAAATGATATTTCTTGCTGACTCAACTGGGATTATGAGGTTACAAACTACTGCAGATTTGAATGCTACTGAACTCGCTCAGTGCTATGCTGACCATCAGGCTGCATGGTTCATGACATCAGCCCTTCCCAATTCAGTTTACATGAATATGGACTTTCAAGCCAGTGCTTATGATATGTGGAAATATCTTGAAGCTTTGCATCATACAAAAGAACTTCATCACATCAGAATGAAGCAAATTCTTGTATCCTGTTTAAGCATGAGTCCTCTGAAGACCATTCTCCCTGCTCCACCATCTCCAGCTGTTGACCATGGATCCTTAATTTACACTCCAAATGGTCTCTTCTTCAATCCTCCGAATGCACCTGAGCCTTTCTTCATTCCTCAGTACCATCCTGCAACACTACATAATAATATGCAATCTCTTCTGCAAAATCTAGTGAAGATTAGTCAAGTATCTTCCAAGAAAGGCAATGACAATATGACTTCGACTTCTGAATGCTTTAACACAATGAAAGATTCTGATGATGAAGAAGATCTTATCGAACCGAGCATGGCATTTTTGGCATATACAGAAAATATTGCAGATGTGGAAGATCAAGATTATGATTCAACTCCACTCTTTGACGATAATGTTGAATACAATGCCACACTTAGTCAAATGGAAGTTGAAGGGGGTAATCTCAATGCTGTTTTGCAAAGGGTCATGGAAGATATTCCATCTGATGATGAATATGCAGATTTAGAATCCAATACAGCAGATTTGGAAACCGATACAGCAGATGTGATGTTAATGGCAAACATGCAGGAATCTCACATGAATTATACATGCCCAGAGCATGATTCTGATGATTCTGAAGATCCAATTGTGAGATTAAACGGAGAGAAAATGTATCAATCAAGGTCTCTGATGCATGAGTTAGAGACATATTTAGTGAAGAGATGCATGGAACAATGTAGATCACTTTATTCACACCTCAAGATCCTCTCTAACACAGACTTAGCAGGAACTCATTCCGAGGAAGGATTCAAACGGGCATTTTCGTCACTCTTTGGAGAAGACGTTGACATTTTCACGAATACAATGTTCGACATCTTGAATCAACTTGAAAAACAACTTGCATCAGAAGAAGTTCACGAGAATGAATCCATGGCCACCTTCAGAGTGATCAAGGAACAGTTTCAGCAGTTCATCGATTCTCGGTTTTCTTCTTATGACAGTGTTATGGCATGTGAGTATTTTTTTGAATACACTCGAATCGAGGTTCAAACTTTCCAAGACATATTGATCCGAGATTTGGATTCGATTGAGAAGACGATTCTTCACAGAAGAAATTATGACCAAAGAGTGAATGAACAGAAGTTGCTGATTCAAGAAAAGCAAGTTCATAAAGTTGATGTGTTGGAAGCTAATTTGGTTTTCATGGATAACAATGGGACAGAATCAGAAGTGCAGGATGACAACAGCAGATTGGGGAATGATACAGATGCAGACTGTGCAGAGATCATACCCTTCTATGACTCAGAGCCTAACTTTGACAAAGAACAGATGGATGAGGAAGAAGTCATACCCATCTATGACACAGAACCCAACTTTGACAAAGAGCACATGGATGAGGTACAATCTACTGTTGATCACATTATGCCTGCTAATGAGAAACAACAATCGGAGCAACCTAACTTCAGTAATGAAGGTGAGGTTGACCAGGATGTTGTACAATGTCTTGACAAACGTTCTGAGTCTGAGTTCTTACCTGATTATCAAATGACTGAAACATCAAAACAAACTCTTGAGTCTGATAACAATCTTCTCAAAAAGACCATTGCCCAGTTTCAGAAAGATTTTTCAAAACTTGAGGCACATTGCATCTCGCTTGAACTTAAATTGCAAAATGAATCTCCAAATTCGGGCAACAATGGTCAATTTCTTAATGAACAAAGTAAACGTGTGGATACATTAGTTAAAGAAAATGAGCTTTTAAAAGGTCAAATTCAAGCAAAGGTTTTTGCACATGCTGCATTACAAAACAAATTAAGAAGATTGACTGGCCAGAGTGTGGATACTAAGTTGGCAAAACCATCAATCTTGGGGAAACAACCTTCTCAAACAAACAGAAAACAATCAGTGGTTCGACAACCAACTGCATTTAAATCTGAACGACCTAAATTATCAAAACCTCGGTTTGCCTCCCAAGTTGTTGAGAAAAACAATTTGACAAAACCAGTCACTCCACATTCTTGGCCTAAGGAAAATGCATCTGTGTCTGCTAAATCTCAACACGTGATTATACCTGGCTCTTCTAGGATTTGTTCGAAAACAGTGTCTAAAACGAGCATTAAAAGTAAAGAGTTTTATGGCAAATATGACATGTACAAGAACTATGATCTAGAAAAGGCTAGAAAAAAGGCGCTACTTCAAAAGGATGGAATTCTAGGTTCAAAACCTCATGTGAAGCCTTCCAATGTAGTGCAAAATACTGCTAGTAGTAGCAAACCAAAACCTAGGAGTTCTCAACAAACTAATAGGAATTGGCTAGCATCTAAGAGTAGTTGCGGAAATAATCATGATGTCTGTGCTTTAAAATATCTTCAAAAGGGAAATTCACTTGAAAAGGCTCAATCGACTAAGACAAACAAACCCGTTGAACCAAAAGTCATAAGTCAGAAACCTAAGAAGTGGATCAACATAGGACGTAGGTTTTCTCAAAGAAGTGATGCTCCCACAATTCATTCAACTGCATCTAAAAGGAAAACTTCTCCTAGATCTAACACTAGGTGGGTACCCACGGGTAGAATCTTCAAATCAATTGGCCTTAGGTGGATTCCTACAGGAAAGATTTTAGACATTTGCACCAAAACTAATGTGATCTCCACAACATCTACCTCTGAGACAAGAATGTAAACCATCGGAATTGTGTGTTCGAGTGTCAAGAAGATAATTGACACTACATCTTTATGCTTCTAACATCTGGAACCCAGTTTCTCTTGGGGTTCCGTGCTCTCTATTTTTTTCTTGTCTCTTCTTTCTTTCTTTGCAGATATAACAGGAATGGCTTCGGAACAACTCAGTTTCGGACCCGAGCTTAATGTTATGGCTTCTGAGCACAACAGCTTAGGACCCGCAATCAACCGTTTAAAAGCACTTCAGCAATGGCTTCTGAGCAAAACAGCTTAGGACCCGCATCCAACCGTCTGGACTTTCTGGACTCTTCGGCTGTACAATTGTCTCTCACCCGCAAGGAAGTGGAAACCCTGTTTGCTCCATTGTTTGAGGATACGATTGAAAACCGTCTTTCTGAGGTCTCACCAATTTCCGCTGCACATCTTGATCACAATCAAGTATCTGATTCACCTCACAAACAACAACAACTGTTGGGAGAGACGGTCCTCCAATTGCATCTCCAACAACCACAGAACAAACCGGGTCCAACTCACAACAATCAGCTGAAGACTCCATACCTAAATCAGTTCTACAAACCGCAGAGCATGACCCTGAGGCGTTCTTTAATCCGTTTGCACCGGCTCAACTCATTCCTGACATTACTGAGTCGTCTACACGCAATTTGGATCCTGCTCACATGCGAGATAATTACCTCCATCAAGGTTTGTTGATTTAGTTCACCATATTGGTATGCGGTGTTTGACTCCAGATGATTTGCAAAATTTCCTTTAAAACTAAGTGAGTCAAACATCTAACTTTTTTCTTTAAAAAAAAAAAAAAAAAAAAAAAAAAAAAAAAAAAAAAAAAAAATCTTCTTTCACTGTGTACAAACTTCGTAACTTCAAAACTATGTTCCTTCATTAAAACTAATTTTGCTTTACTCTGTCAAAATGGAACATGTTTTGAGGGGGAGAAAACTTTTCACATTTATCATGAAGTTTGCACACCTCATCATAATTCTTCAAGGATAAAATGTTTCTTCATCATTCGTATTAAAATCTCATTTTCAAAAACTTCTATGATCTCTCGAATTAAAATGTACAAAAAGATTTCACAAAATATATGCTAATTCGAGGGGGAGAAAAGAAATTCTTTTTGCAATGATTCTTAGTTGGACTTCAAATGGAAAAGTAATTAATCTTTAATGAGTAAAGATTCACAAATGTCTTAAACTTAGGAAAAAGGATCTTGCATGGAAAATAAAACGAGCTCTAATAAATGTTTCTTTAAATATTCTCAAAAGTATCACACATAATCGATAATCCTCATCGATTCAGACTAACGATTTTTTTTCCTCGAATGTTCCCGATTGTGAGTTTCTAATTTCATCAGGGTTGTTGTCTAATCATTCCCTAAATGGTTCAAGTGTTTTCAACGGTCAAAAAGGCATAATCAGAAACTAGGGTTATCTATCAGGGCTTTCATTTTTTGTGTTTAGTTTAATTAACTAGTTTATATAGCTTTAGAGAATGCTAAAGATTGCTCGATTGGTGTACTTGCTCAATTAGATACAACATAGGTTTAGAATCATGTGATTTAGGGTCTTAGATGTCGATGTCTTTGCTGCTACCAGGGCATTTGTTTGTTCAATATTCCTGCATTTTGATGCTAACATGTGTGCATAGACTCAAATCATTACCCCTAAGCATAATCATAATTGGAAAATCTCGAGCGATAGGATGAGTTAATCTGTGATCTTGTGTGTTAATTTGAGAATTCTGAGCACTTAGGAAGATTTAGAATGTGATTTTTGATTCATATGTATACTTGTTTGTGCCTGATGCATTTTCTCTGTGTGCAAGTACATGTCATCCCATTGAAAGTCAAGATTTCAACATTCGACAAAATGTTTCTTATGGAACATATTTTGAGGTCAAAGGACAAAATGTCTTTAAAGGCTAAACTGGTAAATGGATTCAAAATGGTGAGAAACAAATTTTTCCAAACTCTACACTCTCGTTTTACACCGGTAAAGCAAGTGTGGAGTCCAAAGCAAAGTTGTTCAAAACCTTTCAAATTTTCAAAATCTGGAATGCTTTGGCTTCAATAAAAGAATGTCTTTGATTTGGGCATCCCAAATACCTGAAGTTTTCAATCCATCACAAAATCAAAACTTCAAAAGAACCCATGAGGTTCAACTTTCGATGGAAATCTTTTTCAGATTTTAAAAACTCAAAAGAGAGACTCCGAGTCTCAAACAACTTTCAACAGTAAAAGAGTTTTGAATTTCAAGCATTCTTTGTTGTATAATACTTGATTATGTTTTCTAAAACCTTGAGCAGAATCATCTCTCGAATTTTTCAAAAAGTATTTCTTTAATACGATTCTAAATTCTGCTCAAGAAGACTATCTCTCGAATAATGTTCATTATTTGAGGGGGAGTGTTTTGTTTAATAGAAAACTAATTTTGTATAAAAACAACGACTTGTGCACACATTTCAGTGTACAACTCGGGTTTCAAAGAAAGGAAAGTGCCTTGCTAAACCGTTCTTTAAAACCAATCGCGCACTTATCCTTAAAAACAAGAAGAAGTTTTTCATGCGAAGCTTATCTAAAACTTCTTAATCTTGAGCAAAATTTTGAAAAGTTTTGAAAAACACATGCTCGTTTTGAGGGGGAGTATTTTGAAATCATAATGCTTTGTCAAAATCATGTTTTATGGTTCGTGCACACATAACAGTGTACAACCCGTTGTTGTAATTAAAGGACCCTGAGGTACGCTTCAGTGCCTCAATCCTCATATAAGGAGCGAAGGCTTCTTACTTTTGAGTAGAATTAATCAAACATTTTCTGATTTTCATAATTCTGCTCAAAAGACAAGTATTTCACCTCAATGAGTATTCACTTGTTGAGGGGGAGCACTTGAAAAACTCATCGTTTTGAAAAACAAAAGTTCTTGTTGATATCTCCCCACAAGACTCAAAAAGCATACTTTAATCAAATGTTTCTTCAAAAACAACATCTTATATGCTATTTTTGAGGGGGAGAAAAGGAAAGTGATTAAAATATGAAAGTTAATAGTTGCTGAAAAGTCAAATCTCATGCGAGCTAGACTCAGATTCACCCAGGAATTGACGAAACATAAAAGTCAGTAAAATCGAAAAGACTTTTCCTCGACGGGTAATAACATCAAGTTAGTTACTAGAACTAGTTGTCACCTAAAAGCTGACAATGGAACTCTTTAACTAGCCACGTAAGCGTGTCTCGAAAAGGATTAGTCTTAGTAGAAATGTACCGTTTCGAGAAACTTTCTGTGGACTTGACCAGGCCGGGTAATAACTTCAAGCTAGTCTAACTAGTGATGTAAGCGTGTCTCGAATCGGTCTTGTTCACTGAAAGTGGATTAATTCAAAAAGTGCTCGCTCCTCCCGCATGTGCAAATTTATTCAATACATATGAGCACATGTGAAGGGGGAGCCCTTCATAAACACAAAATTCTCAAAGTGTTAAACAAAATGTTTGATAATCACAAACACTTTGAGAGATTTTCAAAGGTTTCAATGGCAATTATAGGATAGTCATGGAGTTATAAGGTGACTAAGGTTAGGAAATAATCGTCCTATGATCCGCCAGAGCCGGAGGGATCTACCCAAGGACATCACCAATAGTTAGAACTAGAAGTCCTTAGGTATGATACGAAAAAAGGAGTAAAGAATGAAAAGGAGAAAGAAGGGGTTGAAGAATGAAAAAGAAAAGTAAAGAAAAGGGTGAAAAGAAATAGCCCTCCATATGTTCAACCTTAGGGCAGACACCGGGTTCAATTCATATGCTACTGGATGTTGCAAAGACAACACCGGTATTGAAGATTAAGTCGTCATGGACCCAGTGACGCAATGCACTAAACCTTCTTAACCACTCAAGTTCTCTTAAAAGAGCTTGTTTCATTCTCACGGGGAACCAGTGTAATCTATCGACTTATCTCTTAGAGATAGTTGATATTGAAGCAGGAGACCCCTCCCTAGTCTCCGTATAGGAAACCTAAGTGAGCACTTATCGAGTCTAGAGCCATGAGATACATTAAAGATCTCTTAGGAACACTTAGTATTTCTACAACTGGTGTTCTACATCAATGGGCACCAGCTGTAAATTATCGAGTCCTTCGCAGATCTTAGCAATCTGCCTAGAACGTTTATGAGAGAATTACAAATGTATTTCTCAATGATTGAACGGAAATTCCTGCCAGGGTCAACATCAAACAGCCCTGACAGCAGGTCACTTCGGTAACCTCACAAGGGTTACGCTTAGTGTTCGCGGTGGTTCTTTAGCGGTCTACAGTCGTGGAGTGATCCCCAGCGACTCACCCAGTCATTGAGCTACTCAGTAGGTCTCGTAAGCTCCTTCGGGAGTATCTGACATGGGAACGGCCTTGATAAGGATTAGAAGGAGTCTTCACACTATGCTGTTGATGATCTCTAATTTCTTATCTGTAAGTACCGGTTGTTTATTGCTAACTGTTTACTTTCAGGGACATATCATCTCCATGGAGACTGATTCCGCATGTTCATACATACATCTTGAAGTCAACAAACGCTCCCTCAAAGATCTAAGCAACACAATGTTCAAAATTAGATTCTACGCCTAAAAGCAGAATCTACAAAGTTTAAGGACTAAAGATCTATGTGAATGAAAGGGAACAACGTGCATGTGAATGTCTAAGTTCAAAGGTGTATGAGCATGTTGGAATGGACGACGACCACCACAGACGCAGAAGTGACGCATGGCAGATAACTTCATAAGATGATCACTACCACATCTATTACGAACAAAGACGTCTTAAGTTATACGAGTCAAAAGTCAAAGACAAAGAAGAAGACGTCAAGCAACCGTGATGACCGACCCTTAGGGGGAGATTGTTGGGAACGTACTTTTATATTTACTCAAGTCTCGGTCATTACATTTCGTAATAAGATGATCACAACTACATCAACTAAGAACAAAGAACGATGAATGATTTAGAAGACGTCTAAAGCATTGAAAGTCAAAGATTAAGACGAAGACGTCAAGCAACCTTGATGACCGACCCTTAGGGGGAGATTGTTGGGAACGTAGTTTTACTACTTATCAAGTCTCGGTCATTTACTTGTAATAGGTTGCTAGGGCTTGTATGTTTATTTAATCTTAAGGCTTATGTAGCAAGCCCATGGGCCTTAAGCCCATTTCATTTTCAAGATAGGGAGGAAGGGAGTGTTGCCCTAGTCCTCACCTATAAATACTATGTAACCTCTCCTTTGAGAGGTGTTGGTTCTCTTGGTATTTCATTTCTCTTATTTTCATTTCAAGGGTTCCTTCCACTCTCTCTCTCTAAAACTCTCTTTCTCTCTCTAGATCTATCTTAGTGATTATGTTATAAAAATCATGACCTAACAATAATTTTTCCACGCAAGTCACTACCAAAAATAACCTTACCTCCGTTGTATGCCTTATATGTAGAGAATAGCTTTCGGTTCCCTGTCATGTGCATCGAGCATCCACTATCCTAGATCCATTCGTCAGGCTCCAAGTCAATTCCAAGGCATATTTCGTCGGTTGCTTTTGCCATGAAACACTTTTCTTCTCTTGGTTTTTCCACTTCTTCTTTGTTACTATCACTCCATGTTCTACTAACAAATGTACCTTGATTATCGTAACTCGGCGGCTTTAGACATTCACCAACGAGATGATTTGGACTTTCACATCTAAAGCATTTTCTTTTCACGTAATTGTCACTTCTATTTCTTTGGAACGATTTTCTATCGTCATGTGATGATCTAGTGAATCTTCCTCGTCCCTTGAAGAATTTCTTGAATTCTCTTACGGCCATTGCATATTCTTCATCTTCACTCTCGTCACTTGAGTCACTATCATCACAAAGTTCCTTTTTAGCTTTTAGAGCAACGGATTTGACTTGTTCTTTCTTGACTTTAACCGTTTCCAAATCTTTTCTTATAATTTCTTCATGGACCTTCAAGTTTCCAATAAGCTCATCTAGTGACAATGTCATCAAATTCTTTGATTCTTCAATAGCCATGACTTTAGCTCGCCATTTCGGATGCAATGCCCTAAGAAATTTCCTAACACAATTTTTACTAGAAAATGTCTCATCAAGTGCTTTTAAACTTGTGATAATGGTGTTAAATTTAGCAAAAGCATTATCAATTGATTCCTCTTCCGGTATCGTAAATTGTTCATATTGTTGTACAAGAAGATCTATTTTGTTATCTTTAACTTGACTATTACTTTGGTGAGTGATTAGTAAAGAATCCCAAATTTCTTTTGCGGTTTTACACATAAAAATTCTTTCATATTCTTTGCGTGGTAACGCATTATAAATAACCATTTTAGCCTCATTATTTTTTGCTAGTTTCTTTTTCAAATCATCATTTTGTTTTTCAAAAGCTACAATTTCATCCATTTTAGTTTCAACATTATATTGAATAGGGGGAAAATCACCAAAGGTAATAATATGCCAAAAATCAAGATCTTTTGATTTCACATAGGTTTCGAATCTATTTTTCCAATATAAAAATCCATCACTTTCAAATAGTGGTGGTCTTTGCATAGATTGCCCTTCTAAATATTTTTCAGATTCCATAGATCGTTACAAGTTTTAAAATACAATATATTTTAAAATTCTTGCTAGACGTAGCTCTGATACCAATTGTGGAAAACTAGAAGGGGGGTTGAATAGTTTTACGTCTTTTTAATTAGTTGTTAAAGGAGTTTTAGTGTTTACTTAATTTTTCAAACTTAGATTCGATAATATGTGATCTCAAGTATTGCACAATACAAACAAATATCAATACGAAATATATAACAATGATAAGTAATGAAATAAGTAAGAGATGGAAAGATCGAACCGCGAGACAAGAGATTTATAGTGGTTCGGCTACAAGGACACCTTCCTTGCCCTACTCCACTCCCCGAGCACCTAACTCGAGAGTTTTCTTCACTATATCAACAAGCTCCCTTATGGCGGAGAAAACCTTACACACCAATTTACACACCACAACACCTTCACACCTAAGTCACAACTTCTACACACCTTCTTCAAATCAATCTACTTCACAACTAACTACTTCAACTCTATCTTCTTCACACCAATAGATTTCCTAGCTTTTCTTCTTCACACCAAGCTGTCAACTAATCACACAATCTATATCTAATACAACTATCTACAAGCAAATATTCACAACAATTTTCACAAAGAATATGTAAATAATCTTGATGATACACCAACAACTTGGATGTGGAGATCACAACAAGTTGTAATACTTCTTGTCTAGGAAGATAGAAGTATTCTTCTCTTGCACTTGAGAGGATGGAAATTGGATCACTTTGAAACAAAGAATATATACACTTATGATCAAAGGATGAGAGAATAGAGAAATAGATCTAGATCAGAAAGTTTAGAAGTGCAAAAGGTGAGAAAAATCTGAGGGATGAATCAGTATTTAAAGGGGGGGAAAATACTGTTCTGGAGCGTGCCGGTCCCCTTAATTGTAGGCCGGTCCCCTTAATGATTAAGGGGGCCGCCTAGTAAAATTAAGGGGGCCGCCCTCCTGAACGTTTCAAAAGTTTTTCTGGATAAAATTTGCCCTTTTTGGTTGGAAATTTGAAATCATATTTTTGTGGTTTAATAAAGCTATACCAAAAATGATTTACAAATATATATAAAATGTTAAAATCATTTTATATAATGTTATGTATTAATATAAAATTTCCTTTGATCATGAAATGTAATAAACTCTTTGTTTATTCACACCTTAAGTGATATGGAAGCAAAGACAAGTATTAAGCACCAAAAACTTGTTTATGTCATAAGTTTTAGATTAATGAGTTTATGCTTTGTAATCATCAAAACATAGAGACATTGTTAATATGCTAACAATGTTTTAAGACATTATTTATGTCAACAAGCTTGTTTTCCAATTTTACATGCATCACAAAAATGCTTGTCATATTTTAGATTAGGAAAATTTCTAACTAATTCCTTAGAGGCCAAAGATTGTATTTGTTGCATGTTAGCATGTCCTAATCTCCTATGCCACAATGTAGAGTTTTCATCTAGGGTCGTTAGGCATATCCTATCCTCAGGTTTGTTTCCTAGTTTCATAACATATATGCCACCTTTCCTAATTCCTCTACCTATAATTTTTCCATTCTTAACTATTTTGCTATCCTCTTCAGTAAATGTGACTCTACATTTATTATCACATATTTGTCCTACACTAAGCAAGTTATATGTTAAATTATCTACATGCTCTACATTTTCAATAGTAAGAGAGTCTTGAGAAATCGTACCTTTGCCAATGATTTTTCCACGTAAGTCACTACCAAAAATAACGTTACCTCCATCGTATGCCTTGTATGTAGAGAATAGCTTGCGGTTCCCCATCATGTACCTCGAACATCCGCTATCTTTGATCCATTCGTCAGATTCCAAGTCAATTCCTAAACATATTTCGTCGGTTTCTTTTGCCATGAAACACCTTTCGTCTCTTGGCTTTTCAACTTCTTCTCTGTCACTGTCACTCCATGTTCCACTAACAAAAGCACCTTGATTTTCATAACCCGGTGGCTTTAGACATTCGCCAATGAGATGATTTGGATTTCCACATCCAAAGCACTTTCTTTTCCCATAGTTGTCACTTCTATTCCTTTGGAATGCTTTTCTTTCGTCTCGTGATGATCTAGTGAATCTTCCTCGTCTCTTGAAGAACTTCTTGAATTCTCTTACGGCCATTGCATATTCTTCGTCTTCACTTTCGTCACTTGAATCATCATCATCACTAGGTTCCTTTTTGGCTTTTAGAGAAATGGATTTGGTTTGTTCTTTCTTGACTTTGACCGTTTCCGAATCTCTTCTTATGATTTCTTCATGAACCTTCAAGTTGCCAATTAGTTCATCTAGTGATAACGTCATCAAGTTCTTTGATTCTTCAATTGCCGTGACCTTAGCTCGCCATTTTGGATGCAATGCCCTAAGAAATTTCCTAACACAATTTTTACTAGAAAATGTCTCATCAAGTGCTTTTAAACTTGTGATGATAGTGTTAAACTTAGCAAAAGCATTATCAATTGATTCCTCTTCCGGAATCGTAAATTGTTCATATTGTTGTACAAGAAGATCTATTTTATTATCTTTGACTTGGCTATTACCTTGGTGAGTAATTAGTAAAGAATCCCAAATTTCTTTGGCGGTTTTACACATAAAAATTCTTTCATATTCTTTGCGTGGTAACGCATTATAAATTACCATTTTAGCATCATTATTTTTTGCTAATTTCTTTTTCAAATCATCATTTTGTTCTTCGAAAGATACAATTTCATTCATTTTAGTTTCAACATTATATTGAATAGGAGGAAAATCACCAAAGGTAATAATATGCCAAAGATCAAGATCTTTTGATTTCACATACGTTTCGAATCTATTTTTCCAATATAAAAATCCATCACTTTCAAATAGTGGTGGTCTTTGCATAGATTGCCCTTCTAAATATTTTTCAGATTCCATAGATCGTTACAAGTTTTAAAATACAATATATTTTAAAAATCTTGCTAGACGTGGCTCTTGATACCAATTGTGGAAAACTAGAAGGGGGGTTGAATAGTTTTACGCCTTTTTAATTTGTTATAAAAGATAGTTTTAGTGTTTTCTTAGCTTTTAATAACTTAGATTCGATAATATGTGATCTCAAGTCTTGGTACAATATAAACAATTAACAATACACAATCTATAACAATGACAAGTAATGAAATAAGTAAGAGATGGAAAGATCGAACCGCGAGACAAGAGATTTATAGTGGTTCGGCTACAAGGACGCCTTCCTTGCCCTACTCCACTCCCCGAGCACCTAACTCGAGAGTTTTCTTCACTATATCAACAAGCTCCCTTATGGAGGAGAAAACCGTACACACCAATTTACACACCAATTTTCACACCACAACTTCGTCACACCTAAGTCACAACTTCTACACAACTTCTTCAAATCAATCTACTTCACAACTAACTACTCCACACCTATCTTCTTCACACCAATCTAGTTCCTAACTTTTCTTCTTCACACCAAGCTACTAACTAATCACACAATCTATATCTAGCACACCTATCTACAATCAAATATTCACAACAATCTTCACAAAGAATAATGTAAATGATCTTTGATGATGCACCAACAACTTGGATGTGGAGATCACAACAAGTTGTAATACTTCTTGTCTTGAGGGATAGAAGTATTCTTCTCTTGCACTTGAGAGGATGAAGTTTGGATCACTTTGAAACAAAGAATTATACACTTATGATCAAAGGATAAGAGAATAGAAATATGGATCTGGATCAGAAAGTTTAGAAGTGCAAAAGGTGAGAAAATTCTGAGGGATGAACCAGTATTTATAGGGGGGAAAATACTGTTCTGGAGCGTGGCCGGTCCCCTTAATTAGTGGTTGGTCCTCTTAATTATTAAGGGGACCGCCTAAGGAATTAAGGGGGCCGCCCCTTCAGAACGTTGGTTTTTCTTGTCTTTTAGTGAGGAATATTTTTCTGGATAGAATTTGCCATTTTTGGTTGGAAATTTGAAATCAAATATTTATAATGAATTAAACATATTCTTTTAATTCCAAAAATAATTTTGTAAAAGATATAAGATGTTTAATGCATTTTATAAAAAATCTAGTGATCAGAGAAATTTCCTTTGATCATGAAATGTAATAAACCCTTTGTTTATTCATACCTTAAGTGATATGGAATCAAAGACAAGTATTAAGCACTAAAAACTTGTTTACGTCATAAGTTTTAGATTAATGAGTTTATGCTTTGTAATTATCAAAACATAGAGACATTGTTAATTATGCTAACAATGTTTTTAGACATTATTTATGTCAACAGATTTGTTCTCTAAATTTTGCTGTTGTAGGATTTGTGAAATCAAGGAGAGTCTTTAATGGCAATGGTGGTTCTTTGAATTTTGGTAGCAAGACTTTACCATCTTGGTAGCATAGCGAAAAAGTAGGATTTACAGGTTTTTTATCTTTATCAATTCTCTCTTCATACCACATGGTTGCATTACAACTATTGAATTGGTAAGATGGTGATCCAAGCTTAGCATAAGAAACAGAAACTCCTATATTAAAAAGATAATAAGCAGTAAAAGTTTAAATAAGTTGGTTATTTTAAGTATCTACTTAATTTGAAATTCATTTATTTTTTATTTTTTATAAATACCTGATGATGTTAGGGCTGCTTGTTTTGGTGGTATCCTTGATTCAGTTGTTCTTCGTCGACCTAAAAAATCACAAATGTTCAAAATTATATGCATATAATTTAAAATATTGAATTAATATATAATATTTTTATATATATGATTTAGAGCCAATCTTGTATATTTATTACCTCCATGCCTGTGGTTTGTCTGTGTAACAACTTGTTGGGATGGTTCCTCTGCAATAACATATTTAATTCTAATTGATAATTTTATTGTAAAAAAATTAATAAAATGTGCAACAAAGGATTTGTGGAATTACCTATATCTGGAATGTCTATTAACTTTAGCCCACAGTAACTTTGGTAACTCCCATCTTTGTTAACAATTGTGCGAGATTGTATGATGATTTTATTGTTGAGTATGTTAGAGAAAGATGGAATATTATTATTCATACCTAACTCACATTGTCTAATGGAAAGATTTTGATTCTTATGGTGATATACAGATATTCAGATACTGTACTTATAAATAGCTTCATAATCATGTAACCGAACACTACAATTAATATGAATAGGAAAAGACAGGTCTCTTTATATACAAACAATTATTAATCTTCATTAAGAAGATTTGTAACCTACATGTCTCTTTATATCTCTTTATATGCAGTTATGCAAGCAGCTATTAACCACTACTTAGTATTTTCTAACTTCTATACAATCTTTGTGATTGTAATAAATTAGGCTGCAATCGTTATTTTTCAATTTAGATATAGAATATATAAATTTATTTAGTGGAATATTTCTAAGCATCAAAACATAGCATACAATTTAAGATATAAAATTTTTAGATCAACTATTCTTTGAAATTTGTACAATTTAGATTGTATTATTGATTTCAATTCTATATATTCCAATATTGATTAATTTCTCATTTGTGAACAACATTGATTACATTTTGGTTTATTAACATGAAATTTCATTTCCTTTATTGTATAATCAAAGTTTTTTAACTTACTAATTATCATTGAGATGCACTTATTAATGTTCAAACATTGCTTAAAAAGCATAGAGTTGGTTCTCTTTTTGTTACAACTTTTATAAATGGATTACATATATTTGGTTATGCATTTTATGCATAACTGGATGACAAATATCGTAGTTAAAATTTTAAGCATAAACGGAATTTTATAACCTAAACACCAAACAAAAGTAATATCAAATATTCGTTTGGTTTAAAACACCAAAAATATTCATTGAAAAACAGACTAAAACAAACTTCTTTTTCTAAATGACATATTCCAACAAACTTTTGAGGTAATTTCCTCTTTATTTTTCATAATCTTAAAGCCGAAGATGTGTCTTCATCGTTGATTGATGCTTCATCATTTATTTCATTTTCCTTCAGAGTTATGCTTTTGGTGAGCCTTCTTCCTCTTCTGATCAGAATCAGTCATAACATTCCTGAAATAGTAATATTTTAATTGAAATTTTGATTAAATTTTCGTTTTATGTGTGTTATATATTTGTTGTAAAGGTTATTGACAACTAACCTTTTATTTTTCTTAGCATCTGTAAATTTGGAATGTGTGGCAATTGTTGGCACAGACATTTCAAGTGGGTGTATAGCAGAGCATATGAAGCTCTCAAATAATCCATGATCATAGTAGGTATGACCCTTGATTTCAAAAATGTGTGTTGTACCAATGAGGTTAGCTAGTGGTGGTGGCAATATCCTCATCCGCTCATCTGAAGGCTATATAGGAAGGTTAGTAAAAGAGTAATGCCTGAAAAATTAAAAATGTTTCATACTCACATCGTGATCCATTAGCTTGAATGATGATGCTGGATTTTTTACCAACTGAATTGCAGGTTCATCAAAAAGTATAAACACAGCTTTATCAGTATTGTCAAACACGTCCAACGCAAGCCTATACCTGTCATATGCATGTTTTATAGGTACATAAGCAATTAGATGTTTTTTAGTCCAAATAACATTACATAATTATAAACTATAATATCACCTCATTTCAAGGTTTGTAAATTGCTTTTCACATCCATTACACCAAAAACCTCCTCCCATTCTAGTTGCACCTTTTTGACATTGTTTTGCACCACATGATAGGAATCGCCATCCCTTTTCAGTCCTGATATTTCCAATCGTTGCTTTCATATTGAAAGTTGCCAACTGTAGAAGAGGAAATGTTAAACAAATGTGCAATAGGATAGGAATAAAAGTATGGGAATATAAGACTATTACTCACATCATTTGTTTGATTGCGTGACAACAACAAAAGGGTTTTGATTGTTCCATCTTTAGGCACACAATCCTTATTACATATTCCAGACTTTATCTGCCCAACACCACTAACAGACAGAAAATTTGTAAATTAATATATATTACTGTACTCATTTTTTAAACCATGTCTATTGATATACAATTTTACTTATTCTAATATTGAAGCAAAAATCTATATAAATGCTTACCCAGAGGATGATTTAAACTCTTTGAATGTAGGTATGTTAGGTTGGTCAATATCCATGGCTGATGGACTTTTGGATAGATTCAACTTATCTGGAACGGGATGTATAAATTCAGCTTTACACGTTTTAAATCATTGATACAGATAAGTTTGAAAGTTAAAGGGAAAAACATACTATAGTAATGGTATGCACTTGTAGAATTTAAGACAATAGGACACATTACTACATGCTTCATTTTATTGTCAATAAGCAAATCTCCTAAACCTCCCCAAAATGTTACCCGTACTGCCTCTCCCCTGTTTCATATGCAAGAAAGTTTTAAGTTGGTAAAAGCAATATAACATTTTAAGTATTGTTTATTTTAATTATCCATATAATAATTGTGCTAACCTATGATTGGTTAGGTAGAAATCAAGATTTTTGGAACCGGTCTTTGTGTGGTTCATCTTGGCAATGTTGGTCACATACCTGCCTACATCTGAAAGGCAATAGTGTAAGTCTTAAGGAATTAGATCATTTATCATAAATAATCATTTGCTTTATATAATTAATACAAACTTACCTATAAGAGATTTGTTCCTTGTAGGTTTCATATTTTCAATATGAACCTTTTCCAAAGGATACCTAACATACTGATCATAAAGGATAGAAGTCTTTTTTAAGTGGGCTTTACCGTCAAATTCAAGCTTAAAGGTATTGTTTTTTCTAACGCGATATTCTTCTTTGTTAGCCCTCACAACAAAATCTTCTATTGCGAATAGAACACCTTTTTCCAACCTCTGAAAATTGTATGCTATAGTTGTATTCGCAGTGCAGTGGTTCACATTGCCCTGCAATAATATTGCGTGTAAATTAGTAAAAGAGTAACAAACTGTAAACAACATGTTTAATCATTACCGTTGGATCAGAGACAACAAATTCAGTATTCAATAGACGCGCATTTGTAGCTTTGACATCCCTTATTGTGCAGAACGTAACAACAATATTCCCCGCTGAATCACCATCCAACGCATCAATGAACGCATGGGGAGTTGAACTTCCATGTTGGTCAGTCATTGTATGGAAATATCAAAAAGTAGTTGTGCCCAGATAAAGCAATGCAGGTAATATTTATATGCAACTTCATGGGAGCATTTAAACATATATAATGATTATTAAATTTTTCCATTGAAGGGTTTTTTGGTTCATATTCTTATTGATATAAATTACTCGGGCATTATCATAACAACATTTTAGCTCATTTAATGAGTATTTAAACCTCCTTAATGGAAGTTAATAGCTTCTTAATATCTGCATATGAATAGACCGGTAAGTTACAAAATCGTTTAAGATGTCATTTATGTACAATTTTTATTACATTTTGCTTCCTTAAAATGAAGGTCCAGTATCTTTTATTATACAATCAAAGATTTATCACTTAGTAATCGTTACTCATACAATAATCGGATAATTTACTTGTGTTCTCAATTCCAAACTTCATATAAGTTTACCAAGTTATAAATTTTATAATGTAGTATTCATATTAAGGTTATAAGTATAGTGTTCAGAATATTGGTTTTGTTAGCATTGCAATGAACTTGTTGAAGTTCAAACCTGCCTTAATAATTATAAATTTTATAATGTAGTATTGATACTAAGTTTATAAGTATAGAGTTGGAGTTTTTTATCTTGCAAATAAATTGTTTATGGTTGTTAATTAATAAATCAATCATTTTTATCATATGTTTTTTTTATTTATGAATCAATAGTTAGTTTCATTAGGCAAAATTCCATATTATAAAAAGATGTAGAATACTCTTATGTGATACTCAAAGGTAAATTCAGCAAAAATTAGTGGAATTTAGGTGCAGAATAGTAATAACCTATTTTCGTTATGAATCTTATAATTGGATCACATATATTTAAGTCTAAATATTAAGCATAACATGTTCTCATATATTGGAATATAAATTTGATACATAATTGAATCACATATATTGAAGTTATTGAAATCTGAATTTGATACATAACTGAAATATATATATTGGAGTCTGATTTCAAACATAAGGTGAATTTTATAACTTAATAAGCAACCAAAAGTAATATCAAACAATAATTTGGTTTAAAACAACAAAATTATTAAATGAAAAACAGAGACAAACAAACTTCGCTTTCTAAATGACATAGTCCCATAAACAATTGGGGACATTTGCGCTTTATTTTCATAAATACTTAAAAACTAAGATGTGGCTTTGTCGTTAGCTGATGATCCGTCATTAATTTCATTTTCTTTCATAAGATCAGCTTTAGGTGAGACTTCGTCGTCTTCTGTTTCAGAGTCGGTCACAACACACCTGAAAAATAAGATTTTCATAGAAGTTTTGTTAATTTTTGGGATTTATATTAGGTATGTTTGTATCCATTTGGTACAAAATTACCTTCTTTTTTTATTTTATTTTGAGAAGCAGATCCATCTTCGCTCCAAGCTTCATCAACATGTGGTAAGTCTGTGTCTGAATCTTCACATTCCAATATATAATAACGCCACATTAAATAATGTTTTAGTGGTAAGGAATTTTAATATATTACTTCACAGTATTGAAACTTTGTGATACCGTTTCTTTTTTGTCTTCTCAACAGATTTCATTGGAGTTTCAATTGCAGGGACAATATTCCAGCAGGTGAAGCTCTCAAAAGCACCATGTTCAAAATACGTGGATGTCTTGACTTCAAAAGTGTGAGTTGTCCCTATTAGATTTGTTATTGCTTGTAGCAATTCGAAACCTTGTGATTGTAGTTGAAAGTTAAGAAAAAAATATAAAATATCTTTTAAATTTAATTTATAATTGTATATCAGTATCTAATATCTTCCGAATCTAATTTATTATTGTACCTCATCGTCATTTTCCAACAGAGATTCTGGAGAACACTTCAACAAAGAACGGACGGGTTCATCAAACAGAACAATCACAGTTTGTTTAGTATGGTCCGACACATCCATTTCAAGCCTGAATCTGTTAAAATCAGGTAGCATACATAAGGTATAGAATATTATGTAATTTACTATAATTCAAGGAAATTGCAATTCTAAAATCGATTTACCTTAAAACTGGGTACTCAATGTATTTTTTACACGTTTCACACCAAAATCTACCATTCTTTCGGGTTGCACCTTTTTTGCACTTATTCTCACCACATGAAGGGTAGTTCCAACCCTTTCTAGTTCTAACATTGTTGATCGTCACTTTGCAGTTGTAGATCATGGAATATAAAATGGATATATATTAAATAAAATACCAATTGACCAAATTGTGTAAATAAGCAAGTGTTAAGATAGAAGCTTACATTGTTTTTCTTATTGCGGCCCCAAATCAACAAATTCTCAAGCGTCCCATCTTTTGCCTCTGAACAATCAACAGGCACTATAGCTTTACCCAATTCCACAAAACTGTAAACAATATACATGCTAAACATTAATAAATGATAATTGTATAAAATAACATAGCTACTATTTAGTTAGGATTACCTCATTTCAACTTTTAGATCTATCAATGCAGGGATGTCCTCATTGTCATAAATCAAGGAGGAGGAGCTGCTTGAAAGGTAGACCTTATCTGCACGGGGTCGACATTGTGATGAAAATTAGCAATAAGGTAACATAGCGCTACAAAACCATATTCTATTGATACTCACTGTTATAGAGTTTAACATTAAGAGAAGTTACAACGACCAGACATAAGCCAACATGTTTTGTTTTCTTGTCAATTAGAATGTCACCTAATTCACCCCAAAGAGTTACTCTTATTGATTGCCCCCTGTTTTAGAAAATAAAAAACAATTGTTATTTTAACTTTCTTAATTTGCTAGGACAAAAAAATATGGGAATCAAAACACCTCTTGTTAGCCAGATAGAAATCGAGAGTCCTTGAACCACTCTTTTGAACTATTGTCCTCCCAACATTTGTAACATAGCCTGCGACATCTGCTAGTATCCAATAATATATAGTAAGAGCAAAAATATAACATGGCACCAAAAACCGTTTAAGAAAGAATGTTTAAACAAAAAGCGTAACCTATTAGATTTTTATTGTTTGTAGGTTCAATTTCATCAAAATCCGCAAGCTCAAAAGGATATCTCACAAAGCCATTAGGGCTGACAGAAACTTTTCTGATGATTGTGGAACCATCAAATTCAAGAATGTATGGATCCTGCTTAATGATATGATACTCATCCTTGTTCGGCTGCACGATAAAATTCTTGATAGAGTAAACACCGCCTTCTTTTAAACCTACAAAGTTGTGTGCTATATTACTCCTTGCATAGCAATGCATCGCCTTACCCTGAAAAAAATTGCATCAGAATTCAATATCCCCATTCTATATGCATAATTGTAAATGTATGCCTTGGCATCACTAACAACAAAATTTGTGCTCAAATACCTCCCACTTGTTGCATTCACATCCCACATTCTACTGATCATAACAACAATTGTACCACTAACACCAGTATCGAGCTGTTCCAAAAATAACTCACCATTATGGTCGGCAACATTAATGGATTTGCTACCCGAAGACTGGATGGACATGGAGTTGCTACCGGAAGCTTTATTGGACATGATAACTTTTGCTACAATTCTGGTTTGGAAGCAAAAAAAATTGATGATTATGGAGATAAAACAGTATATGCATACTGTATTTATAGTTACAAACTCATGTACCATCATTAAGAAGGATTGTAACTTACATGTCTCTTCAAATGCAGATATCAGGAAACTATTAACCCCCATTAAGGAGGCTTGTAACCACATGTTTGTTCATATGCTCCCATTAAGGAGGCTTGTAACCACATGTCTGTTCATATGCTGATAATTAGTATTAGGGGAAAAAAATAACTCGGATTTATATCATGAAGAGCATTAGCGTGTTGTACTCTATGCAATCTTGACGCCTCCGCATTCAATTAGAGGGGACAATCTTATAGTATTATAGATGTGTTTCGTCGTTAATACAATGTTATGCGTTCAAGTTTTCTTGTTGCTATCTCTATGTCGTCACTGCGTATGTACGACGATTATCTACAGCAACGCATCACTTTTCCATTTTCTAATAACCATGACAAAAATAGATGCCTCAATGGTTTTGTTCTCAATGGTTGTTCTAGTTGTTTGTAGCTAGTTGTTCATTTATGGCATGTCATAAATGATATAGGGGTTGTTCAAGCGGTTGCTTGAGGTTAATGTGGCGTTTCAGCCACATTCCACTGTACTTGAAACGGTTTTTTTTTTGGTTAATATATTTTGCCAGGGTGGAAGTTCCCTTTTACCAAAAAAAAAAAAAAAAAAAAAAAAAAAATAGATGCCTCATTCATGATTCGATATATTAAACTGCAATTCATGTTATATTAAGCATAGATTAAATAGTTAATGCATGTATTCTAGTATGTCCTACTAATTTCTTTTTCTCTTTTATATATCATTATAATGATGCCAATTTCAACATGATACAGCAGATCGATTTCATGTCTGAAACCGACTTCACAAACTTATTTGGCATTATTCGATGTGAAACCGTGGATTGTATTGTAAATATTTGTATACACTAAAAATGCTATCACTATGCATGTCAAATCATGTAAGAGCATCACGTCGGTTATCTGTGTATGGATAAAAAAAATACAGGATATTGAAAATGTAATACACCGTACCCTAAATCATTACAAGTTTTATTAGAAAGGTGTAAATAGGGCAACTCCCTTTGCGTGACTGGCTCCATATCACATGTGGAAACTCCTCCACAATTGATGCCAAGGTCGTCTAGCCCTATGCCATAATTAAACTAGACACTTGTGAGTTAGGGACTACCTTGGTCAGAATAAAAGTCAAAAGTCCAAAGATGAAAGTAAACGCAAATCACATACTATCCGTAGTGTTGTAAAAATCGGCCATATGGCGGTGCCATGGCGGTTTTCGGTGGTCCACCGCCACGATATTTCTCATATCGGTCTAACTTATTGATCAACGCCGGTCAACACCGGTCAATGCCAGATATGATTTTTTTTCTTCATAATCGCGCTGGTCAATGCCGGTCAACGTCAAATCTTTGTTTTTTTCTTCATAATCACGCCGGTCAACTTTGATTTTCTTGATTTGGATGACAAGTTTGTTTGTTTGTTTTTTTTTTTTTTTTTTTTTTTGAAGAAGGTGGCTGCTATTATGTGGGTGGGTGGCTTATGAAAATGAGAGTGAATTTAGGGTAAAGGTTATTTAATTAATTAGTCCCCCAATTTTTAACTTATGTATCTTATAGTCTCTCATGTATGCTTCTTTTGTTAACTAGTTAATGAAACATAATTCAAATTAGAAAAAAGCAACCAAAACTATTTATTGTGCTATGAATTTAAATTTAAATTGATAAATAATTATGGATTTATTTAAACTTTTTTAGTTTTTTGTAGTTATTGACTTATTTTGTTAGGATATTGCTAATATTTATTTTTTTTAAATTAAATTCCTTTATAATTTATACTAACCGTCGAGAAACCGATATATCGCCGTCGAGATCAATATAACGCTTAAAGGGGTTCGACCGCCACGGTACCGCCAAGCGATATTTACAACCTTGTTATCCGTGTAAATTATTCCTTACATAAAAACACTCTACTACACCCTTGTCCTTGCTCTTTCTAGCTTTGAGGAATTTTAAAAGCGAACATGCTCAAAAACCGGTTCAGGCTTATAGTTGGGCCAATAGAAGTCTATCTGACATTCTCACAAGGAGAACTTAATTCTACTATGTGTTTATAGTTGGACTTAGAACATATGAAAAATCCAAAGAAGCTTCTATTATGGGCTTCAAGTCTTCAATCTTGTAACAAGACTGTTCAGCTGTTCGGCCTGTTCCTTTTAATTAGTTTTCTCATTTGTTAATTTGGTTGTCTGACACATTTTCATGTATAAAACATCGACCAGGGTAGGCAGGTATGTACCCAGAAAAAAGTATTGATGTACAGCCAAAATATACCGACTTTCACCATACAGTGCAACATGTACAATGTCACCGGTCATTTGAGCATGGAGAGTAATTTTTAATTAGGTTTATAAACTCAGATTATGTTATATCCGTTTTACGTCTTGCTAAATATACCAAGATTTCACTTAACCCTACCCTACTTTATTTTGCACAGTTTCTACTGATTTCCACAGGATCGAATACATACAGATTTGACAAGAATGATTCATTATTATTAACAACATAACATTGGTTACATTGCGATCCCCGAAAAAGGAGATCAAAATTAAAAAGTCTAAAAAGGTTTCTAGCCACTAAGCTAGTGCCATGTGTCCCCCACCCACTCCCTTCTTATTTTCTTTAATATTTTAGGTTAGAGGGCATTTTGGTCATTTGACCCATTTTTTAAATTCCACCTTAAATTTCAAATGCAAATAACTTTCAAACGACAAACTTTTAGAAAAAACCGATTTCACCATAATTTTTAAAATTTAATCCTCTTTAATTTGATATATATATATATATATATATATATATATATATATATATATATATATATATATATATATATATATATATATATATATATATATATATATTTTTTTTTTTTTTAATTTTTTCGAAACTTTTTTTTGACATATTCATTGGGTCATGATTTTCCTGAAAATTTTAGCATTTTCGGCTCTAATTTTGTCTAGTTTAAAGGCCGAATTTTGCGAAACTTAAAACACGAAAGTTGTAGCTTCTTGGCTATTCTTTACCAAGAATTTTGAATCACTCAAATCCAATATGATATGAGTGAGATATCGTATGTTAAAGATGACGTTTTACTCATATTTGTTGCACACAACGTGTTTGATGAAATGTTTAGCTTAGATTTTTAGTCTTAAAATCGAGTTAAATGCACTAATTTTTGTACAACAATGCACCTTTAGTTATTTTATTAATGTAAGATTCAAAAAGTTTTGTTTTTTCTTTTTTGTTGTTGTTGTTTTTTTTAACTAATGAACCATATTAACTGATGAACCTTATTAACTGATTTTTAAAAATGACATTTTGTTCATCAGTTACTTTGGTTGAAATATATTAACTGATGAACTTATTAACTGACAAACCTTATTAACTGATGAACCTTATTAACTGATTTTTAAAAAAGACATATCGCGCATTAAAGAGCCTTATTAACTGATGAACCTTATTAACTGATGAACTTATTAAATCAGTTAATAAGGTTCATCAGCCTTATTAACTGGTTGAACTATATTAACTGATGAACTTATTAACTGATGAACCTTATTAACTGATGAACTTATTAAATCAGTTAATAAGGTTCATCAGTTAATAAGGTTCATCAGTCAATAAGGTTCATCAGCCTTATTAACTGGTTGAACTATATTAACTGATGAACTTATTAACTGATGAACCTTATTAATTGATGAACTTATTAAATCAGTTAATAAGGTTCATCAGTTAAAAAAAAAAAAAAAAAAAAACTTTTTGAATCTTACATTAATAAAATGACTAAAGGTGCATTGTTGTACAAAAAATAGTGAATTTAACTCGATTTTAAGACTAAAAATCTAAGCTAAACATTTCATCAAACATGTTGTGTGCAACAAATATGAGTAAAACGTCATCTTTAACATACGATATCTCACTCATATCATATTGGATTTGAGTGATTCAAATTTTTGGGTAAAGAATGGCCAAGAAGCTACGACTTTCATGTTTTAAATTTTTCACGATTCGGCATTTATGATGGTGCAAAATAAGGTCGGAAATGCCTAAAAAATAAAGAAAATTAACACTCATTTCGTATGTAAAAAAAAGTTTCGAAATTTTTAACAAAATTTATACCAAATTAAAGAGGATTAAATTTTAAAAATTATGGTGAAATCGGTTTTTTCTAAAAGTTTGTCGTTTAAGAGATATGTGCGTTTGAAATTTGAGGTGCAAAAAGAAAAAACGAGTAATTTTACTATTTTGCCCCTATCCAGATTTTTTAAATAAAATAAAGGGGGGACACGTGGCAGCACCAAATTTCTTTTTAGGCTTTGCAATGTTTGGGTACTTCGCAAGGGATCCGGTATCATAAACGCTTACATGTACTTCCTATATATAGGCACCGAACCGTTGTGACCTTTCATGAACAGGTACAACCGAATTTAACTAACTCCGTGTAACTAACTTAATAACTAATTTTAACTACCTATAACCGCTAAACGGTTATTAACTATCTACTTAACATGTTGAGCCCCTTGGCTTCCGTTTTTTACAAATTAAACCTCGTCCAACAAGACTTATGCAATTATGGTCCAACATTTCCCCCCTAATTGTTTAAGTCTTGTTCTTCGAATCTTCATCGCATTCTTCCTTTTCATTGTCTTCGTCAAGATCAATGTCTTCCGGATGTTCCTGCGTTCTTTCTTTTGTATCGGTCTTAAAACGCCGCTCCCAACAAAAAGTATTCCTTTCGTGTGTCGGTATATAGACAATTATACACACAACGTTGTTCGTCCCTTGTCTCCGCATTAGTATCACCGTTTCCCAACAACTCGTTGTTTTCCAAAGTTGTTCCTTGCTTTCCTTGCCTCGTTATTTGTTGTTGTTTTCAAACCCAATTCGTACAAAACCAAAACACCCACGGTTTCTTTTTCTTTGTTTGTTTTTCTTCGAATTGCCTTTCTTCCCAACGAGCCAAAAACAAAATTTCTTCTTGGTATACCCCACTATCACGTTGCTATCTTTCCTTCTTGTGTGTTGACTTGCTTTCGTAACCACAATCGTCCCTAGACCCCTTCTTGTTCACGGTATCCTTCCAACCTGGCCAAGTTGTTCACGGTCTCCTTCCAAGTGATCTACGTTGTGTTGTCGCCTTTTTTTTTTTTTTTTTTTTTTTTTTTTTTTTTTTTTTTTTTTTTTTTAAACTTCGAAATGCAAGTTCTTTCCTACACACAACCTTGGTACCTTTCTTGGTAACCCACACCAAAACAAACTTTCCAATTGTTTCTGATTTTCGTTGTTACTTTTCCCTTGTGCCGTCCGACACGTTTTCCACACTAAACTTTCCTTGAGTACTCCTTTGTCCTTCTTATTACACGTATACGTTTCAATCTTTTCCACAACAACGTTCCCCGCGTTATACCCCGCGTTTTCTTCTACTTTGTGTTTTGTTTTAACTGGTTTCACAAAGCTTTTTATCCCACTCGTTTTATAACCAAAAAATGTGTACTTTCCTTTCCTATGTTGCATTAACAGCAAATCACAAAAGAATGCATTATTCCTTTCCTGTGTCACGTTACCAGCGAATCACAAAAGAATCTTCAGCGCTTTCCTACTCTTGTTCTACGTTTCCTTGTCTACGTCAAGAGTTTCCTTCTTTCCCTTCGTTGTTACCAACAAAATTTTATCTCACCAATCTCATTTGGTGTCAACGTATGCTCCTTCAATCGATGTGTTCCTCTTCTCCTTCAAGAGTGGATTGAAGTCGTTGCTATCTTGCAACTTCTGTTGGTTCTGATCATGCACTATCTTCCCCAACAATCCTTGGTGTCACTTCCCTTCTAAGTCTTTTGATCTTCTTGATCAAACACTTGAATCAAACTTGTAATCTTGCACCCTTATCTCTGATTGTTTTTTCCCAGGTTTTGAACCTTTGGCTCTTGATACCACTTTTGCACAGTTTTTACTGATTTCCACAGGATCGAATACATACAGATTTGACAAGAATAATTCATTATTATTAACAACATAATATTGGTTACATTGTATTTGAGACACACTTATAAACGTTTACATGTACTTCCTATATATAGGCACCGAACCGTTGTGACCTTTCATGAACAGATACAACCGAATTTAACTAACTTTGTGTAACTAACTTAATAACTAACTTTAACTACCTATAACCGCTAAACGGTTATTAACTATCTACTTAACATGTTCAGCCCCTTGGCTTCCGTTTGTTACAAATTAAACCTCGTCCAACAAGACTTAAGCAATTATGGTCCAACACTTTATATTTGACCCCCCCCCCCCCCCCATTTATTATTATGATTATTATTTTTGAATGGCTTGTTAGTTGTTAGTGGTTCAGGTCTAGCAGTGACATCCAATTAGGCAGTTTGACGACCCTGAGACATGCTTGCTACTCCTTTATCGTCTGAAGGGATAAAAGTGCCCGGTGGGACTAGAACTTGAGACCTCCCCTAGCCAAACATCCCTTCCCTAATGCACATTAAGGAAACCTGGCCATATTTCTTGCGATACATATAGCATAAATCGGGTACGAACACTAAATCTTCCAATCCTTTTGATGTTTTGAATTCGTTGGGTGAGGAGGGTGTTAATGGTTTTCCTACGAATGGTAAGGAAAAAGAGCAGGCTACGGCTACTAAGCCTAATACTTCTTCCTCTCCTTGTACTTCTACTTTGGGAGATTATGGTAGCACTAGTACTACTCCTATTGTTGAGAAAATTGGGAAGCGTAAAAAACTAATTATTGAGGGGAAAGTTACTCTTGTGGATGATGATGATAAACCTCTAAAAAGGGTTGATTCTTCAACTAAGGTGGGTAACCTATTCTCTTAGGTAGGTAATGTGGTTGTTTCTGATAGCGACGATAATGAAATTCTGGAATATCCTAACAAGACTAATTATTTTGGTAGTGAAGGAAACGAGAGGAGTCTTTTGGAGCAATGAAAAATGATACATGTGATTAAAATGATTATAAAGATGATTACTTTGATGATTATGGTCTATCTGCGGCCCAGTTCAAGGCTGCTGCTCACTCACATCGATCCTACGTCCTTTCATAGGATGAACACTCAGTTGTTTCAAATTATTTGTATAATATATTATCACCCTCTTTACAACCACAAATTTTCAAAAGTAAACCACAAGGGTGACCCAACGGTAATAATACCAGCCTTTCAAAGCGTAGGTCAAGAGTTCGAATCCAACAGGGAGAAAATTAATCCCGTTGTGGCCACGGAGGTTCACTTGCGCCGACTCCGGGCTATCCAAAAAGGGTAGTCACCGTAAAAAAAAATTCAAAAGTAGCAACGAACCATCAATGAAAATTACACCTATTTATCACATAAGTCCGGTGACGATAGGGATGTTCATAGGGACGGTACCATCAAACCTCTACTTAAGGAGTAGCCTAAATAGAGCTTGTTCGATTAGAGGTTGATGGTATCTTGCTTATTATGTATATACGTTCATAGTTTATCGATTTGTTTTTAATAAGTTTTGGTTTGTCATACTTATTATAGGTTGGTTGAAGCATAAATGGTGTGTTTGTTTTCCCTTCTTTGTAACGTGCTGAGATGTGGGTTTTACTCGCATCCTATTTACTTAAATGTTTTTTTGTGTAATAAATTTTACCGGGTTTATGAAACACCTTGTACAAAAAAATAAATAAATAAATACATGTGACGAAGTTGAAACTACATCAAGGTATGTATTTAAGAAAAACTAAAGTTATGTAAAGTGATTAGGTGGGCATTATTGTTTATGCAAATATAACGAAATGGGGGCAAATGCAATGGGGTTGGAAGAAAAAGTGGGAAAACGAAAGTGAAAAAAAAGCAGTAAATTGGTTGAGAGAGATTGTAACTTGTAAGTTGATAAAGATAAATAGGAGGGAGTCATATGTTTAGGGAGAGAGAATAATAGTATTTGATAAACGAAAACTTAATTATTCACTAAAAAAATTAAAGATGATTATTTACTCATCAAGACCTATAGTTTATTCGGTGGGAAAAAATTATTTTGGTATATCAAGAGCGTCAGGTGTAGTACCTAAATTAAACTTAAAAATAGAGTCGCGTCATGTTAATTCAACAATTTTTCTTTTTACTTCTCTTATTATTCAGACATCCAAAAACCCATTCCTTAATCACTGAAGCTAAAACCCTACTTTTGAGATCTACAACTTTTATTTTATTTTTTGTTTTTTTCAAACAAACTAATTTTTCATTCATTAAAATAAAAATTACAATATGAAAAAAAAAAACGCACGAATATATATATATATATATATATATATATATATATATATATATATATATATATATATATATATATATATATATAGACGACTACATATCACATCTACAATTTTGTCAGATTTTTTCTTTTTGCATGTTGATGATGAAGGCATCCTCCTCAACTAACCCCGCGGTACTAATGCTGAGAAACCTAATTTCTTCCAACATCATTATTGTCGCGTCCTTAACTTTAGTGATCGTGTACATCTCTTGAGAGGCCTTGATGAGTGTGTAAATACTCATCATTTTTATTTATTCTAAGCTGCCAAAACATCCAAAAACACTCAAATATGCATCATAATACTGAAAATATCCCAGGAATGTGTTTTATAGGTTTCAGATGCAAAATAATCAAAAACAAATGAAAAATAAACAAAGTTTGCATAATTGGCAGTTTCAGTCCCTCAACTTTCAAAACTTGTCAAAACTAGTCCCTAGTTATTCTAAAAACATGAAAAAGTCACCAAAGGTCCTTTTTGAATCACAAATTACATATTTAGTCCTTTGGTGCAAAGTTTCACAAAATTACAAGTTTAGTCCCTTAACTTTGCAAAATTGACAAAAATGGTTCTTGGGATATAAAAACTTTGAGAAAATCAACTTTTGTCCTTGTGCTACATATCTATGGCAGGAATGGTCCTTGGTTGGAAAGTTTGGTAAAATTACAAGATTGGTCCCTGAAGTTTCAAGTTTGGCAGAAATGATCCCTGGAATTTAAAAGTGGAAAAAGTCAACTGTGGTCCTTATACTATTCATCTTTGGCAAGAATCACCCTTTTGACAACTTTAGAAGATTGGCAAAACAGGTCCTCAAAAATCTGCATATTACACTTTTGGTCCTTGTACTAATTTACAAACCAAACGGACCTTATTAATATTAAAACACCCCAACACCAAATCCAACCCAAACAACAAACACCACCAGGCCCAAATTATTACCCCAGCCCATCCCCTAAGCCCACCATCCCATAGAACAGTTCTAAATAATGAACGGTCAAAACCAGTCAAACCAAACCACTATTCACCCTCTCCCTCACACCACCACCTCTGCAAAACAATCCCTGGTATTCATCCCCGCACTCCCAGTTGCCTTTCACTTCACCACCACCCTCTGCTACCCCCTTTCACCTCACATTAAATGCTCCCACCCCAACTGCACCTAAAAAAAGAGATACGGCCAAAACTATATTTCCCGCCAAAACTACATCAACGGCTAGGATGCATTTCAAGGATCCAATGGTGATGGGATTTGCTCAGAGGGTGTCCACAAACCCTAATATGAGCCTATAAATAGAAGAGAAGCATGAAGGAAGATGTATTAGTCTAATTTTAGTTAAATGTATGTCGTATAAGTAAATTTCAAATTTCTAGTGTGTAATTTAGCTTTCAAGTCCTGTATTAAGCATTTTCAGTGTAACCTTAACCTTTTTTAATAATCAAGATCAAGTTTCAGTTGCTATCTTAGTTTGTGCCATTTTCACCTTTATTTCAAAAATTTACTTAAGCTGTATTGTTGTTACTGTTTGATTATATGGACTCCTAGGCTCACATAGGCTCCTAGAAAGCTTAAATAAGCTTTTAGAAACCTTTAAAACCAACTTAGTATCATAAACCAAAAATACAAAAAAAATCAAAAAATAAAAAGAAAATAAAAAATGATGAAGATCAAGAAGAAAGCAAAGGAGCAGAGTGAATCATGAGTGGCCCTAGGTTAGAGAGCCTGTGGAGGTTCATTAGGAAGAAGTTCTGTGGGTCTTTGTTCTTGGAAGAAAGCTTGGAAGGCATTTGTAAGCTTGAATCTTTTCATTCCATCTTTTCTAGTGTAACAGTAGTTCATTATTGCTTATTTTTCTTCCTTATAGCTTATTAGGTTGTTATTAATCAGTAGATTGTGCTTAAGCTTTCTTTTACATAAGTTTCTTCATATCTGTCTAAATTAAGTAGTGTTTGGATTTGTGTTTTTCTCTGTGATTAAGACTGCTCCTGTTGTTGTTTCTTGTTCATACAAGTTCCTTAGTGTCACATTAACTTAGAACATCACTCAAACACATGTCTTATTCATAAAAAAGTCAAAATCACACACCATTAGGCCTAATTAACCCTCTGTGTTGGATTTAGAGTGGCTTATGCCCCATTTCCATTCACAAGTGAGTGGTGTAGCTTATTTTAGCCTTAATATAGCTTATTAAATCATAATCAGTCATAAAATCTAGGTAGAGTTTCATAAAAGTCAACTTAGCTTTATATTTCAAAAAGTCAAATTGCAAGATCTTGTCAGAAAACCAAAAATTGGGGGATTTATCATGATTTTTGTGTTAAGATTTGGACCCTGAGCTTTTCACAAGTTATTGTCTGTCACCTAAGCTACAATTCCCATCACCAACTTATTTTTGTGATTTTTATTAGAGCTTATACAACAGCTTATTTAGACTTGCAGGGCAAGGTACTGCCCTGCACCAGGGTACTTGTGATTTTAGTCAAATTTCATTTCCCCCTCCTGGGTGCATTTGGAAACTTTGGGCCTTGATTTTTGGTTCTTTGAAAAGCTCTACAGCTTATCTTTTTAGATCATCAATAATATTGGATCTCAGTTCACTGTAGCATAGCTTATTTTGGTCTTTAAGTTTGCTTATTTCCAAATCATATACTGAGTCATCAGTATAAGTGACCAATATTCCCAAGACCATAGCTGATTCATTAGTGGGCCCCACCCCTAGCTTTTTGGCATTTTGGAAACCCCATAAGCCCAGCTTTAAGGTTCTGAGCTTAATTGCTTAATTTTGGCTTATTCGGTAGGGCTGCAAGCAGCTTAAACCTTGTCCCATATCACTGAGTACACTGAGTACTCAGTGTTTGACCACAAGTTCCAAGCACCACCCAGTGCTCAAAAATAAGCAATAAGCCCAGCTTATTGGCTTATTTGAAAGTTGACCAGTTCACCTTGGAAGGTCAATCCTTAGTTTGGACTTCCCTTGACTTCTGTGGACCCCACAGAGGTCCAAAACCCCTTTGTTTGGCCTGTCTTGGCCTAAGTAGTTGATACGTGGGAATCGCACCAGGCTTTACCTCTCAAGGAATCTTGAGAAGCTTACAACCCCCACCAGGCAGTGTACCTGATCGTTGTAGTATAGTATAGTGACAAGTACCGGGGGATTGATCGTTCAGCTAGGAATAGTGTCGCTAGGATTAGAAAACCTAAATACTAGTTCTAAAGATGAGGGAAGATTATTTTTTGTATTTTTATATTTTATGGAAAGCAAGTTAAAATCTCGGGTTTGAAGGATTCGGGCGGAATTAGTTGCTAATCAACTAACCCAATACTAAGATGCAATCAAAATAAAATACTAAAAATGAAAATAAACTAATTATACTAAAGTTGTGAGCCGTAATTGGAGAAAATGCGTTTACTTAGATTTCACTACTCCCTAGACATCTTTTACATGTTAATTACTTGTTATAATTGCATGGATGACGGATCGTATTCCTTAATACCATTCATGGGGTGGCACACTTAACTCCCCAATTCTATGAGCTCTTATCTCCTCCTACACCATGCCCAGCACAACTATAGGGATTATAAACAGTGGCTCATGCATTAAATACAACCAATAAAGACCTAGTGCGCGTCGGTTCATGTTTCTTAAGACGTTCAAGCATGTTACCAATTGAAGATCTGCCAGTTTTCTTAAGCCTAACATATAAATCATTCATCCAAGCCAAGAATAAACAAGTAATCAACACATAATCAACATCTAGGTTTCATTAGATCTAAGCAAACACAAGATAGATCTAGCCTAGCATGATGGAATTAAGACAAGAACAAGATATAGACAACCAACACATAGGCATATTGATTGAATTAAAGGAACACTTATCTTGATTAAACATGCAAGGTATCAAAGGGTTGGAACCCTTGAAAAACCTGTAAAGTTACACCAAAATCGTACTTAGGGTTTCTCCCAAAACTTCTCTCTTTAAATGTGAAAAATTAGAAAACTATATATAGAAAAATGGGTCTGACGGCGTCAAGACCAATTAGGTGACGCCGTCACCTCGCCGCCAAAACTCTTCTCAGACTGCCTTGATCTACATTTGACGCCGTCAAGTATTAATCATTTCCAGGCCGTCATGACTTTTTACTCTTGACGCCCTACCTTCATGACGCCGTCAAATCTCTACTGGACCGTCATGAAATTTTGATCTTGACGACGTCAAGGAGTTGCTCTTGACGCCGTCACCTACTGTTCCCAGCATGGAAAATTAAGACTTTGGCGTTTTCTTGACTTTTATACTCCAAAAACGTCCGAATTGCTTCCTTTTCCAAATTTCACTCCCAAAGTACCTAAAATCACAAAAGGAACGATTTAGGGCAATATTTGATCAAATAAATTCGAATTCAGGCTTAAATGACCCCCTAAAAACGGATCATTTTTCGCCTCATCATATACCCTTACACTTGAGATTTGCTTGTCCTCAAGCAAATGCGCTTTTATTCTAGTCAAAATACAAGTTAGGGGTCATTTAACACTAATAAAAAAGTAATTGCAACAAATAATCGTTCCACTAAAGACCAATAGACAAGCACGGAGGTCATACACAAGCACCTCACAAATAGTGTTTAGATACTCACATCTCTCGGGTGTAATAAAGTGTAAATTACAATATGGAAACGGAAGATATCTCTCACTACCTGTCATAGCAAAATAGATTACCATAGGCTTGGGAAAGGATCAAACCTCCACCACATGGCGTAAGCACCTAAGATAAACTATCAAAGAGGTCTTTTAAAGGGTTGTAACGTTAGGTGTAGGGATATGAAATACACGGTTTTGTTGGATAAAGGAAGTTTTACTGGTGGCGAGTTAACAATCTTGGTTAATTACATGTACAATATGGCGTTGCTAAGCCAAGACTAGACTCGACTTAAGCTAATAAATGAAAAATAACAAAAACATAAAATGAACATAGAATGAAACGGGATGGTAGTCCGTATGTTTTTTTCTCTTTTTCCTTTTCTATATATATATATATATATATATATATATATATATATATATATATATATATATATATATATATATATATATATATATATATATATATATATATATATATATATATATTTTTTTTTTTTTTTGCATACACTTTTACCCTACCATCCAAAATAATACATCATAGGGAATTGAGCATTCCCCTTACACTTGAATTTTTACATACTTTACAATTAATTAATCTAATAACCCGAATCAAGAAAATTAAAACACTTGGAGTACTTTTAAGATTAACGTACATATGGGGGTAATAAATGATGTTCTTCCCCATTACTTCATAAAATAAGTACTTACCCATGAGTCCCAATCGTCCCAAAACAATATGTACAAGGATATGACTCGACTTAGCAACCATGTAATCAATTAGAAAGTTAACTTAGGGTTTAACAAATAACAATAATGCACTAAAAATGAGCGCATACACGGAAGGCTAAGGCGATTTGGTTGTACATTTAAGTGGGGTGTAACAAATTCTTCCTTTAAGTAAAATGCTTAAAGTTAGAAACGAAAAGATAGGCTCGGAGGGGTGTACTAGGGGTTTCGTCTACTAAAAATGAGTACAACGCTAAGGGTGTGGGAAAAATTAGTTGACTTAACTAGCCAAGTAATATGACTTAAATGGTCAAGTAATTATGATACGGGTTTAACACAAGGGTGATCCTAATGCCTCTTATCATGTAGTAAATCCTACTACACGAATGTAGTCTCACTAGCGGTCTCGGGATGCATCACTAACGCAAGTTCTAGAATCTAAATGCTACCGGTACACTCATAAGCACTAATAATAAATGCTTTTCCTATCAAATCTAAAGGCGAACCTCACATATTTGGGTGGAAAATTTTTCTGAATATACGGTTATGTGCTAGTCATACAATCTCCTATCCATGAGACGCTTGCTATGGCTAAAGTTTCACTCCTAAATGTTGTAAAAAATTTTAAATTTGGCGCTAAAATTACACTAACAAGTATTTCTCATAGTTTTATTACACATCTACCATTAAACAAAACAAACTCAAGCGAAAGTGCATATGTAAGGTATCATCTTTTTACCCTCCCCTTACACTTAAGATGAACATTGTCCCCAATGTTCAAGTAAAGAATGTAAAAGTGAACAATTAAAGAGAATGAAATCAAATACTCCCCTGATTCGCTCGGTATGGATAATAGGTGGCCAGGTTAAATCTTCCTCCAAGAAAATGAACAATCAAAGCTTCTCTTCCAGAATATAAATCATCTTCTTGTCATACATAACCTGTAAGACCTGACAAAATAGACAAGACAACCTCGCGTAAAATCGGCGGCATCCTATATAAGTTACTAAATCCTAGAAAACAAGATAAGATATAATGCTTGTGGAATGAAGTTTGCAGATCTCCTGGAGATTATAAAACTTAATAATTCACAAAAACCATAAGACTCCGTTAGAAAAACAAAACCGGTAAAATTTCCAGATTTTTACACCTGACGCCGTCAAGAGTAAACACCTGACGCCGTCAGAATTGACCTGCAGAAATTCTTATGTTAAGTTTCTGGAAAATTTCTGGAAAAACTTGGTCCTACTTCCTGGAAAATCCTGCAAAACTTCATTATGACTCATTACAAGCATTTGACTCTAACAAGTATGAATATACATGTTCACTTAATATTGTGGAGAATCATGATCGGTTTGTTTCTTAAAAACATATTTGGGGTTTCCCCTTACACTTATCTTTTGCAAAAATACTTTTAGGTGGAGTTAAGACTAGGCCAAAACAACAAAGTAAAGTATTTCCACTTTTTAATTTCGAAACATGATCTACCAACAATAAAAATTAAGCATGCATACGGAAGCAAATAACAATCAAACAAAATAAAATCACACAAAACATGGGTTGCCTCCCAAGAAGCGCTTTTCTTTATTTACGAGTCTTGTAGCTAGACTCAAGGTCATGTGTTATTACGTGATCTCATCATTGGTTTCACTCTCTAGGTCGTCTTCTAAACCAGTTTTGTATTCCGGACCTAGTTGTAAGCATTCTTTATAGAAACCAAGCATCCTATTCTTTACATATTCCACTCCTCTACGTCTATCCTCCTCATTCCTATAATAAGCCGCTTGCTTGTGTTCTTTTTCGAAATTAGAGAGAAGGCGGTATTGCTCAATCTTGTAGGGCATTTGATAGGCAACCTCATCATTCTCTTCCTTAAATCTAACTATCCCTAAGGTCGGATCATAACTCATCCTAGTGGCCTCAACAAATGGTTTTCCGAATATTATTTGGCTTAGGCAAGCATCTATCACCGGACGAGTGTCTTCCACTATCATAAAATCGATCTCATAAGTGAGATTGCCTATAATCACATGCAATCCCTTCACTCTTCCTACAAAATTACTTATCAGATTCTTATTGGGCATCATCCTAAAATCAAGTTGTTCCTTCATCACCCAATTGTAATAAGTCCTAGTCATGATGTTAACGGGGGATATAGGGTCGATGTAAGCTTTCCATATATGCATGTGTCCGATATTGCATGGGATGTTAATGTTAGAGGGGTCTTCCATTTTGATAAGGGGTGTGCCGAAGATATATGGTCTCTCGGGACTATCGAATAAATCCTTATGGTACTCCCGTTCTTCCTCGGTGGGCAACTTATCAAAGTATTTTTCTATAGGTTCTACCTCCTCTAATTCCTCATCCTTATTAACCTCAACTTCCCTACTCTCATCCTTAATATCGGCTTCTACTCTAACTTCATCCTTGTCATTCTCCTCTATCTCCTTATCTATCGGCTTAATGGTGACAACATTGACAAAGTGGACATGTTTGGATGATGAGGGGTCCTTAATATGGATTCCACTATTGGTGTCCCTAGTGTCCTTCCTAGGTGTGATTAATGCTTGGTTGTTGAGGGCTTTCAACAGGTTGTCAATCTTGTTGGTCATCTCCGTTTGTTGTTGGTTGAATTCGGTTTCGAACCTAGCTATGCCAGCTTCTTGAGATGCCATGAACTTTGACATCAATCCTTCAAGATTGTTGGTACTACCATAGTTGTTAAAAGGATTGTTGTTGAAAGTACGGTTGGATGTTGGACCGTTTGGTTGGTAACGATTAGGCGGATTGGAAGAATTGGGTTGATTTTGTTTCCACCTAAGGTTTGGGTGATTTTTCCAAGAGGGGTTGTATGAATCACCGTAAGTGTTTGGCTCGGGCTTGAAAGTGTACCACTTATCTCCCGCTTCGTCGGTACGCGTGGATGCGTAGTCCGCAAAAGCTGTTCCGGGGAGTTCCACGCAATCACGAGTGTCATGGGGACCACTACATAATTCGCATGAAGAAGTGATTTTGTTCACTTGGCTTGAAGGCTTAGGAGCTTCGTAAGATTTCATGAGAAACTTGACTTGGTCCTCAAGTTCCATGATCCTACGGTCGGGAGTGCTAGAATTGTTCGAAGGCAAAGATATTGCCTTGACCGTTTTGTTCAAGTCACGGGGATCATTCCAACGTTCGTTGTCATAGAGAGCAAGATCTTCTATGAGTTCCCATGATTGTTCCGCACTAAGATCACGTAGCTTACCACCGGCCGATTGGTCAATGGCTCGCCTCGTGGAGAGATCGATATGGTCATAAAAGATTTGGACTTGGAGCCAAAGATCTATGCCATGACGAGGGACTTTTTGGAGTAAGTCCTTGAAACGAGTCCATGCTTCATAAAGAGATTCATTTTGACGTTATTGGAACATCAAGATGTCATTCCTAAGCTTAGTAGTTCTCCCCGGTGGGAAAAATTGAGCAAGGAAACGAGTGGTGAGATCATACCATGTGGTGATGGATCCCGCGGGTAAACGCTCAAGCCATTGACTAGCTTGATCCCGTAGAGAGAATTGGAATAGGCGTAAACGGGTAGTCTCTCTAGTTGCAACATCTAGGTCTATGGAATCTACGATTTTGAGGAAGTCCTTAAGATGTTGGTTTGGATCTTCGGAACGAAGTCCATGGAATGCACATCCGCTTTGCACCAACCGGATGGTGTCGGATCGCAAGGGGGTCACATTGGCTCCGGTGAGCTCAATGGTGTTTCGGTAGCCTTGGTGGCTAGGTCGGGAATACTCTCCTAAGGTTCGGGGCCTAAGGGGTTCTAATGGTGGGTTTTGTTGTGGTGGGATGACGGGTTCAAAGATGTTCCAGTTGTCCATGATGTTGGGTGGTTACGAACAAAGGCACAAAGAAATAAGATAGACTAAAGAAAACCTAAAAATAAAAATAAAATCTTACTAGAAAGGAATCTAGCAAGTAGACCTAATAAAAAGAAATTCTAACCTAGACAATAACTATTCCCCGGGCTACGGCGCCAAAAACTTGATACGTGGGAATCACACCAGGCTTTACCTCTCAAGGGATCTTGAGAAGCTTACAACCCCCACCAGGCAGTGTACCTGATCGTTGTAGTATAGTATAGTGACAAGTACCGGGGGATTGATCGTTCAGCTAGGAATAGTGTCGCTAGGATTAGAAAACCTAAATACTAGTTCTAAAGATGAGGGAAGATTACTTTTTGTATTTTTATATTTTATGGAAAGCAAGTTAAAATCTCGGGTTTGAAGGATTTGGGCGGAATTAGTTGCTAATCAACTAACTCAATACTAAGATGCAATCAAAATAAATTACTAAAAATGAAAATAAACTAATTATACTAAAGTTGTGAGCAGTAATTGGAGAAAATGTGTTTACTTAGATTTCACTACTCCCTAGACATCTTTTACATGCTAATTACTTATTATAATTGCATGGATGACGGATCGTATTCCTTAATACCATTCATGGGGTGGCATACTTAACTCCCCAATTCTATGAGCTCTTATGTCCTCCTACACCATGCCCAACACAACTATAGGGATTGTAAACAGTGGCTCATGCATTAAATACAACCAATAAAGACCTAGTGCGCGTCGGTTCATGTTTCTTAATACATTCAAGCATGTTACCAATTGGAGATCTGCCAGTTTTCTTAAGCCTAACATATAAATCATTCATCCAAGACAAGAATAAACAAGTAATCAACACATAATCAACATCTAGGTTTCATTAGATCTAAGCAAACACAAGATAGATCTAGCCTAGCATGATGGAATTAAGACAAGAACAAGATATAGACAACCAACACATAGGCATATTGATTGAATTAAAGGAACACTTATCTTGATTAAACATGCAAGGTATCAAGGGGTTGGAACCCTTGAAAAACCTGTAAAGTTACACCAAAATCATACTTAGGGTTTCTCCCAAAACTTCTCTCTTTAAATGTGAAAAATTAGAAAACTATATATAGAAAAATGGGTCTGACGGCGTCAAGACCAATTAGGTGACGCCGTCACCTCGCCGCCAAAACTCTTCTCGGACTGCCTTGATCTACATTTGACACCGTCAAGTATTAATCATTTCCAGGCCGTCATGACTTTTTACTCTTGACGCCCTACCTTCATGATGCCGTCAAATCTCTACTGGACCGTCATGAAATTTTGCTCTTGACGCCGTCACCTACTGTTCCCAGCATGGAAAATTAAGACTTTGGCGTTTTCTTCACTTTTATGCTCCAAAAACGTCCGAATTACTTCCTTTTCCAGATTTCACTCCCAAAGTACCTAAAATCACAAAAGGAACGATTTAGGGCAATATTTGATCAAATAAATTCGAATTCGGGCTTAAATGACCCCCCTAAAAACGGATCAATTTTCGCCTCATCAGTAGTGTGATAAGTGCTTATTTGTTCATAGCAGCTTATTCTGAGTGCTTATTTGTAACTTTTTCCTTGTTTCAAGTTTATATACATCTGTTGTGGCTTATATGTTCATTTCTCAGCTTTTTCAAAAAGTCCAAAGTCCTAATAAGCTATTAAGTCCACTGTTAAGCACAAGGGGGTGCACATAGCTTATTAATAAGCTATTTCAAAAGTGTCTTCATAAAAGTTTTCCATAATCATCTGTCAATAAGAAAAACCAACAAAAACCAAATTTAAAAATAGTGATAGCTTCTGTTTACTAGGATTTATATTTTTTAATTTTTCTTTTCAGCTTATTAATAAGCACATCGTCATTTTAATATTTTTTTTAATTTTCTTTTACCATAAAGTATTTTCAGTAATTTTTCTAGATTTTTCTCTTTTCAATTAGTAATTATTAGAATTAAAATTAATTTAATTAAATAATTAAGTAATATAAGTAATTAATTAGTTTCATTAATTTTTAGTTAACAACAGTACCATTTTATATTTTTTCTAGGTTTTTGTAAATCATTTAGTATTTTTAGAAAATAGTTTCTTAAATTCTATTGTTCATTTTCTAATTTCCCTTATTAATTTAGTTAAATTAGATATTAATTAATAATTAAGTAAATAATTAGTAAAATAGTATAAATATAATTTTTATAAGTTTTTTATAATTTTTTAAGATTCTTGTGATGGTTAATTAGATTTATAATTTTTTCTTTAATTTTCTAAGTCAATTTTAGTATTATTAGTAATTTAAAATAGTTTAAATAGTTTAATTAATATAATTAGTATTTAATTAATAAAAAAAACCCACAAAAAGACAAAAATACATATTTTTAATTTTTAATTTTATTTTTAGTCATTTTAGAATTTTAGAAATTAATTTTGCAATTTTCTAGTTTAAATTTGTTTTATTAAGTTTTTAAGTTAATTAGTTTTAATTAAATAGTTAAATAGTTTTTGTTTAAATAATTAAAATTAAATAATAAAATAATCAAAAAAATAATTTTCTTTTTAATTAAATTTTCTTTTAATATTAAGTTTGTAAAATTTTTATTTGCACCCCCTGTAGTTTTAAATTGTGTAAATCTCACCTTTTTCTCTGTCTGTAATCAATTCTGAATTGTGATTTGTATTTGTGTAATCATCTCTGTGTATCTGTAATTGTTAATATTGTTTCAAAATTTTCAAATACCAAGCAATCAGCAGTATAATCTGTCACACCCCGCCACGGCGGAAACGCGCAGGTGTAACTTCATGGATATCATCACAACACCTGGTGTCAACATAGAGAACAACTACATGCACATAAATAGAGCAATGTACCAACACACAGTGTTGTAACAATACCCAAAGATAAATAACTAATACAAAATCCAAAAGGTATCTTCAATAGATTTGAAAGTACCAAACAGAAAACATAAATGTATCATATCCAAATCCAAATAAAATCAAATCCCAAAATATAAGTAAGTCTCCATGCAACTAAGTCTCGCCTAATTGCTGCCCTCAACTTTGGCCTTAGAATGCTCACCTGACAATGATGCTTAAAATGTCAACATAACGTTGGTGAGATTCATAGGTTTGAGACTCAACACACAAGGCAACCAAACTCACTGTGATTACAAAATATAGCTGGACAAATAATTATACTTATCATGTAAGCTACATATATTACTAGGCAACATCACACATAAGGTAACCATCGGGCCGGAACGTGACCCCCGCTCCAAAACACATCATACCGGGTCGGATCGTGACCCCCACTCCCAAAATAATGGGTAAATTAATACCCTCCGATCGGAGCACACAGCACAAAAATAGTGAGTAGGGATGCTACTCTCCAATTAGGTCGTATGCACGAGCAACAGGGTAAGCACCCTCCCAATTTGACCACACAACTATCACACATCATATCATTACCGTTCACATATAGCATAAATACGATAACATTAAAAGTCCAAGCTCTTTAACACCATACACATAATCACAGTAATTCAAAACATTTAAGACAAGCATCATTCCCATCCCAAGTTTAAAATAAAGTAAAAATATGGGACTATGAACTCACCTTAAACTCCGCAGCTTCCACAAAACAATTCACAATCTATAGCACACAAAAATAATCCACATTACACAAGGTCAAGATAAAAGCTACAACCCATGTAATACACATATGATGGATGTCTAAGACTCATATGACCCACCATGGATCTCCTAGACACCACACTAACCACCACCATAACTTAATACTCACTAAATCCCATGCACTCTTAAAATCAGAAAATGCAGAATTTTTGGGTACATTCACCCACATAAAATCACGACAAATAAAGCTCAACAACTCACACCAAAAATTTACCATGGTCTCTTGTAAGCATAGAAGCTAATCCCAGAAGGCCATGGACCAATAACACACACAAATACTCATAAGAAATTCAAACTTGTCAACTACTCAAATTCGGATATGAACGCACACCAAAAAGTTTTGATTTTTAATAATTACTTCCACAAGTTTTTATCGCGAATCCTCTTCGTGGTAGTCTAATATAACCTAAAAATTAACTATTCCAGAAGGCCAAGTCAAAATACCACTTTTACAACCACATGACACCCTCAAACTTTTACCCAAAATCTATCCCAGTTTGACAGCTTTGACACCTTAACAAAGAAAAATCAAAAGACCGACTTCCCACCTTAAAATCGACCGTGGCTGGACTTTTTGGAAAGCTCTTTCATTATACTAAAATTTGGACCTAAAATCGTGACTTAACTCTTCACCATCTGTTATTTACACTCACATATTTACAGCCATAGTTTTCTGTCCAAACCCTAACACATAATCTAACCCGTTTAACACTCAATTCCCTTAACCATTAATCATATTATTAACATCTAATCATCCTAACATGTTTTACTTCAATAATTTACAGAAGTATATAAACCCTAGATTCCATTATATTAAATATTACATGAATCATAACAATAATTAATTAATTACACGTAAGGGTTAAAGATTTTACCTTGATTCTTGATTATAGCTAAACAATTATGAAACCCTAAATTTTCTTCTTGTTCCTCCTTGTGGTCGACTCAATATGCAGGAAAAAGGGGTAGGGGAGTTTTGATTTTGTATTTATAATTATAGTGGCTAACCCTTAAGGCTTAGAGTTGTATTTGGTATCAAATTTGGTTTCCTTTTCCCCCTCTAATCCAATATTCGGCCGCCCCTATACTTTATATATTTTTTATTATTTTTTTATTAATTTATTTATTACTCTCAAAACCTCATACTTTTCATATTTTATGTATCCCCATAACAAAATCTAACGTCTTTCGCGATAAACCTTAATTTTACGACAAACTGGAAAATATTCATTTTCAAAATAAAGTTTCCAAAAATAGATTTTTACACACTCCATAAGCATTTTCTCACAAAAACAACATTCCCGTAACTTACTAACGCTCAATAACTTGAACGAAGACTCGTTACGCAAAACCTCAAACGCCAAATATACACAAGTCATTTCTACACCACATGGGTGATCAAAATGAACTTTCCCAACATCAACATCATCAAAAATCACAATAACAACCACAACGCGAAGGGATTTAGTGCTAAACCAAAATACTAATCACACTATAACACACATATAACTACTCAAACCATACCAAACAAAGTTAGATAAACTCGAGGCTAAAAGTCTAACTAACCTGCTAAAATCATGGTTGTTACATCATCCCCCACTTAAGGAAAGCTCATCCCGAGATTTAACAACTCGCATCATCAGACTTTTCAGCAAACAACTTAGGATATTTAGCTCTCATTTGATCCTCACGCTCCCAAGTAAACTCAGGACCACGTTTGGAATTCCATCGTACCTTTACCAATGCAATCTTTCTACGCTTCATACTCTTAACTTCTCGGTCCATAATCTCAACAGGTTCCTCCACAAAGTGAAGTGTTCTATCAACCTTAATCTCATCTAGTGGCACATGCAAACTAGCATCCGCCAAACACTTCTTCAAATTAGACACGTGAAACGTATCATGCGCACCACTTAATTCCTCAGGCAATCTCAACCGAAAAGCCACAAGTCCAATCCTCTCCGTAATCTCAAATGGCCCAACATATCTAGGTGCTAACTTGCCTTTCTTACCGAAATGCACAACACCCTTCCATGGTGACACCTTCAACATCACAAAATCTCCAACACTAAACTCCAAAGGTTTGCGGCGATTATCCGCATAACTCTTTTGACGATCTCACGCAGCCTTAAGTCTTTCTTTAATCCGAAAGACCATATCCGTAGTCTCTTGTACCAATTCAGGTCTAATTAACTGACTCATCCCAACCTCTGCCCATAACACCGGTGATCTACACTTCCTTCCGTACAACATTTCAAACGGTGCACTTCTAATGCTTGAATGATAGCTATTATTATAAGAAAACTCAGCCAAAGGCAAATGAGTATCCCAGCTTTCTCCAATATCAATAGTACAAGCACGAAGCAAATCCTCTAACGTCTAAATCGTTCGCTCACTTTGTCCATCGGTCTGTGGATGATAAGCAGTACTCATATCCAACCGTGTATTCAAAGACTTTTGCAACGACTGCCAGAACCGCGAAGTGAACCTACTATCCCAATCCGAAATGATAGACACAGGCACACCATGCCTTGCCACAATCTCATTCATATAGATCCTTGCCAACTTCTCCATCTTGTAATCCTCACGAATGGCAAGAAAATGTGCTGATGCGTAGGGATTGCACCAGGCTTTACCTCTCTAGGGATCTCGAGAAGCTTACAACCCCCACCAGGCAGTGTACCTGATCGATGTAGTATAGTATAATGACAAGTACCGGGGGATTGATCGTTCAGCTAGGAATAGTGTTGCTAGGATTAGAAAACCTAAAGACTAGGTCTAGAGATGAGGGATGATTCTTTTTGTATTTTTATATTTTTTAGAAAGCAATTAAAAATCTCGGGTTTTAAGGAGTTGGGCGAAATTAGTTGCTAGTCAACTAACCCAATACTAAAAATGCAATCAAAATATAATATTAAAAATGAAAATAAACTATATAAAACTAAAGTTGTGAGCAATATGTGGGAGAATTGTGTTTACTTAGATTTCACTACTCCCTAGATATCTTTTACACGTTAATTACTTGTTATAGTTGCGTGGATGACGGATTGTATTCCTTAATACCATTCATGGGGTGGCATACTTACTTCCCTAATCCTATGAGCGCCTACTTCACTCCTATGTCGAGCCGGCTAAGAAGCTCCTAACATGGGATCATTAGAATTTACTCATGCATTAAATACAACCAATAAAACCTAGTACACATCGGTTCATGTTTCCTAAGACGTTCAAGCATGTTACACAATGGAGAGCTGCCAGTTTTCTTAAGCCTAACATTGAAATCATTCATCCAATACAACCATAAACAAGTAATCAACACATAATTAACATCTAGGTTTCATTAGATCCAAGCAAACACAAGATAGATCTAGCCTAGCATGTTGAAATCAAGACAAGCACAAGATATAATCAACCAACACATAGACATATTGATTGAATTAAAGAGAAGACTTATCTCAATAGCACATGAAAGGATTCAAGGGGTGAAAACCCTTGAAAACACTGTAAAATATGACCTAGGGTTTACAAAGTTCGGCCCTAGTTTCTCCACACAAGTTCCTCTCTTTATGAATAAAAAATAGAAAACTATATATAGAGTTTGATAGGTGACGGCGTCAAGAACAAATGTTTAACGCCATCATCTCGCCGCCAAATAGTTCCTCGGACTGCCTAGATCTGGATCTGACGCCGTCATGTAGTCTCCTTATGCAGGCCGTCACAAATTTAACTCTTGACGCCCTTGTTGTGATGCCGTCAGGTTTGCACTGGGTCGTCACCACTTTTACTCTTGACGCCGTCAGGGTCTTCCTCTTGACACCGTCAGGTACTATTCTCAGCATGGAAAATTAAGTCTTTAGCATTTTCTTCACTTTTATGCTCCAAAAACGTCCGAATTGCTTCCTTTTCCAGATTTCACTCCCAAAGTACCTAAAATCACAAAAGGAACGATTTAGGGTAATATTTGATCAAATAAATTCAATTTCGGGCTTAAATGACCCCCTAAAAGTGGTTCATTTTTCGCCTCATCATATACCCTTACACTTGAGATTTGCTTGTCCTCAAGCAAATGCGCTTTTATTCTAATCAAAATACAAGTTAGGGGTCATTTAACACTAATATAAAAGTAATTACAACAAATAATCGTTCCACTAAAGACCAAAAACAAGCACGGAGGCCATATACTAGCACCTCACAAATAATGTTTAGATACTCACATCTCTCGGGTGTAATAAAGTATATATCATAATATGGAAACGGAAAATATCTCTCACTACATGTCATAGCAAAATAGATTACCATAGGCTTGGGAAAGGATCAAAACTCCACCACATGGCGTAAGCACCTAGGATAAACTATCAAAGAGGTCTTTTAAAAGGGTTGTAACGTTAGGTGTAGGGATATGGAATACACGGTTTTGTTGGATATAGGCAGTCTTTACTGGTGGCGAGTTAACAATCTTGGTTAATTACATGTACAATATGGCGTTGCTAAGACAAGACTAGACTCGACTTAAGCTAATAAATCAAAAATAACAAAAACATAAAATAAACATAGAATGAAACGGGATGGTAGTCCGTATGTTTTTTCTCTTTTCTTTTTTCTATTTTTTTCTTTTCTTTTTCTTGTTTTTTTGATTTTTTTTTTTAATTTTTTTTTTGCCATACACTCTTACCCTACCATCCAAAATAATACATCATAGGGAATGAAAATTCCCCTTACACTTGAATTTTTACATACTTTACAATAAACTAATCTAATGACTTGAATTAAGAAAATCAAAACACTTGGAGTACTTTTAAGATTAACGTACATATGGCTATGACTCGACTTAGCAACCATGTAAGTACTTTACCCATGAGTCCCAATCGTCCCAAAACAATATGTACAAGGATATGACTCGACTTAGCAACCATGTAATCAATTAGATACTTAACTTAGGGTTTAACAAATAACAATAATGCACTAAAGATGAGCGCATACACGGAAGGCTAAGGCGATTTGGTTGTAGATTTAAGTGGGGTGTAACAAATTCTTCCTTTAAGTAACATGATTAAAGTTAGAAATGAAAAGATAGGCTCAGAGGGGTGTACTAGGGGTTTCGTGTACTAAAAATGAGTACAACGCTAAGGGTGTAGGAAAAGTTAGTTGACTTAACTAGTCAAGTAATATGACTTAAATGGTCAAGTAATTATGATATGGGTTTAACACAAGGGTGATCCTAATGCCTCTTATCATGTAGTAAATCCTACTACACGAATGTAGTCTCACTAGCGGTCTCGGGATGCATCACTAACGCAAGTTCTAGAGTCTAAATGCTACCGGTACACTCATAAGCACTAACAGTAAATGCTTTTCCTATCAAATCTAAAGGCGAACCTCACATATTTGGGTGGAAAATTTTTCTGAATGATACGGTTATGTGCTAGTCATACAATGTCCTATCCATGAGGCGCTTGCTATGGCTAAAGTTTCACTCCTAAATGTTGTAAAAAATTTTAAATTTGGCTCTAAAATTACACTAACAAGTATTTCTCATAGTTTTATTACACATCTACTATTAAACAAACAAACTCAAGCGAAAGTGTATCTGTAAGGTATCATCATTTTACCCTCCCCTTACACTTAGGATGAACATTGTCCCCAATGTTCCAGTAAAGAATATAAAAGTAAATTAAGTAAAAGGATGAAATCAAATACTCCCCTGATTCGCTCGGTATGGATAATAAGGTGGCCAGGTTAGATCTTCCTCCAAGAAAATGAACAATCAAAGCTTCCCTTCCAGAATAATAATCATCTTCTTGTCATACATAACCAGTGAAACCTGAGAAAACAGACAAGGCAACCTCGCATAAAATCGTCGGCAATCTACATATGCTAATAAATCCTAGAAAAAAAATAAGATATAATGCTTGTGGAATGATGTTTGCAGATTTCCTGGAGATTATAAAACTAATAATTCAACAAAAACTTTAAGACTCTGTTAGAAAAACAAAACTGGTAAAATTTCCAGATTTTTACACCTGACACCGTCAAGAGTAAACTCGTGACGCCGTCAGAAGTGACCTGCAGAAGTTCTTATGTTAAGTTTCCGGAAAATTTCTGGAAAAACTTGGTCCTACTTCCTGGAAAATCCTGCAAAACTTCATTATGACTCGATACAAGCATTTGACTCTAACAAATACGAATATACATGTTCACTTAATATTGTGGAGAATCATGATCGGTTTTGTTTCTTAAAAACATATTTGGGGTTTCCCCTTACACTTATCTTTTGCAAAAATACCTTTGGGTGAAGTTAAGACTAGGCCAAACAACAAAGTAAAGTATTTTCACTTTTTAGTTTAGAAACATGATCTACCAACAATAAAAGTAAAGCATGCATACGGAAGCAAATAACAAACAAACAAAATAAAAATCACACACAACGAAGAATGATACCATAAGTACATTCCATTATTACTAATTGTCGTAAGCATAAAGATAAAAATAAAATTATCCAAAGCCAACAGAGGCCATAACCTAAACTATTACAATCCCAGTTGTTTCAAATCATCATCATCCTCATCATCAAGTCCCCCTGCCACGTACCAGGCATAGGACCCATCCGCCAACTGCATCACGATGTTCACCTGCCTGAGGGATTTAGCCCTCACTACCCTACAAGCCCCGCAGTCGCTCAAGTATCCCATGATCGGGGGAACAAGCAGATCATAAGATCGAGCCAACCGGGTCACGAACATCCCCCATACACCTTGTCAATATCCCTCTCCCCCACACTGGTCTTCAAATAGCTAGCTACCCAAAATGGGATATTGCAGTAAACATCCGCTGAAAAGATGGTATACAGGTCGAAAAGATCTGAAGAAGTGACACGGTGAGTGGTGCCATGAGCTGTATGTGATGCATCTGTGGACTAACCAGACCACGGGGTCCCTTATTGATGTTGCCCCAGTAGTCGAGGTGTACACCCCGTTCCCTATGGTCGGCCAAAAAGTGGCGCACCTCATATCGCTCCTCACAGTCTCCCCATGTAACAACCTCTGCATAAAACCTCCCTCAACAGCCTCCTCCCTAGTATACAAACATATCCTCTACCCAAACTCAGTAACCGAACATGATTGAACCTCCCCTCCTAACCTAAAGTAAATAGTGGTACCCCCCATGTCCGTCCTAGCCTCTGCCTGATCAAAGTGGAAGGTCGCAAAGAACTCCCTCACCAACTCACTATACACAGTCTCCCTCATCCTAAACAACCTCTCCTTGAGGACCCGTGAACCCATCGATTTGGATCCTCCCCAAAAACGCAGCCTCTAACCCTTGGGACCTAAGAAATGCCCAATCAATCACAGCACCAGCATCAATGTAGTGATTACAAAGCTCCGCATACTTAGTTGTAGCGGCAACATTGTCAAATTTACCCCAACTATGGACCAATTCCTATAGTTAACTTGTTGGGACCTAGAGGAGCTGCCAAGGTGTTGTCGTGATCGCTTGCTCATTTCCTGGAAAAAGATAGAGTGGACGAAACGATTAGAATGAGAATTTTTATTGGTTCATGCTGTCAGACACATCTGACACCGTCAGGAAGGAGACCCTGACGCCGTCAGATCAAGCAGAAATTGAACCATGCAATTACAAGGGAAAAATCAATTTTCAAACTCTTAACCCATTACCCAAACACTCCTTTAAGCAGAAAACATGGGTGGGGGGTCAAAAAATCCGTGGAATGAAGGACTTTTCCTAAATTAACGCATGATTCAAGTAGGACAACATCATCAAAGGGTAACCCCATGATTACAAATCACCAAGGGGACGGCATTACGATTTATCAATGATGGGTCAAAAATGGGGTTTCGGATGAAAGGGGTTTTCAAAATTGGTTGAACCTAAAGACAATTGAACGAAAAAGAGTGAGGAAAAACTACTTACCAAGTGGAGATTAGTCACGGAAGATGTCGGATTGGATGATGGAGACTCGGAGGTGGAGCAGCAATTTGGGTGAGATTTGTGGGGTATGAATTGAAAGTGATGGAGTTTGGGTTATTATTGCTGAGATAGCGAGGTGACGGCGTCAAGAGTTATCATCTGACGCCGTCAGATGCCCGTATCAGGTATAGAAAGAGGTAATTCCACATTTAGTCCCTGTACTTAGTGTGAATAGCTAAACACAAGTAAAAACTATGAGTAGCTATCCCATTAGTGAAGTCCACCAGGGTCAAATGTTTCATTACTGTCACGGAAAGAGGTGTGGTTGTAGAAAGGGTTGGGTGAGGTTTTGGTTAAGTTGTAACCTTCGCATTGGTTAACGGTGGGTACAAAGAGGTGTTGTTCCATAAAGGGTCTCAAAGCTGTGGTGTTTTTGAGGTGCAACCTCTTCACACCGGGTTTAAAACCAAAAGAACGTCTCTTGCACAAATTTGGGAGCATGGTTTGCAAGCATCCAACGAAAATGTTATGAAATTGCGAATTCTTCTCTTCCTGAGGATGCTCGCAAAAGTAGGAGGTGATTGATGGTGAAGCACTTGGAAAGGATTTCTCGTTATCCTCGTGGTCAAACACTAAAGGAGTTGAAACCTCGAAGACTTTTTCGATTTTTCTTGGTGCAGATTTTTCCTTAATCTTCTCTTTGATCCTTGATATGAATTGGTCTGCTAAATCGATAAAAGCATTCCGAGTGCTTTCCATGCGTGCTTCTAAGTGCCGGATTTGTTTTTCCTGATTATTCATGAAGGTTACCATTATCCCTTCGAACTCCTCTTGTCGTGAACGTTCAGGAAAATTATGGTTGATAACCGCATTCCTACATAAATTAGGATTCCACACGGTTTTAGCAGCAGGTTTCTCAACTCTCATTAATTCTTTTACCTGCTTCTCGATACTTCCTAATATTTGCTCTTGGGTGGCGTGTGAGTAATCAAGTTTTCTCATGCTTGAAAACATCGGGTCCTCCCATCCTTCTTCTTCGTATTATGCCAACCCCTCAAGAACTTTCCAGCATTCGTCAATGCTAAGTCTGTTCAGCCTGCCCTTGGCTGCGTAATCTATAGCTCTCCTTGTTTGATAGTTAACTTTATCGTAAAAGATTTGAATCTGGAGCCATGGTTCGATGCCATGATGAGGGACTTTTCGGAGTAGGTCTTTGTATCGAGTCCATGCATCGTAAAAGGTTTCACCTTGACGTTGTTGGAACATCAAGATATCATTTCAAAGCTTAGTAGTTCTCCCCGGTGGGAAAATTTGAGCAAGGAAACGAGTGGTGAGATCATCCCATGTGGTGATGGATCCCGCGGGTAAACGTTCAAGCCATTGGCTAGCTTGATCACGTAGAGAGAATTGGAATAGGCGTAATGGGGTTGACTCTCTAGTTTTAACATCAAGGTCTATAGAATCTAGGGCTGAGCATCGGGCCTCTCCCGACCCGTCCCGACCCGATCCCGAATATCCCGAATCCCGATTAGCCGGAAAACACAAACCGAGTCCCGACCCGATTAAGGTCGGTTCGGTTTCGGGACATTCGGGACGGGACGGGATCGGTCGGTTTTCTCGGTTTTGTTTGTTTTTTTTCGGTTTTTGGCCCGTCCCGACCCGATCCCGAATATCCCGAATCCCGATTAGCCGGAAAACTCAAACCGAGTCCCGACCCGTTTGACGTCGGTTCGGTTTCGGGACAACAATCGGGACTCGGGATCGGGACGGGATTCGGGATCGGGTCGGTTTTGCTCACCCCTAATAGAATCTATGATTTTAAGGAAGTCCTTGAGATATTGGTTTGGATCTTCGGAACGAAGTCCATTGAATGCACATCCACTTTGCACCAACCGGATGGTGTCAGATCGCAATGGGGTCACATTGGCTCCGGTGAGCTCAATAGTATTTCGATAGCCTTGGTGGCTAGGTCGGGAATACTCTCCTAAGGTTCGGGGCCTAAGAGGTTCTAGTGGTGGGTTTTGTTGTGGTGGGATGACGGGCTCAAAGATGTTCCCATCGTCCATGATGTCGGGTGGTGAAGAGTTAAGAACAAAAACACGAACAAATAAGATAGACTAAAGAGAACCTAAAAATAAAAAATAAAATCTTACTAGAAAGGAATCTAGCGAGTATACCTAATAAAAAGAGATTCTAACCTAGACAATAACTATTCCCCGGGCTGCGGCGCCAAAAACTTGATGCGTAGGGATTGCACCAGGCTTTACCTCTCAAGGGATCTCGAGAAGCTTACAACCCCCACCAGGCAGTGTACCTGATCGATGTAGTATAGTATAATGACAAGTACCGGGGGATTGATCGTTCAGCTAGGAATAGTGTCGCTAGGATTAGAAAACCTAATGACTAGGTCTAGAGATGAGGGATGATTCTTTTTGTATTTTTATATTTTTTAGAAAGCAATTAAAAATCTCGGGTTTTAAGGAGTTGGGCGGAATTAGTTGCTAGTCAACTAACCCAATACTAAAGATGCAATCAAAATATAATACTAAAAATGAAAATAAACTATATAAAACTAAAGTTGTGAGCAATATGTGGGAGAATTGTGTTTACGTAGATTTCACTACTCCCTAGATATCTTTTACACGTTAATTACTTGTTATAGTTGCGTGGATGACGGATTGTATTCCTTAATACCATTCATGGGGTGGCGTACTTACTTCCCCAATCCTATGAGCGCCTACTTCATTCCTGTGTCGAGCCGGCTAAGAAGCTCCTAACATGGGATCATTAGAATTTACTCATGCATTAAATACAACCAATAAAACCTAGTACACATCGGTTCATGTTTCCTAAGACGTTCAAGCATGTTACACAATAGAGATCTGCCAGTTTTCTTAAGCCTAACATTGAAATCATTCATCCAATACAACTATAAACAAGTAATCAACACATAATTAAGATCTAGGTTTCATTAGATCCAAGCAAACACAAGATAGATCTAGCCTAGTATGTTGAAATCAAGACTAGCACAAGATATAATCAACCAACACATAGACATATTGATTGAATTAAAGAGAAGACTTATCTCAATAGCACATGAAAGGATTCAAGGGGTGAAAACCCTTGAAAACACTGTAAAATATGACCTAGGGTTTACAAAGTTCGGCCCTAGTTTCTCCACACAAGTTCCTCTCTTTATGAATGAAAAATAGAAAACTACATATAGAGTTTGATAGGTGACGGCGTCAAGAACAAATGTTTGACGCCTTCAGCTCGCCGCCAAATAGTTCCTAGGACTGCCTAGATCTGGATCTGACGCCGTCATGTTGTCTCCTTATGCAGGCCATCACAAATTTAACTCTTGACGCCCTTGTTGTGACGCCGTTAGGTTTGCACTGGGTCGTCACCACTTTTACTCTTGACGCCGTCAGGGACTTCCTCTTGACACCGTCAGGTACTGTTCTCAGCATGGAAAATTAAGTCTTTGGCGTTTTCTTCACTTTTATGCTCCAAAAACGTCCGAATTGCTTCCTTTTCCAGATTTCACTCCCAAAGTACCTAAAATCACAAAAGGAATGATTTAGGGTAATATTTGATCAAATAAATTGAATTCCGGGCTTAAATGACCCCCTAAAAGTGGTTCATTTTTCGCCTCAGCATGTGCAGACTTCGTCAATCTGTCCATAATAACCCATATCGTGTCATGTCCATTAATTGTGCGAGGCAATTTAGTAATGAAATCCATAGTTATATTAACCCACTTCCATTCAGGAATTGGTGGATGCTGCAACAATCCAGAGGGTTTCTGATGTTCAGCCTTAACCTTCAAACAAGTTAAACATCGACTAACATACTCCGCTATCTCCCTCTTCATGCCTGGTCACCAATAAGCATCTCTAAGATCGTAGTACATCTTATCAGACCCTGGATGAATCGAGTATCTCGTCTTATGAGCCTCATCCATGATCACCTTTCTCACATCTCCCACTAGTGGAACCCATATTCGATCTAAGAAATATAGTCCACCATCTTCCTTCCTTTCCATCTGCTAATCTAAACCACGCAACATTTCAGCCACAAGGTTCTCATCCTTGAGAGTCTCCTCTTGTGCTGCCAATATCTTATTCTTAATTCCTGACTGCAATATTATGCTCATAGCTCGCACACGCCTTGGCTTAATTCTTTCCTTTCTACTCAACGCATCGGCCACCACATTCGCTTTTCCAGGATGATAACGAATGTCGCAGTCGTAATCACTTAGCAGCTCCATCCATCTTCTTTGACGCATATTCAACTCCTTCTGATTAAAAATATGCTGAAGACTCTTATGATCGGTATAGACCGTACTCTTCGTACCATACAAATAATGTCTCCAATTCTTGAGAGCAAATACCACCGCACCAAGCTCTAGATCATGAGTGGTATAATTCTTCTCATGAACCTTGAGTTGTCGTGATGTATAAGCTATCACCTTCCCCCTTTGCATTAACACACATCCAAATCCTTGATTCGACGCATCGCAATATACCACAAAATCATCTGGCCCATCAGGTAACGCCAGAATAGGTGCATTACACAAACTATCCTTTAATGTCTGAAAAGCTACTTCTTGCTCATCTCCCCACTCATACTTTTTATTCTTCTGAGTCAACATAGTGAGAGGCTTAGCAATCTTTGAAAAATTTACTATAAATCTCCTGTAGTATCCTCCCAGTCCTAAGAAAGAGCGTATCTCAGAAGGTGTCGTAGGAGCCTTCCAATTCTTGACCGCTTCTATCTTGCTAGGATCTACATGTATACCTTCACTATTCACTATATGACCAAGAAATTGCACTTCTTGCAGCCAAAATTCACATTTAGAGAACTTAGCGTACAATCTCTCATTCTCCAACAAGCCAAGTATTAACCTCAAGTGTTCCCCATGCTCTTCCTTTGACTTGGAGTAAATCAGAATGTCGTCAATAAACACAATTACGAATTTATCCAAATAGGGCCTACACACGCGATTCATCAAATCCATGAATACCGCTGGTGCATTAGTCAACCCAAATGGCATAACTGTAAATTCAAAGTGTCCATAACGAGTTCTAAAAGCTGTCTTGGGAATATCCTCCTCATGCACTGTTAACTGATGATAACCCGATCGCAGATCTACCTTTGAGAAAAATCTAGCTCCCTGTAACTGGTCGAAAAGATCATCAATTCTAGGTAATGGATACCAATTCTTCACCGTCAACTTATTCAACTCTCGGTAATCAATACACATTCTAAACGAATCATCTTTCTTTTTAACGAACAAAACAGGCGCTCCCCACGGAGAATGACTAGGTCGAATAAACCCCTTATCTTGAAGTTCTTTCAACTGTGCAGCCAACTCTTGCATCTCCGTAGGTGCCAATCGATAAGGAGCTTTTGCTACCGGCGTCGCTCCAGGAATTAACTCAATACGAAACTCCACCTGTTGTATTGGCGATAATCCGGAAAAATCCTCAGGAAAAAAGCCCGAAAACTCACACACTACTGGAATATCCCCCACTTTGAGTTCCCTAGACTTCGCACTCGTAAGGGATTTTGAATTCTTCTCCATGCTTTCTCCTTGTACTCGCAGCACACCACCACCCTCTAATGGAATTCAAACCACCTTTTCATGGCATATTACTTCAGCTTTATGCCTAGCCAACCAATCCATCCCTATTACCACGTCAAAACTACCATGTCCTAAGGGTATTAAGTCAATCTTAAACGCAACACCTTCTAACATGATAACGCACTCACGAATAACCTTATCAACTTCTATTTCTATACCACTAGCTATTTCAATCAAAATACTAGGTCTAAGTTCACTAAACTCAACACCCAATATTCTAGCAAATTCAGTAGTAGCAAAACAATAATCCGCAAACGTATCAAATAACGTAGTAGCATAATCACCATTGAGAGAGAACGTACCAGTAACAACGTTCGGGTCTTGGCGCGCCTCGCTTGCATTCATTGTAAATGCCTTTCCCTTAGCTGCATTTCTATTAAACCCTTGTCCTTGTCCTCCTTCAATAGTTAGCTGATTCCCAGGCCGTCCAAACATTCCAACAAGTTTGGGACACCTGTTACGTAGATGATCAGTACTACCACACTCATAGCATGCCCTGCGATAAACCCCTACGCCAACCGAGTTGATTGGAGTCGCTTGAGTGATAACCGCACGACATTCCCTAGCAAAGTGTCCAGGTTTGCCACACCTGAAACACACACGACATGGAGTGTTCTCAAGATGATGGTAACCGCACATAGCACATCTAGGGGCATTACTCATATATCCCTTCTTCTCATTATTACTAGTCTTAGCCATAGAAACTGTTCCCACATAACCTGCTGCAATCATAGGATCCGTTGCTACGAGCCCCTTTCCTTTTCTTGCTTTCTTATTGTCACCACTAAAACCAGCTGTCTTAGTAGTATCAACCTCCTCTCGCTTCTTCTCTCCCGAATTTTTCAATGTTCCACTCCTAACTGCTTCATCCGTCAGGGCCCCAGCCTTTTGAATAGCACTTAGAAGCGTTGTCGGCTCGGTCGCCCTAACCATCAAACGAATCTGTGGAACCAATCTACGAATATACTTCTCAATACGCTTCGATTCAGGAGTTACTAGATGAGGAACCATCCTAGCTAACTCATGAAACCTATCAGTGTACCCCATATGATTAGCTCCAACCATAGTATGATTCCACAACTCTTCTTCCAATTTCTGCAGCTCATTGACTGGGCAAAACTCCTCCACCATTAAGGCTTTGAAGTCCTCCCAAGTCATACCCAAAGCCGCAACTCGTCCCCTAGCCTGAAGTTGCGTGTTCCACCAGGTCAACGCCTTGTTAACCAAAGAACTAACCGCATACTTAACTTTCTGGACCTCACTACATCCACTTATATCCATCACAGACTCCATTTTCTCTATCCATCGAGTGAGTGCAATTGCACCACCCTTTCCATCAAATTCCTTAGGCTTACAGGCCATGAACTCCTTGTAAGTACACCCATTATTTCTGCCTCCTCCACTTCCAGCACCATCAGGATGAGCTACACTGCCAATCTGCGCACTCAATTGAGTCAAAAGTTCAGGCATTAAAGCTTCTAGCTGCTGATTGATCATTTGTTGAAAGATAGGGTTGCTATCCCTAATAATAGGTGTCGACTTCTTGGACTTCTTCGGTGTTCGGTAAGCTCCACTTATAGGTGACTTAGTGATAGGTCGTCTTGGTTTCCTTGGTGCCATTTCCTAAACACGCAAGACAATAGAACCATTAGAGACCATTCACAAGATTCTACAATCTCCATAATCCTACTCAATCATCTACCTCCCATCACATGAGACACTCTAAATCACATACCAAATAAACTCAACTCTACTACACATAAGCATATCACAATTGATTCAATGTAACATTGGCTGTAGGTCCACATATGTCGTGATACATTTATAATTGTGTTGGCCACCCACAATTTTAGATGTATCCTTCCACATGTGTACTTACTTCCAAAGCCACACCTAACAATAGTAACATCTTATAACAAATAGCACGCAATCAATACTAACCAAAATATACTCCCATAATACTCATAATCTACACACCAAAATATCCAAACTCGCCCAAGGCTTCTTATTAAAACACGGGATAAATCCCAAAATCCGAAGGAATTCACATTCCAACATACAATCAGCATCAAAACAACTCAACAAAATTATGAAATATTAAAAACATAACATTGAAAACAAGTCGTACGCAGTTCGAGTCCTATCTAAGACCTAAAATGGTGTACGCGCAGTGGACTCCAAGTCCGAATCCACTTCCTCCTCCTCGCTTACCCATCCATTCTTATTTCCATGGTTCTGTGGTAGGGGATGTCTGGCAAAATCATCTTCACGATCTCTTAACTCTTCATCTATCCTATCCACAAAATCATACAATCCTCGGGGTCTAGCCCAAACTACCCCATCATCTTCCAGAAACTGAGGACACTTGCATGGGTACTTGGTGGTGAAGCCTTCCTTATCAGCTACCTTTGTCTCATATCTCTCCACCAATTCCCCCTTCACATTCTCGAGTGTCAGCTTCTCTTCAATCACACATGGTACCATGCTAGCGGGGACCAATATCCTCCTGTTGGTTCTCTTCATCTTCCCAACTCTCTTGCGTCCCTTAGCAACTACAGTAGCCCAACGAAGTATCTTTCTTGCAGGAGGTGCCATTCTATAAATGACACACACACGATGCTAAGTACAGGGTTCGATAGACGTTCAAAAACTCAATAAAATAACTGATAATTTAGGAAAATAGACATGTAAAGATATGATACTTACACATAGATCCTAAATGCAACTATATGAGGGACTCCTAAGCTATAGTCTAGGTTAAACCACCTAATTCACTATAACCAAGGCTCTGATACCAATCTGTCACACCCCGCCACGGCGGAAACGCGCGGGTGTAACTTCATGGATATCATCACAACACCTGGTGTCAACATAGAGAACAACTACGTGCACATAAATAGAGCAATGTACCAACACACATTGTTGTAACAATACCCAAAGATAAATAACCAAAACAAAATCCAAAAGGTATCTTCAATAGATTTGAAAGTACCAAACAGAAAACATAAATGTATCATATCCAAATCCAAATAAAATCAAATCCCAAAACATAATTAAGTCTCCATGCAACTAAGTCTCGCCTAATTGCTGCCCTCAACTTTGGCCTTAGAATGCTCACCTGAAAATGATGCTTAAAATGTCAACATAACGTTGGTGAGATTCATAGGTTTGAGACTCAACACACAAGGCAACCAAAATCACTGTGATTACAAAATATAGCTGGACAAATAATTATAGTTATCATGTAAGCTACATATATTACTAGGCAACATCACACATAAGGCAACCATCGGGCCGGAACGTGACCCCCGCTCCAAAACACATCATACCGGGTCGGAACGTGACCCCCGCTCCAAAACACATCATACCAGGTCGGATCGTGACCCCCACTCCCAAAATAATGGGTAAATTAATACCCTCCGATCGGACCACACAGCACAAAAATAGTGAGTAGGGATGCTACTCTCCAAATAGGTAGTATGCACGAGCAACAGAGTAAGCACCCTCCCAATTGGACCACACAGCTATCACACATCATATCATTACCGTTCACATATAGCATAAATACGATAACATTAAAAGTCCAAGCTCTTTAACACCATATACATAATCATAGTAATTCAAAACATTTAAGACAAGCATCATTCCCATCCCAAGTTTAAAACAAAGTAAAAATATGGGACTATGAACTCACCTTAAACTCCACAGCTTCCACAAAACAATTCACAATATATAGCACACAAAAATAATCCACATTACACAAGGTCAAGCTAAAAGCTACAACCCATGTAATACACATATGATGGATGTCTAAGACTAATATGACCCACCATGGATCTCCTAGACACCACACTAACCACTACCATAACTTAATACTCACTAAATCCCTTGCACTCTTAAAATCAGCAAATGCAGAAATTTTGGGTACATTCACCCACATAAAATCACGACAAAATAAAGCTCAACAACTCACACCAAAAATTTACCATGGTCTCTCATAAGCATAGAAGCTAATCCCAGAAGGCCATGGATCAATAACATACACAAATACTCAAAAGAATTTCAAACTTGTCAACTACTCAAATTCGGATCTGAACGCACACCAAAAAGTTTTGATTTTTAATAATTAGTTCTACAAGTTTTTATCGCGAATCCTCTTCGTGGTAGTCTAATATAACCTAAAATTTAACTATTATAGAAGGCCAAGTCAAAATACCACTTTTACAACCACATGACACCCTCAAACTTTTACCCAAAATCTGTCCCGGTTTGACAGCTTTGACACCTTAACAAAGAAAAATCAAAAGACCAACTTCCCTACCTTAAAATCGACCGTGGCTGGACTTTTTGGAAAGCTCTTTCATTATACTACAATTTAGACCTAAAATTCGCGACTTAACTCTTCACCATCTATTATTTACACTCACATCTTTACAGCCATTGTTTTCTGTCCAAACCCTAACACATAATCTAACGCGTTTAACACTCAATTCCCTTAACCATTAACCATATTATTAACATCTAATCATCCTAACATGTTTTACTTCAATAATTTACAGAAGTATATAAACCCTAAATTCCATTGATGAGTGCTCAAACACTCATCATTTTTGGTCTAATCTGAACTGCAAAATATACAAAAACACTCAGTAATGCATCAAAATACTGAAAATATTTCAAAATTGTGTTTTATATGTTTTAAATGCAAAATGAGCAAAAACAGATGAAAAACGTATAAAGTTTGCAAAATTGGCCGTTTCAGTCCCCCAACTTTCATAAAATTACAAAACTAGTCCCTGGATATTCAAAATATGGAAAATTATCACCAAAGGTCCTTTTACAATCATAAGTTGTCATATTTTGTTCTTTGGTGAAAAATCTCAAAAGTTTTGGAAAATTACAAATTCAGTCCCTGGAGTTTAAGTAATTGACAGATTTGGTCCCTGGTGGGATAATTTTGAAAGAAAAATCACTTTTGGTCCCTGGAAAGTCACAAGTGTCAACTTTGGTCCTTGGAATGAAATTTTTAAGAAATTACATATTTGGTCCCTAAAGTTTCATTTTTGGCAAAAATAGTCCTTGGGAAATTTTGAAAAATGGAAAAAAAATTGGCAAACTTGGTTCTTGTATAATTGGAGTTTGGCAACTTTGGTCCATCATGACAAATTTGGAAAAATGCCATAACAGCCCCTGGAATTTCAAAATGTTACAAAAGTGGTCCTTGTGGTTTTTACAAAATAAACAAACAAACAAACCAAACGGACCCTTTTAAGTTATTTAACCCAACAACCAATTATCACCAACACCCTTGGCCCATCTCACAACCCCAGCCCACCAAGCAAAAACCCTTACCCCCGTTTTTATTATCCCATCCAGTCAACCCCCTTTTGACCCCATCCTCCACCTCATTTCCCCCCCTAGCCTGCTGCAACTCTACTCCAAACACCATCATCACATTACCTCTGCCATACTCCACCTTTTCCCACTCCTTTCACCTTTCCACCACAAAAAACCAAACCTTGCCCCCCATGCCAAAAGCTAGCTGCCAAAGTAAGTAAAACTATTTTCCCGCCCAAAATCCAACTAATGGTTGAGATCAAATTATATGGAACCAATGGATGGGATTTGCTATGATGAAGCTCAGAAGAGGACAAGAAACAAAGTAGAAACCCTAGTCTTGATGGAGTATAAATAAAAAGCATTGTACGCCATTTTTTGGCATTAGGATTTAGTAGTTAATAGTAGGTAATTTAGTGTTAAAAAGTAGTTTAGTGTAATTTTTATTCAGTTCCTAATCTCAGTTGTAATCTTTTTTTAAATTCAATAAAAGTTTAAACTTGGTTTATGTGTAACTGCTGATCCTTATATGCTTATTCATCTCTGCTCATTGAAACTGCTTATTTATTGATGTTCTTAGCCTATCTCAGTTTCAAATTGCTTAATAGTTACATTCTAGTTCAACTCTTGTAGTTTGTTCATGTTTTCATTAGTTAACTGTTAGATTAACTTAGTGTAGCTTATTTTAGTTTGCTTATTGAAAATTGCTATTTGTTGGTTGTAGTCTGTTTGTTAAGTGTTTGTGAACTTGTCTCAAGCTAAATTTTCCAAGTTTTGCTCCAAAATCCACATTTTCTTTTCAAAAAGTGCAAACAGTCACCCAATAAGGGGGTGTTTGGCATTAGCACCTCCTGTTCTCAGAATCCTTCTTTTGCTACTTTTTGGTTTTGACTTAGCTTTACTTATGGATGTGTAGAAGTTTTAAAGTTAGACTTTGCAGTTTCTAAAAGTTTCTAAGAGATTGGCATAGCTTTTCAAAGTATTTTCCATGTTAACTGTTTTCATAGTCATTAGGATAGGATTTCTGTTTATGCCTGTTAGTGTTTTTTTTTAGTTCAAGCATGTTCAAAATAGGTTAGTGATTGATTGTAAACCTGGATTTGACTTTTCAGGTCTAAGTTTCTAGTTTTTGACACATTTGGTCATAACTGCTTGCAGTCCCAAACCCAGTCACTCCAACCTTTTTTTATCTGCTCATTACTAGGTATTTAGGGTTAGAATTTGGTTTGCAGCTTATTTATAAGCTTGTTTACAAGCTTATATATTTATCTTATTTTATTTAACTTTTCTTCATAGCTTATTTAGCCCCTAAACAGCCCCCTTATAGCCCTGCAAGTGCTTCAATTAGTCTGTGCTAGTAGCAGGGTTTGGTTTTGCCTATTAGATATTTCCAGCTTATTCCAGGGTGTTAATTAGCTTCTTTCAGCTTATCTTAGGATCCCCTAGCTAAACCTTAGCTTAGCTTCCCACTTGGTTGCTTTTTATCAGCTTTTGATAAGCTGACTTCACTCATTTAAGCTACTTCAAAAGTTTCATAAGTAGCTTATCTGTCAGTATAGATCAGCCATTTACTCAGCTTATTGTCCATCCCAATCCCTCCACATTAGGTTTATAGGTAGCCCCCTAGGTCTAGTTTTGCTGTTTTAACTTATTGTAGCATTAGCTTATTCCTGTACAGCTTATTAACCAGCTTATTTTGCCTACCCTACTTGCCCTGCACCAACAGATTGTGGCTTTTCAACCACTTTCACAAGCTCCTATTGAGCTTATCAGTGGGTCCCACTAAGTGCTTTTTGGTGTTTTGGAAACACCAGTGACTCACCTTGCTATGCTAGTACTTATTTTCCATTTTCAAGTTCATTTATCTGCTTATTTTGAGTCTTCAAGTAGCCTGCAAATCACTAAGTCCCAAGTGTAGGCCTGCCTATCAGACCCACACCTCAGTTGATCACCCCACTTCACCAGCTTCTTAAAAGCTCATCTTTGGTGATAAGCTTATGCTTATGGGTTCTTTGAGAACCCTACCAACCCAGCTTATAAGATCAAGGGCTAATTGGGACTCCTGAGCTTATTTGGTAAGCTATTTATTGGCCTGCAACTGCCCATTCAGACCTGTTGGCTTGTGGTATTTTTACATTGCTTATTAGCTTATTTTAAGCTTTTCAGGGTGCTTCTTGTTTGCTTTTGCTCATTTACCTTTGCCTTAGTACATTTCTAGCTTATTTTATCCTTAGTACAGCTTAATGCTCAGCTTTTCCAAGCTTAATTGTCCCTTCAAGCTTAAACCTTAAGCTGCAATCAACTTAAGCTCACCATTAGCTTATTTTTGAGTTTCAAAGTTTTTGTCTTCACAAAAGTTGTTACATTTCAGTAGTTTAATGGTTTTGTAAAAGAAAATTCATGAAAAAAAAAACAAATTTAATTTCTAGTGATAGCTTCTATTTAATGTAATTTAATTTTAATTTTCATTTTTAAATTTTTATTAAGTACTTAGCTATTTTATATTTTTCTTAAATTCTTCTTATATTAAAGTATTTATAATAATTTTCTCAGATTTTTATTTTATCATTTAGTATTTATTAGAATTAATCTTAGTTTTATTAATAATTAAGTAATAATTAGTTTTTATTAAGTAAAACCTAGTTTTTATATTTTTTCTAGCTTTCATATATTATAATATAATTTTAGGAATTTTTCTAGAATTTTTACTGTTCATTTACTAATTTTTATAATTTAAAATAGTTTAATTAGGTAATTAATTAATAGAAAATCCACAAAAAGACAAAAATACTTATTTTTAATTTTAAAACTTATTTTTAGTTATTTTATAGTTTTAGAAATTTTATTTTCATTTTTCTAGTATTTAATTAGTATTAAATTATATTTAAGTTGTTTAAATATTAATAATTAGTAATAATTAGTATTTAATTAATATTAAATAATTAAATAGTGTAAAAATTTATTTTAATTTTCTAATTTTTTTTTTTTTACTTTTATGTTTGTAAAAAAAGTCATTTTCACCCCCTGGGTGTTTTCAGATTTCCGTTTTCACTTTTTATTTCGTACGTTTACGTTTTATTTAAACGTAACGTACGCGTTTTTAGGTTTAAATCGTTTCTGGTTTTTCCTAGTTTCCCGTCTTATTCATATAGTTTATTTAAGCTATTCTCTTGTAGATTCCTTAGTTTAACCATTAACAAACTCTTTTCCTGTCCAAATTCACCCGATCACAAAGCCGTTTGAATACAATCCACACCTCGTCGGGACATAACGACCCGGGGAAACCACTATATTCCGCAGAGCATTGACTCTTAGGTTGTTTGACCTAGTCGACCATCCTTTGGTCAATTTAGGTTGACCGTTCGGAATCAATCAAATTTTGGCGCCGCTGCCGGGGAGGTTGTGTGCGTATCTAAACGGTTTTTCTGATTAGTGACTTTGGAATTCGTTCCATTGTACATTTATCCATCCTTTGTTCATATTTTCTATTTATCAAAACAAAACCGTTCCCGAAAACTTTTTAAACTCAGTTTTCAATGAACACAAAAACACAAAAACATTTTCTTTATCATTTATACAAAATGATTTCGAAAAACACCAAAAATATCCTTCTTCACCCTCCTACCCTTTTGATTCTCATTTCCTCACCGTCTATACACATTTGATTCTTTCTATGTCTCACCCACACCTTCTGGTTTGCCATTGGTGTGATAATCCTTATAATGGTGGCAATTGCCCCAGTTGTGGCATGGTAGAATCAGGAAACGGGTCTGTCTATAACCAGAATCCCTATTCCTACCATGGCACGACTGATTCATTCCATCAGTTACCACACCATCAGTCTCAGCAGTTTTACTGTTGTGAGTACTGTGGTGGTTCACACTACAGTTCTGATTGTCAATCGGGAAACACGCTTGTCTATGAGCAGTTTCCTGATAACGATTATGACTCTAGCACATACAACCCACAGCCACATCAGTTTTACTGTTGTGATTACTGTGGAGGTCCACACTCTAGCTCGAATTGTCAAACAAGGAATCCATTTCCTTGTAACAATTACGACTATTCGTTTTCAGACCCACCTCCACAGTACCAAATGATTTACACAACTCCTCATGATACTGAGCAAGACCTTTTACTAAAGGCTCTTGATATATTGAAAGAACTTAAGGAGGAGTTGGCTACTACATCGTTTCAAAACTCTCGTGAGAAATTCATGGCAGAATTACTTGCTGATGAAAGAGATGCTAGAAACGAATTGAGCATGGAAGAATTGCTAGTCTTAAAACAAGCAGCTAAAACACGCGCCATATTTCGCAATGTTGCTCTTCTCGACGATGATGATGAAGTTACCCTTGATATTTCTCAATTTTGTGAGGATTCATCAAGTTCATCTGTTGTGATTCCTTCCTCGGAAATTCAGGGAGAAAAGACTATGATAGAATTACTAGCAGAAGAACAAATGAAATTTATAAAACCCATGTCTGCTAGTCCTTCTCATCTCCCTCAGTCTGTTGTTATCACACCTGAAGTTCACACTCACTCTCTGATCATGGGGGATGAGCATCTTAGCACTGTTCCTGATAAGGAATCGGACGAGTTAATAAAGTCTAGTGTTGAGATCCTTGTCCCAATCACGAGAGAGTCACAGGGAACTTTGGATGATATGTGTGATATTCTTTCCCCTATTGAGTGTCCTAAAGATCAATTTGAGACTTTCTCAGATTTTAGCGATGATTGTATATCTTATGGAGACATCGAGTATGTTGAGGCGTCAGTTTCACATTCTGATGCTGATCATCTTCTTGAGGAGTTCGCTAATGAACTTGCTCACATCGATCCACTTTCATTGGAAAGTGATGATGGTCTCCTTGACTTCGAAGCCGATCTGGGAGAAATTGAAAGTCTCCTATATCATGATCCGTCACTCACTTCTGATCCTGACAATCCAATAGAGAATGATAATCTCTTTGTTCCCGAAACATTCGATACGACTCTCACCAATCCTCTATTTGAATTCGAATCTGAATTCACTTTGATTTCTAACAATCCAATCTTTGACGAGGATTGTGATGAGTCCACAATGGAACATGAGTTCACAAATTCACATCTTGTGAATGATTCTCTTCATGAGGAGTTCTCCGGTGAACTCACTCATCATATTATGACTCCCCCGGAGTTTGATATCCCGGGGGGAGATGCACTCAATCATGAGAATTTGCAAATTCCCACCCACCCTCCCGGGATGTTTTTGAGCTTACCCTTTGAAATCCAAATTCAGGCTAATGAGCCTGCTCTCGAGGAAGAAAATCTTATCATGATTTTCATCATGGTTTTCTTCCTTTTCTTCACCTACAGGGTGACTTCTCTTGTTCTTCACTCCTTCGGGAATGAAGATACCATTTTTGATCCCGGCATTTTCATGTATCATTATCTTGAGCCGGGTACTTATCTCATCGGTGTGGAACTTTCACGTGCTTCAAATGTTTGTCCAAACATCTTGAATGAAAGTCCGATTGAGATTGCTTTTTCCACATCATGCTTCCCCAAGGACAAATGAATTCGGGGTCGAGTCAAGCTAGCGACTCGGTAAACAAAAACAATAGGATGCTTATAGGGTTTTCACCCTAAGTGTGGGGGAGTCCCCCATTCTATGGTTACAAGAGTGAAAAACAAAATGGTGTTTTCCACGCTTAGCTTGTAATGTTGCCTTTTTACGTTCAAAGAGTCGGCATAATAGCCGGGACTTTGAATATTGAGGACAATATTCATGCTTAGTGTGGGGGGTATTCGCTAGTCTAGCGAATTTTATCACATTTTACTATATAATACCCCCGTTTTTGACCAATTTTTTTTTAAAATTTTTTTCACTGGAGCTCAAAACTTTTGTGGTAATCAGTCCGCCTTGTCTAACCGACAAAAGGGATTGGCTAGTCCAGGAGCAAACGGCTCTTGGTAAAGACATCTCAAATCCGTTTATGGCTTGCAATTTGCCCAAAATTGTATGGTTCCTCAACTCCCCAAAAACAAATGAGTTGGCTAGCCCGCAAGATTATGGCTTGTGGTAAAGACCGTGGAAAATCCATAATTGGTAATCAGCTCACCAAGATGTTGACTATTCCATCAAGAGCTGGCTAGTCCAGAAGCAAACGGCTTTTGGTAAAGACTAATCAAATCCGTTGACAGCTGGTGGTTTGCTCAAAATCACACGGTTATCAGGTGTGCCACAGTTCTTACACCTGGCTACTCCAGAAGTGATGGCTTTTGGTAAAGAGTTTAAAATCCATCAAGTTTTCAAAACAGTTATTGCTAAGGACTAGCAATAGTTTAGTGTGGGGGATTGATGAGTGCTCAAACACTCATCATTTTTGGTCTAATCTGAACTGCAAAACATACAAAAACACTTAGTAATGCATCAAAATACTGAAAATATTTCAAAATTGTATTTTATATGTTTTAAATGCAAAATGAGCAAAAACAAATGAAAAACGTATAAAGTTTGCAAAATTGGCAGTTTCAGTCCCCCAACTTTCATAAAATTACAAAACTAGTCCCTGGATATTCAAAATATGGAAAATTATCACCAAAGGTCCTTTTACAATCATAAGTTGTCATATTTTGTTCTTTGGTGAAAAATCTCAAAAGTTTTGGAAATTTACAAATTCAGTCCCTAGAGTTTCAGTAATTGACAGATTTGGTCCCTGGTGGGATAATTTTGAAAGAAAAATCACTTTTGGTCCCTGGAAAGTCACAAGTGTCAACTTTGGTCCTTGGAATGAAATTTTTAAGAAATTACATATTTGGTCCCTAAAGTTTCATTTTTGGCAAAAATAGTCCCTGGGAAATTTTGAAAAATGGAAAAAAAATGGCAAACTTGGTTCTTGTATAATTGGAGTTTGGCAACTTTGGTCCATCATGACAAATTTGGAAAAATGCCATAACAGCCCCTGGAATTTCAAAATGTTACAAAAGTGGTCCTTGTGGTTTTTACAAAACAAACAAACAAACAAACCAAACGGACCCTTTTAAGTTATTTAACCCAACAACCAATTATCACCAACACCCTTGGCCCATCTCACAACCCCAGCCCACCAAACAAAAACCCTTACCCCCGTTTTCACCTCATTTCCCTCCCCCTAGCCTGCTGCAACTCTACTCCAAACACCACCATCACATTACCTCTGCCATACTATACCTTTACCCACTCCTTTCACCTTTCCACCACAAAAAACCAAACCTTGCCCCCCATGCCAAAAGCTAGCTGCCAAAGTAAGTAAAACTATTTTCCCGCCCAAAATCCAACTAATGGTTGAGATCAAATTATATGGAACCAATGGATGGGATTTGCTGTGATGAAGCTCAGAAGAGGACAAGAAACAAAGTGGAAACCCTAGTCTTGATGGAGTATAAATAAAAAGCATTGTACGCCATTTTTTGGCATTAGGATTTAATAGTTAATAGTAGGTAATTTAGTGTTAAAAAGTAGTTTAGTGTAATTTTTATTCAGTTCCTAATCTCAGTTGTAATCTTTTTTTAAATTCAATCAAAGTTTAAACTTGGTTATGTGTAACTGCTGATCCTTATATGCTTATTCATCTCTGCTCATTGAAACTGCTTATTTATTGATGTTCTTAGCCTATCTCAGTTTCAAATTGCTTAATAGTTACATTCTAGTTCAACTCTTGTAGTTTGTTCATGTTTTCATTAGTTAACTGTTAGATTAACTTAGTGTAGCTTATTTTAGTTTGCTTATTGAAAATTGCTATTTGTTGGTTGTAGTCTGTTTGTTAAGTGTTTGTGAACTTGTCTCAAGCTAAATTTTCCAAGTTTTGCTCCAAAATCCACATTTTCTTTTCAAAAAGTGCAAACAGTCACCCAATAAGGGGGTGTTTGGCATTAGCACCTCCTGTTCTCAGAATCCTTCTTTTGCTACTTTTTGGTTTTGACTCAGCTTTACTTATGGATGTGTAGAAGTTTTAAAGTTAGACTTTGCAGTTTCTAAAAGTTTCTAAGAGATTGGCATAGCTTTTCAAAGTATTTTCCATGTTAACTGTTTTCATAGTCATTAGGATAGGATTTCTGTTTATGCCTGTTAGTGTTTTTTTTTAGTTCAAGCATGTTCAAAATAGGTTAGTGATTGATTGTAAACCTGGATTTGACTTTTCAGGTCTAAGTTTCTAGTTTTTGACACATTTGGTCATAACTGCTTGCAGTCCCAAACCCAGTTACTCCAACCTTTTTTTATCTGCTCATTACTAGGTATTTAGGGTTAAAATTTGGTTTGCAGCTTATTTATAAGCTTGTTTACAAGCTTATATTTTTATCTTATTTTATTTAACTTTTCTTCATAGCTTATTTAGCCCCTAAACAGCCCCCTCATAGCCCTGCAAGTGCTTCAATTAGTCTGTGCTAGTAGCAGGGTTTGGTTTTGCCTATTAGATATTTCCAGCTTATTCCAGGGTGTTAATTAGCTTCTTTCAGCTTATCTTAGGATCCCCTAGCTAAACCTTAGCTTAGCTTCCCACTTGGTTGCTTTTTATCAGCTTTTGATAAGCTGACTTCACTCATTTAAGCTATTTCAAAAGTTTCATAAGTAGCTTATCTGTCAGTATAGATCAGCCATTTACTCAGCTTATTGTCCATCCCAATCCCTCCACATTAGGTTTATAGGTAGCCCCCTAGGTCTAGTTTTGCTGTTTTAACTTATTGTAGCATTAGCTTATTCCTGTACAGCTTATTAACCAGCTTATTTTGCCTACCCTACTTGCCCTGCACCAACAGATTGTGGCTTTTCAACCACTTTCACAAGCTCCTATTGAGCTTATCAGTGGGTCCCACTAAGTGCTTTTTGGTGTTTTGGAAACACCAGTGACTCACCTTGCTATGCTAGTACTTATTTTCCATTTTCAAGTTCATTTATCTGCTTATTTTGAGTCTTCAAGTAGCCTGCAAATCACTAAGTCCCAAGTGTAGGCCTGCCTATCAGACCCACACCTCAGTTGATCACTCCACTTCACCAGCTTCTTAAAAGCTCATCTTTGGTGATAAGCTTATGCTTATGGGTTCTTTGAGAACCCTACCAACCCAGCTTATACGATCAAGGGCTAATTGGGACTCCTGAGCTTATTTGGTAAGCTATTTATTGGCCTGCAACTGCCCATTCAGACCTGTTGGCTTGTGGTATTTTTACATTGCTTATTAGCTTATTTTAAGCTTTTCAGGGTGCTTCTTGTTTGCTTTTGCTCATTTACCTTTGCCTTAGTACATTTCTAGCTTATTTTATCCTTAGTACAGCTTAATGCTCAGCTTTTCCAAGCTTAATTGTCCCTTCAAGCTTAAACCTTAAGCTGCCATCAACTTAAGCTCACCATTAATATTAAATATTATATGAATCATAACAATAATTAATTAATTACACGTAAGGGTTAAAGATTTTACCTTGATTCTTGATTATAGCTAAACACTTATGAAACCCTAATTTTTCTTCTTGTTCCTCCTTGTGGTCGACTCAATATGCAGGAAAAAGGGGTAGGGGAGTTTTGATTTTGTATTTATAATTATAGTGGATAACCCTTAAGGCTTAGAGTTGTATTTGGTATCAAATTTGGCTTCCTTTTTCCCCTCTAATACAATATCCGGCCGCCCCTATACTTTATATATTTTTTTATTTATTTTTATTAATTTATTTATTACACTCAAAACCTCAAACTTTTCATATTTTATGTATTCTCATAATAAAACCTAACGTCTTTCGCGATAAACCTTAATTTTACGACAAACCGGAAAATATTCATTTTCAAAATAAAGTTTCCAAAAATAGATTTTTACACACTCCATAAGCATTTCCTCACAAAAACAACATTCCCGTAACTTACTAACGCTCAATAACTTGAACGAAGACTCGTTACGCAAAACCTCAAACGCCAAATATACACAAGTCATTTCTACACCACATGGGTGATTAAAATGAACTTTCCAAACATCAACATCATCAAAAATCACAATAACAACCACAACGCGAAGGGATTTAGTGCTATACCAAAATACTAATCACACTATAACACACATATAACTACTCAAACCATACCAAAAAAAGTTAGATTAACTCGAGGCTAAAAGTCTAACTAACCTGCTAAAATCACGGTTGTTACATAATCACTTCCCAATCTTTTTTGGTTATTGTCCTCAGTGCCACTCATTCCTATAAACATTTTCAAACACCATTTCAATCTTGTCGGGACATAACAACCCGGGGAAAAACTATACTATCCACGGAGCATTGACTCTAGGCAGTTTGACTTTGTTGACCAAATCACTTTGTTAATTTAGGTTGACCGTTTAGGCTCAATCAAAATTTGGCGCCGCTGCCGGGGAACGAACCCGGGTCACCCGCGTGACAGGCGGGAATACTTTTCTCTGTGATTAAGACTGTTCCTGTTGTTGTTTCTTGTTCATACAAGTTCCTTAGTGTCACAGTAACTTGGAACATCACTCAAACACAGGCCTTATTCATAAAAAAGTCAAAATCACACACCATTAGGCCCAATTAACCCTCTGTGTTGGATTTAGAGTGGCTTATGACCCATTTCCTTTCACAAGTGAGTGGTGTAGCTTATTTTAGCGTTAATATAGCTTATTAAATCATAATCAGTCATAAAATCTAGGTAGAGTTTCATAAAAGTCAACTTAGCTTTATATTTCAAAAAGTCAAATTGCAAGGTCTTGTCAGAAAACCAAAAATTGAGGGATTTATTGTGATTTTTGTGTTAAGATTTGGACCCTGAGCTTTTCACTAGTTATTGTCTGTCACCTAAGCTACAAGTTCCCATCACCAGCTTATTTTTGTGATTTTTATTAGAGCTTATACAACAGCTTATTTAGACCTGCAGGGCAAGGTACTGCCCTGCACCAGGGTACTTGTGATTTTAGTCATATTTCATTTCCCGCTCCTGGGTGCATTTGGAAACTTTAGGCCTTGATTTTTAGTTCTTTCAAAAGCTCTACAACTTATCTTTTTAGATCATCAATAATATTGGATCTCAGTTCACTGTAGCATAGCTTATTTTTGTCTTTAAGTTTGCTTATTTCCAAATCATATACTGAGTCATCAGCTTAAGTGACCAATATTCCCAAGACCATAGCTGATTCATTAGTGGGCCCCACTCCTAGCTTTTTGGCTTTTTGGAAACCCCATAAGCCCAGCTTTAAGGTTCTGAGCTTAATTACTTAATTTTGGCTTATTTGGTAGGGCTGCAAGCAGCTTAAACCTTGTCCCATATAACTGAGTACACTGAGTACTCAGTGTTTGACCACAAGTTCCAAGCACCACCCAATGCTCAAAAATAAGCAATAAGCCCAGCTTATTGGCTTATTTGGAAGTTGACCAGTTCACCTTGGAAGGTCAATCCTTAGTTTGGACTTCCCTTGACTTCTGTGGACCCCACAAAGGTCCAAAACCCCTTTGTTTGGCCTGTCTTGGCCTAAGTAGTGTGATAAGTGCTTATTTGTTCATAGCATGTCCCGACGAGATTGAAATGGTGTTTGAAAACGTTTATAGGAATGAGTGACACTGAGGACAGTAACCAAAGAAGATTGGGAAGTGATTATACTACTGATTACTTGGTATTTGAACAATTTGAAACAATATTAACAATTATAGATACACAGAGATAATTACACAAATACAAATCACAATTCAGAATTGATTACAGAGAGAGAAAAAGGTAAGATTTACACAATTTAAAACTACAGGGGGTGCAAATGAAAATTTTACAAACTTAATATTAAAAGAAAATTTAATTAAAAAGAAAATTATTTTTTTTGATTATTTTATTATTTAATTTTAATTATTTAAACAAAAACTATTTAACTATTTAATTAAAACTAATTAACTTAAAAACTTAATAAAACAAATTTAAACTAGAAAATTGCAAAATTAATTTCTAAAATTCTAAAATGACTTAAAATAAAATTAAAAATTAAAAATATGTATTTTTATCTTTTTGTGGGATTTTTATTAATTAAATACTAATTATATTAATTAAACTATTAAAACTATTTTAAATTACTAATAATACTAAAAGTGACTTAGAAAATTAAAAAAAAATTATAAATCTAATTAACCATCACATGAATCCTAAAAAATTATAAAAAACTTATAAAAATTATATTTATACTATTTTACTAATTATTTACATAATTATTAATTAATATCTAATTTAACTAAATTAATTAGGGAAATTTGAAAATGTACAATAGAAATTGTGAAACTATTTTCTAAAAACACTAAATGATTTAAAAAACCTAGGAAAAATATAAAAAGGTACCGTTGTTAACTAAAAATTAATGAAACTAATTAATTACTAATATTACTTAATTATTTAATTAAACTAATTTTAATTCTAATAATTACTAATTTAAAAGAGAAAAATCTAGAAAAATTACTAAAAATACTTTAAGGTAAAAGAAAATAAGAAAAATATAAAAATGATGAAGTGCTTATTAATAAGCTGAAAAGAAAAATTAAAAAGATAAATTCTATTAAATAAAAGCTATTACTATTTTTAAATTTGGTTTTTGTTGGTTTTTCTTATTGACAGATGATTATGGAAAACTTTTATGAAGACACTAAGGAACTTGTTGCGCGTTTTAAAAATGTTTTAAGTTTAGTGGTTTTCAAAAGGCTCCCTATACAAATTTCACCACTTTTGTAAAAAGTTTTTGTAAAAATATCAATCATATTAAAAAGTTCATTAACACTTTTCCTAAAGTGTTAACAATACAAAAAAAAATCAAAAACAACAAAACAATCGTGAAGTTAAATTACTTCGGTTTCTCTAAGATTACAACCTACACAGGTGGAATACGGAAGTTCTGACATTTGCGAACTGAAGAGAGATCCATTCTTCTCTCCCGCCACCCCGCGAGTAACTTTAAAGAGGTCGATTTCGGTTAACGAATCGATAACAAAAATATTTCCCAAAGTTTTCTACACATACACCCGAAAAGCCTAAAAACAATTTTTTTGTTAATAATAAATACATAAAATCTTACCACCGCAAACCAAGGCAGAACACCTACCAACTGGGGGTGTGAACATAATAAGTTACCAAACATAAGATTAAAACTTGCCATTGTATCCCTGTGAGTGATGTACCTTTTTCAAAGATGCCATTCACTTGAGATTATTGGTTTAAGTTCCCTGTTGTTGTGCCTCGAATTTGTTTTGAAAAATTGTTTTTAGTGCATGCGCACTCGTTCACAAACAAAGCGTAAAAATCAGAAAAACGTACCCGAGCTACGTACTGTTATTGAAGAACAAAAAACAGAAATGGACGACGGACCACCACCACCCCCTGACCCTCCCAAGGATGAGCCAGCTCCCGATCTCCGAACGATGGAGGAGTTGTGCCAGCCTACCATGCAAGGGAGGGGCAGACCTATTGCAACACTCACCATTGAGGCTACGGACTTTGGCCTCAAGCACCACATGATCCAACAAGTCCAGAATTCATGTCAATTTCACGGATTACTGGGTGACGATGCTAACAAGCATCTTGACAAATACCTCACCGTCACCCAAAGCATGAAACAACACGGTGTCACTGATGATGCCCTCCGTCTGTATCTCTTCCCCTATTCTCTCACCCATCATGCCACTGCTTGGTTTGACCGACTCCCCAAGAATTCTATTCGTACATTTGATGAAATGGTAACCAAGTTTTTAGCCAAATATTTTCCACCTTCCATGGTTACCAAGTTACGAAATGATATCAGCAACTTCCGGCAGCGTCCCGATGAGTCTCTATTCGAGGCTTGGGAACGTTATAAGCTCTCAATTGATCGGTGCCCTAACCACAATATGTTACAAGTTACCATCATAGATACCTTCTATAATGATCTAACATTAAGGCACCGAGACATGCTCAATGCTGCTGCTGGTGGGACCTTCATGAAAAGACGTCCCGAAGAGGATCTAATTGAGAACATGACTGCCCACCATAACTTTTAGGATTCCTCTGCGGAGAGGGATGAGTCATGTAAATCAATCATTTCTTCATCATCATCTCTGGGTATCGCCGTTCTCACTAAAAAGATGGACGACTTTGCTACGGCTATGTTGAGGATGAATCAAACCATCCAAAATCAACAAGTGAAAGCCGTAGCCCGAAGTTGTGAAACTTGTGGAGGCCCACATTTGTATTCCGAGTGTCCAGCTACTGCTGGTTATCCTCAAGAGAACATTTATGCTGCTCAAGGTTCCTACAACATGAGGGGTAATTCTTACCAACCACAAGGGGACCGTAATCTCTTAAGCTATCGTTCCAACAATTTTCTCGGACCTCCCGGTTTCAATGAAAATCAAAACCGTAACTCGAATCAAAATCAGAATCGAGGAGATTTTAACCAAGGTTAAAACCCGAATTTCCAAAACCCGAACCAAAATCAAGGTCATTTTAATCAAAACAATTTTCAAAATAGCAATCAAAATCAAGGTTTTCAAGGAAATTTTCAAAGAAACCAAGGTCAAGGGAATTACAATCAGGGTAATTTCAATCAAAGAAACAATTTTCAGGGTAACAACAACCAAAACCAAGGAAATTTTCAAAACAACCATGTTCCAAATTTTCCTAACCAAAATCAAAGCGTTGTTCAACCCCAGTCTTCCTCTGATGAAGTGTTAAAACAATTAATGAAAGCACAAGAGGAAAGGAACCGGTTAATGATCAACAAGATCTCTGAACTTCAGAAGTCTTTAAATGATCGACCCTCGGGCTCAGGTACACTACCGAGCAACACGATCGCTAACCCGAGGGGCGATGTTAAGGCGATCACTACCCGAAGTGAAGTATCATACAATGGACCCACGGCTCCCTCTACCTCTTCTTCTCCTCCTACCAAGGTAGCGGAACGTGAACCTGAGGTTACCACGAACACGGTACTTCCTACTAATAATAGAGGTACCAACAATGTCCACCCTCAAGTTGTCCCGGTCCCGACTTCCAAGTCAAAAGTTGTATTTGATCCTCCGGAAATTCCTGATGAAATTCTAAGAAACAATACCAAGCCTTCAATTCCATATCCTTCACGTTTGAATGATCAAAAGACCCGCGAAAAAGCAAACCATCAGATGGAAAAATTCTACCAAATTTTCTAAGAATTACATTTCGATATCAGTTTCGCGGATGCTCTTCTTCTGATGCCTAAATTTGCATCAACAATCAAAAGTTTGTTAAGTAACAAGGAAAAACTCTGTGAGATGGCTAAAACTCCACTGAATGAGCACTGCTCAGCAGTACTCTTGAAAAAGCTTCCCGAAAAGCTTGGAGATCCCGGGAAATTTCTCATTCCTTGCATTTTCCCGAGGATGGTTGAATGCTTTGCCTTGGCCGATCTTGGTGCAAGCATCAACCTAATGCCTCACTCAGTCTGGAAGAAACTCTCTCGTCCCCTCGGCATTGCCGAAGATATCTTCGTGAAAGTAGGAAAGTTCCATTTTTCGGCAGATTTCGTGATTGTTGATTTCGATGCTGACCCAAGAGTTCCTCTCATTCTCGGGAGGGGATTCTTAAGAACAGGTCGTGCTCTAATCGATGTTTTTGAAGAAGAAATCACTTTGCGTGGTGGTAATGAAGCCATCACATTCAACCTTGATCAGACTTCAAGATACTCCTGCAACTATGACTCTGAAACAGTAAACCGAATTGACATCATTGATGTTGCTTCAGAGGAGTATTCTCAAGAGGTTCTCAGTTTCTCTCCAAGTGGCAGTACCACCCTTTCTTCTGAGCCTATCATATCCGACTCTTCCCCTTCTCTCACTCCATTTGAGGGGAGTGACTTCCTTTTGGAAGAGGTCGAGGCTTTTCTTGCTCAAGATAACTCAATTTCAAATGAGATTGATGAAAACTATCTTGACCCGGAGGGGGATATTCTTCTTCTTGAAAGATTGTTAAATGACGATCCTTCACCCTCTCCGTCTCCAAAAGAACTTCATAAAGCGGAAATTAAGTCTATTGAAAAATCTGAAGAATTTCCCGAGGTCGAGCTCAAGGACTTGCCTCCCCATCTAGAGTATGCATTTTTGGAGGATGATGATAAATTACCCATCATTATTGCTAAAGACTTGAACGATGAGGAGAAAACTGCACTCATTAATGTTCTTAAGTCACACAAGTAAGTAATTGCTTGGAAACTCTCCGACATTAAGGGTATTAACCCGGACTTTTGTACACACAAAATCTTGATGGAGGATGACTTTAAGCCAGCAGTGCAACATCAGAGGAGGGTAAATCTTAAAATCCACGAAGTTATCAAACAAGAAGTTCTAAAACTTCTTGATGCGGGATTAATTTACCCTATCTCTAACAGTCCTTGGGTTAGCCCAATTCATTGCGTTCCTAAAAAGGGTGGCATAACCGTTGTCACAAACGAGGAAAACGAGTTGATTCCAACTCGTTTGGGCACGGGTTGGCGAGTATGCATTGACTATCGTAAGTTGAATGAAGCCACCCGGAAAGACCATTTTCCTCTGCCTTTTATGGACCAAATGCTCGAAAGACTAGCTGGGAATGAATACTACTGTTTCCTCGATGGTTTCTCGGGTTACTTCCAAATCCCCATTGATCCACAGGATCAGGAGAAAACTACCTTCACATGCTCTTACGGAACTTTTGCCTACAGACGTATGCCTTTTGGCTTATGTAATGCACCTGGCACATTCCAAAGGTGCATGATGTCAATATTTTCCGACATGATCGGGAAAACTATGGAGGTATTTATGGATGACTTCTCAGTCATCGGGGATTCATTCCAGTCTTGTCTCTCCCACTTGGAAAAGATGCTAAAATGTTGTAAAGAAACGAACTTGAGTCTCAACTGGGAGAAGAGCCATTTTATGGTTAAAGAGGGCATTGTCCTCGGCAATAAAATTTCAAAAAACGGGATTGAGGTTGACAAAGCCAAAATTGATGTCATTGCTAAATTACCTCATCCCACTACCGTCAAAGGTATTAGGAGCTTTTTGGGTCATGCCGGCTTCTATCGTAGGTTTATTCAAGATTCTCCAAAATCGCCCGGCCTATGACCCATCTCCTCGAGAAGGATGCTCCTTTTATCTTCTCACCTGAGTGCATCGAAGCTTTTGAAACCTTGAAGAAAAAGCTTACTGAGGCACCGATTCTTGTTGCCCCCGATTGGGACCTACCTTTTGAGCTTATGTGTGATGCCAGTGATTTTGCCATAGGTGCGGTCTTGGGGCAATGAAAAGCAAAATACTTTCAGTCTATACACTACACAAGTAAAACTATGACCGAGGCTCAGAGTCATAACACCACCACTGAAAAAGAACTATTAGCCGTGGTGTATGCCTTTGAAAAATTTCGGCCATATTTGATACTGACCAAATGCGTAGTGTATACGGATCACTCAGCTTTGAAGTACCTCTTTGCAAAACAAGATTCAAAGTCGAGGCTACTCCGTTGGGTTCTCCTCCTCCAAGAATTTGATATCATTATCCGGGATAAAAAAGGAGCTGGGAACCTGGCTGCTGATCATCTCTCACGATTAGAAAACCAGCACCAGGATGTGTCTGACAAACAGGAAATAAATAAAACATTTCCTCTCGAGACACTCAATGTGATTTCTTTTCGTGGTGACTCTACTACCCCATGGTTTGCCGACTTTGCAAACTACCATGCGGGTAATTTCATTGTGAAGGGGATGTTGTCCCAACAAAAAAACAAGTTCTTTAAAGATGTTAAACATTACTTCTGGGATGACCCCTATGTTCAAAATATGTGCCGATCAAGTCATCAGGCGATGTGTTTACGAACAGGAAGCCACTGATATTCTCAAGGCTTGCCATGCTGGACCCACCGGGGGCCACCATAGTCCTAACGACACCGCCAAAAAGGTGTTTGACTCCGGTTTCTATTGGCCCACAATTTATAAGGATGCCCACGAATTAGTCAAAGCTTGTGACGCTTGTCAGCGTCATGGTAATATTTCACAAAAGAACGAAATGCCACAAAATGCCATTCAAGTTTGTGAAATCTTTGACGTCTGGGGCGTTGATTTTATGGGGCCATTCCCATCTTCTCATGGAAACAAGTACATACTTGTGGCTGTAGACTTTTTGTCAAAATGGGTTGAGGCAAAAGCCTTACCCACCAACGATGCCCGAGTTGTTGTGAAATTTTTGAAATCCCTCTTTGCTCGTTTTAGAACTCCCCGTGCCATCATTAGTGATCGCCGTACACACTTTTGCAATGATTAATTCGCAAAATTCATGCTTAAGTACGGTGTTACTCACCGTCTTTCTACCGCGTATCACCCACAAACAAGTGGGCAGGTGAAAGTTTCCAACTGTGGTATTAAAGGGATTCTAGAAAGGACCGTAGGTGAAAACCGTGCCTCTTGGTCGGACAAACTAGATGATGCACTTTGGGCCTTCCGTACAGCTTACAAAACACCCATCGGGTGTACTCCTTACAAGCTTGTATACGGAAAGGCGTGTCATTTACCGATCGAGCTAGAGCACAAAGCCTATTGGGCCTTGAAACATGCTAACTACGACCTTCATAAAGCGGGTGATCACCATAAAGTTCAACTCAATGAATTAACGAAACTTCATGATTAAGCCTACGAGAACTCTTTGATCTACAAAGAAAAGACAAAGAATATCCATGACTCCAAGATTAAGAACCGCGTTTTCAACATTGGTGACAGAGTCCTTTTCAATTCAAGGTTAAAGATCTTCTCGAGGAAATTAAAAACCTGATGGACTGGACCATTCACTGTTGTAAAAGTATACCCATATAGGACTGTTGAGTTATCTCAACCCGAAGGTCCTAACTTCAAAGTGAATGGTCATCGTCTTAAGCACTATTTTGGAGAGGATATACCATCCATGGTTGTCCCGGATCTCCAAACTTTCCCCATGGACAAATGAATTCGGGGATCGAGTCAAGCTAGTGACTCGGTAAACAAAAATTAGCAAAACATGGGTTTTCACCCATATCTCTGACTTCTTTCTCTTTTCTACCAAACTAGTGTGGGGGAGTCCCCCATGCTGTTGTATATAAAGTAATCTTGAAAAACAAATGCTATTCCCACACTTGCCCAAGTCTAAATTTTTTTCTAAAGCTTTTCAAAATATCAGCATAATAGCCGGTACTTTGAATATTGAGGGCAATATTCAGTTCTAGTGTGTGTGGGGGGGGGGGGGATTCTGGCGAATTTTATCACATTTTTACCCTATAAGTGCCATAATACCCCCGTTTTAGCCTAATTTTTTTAGTGAAAGTACTTCGCACTAAACACAACAAATGGTAATCAGTCCACCATGTCTAAATCACACAAGGACTGGCTAATCTAGGAGCAAACGGCTCTTGGTAAAGATTGCTCAAAACCATTGATGGCTGACAATTTGCCAAAAATTGTATGGGATCCAGCTCACCATATCCTTAATCGTGAAGAGTTGGCTAGTCTAGAAGCAAACGACTTTTGGTAAAGACAAATCAAATCCGTTTACAGCTGATGGTTTGCTCAAAATCATATGGTTATCGGTGTACCATAGTTCTTACTTGAACTGAAACATTTGGCTACTCCAGAAGTAATGGCTTTTGGTAAAGAGACTTCAAATCAATTAAGTTTTCTTAAAAGATTGCTAGGGACTAGCAATGTTTTAGTATGGGGGATTGATGAGTGTGTAAATACTCATCATTTTTACCTATTCTGAGCTGCCAAAACAACCAAAAACACCCAAATATGCATCATAATACTGAAAATATCCCAGGAATGTGTTTTATATGTTTCAGATGCAAAATAATCAAAACTAAATGAAAAATGAAGAAAATTGGCAGTTTCAGTCCCTCAACTTTCAAAACTAGTCCCTGGTTATTCTAAAAACATGAAAAATTCACCAAAGGTCCTTTTTAAATCACAAATTACATATTTAGTCCTTTGGTGCAAAGTTTCATAAAATTACAAGTTTAGTCCCTCAACTTTGCAAAATTGACAAAAATGGTCCCTAGGATATAAAAACTTTGAAAAAATCAACTTTTGTCCTTGTGCTACTCATCTATGGCAGGAATGGTCCTTGGTTGGAAAGTTTGGTAAAATTACAAGATTGGTCCCTGAAGTTTCAAGTTTGGCAGAAATGATCCCTGGAATTTAAAAGTGGAAAAAGTCAACTGTGGTCCTTATACTATTCATCTTTGGCAAGAATCACCCTTTTGACAACTTTGGAAGATTGGCAAAACAGGTCCTCAAAATTCTGCATATTACACTTTTGGTCCTTGTACTAATTTACAAACCAAACGGACCTTATTAATATTAAAACACCCCAACACCAAATCCAACCCAAACAACAAACACCACTAGGCCTAAATTATTACCCCAGCCCATCCCCTAAGCCCACCATCCCATAGAACCGTTCTAAATAATGAACAGTCAAAACCAGTCAAACCAAACCACTATTCACCCTCTCCCTCACACCACCACCTCAGCAAAACCATCCCTGGTATTCATCCCCCCACTCCCACTTGCCTTTCACTTAACCACCACCCTTTGCTACCCCCTTTCACCTCACATTAAATGCTCCCACCCCAATTGCACCTAAAAAGAGAGATACGGCCAAAACTATATTTCTCGCCAAAACTACATCAACGGCTAGGATGCATTTCAAGGATCCAATGGTGATGGGATTTGCTCAGAGGGTGTCCACAAACCCTATTATGAGCCTATAAATAGAAGAGAAGCATGAAGGAAGATGTATTAGTCTAATTTTAGTTAAATGTATGTCGTATAAGTAAATTTCAAATTTCTAGTGTGTAATTTAGCTTTCAAGTCCTGTATTAAGCATTTTCAGTGTAACCTTAACCTTTTTTTAATAATCAAGATCAAGTTTCAGTTGCTATCTTAGTTTGTGCCATTTTCACCTTTATTTCAAAAATTTACTTAAGCTGTATTGTTGTTACTATTTGATCATATGGACTCCTAGGCTCACATAGGCTCCTAGAAAGCTTAAATAAGCTTTTAGAAACCTTTAAAACCAGCTTAGTATCATAAACCAAAAAAAAAAAAAAAAATCAGAAAATAAAAAGAAAATAAAAAATGATGAAGATCAAGAAGAAAGCAATGGAGCAGGGTGAATCATGGATGGCCCTGGGTTAGAGAACTTGTGGAGGTTCATTAGGAAGAAGTTCTGTGGGTCTTTGTTCTTGGAAGAAAGCTTGGAAGGCATTCGTAAGCTTGAATATATTCATTCCATCTTTTCTAATGGAACAGTAGTTCATTATTGCCTATTTTTCTTCCTTATAGCTTATTAGGTTATTATTAATCAGTAGATTGTGCTTAAGCTTTCTTTTACATAAGTTTCTTCATATCTGTCTAAATTAAGTAGTGTTTGGATTTGTGTTTTTCTCTGTGATTAAGACTGCTCCTGTTGTTGTTTCTTGTTCATACAATTTCCTTAGTGTCACATTAACTTAGAACATCACTAAAACACAGGCCTTATTCATAAAAAAGTCTAAATCACACACCATTAGGCCTAATTAACCCTCTATGTTGGATTTAGAGTGGCTTATGCCCCATTTCCATACACAAGTGAGTGGTGCAGCTTATTTTAGCCTTAATATAGCTTATTAAGTCATAATCAGTCATAAAATCTAGGTAGAGTTTCATAAAAGTCAACTTAGCTTTATATTTCAAAAAGTCAAATTGCAAGGTCTTCTCAGAAAACCAAAAATTGGGGGATTTATTGTGATTTTTGTGTTAAGATTTGGACCCTGAGCTTTTCACAAGTTATTGTCTGTCACCTAAGCTACAGGTTTCCATCACCAGCTTATTTTTGTGATTTTTATTAGAGCTTATACAACAGCTTATTTAAACCTACAGGGCAAGGTACTGCCCTGCACCAGGGTACTTGTGATTTTAGTCAAATTTCATTTCCCCCTCCTGGGTGCATTTGGAAACTTTAGGCCTTGATTTTTAGTTATTTGAAAAGCTCTACAGCTTATCTTTTTAGATCATTAATAATATTGGATCTCAGTTCACTGTAGCATGGCTTATTTTGGTCTTTAAGTTTGCTTATTTCCAAATCATATACTGAGTCATCAGTATAAGTGACTAATATTCCCAAGACCATAGCTGATTCATTAGTGGGCCCCACCCCTAGCTTTTTGGCTTTTTGGAAACCCCATAAGCCCAGCTTTAAGGTTTTGAGCTTAATTGCTTAATTTTGGCTTATTTGGTAGGGCTGCAAGCAGCTTAAACCTTGTCCCATATCACTGAGTACTGATGAGGCAAAAAATGATCCGTTTTTAGGGGGTCATTTAAGCCCGAATCCGAATTTATTTGATCAAATATTGCCCTAAATCGTTCCTTTTGTGATTTTAGGTACTTTGGGAGTGAAATCTGGAAAAGGAAGCAATTCGGATGTTTTTGGAGCATAAAAGTGAAGAAAACGCCAAAGTCTTAATTTTCCATGCTGGGAACAGTAGGTGACGGCGTCAAGAGCAACTTCTTGACGGCGTCAAGAGCAAAATTCCATGACGGTCCAGTAGAGATTTGACGGCGTCATAAAGGTAGGGCGTCAAGAGTAAAAAGTCATGACGGCCTGGAAAAGATTAGTACTTGACGGCGTCAAATGTAGATTAAGGCAGTCCGAGAAGAGTTTTGGCGGCGAGGTGACGGCGTCACCAAATTGGTCTTGACGCCGTCAGACCCATTTTTCTATATATAGTTTTCTAATTTTTCACATTTAAAGAGAGAAGTTTTGGGAGAAACCCTAACGATTTTGGTGTAACTTTATAGGTTTTTCAAGGGTTCCAACCCCTTGATACCTTGCATGTTTAATCAAGATAAGTGTTCTTTTAATTCAATCAATATGTCTATGTGTTGGTTGTCTATATCTTGTTCTTATCTTAATTCCATCATGCTAGGCTAGATCTATCTTGTGTTTGCTTAGATCTAATGAAACCTAGATGTTGATTATGTGTTGATTACTTGTTTATTCTTGTCTTGGATGAAGGATTTATATGTTAGGCTTAAGAAAACCGGTAGATCTCCAATTGGTAACATGCTTGAACGTCTTAAGAAACATGAACCGACGCAAACTAGGTCTTTATTGGTTGTATTTAATGCATGAGCCACTGTTTACAATCCCTATAGTTGTGCTGGGCATGGTGTAGGAGGAGATAAGAGCTCATAGAATTGGGGAGTTATGTGTGCCACCCCATGAATGGTATTAAGGAATACGATCCGTCATCCATGCAATTATAACAAGTAATTAACGTGTAAAAGATGTCTAGGGAGTAGTGAAATCTAAGTAAACACATTTTCTCCAATTACTGCTCACAACTTTAGCATAATTACTTTATTTTCATTTTTAGTATTTTATTTTGATTGCATCTTAGTATTGGGTTAGTTGATTAGCAACTAATTCCGCCCAAATCCTTCAAACCCGAGATTTTAACTTGCTTTTCATAAAATATAAAAATACAAAAAGAATCTTCCCTCATCTTTAGAACTAGTATTTAGGTTTTCTAATCCTAGCGACACTATTCCTAGCTGAACGATCAATCCCCCGGTACTTGTCACTATACTATACTACAACGATCAGATACACTGCCTGGTGGGGGTTGTAAGCTTCTCAAGATCCCTTGAGAGGTAAAGCCTGGTGCGATTCCCACGTATCAAGTTTTTGGCGCCGCTGCCGGGAATAGTTATTGTCTAGGTTAGAATTTCTTTTTATTAGGTCTACTTGCTAGATTCCTTTCTAGTAAGATTTTATTTTTATTTTTAGGTTTTCTTTAGTCTATCTTATTTCTTCGTGTTTTTGTTTGTACTAGTTTGGTCTGTATGGAATTAGAGAGTCGCCGTTTAGAAATTAGCAAGAGGCCTATTGCGCATAAAAGAATAAAGAGAGAAGCTAACACATTTAAGAAATTCATCAAGCCTCTCCAAATGAAAATTGAGTTTACGGACTTCGCTCCAACCCCGGATGAATTGAGTTACCATAGGTTCCTTTTACAACACCCTTGCCCCTCAAAATATAGAAAGACGCCATGGATTAGGAGGCATAACTTCAGGAACATAAAAATTTCTTGCATGATTGGGTACATGTCTAGAGAGCATACATACATTGACTTAAAAGCACCCATGAATATCATGTCTAGGCTCTATTAAAATTGGATAATGAACGAAAGGTTAAGACCTAGAAAAGACCCTTACAATTCTAATAGGCTATGTAACTTTGTCAGGAGAGTAAAAGGGGTACACATCTTTATAGGAAATTTTACTTATCAATGCGACTTTGTAATCCTAGAAGATGTTAGGGGCATTATTGATCCACACCTTGGAGAAGTAGTCTTACGACAACCTTTTGTTGAGAAGACTAAGATGTATTACGACCATGAGAGGGGGATAGCTCAGTTTACTGATGGGATAGAGAAGGTCACTTTTATGATGCCTCACATGAAGGAAGAATTAAAGGGCATCAAGAATCTACAGATTGATGAAATTCGACCTTATGAGGTTAAGGAAGATGGAATCACTAATGAAGCCTATTATGAGAGGAGGAGAACATATTATTCGGGTTGCATGAATCTAGGCCCGGAATACAAGCGTGATGAGAATTGGGTTAGATGTTTTGAGTTAGCCCAAAAGTGGGAAAGGAAAACGTAACCCATGACCTTGAGTCTAGCTACAAGACTCGTAATTAAAGAAAAGCGATTCTTGGGAGGCAACCCATGTTTTGTGTGATTTTATTTGTTTGTTTGTTATTTGTTTCCGTATGCATGCTTAATTTTTATTGTTGGTAGATCATGTTTCTCAGTTAAAAAGTGGAAATACTTTACTTTGTTGTTTTGGCCTAGTCTTAACTCCACCTAAAAGTATTTTTGCAAAAGATAAGTGTAAGGGGAAACCCCAAATATGTTTTTAAGAAACAAACAGATCATGATTCTCCACAATATTAAATGAACATGTATATTCGTACTTGTTAGAGTCAAATGCTTGTATTGAGTCATAATGAAGTTTTGCAGGATTTTCCAGGAAGTAGGACCAAGTTTTTCCAGAAATTTTCCTGAAACTTAACATAAGAATTTCTGCAGGTCAATTCTGACGGCGTCAGGAGTTTACTCTTGACGGCGTCAGGTATAAAAATCTGGAAATTTTACCGGTTTTGTTTTTCTAACGGAGTCTTATGGTTTTTGTGAATTATTAAGTTTTATAATCTCCAGGAGATCTGCAAACTTCATTCCACAAGAATTATATCTTATCTTGTTTTCTAGGATTTAGTAACTTATATAGGATGCCGCCGATTTTACGCGAGGTTGTCTTGTCTATTTTGTCAGGTTTTACATGTTATGTATGACAAGAAGATGATTTATATTCTGGAAGGGAAGCTTTGATTGTTCATTTTCTTGGAGGAAGATTTAACCTGGCCACCTATTATCCATACCGAGCGAATCAGGGGAGTATTTGATTTCATTCTCTTTACTTTTTCACTTTTACATTCTTTACTTGAACATTGGGGACAATGTTCATCTTAAGTGTAAGGGGAGGGTAAAAAGATGATACCTTACATATGCACTTTCGCTTGAGTTTGTTTTGTTTGATGGTAGATGTGTAATAAAACTATGAGAAATACTTGTTAGTGCAATTTTAGCGCCAAATTTAAAATTTTTTACAACATTTAGGAGTGAAACTTTAGCCATAGCAAGCGTCTCATGGATAGGAGATTGTATGACTAGCACATAACCGTATATTCAGAAAAATTTTCCACCCAAATATGTGAGGTTCGCCTTTAGATTTGATAGGAAAATCATTTACTATTAGTGCTTATGAGTGTACCAGTAGCATTTAGATTCTAAAACTTGCGTTAGTGATGCATCCCGAGACTGCTAGTAAGACTACATTCATGTAGTAGGATTTACTACATGATAAGAGGCATTAGGATTACCCTTGTGTTAAACCCGTATTATTATTACTTGACCATTTAAGTCATATTACTTGGCTAGTTAAGTCAACTAATTTTTCCCACACCCTTAGTGTTGTACTCATTTTTAGTACACGATACCCCTAGTACACCCCTCCGAGCCTATCTTTTCGTTTCTAACTTTAAGCATCTTACTTAAAGGAAGAATTTGTTACACCCCACTTAAATGTACACCCAAATCGCCTTAGCCTTCCGTGTATGCGCTCATTTTTAGTGCATTATTGTTATTTGTTAAACCCTAAGTTAACTATCTAATTGATTACATGGTTGCTAAGTCGAGTCATATCCTTGTACATATTGTTTTGGGACGATTGGGACTCATGGGTAATTACTTATTTTATGGAGTAATGGGGAAGAACATCACTTATTACCCCCATATGTATGTTAATCTTAAAAGTGCTCCAAGTGTTTTGATTTTCTTAATTCGAGTCATTAGATTAGTTGATAGTAAAGTATGTAAAAATTCAAGTGTAAGGGGAACGTTCAACCCGTAGGATGTATTATTTCGGATGGTAGGGTAAGAGTGTATGAAAAAAAAAAATCGAAAAAGTCAAGAAAAAGAAAAAAAAAATAGAAAAAGGAAAAAAAAAAAAGAGAAAAAAAAACATACGGACTACCATCCCTTTTTATTCTATGTTCATTTTATGTTTTTGTTATTTTTCATTCATTAGCTTAAGTCGAGTCTAGTCTTGGCTTAGCAACGCCATATTGTACATGTAATTAACCAAGATTGTTAACTCGCCACCAGTAAAACTTCCTTTATCCAACAAAACCGTGTATTTCATATCCCTACACCTAACGTTACAACCCTTTAAAAGACCTCTTTGATAGTTTATCCTAGGTGCTTACGCCATGTGGTGGAGGTTTGATCCTTTCCCAAGCCTATGGTAATCTATTTTGCTATGACAGGTAGTGAGAGATGTTTTCCATTTCCATATTGTAATTTATACTTTATTACACCCGAGAGATGTGAGTATCTAAACACTATTTATGAGGTGCTAGTATATGACCGCCGTGCTTGTCTATTGGTCTTTAGTGGAACAATTATTTGTGGTAATTACTTTTATATTAGTGTTAAATGACCCCTAACTTGTCTTTTGAGTAGAATAAAAGCGCATTTGCTTGAGGACAAGCAAATCTCAAGTGTAAGGGTATATGATGAGGCGAAAAATGATCCGTTTTTAGGGGGTCATTTAAGCCCGAATCCGAATTTATTTGATCAAATATTGCCCTAAATCGTTCCTTTTGTGATTTTAGGTACTTTGGGAGTGAAATCTGGAAAAGGAAGCAATTCGGACGTTTTTGGAGCATAAAAGTGAAGAAAACGCCAAAGTCTTAATTTTCCATGCTGGGAACAGTAGGTGACGGCGTCAAGAGCAAAATTCCATGACGGTCCAGTAGAGATTTGACGGCGTCATAAAGGTAGGGCGTCAAGAGTAAAAAGTCATGACGGCCTGGAAAAGATTAGTACTTGACGGCGTCAAATGTAGATCAAGGCAGTCCGAGAAGAGTTTTGGCGGCGAGGTGACGGCGTCACCAAATTGGTCTTGACGCCGTCAGACCCATTTTTCTATATATAGTTTTCTAATTTTTCACATTTAAAGAGAGAAGTTTTGGGAGAAACCCTAAGTACGATTTTGGTGTAACTTTATAGGTTTTTCAAGGGTTCCAACCCCTTGATACCTTGCATGTTTAATCAAGATAAGTGTTCTTTTAATTCAATCAATATGTCTATGTGTTGGTTGTCTATATCTTGTTCTTATCTTAATTCCATCATGCTAGGCTAGATCTATCTTGTGTTTGCTTAGATCTAATGAAACCTAGATGTTGATTATGTGTTGATTACTTGTTTATTCTTGTCTTGGATGAATGATTTATATGTTAGGCTTAAGAAAACTGGCAGATCTCCAATTGGTAACATGCTTGAACGTCTTAAGAAACATGAACCGACGCAAACTAGGTCTTTATTGGTTATATTTAATGCATGAGCCACTGTTTACAATCCCTATAGTTGTGCTGGGCATGGCGTAGGAGGAGATAAGAGCTCATAGAATTGGGGAGTTATGTGTGCCACCCCATGAATGGTATTAAGGAATACGATCCGTCATCCATGCAATTATAACAAGTAATTAACGTGTAAAAGATGTCTATGGAGTAGTGAAATCTAAGTAAACACATTTTCTCCAATTACTGCTCACAACTTTAGCATAATTACTTTATTTTCATTTTTAGTATTTTATTTTGATTGCATCTTAGTATTGGGTTAGTTGATTAGCAACTAATTCCGCCCAAATCCTTCAAACCCGAGATTTTAACTTGCTTTTCATAAAATATAAAAATACAAAAAGAATCATCCCTTATCTTTAGAACTAGTATTTAGGTTTTCTAATCCTAGCGACACTATTCTTAGCTGAACGATCAATCCCCCGGTACTTGTCACTATACTATACTACAACGATCAGGTACACTGCCTGGTGGGGGTTGTAAGCTTCTCAAGATCCCTTGAGAGGTAAAGCCTGGTGCGATTCCCACGTATCAAGTACTCAGTGTTTGACCACAAGTTCCAAGCACCACCCAGTGCTCAAAAATAAGCAATAAGCCCAGCTTATTGGCTTATTTGGAAGTTGACCAATTCACCTTTGAAGGTCAATCCTTAGTTTGGACTTCCCTTGACTTCTGTGGACCCCACAAAGGTCCAAAACCCCTTTGTTTGGCCTGTCTTGGCCTAAGTAGTGTGATAAGTGCTTATTTGTTCATAGCAGCTTATTCTGAGTGATTATTTGTACCTTTTGCCTTGTTTCAAGTTTATATACATCTGTTGTGGCTTATATGTTCATTTATCAGCTTTTTCAAGAAGTCCAACGTCCTAATAAGCTATTAAGTCCACTATTAAGCATAAGGGGGTGCACATAGCTTATTAATAAGCTATTTCAAAAGTCTCTTCATGAAAGTTTTCCATAATCATCTGTCAATAAGAAAAACCAACAAAAACCAAATTTAAAATTAGTGATAGCTTCTATTTAATAGGATTTATCTTTTAATTTTTCTTTTCAGCTTATTAATAAGCACTTCATCATTTTTATATTTTTTTTTTATTTTCTTATACCTTAAAATGTTTTCAGTAATTTTTCTAGATTTTTCTCTTTTCAATTAGTAATTATTAGAATTAAAATTAGTTTAATTAAATAATTAAGTAATATTAGTAATTAATTAGTTTCATTAAGTAAATAATTAGTAAAATAGTATAAATATAATTTTTATAAGTTTTTTATAGTTTTTTAGGATTCCTGTGATGGTTAATTAGATTTATAAATTTTTCTTTAATTTTCACTTTTAGTATTATTAGTAATTTAAAATAGTTTAAATAGTTTAATTAATATAATTAGTATTTAATTAATAAAAAAACCCACAAAAAGACAAAAATACATATTTTTAATTTTTAATTTTATTTTAAGTCATTTTAAAATTTTAGAAATTAATTTTGCAATTTTCTAGTTTAAATTTGTTTTATTAAGTTTTTAAGTTAATTAGTTTTAATTAAATAGTTAAATAGTTTTTGTTTAAATAATTCAAATTAAATAATAAAATAATCAAAAAAATAATTTTCTTTTTAATTAAATTTTCTTTTAATATTAAGTTTGTAAAATTTTCATTTGCACCCCTGTAGTTTTAAATTGTGTAAATCTCACCTTTTTCTCTGTGTGTAATCAATTCTGAATTGTGATTTGTATTTGTGTAATCATCTCTGTGTATCTATAATTGTTAATATTGTTTCAAATTGTTCAAATACCAAGCAATTAGTAGTATAATCACTTCCCAATCTTCTTTGGTTACTGTCCTCAGTGCCACTCATTCCTATAAACGTTTTCAAACACCATTTCAATCACGTCGGGACATAACGACCCGGGGAAAAACTATACTATCCACGGAGCATTGACTCTAGGCAGTTTGACTTTGTTGACCAAATCACTTGGTTAATTTAGGTTGACCGTTTAGGCTCAATCAGGCCTCTTGTTTGGTTTTAATTCATTTTGTACAGTCTCCCAAAAATCTTGTTGCTTACTTCCCATGGTGCTCGACGTTGTCTCCAATTTACTTTTTTTCACTTCACGTAGTTTTCCGGTGAGACGTGGCCTCAGATCATCATCGAATGGCTCAGTAAATCCATTGTCATCATCCGGATCAACAGGTTCGGCCGCATCCCACTTGGGTAATTTCTCATGATTGCCCATGCCTCTTCTTGAGTAACTGCTTTTCCTTTTTTCTCGTCACGAAATGAAGTCCTACAATGGCTAAAAAGATCAACCTCGTTTTCCCTAGTTCTACTCAAATGTTTTAAACGTTTGTAGATAGATGATAAGGCAAAAAGTGTACCGCTTTTGGGGGGTCATTTAAGCCCGAATTCGTATTTATTTGATCAATTATTGCCTCAAATCGTTCTTTTTGTGATTTTAGGTACTTTTGAGAGGAAATTTACAAAATGAAGTATTTTGGACGTTTTTGGAGCGAAAAAGTGAAGAAAACGACAAAGTCTCAAAATCCTTTTTGGGAACAGTACCTGACGGCATCAAGGCAATGCAAGTGACGGCGTCAAGAGTGGCAAAAGAGGTAGATGTTGAAAATACACATGACGGCCCTGAGCATTTTCAAGGCTATTTGGCCTGACGGCGTCACCAAGGCCGTAAGGGTCAAAACACATGTGACGGCCCAAAGTATATTTACACATGACGGCGTCAGAAGTGGATCTAGGCAATACAAATTCTATATTGGCAGCGAGTTGACGGCGTCACAAGCTAAAACGTGACGCTGTCAAGGTGTAATATATATATATATATATATATATATATATATATATATATATATATATATATATATATATATATAGTTTTCTAATTTTCATTCATAAGTGTGGAACTTTTTGGAGAGCTTCTTTGTAAAACACTAGATGAATTTTCTGTGACAATAAGGGTTTCAACCCTTGTTCCATCCATGTTCAATTGAAGATAAGTTTTCCAATAATCATACAATATGTCTATGTGTTGTGTGATTCTATCTTATGCTTTTCTTCTCTTTAACATGCTAGGCTAGGTTTTTCTTGTGTTTGTTTAGATGTAATAAAACCTAGACGTTGATTATTGGTTGATGGTTTGTTTATAATTGTTGTGGATGATTGTATTCGATGTTAGACTTAAGAAAACTGGCAGACTTCCAATTGGTAACTTGCTTTAACGTCTTAAGAAACATGATCGGAGGTGTACTACGATTTATGGTTGTATTTAATGCATGAGCAAATTCTAGTGATCACATGTTAGGAGCTTTTAGTCGGCTGATGAGGCGAAAAATGAACCACTTTTAGGGGGTCATTTAAGCCCAGAATTGAATTTATTTGATCAAATATTGCCCTAAATCGTTCCTTTTGTGATTTTAGGTACTTTGAGAGTGAATTCTGGAAAAGGAAGGATTTTGGACGTTTTTGGAGCATAAAAGTGAAGAAAACGGCAAAGTCTTAATTTTCCTTGCTGGGAACAGTACCTGACGGCGTCAAGAGGCTTTTCATGACGGCGTCAAGAGTAAAAGTGGTGACGGCCCAGAAGAAACGTCAAGGCGTCACCCAAGGCCGTCACGTTAACTTGTCAAAACTTGCGCGCGGAGTAGCTGATATTGTTTTAGTCATAACTTTTGCATACGAACTCGGATTTAGGTGATTCAAAAGCCCACGCGAAGAGGACGAAGAGATCTACAATTTGGTGAAAAAATGGTCTTGACGGTATCAAGAGAAATGACCTGACGGCGTCAAGCCTTGCCGACAGAAAACATGCCTATAAATATAACATCATAACTTCACTTTTTGTAAGCCCTAAACCCTAAGGTCGATTCCTGGGTTTAGGTGGGTGTTTTTCCAGCAACTTAAAGGGTTTCAATCACTCCATAAACATCATGTATTGGTTTGATGATTCTATCTTAATTATGTTTTCCATTATCATTGTTGTTTGCTCTTCTTTGATGATGATTTGCTAATTCACCTTGTGTCTACTTATGATTATGTGAAACTTGTATATAATTGATTAGATCTCATTGATTTCTTGTTGATGTTGTGTCTATCTCCATCAATGAGGGGCTTGTTGATGTGTGTGTCTATCTCCATCAATTAAGGCGCGTGACAACTTCAATAGATCTAGTTGGTTTAGTTTATAATTCTTGTTTCCTATTGATTCTTGTTTTGATTGAATGAATTCGATGTTAGGCTTAAGAAAACTGGCAGACTTCCATAGGGTAACATGCTTGAACATCTTAAGAAACATGAACCGATGTGTACTAGGTTTTTATGGTTGTATTTAATGCATGAGCGAATTCTAGTGATCCCATGTTAGGAGCTTTTTAGCCGGCTCGACATAGTAGTGAAGTAGGAGCTTATAGGATTGGGGAAGTAAGTACGCCACCCCGTGAATGTTATTAAGGAATACAACCCGTCAATTAAAACAAGGTTACAATTCAATAGGTAAGATTGGATAGCTAGCAAGGAGTAACATATCATAGTTAGACATGCTTCACTTATCTTGTAGAACCCTAGTTTACTTTTCTTGTTAATTAGTTTAAGTTGTAGCTTTTGGGTTAGTTGATTAACAACTAATTCCGCCCCTTCTTCCAAAACCCGAGATTTTTAATTGTTTTTCTATAAAATATAAAATACAAAAAGAATCATCCTTCACCTTTAGACCTAGTTAGATTAATTTCAATCCTAACGACACTATTCCTGAGTTGAACGATCAATCCCCCGGTACTTGTCACTATACTATACTACAACGATCAGGTACACTGCCTGGTGGGGGTTGTAAGCTCCTCAAGATCCCTTGAGAGGTAAAGCCAGGTGCAATTCCCACGTATCAAGTTTTTGGCGCCGCAGCCCGGGGGAATAGTTATTGTTTAGGTTGAATTTGATTTTTATTAGGTCTACTCATTAGATTCCTTTTTAGTGAGATTTTTATTTTCTTTTTATTAGCTTTCTTGTAGTCTATCTTTTTCTTTGTGCCCTTTGTTTGTAAAACCATTTTCATTTGTCTCCATGACGGATGAAATTCCATTTAGATCATTAACTATAGAGGAACAATTAGTTTACTCGGATCGATTTGCCTCCTGTTGTTCCAATGAATTTTTAAGTGATCTTAGATATATACAAGAGGAGATGGGTGTAAAGTTAGATGGGTTTGATGAATTTTATGTATGTGTGTTTTCTATTAGACGATCATTATCAGGATCAATTCCTTTTAGTGAGACCCTTTGGATGAATTTTGAGAAAAGCTTCCTAACCATTACCCATAAGTTCAACGAATTGGTGGATTCGTATGAGCGAGATGACCTAGTTTCTAAGAACATGAACTTAGAATCAAACCAAGATTATGAGATGGTTAGTGTTGAACTACCTAGTTGCATGAGCGGGATAGATTTCACCAAAACATACGACACACATGAGGTTAGAGTTGAGCCACCTAGTTGCATGTCATGGTTAGGCACTACCATAATACAAGATGAAGACATAGGTGATATTGATGTGATGGAAGAGATAGTAGAAAACCCAAGCCCACTAAGTATCCCCCAAGTCCTACCATCATTTGAGGCACACACACAGCCCGTGACTTACCCGGAAGAAGTAGAAGAAACTTTAGGAATTCCGATGGAGGTAGAACCCTTGGACCAGGCACCACTTGAGGATATAGGTTTGAATACTTGTAGTGATAACCTTACTCCTAGTTCTAGGGAATTTCCTAGTGTTGATGAACCGGAACCTCAATCTTTACACACATTTCCATCCTTAGATATATTTCTAGGAGATAAAAGAGGAACCGACCCACCCATCAACCAATATTATCCGGGTTGTTTTAGGATGAAGGAAGCCATTCACTCACCCCCTTCACCTCACGTGGCATATTCACACCCTATGGGTGTGTATCGCTACTTTCACCTACACTTAATCCTAAGTGTAGGGAAAACCTCCCCTATTTCCGTTAAATAAGGGTAGAGTCAGGCTCGTGACTCGAACAAAAACAAGCGCTTCTTGGGAGGCAACCCATGTTTTGTGTGTTTTTATTTGTTTGTTTGTTTGTTTGTTTGATTTTATTTGTTTCCGTATGCATGTTTTATTTTTATTGTTTGTGGCTCATGTTTCAAAGTAAATTGTGAAAATGCTTTATTTTGTTTTTAACTTCGTCTTAATTGCATATAAAGGTATTTTGCAAAAGATAAGTGTAAGGGAGATTCAAATTTGTTTATAAGAACGAAATTGAGCGTGAACCACAACAATATTAAATGGACATATATATTAGTACTTGTTAGAGTCAAATGCTTGTATTGAGTCATAATGATGTTTTGCAGGATTTTCCAGGAAGTAGGACATAAGTTTTTTCAGAAATTTTCCAGAAACTTAACGTAAAGATTTCTGCAGGTCACTTCTGACGGCGTCATGAGTTTACTCTTGACGGCGTCATGTGTAAAATTCTGGAAATTTTGCTAGTTTTGTTTATACCGGAGCATTAAAGTTTTCGTTGATTCTTTAGTTTTATAAACTCCAGGAAATCTGCAAACACTTATTCCACAAGCATTATATCTTTAATTTTTTTGTTTTTATTCCTAAGTCTGGAATTACATCTAGTTGTGAGTTCTCTTTGTTCGGGTTGATGCTTTGGGTTTTTGTCTGTTTTCTCAGGTTTTACAGGTTATGTATGACATGAAGATGATTATTATTCTGGAAGGGAAGCTTTGATTGTTCATTTTCTTGAAGGAAGATCTAACCTGGCCACCTTATTATCCTTACCGAGCGAATCAGGAGAGTATTTGATTTCATTTGTTTTACTTATTTCACTTTTACATTCTTTACTTGAACATTGGGGACAATGTTCATCCTAAGTGTAAGGGGAGGGTAAAAAGATGATTCCTTACAAATACACTTTCGCTTGAGTTTGTTTGTTTGATAGTAGATGTGTAATAAAACTATGAGAAATACTTGTTAGTGTAATTTTAGCGCCAAATTTAAAATTTTTTACAACATTTAGGAGTGAAACTTTAGCCATAGCAAGCGTCTCATGGATAGGAGATTGTACGACTAGCACATAACCGTATCATTCAGAAAAATTTTCCACCCAAATATGTGAGATCCGCCTTTAGATTTGATAGGAAAAGCATTTACTATTAGTGCTTATGAGTGTACCGGTAGCATTTAGATTCTAGAACTTGCGTTAATGATGCATCCCGAGACCGCTAGTGAGACTACATTCGTGTAATAGGATTTACTACATGATAAGAGGCATTAGGATCACCCTTGTGTTAAACCCGTATTATAATTACTTGACCATTTAAGTCATATTACTTGGCTAGTTAAGTCAACTAATTTTCCCACACCCTTAGCGTTGTACTCATTTTTAGTACACGAAACCCCTAGTACACCCCTCCGAGCCTATCTTTTCATTTCTAACTTTAAGCATTTTACTTAAAGGAAGAATTTGTTACACCCCACTTAAATGTACACCCAAATCGCCTTAGCCTTCCGTGTATGCACTCATTTTTAGTGCATTATTGTTATTTGTTAAACCCTAAGTTAACTATCAAATTGATTACATGGTTGCTAAGTCGAGTCATATCTTTGTACATATTGTTTTGGGACGATTGGGACTCATGGGTAAAGTACTTATTTTATGGAGTAATGGGGAAGAACATCATATATTACCTCCGTATGTGCGTTAATCTTAAAAGTACTCCAAGTATTTTGATTTTCTTAATTCGAGTCATTAGTTTAGTTATTGTAAAGTATGTAAAGATTCCAGTGTAAAAGGAATTTTCATTCCTTATGATGTATTATTTTGGATGGTAGGGTAAGAGTGTATGCAAAAAAAAAAAAAAAAAAAAAAAAAAAAAAAAAAATCGAAAAAATCAAGAAAAAGAAAAAAAAAATAGAAATAGAAAAAGAGAAATAACATACGGACTACCATCCCGTTTCATTCTATGTTCATTTCATGTTTTTGTTATTTTTCATTTATTAGCTTAAGTCGAGTCTAGTCTTGGCTTAGCAACGCCATATTATACATGTAATTAACCAAGATTGTTAACTCGCCACCAGTAAAAAACTTCCTTTATCAAATAAAACCGTGTATTTCATATCCCTACACCTAACGTTACAACCCTTTAAAAGACCTCTTTGATAGTTTATCCTAGGTGCTTACGCCATGTGGTGGAGGTTTGATCCTTTCCTAAGCCTATGGTAATCTATTTTGCTATGACAGGTAGTGAGAGATATCTTCCGTTTCCATATTGTAATTTATACTTTATTACACCCGAGAGATGTGAGTATCTAAACACTATTTGTGAGGTGCTTGTGTATGACCTCCGTGCTTGTCTTTGATCTTTAGTGGAATGATTATTTGTTGTAATTACTTTTATATTAGTGTTAAATGACCCCTAACTTGTTTTTTGATTAGAATAAAAGCGCATTTGCTTGAGGACAAGCAAATCTCAAGTGTAAGGGTATATGATGAGGCAAAAAATGAACCACTTTTAGGGGGTCATTTAAGCCCGGAATTGAATTTATTTGATCAAATATTGCCCTAAATCGTTTCTTTTATGATTTTAGGTACTTTGGGAGTGAATTCTGGAAAAGGAAGGATTTTGGACGTTTTTTGAAAATAAAAGTGAAGAAAACGGCAAAGTCTTAATTTTCCTTGCTGGGAACAGTACCTGACGGCGTCAAGAGGCTTTTCATGACGGCGTCAAGAGGAAAAGTGGTGACGGCCCAGAAGAAACGTGAAGGCGTCACCTAAGGCCGTCACATATTAACTTGTCAAAACTTGCGCGCGGAGTAGCTGATATTGTTTTGGTCATAACTTTTGCATACGAACTCGGATTTAGGTGATTCAAAAGCCCACGCGAAGAGGACGAAGAGATCTACAATTTGGGGAAAAATGGTCTTGACGGCGTCAAGAGAAATGACCTGACGGCGTCAAGCCTTGACGACAGAAAACATTCCTATAAATATAACATCATAACTTCACTTTTTGTAAGCCCTAAACCCTAAGGTCGATTCCTGGGTTTAGGTGGGTGTTTTTCTAGCAACTTAGAGGGTTTCAATCACTCCATAAACATCATGTATTGGTTTGATGATTCTATCTTAATTATATTTTCCATTATCATTGTTGTTTGCTCTTCTTTGATGATGATTTGCTAATTCACCTTGTGTCTACTTATGATTATGTGAAACTTGTATATAATTGATTAGATCTCATTGATTTCTTGTTGATGTTGTGTCTATCTCCATAAATGAGGGGCTTGTTGATGTGTGTGTCTATCTCCATCAATTAAGGCGTGACAACTTCAATAGATCTAGTTGGTTTAGTTTATAATTCTTGTTTCCTATTGATTCTTGTTTTGATTGAATGAATTCGATGTTAGGCTTAAGAAAACTGGCAGACTTCCATAGGGTAACATGCTTGAACGACTTAAGAAACATGAACCAATGTGTACTAGGTTTTTATGGTTGTATTTAATGCATGAGCGAATTCTAGTGATCCCATGTTAGGAGCTTCTTAACCGGCTCGACATAGGAGTGAAGTAGGAGCTTATAGGATTGGGGAAGTAAGTACGCCACCCCATGAATGGTATTAAGGAATACAACCCGTCAATTAAAACAAGGTTACAAATCAATAGGTAGGATTGGATAGTTAGCAAGGAGTAACATATCATAGGTAGACATGCTTCACTTATCTTGTAGAACCCTAGTTTACTTTTCTTGTTAATTAGTTTAAGTTGTAGCTTTTGGGTTAGTTGATTAACAACTAATTCCGCCCCTTCTTCCAAAACCCGAGATTTTTAATTGTTTTTCTATAAAATATAAAATACAAAAAGAATCATCCTTCACCTTTAGACCTAGTTAGATTAATTTCAATCCTAACGACACTATTCCTGAGTTGAACGATCAATCCCCCGGTACTTGTCACTATACTATACTACAACGATCAGGTACACTGCCTGGTGGAGGTTGTAAGCTCCTCAAGATCCCTTGAGAGGTAAAGCCTGGTGCAATTCCCACGCATCATCGGCTCGACATAGGAGTGAAGTAGGAGCTTACAGAGTTAGGGAATTTCGTACACGGCCCTACGACTAGTATTAAGGAATATAACCCGTTATCCATTGAATTGCAACAAGCTAATCAACTGGTAAAAGATATCTAGGGAGTAATAAAATCTAAGTAAACGCATTTTCTCTTATTATTGTTCACACCACAAATTAGTTTTAGTTTATTTTATTTTATTTTGATTGCATCTTTAGTTTATTGGGTTAGTTGAATAGCACTAATTCCTTTCACTCCTTCAAAACCCGAGATTTTACTTTCTTTTATAAAAATATAAAAATACAAAAAGAATCATCCCTCACCTTTAGACCTAGTTTAGTAGACTTTTTAATCCTTGCGAACACTATTCCTGAGTTGAATGATCAATCCCCCGGTACTTGTCACTATACTATACTACAACGAATAGGTACATTGCCTGGTGGGGATTGCAAGCTTCTCAAGATCCCTTGAGAAGTAATACCTTTTGCAAGGGTGCAATTCCACGCATCAAGTTTTTGGCGCCGCAGCCCGGGGAATAGTTATTGTCTAGGTTAGAATTTCTTTTTATTATGTCTACTTGCTAGATTCATTTCTAGTAAGATTTTTATTTTATTTTCATAGATTTCTTTAGTCTATCTTTTTTCTTTGTGTCTTTGTTTATATAAGGTTTGTCTTTATGGATTTTGAGAATCGACGTTTAGAAGTTAGCAAGAGGCTTATAGCGCGTAAATGAAGCAAGAGGGAAGTTAACACATTCAAGGAGTTTAATAAACCCCTCCAGATGAAAATTGAGTTTACAAATTTCTCTCCAACCCCTGAGGAATTGAGTTACCATAGATTCCTTTTACAACACCCCTGCCCCTCAAAATATAGGAAAAAGCCATGGATTAGGAAACATAACTATAGGAACATAAAAATTCCTTACATGATTGGGTACATGTTTAGAGAGCATACATACATTGATTTAAAAGCACCCATGAATATTATGTCTAAGCTTTACTACAACTGGATTATGAATGAAAGGTTAAGCCCCAGAAAAGACCCTTATAACCCTAATCGACTATATAATTTTGTCAGGAGAGTAGAAGGGGTACACATCATTGTAGGAAACTTCACTTATCAATGCGACTTTGTAATCCTAGAAGATGTTAGAGGCATTATAGATCCACACTTAGGAGAAATGGTCCTAGGACAACCTTTCGTTGAGGCGACTAAGATATGTTGTGATCATGGGAAGGGAATAGTTCAGTTTACTGATGGGATAGAAAAGATCACTTTTATGATGCCTCGCATGAGGGAAGAATTAAAGGACATCAAGAATTTACCAATTGATGTGATTCGATCCTATGAGATTAAGGATAACGGAATTGATGATGATGTTTACTATGAGAGGAGGCGAACATACTATTCGGGTTGCATGAATCTAGGCCCTGAGTACAAGCGTGATGAAAATTGGGTTAAACTTTTTGAATTAGGACAAAAGTGGGAAAGGAAAACGTAGCCCATGACCTTGAGTCTAGCTACAAGACTCGTTAATAAAGAAAAGCGCTTCTTGAGAGGCAACCCATGTTTTATTTGTTTTGTTTGTTTGATTTTATTTGTTTCCTTATGCGTGTTTTATTTTTATTGTTTGTGGATTATTGTTCAAAATAAATTGTGAAAATACTTTATTTTGTTTTTAACTTCGTCTTAATTACATATAAAGGTATTTTGCAAAAGCTAAGTGTAAGGGAAACCCAAATTTGTTTATAAAAACGAAATTGGACATGAAACACAACAATATTAAATGAACATGTATATTAGTAATTGTTTGGGTCAAATGCTTGTATCGAGTCATAATGATGTTTTGCAGGATTTTCCAAGAAGTAAGGTGGTGAGTGCTTATTTACTCACCATTTTATGGCCAAATTTCCAACCCAAAACGACTTTCTGAGCTAATAATTGCCAAGAAAACATATGTTTGTTTGTTTGTGTTATGCAGGTTCGGATTAATCAGAAATTTACGAAAAATCACATGAAAATCAGAAAAACCGAGCACGAGAGTGAAAGACGGTCGAAAAGTCAGAGTTGGGATTCAAAAGTCCATTTCAGTCCTTCTTATATTCAAGATTGGCAAGATTAGTCCTTGGAAGTTATTATTGAGAAGATGACATTTTGAGCCCTTAAAGTTTCAAAGTGTACAAAAATGGTCCTTGTAATTTTGTTGCTAAATTCTGCCAAGTCCAAGTTACTAGCCTGGTCCAAAGATAAACTCATAAGCCCATTCTTGAAATGATTCCTAAGGCCCAATCTTATTAAAATTGACCCGAGCCCACCCAATATTAACTTCGGTCAAATAAGTCAACACATAAACCAAACGCGCTCATTTTTTCCCCAATTCAACCCCAACCCAGAAAAGTTACCCTCACATGAACCCTAGTTACTGTACCCACCCTTAATTACCACAATTAAGGGTAAATTGGTACAATCAAGTGAGCTTCTAGAAGTGTCAGAGGTGTCAGCATGTGTCAGAGTCGCTAAGAAGCACAAGAGGGACATGTGGCAGGTTTCTATAGGTTGAGACGCGTCACTTATTTTGATCGAAGGGTTGTTATTGATCTAGCAATGATTGGTAGAAGATCAAGGGTGCTCAGAGGCCTCAAAGAAACACAACTCACACGGATTGCCAACCTGGCAATCCGTGAGCTCCTCACCCTCACTCGCTATATATAGGTGTTCATTTTTAGCTTTTTGTATGTAGTTTTTAAGCAAAGTTATGCTGTCAAATTGTAGCTAGAATAGTTAATGTAATAGTTTAGCATATTAATGAATTCAAGTTTCTTATTAATCTCAGCTTAATTCTTCATTTCAATTTGCTTATTTAGTTTTACAAAGTAGCTTATATTTAGCTTATATCATTGAGTCTCCGCTTATTATTTCTTTTACTTTATCTCTTTTAAATCACATTTAGCTTAAACAATTTTCCTTTAAACTTTTGTTATAAGTTTTACAAAATCAGTTAATATAAAAATCATAAAAATAAAAAAAAAATAAAAAAAAATATGAAAAAATATTAGTATAAGCTTACAATGAGCTTATTTTTCTTTTGAAAGTTCCATTTAAGCTTCTTAGCTTATTAGTGGAATATATTGAGTCATTGGATCTAAATCAAGGAGAAAGTAATATAGAAGCTGTGGAGTTGTTGGATAAGCTGAGACAGAAGGAGATGAACTCAGCCTATCCTAGAGATAGGCTCGCTTAGTGAATTTCCCTTTGTTTAGCTAAGGGAAAAGAGATTGGTATACTTTTGTCCTTATTTTTTAGTTCACTTGATTTAATCACTGTTCCATTGAATGCTTAATAGAGTAGATGTAATTTTGAGATTTGATAGTAGAATGAGTTTGATTAGATCTGTGTTTAGAGTTTGCTTATCTGAGTTCTGATAATTGCTTTGTTATTGATATTGGAATAACTGAGTTTAATAGTTTGTAGAACTAGATTTAGTGTTAAAGTGCATCTGAGTTGATATATTTGTGAAGGATTAGCTTCTGTCATAGCTGTTGTAGCAGATTTGAATTGGATTTGTTTTATTGTGGATCTGAGCTTGGATTTATCTCTGGTTGGTGTAGCTTGTTACTCAATTTTAGTGATAGTTGCATAATCTGTCATAGCTGTGTAACTTTGATCTGTTGGAGTATTGGATTGACTGAGCATCAATTCTTTGTTTCATTGTTTCATTAGTGTTTAAATCATAGTGAGTCAGTTAAATCAGCTTGGATCTGAAACGTTTTGGATCAATTGTGAGTTTTGCTTGACACTGCTTCATAAAGGGTGTTTGGATTAATGATCAGCTGAGCTTAGTTGCTTATTTGTTATTGTTCATTGTTACACATAGGTAACTTAGGTATAGTAATAACTAGTTTAGCCAATAAAACAGTAGCTCATTCCTTGTTAGTTAAAGAATAAGATCTAATTTCATTAACTGTTAGCTTAAATTGAAATCAGTAGGGTAAATTAGTAGCGTAATTGCATATTAGTCTTCATTAGCTTAATTCAGCTTTATTACAGTTTAATAAAACATTTAGGAGTAGAATCTAGTAGTTAAAATTGGATTAAGTCAAGTTTATTTGCATACTCATTAGTCAACTGCTTTTACATTCAGTTTTCGGCGTAAAATTCATTTGAACTTGTAGGTTTAATTAGTTAGCCTAGATTATTGGTAATTGTGGATTTGTGATGCCTAGTAGCTAATAATTAAATTTCAACAAGTAGTTTAGCTTTTGCATCTCAATAGCTTATTGTAATAAGAGCTTATTGTGGCTTTTGTGAACTAAATTTCCCCTGCACTATTGTTGAGAACCTGTTTTCTTGGACTAATTCAAGTGGTTAAAAGTGCTTAGATATCCTAGTTACTGGTTGAATTGTGTTCTCTAGTTGGTAGAGTAGTGGTATTCATATTTGGTTTCTCTAAATTGGCTTATCTCAGCAGCTTAACTTGTGTTTATAAATCTTAACTTTAGCTGATTTCTGGATTCAATTCATAGGCCTGCTTAACTTGTTCTGAGCTTGAATTTGTGTTTTATCTTGTGAATTGTGTCACATTTGAGTAGCTTGAGTTCTTAGTATGGTTTCTGAGCTTCTGTGTTAGCTTATTCTGAATCTGCATAGCTTATTGAGCTAATTTCATAGTTTGTTACTTGAATTTGAGCTTCTTGGTATATCTGGCCTCTCATACTCCTTAAATCAGTTGCATTTGAGGTTTTTACAACCTTTGTGGTTTGAGTTTTAAGTTTCATAAAGATTTTATCACAAGTGCTTATTAATAAGCACTTGTGATAAGCTGTTTGGCTTAAATAAGCAGTTCAGTTGCTCATTTTTCTTTCAAAATTTTATTTTAAGTCCTTTTTATTATTTTTGATTTTCTGGAATTTTTCCAGATTTTTCTGAATAGTTTTACTATTTTTAATAATTACTTTTGATTATTTTCAATTTTTAAATACAAAAAGGTTCTGAAAAATACAAAAATAATTTTAGAATTTCTTTTATAATTAGTTAGAATTTTTAGAATTTTATTTTCAAATTTTCCACTTTGATTTTCTATTTTTCTTATTTTTAATTCATTTTAAATTCAATAAATACAAAATTAATTCTAGAAAATAAATAAAAAGTCTAAAAAATATTTTTCTTTTTCTTAAAATTCTTTTTATAAGTTTTTAATTTTTAGAAAATATTTCCAAGTTCGTAGGGTCATTTTTCATAAAACGTTACGTTTTAATTTTTACGTGTGCATTTCCGTTTTCACGTTTTTCAATTCGGTGTATCGTTAGCTTATAATCTTTGCATGCCTTATCATCGTTTGTTAATATTTGAGTTCCTTGATTGCTATTCTCACTATATCACTCTTTCACAACTCACTTTCACTACACGATTTCCCATTCGATAATTCAAATTTTCCATTTGAGCTTTCGTTGGGAAGAACGACCCGGGAATTACTTTAACCGGTATTTCCTCGGAATATTATTATACTATAATTGACACGTATCATAAGGCATAAGTTCTTCCAGAAATTTTCCGGAAACTTAACATGAGATTTTTGCAGGAACATTCTGACGGCGTCAGGAGTTAAAACCTGACGGTGTCAGATACAAAAAAATTCTGAAAATTTTTGCGAGTTTTGTTTATACCGGAGTCTTGAAGTTTTTGTTGATTCTTTAGTTTTATAAACTCCAGGAAATCTGCAAACATTCATTCCACAAGCATTATATCTTAATTTGTTTTCTAGGATTGTTAGTATATATAGATTGCCGCCGATTTTACGCGAGGTTTGCCTTGATTGTTTTCTCAGGTTTAACATGTTACATTGGACAAGAGGATGATTTATATTTCTGGAGGGAAGCTTTCAAAGTTCATTTTCTTGGAAGAATATCTAACCTTGTTGACACACTATCCACACCGAACGAATTAGGGGAGTATTTGTTTTCATTCTTTTACCTTATTTTCTTTTACATTCTTTTTATTAAACATTGGGGACAATGTTCAGCTTAAATGTAAGGGGAGGGTAAATAATGATACTTTTGAGAATACAATTACGCTTGAGTTTGTTTGTTCGATAGTAGGTTTGTAATAAAACTAAGAGAAATACTTGTTAGGGCAATTTTAGTGCCAAATTAATTTTTTTTTACAACATTAAGGAGTGAAGCTTTAGCCTTAATGAGCGTCTCATGGATAGGAGTTGTATAACTACCACACAAAACCGTACCACTCAAAAATTTTATCAAAAAAAATTAATAATAAAAAGAAAAAGAAAAAAAAAGGTGTTGACCATCCGAGTATTAGATTAATTGGCTAACGCACTAGCGCTAGTATATGACTTGGTGACCATCTGTTATGCAAATAACGCGCCAACAATCCAAGAAGTGCACTACTTAGCATCCGTTAGTTTAGGCGTCAAAGACTCGTACCGGCCTTCTACTAAGTGAGGTTCGCCCCTAGACTTGTTTGGAGAAACCTTAGAGCTTATGAGTGTACCAGTAGTATTTAGATTCTAGAACTTGTGTTAGTGATGCATCCCGAGACCGCTAGTGAGACTACATTCGTGTAGTAGGATTTACTACATGATAAGAGGCATTAGGATCACCCTTGTGTTAAACCCGTATCATAAGTACTTGACCATTTAAGTCAAATGCCTTGACTAGTAAAGTCAACTAATTTTTCCCACACCTTTGCGTTGTACTTATTTTTAGTACACGATACCCCTAGTACACCCCTCCGAGCGTATCTTTTCGTTTCTAACTTTAAGCATTTTACTTAAAGATAGAATTTGTTTACAATCCACCTCAAATGTGCAACCAAATCGCCTTAGCCTTCCGTGTATGAACTCATCTTTAGTGCATTATTGTTATGTGTTTAAACCCTTAGTTAATTGTCTAAATGATTACATGGTTGCTAAGTTGAGTCATATCTTGTACATATTGTTTTAGGACAATTGAGACTCATGGGTAAAGTATTTGTGTTATGGAGTAATGGGGATGATGTCTTATATTACCCCCATATGTGCGTTAATTTTAAAAGTACTCCAAGTGTTTTGATTATCTTAATTCAAGTCATTAGAATAGTTAATTGTAAAGTATGAAAAAGTTCAAGTGTAAGAGGGACGTAACTCCCCTATGATGTATTATTTTGGATGGTAGGGTAAAAGAAAAAGAGAAAAAAAAACATACGGACTACCATCCCGTTTCATTCTATGTTTTTTTTATGTTTTTGTTATTTTTGATTTATTAGTTTAAGTCGAGTCGAGTCTTGGCTTAGCAACGCCATATTGTACATGTAATTAACCAAGATGATTAACTCGCCACCAGTAAATATTGCCTTTATCCAACAAAACCGTGTTTACCATATCCCTACACCTCACATTATAACCCTTTAAAAGACCTCTTTGATAGTTTATCCTAGGTGCTTACGCCAAGTGGTGGAGGTTTGATCCTTTTCCCAAGCCTATGGTAATCTATTTGCTATGACAGGGAGTGAGAGATGTTTTCTATTTCCTTATTGTGATATATACTTTATTACACCCGAGAGATGTGAGTATCTAAACACTATTTGTGAGGTGCTAGTGTATAACCTCCGTGCCTGTTTTTGGTTTTAAGTGGAACGATTATTTGTTGTAATTACTTTTATCTTAGTGTTAAATAACCCCTAACTTGTATTTTGATTAGAATAAAAGCCCATTTGCTTGAGGACAAGCAAATCTCAAGTGTAAGGGTATTTGATAAGGCAAAAAGTGTACAGCTTTTAGGGGGTCATTTTAGCCCGAATTCGTAATTATTTGATCAATTATTGCCATAAATAGTTCCTTTTGTCATTTTAGGTACTTTTGAGAGGAAATTTACAAAAGGAAGCGTTTTGGACGTTTTTGGAGCGAAAAAGTGAAGAAAACGATAAAGTCTCAAAATCCTTGCTGGGAACAGTACCTGACGGCGTCAAGGCAATGCAAGTGACGGCGTCAAGAGTGGCAAAAGAGGTGGATGTGGAAAATATACATGACGGCCCAGAGCATTTTCAAGGCTATTTGGTCTGACGGCGTCACCAAGGACGTCAGGGTCAAAACACATGTGACGGCCCAGAGTATATTTACACATGACGGCGTCAGAAGTGGATCTAAGCAATACAAATTTTATATTGGCAGCGAGTTGACGGCGTCACAAGCTAAAACGTGACGCTGTCAAGGTGTAAAATCTATATATAGTTTTCTAATTTTCATTCATAAGTGTGGAACTTTTTGGAGAGCTTCTTTGTAAAACCCTAGACAAATTTTCTGTGACAATAAGGGTTTCAACCCTCGTTCCATCCATGTTCAATTGAAGATAAGTTTTTCAATAATCATACAATATGTCTATATGTTGTGTGATTCTATCTTATGCTTTTATTCTCTTTAACATGCTAGGCTAGGTTTTTCTTGTGTTTGCTTAGATGTAAATGAAACCTAGACGTTGATTATTGGTTGATGTTTGTTTATAATTGTTGTGGATGATTGTATTCGATGTTAGGCTTAAGAAAACTGGCAGACTTCCAATTGGTAACTTGCTTGAACGTCTTAAGAAACATGATCGGAGGTGTACTACGATTTATGGTTGCATTTAATGCATGAGCGAATTCTAGTGATCTCATGTTAGGAGCTTTTAGTCGGCTCGACATAGGAGTGAAGTATGAGCTTATAGAGTTAGAGAATTTCGTACACGGCCCTACGACTAGTATTAAGGAATATAACCCGTCATCCATGCAATTGTAACAAGCTAATCAACCGGTAAAAGATATCAAGGGAGAAATAAAATCTAAGTAAACACATTTTCTCTTATTATTGTTCACACCACAAATTAGTTTTAGTTTATTTTATTTTATTTTGATTGCATCTTTAGTTTATTGGGTTAGTTGACTAGCAACTTATTCCGCCCACTCATTCAAAACCCGATATTTTACTTGCTTTTATAAAAATATAAAAATACAAAAAGAATCATCCATTACCTTTAGACCTAGTTTAGTAGACTTTTTAATCCTAGCGAACACTATTCCTAAGTTGAACGATCAATCCCCCGGTACTTGTCACTATACTATACTACAACGAACAGGTACACTGCCTGGTGGGGATTGCAAGCTTCTCAAGATCCCTTGAGAGGTAAAGCCTTTTGCGAGGGTGCAATTCCACGCATCAATAGAGTTAAACTTTTAGCAATTACCGTTCAATGTTTCCCCCTTTCCCATCAATATATCCTGACACGTTTGTGTAGATAGAACCTAGAACCAAAATGATAGCTCATTTTGGTCATTTTCGGCGTGGTTATCCTTGAAAAGAACAACATAACAATCGGCTAATAATGCTCCCTCTTAGGGCGTCCAACGAGAGTTTATTTTTGAAGATCCTTTGGTTGTTGTGGTGGTTGTTTTTTGGCAGATGATGAGGCGAAAAATGATCCATTTTTAGGGGGTCATTTAAGCCCGAATTCTAATTTATTTGATCAAATATTGCCCTAAATCGTTCCTTTTGTGATTTTAGGTACTTTGGGAGTGAAATCTGGAAAAGGAAGCAATTCGGACGTTTTTGGAGCATAAAAGTGAAGAAAACGCCAAAGTCTTAATTTTCCATGCTGGGAACAGTAGGTGACGGCGTCAAGAGCAACACCTTGACGGCGTCAAGAGCAAAATTCATGAATTTCCATGACTACCCAGAACAGATTTGATGGCGTCACGTAGGAAGGGCGTCAAGAGTAAAAGAGTCATGACGGCCTGGAAGTGTATAAGTCTTGACGGCGTCAGAAGTAGATCTAGGCAGTCCGAGGATTGTTTTGGCGGTTAGGTGACGGCGTCACAAGATTACTCTTGACGCCGTCAAACCTATTTTTCTATATATAGTTTTCTAATTTTTCACATTTAAAGAGAGAAGTTTTGGGAGAAACCCTAAGTACGATTTTGGTGTAACTTTACAGGTTTTTCAAGGGTTCCAACCCCTTGATACCTTGCATGATTAATCAAGATAAGTGTTCTTCTAATTCAATCAATATGTCTATGTGTTGGTTGTCTATATCATGTTCTTGTCTTAATTCTATCATGCTAGGCTAGATCTCTTTTGTGTTTGCTTAGATCTAATGAAACCTAGATATTGATTATGTGTTGATTACTTGTTTATTCTTGTCTTGGATGAATGATTTATATGTTAGGCTTAAGAAAACTGGCAGATCTCCAATTGGTAACATGCTTGAACGTCTTAAGAAACATGAACCAACGCGCACTAGGTCTTTATTGGTTGTATTTAATGCATGAGCCACTGTTTACAATCCCTATAGTTGTGTTGGGCATGGTGTAGGAGGAGATAAGAGCTCATAGAATTGGGGAGTTATATGTGCCACCCCATGAATGATATTAAGGAATACGATCCGTCATCCATGCAATTATAACAAGTAATTAACGTGTAAAAGATATCTAGGGAGTAGTGAAATCTAAGTAAACACATTTTCTCCAATTACTGCTCACAACCTTAGTATAAATTAGTTTATTTTCTTTTCGAGTATTTTATTTTGATTGCATCTTAGTATTGGGTTAGTTGAATAGCAACTAATTCCGCCCACTCTTCCAAAACCCGAGATTTTTACTTGCTTTCCATAAAATATAAAAACACAAAAATAATCATCCCTCACCTTTAGAACTAGTATTTAGGCTTTCTAATCCTAGCGACACTATTCCTAAGCTGAACGATCAATCCCCCGGTACTTGTCACTATACTATACTACAACGATCAGGTACACTGCCTGGTGGGGGTTGTAAGCTTCTCGAGATCCCTCGAGAGGTAAAGCCTGTTGCGATTCTCACGCATCAAGTTTTTGGCGCCGCAGCCCGGGGAATAGTTATTGTCTAGGTTAGAATTTCTTTTTATTAGGTCTACTTGCTAGATTCCTTTCTAGTAAGATTTTATTATTTTTTTTTTATTTTAGGATTCTCTTTAGTCTATCTCATTTCTTTGTACCTTTGTTAGTAAATTAAACTCATTAACTATTCCGTTGACCATTATGGAAAACGCGAATCCACCCCTTTCCCCTAGAGAAGTGGCTGTGTTACGTGAACAAATTGAGAGTGAGATTAGGGAGCTTAGAGAGCTTAATAGGTTGATTAAGGTTGAACTCGAACATGCATTTAGTGACCTAGCAACCGCCTTGTATTCAAATAAAGACCTAGGGCATAATGACTTTGTGAATGTTGTTGAGAGACTAGAAGAGGAGGAAACAGATCCGAAGCTTAATGACTACTTTAATCTATACCCCACTAAGGAGGAGATTGCATATTATAATAATCTTATCGATAACCCGCGATCTCCTTTCACCATAATTGAACCTAAGATCAAGAGAGGCGATCCTAAGAATGCTAAGATACCATGTATGATTGGATATAGGCACATTAGCAATGCTTACATTGACTTTAAATCTCCAATCAACATTATGTCCTCAACGGTTTATAATGATATAGTGAAAACAAGACTTGAACCTAGAAGGGATCCCAAGTACCCCGGTGGAGTTTGTAACTTTGCCGGGAGAGTTAAAGGTTTACGTGTCTTTGTTGGTAATTTCACTTTTGTCACCGACTTTATGATTGTGGAGGATCTTGCTAATGTTATTGATTGTCGACTATCTAATGTTGTGTTTGGCAAACCATTTGTTGAGGAGTCTAAGTTGGAATATGATGAGGTAGAAGGTACGATCCGATTTGCAAGTAACACCGATAGTATCACTTATAGGATGCCTAATAGGATGAAAGAATTTCGCTTTATATCTCGTTTTGATAAGGACAACGTTGGTGCTTTTGAGGATATTAATGAGGAGGATAAGAAAAAGGGCATGGATTATGTATGGGAAAAAAGGAGTCTTTATTACAAAGATTGCTTGGCCCTTGGACCAAGGTATAAGGTCGATGAAGAATCTGCCCAAATGAGTATGGGGGCGGTTGAGAAAAAGGTGATTGATTTCTACAAAGAATATTTGCAATCAGAGAATGGAACCAATGATGAAGTCACGTAGTAACCCATGACCTTGAGTCTAGCTACAAGACTCGTAAATAAAGAAAAGCGCTTCTTGGGAGGCAACCCATGTTTTGTGTGATTTTATTTGTTTGATTGTTATTTGCTTCCGTATGCATGCTTAATTTTTATTGTTGGTAGATCATTTTCTAAACTAAAATGTGGAAATACTTTACTTTGTTGTTTTGGCCTAGTCTTAACTCCACCTAAAGGTATTTTTGCAAAAGATAAGTGTAAGGGGAAACCCCAAATATGTTTTTAAGAAACAAACCGATCATGATTCTCCACAATATTAAATGCACATGTATATTCGTATTTGTTAGAGTCAAATGCTTGTATTGAGTCATAATGAAGTTTTGCAGGATTTTCCAGGAAGTAGGACCAAGTTTTTCCAGAAATTTTCCGGAAACTCAACATAAGAATTTCTGCAGGTCCATTCTGACGGCGTCAGGGGTTTACTCTTGACGGCGTCAGGAGTTAAAATCTGGAAATTTTACCGGTTTTGTTTTTCTAACGGAGTCCTATGGTTTTTGTGAATTATTAAGTTTTATAATCTCCAGGAGATCTGCAAACTTCATTCCACAAGCATTATATCTTATCTTGTTTTCTAGGATTTAGAAACTTATATAGGATGCCGCCGATTTTACGCGAGGTTGTCTTGTCTATTTTGTCAGGTTTTACAGGTTATGTGTGACAAGAAGAAGATTTATATTCTGGAAGGGAAGCTTTGATTGTTCATTTTCTTGGAGGAAGATTCAACCTGGCCATCCTATTATCCATACCGAGCGAATCAGGGGAGTATTTGACTTCATTCTCTTTACTTTTTCACTTTTACATTCTTTACTTGAACATTGAGGACAATGTTCATCTTAAGTGTAAGGGGAGGGTAAAAAGATGATACCTTACATATGCACTTTCGCTTGAGTTTGTTTTGTTTGATGGTAGATGTGTAATAAAACTATGAGAAATACTTGTTAGTGCAATTTTAGCGCCAAATTTAAAATTTTTTACAACATTTAAGAGTCAAACTTTAGCCATAGCAAGCGTCTCATGGATAGGAGATTGTATGACTAGCACATAACCGTATATTCAGAAAAATTTTCCACCCAAAAATGTGAGGTTCGCCTTTAGATATGATAGGAAAAGCATTTACTATTAGTGCTTATGAGTGTACCGGTAGTATTTAGATTCTAGAACTTGCGTTAGTGATGCATCCCAAGACCGCTAGTGAGACTACATTCGTGTGGTAGGATTTACTACATGATAAGAGGCATTAGGATTACCCTTGTGTTAAACCCGTATCATAATTACTTGACCATTTATGTCATATTACTTGGCTAGTTAAGTCAACTAATTTTTCCCACACCCTTAGCGTTGTACTCATTTTTAGTACACGAAACCCCTAGTACACCCCTTCGAGCCTATCTTTTCGTTTCTAACTTTAAGCATCTTACTTAAAGGAAGAATTTGTTACACCCCACTTAAATGTACACCCAAATCGCCTTAGCCTTCCGTGTATGCGCTCATTTTTAGTGCATTATTGTTATTTGTTAAACCCTAAGTTAACTATCTAATTGATTACATGGTTGCTAAGTCGAGTCATATCCGTGTACATATTGTTTTGGGACGATTGGGACTCATGGGTAAGTACTTATTTATGGAGTAATGGGGAAGAACATCATATTATTACCCCCCATATGTACGTTAATCTAAAAAGTGCTCCAAGTGTTTTGATTTTCTTAATTCGAGTCATTAGATTAATTTAATGTAAAGTATGTAAAGATTCAAGTATAAGGGGAATGTTCATTCCCTATGATGTATTATTTTGGATGGTAGGGTAAGAGTGTATGCAAAAAAAAAAATAAATAAATAAAAAATAAAAAAAAATAAAAATAAAAATATATACGGACTACCATCCCATTTCATTCTATGTTATTTTATGTTTTTGTTATTTTTCATTTATTAGCTTAAGTCGAGTCTAGTCTTGGCTTAGCAACGCCATCTTGTACATGTAATTAACAAAGATTGTTAACTCGCCACCAGTAAAACTTCCTTTATCCAACAAAACCATGTATTTCATATCCCTACACCTAACGTTACAACCCTTTAAAAGACCTCTTTGATAGTTTATCCTAGGTGCTTACGCCATGTGGTGGAGGTTTGATCCTTTCCCAAGCCTATAGTAATCTATTTTGCTATGACAGGTAGTGAGAGATATCTTCCGTTTCCATATTGTAATTTAGACTTTATTACACCCGAGAGATGTGAGTATCTAAACACTATTTGTGAGGTGCTTGTGTATGACCTCCGTGCTTGTCTATTGGTCTTTAGTGGAACGATTATTTGTTGTAATTACTTTTATATTAGTGTTAAATGACCTCTAACTTGTATTTTGAGTAGAATAAAAGCGCATTTGCTTGAGGACAAGCAAATCTCAAGTGTAAGGGTATATGATGAGGCGAAAAATGATCCGTTTTTAGGGGGTCATTTAAGCCCAAATTCGAATTTATTTGATCAAATATTGCCCTAAATCGTTCCTTTTGTGATTTTAGGTACTTTGGGAGTGAAATCTGGAAAAGGAAGCAATTCGGACGTTTTTGGAGCATAAAAGTGAAGAAAACGCCAAAGTCTTAATTTTTCATGCTGGGAACAGTAGGTGACGGCGTCAAGAGCAACACCTTGATGGTGTCAAGAGCAAATTTCATGAATTTCCATGACTACCCAGAACAGATTTGACGGCGTCACGTAGGAAGGGCGTCAAGAGTAAAAGAGTCATGACGGCCTGGAAGTGTATAAGTCTTGACGGCGTCAGAAGTAGATCTAGGCAGTCCGAGGATTGTTTTGGCGGCGAGGTGACGGCGTCACAAGATTACTCTTGACGCCGTCAAACCTATTTTTCTATATATAGTTTTCTAATTTTTCACATTTAATGAGAGAAGTTTTGGGAGAAACCCTAAGTACGATTTTGGTGTAACTTTACAGGTTTTTCAAGGGTTCCAACCCCTTGATACCTTGCATGATTAATCAAGATAAGTGTTCTTCTAATTCAATCAATATGTCTATGTGTTGGTTGTCTATATCATGTTCTTGTCTTAATTCTATCATGCTAGGCTAGATCTCTTTTGTGTTTGCTTAGATCTAATGAAACCTAGATATTGATTATGTGTTGATTACTTGTTTATTCTTGTCTTGGATGAATGATTTATATGTTAGGCTTAAGAAAACTGGCAGATCTCCAATTGGTAACATGCTTGAACGTCTTAAGAAACATGAACCAACGCGCACTAGGTCTTTATTGGTTATATTTAATGCATGAGCCACTGTTTACAATCCCTATAGTTGTGCTGGGCATGGTGTAGGAGGAGATAAGAGCTCATAGAATTGGGGAGTTATGTGTGCCACCCCATGAATGATATTAAGGAATACGATCCGTCATCCATGCAATTATAACAAGTAATTAACGTGTAAAAGATATCTAGGGAGTAGTGAAATCTAAGTAAACACATTTTCTCCAATTACTGCTCACAACCTTAGTATAAATTAGTTTATTTTCTTTTCTAGTATTTTATTTTGATTGCATCTTAGTATTGGGTTAGTTGAATAGCAACTAATTCCGCCCACTCTTCCAAAACCCGAGATTTTTGCTTGCTTTCCATAAAATATAAAAACACAAAAATAATCATCCCTCACCTTTAGAACTAGTATTTAGGCTTTCTAATCCTAGCGACACTATTCCTAAGCTGAACGATCAATCCCCCGGTACTTGTCACTATACTATACTACAACGATCAGGTACACTGCCTGGTGGGGGTTGTAAGCTTCTCGAGATCCCTCGAGAGGTAAAGCCTGTTGCGATTCCCACGCATCAGCATATCTTTTTCCTTTTCTTCGCGTCTTTTCAGTTTGTTGAGTTTCATATGGTGCTTGTTCGGGTTATGGTTATGATGGTAGTGGTGGTGATGGTAGTTGTGTTTGTGTTTGTTTTGGTCGAAGTAATTGCAATGGATTTTATTGAAGATGTTGAAATTGTTGTTGAAGATAATATTGCTTAGGTGTCTAAGTTAGCATAGTATATTGGCTACCAAACGGACCATATTGGGGTTGTGAAGATATTGAGTTTGCGGATGAAGGTGTAGCGAAATTTGGAAAAGATGATAAGTTTGAATGTGCAACATCCCGAGAAGGTTACTGATAAAAGCATCATTTGGATGACTCATTTTTATGATATAAAAGAAATGAAAGTGGATATGGAAATGAAAGATCAGTTTGTGTGTAAAACTGGTTGTGTAAATAGGATATAATGAGTGTAAAAATAAAGTGTATAACTTTTTTTAAAAGAAAAGAGAGATATTGTAACTGTTGAGGGTTCTAAATGGTCGAAAATGCAAATTTTACTTTCATTTGGCGCAAGCGAGTTTACTCACTCGCACTATAACACTGGAGGTTGGTATAGTGACGTCGGCTTAATGTTATGCCACGTCGGAATGGCACAACCATCCGTGACTACACCTAATGTTGTAATAAGATATATACCAATAGACGATAGTATATCATTCTTATTGTCCTCGCTAGACCGCAATCTATTAATCACGTGGTTAATATTACTGATACTATTGTAAATTTTCTAAGTATCATCTTTTTTTGTTAGAGGGTTGCCTTAGTAAATGTATTACTAAAAAAAAGCGTTTAAGTATATAGGATGTAGGTGAAATCCCACATCTTAGCCTGTTACATAGGAAAGAAACAGATGCACCTTTTGTGCTTCAAACCTTACCTATCATAAGAATGAAACCCAAACTTATGAACCTACTATAAAAATAACCACTAACAGCAATATTGCATTTGACTCATAATGACACCAAAAATAACCCTATCATTTAACTTGACCTGGAAGAGTGATATCGAATGTGTTACAGAGTGCCAATTGTTATTCAGTTAATCTAAAAGCATCATTCTCGCAACCATCATAAATGTCGTACTCTTCATCCTTAAGAAGACCTGCATCGTTTGCACCACCAACAACTCGATTCGCAAAGGAAGCCATGAAGCGAGCCGTTTCATCATATACCTCCTCAACTTCACTATCCGAATTTTCTTCTTGATCTCCCATTGAAGTACAAGGTATAGATGCCGAAGTCACACCCTTTTCTTTATCATTCATATGTTTTTCATTTTGCCCATTTCCTTTTATATGACTCGCACTTAAGCACTAAGGGTTTTATTTTGGTCAATACCTCTTCCTTCGTCCATGTCCGCCATATTGCCTAAAGCTTCAAAATAATTCAATGTAGTAGTAATATTAGCACATTTTAGTACTCACTACCTTTGTTTACCCTTGTGTCTTCTCTGCCTTCTTATTAGGCTAAATTGGTTTATAGACCATGTGAGACTTCAAACCAATATGAATTCCATGAACAACTTGCTTTCGGGTCTTCACATTCTTCAACTCGTCCGAGACGGTTTTCTTTGGACATTGATCCAAAACAATCTTCTTAGAACATTGTTCCAAAGATTGCCCAAACAATCTGCAAGTTGAAAATCATGGTTGTTTCTACTCATACTCAACATGAAGAGTGTTCAAAATATACCAATAATCCTCAAGTTTTGGAATTGCTACAACAGCCGTATCTTTCAATTCAATATCAGCTCATAAGCCTATCAAAGCTGTTTCATAACTAGATCGACCCAATGCTTCCGTGCACATAGTTGTAGTATAAACGTCCAACATCAATGAGGTACCTAGTTTTGTTGCAATAGCACTCAACCCATCATCCATGAATGCCGTAATAGGGATATCATTGAATTTCACCCAAACCGACACGCTTTGAAGTCCTCCTTTGATAGATTCACATTCAGATACCACTTCCTAAGGATAAATATCACCATGCGAATCAACCACGTGCCATTTTCAAGCCTTGTTTCCATACCACTCATTGAACTAAACTTGAAAAATTAAATGCCTTTCGAGTTCATCATTGTTCAAACAGGGCCATATTTATTCCAAGCATTCTTATAATAATTTTCAACAACCAGATATGCCACTCTTTTGCCCAAAAAATCCATACAAAGAATAACCAAAACGTTCATTAACTTAACGAACCAAATCTGTTGAAACCACAACATCAGCCCCATTACCCGCTGGGACTACCAAGGCATGAAAGTTAACCTTTTTCACATTCAAAGATGCGTTAACACACTTTGCATAAGAATTTGCATCCCTTTATTCACATGAGCCCCATTACTAGGATTTAATGGTTTCCCATCATCTTCCAATAAAACTAGTTTCCTTCTATATTTGACATTCAATTTCACTAATTTTTGCAGCTACAGAAGAAGGATGTGGACTACCATATATGTCAGACAAACTTGGAAACAATCCAGATCTAGCTGATCCCAAACCAGCACCAAAAATGGTGTGATCTGGACTTGTACCATTTGACAGGCCCTCAATTTCCTTACCACTATTCATAGTTGTTTTACCAGCATTCGTACCCCCTTTTCTTTTACTCCCCTCCCTCACGGACTTAAATACCTACTTTTCATACTACTACATGCGAGCTGGCCCAAGCAACCAAATAACCACAACCATGAACAAGCGAGACAAGTATTATTCTATAGTAAGCACTCGAACCCAGTAACAATTAGTTTTAATGAAAACACAAAAGCAACAACTCAACAAATAGATTGAAGCCAAGACATATCACGATCTCTAAAACATATCACGATCTCCAAAACGTCAACACAAAAGCAACAACTCAACAAATAGAAACCGAATCACATAGTTGAAACCCTAAAACAAAAACACAAAACCCTAATCGCAACCCTAGACCCGACCAGCAATTAATCAATCCTATGATTAATCACAATGAAGACATGAATTAAGATTGCATTAGAATCTGTATTATGGATCAGGTATAAGGTTAAAGGGTTGATCATTTTTGTTGGGGTTAATCGCCAAAGTCGCTTTTTTTTTGGAGAGGGTAATTGCAAGGTGTAATTATATTTCTATTTTTGTAAGTATCATATCCATTCTAGAATAGTTGATTTGCTTGAATGTAACCAATGTATATTACAATACCAGGCATTCATTTATAACCCAAGTGAACTACTAATTAGTATCCAATTCTTTAAGAACTCACTAATTCTTTTTGACTAAAGTTATATTGTCGTGGTCATTTTTCTACATTTTCTTTTAACAATAAGATTATCATGTACGGTTGAGTTCAAGTCTTACTGGAAGCATTTGTAAAATATATTGTAAAATAACGTCGTATAAGATGTGAAAAAATTGCCATTAAAAAAATACGTGCGGCTAATTCGAAGATTAAATTAGAGGATCTCCATAAAGTACCGCTAAAATTTGTTACTCCTGTTTTTAAGGGGGGAAAAGTAGTTTTTTTTTTTCTTTCTTTTTTTTTTTTTTTGTTTTTTTTTTGTTTAAATTTAAGTTTCACAAAAAAGAAGTAGACAACTAATGATTTATATAAATAGTTATTTTGCCCTTAAATACGAAAAATGACTTTTGAAATCTTGAAAAACTAAATAAGGGTAAAATAGACAATTATTTGAGACGAAATAGAAAAGTAATGTGAAAATGTATAATGAGATGGATAAACCGTTAAAAGTATTTGCTATAATACTTTTTCTCATGAAAGATACATAGATAATGAGATCTGCGTGAGTTAGGGTGTGTTTGTTTCATTTAGATGTTTTAGGTCTGAATCTGACTACCACATCTTACTAGTAAGAGGTGGCTAGAACGTCTAAATCTAAATGAAATAATGTTGTTTGTTTTTTTTATAATTGTTCAAATGATTTTAAGAGCTCGTTTCTGCAATTTATTTAAGTAACTTATGTAAATATGAAACAAGACTTTTTATCATAAATATAACATATTTAATAAACCATCATATATATTATATATTAACACGAGTCTTCAATCTCTCCTATCGAGTAAGAGTCAGTAAGACAAGTCTCTCACCTCTTACTGAGTAAGATGTTATATGTCTAACTGGGTTTGACTCAAAAGAAAAAAAACAAACAAGCAAAACGTCTGCCCACCTCTTACTGGTAAGAGTAAGAGGGCTAGTAAGATTAAAAGAAAAAATAATAATAAATAAATAAAATACAGTGATTCCTTTACTAGACAAAGCTTTTCTTTTTCCTTTTTTAAATTACTACAACTTGTAAGTTGAGCTGTGTTATAGTAATATTTAGAGTAAATTACATGGTTGGTCTCTGTGGTTTGTCCAAAATAATAACTTTCGTCCCTATCTTTTAAAAGTTGCATGGCTAGTCCCTAAGTACGTAAACAAATAACACCACAGGTCCCTTGATTTAACTGGTGTTAACTAGGTTAGTTAAAATTTACAAGTTAGCCCCCTTTGGATAAATAGCGCTGCATCGTTAATCCTTTAGCGCTGCATCATTAATCCTTTTACGTTTTCGCCCATTTTCTTTCATTTTCATACGTTTTTGTCCGTTTTGTTTACGTTTTCGCCCGTTTTTGTCCATTTTTTTTACGTTTTCGCCCGTTTTTGTCCGTTTTTTTTTACGTCTTCGCCCGTTTTTGTCCATTTGTTTACGTTTTTGCCCGCTTTTTGTCCCTTTTTTTACGTTTTCGCCCGTTTTTGTCCATTTTTTTTACGTTTTCGCCCGTTTTTGTCCATTTGTTTACGTTTTTGCCCGCTTTTTGTCCCTTTTTTTACGTTTTCGCCCGTTTTTGTCCCCTTTTTTTACGTTTTCGCCCGTTTTTGTCCCTTTTTTTACGTTTTCTTACATTTTCTTACGTTTTCGTCTGTTTTTGTCCATTTGTTTACGTTTTCGCCCGTTTTTGTCCATTTTTTTTTACGTTTTTGCCCATTTTTGTCCTTTTTTTACGTTTTCGCCCTTTTTTGTCCGTTTTCGCCCGTTTTTGTCCATTTTTTTACGTTTTCATCCGTTTTTGTCCATTTGTTTACGTTTTCGTCCGTCTCTTGTCTATTTTTTACATTTTTGCCTGTTTTTGTCCGTTTTTTACATTTTCGCTCCTTTTATTTACGTTTTCGCTCGTTTTTTTTCCCTTTTTTTATGTTTTCGCCTGTTTTAGTCCGTTTTTTTATGTTTTCGCCCGTTTTTGTCGTTTTTTTTTTACATTTTCGACCGTTTTTGTCCATTTTTTTTACGTTTTCGCCCGTTTTTGTCCATTTTTTTTACATTTTCGACCGTTTTTGTCCATTATTTTACGGACAAAAAATTCAATAAAATATAATTTTGAATTTTTTTTAAATAATCATCAAAAAAAATATTTTCGAAAAAAAATTGGGGTAAAAAAAAGTTTGTAAAATATATTTTTCGAAAAAAAAATGTAAAAAAATGTAAGAAAACGGGCCAAAATGTAAAAAAAGGACAAAAACAGGAGAACGTTAAAAACGGACAAAAAAGGGCGAAAAAGTAAACGTAAAAAAATTTTTAAAAAATGGACAAGAACGGTCGAAAATGTAAAAAAAATGACAAAAACTGGCGAAAATGTAGGAAAACGGGCGAAAACGTAAAAAAATAGACAAAAGATGGACGAAAACGTAAACAAATGGACAAAAACGGATGAAAACATAAAAAATGGACAAAAACGGGCGAAAACGGACAAAAAATGGCGAAAACGTAAAAAAGGGACAAAAATGGGCAAAAACGTAAAAAAAATGGACAAAAACGGGCGAAAATGTAAACAAATGGACAAAAACGGACGAAAACGTAAGAAAATGTAAGAAAACGGGCGAAAAAGTAAAAAAAATGGACAAAAACGGGCGAAAACGTAAAAAAAAAGGGGCAAAAACGTAAAAGAAAGGGACAAAAACGGGCGAAAACGTAAAAAAAAAACGGTCAAAAACGTAAACAAATGGACAAAACGGGCGAAAACGTAAAAAAAAGGGACAAAAACGGGCGAAAACGTAAAAAAGGGACAAAAACGGGCGAAAACGTAAAAAAAACGGACAAAAACGGGCGAAAACGTAAAAAAAAGGACAAAACGGGCGAAAACGTAAACAAATGGACAAAAACTAGCGAAAACGTAAAAAACGGACAAAAACGGGCGAAAACGTAAAAAAAATGACAACAACGGGCGAAAACGTAAACAAAACGGACAAAAACGTATGAAAATGAAAGAAAATGGGCGAAAACGTAAAAGGATTAACGATGCAGCGTTAAAGGATTAACGATGCAGCGCTATTTAACCAAAGGGGGCTAACTTGTAAATTTTAACTAACCTAGTTAACACCAGTTAAACCAAGGGACCTGTGGTGTTATTTGTTTACGTACTTAGGGACTAGCCATGCAACTTTTAAAAGATAGGGACGAAAGTTGTTATTTTGGCAGACCACAGGGACCAACCATGTAATTTACTCTAATATTTATTATGACTCATTCGTGTATCGGGTATTCTTAATATTTAAAAACATAAACAAATGTTTGTTGAGCTAAAACAGATTAACTTCAGCCATCAACACTTTTCTGTCCCTTATAATAATAAAGCTTATACGAAAACACACTTATTCCAAACGAAAACCTGTGGTGAATGCACACTCTACAGTGACACATGCCATGACGATAACTAAGGAATTATAGATAACGTAAAAGATTCTTATACCTCATGGACTTGAATTTCCTTTCCTGGGTAAAAGGTTTTTCCGTTAAATTTATTACTGCAAAAAATAGTAAGTACAATGAATGTGGGTGATGCTCACATCTAAGCCTAAAATTAGGCGAAAACAAACGCACAAACTGTGCTTCAAATCTAAGAGCATCCACAATGGTGAAGCTTTATATAGGTCTATAATAATTAATTTATAAAGTTTTTGATGATATAAATCTATGTTCACTATGGATAAACCTTTTACAACTCTTAAAATTATTCATAATAACACATGCATTAAATTATGAATAGGTTCAAGAATATGAATCTCTTCATGCCACATGTACATGAAACAAATGATCACTATGGTTAAAATGAAAGATAAAGCTTTATATTGGTTTTAGACCTTTTGATGAAACTACCATAATGGATGATGCCCTAAGGTATCATAAGAATGACATGCCATTTATGAGACTTACTACAAATGCTATCTAAGTTGACCACGAATACTAATATCAAAGACATTGCAACTTCGTTTGAGCATCAGTCAAGCGAGGATTAACAAAATCATCATCGTTGTACGGGTATTCATCAAAAGTTTTCTTCCATTGTTCATACAAGCTTTTATTTCCCACTTCACAGCCACTTTTAGAAGCTTTATTAACCTTGGAGCTCGTAGAAGCCATAAAACTGACAGTTTTGTTGTATACCTCGAACACTTCACTATCACTATCCTCATTAACCGGATCATCAATCTTTCTAGAAGCCACAATAGAAGAACTAGGAATCGTTGATTTTTATAGTTTTAGCAGTTTTCCATCATCACCCACTATCACAAGCTTCCCATTAAGCATATGACTTTCTAGCTCATTAATCCTTTAAACTAAAGATGTAGTATTTGTACTATCAAATGTTGAACCAACCACATCTTGGACAACTTTCTTACCTGAATTTAATGACTCTCCATTTGATCAAAGCTCACCATCTTTCTCAATAATATTAAGTGCATCAAAAGAATTTGGTGAGCTCGACTCTACTTCAGAATATTTTTTTCGTACCACTTGAACTAACACCATTCTTTTAAGAGACATACCTAATCAATGTTTTAAAATAAACATACCTCCAATAACCAACCATAAAATAACCAACAATAATATATACTTGCCTGATAAAACCTCCCTAGGTATATTCTAAAATTATGGTTGTAGCCTCCCTCACTAGATTCCTCCTTTAGAAATGAGTTGTGTTATTGAGATCCTCTGCCCACATGTTTTATACTTTTCAACAACATTCACCTTCTTTTGACGTATTATTTACAGTAAAACACAGTTTTTTATCAGTTTTTGTTTTGTATTTTTTACCGATGTACTTTTAACTAGTTAAATTTTATATATTTTGTTCCGCACCTTTTTGTATCACAATTTTATAATATAACCAAAATTATTAAAAAAAATAATAATAGAAAACATGAGGGTATCAATTGTAAAAATGAGCAGGTTTTAATAACCTATCTATTTAGAAATATATTTAAGTACATAATTGGCTTCAGTTGTGTCAGTTTAGAGTTTTAGACATAAAAAACGTTGGATAATTAAATTTAAGAAATAAAAAAATATACTTGATATAATGTTAACACGCTTTAAACTCATTTTCATTCATCATTTGACATAGCTATTTTGTTAGTTTGAAATTTGGTACTCCCTCCGTCTCACATTAAGTGTACACGATGACTTTATTAAGTCATTTTTTGTTCAACTTTGACTTTAAATATTTTTGTTCGTGTTATATAATACTTGATGCAAGATATATGAATGGATTAAAATTTTAAATGTATTTTCGTTTGTATAATTTTCATTAACTATTATATATCACAAAAAAATATATTTAAGATCAAAGTTGAAGAAAAATGACTTAAAAAAATTATAGTTTACACTTAATGTGGGACGTAGATAGTATAAATTAAGTCAAAAGCCTTTGACCGGCTCAGCTATCGCAATAAGTTGGCTCCACTCTCACACGTTGGCTTGGCTCGGCTCCTCTCACAACTCGGTGAGTGAATAGTATAAGAGTACCATTCGGGCACCACTTTTACTATGACTATTAGTATATATACTAACTGATCAAAATATATAATTAAGTGATTTACTGTATAGTACAATATAAAGAGGATGGGTGTCATAGCGCATATTCGGTGCCATTCTCACGTGTCCAGCCGAATGGTGTCGCCGTTCCGGCTTTACCACACCCCCAAGTCATTTCCGGCGCAAGTTAACTGGCGCAACGCCATTTTGAGAAGTCCCATTTTTTTTGCTCATTTGATTCCAACGGCAATGATGTGATCAAATAAGTAATATATTTATATATCATTTAATCATATATATTTTATTTGTTTGCTATACTAGACGAATACCCATGCTTAGCTACGGGATTTTATAATGGTAGATAGTTGTAATGATAAAATATGGGTTATAAACGAAAAATAATAAAAGTTGAAGAATTTGAGGATTAAACACGATTTAAAATAAATGAAAATAATATGTGTTACAGGTTATAAACGAAAATAATAATAAAAATTTATGGTTTTCGTATATAGCTTTCCTTAATTTTTCACTTTCAAAACTATGAGTTTTTCCTTTACATATAGTATATATTTTTACATAAGAGTCATTACTTAATCACTTTTTATTGGGTAAAAGATTTTTCTGGTAAATATATTACTCCCAAAAAGCATTTAAATACAAAGGAGGTGAGTGAACTCCCACATCTCAGCTCGTTACATAGGTGGTAAAGTTAACATAACAAGACATTTCTATCATAAAAAAAAATAAATAAAGAAAAACCCTATTAGAATACATTTGACTCAGCAACCAATCATAAACTAATTTCTAGTTTTATGACGAATCTTTATATTAAATGCATCACATAATGCCAGTTGTACTTCAGAAAGCTCTTCACGTTCTTCATCATCATAAGGATCGTGATTATAAGGATCATCACCGTAACTCTCCTTGAACAACTTGTATAAGTTCTTTCCCCCACTTCCGCTTCCACTTCCTCCCTTAGAAGAATTGGCAACCATAGATTTTTTAAATGCCAAAAAAACTAGCTATTTCATTAGCATCTTCAATCACCTCAAAGTCACTTTCATAACTAGCAATTTAGTTTCCTTATTGCGATCTATATCTAACTCAGCCCCATCATTATGTGTACTAATACACTAGGATCATCACCCACGTCATTTTCCAGCCATATTAAGAGCATCAAACGGATTCGGTGTCATAATATTCGGCCCGTTGGAACTAGCCACTTCTGAGATCTTAGTCTTACCAACATTGGTAATAGCTGACTTCTTTAAAATAACTTTGTAAACCTGTTTCTTTGGCTTAGAAAGGCTGAATTTCGGCTCATTACAAAGTTCAATGCCACCAGATGCCTTTCTCAAAGGCGCTTGAAAACCATCATTATTCTTGATTCTTTGCTTCTTCAAATCAGCAATTCATGTTTAGGATATAAGTTCATCATAGCCAAACACCGTACAAACACCACACGTAGGTGGTTTCCACTCATACTCTAGAAAAACAGTATGCAACACTTCTCCATTACTCTCCCAACACGGAACAACAATGACCATATTGTCTTTGAGATCCCGATCAGCCTTAACATTGATCAAGGCACGAGCATAATCAAAACGACCCCATGATTGCATACACGTAGCACTTGTTTACGCATCAAGCATGATAGGAGTACTTAGATTAGTAGCCATGGCACTTAACCCGTCTTCAGTAATGCAACAATATGTATATCATGAAGTTTAACCCAAACATAAATAGAACCCAAAACCACTTTTACGAAACTTGTCATTGGAGACCACTTCTTCAAAATAATGGGAAGTGAGCGAATAAACCAAGGTCCATTCTCTAACACACCATTTAATCCATCAACTGTGGAAAATTTAAAGAAAAAACCCATTTGAGTTCATCATAGCATAAACTATATCATACTTCTTCCATGCATTCTTAACGTAGTTCTCCACAATAGGAAATGCAAAACTCTTACCAAGAAAATACTTGAATAAGCTATTTTCAAACCTAGAATTAGCATCCAAGACTTGAAACAAAGAAATTTGTACCTCAGCCTTTACGTTAAGAGATTTACCTGTATCAAGCGTGCAAAAATTAGCCTTTCGAGTATTAGTACTAGAACCAACCTTACTTGCAAACGAAGTCGGGGCAACAAGAACCGACTGTTCTACCCCTCTTACACCTTTATTAACCTCAAAAGGTACCAACTTAGGCATCTCAGAATTCAGTAACTTATTCCCAGGCATCGAATCAGTTTGATCCACAAGCGAGACACGATCATACGTGCATTTCAATGTGCTCGCACTAGTAAGGCTTTTAGCATTGTCACTTCCATCTGGACATGAGACATTATAAACATTAGGTTTTAGTGGTAACTGATGTAATCAAATGAGTACTATATTCATATGTCATATATCCTATATGTATTGCTCATATACTATCATTTTATATAAGAATCGTTACTTAATTGTTTACTTTTATGATTCTTAGTGTTTATGGAGCAATCTTGGATAAGGAGCACATTTCAGCACCATTTGGATCATAATGCATGCTAAGCTGACATCATATATGGCGTATCAGTGAACCCCCATTTCTTAATTAGTTTAGTAATTATAATACCTTTAGTTCAATCACTCCCTGCGAATAACCCGTGCTTACCATTCAATAGCTACATCTGATCGGGTATACTGCCCATAAGTGTTAGTCTATTAGTTAGTCAGAAATTATAAATATTAAAACCTGATAGAAATCTATACACCTAGATCGAACACATCAGTAACCCATGCTCATCCACAAACACGAGTTTTCAATCCATTAATTGCTTTTCGAATTCATGAATTCTTTCAACAAGGTCGTCATTACCTACAACCTCTAAAGCACTTAAACTTATTACAATTCCACTATCATGATCCAATGTGCCTCCTCGTTTGTCCCTCTCTCTCTTTACCCCCATCAAGAATGAATCCAGATCAATCGAGCCTCAAACCAGTGTCCCAAACTTACACAAAACTAGAATCCAAGTTCAAAAATAAACAATAAAATATCCCACTGTTTCACCAGACCTTACACTAAGGTTTATAATCAAACGTGTAGTAGCAATACCTAAAACCTAGGATGATAATTAATTAGAGCGTCATTAAGGGTTTAGAAGATAAGAAGTAATGGTCTTTAAGTACATAAATCTGTAAAAGCAACATAAAATACAATCATGTATACACAAACCCTAATCGCACAACCTTTAATCCAAAGATTAAAAACTTGTAACCAATGAATACAACCGTCGAAAGGCAATAGTAAACCGATTGAAGGTAGTTAAAATCAAGATCGAATAAGGAATAGGTACAAAAAATGATCAAAATTAAGGGCACTTAGGGTTTTAGTTTTCTCGCCAATTTCGCCACTTATAGAGAGAAAATGTATGGTTTTTCTAAGTGCAAAATATAATACTTTATGCCCTATCATCATACTTAGATGAAATAAAGACCTTGTCTAACTTTGAAGAATACGGCGTATTCCCATTTTAACATACAATGTATTTTGAACTTGGTCTGCAGATGAAGTGATAAAGTCAAATAGAAGAATACGGCGTATTGAATATTAGTGATACGCCATTTAAATAAAGATTAGCCAAAGGTGGATTTGAAATGAAACTAAAAGAATACAACGTATGCAAATAAATCTATACACCATATATATTGGCGGCTAAAGAGATTGTCCTGGAATATTTTATGAGTGAAGCCGACGCCAAGTTGGTCAATACTCCGTATTGGTGAAGATGGATATGTTATATCGACCCACTGACAGAAAAGTATAAATAGAGGGCTCACACCTCTAGTTTCAATACACTAGCACCGCATACCATAGAGGCAAGGGACAGTTTTAGGTGGAAAGGAAGGTCAGGAAACACCACGGATCGCTAGGAGGGCTTCTCGAGTATCCCTTACCTTTATTAATCATCGTTTATCATTTCGATTTCTATTATGATTTCTATTCATGCAGTTATAATTCAATCATTATCAATCATTATGTATTGTTACTGATATTATGGGCTAACACCCTTGGGTGTTAGCCATGTTCATGTTAATCTATTTTTTTCATTCATGTGCTCGATTAATTGCATTTTCATTAGATATCACTTAAGTCTATCGTGCTCATTTTCATTTGTTTACATGCTTAAAGAGTTGTGGCTATTGTCTAGATCATAGGTTATAGATGCATTTTGTTGATATAAATAATGTCTAAAAACGTCATTCATATCTTTCGATATCTCTATGTTTTGATAATCACAAAATGAAAACTCATCAAACCAAAGATCATGACGTAAACAAGTATTTAGTAGTAAATGTACACTTTTACAATCTAATCACTTAAGGTATGTATAAACAAAGTGTCTAATGCATGATATGATCAAAGGAACATTCTCTTAATCTCTAGATTTTTTATAAAATGTCACAAGCATTTTATATTCTTTAGAAAATCATTTTTGGTATTAAATAAAAATGATTAATTAACCATAAATATATAAATTCAAATTTTCAACCAAAAATGGCAAAAATGTTCCAGAAAATCCTTTCCCAAAAAAAGACAAAGCTGGGCAACGTTCAGAAGGGGAGGCCCCCTTAATTAACTAGGCGGCCCCCTTAATTATAAAGGGGACCGGCCACGCTCCTGACCCCCCAGCTTTGCCTATAAATACTGGTTCATTCCCACAGATTTTCCTTGCCTTTTTGCACAAAAACTTTCTACCTAAATCTCTCTAAATCAATTCTTTGATCATATAATCATAAGCTTTTGTTTCCAAGTGATTCAAGCTTCAACACTCAAGTGCAAAGAGAAGAATACTTCTATCAATCAAGGCTAGAAGTATTACAACTTAGTATCATCTTGTTATCTAAGTTGTTTGTTCATTTCATCTTGTAAATCATTTATTCTTTGGTGTATAAGGTGTGTATATTTGTTATTTAGATTTAGATATAGGATCTAGATTTGTTGAAAGTGTGAAGTGGTACAAGAAGTGAAAAAGTAGAAATGTATAGGATTAGTGATAGGAAGTATAAGAAGTTGTAGTATATTGAAGTAGTGATTAGTAGTGAAGATATAGAAGCCATATTGTAGTATAGAAGCCTTGTAGTAGTTAAGAAGTTGAAGCCTCAAAGTTGTGAAGCCATAGAAGCCTAGAAGGTGTGAAGACGTAGAAGCATTGAAGTAGTGAAGACATAGAAGCTTTTCAAGTAGAAGAAGCCTTGTAGTGGTACATAGATAAAAGGCTTCAAGTAGAGACATAGAAGTATTAAAGTTGTGAAGATATAGAAGCCTAGAAGTTGTGAAGAAGCAAAAGCGTTGAAGTAGTTAATAGATAGAAGTTGTGAAGGTGTGAAGAAATGATGACGTATAGTTTATAGTTGGGCCACGAGCCCAAATGATAGACATTACTAAGCCCAAACCCACCAAGAGTGGGCTATCATGACAAATGACTTGGGCCATAATACCAATGGCTTGGACTCATGAAGTCCAAAGCCCAACCAAACTACCCGGTTATAGGATAAGGATCTTCTATTTACGGAATAGATATCCTTACCCCGGATAAGCACCACGTGTGCGAAGAGTAAGGAGCAAGAAACCTACACGGTCTCTGCGCCCCTATATATAGAATAATATATTCTCATTAAAGGTACGATTCACACGATCCCTAACTCTTCAACTAAACCCTAAACCGATTACTTACTCTCACGCCGGAGTCTAATCGTGGGAGACAATCCCACGATAAGTCTAACGGTGTTGTTTGCTTTCTTAGTGCGCAGGTTTCATAAGCACTAAAGTTCTAATTGGTACGAGAGCAGGAGTCCAAACAAGGTAAGCCCAACTTTTGTATCAACAAGTGGCGCCATCCGTGGGACCCTACACTAAGAACTCAAGACCAGAATGCCGAAAAACAAGAACTCAGGGCAGCGGACTCCGCAGCCGGAGAAAACACGTGATGATTCACATAGGAAGAAGCATCAAGATTTGACTCCAAGGCCAATCTCTGGAACAACCAGTGCGCCTAGTCATCGCTAGTCGAATGTAACTCCAATCCCTACCACGGTAGAGTTGCCTTTGGGGACAACCCGAGCCACTACCGTAGCCCCAAGCGCTGAGGACATTCAGCGCACTCTCTTTACCACTCCCCACCAAGTGGCATCCATAGTGGACAACACTGTGCCACCAGGAGCACCTAATAGAGAGAGGGAACCCCATGCGGAGACGGACATCCTCGCAGTAGAAGAGGATGCACCTGAGGTGACATTAAACGATTTTGTGTCCCAACATTATGAGACTTTAACTAGTCTCATGCAAGAGGAGGCAAGAAGAAGGTCAAGCCGCAACCTGCAAAACCGGCTAGACTTTAGCCAAGAAAAATCTCCACCGCGCCACTATGAGCGCAGAAACAATGAGAGGCGTACCAATGTTCATGATAGACTTGGTACAACATCTAACTCTCAATACTTGGAGGATTACGAAGACAACGCGAGGCACACCAATGTCCACGCTAGGCTTGGTAGCCGCAGGATACAAGATAGACTTGGACGACAACGCTCACCATCAAGATACAAGCGGGGGGTCACGATATCCACCGCATGTACGTTGACGGAGGAGCGTCTGCAGATATCATGTACGAACACTGCTTCAAGAGGCTAAAACCTGAGATACAAAACCAGTTAATTCCGGCCACGACGTCGCTGACTGGATTCACAGGTGAAAAGATTTGGCCCATGGGACAATTACGCATACTTGTGGTAATCAGTAATGAATACCATTCCACAACAGCTTGGATGAAATTCATGGTAATCAGGTCTCCCTCATCATACAATGGCATCATTGGGAGACCAGGGATATCAGCCATGTGCGCAGTTCCATCCACAGCACATGGGATGCTCAAGTTCCCAGTGGAAGGAGGGATCGTCACTCTCTACAACACCACTGCATCTCCAAGAGAATGCAACATAGTGACAGACAAAGTTCTGCGCGCTCCAGAACAGCACACGACCAAGGTGACAAACCTGAAAGTTGCAATCCACCCAGATTATCCTGACCAAGAGATATCAATTGGGGGATCACTGTCCGACAAGGGCAGAGCAGCTGTGTGCGCATTATTGCAAAAGAACCTAAACATCTTTGCATGGGAACCCAAACACATGACCGGAGTGCCAAGAGCCATTACGGAACACAAGCTAGAAATCCGACAAGGATATCCTCCAATACGGCAGAAAAAACGTGGCCAGGCTCCAGAACGCGTAAAAGCTATCCTGGAGGAAGTGTACAAGCTCGTGGACGCAGGTATCATGCGAGAAGTTTATTACCACGATTGGCTTTCCAATCCAGTGATGGTAAAGAAGAGCGATGGTAGCTGGAGAATGTGCGTGGACTTCACCGATCTCAATAAAGCATGTCCACAAGACTGCTTTCCACTACCAGAAATTGATTGGAAAGTAGAATCATTGTGTGGGTATCCCTTTAAATGCTTCCTAGACGCATACAAAGGATACCATCAAATTCAAATGGCCAAGGAGGATGAAGAAAAACCAGCCTTCCACACGAATCAAGGGGTGTATTGCTACACAAAAATGCCCTTTGGCTTAAAAAATGCAGGAGCCACATACCAACGGTTAGTGGATAACGCATTTGAGAAGCAAGTGGGCCGCGATTTGGAGGTCTATGTTGATGACCTAGTCATAAAAAGCCATACCGAAGAGGAATTGGTGCGTGACATAGAGGAAACGTTTAGGACATTGGGAAGAATAAACATGAAGTTGAATCCCAAGAAGTGCACTTTTGGAGCAACAGAAGGCATGTTTCTTGGATACCTAGTAGAACCCGATGGTATTAAACCTTGCCTGGAAAAAACAAGAGCGGTCATCGAACTACCTTCACCGCGCACACTAAAAGAAGTCCAGTCACTAAACGGCAAATTAGCCAGACTAAATCGATTCTTGTCTAAATCAGCGGACAAATCACTTCCTCTCTTTAAAACACTCACGAAGTGTACAAAAAAGGGAGATTTTTGATGGACTCCAGAAGCGAAAGAAGCTTTCCAACAGCTCAAACAAAACCTAGCAGAGCTACCCAAGCTTGTCGCACCCCGACAAGGGGAAGAACTGATCATGTATCTATCAGCGACCTATGGAGCAGTCAGTGCGGTGCTACTGACAGACAGAAACTCTGTTCAAACACCCATATACTTTGTAAGCAAAGCTCTCAAGAAGACAGAGACTAACTACACCGCAATGGAGAAACTGGTCCTAGCCTTAGTATTTGCGGCTAAGAGACTGCGCAGGTACTTCCAAGCGCATCCAATAGCTGTAATTATGGACCAACCCATCAAGCAGGTTATCTCTAAAACTGATGCATCAGGGCGGCTACAAAAGTGGAGCGTGTTATTGAGTGAGCATAACATCTCCTATAGGCCGCGCACCGCGGTCAAGGGACAGATATTGGCTGATTTCATTATCGAGAAGCCAGATGCCGATACTCCATCACCAACGATTGACGTACCATCACAAGAACCATGGGTTCTATTTACGGATGGATCCTCGTACGCAGAAGGTTCAGGCGCAGGCCTTATCCTTACCAGCCCAGATGGAACAGAACACACTTACGCACTGCGTTTTGAATTCATAACCACAAACAATGAGGCAGAATATGAAGCATTACTGGCTGGACTCCGCATAGCAAATCAAATGGGCATACGCAACCTAGAAGCTAATGTGGATTCACGATTAGTAGCTAACCACGTGTTAGGCGAGTATGTGGCCCAAAAGGAACACATGATCCAGTACCTCAATAAAGCCTGATCAAGGATTTTGACAAGTTTTCCATCAAACAAATCCCACGAGGAGAAAATAAAAAAGCAGATGCGCTAAGTAAAATCGCATCTAAAAGCTTCGCACACCTGTCAAAACAGGTATTGGTGGAAACCTTGAAGAATAAATCCATCTCTGAGATGGAAATTTCCACAGTAATAGAGGAAGAACATCCTACATGGATGACACCCATCATGGATATTATTAGCAAGGGAACACTCCCCCAGGAACAAAAGGACGCCCGACGGATACGGCGTATAGCGCAGAGATTCGAACTTCGAGACAGTATCCTATATCGGTGTTCATTCCTACAACCATGGCTTAGGTGCGTCGGACCTCTTCAGGCAGACTACGTACACCGGGAAATCCACGCCGGATCTTGCAGCATGCACTCAGGACCACGGTCTATTGTAGCGCGTGCCCTGCGATCCGGGTACTATTGGCCTACTATGCACCGCGACGCGCGAGACATGATTAGAAGATGCAACGACTGCCAAGTCCACAGACCCATTCCGCGTCGACCACAACACGAGCTAACACCCATCACCTCACCATGGCCATTCCATAAATGGGGAATTGACATTGCAGGACCCTTTCCAGTCGCGGCAGGAGGACTTAAATTCCTCATTGTCGCCATTGACTACTTCACCAAATGGATCGAGGCAAAAGCGGTGGCAAGTATCACAGGCAACCAGGTCAAACGATTCGTTTGGGATAACATTGTATGCCGCTTTGGCCTACCTGGAGAGATTATTTCGGACAACGGAAAACAATTTTGTGATAATCCATTCAAAGACTGGTGCGCGCAGTTAAACATCACACAACACTTCGCGTCAGTTAAACATCCACAAACAAATGGATTAGTAGAACGCGCGAATCGTAGTCTGGGTGAAGGAATTAAAGCGCGCCTAGACAGATATAAAGGAAGATGGGTGGACGAATTATCGCATGTCCTGTGGGCCCACCGCACAAAAACCAAAGTCAGCAACGGCGATACACCTTTCTCTCTTGTCTACGGGACAGAAGCTGTTATACCAGCGGAGAATGAAATGCCAACAATCCGTACATCGGAAGTCAACGTCACAGCAAACGATGATGAACGACGCATTGACTTAGATCTGTTGGAGGAACGACGCGAAAGGGCAGCTATCTGCGAAGCAAAAGCTAAATCAAAGATGAAGAAGTATTATGATGCAAGAGTCAGAAACACTTCTTTCAAACCAGGGGACTTTGTATACCGCGCCAACGATGCAGGCCACGCAGAAGACACGGGCAAACTCGGACCCAAATGGGAAGGACCTGACGAGGTCACAGAAGCATTAGGCGACGGTGCGTACAAAGTGCGCGACATGAAGGGCCACGAGCTACCACGCACCTGGAACATTTGCAATCTCAAGAGATGCTACCTTTAGGCTACGGCCCACACACTGACACCTCTGCACTTTAGTAAGCGCTCAATAAATATCTGTGTATTTACTTTTTCTTTTAGGAAATTGTCTTTACTTTTTTAACTTGCAAGAATTAATAAAACGTTGTGGTTTCAAGCTAACTCCACAACACATTTCAACATTATTGCTTACATCATACATTTATGTTTCAATTCTGTTTATTTATATTATTGCCTACATGGCGTGCATGCACATATTAAGACCACACGAGGGCAGACAGGATGAGTAAACCTACTAAAATACTCGTTGAGTAAGAGGGTTGCAAACCCATCAACATCGGATCACGTATCCCTGTTAAACACCTTACTATCAAGACGTTGGAGTAAGTTAACAGTACACCCCACGATGGATGCACTTTAACGCATACTGTGCACGTTTAACAAAACATGGATTCAAGACAATTGACTCCTATAGAGTGGTATTCGCAGTACGCTGCATACCACCACACGGATTCAAAACAATTGACTCCCAAGTTCGTACGCAAACTCACTAACTTCATGCATGACTATGACTTTAGTACGCATCCCATGGCGAATGCGCAACAACGCACACTGTGCAAGTTTAAACGAACTAAGAAACCAAGACCCTTGGTTCCTCAAAATGATAAATGTAGCACGCTACACACCTATTTGCACATTTGTTAAAGTTATGGACCGTTTATGTATTAAGTTATGGACTCAATACATAAGTTGTGGACTGAATACAAGATATTATATACATATCACAACTCTTGGAAAATCTAAGTACAAAACAATATACGTGCAAAAGTTCCATACTTTCATTTACCAAAAACCACGAGTTTTTACAACGATAACTACAAGTTATACATAAATATCTACAAGCTACGGCAGCGCTGAGGGCTGCATCCTTGGTCAGTAGAACTCCCAGCCTCTTGGAGTTTCTTCAAAAGCAACGCATCTTTTGGGGACACGGTCGCCACACTGACCGCAACCCCATCTGACCTAGGGATATGTGCAGCACCTACACCACGGAGGGTGGCTTTCCCTTTGACACCCTTCTTCTTGGCCGCCCTATCCGCATGACACTCCAAGACCTCCTTCAGAGGAACCTCTGTCTCAATAGCGAAGGGGTTAAGAATGTCACGCGGCTGCGCGAACACTGGAACCTGCAACTGAGACTCATCAGGCTTCAAGAAAAAATCAGGTTCAGCCTCTGCGTTCTCCACTATGAGCCTCCCAAGAGTTAATCCCTGCATAATCAACTTGATAGGATAATCTTGGTCGCGCTCCAGCCGCACAATGTGTGGAAGCTCGAAGAGCTTCATCCCCTCCATCGCCTTTACAAGCTCCTCAAAAGTATCAGCATTGTATCCAGGAACCTCAGTAAGGGGAACGGTCAGCAGTTGACCTTCAGCAAGCTCTTCCACAGCCTGCGCCTTGCCACGAGCAACGGCGCACTCCACCACCTTACCAAAGGCACCCACGACCTCTGGGGACTCCAACGTGCCCATGGCAGTCAGGCGCAAGCCATGGCTGATCAACCACCTGCACAAACAGCAAAGAATGCATTAGAAAAGAAAAAAAAATACAAAAATCAAAGGATAATATACAACAAGTACCTGTGCTCCGCAATCATGGACATAAGATGAGGATACAACTCCTCATCATACTCTATGCTCAACTTACGCAGCTTTTCCTCCCGCGCCTCCACAGAGCTCTCCACTTTCTTGCCAAAGGCAGCAAGCTGGCTGCAGAGCTCATTCTTCCTCTCCTCAAGGTACTTTACCCCCCAGGCGAGGTCAGCCATGTACTGCTGCGACTCTCCACGCTCGCGCTGCAGCTCAGCCATCACAGTCAACTTCTCCTCGGTGGCCTTCTTGGCGCGCTCATCGGCAGCCAACACCTCTGCCTGCGCCTCAACCAACTGCGCCTTGAGCAGGGCAATCTGCTCATCCTTCTGAGCAAGGTCACCTCGCTCCACAACAGCCAGCACCTTTAGCTGAGTGACCAACTCAGCTTAGCACCAACAGCTAGTTCCTCTACCAACTCATACGCAGACATCTGCGCCGCTGCCTTCAAAGGCTCCTCCACATGAGCAGTCTGCGGTGATGCGGCACGAGCCACAAACACCACATCATCATTCACAGCATGGTCACTCCAAAACAAAGAGGGTAAAGTTAGTGCGAAGATACAGCAAATAATGAAAATGAAAATTGTAAATACTTACACAAGAGGTGGGGACTTGGGCAGATTCTTCTCCGCATCAGAAGCGGACATATCATCCGGCATGGCAGACTCTTCATCAGCAATCAGATGGCGCCTCCTCTTGGAAGTGCCAGTACCATAACCACCAGAAGACGCTTCTTTGTGCTTCCCTCTCTGAACCTCCGCAACAAGTTCCAGGATCTCCACACTATTGGATGATTCAACATGCGCCTCCTCCTCCACGGGAGACTGCTCCCCAGTAGGAGGAACACTCTGCACCGGCACAACAAGCGCGGCTGTGGGTGGAGAGTTTTCATGCGCAACGGGCCCAAACACCATTAGGTGCCCCTCAGTAGCCTGTAAGATGGGCTCTTCACCTTCCCTCAGAGGACGCACCCCCACTGTCACGCGCTTGGGCTCCTTCAACTTTACAATAGCGAACAGGTCCATCTCTGCGACAGACAAAAGATAAATAACAAGAACAACTTAGTTATTCAAGCAAAACAAACAAACACTTACATTATTGAGGCAAAGGCAAGAAAGGATGAGCACCCACCCTGGCTGTTCTCATCAATGAAGGTTGGAACCTCGTCCGCACCATCAAAATAGTTGCAACTCAGTCCCGTATGCACCAAAAACTCCTCAGGATAGGAGTTAATGTGAATGCGGTTACTATCAATTATATCCGCATCAGCGGCGCTATACGAACCAGGGATAGGACGCTCATCCCTCGGCAGTGACCTTTGAGTATAGAACTCAAATCGCGATGGAAACACAACATCATCCACCCAGAAGAAATATTCTCTCCAATGCCTTAAGGAATCTACTTTATCGGTATAGCATTGAAGGCGCCCTGAGCGCTTTGCAAAAGAAACCCACCCATGCGACCACGTTGTGTGGTAGAACGCACGAAATAGGTCGACTGTCGGGTTGATGGCAAGTAACCGACAGTTTATTTCAAAATTGGATATCTTCGCCGCACCTATGCAGTGCAGCTGTGAGATATGGAGTTGGTAGTAATTGAGCACGTTGCTCAAAAATACGGATATTGGTACGCGATAATTCGCGTAATCAAAAAAGCGTGTATATAATCCTATCTTCCCATCGGGGAAATCAGCAATACACGCGTCCACATCTGGTGCTTCAGGATGGACGTCAAGAGAAATGAAGTAGTCAGAAGAAAACTGACGTACATCATTCTCATCCATCCTAGAGCGAAACTCGTGTAACAGAGCAACCATTTTTAAGATATAAACAAGGTGTACTATATTGCGCACGCGCAGTTACCTAGTAGAACAGTTGATCGAAGAAAAAAGCTTTGAAGGTTTAAAAATGGCGGAAATGATTTTAACTGTGTGATCCATAATGAAAGGAGGCAGTCACTTTTATAAGCATCCAAAACCCTAAAAAGCACGCCACGTGGATCCCACTAACAAAACGTGTGGCTAGGATGAGAGATGGTACAACACTTTTTCCTCTTCTCAAGGCACACGTGGACACACTCCCCGTTTTTCGAAGCATTTCCTATGATACTTTTGGACTTGATACATTGATACCACTTTTGGGGGGGAAGTATTTGATTTTCTCCCGCCACGCTTACCGCTATTCTCACTAGTCTAGTATCCGCGGCTACGAGCCGCGCACACTAGACTGGGGGGACATGATGACGTATAGTCTATAGTTGGGCCACGAGCCCAAATGATAGACATTCCTAAGCCCAAACCCACCAAGAGTGGGCTATCATGACAAATGACTTGGGCCATAATACCAATGGCTTAGACTCACGAAGTCCAAAGCCCAACCAAACTACCCGGTTATAAGATAAGGATTTTCAATTTACGGAATAGATATCCTTACCCCGGATAAGCACCACGTGTGCGAAGAGTAAGGAGCAAGAAACCTACACGGTCTCTGCGCCCCTATATATAGAATAATATATTCTCATTAAAGGTACGATTCACATGATCCCTAACTCTTCAACTAAACCCTAAACCAATTACTTAATCTCACGCAGGAGTCTAATCGTGGGAGACAATCCCACGATAAGTCTAACGGTGTTGTTTGCTTTCTTAGTGCGTAGGTTTCATAAGCACTAAAGTTCTAATTGGTACGAGAGCAGGAGTCCAAACAAGGTAAGCCCAACTTTTGTATCAACAAGAAACAAGTGTTGTGAAGAAGTGTAGAAGGTGTGAAAGGGTGTGAAGAAGTTGTGGTGTGATTGAAGTTGTGAGATTAGTTCTAGCTACGATTAGAACTCGACATTTAGCTTTGTGTCGTTAAATTGGTGTAAGCTAAGGAGTGTACGGTTTTCTCCGCCATAAGGGAGCATATTGACTTAGTGAAGAAAACTCTCGAGTTCAGTGCTCGGGGAGTGGAGTATGGCAAGGAAGGTGTCCTTGTAGCCGAACCACTATAAATCCTTTGTCTTTCGGATTGATCTTTCCATCTCTCACTATTTGCTTACATACTTATTTACATTTCGTATATAGTTATAATAGCTTGTGTTGTGCATGCATTGATTTCACATAAAGATCAAACTAAGTTCCATTCACAACACCAATTTCATATAAACAAACTAAAAGGACACACACACACACACACACACACACACACACACACACACACACACACACACACACACACATATATATATATATATATATATATATATATATATATATATATATATATATATATATATATATATATATATATATATATATATATATATATATAATAAATAACATTGTAGTTTTTACTCAACAATCTAATTAAGTGGTTTTCAAACAACTATAGTGAACAAACTCAAATCTACATTTTTGAATCAAAGCTTTTATAAACTTAATCTATACTTTAGAAGCAAACTTTTATAAATTGAAAAAGAGGGAAAACTATTCAACCCTCTTCTAGTTTTCCACAATTGGTATAACGAGCCACGTCAAGCAAGATTTTTAAAATATATTGTATTTTAAAACTTGCAACGATCTACGGAATCTGAAAAATATTTAGAAAGGGATTTAACGCAACAATTACCATTATTCGAAAACTACAGTTTTAGTGAATGGAAAAATAAATTTGAAAGTTATGTGAAATCAAAAGTTATGTGAAATCATTAGATCTTGATCTTTGGAATGTCATTTCAGTTGGTGATCTTCCAACAACTAAAACGGATTTTGAAAATCAATGCAATCATCTTCAAACAAAGATTAATAAAAATACTAAAGCTAAATTAATAATTTATAAAACCTTACCAAGAGTTGAATACGAAAGAGTATTCTTTTGTAAAACGGCAAGTGATATTTGGAAATGTCTTTTAAACTTTCACCAAGGGAAATGTAAAGCCAAAGATGATAAACTTAATGTTACACAAGAATTAGTCACTCTAGAAAATTTGATAGATAAACACTTAGTTGAAATAAATACATGTGCTACTAGTTCAAATGTGGTCATTGAAGGTATCAAAAATATTAGCTAAATTTGAAAATAGTTCCAAATCTTTAAAATACTTACTTAATATTCAAAAGTCATTTAATGATAAAGCTGGCTTAGGGTTTAATGCAAATGATCCTTCAACAAGTAAATTAAGGCAAATAAAATTCGTAAAATCTAGTAGAGAAATTTAGAATTAATATTATTTACATCTATTACTAATTATATAAGTCAAGAAAGTCATTGTTTGTTTGTTAAGACAAACTATTGATGAATTCTTATACTCCTTGGCGACATCCTCACCATGTGCATTCTAATGCAATGGATGTCCTCAACTAACCATCTCAGACCCATGAGTATCTGGGTACCAAGTTGTTTTTTATGATTAGGTAATTAAAGAATGAAGAGACGTTTTTTTATTGATCACTCATGTTCAAAACACACTTATGAAGACTAGTGAATCATAACACTATGATTCCTATTATTCACACGATTAGCAAATGACATTGTTGCGGCCATTTTAAGAATTGATGATAAGATCTTCACTATTGGAATGTTGTTTTTAAGAAGTATTCAAAGTAATTTCTACAAGTGACAATCAAGAAGGGTGTCTAAAATTTCATCACTTAATTAAGATGAATTGTTAGACTACCGCAAGATGAAGGAATCAAACGAAAACATTCTTGACAAACACGACTCATGAAAAAGGAAAAACCTCCATTGAAGATATTAAAGTCATCTCATCACTCTACGTTCAAGTTATCAAGTAATCAAATTCTTATGGTGGTATCTTGGGATGATTAATTATGAAGATATGAAAAATACTACTCAAGATGGTTTTGTGCATTAAGGATATTACAATAATTAATTCACATGAAAGACATGATTCGGATCAAGCCACTTTGGTCGTTGAAGGCATTGAATGTTCACTTCACTACAATATTATGCTTTGGCTAAACATTGAATATGTCAACCAACATTCACGCACTCACTCATAATGAAAAGCTGAACATGAGGTAAGTTTTCTTTTCAAAAACTTATTAATATCACACTATATCTAATTATGCCATAATTAATCTATAAATATGCTTAAGTTTGTAGGTTGCCTTGTTCATATATTAATAAGATTGCTTATAAATAAATACTTGAAATTAGTTTAGTTGACCCTCTAGATTTTGGATTAATTGCCCACCCTCTAGTTCATCATTGAATTTGGAAATTATCTATGACCACTAGTAGAATGTTTATCATTTAGGATAAATTATCAATCTAGTAGCAATAATAGATACGTTATAATATAACCTAGGATTAAGATAAGCTATTGTTAAATACAATGAAGAGATAAGTATATGTGTTAATTTTGCAACCATAGATGATTGGTTATATCCCTCTAAATTATGTTGCACTAAGCCCATAAGATTATGTCATTACTTATCCATGTTTTTAGTTAACATACAAAATGGTTATATGTGACAACGGGCTTAACCGATTCTCTTGACCATGAAATCTTTAAACAAGATTTATAAATCCATAACTAGTGACTCTTTCTATCAAAAATCAAATATCATGCATAAAACCTCACATTTTGAAAAATAGTCTTTCAAATAACTATCTTATTTCTCTTCAAAAAACATATTTGACTATGAGCAATCACAACTTTGTTTTAATCAAAATCAAGATTGGGAAAATTTCCTTGTCTCTTTTGTCAACATCTCTTGAAGTAAAACCCAATCTATTTTACTCAAATACACACTTGAATCTACTTTAAAGCATTGTTTAATAATGCTAAAAACTTTTTCTTATGCCATCTATGATAATCTCACATTTGTCATATACTTTTATGAACATGACATTCATAATAAAACCAAGTCATTTCAAGAGAATCATGGTTTGCCTATATGACTCTTTCTATCAAAAATCAAATATCATGCATAAAACCTCACATTTTGAAAAATAGTCTTTCAAATAACTATCTTATTTCTCTTCAAAAAACATATTTGACTATGAGCAATCACAACTTTGTTTTAATTAAAATCAAGATTGGGAAAATTTCCTGGTCTCTTTTGTCAACATCTCTTGAAGTAAAACCCAATCTATTTTACTCAAATACACACTTGAATCTACTTTAAAGCTTTGTTTAATAACGCTAAAAAATTTTTCTTATGCCATCTATGATAATCTCACATTTGTCATATACTTTTATGAACATGACATTCATAATAAAACCAAGTTATTTCAAGAGAATCATGGTTTGCCTATATGAATCTTGTTTGCAACAAGTTTTAATGTCCTTACAATCATATCTCTATTTTTGTTGCACATAGTCACTACTTAGAATCGATGAACTAGTTCATTAATCTTATTAGTTAATCATTAATTTAACATGATTTGTTGTCTCTTAACTTATATAATTTACTTATTTGATGAGTAGGTTGGATGCTTATTAAAGATTGCTTGTTTTCTTAATCTTTGCAAATAATTTGTTTTATATACATGACTAGCATATCCTATATTGCCTCAAAGAGTGAACTTGCTTAAAACCAAACACAAACACATAACCTTCCCTAAAAATTTCTGCCAAAAACCCACTTTTTTTAATCTGGAAAACACCAGATGGGCGGTCCCTTAAATTACAAGGTGGCCCCCTTAATTATTAAGGGGACCGGCCATCTGATGGTCGGGGTTTCTGTTTTCTTTATCACTTTTTGACCCACTTCACCCTATACTTCCCAAAATTCACAAACACATTTTGTCCTAAATTACCCCTCAAAATTTACCTTCCTAAACCACACTTTTCCTACACTATAAATACCTCCTTTCCATCATAAATGCTCACCCATCCAAACATGTCATCTCCCAACAACCAAAGACCCAAGTTTTCAAGAGTTGCAAAGATCTCCGTCAAACCCGTTCGGAGGAGAAAACTTGACTCTTGTCACAACTCAAGTGATGTTGTTCCTAATCAACCAACACCTAAATCTCATACTCACACAAATGACCCATCTCACAACCAATCATCCATTCTTGCTTCCATTAATGCTCCTTCATATGATGAGCATGCACAATCCCAAAACAAAAATCCTAACCTCATTGCCAATACTTCACATGTTGCTCGTTTAACAAAAACACCATCCACTCATGAAGCATCTCTTCTATCCATATCATGTTTCATGATTACCCAAGCTCAAACATGTCTCCACCACCAGGAGTGCCACCACCACATCCTACAACTTCACATGCCATTCCTATGTTGCATGTTCAAACCTTCACCCAAGATAACAATCATGCTCCACCACCATCACCTTCCTCTGAACACTTGAAGTTCGTTGAGGAGCTAAAAGAAGCACATGAGCTTAGTTCTCTTTTAGCCTTACATCTTGCTCAACGCAATTTGGATCCACCTCCATCTAGCTCACCCTCATCACCACACAACATAAATCAAATTGAGAAGCATGTCAACAATTGCCCTTATAGCATATTTCTCCAACAGCAAACCATTGCATTGAATGAGCACTTTACTTGGATTGAGTATCTTCTCACTAGATCTCAACAAACATCATCACTTGAACAACATCAAAACCCTCAACCAACAAACTCAACTCCAAACTCACCACCTCCAAGCTCTCCATCACCAAACTCACCAACATCCATGAAACCAAAAATATTCCTCCATTAAGCCATCAACATGATCCCCACTCAACCACTCTTGCCAAAGCATACTATATGCTTGTGTTTTTTATTTTTCAAATAAAACACTTCAAGCTTTTGGGATACGAGCAAGTTTGTTGACACACTCACTCTTGGCAAAATAGGATGTTCTACTAGATGTAAAATTCTAGTATTATGAATGATGTAACAATGATTATGTGTTTGGCATACTCATTTTAAATTAAGGAATGCTTTAATATTTGTTCTTAATATTCCTTTGCCGTGCTTATCATTAGTCGCTATTACGCTATATATATATATATATATATATATATATATATATATATATATATATATATATATATATATATATATATATATATAATCTGGATCGATTGAAAAGGTTTTTATTTTGAGAAGATTGAGAAGGTTTTCAAAAACGATAGATTTTTAACTTTGATTCATGTTTTTCAAGCATAAAACTCATTTTAATGCGATTAAAATTCAAAATGTGTAAATTTTTTTTGAATCAATGTTAAAAATCTCTCGATTTTGTGATATACGTAGAATACTGAATCATCTGTACAAATTTAATGAATCATCATCATAACTCGATTTTAACAATGATTTTTGAATCAAATTTGTGATTTATAGATTCGATTCACCATAAAATGATGTTTACTTGTGAATTAAATCAAAAACATGAATCAGTTTGTTCAAACGAAGAGTTCTCAATCTTCTCAAAATAAAAACCTTCTCAATGGAACTGGATCCTATATATATATATATATATATATATATATATATATATATATATATATATATATATATATATATATATATATATATATATATATATAGATATGCTTGTGCTTCTAATATTTTTCTTGCAAGAATTCCATAGCTCGAACCCTTGGTGCCCTCAAACGAGGGGGAGTTTTCAACTTATCTGCTTAAACCTTTTTGATTCTACAAAAAGGGGAAGAAGTGAATATAAACTCACTAAATACTTGTCTAAAAATTAATTTTTGGATTTAATGAGTCTAGGTTTTGTAATCATCAAAAAAGGAGAGATTGTTGATATAAATAATGTCTAAAAACGTCATTCGTATCTTTCGATATCTCTATGTTTTGATAATCACAATATGAAAACTCATCAAACCATAGATCATGACGTAAACAAGTATTTAGTAGTAAATGTTCACTTTTACCATCTAACACTTAAGGTATGTATAAACAAAGTGTCTAATGCATCATATGATCAAAGGAACATTCTCTTAATCTCTAGATTTTTTATAAAATGTCACAAACATTTTATATACTTTAGAAAATCATTTTTGGTATTAAATAAAAATGATTAATTAACCATAAATATATAAATTCAAATTTTCAACCAAAAATAGCAAAAATGTTTCAGAAAATCCTTCCTCACAAAAAGACAAAGCTGGGCAACGTTCAGAAGGGGCGGCCCCCTTAATTAACTAGGTGGCCCCCTTAATTATTAAGGGGACCGGCCACGCTCCTAACCCCCCATCTTTGCCTATAAATACTGGTTCATTCACACAGATTTTCATTGCTTTTTTGTACAAAAACTTTCTGCCCAAATCTCTCTAAATCAATTCTTTGATCATATAATTATAAGATTTTGTTTCCAAGTGATTCAAGCTTCAACACTCAAGTGCAAATAGAAGAATACTTCTATCAATCAAGCCTAGAAGTATTATAACTTAGTATCATCTTGCTATCTAAGTTGTTTGTTCATTTCATCTTATAAATCATTTATTCTTTGGCATATACAGTGTGTATATTGGTTAGTTAGATATAGATATAGGATCTAGATTTGTTGAAAGTGTGAAGTGGTAAAAGAAGTGAAGAAGTAGAAGTGTATAGGATTAGTGGTATATTGAAGTAGTGATTACTAGTGCATATATAGAAGCCATATCGTAGTAAAGAAGCCTTGTAGTAGTTAAGAAGTTGAAGCCTCAAAGTTGTGAAGACATAGAAGCCTAGAAGGTATGAAGACGTAGAAGCATTGAAGTAGTGAAGACATAGAAGCTTTTCAAGTAGAAGAAGCCTTGTAGTGGTACATAGATAAAAGCCTTCAAGTAGAGACATAGAAGTATTGAAGTTGTGAAGATATAGAAGCCTAGAAGTTGTGAAGAAGCAAAAGCGTTGAAGTAGTGAATAGATAGAAGTTGTGAAGGTGTGAAGAAACAAGTGTTGTGAAGAAGTGTAGAAGGCGTGAAAGGGTGTGAAGAATTTGTGGTGTGATTGAAGTTTTGAGATTAGTTCTAGCTACGGTTAGAACTCAACATTTAGCTTTGTGTCGTTAAATTGGTGTAAGCTAAGGTGTGTACGGTTTTCTCCGCCATAAGGGAGCATATTGACTTAGTGAAGAAAACTCTCGAGTTCGGTGCTCGGGGAGTGGAGTAGGGCAAGGAAGGTGTCCTTGTAGCCGAACCACTATAAATCCTTTGTCTCTCGGTTTGATCTTTCCATCTCTCACTCTTCGCTTACATACTTATTTACATTTCGTATATAGTTATAATAGCTTGTGTTGTGCATGCATTGATTTCATATAAAGATCAAATTAAGTTCCATTCACAACACCAATTTCATATAAACAAAGTAAAAGGATATATATATATATATATATATATATATATGTGTGTGTGTGTGTGTGTAATAAATAACATTGTAGTTTTTACTCGACAATCTAATTAAGTGGTTTTCAAACAACTATAGTGAACAAACTCAAATCTACATTTTTGAATCAAAGCTTTTATAAACTTAATCTATACTTTAGAAGCAAACTTTTATAAATTAAAAAAGAGGGAAAACTATTCAACCCCCCTTCTAGTTTTTCACACATTTATGTGATTCGTGATCCGTATCATAGTGGTAGGTATGTGTGATAACATAGCTTCATGGTGGTTACCATTAGGACTAGAGGCCGACCGAATCCCTAGGTTATTCATTGCATGATTAAGGCAAGTAAGTTGGCGTGAGAACTCCCATGCATAGATGACCATCGCGGGGGTTTAGGTAGGTGCACTTTATGTGATTGCCAAGATATATAGATTATATTTGATAGTTGAACCACTTTATGCATGCTTGAAGCCAATTAACACTGTAACCATCAGATTAAGGGTGGATATGCATATGGCTAGGTAATCGTGACCATCTGGGTTAGTCTACCATTGATACGGAGTGTACTCACAAGGCCGAATCCATGCTCTTCGAGTCTCGGTTTACATTCCCTGACTATGGAAGTAGCGCAATAATCATTGTACTACTAGATGAATCACTATGACTTGATATGATGAACATGGCTAGCACATTCTCCTATCATAAGACCTCGAGCTTACCTTTTTATTTACTATGTACTTACATTTATTAGTTTAATAATTAGTAAATTAGTAAAATAATGTCTAAAAACATTATTCGTTTTCTCTACGTTTTGATAATAACAAAGCATGAAAACATTCAAAGTTTAAGTAAACAAAGTTTTTAGTCATAAAACTCAATCTCGACACCATAATCATTAAAGGTATGAATAATGAGCTTTAAATATTGTAAATGATCAAAGAATTATTTTTACACAAATGTGACACAAACATTTTACTCAAAGTTTATTTTACAAATTATTTTCTAATTTTAACAAGATGTTTTAATCAAATTAAATAATTTGAATATCAAAAATCTGGTTTTTCCTCCCACAAATAATCATTTCACCAATTTTAACTTCCACACAAAAGGACAAAAAAATGGAACGTGGGACGGCACCTTTAGTACCAGATGGTATCATTAAATATTTAAGGGTACCATCCACCCATTGAATGGCCAAATTTTCCTAGCCTATAAATAGCAGCTCGAATCTCACATTTTTACCAACCTTTTGCCACTGAATTTTTCTGTTATCATTTCACACATTCTAGCTTCATTTCTTTTATCATAAACTTAGTTTAATCTCATTCATTAGTGATTCAATTCTACTTCTTTTACAAGTGCAAGTGAAGAACACTCACATTGATCAAGTTATCTAGAGTCTTAGTGTTGTTAGATCATAGATAACACTGGTTACTTTCTTGTATTTTAGCATACATCAAGATCATCATATTCATTCTTGTGTACTTGTGTTGTTGGGTAGATTGAGTTGATTGTGAGGATCTTGTGAATTGTGTAGCTTGTGAATTGCTTGAGTAGATTATGACAAGATTGGATGGATCTTGTGTGTTGTGTAGTTGTTGTGGTGATTGTGTCAAGATCAGGAGGATCTTGTGAGTTGAGTGGTAGATTGGTTTTAGCTAAGATTATAACTCGAAGTCTAGCTTAGTGTCAGAAATTGGATAAGCAACGTGTATGGTTTTCTCCACTTGATGGAGTTGTTGACATATTGAAGTGAACTCTCGAGTTTTACTCGAGGAGTAGAGTATGGCGGAGAGGAACTTTATTACCGAACCGTTATAAATCACGGTGTTACCTTTCTAACTCTTTACTCTTACTTTAATTTCATTATTTCATAGTTATTAGTTGATATAGTTTATTGTGTTGAGTATTTATATTGTTTTTGATTGATTTCACGTAACATAGAAACAAAAGTTTCCAAAAATGTAATCTTTTAAATGAAAAATCAATAAAACATTCAACCCTCCCCCTTCTAGTTTTCCACATTTTTGTTACTTAATCACTTACTTTTATGATTCTCAGTAATTCTAGAGAAAAAAATGGAAAAATCACAAAAATGGCTTTATTTGGAGCTAAAACGAAGAAAACGAAGAATAAACTTGTTTAGATATTGAATACGGCGTACGCATGCTACTAGAGACACCCCGTATCTCATACTTAGAAGATTTCAATCCTTTCATGTACTTTGAACAATACGACATATCTAATTCTTGAAATACACCACATATTAAGTCATTTTGAAGATTGCGGATTATAAAAAAATGACTGTAACACCCCGAGTTTCAATGTAGGAGTGGAATTCAAGTAGGCGTTACTTCATAGCACAATAGTCATAAATTATAGATAACGACTCTAAATGAGACATTTTAAAAAGGATTAGCATTTGATTACATAAAATATCAGAGTTTACAAAAGAGGTCCCAGATAGTTACATAAGTACATAACACATCGACATAAAGTTTTTAAGTTTTTCAAATGATGATAAAAAAATGTAGCCTTCTAAATATCCATGCTACTCCATACCCGCCAAGTACCTTAAGGACCTGATATAAAACATGCTAAAAAGTCAACACAAATGTTGAGTAAAATTATAGGTTTATAATTAAATAGTGGAACACAAGATTTCAGTGTTGTAGCGATAATTTGAAACAAATACAAATATTAGTAAAACAATATTTATTACACTAAGCTCATGACACTCAAAGCGTTAACTAGAAATATCAAAACAATGATAATGATAATTGTAACAGCTACCCTCGTGTAGGTAATTTGCCGTATACCTGGTAACTAAAATATAGTGCGTTTGTTTGTCTAACCGATCAACACAAATGGGATTCGTCAATTCCAAAAAGCCTATTCATAATATTCGTGCTCACACATAAGTGATTAATGGGTCATGATAAAGGGACTTGCCTTTGGCAATAGTGGTACTTCGTGTCAATAAAACATTCGGATAAGCATACAGTTTATAAAGTACTTGTGTTCATGTAAAATAGCATGTATCTCTTCCAAGGGTTTATAAACAATTTATAAAGTGAAAAATGGGGCTATAAACTCACTATAAGCAAAGGTTAATAATGATGTACAAAGTAAAGTATTGGACAAGCCGAGAAAGTCCTACAAGCAACCTAAACATATACGTTGTGTCTTAGGTTCTTAAAATAGTCATAAAATATGCAAATAAGTTTTATAAGTTATTATATTAATATACTTTGGTACATAGTGTTTCTAAAGTCAAATGAGTGTTAAAAATTAGTTCTGACCAAGTTAAAAATAGTTAGAAGTCCAAATTTTATAAGTAATTTGGTATTCGAGTGTTATGTCTTTATTGATAGTCTATGTGTTCAAATTTGTCATTTCCAGGTCAATTAGTCCACGGAAGAGTAAACGGGTCTATTTTTTCGATAGAGGGTCCTACAACTTTGGTTTTCATGTAAAAGTGGTCAAGTATTACTAACCATTAAGTTTGAGCTTCTAATTATTTTAGTTACCCCAATTTAATATATATATTATTTCTAAACCGTAAAGTGTTATGATTTGGCTTTTATGTCTTTGGAAAGATTTTGAGTGAACTATACAGATTAGTGGGTCCCATTGTGTCAAAATTTACATAACCTAAGTGAAATTACCAATTAAACCCTAGGTGTACAAGCTGAGTTTTGGACAGCCCACAACAGTCCCGGTAAATTTGCGATAAGTTGAGTTCTAAAACTCCATTTTAACCTATTCAAGCGGCCACGTTTAAGTTAAAGTCTTATCTACAACTTTTATATTTTGACCAATAGTTGGTTGTCAAAATTTGTATGAGTTTTTAGCCAATACATGTGTGTTGTTTTCGACAACTTTTACCATTTATTTTCTATTTTAATCATCATGTGTCGTCACGAAATGAGTCACCTCAAAAATGACTGCAAGACATAGATCTATAAGCCTGTATTTTTACTTAAGGTCCAAAGTCCACTAATTTTTCTAAATAATCACATTGTTAACCCTGGTTAGAAATTACTTTTGCATGTCAAGTCCTTTTTAAGTTTTCTAGTGATTTAGTCCAAGTACCAAGCATGATTAAGCATAATAAGCATGTAAAACATATACACATGAAGAAAGCAAGTAATAACAAAATGAAATGAAAAGATGAAGTTTGGTTTCCTTACAATTATGATGAACAAGAAAAGATTACAAGAATAAGGACCACTAAACCTAAAATTACCACAAATCTTGCACCCTTTCTTCTACAATTTTACCCAACTTTTATAAACCTATTTACCCAAGTAAATACCTTATAACTTCAGCCCTTAAACACCTTAAAAACCTTTCAATAAAACCCTAGATTAGATCAACTTGTGAAGAAAATTGAACCAAGAACAACCAATAACCCTTGAACCTTTATCCTTGCACCAAATCTTTATCAAAATCAAAGCTACAAATGTGTGATAGGGGTGTGAGAGTGTAAAACACCAAGATGAGGGGGAAGAGCAAAATTAGAGAGTTTAACTAGTTTTGCATGTGTGAAAATGAGTAGATGGTTTTTGTTATATGGTTTTGAGTTTGTAGAATCCATGTGGTAACTAGCAAGTATTTTACCAAGACACTTGGTGTTTGGTGTATCCTAACTGGCCACATGAACGGGGGGGGGGGGGGGGGGGGGGGGGGGGTGAGTGGGTTTCAATGGTAGATTTTAGGTATAAGTGTGTTATAGAGTGTAGTTTTGATCCCAGTAATTTAAATCGTAAAGTTTTTAAGACGCGTGACGTAACACCGGCAGTAATAAAATTCAAAACTTTTAAAAATGTTAAAACTCGTTATTATAAGTTATTTGAGTTGTTTAGATAAGTGTTGAGGTTGACAGAGTATTTAAACGTTGTTAAAACATTAAAACGTAGATTAAATACGCGTACAACATAAAAGGTGCAAGGTTTATGTAAAAATGGAAAAAGTAAAATGTGAATTTTAAACTATGATTTTAAGGAACCAAAAATGCATATAATGTGTAGACAGAGCATTGTCTAGTGTTGGTTTGAGTTAAATGCATGTTTATCTACGTACGTGATTAAACTAATCTGGTTTCTCTTAAAAGTAAGATTACTTAAAATTAAAAGATTAAGTGATGTAAATAATCAAATAATGACATCATAAATTGAGAATTGTTACAACGATGTATCCAAATCTTGTGATATATATATCCTAAAGTAGCCCTAGCCAAAGAACACCCAAGAGAGATTTACGTGGAATACAGCATATTCATTTCCATGAATATGCTGTATCGAAGGCTAGTTTGGTTGACCATTACATTTTATTGTGTGGAGCCCACGTTTGATATATTGAATACGGTGTATACACCTCCAATACGTTGTATCGAGGCAATTTTCAAAAAATATAAATAGAAGCCCTAACCATGACTTAGGACATCATTTTCTCCACCCTTGGCGATTCTCAATCGAATTCCATAGGGAAGAATGACCAGAAAACACCATTCCACCCCAAGAAAACATATCGTATCATTGTTTCCTTGTTTAATCATTTGGTTAGCGTATCTTGTTTCATTATTTAATCATTTAGTTAGCTATTTTTGCCAATTATTTCTTTATCGGCATTCTCTAATAGATTTTGGCACACAAATGTCATCATATATGATTTCACTTGCCATAGGATATGCAAAAATTTCATCAACACGTGTTTCATTTCGATTCCATGTTGTACCATTTTCTACAAAGTTTATTGAGATCTCATAGTCATTAGGTACATGGTCATCTTCAAGAGATTTATCTACATTTTTGTGTTACATTTAATCTCTTTTGGGATTTTAACGATATCAACTTCTTGGACTTTGCCAATTATTTTCTACTCTTCCCTTTTTCATGGATTTGTATCCTTAGAACCCATTGGTCTTCCATGCTTTCTACGTGTATTTGACTCATTTAGTATTTCAGGAATATCAATTCGAGAAGGTGCATTTAAAGCTGGAACATACGATTTAGTAACTCTTTTTGTATTTGTAAATGCATCAGGTAATTCATTTGCTATTCTTTGCAAGTGAATTCTTTTGGACCTCCAATTCATGTTGACCAGTGCCAGGGAACATTGTTTGTCCAACTTTTTTTTTCCTCCTAAGATTGGGAACATTGTTTCATCAAAATGGCAATCAGCGAAACGTGCTGTATAGACATCTCCACTTAATGGTTCCAAGTATTTGATGATTGATGGAGAATTAAAGCTAACATAAATTCCCAATCTTCTTTGAGGTCCCATCTTAGTACGTTGTGGTGGTGAAATTGGGACATAGACACGACAACCAAATATTTTTAGATGACACAAACTTGGTTCTCTTCCAGAGACTAGTTGGATTGGAGAATACTTATGAGATGCACTTGGTCTTAATCTAATAAGAGTAGGAGCATGTAAGATGGCATGCCCCCATGCAAGAGATGACAATTTTAATTTCTTAAGTAATGGTCTAGCAATTAGTTGTAACATTTTAGGGTTTTATATCAAATAGGTTACCCCACTTTGCGTTTTTGTGCACTTAAGTTACCCAACTTTTTTTTTGTTCAAATGGGTTACTGGACTATCCTTACCGGGCAAAATAGTGACCCAACTATTTTGCACTTGTTATAACCGGTTGGCATGCCACGCTGGCAGCTGACTTTTATTTTTTAATTACACAAATAAGTTACTAAACTTTGCGAATTTGTTCACCTAAGTTATTGAACTTTGCGAATTTATTCACCTAAGTTCCTAAAGTTTTATACAAATAAGTTACTGAACTTTGTTAATTTAGGCTACCCTTATAAGTCACATAAAAAACACCCTCACTCACCAAACACCTCAAAGTCACATCATAAATATATGTTTTTAAATACGTTTTGTATACAAAACTGTATACAAAAAGTATATAATAATGTATTTAAAAACATATATAAAAACGTATACAAGAATGTCTATAATAACATATACAAAACGTACCAAAAAACTTATATAAAAATGTATAAGAAAGATATATAATAACGTGTATAAAAACGTTTGTTAAGAACGTTTTTGTAATAACGTATATAAAAATGTATATAAAAACGTGTAAATTCTAACAAAATCCACTTAATTCGCTAAATATGGTGTTCAATTTATTAGCTCACAATCTTCAAAAACATAAACTGCATCAACATTGTTCGCAAAAAAACCAACACTTAGCCGCAACGCGGCGGACCAGGGCAAGATATTTAACGAAATCCACTTAATTCGATTACTCATTCGATTACTAAACTAAGCAACTTTGTTAATTTAAGCTACCCTTATCAGTAACATAAAAAACACCCTCACTCACCGAACATCTCAACGCACATCATAAATTAAAAATCACATAGATAATTAAAAATGTAAACGTATTCATTCATTATATATACGTTTTTATATATTTTTATACATGTTTTTATATACGTTACTACAAAAATGTTTTTATATACTTTATAAACGTGTATAAAAATGTTTGATAAGAACGTTTTTGTACCAACGCCTAGCCGCAACGCGGCGGACCAGCGCACAACTCGTTTTGTTAACACAACGTTTGTAGATTTTTCTTGAAAATAAATATATATTAGTAACCTAAAAAAAAATTAAAAATAATAATAAAAAAACTTCAGTAACTTAGACGAATAAAATCGCAAAGTTGAGTAACTTATTTGAACATAAAGCTGACGTGGACAAAGTAATAACTCCATCTCCCGGTTACCAGTCATCGGGGTAATCTCGATGAACACATTTATGATTTTGAGTAACCTAAATGTCAAACCCGTATAGTCCACTAACCCATTTGAACAAAAAAAAAAGTTGGGTAACTTAGGTGCACAAAAACGCAAAGTTGGGTAACCTATTTGATATAAAACCCTAACATTTTATTAAAGATTCAGCTAGACTGTTTTAAGTACGCACATGTTCTGCATGATGCTCAACTATAATCCAGTTGACATACAAAAATCATTAAATGATTGAGATGTAAATTCTCCAACATTGTCAAGCATGATCTTCTTGATTTGACTCTAGGAAATGCGCTCTTAATTAATTATTTAGGCTAATAGCCTTGCAAAAGCAATATTCCTTGATGCTAATAAATAAACATGGGACCATCGGGATGATGCATCAATTAATACCATAAAGTATCGAAATGGTCAACATGGAGGAGTAATTGGCGCACAAATGTCTCCTTGAATTCTTTCCTAAAACATAAGAGATTCATTTTCAAGCTTATTGATTGAGGGCCTAATTATCATTTTTCCAAGAGAGCACGCTCCATATGATAAATCTTTTGATGATAGGATCTTGAAGTCCTTTAGTGGATGCCTGTTTGAGCTCTCAATTATTCTCCTCATCATTATATCACCCGGATGACCTAATCAATCATGCCAAAGGGTAAATATTCTGGGATCTACATCCTTCTGGGTAGAAACCATGTTTATTTCTGTTTGATTTATGCATGTAGAATACAATCCAGAAGACAGACCATTCCTTCTTTCCATTATCGACTTTTTTCCATTTTTAATGGATGTAATTTGGAGATACTCAATATTACAGTCATGGTTTCAAGATGACAACCACTGTGTCTAATATCTTTAAAACTTAGTAGATTTCTCTTGGATCTACTATAATATAATGCATCATTTATTATTAACTTTGTACCTTTAGGTAACAAAATGCAGGCTTTGCCATAGCCTTCAATCAAATTGCTAGTACCACAAATTGTGTTGACATTCGCATTTGCTATATGAAATTCATAAAAGTATTTTTTGTTTTTCAAAATAGTACTTGTAACTTCAAGTAAATAATGTATGAGCTACTACAACACCATATGACACTACAAGAAAAAGTGACTTTCGTGACCAGCAATTTTCGTCACAAACAGTACCAATTTGGTCACTAAACGTGATTAGTGACTAAATTTAGGTGGTCACTTGTGGTCACTATAGGTCCGTCACTAATTACACTTAGAGACCAAATGCAGTTTCGTCACTAAATAGTGACCAGAAAGTCGTCACTGATTAGATGGGGTAGATACAACTTCAAACCGATCAGTGACCAAATATCTGGTCACTAATCTGCCAGAGACGAAATGGTGGTCACTATTTTGGTTGATTAGTGACCAAAAAGTGGTCACTATGCACATGTTGCCGACAACAAAAAAATGCTCAGTTTCGCGGCCTTTTACTTTTAGCTGAACAAAAAACTAAAATCTTAGCTTCTTAGCATAACACAAATTAAACCAAACAAAAAAGAGTATAAAGTCTAAAACCATGATTTTCAACATATCCATAACATACCAACAACTGCATCCATTTGTCTACAATGTTATTAAAGAAATACAACATTGAATAAAGTCTAAAAACATGATTTTCAAGACAACCTTCTTATAACACACAATCTTTGAATTTGTTGTTACTGCCCGTAATGCACGATAGAAAAAAATGACGTCCGTACAAATTCTTTCCTGCAAATCCTATCCTGCAAATCCTTTCCTGCAAATCTTCAATTCAGACTTCTCCCTGAATAGAGACATTTAATAAAAATGAATAAGCACCTTCAAACCAATGAGTTTTTCACTTTCTAAGAAAAGTTCATAAGCATCAGCAACTGTATACATAGTAAGTTACAGTAAACTTAATAAGAAATACTACAAGAAAACCATCAGCAACTTTACAAGAAAGATATTTTAAATGAAAGTCATTGGCACGTAGTTGTTCATCTTAATGGCCAGGGCAAGTATGACAAGACAGGAAACTGGAAAATTAAATTTCAATAACAGATAATAAAAGCCTGCACTTTCTATTTACTTGGTAGTTCATCTAAACACCACTAAATCCATTTTTTGATTCATCCTCAAACTCATCACAACTCGAGAACTTGATAAATCATTAAGTTAATTGAAATAAAAAAAAAATAGTTCTTGTAATCATATTTGACACACTAAATACACCCATAAAAATATAAGAACCGGGCCAAGTAAGTGATTTCATGTCAACCAAACTTGCCCCTCCAAAATAACCCCTTTTGACCCGTTATTTCTTACTTGTGGATTAGAGGAAAAGAAGGTTGTAATGTGGTTAAGAGCGTCAAACATGACCGGAGATCCAGCTCCTTGCGTTGAACTTGATCCAACCTCCTCGTGATCAAACTATGCCACCATTCTTACACCACTCTCATCTTCAAGACTTTTTTCTGACACCGTAGCATCAATTAACGCCTGAAATATATAAGAATTACTAGGGAATTTCAAACTTAGTATAATTATCATGGAAACACGCAATGGACGAAATAGTAATGTTTACCTTCAAAGAGCAGAAAGACATACAAAGATTGTCTAGCCTTCCAGAGAATATAAACTCCTTCATAGCACCAGCAAGACCGTATAAAACTGAAATATTCAGATGATCAAGATTAAAAATTCGGAATCAGACTATTGTGACTTAAGTCACAATTGTTAGATATCATTATCATATTACACATCCTACCAACCCTTAAACAGATATTAGCTAATATATTGCAGTTTGGGCAGCCTAGCAATTCATAGATGTTATACTACTCCGTATTCCACAAAATAAGAAAAAAAAAATACAACGCTAATAATCAAATAAAGTGCACTGCCTGCAAAAGAACACTAGGAGTAGCAATGAAGAAATCATATGTCTGGTGTTATTGAGCTCAGCCTCACAAAGGCTTTAAAGAAATGTTGTTGAAAAAAGATTACCTTAACACATGTAGCCAAGACGGGTGCAAGATGAGTTTGTGCATTCACCTTAAATCCATCATTAACGCCCCAATTGAATCAAATCCAACACAAATGATAAGCATGAATACCTATTTTTAATTCTACATCCCGTCAGGGAGATGCCATGATATCAAATTTAACTCTTTCCAGGTCATATATCTTTAGTACACACAAGTAAATTTTCAAAAACAATATAGCTTAGAAAGTAATGGGTTGAAAGTCGCCACTCGCCAGTAACCTCCTAAATCACTTTATTCAAAAGTTGATTATCATTCAGATAACTTTTTTTGTCAATTGTGCTCAGTACACTAATTATTTACTTAAGAAATCAAAACTTGTAAGACAAGAGTACCCGTTTTGATGAGCACCCAACATGCCCGGCCTGCCCCTTTTACCACCTCTAAGGCTCTAACAATTTCTGTGAAGACTACCTATCAAGGTGAATTGCCAGTGTTGGGATTCGCATAATAGGATCCTCAAGTCTAACAAGACGGTGAGAGTAAGATGCTGAGTTGCCTTTTCCTTCTTTAATAATCATTCTTCCAGCAATGGTCAAATCACGGTCAAACCATGTATGCCACAAACCACCACCATATGTCTGAACACCAACCTCCAGATAACCAGCTTTTGATACCTAATTAAGATATATATTACATCATACCTCAATTTATACCAGTGAAACCAATCGAAAATAGATAAATAATGGAAATGAAAGATGGATTACCTTTGAAACAGGCTTCAATTTGAGACATGGACTATCAGTATGAGCGCCAACTATGTGGAATCCATTTCCAGCTACATATCTAAAAGATAAGATAAAAATCGATAAACTCCAAAAGTTTATGATGATAGGTTGAAATAAAACATGGCCAAATAAAAAGCGTATCAATGTGCGTCTTTTACTTATAAAGATCTAGTAAACGAATAATCACTTTGACGGTGTTGACTGATAATTAAGTATAATATTCTCAGTTATATGCAAATGTATATGTAAACGAATAGTCTAGACTAATAAAGTGATTAAAATGGAGGTAGGAGAGGAAAAAGAAGCGGTGTATGGTGTACTTGATGCGTGGGTAGCAGAGGAAAAAAAATTCCCTATTGGACGGCTCAAAACTGCTCTAATCACCCTTGAGAGAAAGGAAAAATGGCACAAAGTTGTGCAGGTTATTAAATGGATGTTAAGTAAAGGGCATGGTATAACAGTTGGAACATACGGACAGCTAATACGAGCATTAGATAAGGATAACAGAGTAGAAGAAGCAAAGAAATTATGGGTTCGGAAACTTAGTAGAGATGTCGACACGGTGCCTTAGAAAGTATGTGAAATTATAATATTTGTTTATCATCGAAATGAAATGTGGGAATAAAGTGATAACATTATTAAGACTAAACATGAAGGTTATAATCAAACTAAGCGTAAGTTAAATCATAAACGCTAAAAGCGGTTATTGTTATACGTATGTAGAGTATTATACTTTTAGCTGGTTACTTAATTATTAGTAGCTTAATTATTAATCTACATACTCTATATACGTCTTTTGCAAATGTATATGTAAACAAATAGTCCAGACTAATAAAGTTATATGCTATGATATATTCTTAATCTATGAAGTCTAGAATGATTACTGTTATTGATCAAATCAAAGCATATCAAACAAGCTTCAATTATAGCTATTAAACGAATAGTCTAGACTAACATAAACTAATCCAAACTCTCATTCAGTAACAAAAAAGCTAATAAAACCACAAAATAAGCAAATAAATTCAAAAAATAACCTAATCGATAACAAAAATTTAAAATAATAACTGATTTAAAAAAATGAGACAAAAATATACCAGATTCGACATTATCAATGGGTTCCGACAACAAACGCTCTTTAGATTGTGTTATTTCACCACGTAGGTCCATTTTAACGAACGGCCTTCAGAATCGAATGATTTTGCGGTGGTTTCGTGGTGGATTGACGGTGGTTAGGGTTAGGGTTACGAATTGGGGGAAAGGATGTATTAGAGAGAGAAAGAGAAACGGTGGATGGCGGTGTGTGTGTGTGTGTGAAAATGGCGTGTGTGTGTGAAGAAAAGAGATATTTATTAGATTGTGTGAATTGATAAAAATGCCCCTCAGGCTATTTTTATTTTTAAATCATATTTAATCTACACCGTTGAATGGAAGGAGGATGGATGGATGAGATCGTTTGGTTTGTACTTTAGCTAAATGTAGTTTCATATAGAACTTTTCTCATTATAATATCAACATCTACCATTATTCAACTAACTTTAAACATCCAGGCTCTCCTATCTTCATGGGCCATGTGAGCAAGAAACATTTTACACATATCACCATCACTCAGATCTAATCTAAATAACTCTAGCACAACCAATTACCCCCCCCCCCCCCCCCCAGAAAAATATAACCCCAAGGAGGTAGCCTAATGTTGGGGACTTGGGATTCTCTAGTTGTGAGTGAAGACCTAACTTTACTCCCCACGAGCTGTAACTTTTAGGCCAGTCTTCACACAGTTGGTTCCACAGAGGAGGACATTGCAAAAATAGTCATGTTTCCCTAAGAGGAGAATGAGTCATTTTAGACATTTTAAGTATGGCGCGCCTAGGCGGTCATCTTATCAATTATCAAATAAACTACTCACACTTCAAAATGAAATTTAAAAAAAAATGTAGCACGAATATAACTTCAATATCTAAAATGCTCCTAAACAGTACCCTAAAACCATCATACCTATCCTTTGCACATTAAGTGACAACTCGGAATTCTTTTTAATGACATTGAACAGGAAGCTATCAACCAACTATATTGCTACTTAGGTAAAAGCTAGAAACGTACTTTCGAGGCAAAAGCTAGAAACGTACTACTGTTCAAAACAATGCTCTAAATATGCACATTAATTATGTTAGACATTTCATCAAACACCTTTGGTGCAGCAAATTTAACGTTGAGAATTGTTTCAAAACCTAAGGCTATTCATACATTTCATCAAACACCTTTGGTGCAACAATTACAACTATGCTACTTACACTTATAAATCAACTATCTCCTCCTAACTACGCTACTTACATTCACAGATCAGATTGAATCACGACGCGCAAAACTTATACTCCTATTAGCTCCCAAATCCCAAAACTGAATCAAATCAAAACCGAATAAGTGAGCGAATCAACCTGATAAGTGATGAAAAGTGCTTTTGTGATGAAACACATAACTAATTCATAACACATAAGTAATTTAAAACACATGACTAATTCAAATCACAGATAACACATAACTAATTCATGAGAATTTGTTATTCACAAATTAATAGGTCAAAATGTATCTAAATTAATTTTTAGACAACTGATTTTAGTCGGTTATTATTATTATTATGTTAAATCAGTGGCTAATAATCTCATCTATATTATGAATCAAATATATTCGACATGTAGTTCGGTCAATAATTAGTGACCATCTGGCTCGTCACTAATGATTTACGAATGACCAAAAATCAGTGACGAAGGATTATGTGGTCACTAAATGGCCTAAATAGTGACCAAAATAAAAGTGGTTCCTAAATTCTCGTCACTAAACACACTTTTTCTTGTAGTGTGAACTCAAGAATGTGAATTATGGATTAAAACACAAGTGTTGCACGTTACGTGACCTATAAGGGTCTAAAACATTAAAAATTTGTACACAACCTTAAAGATGAATACATATTACTATCCTAAGTGTATTTTTAATTAAAATTGATAAATCTGACCTTATCCCCCCCTATGGCTATGCACCCTTAAGTATGGGATGGGAATCCCTTAATTGTTGCCAATTTCCATTTAAAAGATAACTAATTCCCTTAATTCTCTTTTAACCTAAATTAAAATACATACCCTCTCTTCCTCTCTTCATTTTACGCCACCTACAACACCACCATCATCAAAATATTGCTCCTTGATCCTTGATGATTATTCATACGCATTCGTGGGAAGATTTGGTGCACGTAAGGATCCTTTTGAAAGATTTTAAAGGCATTTTCCTTGGTGTTTCTTCTTCAATTCGTGGCATGTCATCCTTGTGAAGGGCTTGGTATTTCTTATTTTGATCTTTGTTTATTCCCTTGTGTTTCTTTCGTTACGACAATCACAATACGTGAAAATCAAAAGATGCGAATTGATATATGATTACACATATAAATCGGCCATAAATTAAATTGATGAGAAAATGGATTAACCTTGATGATATGATGACTAAAATATGTTTGTGGTAACATTTGTAACACCTAGATGTGATTTGTTGGAATCAAAACCAGATTTTCCTCTTGTTTTAAAATATGGCCACCACCTATAAGGAACCTTGGATGAATTTTTGTGTTAATTTGATGAGGTTTATATGTTATGGATGCTTGGTTTCATGTGTGGATTGATTTGGTATAACATGTAACTAATTTGGTTAATTAAATTGATATAAAATTGAATATGGATGTATGTATGTCGACTTGTATGTGATGATATGAATTCTGATTTCTTTTTGATGATGATAATATGATGATGATAATGATTGGTATGATGATTAGGGTTTGTTTTGAGTTGTTTGATTTGGGACAGAATTGATGGTCGAACTTGTCACTATTACGGGCCGAGTTTGGTAAAGGTTAAATTCATGATTTTTGTTTGTAAAATCAGCTTTATGTCTTAGTAAAGTTTTCCAATTGGTTTGGAGTGATTTCAAGTTGATTTGGTCGTATTTTTTATTTTTGTGAGATTAAGTGCTGAAGCTGAATTTGGGAGTCTGAAAATCAGTCCACTTTATTGATTTTTCATTTTCAAACTATAAAGAGTTGGGCCATGAAACTCACCATTATTTAACTTCTATATGTTGGGTAATAACATGAATTTTTGTGAATTTTTCCTGAATGGTATGGTAGGTCCGGGAGGTGGATACTTTTTGGGTACTGCTGCTGGTTTGTTTTCTGAGTAGTCTGAGATTGGGTATTTTTCGTGTGGAGTTAAACTAACTGATAAATTCTAGAAAAATTAGTGTGGGTTATAAAGACATTTAAGTACATGTGTGAATTTTTGTGAATTTTATTTTGGAGTTCTAACATGGAACAAAAAAATCATATATTTGTTACCTAGTTGTGTTCAAAAGCTGAAATTCTGAAACATAAGAGATAATTGATAATTAGTAAGGTTTATACTATAAATATGATAACTAGAAGGACTAATAATGTAAGTATGATGAAAGTATGCATTTCTTGGCTGGAATAAGGTGTAGGGGCTGTTTATGTCATTTGTGCAAGTTGTGTGACTTATGTGTTAATTATGTTAGTTACTGGTTTAAATATGGAAAATGGGATAATTAAAGGATTATTATGTAACTTTTGAAACAAAAGAGTGTGAAGTGTAAAATTAACATATGTGGAATTCTTGACTTATGTTTATGTGTTATAATGTGAATATTATCATTGGTGACCCTCAACTTGCTTTGTTGACACTTTTAACCTTAAAACATATTATATGACCTAATGAAACCCTAATTTCAGAAAACGTCTATAAAATGAAATCCTTGATACATGAGGCAATGGAACTTGGTAAAATGATAAAAATAACTTATAAGAATATGTAACATTTGGAAACTTGCTAATTTTTGAAATATGCTAATTGTGGAAACCTGCTAAATATGGAAAGTTTCTAAAAATGGAAAGATAACTAAAAGAGGTAACTTACGTGACTTGAACTCTTAATTCGAATCCACTCTCTTCTAGGTTGGTGAAGTGGTAATGACCATTCTCTTTTCGTTTAGTCTCGGTTTGTTTTGACTCGGCAAAGGTACATATATTCCGTACTCTTTCAGTAAGAGTGCACACTTCCTCTTTCTTGACTTTGTCTTTGATTTGTTATCGTATTATGATTTCGTTTGTTCTTGATTATGATCCTTCGTACTTGGCTCTATGATTGATGTGTTTCATCGGTATTTGCGATCCTATTGTTATTCGTTTGAACTCTTATGATCCGTTCGATAACCTTTTGTGACCTTCACCTTTGAACCTTTGTGAGACTTTGGATACTCTTTGGGATATTGTAACGGGAGGTGAAACCCTTGTGAGACTTTGAATGTTCTTTTGAGATAATATAACGGGAGGTGAAATTCTTTTTCTTAATTATGCTATGGAAACATTTGAAGGAGAAACTATTTTATAACGACACTTTTAATATAATTTAAGATCACTTATCTATGGGATTTTTATAAATTCATAAAGATCACTCTTAAAGAACATTTTATGAAAACCTTTATTAAATATCATTTTTATAAATGTCATCTTTTGGGAAGATCTTTTCTAAATGAACCCCTTGTTATAAACCTTTTAAATAGGATTGTACTACGAACCTTTTTAAACAAGTGATGTGAACCTGCAAAATTGAACTGTTGTTTTAAACTCTCATTATGACCATTTGATTATGAACTATAGGACTTTGGAACTTGAAATAGTGAACCTTGTGGATTGGGAACCTTGGCTTTGACCTCTCCATTTTGACCCGTTGATATTACATCTTTGATTGATCCTTTGATATAGCTCCTTTGACATTGATCCTTTGATATTTGAGCCTTTGATAATGATCCTTTGATATTTGACCCTTTGATAATAATCCTTGATATTTGACCCTTTGATGATTGATCTTTTGATATTGATTTGTGGATATTGGACATTTGATATTAAACCTTTGATATTGAACTTTGACTACATGACCCTTCAGTATTTACCCAGGTATTACTTGTTGTGGAGTAGGCACAACCATAGCATTGATGCACCAATGTTATGTATTCTAGTAGGGTTGGAGAGATGTCCCGCACCGTCCCTGATTTTGGTTATCTGCTGCTAATACGATTATGATTTGTTTGCAGGGGAGTATGGATGCATCATAGTTTTGTTTGATACTTTGTTTGGGTTAAGGCCATTATAATGAAGACATGGACTACATATATATTTTGTTTGGTGACTGGGCATGCGTGCATGCAGCCCCTCACACTTTGGGAGCTAGCTACTCCACCTATTTGAGGACACCCCTCTTACTATATTTGATATTCTGAGGACTCCCCTCCGAATACATGTTTTGTTTGGATATTTGTTTGGCATGGGGTAAATTACTGACACCTACACTCACCTTATACCTTAACCTTTGATCCTACTTCTTTACCTTGTACTTATTATGGTTCTCTTAACTCTATTCATTGTATTTATTCCATATCGTTTCTCTTCTTTTGTTTGCTATCTGTTTATATCTGTTCACTGAGCTTTGTAAGCTCAGCCACATTTCTTTTCTCATGCGGCAGGTTTAGTAAGAAGCTGGGTTATGGATGGCGAGATCTTATTTTTTATTTTTATTTTTTTGCTTAGAAGACTTCACCCTGATTAGCTACTGGCTGGACTTAGAGATGATTAGAAGTATTTGATGTTGGGCTTAGTCTATCGTACTTGGGCTTAGTTCATATTTGTTGTTGTTCTTTTGTACTTTGTATTTTGTTTAGTTTTCCCTTGTAAGCTTTGTTTGGAAATGTATCTCCGTTTGGCTTGTGTTCTAAATTGACTCCATAATGTTACACTTTAGCCCTTCTCGGGTTGGGGTGTTACAACTAGACACTCGTCTTCACTGTTTTCCAAAATGCTTTTCATATCCTATTTTTATTTGTAGTAAACTTCATGTTGATAACGTGTTGTGAAAGTAATGAACAAAAGAAAGATTTAGGAGAAGAGATAATTGTTATTGATTAATGAATGAATACGAAGAGGTTATAAGAAGGTGCATTTATAAGGCTAATAGTCTAAACCCTGACTTGTTCATAAAGATTAGATGAATAGACATAAAACCAATAAGCCCATAATATTTTATAATATTTAATTATATATATATTTTTTCCTCCGCAAATTGTTATAAAAACCCTTTGTAAGATTAATAAAACAATTGTTTTGGGAATATTTTGGTTGCAAAGATCTAATTGTTGTCAAAAGGTGCTGCTTAACAATCGACATAGCTGGTTTTCTGATCATCAAAATTGTGTCATCATTTTCACAGGAGATGGTTCAACTGATTACCTCTCATATTCTTTTCTACTGTCATCATTTTTCATACTCTTTTAGTGAATAACGAACCTTACAAGTGATAGAGAAGAAAACTAGTTATATACTCATATTTTTTTGTTTGGAAAACTTTTTTCAGATTTAATTAAAGCTAAAGAGTAGACACAACCGTAGTTCTTAAGATCCCGATTCTGATCTTAGGATCTTAGGATTTTATGATTCTATAAAGTGATCCTACGTAGGATCTTAACAAGCTTAAAAATTTTTATGATCCCGATCTTGACTATAGGATCTTAAGATCTAATCTGATCCGATCGTCTCACAACTTGAACCATAAATTAAAAAACTATAAATTTATGCTTTATATTTTTATATAATTTAAAAAACAACATGTTATTCTTCTTAAACAATCCATATTCATAATTTAAGACAACATTTTCATGAAACATTAATATAATTTCGTGTTTATAATATATAATAATCTATAGATTAGAAAAATATTACAAAGATCATTAAAAAATGACATTATAGTAGGATCTTAGGTTCACAATCCAGTCTTCAATCACGATCTTGCAAAGATGTAAATGATCCTAGGTAGGATCTCGATCTTAAAACCTTGGGCACAACCACGAGTGAATTTTTCATTTTTTGATTTGTTAAGATTCTAAACCTTTTGTGTGGGATTCATATTTAATATCCTTTTTAAAAGGTTTCATGCTAAACAAATATACTTTTCTTCTTTATATATATTAAGAACAAAGTCTCTACAATATTAAATATTGATATCTAATCTAGACCGAACCAAACATGGATTTGACAATCATATCCAAGGGTAATACCAATTCCCATTCCAGTTAATAACAAAACCTATACTATTATTGATTTTTGTTGACAAACCAAACGAACCCTTAGTTTAGTTTATTTAGGTATCATTTTGTTTTGTTCTTTGGAATCACTATGAATATTGGTTTTACAACACAGTAGAATGAAAATAGGAACAATTGCTTCGAAGGTAAATGGGGCATCTCCACCAAAAAGTTTGAAAGCTAATAAAAATGGGGCCTCAACATCTAGAAATTCCAAAGCTAACATAACAACGTCTTCAAGAAAAAGAGGAACTGATACTTCTGATGATATTAACCTGGTTACTCCTAGGAACTCGTTTGTAGCTCTAAATGATGAGAACAAGATTCTCGTGAATGTGGTCACTTCGACTGCTAGAAAAGGATGTGACTAATGCTTGTGAAGACAGTGAGAGTGACGTGGAGGATGTTTATGGCAAAACTGCGAACATCGTGGCACCAAAAAGTTCGAAAGTTGGAACTAGTGGTGGCAATCAGAGCTGGTCTAAACATGGAAAGATATGCTAGATGATAACTCGCATTATCATGATGAGTATGATGCGGTTAACCTAACTAAAGATCAAAGGGCCTTCGTGACGCGCTCGACATTGAGCTCCATGGGAATACTAAATTGGTTTAGTGGTTGATTGAATGTAAGTACGCAAAAAGGGTTTATTGGTTCGGGGGGGGGGGGGGGGGGGGAGGTAATCAAAAGATAAAAGATGGTGGTAAGTCTTGCGATTCACAACTTGCTAGTTCACATGAGGAACAGGTTGTTAGTGATAATGGAAATGGTACTCCACCTACGCAGGAATCAGATATTGGTATACCTGAGGTTAATGAGGGTAATCGTAGGGCTGAGAATACGTTTGGAGAATCGCAGGATAAGAGTACTTCGTTCGCCAATGTTGTCAATGCTCTTTGTATTCTTCTGAAGATGAATTTTAGGTTTTTGGTTAATGAGGATCGTGTGGAATCCCATGACACAATGCTTCCTAGGGCTACTATGGAAAAGGTGTTATGTCGATATGAAAATATGTTGGTTGGTTACTTCCTTGGTAAGACTATTGCCTTCGCTGATTTTAAAAGCTATGTTACTAATATATGGGGAAACTTTGGCTTGCAAAAGCTAATGAAAAATGGTGTTGGTGTGTATCTTTTTTCGTTTGCTACAAAGAAGTGTGTGGATCGTGTTTTGGAACGAGGTCCTTGGTTAATTCGTAAATCGCCTATTATTCTTAATAAATGGACACCTACTTTATCCCTTAATAGGAACGAGGTAAACAAGGTACCGGTTTGGATTAAATTGCATAAAGTTCCTTTGGTTGCTTATTCAGAGGATGTTTTGAGCTTGATTGCTACGCAAGTAAGGAAACCTATTATATTGGATGCATTCACAAGTTCTATGTGTGTTGAGTCATGGAACCATATTAGTTTTGCTCATGCCAATGGCTATTCTTAATGAATAAGGTAATGGTTATACTACGGAAATTATTAACGTCGAATATGAATGAAAGCCTCCTCATTGTATTGATTGTAAATTATTTGGTCATGCTATTTTTGATTGTCCAAAATGTGTCAAGGAGACTTTTCGAAAAGACATTAATGTGGGAGCCAAGGTGTTTAATTCGGTGGATAATCATAAAGAGGGCTTCATTGAGGTAAGAAATCGAAAGAATAAAAGGAGGAGTGTGGCTGATTTGTCTCAATCTCGGCCCATTGGTGGTGTTAGGCTTAACAAGCCAAAACCCAAGTTTTGGAGACCTATATCGACAATAGCTACTAAGCATGGTTCGGATCCTAAGGCTCAAAAAGAGACTTCTTCTTCTAATGATAAATCAGGTAAGAACACTAAGTCTTCAAATCCTTTTGATGTTTTGAATTCGTTGGGTGAGGAGGGTGTTGATGGTTTTTCTCCAAGTGGTAAGGAGAAGGAGCAGGCTATGGGTACTAAGCCTAGTACTTCTTCCTATCCTTGTACTTTTGTTTTGGGCAATTACGGTAGCACTAGTACTATTCCTATTGTTGAGAAAATTGGGAAACTTGAAAAGCTACTTATTGAGGGGAAGGTTACTCTTGTGGATGATGATGGTAAACCTCTTAAAAAGGTTGATTCTTCAACTAACGTGGGTAACCCATTCTCTAAGGTGGATAATGTGGTTATTTCTGATAGTGATGATGATGAAGTTCTGGAATATCCTAATGAGACTAATTATTTTGATAGTGGAGGGAACGAGAGAATTCTTTTGAGGCAATGGAAAGATGGTACATGTGATTATAATGATTATGAAGATGATTACTTTGATGATTGTAGTCTATCTGCGGCCCAATTAAAGGTTGTTGTCATCCATGACATTAGACTTAGATATGTTTCTTTTCCTTTGTTTAGTATAAAGGTTGAAATGTCTTAGTTTATTCTTGTTTTTGTTTTGGTTGCCTAGTGTGTGTAACTAGTTGATCATTTATTGCATGTTATGAATGATTTAGTGATTGTTCAAGTGGCTACTTGAGGTTAATGTGATATCTCAACCACATTCTATTGTATTTAACTATTTTTATGGAGTAAAATATTATACTGGGTGGAAGGCCCTTTACAAAAAAAAATAATAATAAAATAAAAAAATAAAAAAAAATTATTTAGTGAATCTTGTTTTTAATTGGTTTAGATGACGACTCATATTATGTTTCTACCACAAGCTTTAGTGAATGTTTTATTGTTGGTTGTTGTGTTAAATTAGTTTGTATCATGTGATATATTAATTGTATTTTTAAGTGAATGGATATTCTAAAAACAACATTAATCGCAAGTTTTGAGGTTATAATAAATTCAATTTTACAAGTTTTGAAATCATGCTATAAAAAGGTGTGTTGACTTAAAAAATTAAGACATCTTTTTATAGAAAGTTTTAAATACATTATAAAGTTGTATAGATAGAAAAAGTCGTAGCGTAGTCATTCAAATTATGATAAGTATTTGTATAGGTTCAAGTTCTTTTGTTGCTAGCTAGCACACGTAGGCTGGTCGTAATAAGGCCTAAGGCCATGTATTTGGTACTCCATTATACTTGAGGAGAGACCATTATTGGTTACCATTGAAATGAAAGTGGTGAGGGTGTCTTCCTTTGTGTATGTAACTTGTGAGTGTATTGTGTGTTGCGGAGTATATATGTTTGTGAGTAAGTGTGGTATAAGTAAATGGCAAGTAAAGTGATAAACTATTACATAGAAGTAGTCACCAACACAACCATCATGCATGGTGCCGTTAAGCCAATAAATATGATTCTAGATTCGAATCCCCGTTAATCTAGCTTGATATTTTGAGCTGTATAGTTATTTAAGTTATCTTTAGCTATAAACATGATATCATAAGTGTCGCTGCTTATATTCCCCGATTATTTACATCCAACAAGACGTCCATGTCAACGCATCATTTCTCAATTTCTTATGACCATTAAGACATTAGATGCCTTGGTCATGATTCTGTTCACACATCAAATTCATAATATATATATAACTTAGTTAATGCATTTAGAGTTGTGTGTTTCATTAAAGTTCATTGTACGAAATTCGCAAAAATGGAATCCTTTGACTACTCAATCGGCCTTTTCTCTAATAGCAATTTTAACATGTTCCAACCCGATATCACACAAGAAACCAACTTTGAAAACTTAATTTCCGCCATTCAATGTGAGACCACGGATCCAGATGAAAAATTCTGTTTAGACTACGAATGCAATCACGTTACCAATGCATGTATGGCAATGCAGTTGTTGCCGCAGTTGTATGGCCATAATGAAGCCAGTGATGGTATTGGTAATGGTAACATTGATAATGGTAATGCTAGTGGTACTGATAATGATAATGGTATTGGCATTGGTTTTCATGATGTGATGGATCCGAATTTGAATGTGATTTGGAACCACGAAGAGGATGATGTGAAGGTTTTTGGAGATGATGATTCCTCTGAGACCGCGACTACATGTAATCCAGATACACAAAGAAGGAGTGGAGGTGGTGTGAAAGGTGATCGTACAAGGACTTTGATTTCCGAGAGGAAGAGGAGAATCGGGATGAAGGAGAAGCTTTACGCCTTGCGTGCGTTGGTACCCAATATCACTAAGGTTAATTTCTTTTTGTCACTATACTTAAATAAAACCATTGCTAAGAACCATCATGGCAGAAGCTAGCACTATTCCAGCTAGCTATAGAGTGATAATGTGTTAGTAAATTCGTCAAAACATAATATTTATTATGAAATTTTATATACCTTCCTAAACTAGTAATAACTTGATGTGTAGTATAGCCATTATATACTAGTTTTTTTTTTTTTTTTTTTTTTTTTTTCTTTCCCTTATAATAGTATGACCTACAACGAAAATGTTATAGATTATCAGTTATTACTCGTAGTATTATAATGTGTTTGTTTTTAAATCTTTAGCTCCATGCCTTGAAAGAATGCTAGTTTAATTTATTTAGTATGTAGTTTAGTATGACAGTGGAATATGATAAACTTAAATATCTTCGTATGTAGATGGATAAAGCATCAATAGTCGGGGATGCAGCACGATACATTCACGATCTTCAAACACAAGCAAAGAATTTAAGGTCTGAGATTGCAACAATTGAAGCGACCAAAAACCATCAAATATCATCCCAGAATTCGAGCAAGACCCATCTTTCAAAATCCCTTCCGGTATTGAAGAAGATATCAAAGGTTAGACCCAAAAAAAATTGTTAAACATACAATAGAGCATATACATTCAATATTAACTTGTATTCTTTTTTCTGAGGGGATGTAGATGGAAATATTTAATGTGGAAGAGAAAGGATACTATGTGAAATTAGTTTGCAGCAAAGGTCGAGGTGTTGCTGTTGCCCTTCATAAAGCACTCGAGTCGATCACAAGCTTTCAGGTTCAGTGCTCAAATTTGGCAACCGCTGGTGATAATTTTGTGTTGACGTTCACCTTAAATGTAAGTTCAAGTTCGTATCATTAAAAAAATCACCTTTTTGGTTAATTTCGAGGAGTAATTAATCTGTATGCGTGTAAATCTGCAGGTTACAACGTGTGAATTCGATATAAGCCTACCAAATTTGAAGTTATGGCTTTCTGGGGCTTTCCTTAATCAGGGTTTCGAATTCAGCACATTTCCATCACCCTAAATTAACTTGCGAAACTGATGTTGGATCAATGATTCATATGCATATATGTGTGATCATTTTTATTCGTTCGCACCAACGGAAATGCATAATGAATTATTTCTTGCTTTGGTTAAACATAATGTATCGTATGTCTCACCAAGAACATGTAACTTTTAATTTCTTACTAGTATGGTTTCATGGATGTTAACTTGTAATAAAGATCTGGTTTGATTACACCTTTAGATTTTAGAAAGGATGAATAGTAAACTGCTTAACAAAAAAAACACGGTTTTTTCTCTCTCTCTTTGGCGACAAAAAAGAAAACCGACTCCCTTAAACTTCCAAATCGTTTCTCAATAATCCTTCCCTATTCCTGACTGATTTCATTAATTGTTTATAGGATTTCATTCCTTGATCCAATTCGTGAAACTTAACAGATTCTGGTGGGATATTCTGATCGACTTTTAGGGTTTTCTCAAAACCGCCTAAGGGTTATTTGGTTTGATCGATCCTGTGCTTATTGTGGTTTAACCGACTTTGGATTCGTTCCTAATAATATCTTTAGTATGGGAGCAGGTTAGCCTTTTGTGTTCTAAACGTTTAGAACCCTAATCTTGCGATTAGGGTTTTCTTTCATTAATTGGTAGTTTCATGGTTGCTGGGTATTGTTCGTGAGTTTCATTGTGTTACTGATTTTGTTTGTGGGTTTAGAGAGATGGAAAAAGGATTTCTGAACAACAATAGTGCGTCTAAAAGATTGAATACATCGGGTAAAAGTGGTACAAATGTGAGTTCCTCTTTGTTAGGAATACAAATATTCCTGTAAAAGTCTCGGTCACCTAATGATTGTAATAGCATTAAGTTAGCTCGTAGTTAGTTTGTTTATTAGTTAATTAGTATTAGTTTAAGCAACACCGTGGAAGAAGGACGGATCTTCACCCACTGTATGCCTGATCCACAGCCCGGGAGTGGGCGTTATATTGTAAGTATAAATACCCCTCTCCACATGTGGAGAGGGTTGGACCTTCACTTAATCACAATCTAATATTTCCTTTTTCTCTCAAGGTTCCTTTCTTTCTTTCTTTCCTCTCCTCACTTTCAACGCCTCACAAATCACTACATAAACATGTTTCCTACATAGTTAGTATTCTACAATTGGTATCAAGAGCCAAGGTTTCATCTTAGGGCCTTGTAGAATCAAATTTGATGATGTTTTGAGTGGTTTTGTGAGTTTGAAGTCACTTTCTTGGAAAACATCTTGGTTTAATCTTTCTAGTGTTGTTATACATGTTAGTGATGTACTTTTATGTTCATTAGTGTTTGTAGAACACTGTAGTTTAGTTTGTGTTACCATTTCCTTAATCTATTTGAAGTTTGGAGTTGATTTTGGGCGGATTTCTTTGTTGCGGTTAAGTCCACTGTTTTATTGCTTTGTTGCGGTTAAGTTCTGATATCTGTGGTTTGCTTGCTGCGATTACTATTTTGGGAATACAAACAAAACGCAACGATAGTGACAGTTTTGGACCTTTGTCACTGCGATTAGTTATCACTGCGATTAGTTATCTGCGGTTAGGCATTTGCGGTTAACTATTCTGCGGTTGGGTGTTTCCTGCGATTTAGTACTTTCTGCGGTTAGTATCCTTGGTTTGCGGTTTACTTAGGTTGCGATTAGATCAGTCTGCGGTTGGGATTTTTCTGCTGTTTGGTAGTTTCTGCGGTTAGTGTCCTGTGGTTAGTATCTTTGGTTTGCGGTTTACTCAAGTTGCGTTTAGATCATTTTGCGGCTGGATTTTTCTGCGGTTTGGTATTTTCTGCGGTTAGTGTCCTGTGGTTAGGTCAAGTTGTGGTTAAACTTTCCTGCGACTAGTACCTTACATTGCAAGTATCTCCCACGTTGTGTTGGTAATTTCTAATTTGTGATGTCGACATCTTCCGATGACATTCAAGCTGCGGGGTCTGACACCCGACCTCCGATGTTGGATAGAACTGACTATGAATCATGGGCTCAAAGGATTCGTCTGTACTGTCTGGGTAAAGAAAATGGGGTTAACATCTTAAAATCCATCGATGAGGGACCCTTTCAAATGGGTACTACTAGAGACACGGTTACAGAAGCAACTGATCTACTACCGGCCGTATTTGGTCCTGATAGACCTCGCACTTATAATGAGTTGTCTGATGAAGAAAAGAAACGCTATGATGCAGACATCAGAGCATCAAATATCGTCATTCAAGGGCTTCCCAAAGATGTCTACAAACTTATCAACTACAATACTGAAGCAAAGGCGGTCTGGGATAATGTCAAAATGCTTCTTGCAGGGTCTGAGTTAACTAAAGAAGATCGTGAGTCACAGCTATACGATGAATTTGAGCATTTCAAAATGAATCCAGGTGAAAGCATCACTGACTATTACGTCAAATTTCACAAGCTGGTCAATGATATGAGAGCCATCAAGATGACAATGCCCAACATACAGCTTAATTCCAAATTTGTGAACAACATGGCACCTGAATGGGATAGGTTTGTCACAGCTGTTAAGCTCAACAAAGGTCTCAGGCATACCAATCATGAACAGCTTTATGCATATCTCCAACAACATGAGAAACATGCTGCTTATGATCGGCTAATGCGAGAAAAGCTCAATCCGTCTGCAACAAATGAATCTCTTGCCTTTGTTTCCAATGTTCAACAACCTAATCAAACCTCTAATGATCAATCTCAATCATCACAATCATCCTCCAGGTCTACCCCAACCAATAGTCAATCATCAACTCCCTCACCATCTGCTTTGAATACACAACTTGATTCTGGGTATTCTCACACTGACATGATGATTGATAATCTCTCCAACCAAGTTTCTCTACTGGTCCAACAGTTCAAGGCTGCACTTCCATCTACTAACAACCAACTCAGAATCTCATCTAATCCATGTAACCAGGCAGTCATTGAAAATGGTTTGGGCCATATTGCTAGGAATTGCACTCTTCCAAAACGTCCTTAAAACTCTGAGTACTTCAAAGACAAGATGTTGCTGATGCAGGCACAAGAAAACGGGACTGTATTGGATGAAGAAGCTTTGCTCTTTCTGGCTGGTAATGATGGGAACACCTTTGATGCTGATGTGGATGATCAACCTGTTCAGGACATGGCTCTTAATGACCCGAATATCTTTCAAGTTGAAGAATGTGATGCATTTGACTCAGACGTGGATGACGAACCTACTGCTCAAACCATTTTCATGGCCAATCTGTCTGCAGCTGCATCCTCTTCACAGCATCATGATTTATCCATCACATCTGCTATCTCTGAGGTACCAACATCTCCTAATCATGATCTGAATAATCCTACAACTGTACAGGGGGCATGTGACTCTGTACAACTCAAGAATATTGTCAACACAAACGTCACTGATATGGGTAATACCAATAACATCCCATATGAAACGTATGTGAATGACAATGGACCGCCAGTTGTACCAAGTGATATGCTGTCTATTGATTCTAGTGAACATGAGGTACATGAGCACACAATATACAACCCTGATGATTCCCTGATCACTAGAATTAACACCTTTAAGGATCAAGTAAATATTTATGAGCAGCGTGCTAAGTTTGAGCTGAATGAACGTGAGCAGAAAATGGAATGGCAACTGCGTACTTACATATCTTAAAACAATTCCAAACAAGAATCATTGAAAAGGGAAATAGTTTCTTTAAAAAAAAACAATTAGATCAAACCATCAAACAAAAACTAGAGGTTCAAAAAGGTTTGACTTCAATCAAACTAGAATTCAAAGATAAAGAAACTAAACTTCTAAATGATTTCTCAAAACTAAAAATGTTGAAAAATAAATTGGAAGATAAGTTGTACACACAGGGCCAAACCATTCAATCTGCTCAAATGATGGAAAACCATAGGAAACTACGTGATGAATTTAGTGAACAAGATACCTCCAAACCCAAAGCAAGATACCTTAGAATTGGTCTAGGTGCGCAACCTGCATTATATGATGCAACCACTATGCTTGAACCTAATCATGCCCCTCCTGATACTCGATCCTATGACCACATCAATGAGGCAGAGGATAGAACTAGGGTAAAACGTGCTGAACGTTTAAAGGATCCTAAATGCATTGCTAAGAATATTGTGTTTCACTATGATTATGCGAATGACAATCAAACTGCAATTTTTGTTCCTCAAAAGAGAATTCTTCCTGAAAAAGTGTTTTGGAATATTGACATTGAGAAAATGCAAGCTGAAAGAGTTGTAGGTAACACACGCACTATGTTTAGAATTGCTCACCCAACTACTTACCCCCTGAACACACCTAGGCACCTGGTACCTTTCACTCTTCCCACACAATGTAATACTCTAATTGGGCTGTATGTGCTAGGTCAATTGTTCAATGACTTTGAGAAAACCTGTAAAATAAGAATTACACCTACAGGGATTACAGAAGGGGAAAGGGGGTTTGAGCAAACAAAACAATGTTACCTAACTGAAGTTATGCCATTTTTTAAACTTCTCAAAGAACATTTTGAGGGCCTTAAAAACACCATTAATGATGATGTGACTCAAATGAAAAAGGTTTTTGATGAAGTGGAAAGTGAGGGTAACCAATTAGCTATTGATCTCAAATACAGTGAAATTGACAGGAAAAACATTCTCATCATGAATGAAAATTTGATTGCTAACTGCATTGCAAAAGATGTGTTTTATACTGTTATCGACTCTACACTATCTGCTCGACAATTCCATGAAATGTCAGTTACCTTGAATGTCTTCCAGAATCGTGTAATTGAGCTTGAGGGGGAGAATTACAAACTTAATGAAAAAATTCAAAACGACGATCATGATAACATGGTCAGGAACTTCTCAAAACTAGAAGTTGATAATCTGAACCTACAATTAAAATATCAACATCAAGAAGAAAGCATAAAAATATCAAATGCCAAGACATCTTCGGATGTTCCTGAGTTTGATACATGTTTTGAATTAGCCAAAAAGGATGAAGTAATTCAAGCTCACTCAAACACGATTCGGAAGTTGAAGGTCCAAATTGCACAATTAAAATCGAACAAAAGCGATGTGACCAAAACCAATTACCAGAAGTCGATAGATTCTCAAAACTTTCAAAAACAGGACATTATCAATGAATTACAACTTGAAAATGAGTGGCTTCGTGCTGAAATGTCTAATGCTAAACAACGTTATAATTGTTTGAGTCTATTAAAACAACACGTGACCAAAATAATGAAAGAGTCACTTCTTTGTTAAATGAAATTGAGAATCTAAAGACCATGGTGAAGGGTAAAATGCCCGTCGTTTCATATGATCGTGCAATTTCCAATATACATGCTCATAAAAAATTTGCGTGCGATGCTGTGAATGTCCCTCTTCCCCTTAGGAACAATAAGTTAGTTCATAACAACTATCTTAGAAATCTTAAGGATTGTCTGGCCATACTTAGAGAAACCATTGAAGATGAGAGGAGTTCTAAACCACTTGATGATGTTATTATTGGTGCGTGCTTCCTGACTAATAGAGCCCAGGAATTATTAGAATATGCTATAGGATCATGCCCCAAGAATGATAACAAGTCGGATAGGACACTTGCATTGCACCCGAACAGTAGCAACAAGCATGTCATAGTTGATTTTCCCCAAACCACGGCACAATCCTCCATCTTGATCACCGGTAAACAAGTAGCAACTAATAAGACTAATGTTCCCGTCATTGCTTCTACAGGAGTAAAAGGTGTATCTAATGCTAGCAAGTCATAGCCTAAGTGCAATACAAAGAATGATAGGACTTTGCCGGCTAAGAGTTCACTTATGAAGGAAGTAGAATAATCATCTAGGAGCAATAAAGTTATGTTTAGTGAAAGGAATCGAGTTGATTCAAACATTTGTGTTAACAATGATGTAATTAATTCGAATTCTGATGCTATTTGTAAGACTTGTAACAAATGCTTATTTTATGGTAATCATGATGCATGTGTTGTGTCCTTTCTTAAATCCACTATGAAATCTCCAGCTATGAATGTCTCTAGTGTTAAACAGGCAAAACAAGTATGGAATAAAACAGGAAAAGTTTTCACTAATGTTGGTTATCAATGGAGACCTACTGGACGGAAATTCACTCTAAGGGAAAAGTGCCCAATGACTAGGATCACTAACTCCAGAGTTGTGCCTATTAGGAAGTGGAGACCTACCGGTAGACTATTTCCAATAGAAGCAATGAATACCACTCCTAGTTCTAGTGCATCAAAATGTGAATACTCCAGTGAGATATCTGTTACATATGATAATCCAATATTTGTGTGTGCTAACCAAACGGACCCCAAATGTGTGTGGGGCTCCAGCTTTTTCAGTTATCCACTATTGTCTGGTTTCAAATGCAGGTCGTACAAATCGTCCTTTGGTATTTGGACTCAGGCTGCTCAAAACATATGACTGGAGATCGCTCGCGGCTCAAGAATTTCGTGGAAAAGTTTATTGGTATGGTTAGATTTGGGAATGACCATTTTGGATCTATAATGGGTTATGGTGATTACGTCTTTGGAGACAGTGTTATATCCAGAGTTTACTACGTGGAAGGACTTGGGCACAATCTATTTTCTGTTGGTCAATTCTGTGACTCGGATCTCGAAGTCGCCTTCAGAAAGCACACCTGCTTTGTTAGAGAATTAGATGGTATTGATCTTCTCAAAGGGAGTCGGGGCACTAATCTTTACACCATCTCCATCGAAGATATGCTACGGTCCTCTCCAATCTGTCTGCTCTCTAAAGCATCCAAGAACAAATCGTGGTTGTGGCATCGTCGTTTAAACCATTTGAACTTCGGTACTATCAATGAACTTACATGTAAGGATCTTGTTCGAGGCTTGCCCAGACTTAAGTATGAAAAAGACCATCTGTGTTCCGCCTGTCAATTGGGCAAGAGCAAAAAGCACACTCATAAACCCAAAACAGTCAATTCAATCATGGAAGTTCTTCATACTCTTCACATGGATCTTTGTGGACCAATGAGGATTCAAAGTATCAATGGAAAGAAATATGTGCTGGTTATTGTTGATGATTACTCTCGATTCACATGGGTAAAATTTCTACGATCAAAAGATGAAACTCCGGAAACCATCATCAAACTCATCAAGATGTTGCAAGTCCGCCTCAACAAAACAGTTAGAGTCATTCGTACTGATAATGGAACAGAGTTTGTGAACAGACAACTTACTCTGTTTTATGAAGGTGTCGGGATTAGTCATCAAAAGAGCATTCCATGAACTCCTCAACAAAATGGAGTTGTTGAAAGACGCAATCGCACCTTAGTTGAAGCTGCAAGGACTATGCTCATCTTCTCCAAAGCTCCTCTGTTTCTTTGGGCTGAGGCAATTGCCACCGCATGTTACACACAGAACCGATCCTTGATACATCCTCTCCACTGCAAGACTCCCTATGAACTGGTCCATGGCAGAAAACCCGATCTTTCGTTTCTTCGAGTTTTTGGTGCACTTTGCTATCCAACTAATGACAGTGAAGACCTTGGGAAACTCAAGGCTAAGGCCGACATTGGTTTCTTCGTTGGCTATGCTCCAGAGCGAAAGAGGTACCGAATCTACAACAAACGTACCAGAGACATAATGGAAACAATCCACGTTACTTTTGATGAGCTGACTGAGCAACCGGTTCCTGGACAATCAAGTTCTGGACCCATACCTAATCTTTTGTCTCCTGGACCAATTAGTTCCAGGCTTGTACAGAATCCCATCCCTGCTGCTCCTTTTGTACCTCCTACAAGTGAAGATTGGAAGAAACTATTTGACCCAATGTTTGATGAATACTTTGAACCTCAACAAATGAATGCTCCTGAAGCTACAATGGTTCAACCACCAGATGGGGTGGTGAATGATCAAGATGACAATAACGGTCCATCCACTTCATTGTCATGGGATTCTGAAGGTCCCACCATCAGTCAATCGGTTAGCACTTCTAATGACCAACCTTCACCTGTACAGCGAGCGGCAACTGTAGATAATACATCTGAAGTTAATCCTTTTGCTCCACCTGATAATGAGCCGTTTGTTAACATCTTTGCCCCTGAATCATCAAATGATGTAACATCCTCTGACGAATCTAACACGGCTACCTCAGTTCCATATTCACAACCCCATGAATACCTTAGAAAATGGACCAATGATCATCCTATAGACAACATTATTGGAAACCCTTCGCGTCCAGTATCCACCCGTAAGCAACTTGCAACCGACGCATTGTGGTGCTTCTTCAATTCTGTCCTTTCTAAAGCTGAACCAAAAAGCGTCAAGGATGCAATGTCCAAACACTCATGGTTCACTGCAATGGTGGACGAAATTCATGAATTTGACCGACTGGATGTCTGGGAACTAGTACCACCTCCCGAGTGTGCTATGATCATCGCTCTCAAATGGATATTCAAGGTTAAACTTGATGAGCATGGAGATGTATTGAAAAACAAAGCTAGGCTTGTGGCAAAAGGATATCGATAAGAAGAAGGTATAGACTTTGAAGAATCTTTTGCCCCCGTTGCTAGAATAGAAGCCATAAGGATCTTTCTCGCAAATGCTGCAAGTCAAAACATGGTGGTTTATCAAATGGATGTCAAGACTGCATTCTTAAATGGGGATCTGAAAGAGGTGGTGTACTTATCTCAACCCGAAGGTTTTGTGGATCCAGAACGCCCTAATCACGTGTATCGACTAAAGAAGGCTCTCTATAGGCTTAAACAAGCACCTAGGGCGTGGTACGACACCTTGTCTAAATTTCTTCTGGCTAACAAATTCTCCAAAGGCGTTGTTGATCCTACACTCTTTACCAGAAAAACGGGCAAAAACCTCCTACATGTACAAATCAATGTTGATGACATAATCTTTGCCTCGTCTGATCCCACAGAATGTGATCGTTTCTCCTAAGAGATGAGTTCCGAATTCCAAATGTCTATGGTGGATCAAATGTCATTCTTTCTAGGACTGCAAATTTCTCAAAATCCCAATGGCATCTTCATCAATCAATCCAAATATGCCAATGAAATTTTGAAGAAATTTGGATTCGACTCCTGTGATTCAGTTGATACTCCTATGATTGAAAGATCAAAACTTGACGAAGATGATGTGGGAATTCTGGTCGAACAAACCATGTATCGAAGTATGATTGGCTCCTTAATGTACCTCACTGCAAGCAGACCCGACCTTCTATTTGCAGTTTGCATTTGTGCTCGGTATCAATCCAAACCCACCAAGAAACATCTGGAAGCTGTCAAAAGAGTCTTTCGATACCTTAAAGGAACAATCCACATGGGCCTTTGGTACCCTAAGGAAACTTCTATGGCTCTTACAGCTTATTCAGATGCTGATCATGCGGGATGTCAAGACACTCGTCGCAGTACATCAGGGGGTGCACAGTTTTTAGGGAATAAACTAGTAAGTTGGTCTTCAAAGAAACAAATGAGTACATCTATCTCCTCCACTGAGGCTGAATACATTGCTATGTCATCGTGCTGTGCTCAGATCCTCTGGATGCGATCTCAACTTTCTGACTATGGCTTCATATGCAATAAAATTCCCATGTACTGTGACAACAAAAGTGCAATTGCTCTCTGCTGCAACAATGTCCAGCATTCAAGGACTAAGCATATTGACATTCGACATCACTTCATCAGGGAGCAAGTTGAGAAAGGAATTGTAGAACTTTACTTTGTGAGGACTGAGTTCCAACTAGCCGATATCTTCACCAAAGCACTTTCTAGGGAACGTTTTCACTTCATTCTCCCACGCCTTGGTATGAAGAATCTCACACCTGAGGATCTCATTTGTCTTCAGGAAGATCAAGATGAGTAAAGGGGTTGCTTCACATATCCTTGTATAGTATCCAATATAGAAAAATATAAAACCTACAAAAACCATAAAAAAAAAAAAAAAAAAAAAAAAAAAAAAAAAAAAATCTCACGAAATGTCTCTTGTATAATCGATATTATGTACGTTTCTAGAAATGTCATTCAATAATGACACGGAATCATACATATGCTTGAGCAAGAGTTTTTCGGTTTCAAATAAAGTTGTTTTCAAAAACATGTCGTATCTCAAAACATTCTTAAAAATATGGCTTGTAGTCATTTCAGGCTACAACCCGCACTTCAAAAATATGGCTTGCTATTACTTCAGATAGCAACCCGGTTTTCAAAATTAAGGAAAACACGTCGCCAAAAAGACGGTTGTTCCTAACAAAGGGTGCCGTTCATCCGAGCGTGAATTACTTTATATTCATGCACCCTCGATCTAATGTACGCTTCAGTGCATTATTTCTTGATAAAGAAGAGAAATCTTCTTTTTATCGCCAAATACTTTCCCTTCTATGATTTTTCCGGAAAGTGTTTGTGCAAAACTTGGTGGTACCATGAAATTTTGAATGAAAATCAAATTGAACTCAAAAGTTTGATAAAATTTTCACTTAATCAATGACGTTAATAGTTTATGAAAATATTTATGCTTTAAACATCCGTCATTGATTGAGGAGGAGAGTGATTTCTCAAAATTTTATGTATCATCAAAACTCCCCACACTTCGTACATAAAACCTTGCAACAAAATGATTTGTGATGTGTTATGTGTCAGAATGAGTACATTTTCAAAGAGTTTTCGTTAAAACTTCAAATCTTTTGTAAACGCTTCAAATCTGACACATAACAACCTCCCTCACAGATTGAGGGGGAGCAAGAAAAAGGTTCCTTTTATCAGAAAATATTAAAAAAATTAACCGCATTTCTCTCCCAAACGTTTTCTAACTTATTTAAATCAATTGAGATCAAAAATCTCGAAAGATTTGAAATTTTTGATCGGGGGAGAGAATGTGATTTAAATATGAAATCTGATAAACAAAAGTGATCTTTTGGACTCAATAAATGTGCTCCCACATATGTGCTAAACTCTTTCGAATATCGATGCACATATTGAGGGAGAGCAAAAGGCGTTTGTGGAAGTTATACCAAAGACCGACCATTTATCTTTATGCATGGAGTGATAAGGTTGGTTAAGGTTAGGTATAAGTTCCCATGATCCACCAGAACCGGAAGGATCTTCCCAGGGACAATCCATAGATAGATTAGAAGTCCTTAGGAATGATTGAAAAAAAGGAGAAAAGTGAGAAAGGGAAGAGTGCGGACTGAGATAGAGCTAGGACTGGAACAAACCCAACAAGGTTCTAGTGGTGAAGTCTCGGTAAGCACTGAAGGGGTTGAAGAATGAAAAAGAAATGAAATGAGAAAGGGTGAAAAGAAATAGCCCTCCAAATATTCAACCTTAGGGCAGAAACCGGGTTCAATTCATAATCTACTAGTGGTTACTAAAGTAACACTAGTATTGAAGACAAGACGTCATGGACCCAGTGACGCACTGCACTAAACTTCCCAACCACTCAAGTTCTCTTAAAAGAGCTTGTTTCATTCTCACGGGGAACCCTGTGCAATGTATCGACGCTCATTGCGAGCCATGTTGATACCTAAAACAGGAGACGCCTCCCCAGTCTCCAGGAGCGGATCAAAACGCACTATTGAGTCTAGAGCCATGAGATCATCCATAAATCTCGATAGGATCAAACAATCTTTCGAGCACATTGATTGTGTACAATATCTTTCAAACAAAAGTATTTTTGATGAAAATGTGATTCTAAATACAAAACTCTCGTTGTGTCTCAAAAATGTTTATCATAGGACACACGAGTGATTTCTATAAATCTATTTCTCATCAATCCGTGAATATTCATTCACCGATTCACTCTATCGTGTTGTCTGCTTTGAGACGTTCCGGTATGAGAACATGCTAAGTATGAAGATTTCAAAGTGGATTCTTTGGAAAATTCACTACTACAAACTGGAAATTCCTGTCAAGGAGAGTCTTCTTTAAAAGAGACTCTACCTGATCACAGGTCGGTTTTCACAAAACCGGAGGGTAGTCTGTCCTCGCAGAACGAATGACAAAGCCATGTTCGTTCTCTATCTTTATTGCTAACTATTTTATTTCAGGGACACATATAAAGATGGCGTTGATGACTCCAGTTTCCAGCTGAATCGGGTCAATCCATACCTCATGCTCACACATCCTCTACACTATCAATGAAGATAAGAGACTTGCTACAACAAAATTTTGAGAGACTTCTAACAATGTTTCCGCAACTCTGATGAAAAAGTCTCCTGATTCACAAACTCTAATGCAACGTCTCCAGATACAGAAGGGTGTGAGCATGATGGTCCTTTGTCACTACATCACATGAAGGCAATACAACTATGGATGAGCTTGGAGATTTACTTTGGCTGATGATCTCAAAGAAGCTCAAAGATCACATATCTCAAAGGAATTCAAATCACAAGTTCTCTTGCTTGAAGTACGAAGTGTGTTGAAAAGAGAAGAATCAGATCCTACGAGCTACAAAGACTAAAGAATGCTTAAAGACCAAAGTTCTTAATTTCAAAGGTGACCTCGCTTAGGGGGAGATTGTTAGGAATACAAATATTCCTGTAAAAGTCTCGGTCACCTAATGATTGTAATAGCATTAAGTTAGCTCGTAGTTAGTTTGTTTATTAGTTAATTAGTATTAGTTTAAGCAACACCGTGGAAGAAGGACGGGTCTTCACCCACTGTATGCCTGATCCACAGCCCGGGAGTGGGCGTTATATTGTAAGTATAAATACCCCTCTCCACATGTGGAGAGGGTTGGGCCTTCACTTAATCACAATCTAATATTTCCTTTCTCTCAAGGTTCCTTTCTTTCTTTCTTTCCTCTCCTCACTTTCAACACCTCACAAAAATTGTGAACTTTATAGCTTAATCAATGAGGATCGTGTGGATAATCATGATACAATGCTTCCTATGGCTGCTATGAAAAAGGTTTTAAGTCGGTATGATAACACGCTTGTTGGTTACTTCCTTGGTAAGACATTTGCTTTCCCCTTAGTTCAAAAATATGTCACTAATACATGGGAAAATTTGGCTTGCAAAAGGTAATGAGAAATGGTGATGGTGTGTATCTTTTTAAGTTTGCTACCAAGGAGGGTGTGGATCGTGTCTTGGAACGAGGTCCATGGTTAATTCGTAACTCACCTATTATTCTTAACAAATGGACTCCTACTTTATCCCTTAATAGAAACGAGGTAAACAAGGTACCGGTTTGGATCAAAATGCATAATGTTCCATTGCTTGCTTATTCAGAGGATGGTTTGAGCTTGATTGCTACACTAGTAGGGAAACCTATTATGCTTGATTCTTTTACAAGTTCTATGTGTGTCGATTCATGGGGACGTATTAGTTTTACCCGTGCTTTAGTTGAATTAAGCGCGAATTCAGAACTAAAAAGCCAGGTTACAATGGCAATTCCATATGAAGAAGGTAATGGTTTTACTACTGAAATTATTAATATCGAATATGAATGGAAACCTCCTCATTGTGGTGAATGTAAAAATTTTGGACATGCTTTGATTGAATGCCCAAATCGTGTTAAGGAGGTTGTTCGTAGTAATACTAATGTAGCTGCAAAGGCTTCTGAAGCTTCTGCTACTTTGGAAAAGACATATGATGGTTTCATTGGGGTAGTGAATCGTAAGAGTAAGGGGAAAAATGTGGTTGCTCCTTCTCGGCCTATTGGGGGTATTCAGCTTAATAAGCCTAAACCAAAATTTTGGAGGCCTGTCCCGAAGATGCCGGTTGCTACAAAGGAGAAAGTCACTAGTGAGGTAAGTACGAATGAAAATATTATTGCTACATCGAACCCATTTGATGCTCTAGCTATGGCTGATACTGATGATAATGGTATTCCTTGTCCAACAACGGTTCCTCCTAAGGGTGGGGCTGAGGTTGGTAGTACGAAGGACACTAAAGTGGCTGAAGTAGTTGCTAGTTCTTCTAAGGGTGGAAATGAAAGTACTACTCCTATTGTTGAGAAAATTAGCAAGATTGAAAAGCTAATTATTGAAGGGAAGGTTACTCTTGTAGATGATGATGGTAAACCTCTTAAAAAGGTTGATTCTTCTAATAAGATGGGTAACCCATTTTCTAAGGTTGGCAATGTGGTAGTTTCTGATAGCGATGATGATGAAGTTTTTGATGATCACATTGGGACGTTATATTCTGGAAGTGGAGGTAAGGAGCAGAGTCTTTATAAGCAATGGAAAGCGGATACGGGTGACGGTAACAATTATAATGATGATGATTTTGGCCTCTCTCCTGCACAATTAAAGGCTGCTGGAATTCAAGATTTTTGTCTTAACTAGGTGCTTTTATATTTTTTGCATAAAATTTCTGATGTATCTTATTTTATGCTGGTTTTAGGTTGGTGGTCTTGTTGGTTGTAGCTAGTTATCATTTATGGTGTGTCATAAATGATTTAGTGGTTGTGTCAAGCGATTGCTTGCGGTTAATGTGGTACCTCAGCTACATTCCATTGTACTTAAACGTTTTTTTGGAGTAATATATTTTACCGGGTGGATTACCCTTTACCCAAAAAAAATAGTAAACTGCTTTTAGAAGGAAATTAAAAATGTTTCCTCTAATTAAAACCTCTTATAGGATCACTGCAATTGCAAGTTTTTTGGCGAAGTTTTCACAAAATACTTCTAGCAAGAAGGTAGAGAAACAGAGATCCAAAGAGTTACAAGATCATACCTGCTATTAAAGAATTATCTAGCTATCCAATTGAAATTGCAAGTAACACTGAATATAGTACTCCGTTATAATAAACCAAGTGGCTAGTATTCATATATTATACCTAGATTAAAAGCACATTCTGAGACTACTTGTTCTTAAACTGAAAATTTAAAATCTGAGACGTGTCCTGCTCAACTGTTAACTTGATAGTAGTCCATTTGTCACAAACCCCAGATTTCAAACTTGAAAGGGGTATTAGACAAGAAGGTTTGTTATCACCCATCCTTTTTATCTTTCAGATTAAAAGTTCTTAACGTTGCTCTCTTGGATGCTCAAGATATGAACCTCTTTTAGTAGGTTACTTGTGGGTATGGATAATGTATTAATGTTCGTGTCTTCATAGTTTGATGCATGGTATTCTTCGAACGTCAAAAACCTTTGTAGAATACTAACCTGTTTTCACCTCTCCTCCGATCTGGAATACTCAATTCTCTCCAATCAAACTATGTTGGTGTACTACACATACCTATGCATGTTCAATTGGCAATGTAGATACAGTTTTTGTTAGAATATGAGAATCATGACAATCATAAAATAGGTAAACACATATGCGGAAGCGTAGGAACATCTATAACACATAAGAGATTAACATAAATTAAATAGGAACGTACCGTGGTGATTCTAGCCCGAACAAGAATCAAAAGCAATTGTCTTTAACAATATGAAGAACCCTAATTAGGGTTTATATGGATCAATGATTAACCCCTTACCGTTTTGTTAATCGATCCCTTGATAATTACTAAAGTAAGTAATTACCTCGTTCTTGTACACACAAACTACCAACGAATAAAGGTTTGTTGCAAGTAAACAAAACACTTAAATTTTGATTGAACCAAAATCGACCCAATCCCTTAAGTGGGGGGTTGAACCGATCGGCCAAGGAAAACAAAAGAAGGAAACAAAGTTTTAGGGTTAGAGTGTGTGCACAAAAGATGTGAAAGTCTAACCTTTGGCCTTGTATATATATACTAGAGAATACTTGGAGGACAAGACAAACATGGGTTGGGCTTGCCCCTCCCTTGTTCGACCGGCCTAGCACATCCCTAAGGGATTCTAGATCCTTCTTGACTCCTAAGTTACACTCTAGTCCATACCTTTCGTCCCTAACGATAGTTAGTCCATACGATTAATAACTAACGACCGTTTAGTCCATTAAGTGTTATAAATATATATATACGATACGTTTAACATATATATATTTATTATTCATTATTCTTGTTTGTAAAGTGTGCAATCCCGAGGTCTCGGGTTCGATACTAGACATTTACATATTAATATATATCCATATATTTAACAGCTCCCACTTGGATATCTATTAATAGTAAAATGACATTGGTTAGCGTCTTGCAACACTCCAATGCCCCTAGTTCAATCCGAGCTAGGTTTTCTGAAAAAAAAAACTTTAATGATTCATCATTATAATTATCCTTTTGTTTCTAATACCACATTAATAAAGATGTGAGATTCTTTATTAAATTTCTGTTTCTCGTCTCTTTATGATTTAACAAAATTACCAAAACATCTGAACGTATTCCAGATAGACTTTGGGCGTGGCCACGCAAACATTTTGTCAACCCTACGAGGGGCCCAGCAGTATTAAACTTCTGAACAAATCAGAAGGAACAAATTCTCTCTTGACTACAAGAATAACCCATGAACTTTGCAACACTTCTGAAAACAACCCTTATGACTCCCTGTTACGGTGAGCGGTAGATTGCTTCACAAAAATGCACTACATCCATGACACTTATCTGGTATCTCAAGTCTGAGGATAATTTTAAATATGATTCTCACATTCAATATTAAATCATATTATTGGGATAAGTCCAATATTAAATTCATCTAATATCATGTGAAATTGGTATGTCAACGCATCAATATACTTTCAAGTATATTCTTAACCAATACTCAGATTTGTCTTAGTTTAATGATATTCCCATATCATTAATCGACAATGGACAATTTAGAATAATATTAATTATTCATGGATTTTAAACATGCAAATATAGGACACAATTTATTATTAATGAAAACAAACGTACTAAGTACTTTAATTCATTATAAATAATAATTGCTTAATGTCCTTTATCCAAACACTTAAATAGATCAATGCATGATAATTCTAGTTAATGAATCTTATCTCAAGTAATAACTTGAAGACAATTATGCCTCAAGCAATGACAATCATTCTTGTTGACAAGGCATTATTTCAACTAACTTTGATCTATCCGAATTTTGAGAATACTTAATTCAAGAATTCAATAAGTAAAATTCTTGTATGTGTTCATCCAACTTTCTTGATATAGCCACATAATATTCATAAATGGTGTGACATCCTCAATCACTAATTTATGATAATCAAACTTTCAAACCTTTTAAAGTTTAAAGTATTCTAATTCTTTAATGTATAATGCAACTATGCTCTTAGTAAGCACAACTAGTTCTCATGGCCATTATTAAGGATAAAATCCTACCATGACTAGTTATTGAGTGTCATCTCAATTAAACCAGCATCATTGTATATTAAACACAATATGCTCTTAAAATTTCCGTAAACTTAATATCCATTGTGTAATGTTTAGGAGCTATTCCATTTTGAGGATCATTATTCTAATTTCAAACATTTTTCATTAGAATATCTATTACACAAGTTATATACTAACTTTTAATTGGATATCAAATATTGTCAAATCATTAAGCACTTAAGCATGATACAACAATAATATAATGCACATGAAAATCCTTCAGTCAAACTTAGATTTATATTCATGTTCTATCTTTTCATAATATATATCCATTTTCTAAATGATATATTATGTTCTATTAGAATTTATTTACCGCACATGTTTATTTAATAATAAACTTTTGTTCCAAGGTTGTATGTTATATTTCCTAAATCTTTCAAGTAACGTTTCATTCCAAATTAAGTCTAACCTTTTACTTATATGGAATGTTACTCTTATATGTTATACAACATATATGATTTAGTGAATCAAACATAATACTCCCACTAGCTTTCAGGAATACTTAGAAATTACCTTATTTTAATTATAAACCTAAACATAGATTTAATAATTTATCATAAGAATAACCTCCTAGATGCATGCATTTATCCATTCATGGATTATTGCACTTTGTACACTTCCAAAGATTTTCTTGAATTCATAAACCTTTTTTTGATTACTTATCGTCCTCGCTCAAGTAATTATTCAAGAAAGAGTTTTGATATTCATTGTCAAATTTCATATTCATATAAATATGACAATTAAGCATCTTTGTATCGTTAATGTGCTTAGAAAAGAGTATTCAATCATAGTTAATTGCTTAAGTATAATTAATAATCTTGTAATAAGACATGCATTAAGATATGTGTACAATTTTGTCCATATGATTTTTACACAAAGATTTAAACCACTAGGGTTACATAATCTTTGAATAAACTCATCTCCATTCTCTAACCATTAAGAATTAAGATAAACCAAATTTTAAATTTGAATATCTTTATGAACAGCATCTATAACATTCATATTATGAGTAATTTACCCAATTCATTATTTTGGTAATACTACATCATATAATCGTCAGCATATTAATTAAATATCTGAGATATCCAAGTGGATCTATGAATGAGAATTCCATCATCTTGAGATTTATCATTTACATGTTAAGCCTCATCATGATTTTAACTAGTGTGGTTTTAGAAGATTATGTATCTTGTAATTCTATCTTTTCAAGATAAAATTCTCCCACTTGCCTTTAGCAATATAGAGACTGTCTATAACTACTTAGCAATTAGAGCAACAATCCAGCGTTCTCTTTTAGGACATTACAAATACATATTGATAGTTCTTTGTTAATAACCTTCATATAAGTAGCTTAACAAATTCAGAACTTCAATTTAAGACTTAATGTAATTCATCACATTTTATAATTCAATAACGTCTTATTAATCTTCTAGGAGTCTAATTGAGTATATTCAAGCCATACTCAATTTCTAACCTTGATAACTTTTTGGAAGAAAAGAAGTCATAGTTATCTTTAATCAAACAATCTAACAAGAGTTTGATTCCCTAACTGAACATACTATCCATAAGTGGTACTTCAATTAGAATTAATATTGTAAGAAGATCTAACAATATATATAAGATAACCATATTCCTGTTGGCATACTTATTTACCAACTAAGTCAACTTAATGGTATAATAGTATTTTCAAACCAATTGCATGCTTTATAACACAAGTACTTTTGACCAAGTCACTTCATGTTTATGTCTTATAAAAACATAAACTTGTTATAATCTCACTATACGTTATTAATCATTGATTAACTCAATGACTTCTTGTATATGTCTTAATTAAAAGACCATAACAAGCTAACGTCTTACTTAATTATAAGTCTTGTAATACTTAGAAGACTTTATGTTTATAAATATACAATAATGTATAAACATGTATAATTAAAGTAATCATGAACACCATCATTTGGTTTCATTAATATTTTCAAGTTAACATACTACTTCATTTATTTATGTCATTCTAAGAATACATAATTATTGAAGTAGTCTTATATTACTTCATGCATTTATGTCATTCTAATAATACATAAATGTTAAAGTTGAAGTAGTATCGTTATTGACACATGTTCTAATAGATGTCTAATTTAGAAACTGTAAATTATCCATGTTGGTCTCACGCATACATGGAAATTCACCTTGTTGTTAATATTTAGCCTGCGTCTCACGTTTACTAAATTTCAACACCAAGTGTTTCTAAGATTAGATGTATTAATCTAATTAGAATTATAATCTCTTACTTGCAGTTAAGAGAATCATTTGAATCATATTCTTATGTGTTGTACCTTGCACACTGTTGATACAAAAGTTGGGCGTACCTGATTGTTGGGCTTTGCTCTTATATCAATTCGTTCCTTAGCACTTTGTTACCTGCGTACTAAGAAAATAAACAACACCGTTAGGCTTATCGAGGGATTGTCTCCCCCGATTAGACTCCGGCGTGAGAGTAAGTAATCGAATTTAGGTTTTGGTTTAAGAGTTTAGGGATTCCGTGAATCGTACCTTGAATGAGAATCGTGTGATTCTATATATAGGGGCTAAGAAACCGTGTTTCTTGCTCCTTACTCTTCGCACGCATGGTGCTTATCCGAGGTAAGGATATCTATTCCTTGAATAGATGATCCTTATCGGATATCCGGTGAGTTAGATTGGGCCTTTGATACCACGGCCCATACCATTTGTCATGGTAGCCCATTCGTGATGGGCTTAGGTGTAAGTAATGTCTATCATTTGGGCTTGCGGCCCAAATATAGGCTATACGTCATCATGTCCCCCCAGTCTAGTATGCGCGGCACGTAGCCGCGGGTACTAGACTTAATGTAAGCAGCGGTAAGCGTGGCGGGATAACGAACAAATTGTTACCGCCTTTTTGGAGGTGCAATGCACCTAACAGGTTCAAAATAGTTACCTCGGTAATTGGGGGTGGTGTCCACGTATCACTTGGGATTCGGGAAAAAGTGTTGTACCTTTTGATCTTCTAGCCACACGTTTACTGTGAGTGGGATCCACGTGGGCGTGAATTAGGGTTTTTACCACCCTATATAAGAGTGCCGCCCCCCTTTATTTTCACCACACAGTAAAATACACACACAACCACTATTCATCTTCTTCATTTTGAGAGCGTTTTTGCTAAAAAACCTTTGAACTTCTGTAGGTAACCTTTGTGTGCGTCCACTTAGTTTTAAGATGAACATGGTCGCTCAATTAGAGGAGTTTCGCTCTGCGTTGTCTGTTGAGGACGTGATGCGCTTTTCTTCCGACCATTTTGTGCCTTTGGATGTGCATCCAGAGGCGCCAGATGTCGATGCGTGTATAGCCGACTTCCCCGAAGGGAAGATAGGTTTATACACGAAATTTTTCGAGTATGCTAATTACCGCGTACCTATATCTATATTTCTGAGCGATTTGCTCAATCACTATCGCCTCCACATCTCTCAGCTGCACTGTATAGGTGCGGCGAAAGTGTCGAATTTTGAAATAAACTGCCGTTTGTTGGCGATAGAACCCACTGTGGACTTATTCCGCTCCTTTTACCACTCAACGTGGTCAAACGGTTGGGTCTCCTTTGCGAAGCGCCCGCGGGCGTTTCAATGTTATACGGAGAAGGTTGACGCCCTCAAGAATTGGAGAGAATTTTTCTTTTGGGTAGACGACGTGGTCTTTCCTTCCAATTTTGAGTTTTATACTCAGGCGTCTTTACCAAGGGATGGGCATCCCGCACCCGGTTCCTATAGTATTGCTGACGCGCAGACGTTAAATGCCAATCGATTGGCCATTAACCCCTATCCGGAGGAGTTTTTGGTGCATGTAGGATTGAGTCGCGCGTATTTTGGCGCAGCGGATGAGGTTCCCACTTTCCTGAGTGAGGATGGCCGGGGTGGGTGTTCATCCTTTGTAATTGTTTGTAAGTTTTTCATCCTTTTTCTTCGCGCATTTACCAACTAATCTTTCGTTGTTTTCTTGCTTCATTTTTATATGTGCAGAGATGGACTTATTCGCAGTGGTGAAGCTTGATAAGCCAAAGCAGGTGACCATAGGGGTGCGTCCTCTGAGAGAAGGGGAGCTGCCTTTGCTGGAAGCGACCGCGGGGCGTTTGACTGTTTTGCCCGCGACAGTCCCCGAGGACACGCCACCACTTGTGGTGACGCCCGTCCAGAGTATGGCGCCAGAGGTAGTGGTGGCGCCCACTGTGGTGCCTGAAGTGGAGGTGGCGCGCGAGGAGGCGCGCTCAGGGTCATCTGATAGTATTCGGATCCTGAAACCTGAAGAGGTGCTGAGGGAAGAGGTTGCGCAGAACTTAAAGCGCAAGGGAGGTGCTGGAACCAGTGGCACCAGCAAGAGGCGTCGACACGTCATCAAAGACGCAGAGTCGAACGCGGAAGAAACTTCGACCTCCGGCGCACGGTTGAAGGCTGATGCTTCTCCGTTTCTGTAAGTGTGCACTTCTTCTCTCTTTTTTTTTTTGTGTAATTACTTGTTGTAATTTTTTGTTGACTGTCTTTGTTCCGTAGGGATGACGACGCGAAGGATGATGAAGTATCCTCTCCGCAGAATGAAAACAAGGGAGAGGATACCTTGGCAGCAGATGGTGGTGAGGCGCAGCAACTTCTTGATGAGTTGGCTGCGACTACTGCCCGTCAGGCTGAGCTGGTGGCGCAGCTGAAGGGAAAGCGCGTTGGGGAGAGTCGTGCTCTAGCCCAGAAGGAAGAGGAGTTGGAGGAGCTGCGCGCGCAATTGGCGGGCGTGCAGGCTGAGCTTGGGGAGTCAAGGGTGTATGGGGAGAAGATGGCTCAGGACAAGATGAGCATCTTGGCTGATCTGCTACATGCGAGGTCGTGTCTCGAGCAGATGAAGGCCAGGGCATCGTGGTCTGTGTCGTTCCTTGAGGAGAAAAGATCTGAGCATTATGCTAGGCTTCAAGAATTCAAGGAGAACATGGAGAAGACGCTTGTGGCGTATGAGGAGAAGCTGCGCGCCCTTAGCATTGAGTACGACGAGGAGCTGTATCCTCATCTCATGTCTGTGATTGCTGAGCGCAGGTATTCTTACACCCTTATCTTTTAGAATTGTTTTCTTTACTCCATTTTATCTTATCTTGTTACCACTTTGTGAATGCAGGTGGTTGATCAGCCATGGGCTTCGTCTGGCAGCTCTAAGTACTTTAGAGTCTGCGGAGGTGGTGGAGGCCTTTGGGAAGGTTGTCCACTGCGCGATGGCGCGTGGCCGTTCGCAGGCGATGGAGGAGCTCCGTGAGGCCAAGCTGTTGGAGAAGGACTTGGCGGAGATTCCTGGTTATAGCTCAACGGCGTACGATGAGCTGGTGGAGGCGATGGCGGGGCTGAAGGTTCTTGAGCTGCCGCATATAGGGAAATTGGAGCGCGACCAAGATGACCCTATAGCTGTGCTGATGGCCGGTTTAACTTTGCAGCGCCATCTTGAGAAGAATGCGGAAGAGGAGTTAGACTATTATCTAAAACCTGATGTATCGCAGCTTCAAGTCCCGGTTTTTGCGCGGCCCCGTGATATCCTCAAGCCTTTTGCTCTAGAGAAGGAAGTCCCCTTGAAGGAGGTGCTGGAGCAACATGCGCAGAGGGCTGCTGTGAAGAAGGGTATCAAGGGCAAGGCCGTGATGTGCGGTATTGGCGCTGCACACCTTCCTAGATCAGATGGCGTGGCTGTAAGTGTTCCAACCGTATCGATGCAGGATGCCATAATCTTGAGTAAGTTGAAGGAGGGGAGTTCCGCCGCTCCAGAAGAGAGCCATGATCACCGCCATAGCATATAGGTTGTTTGTGAGCTTATGTATTTTGTCCTTGTAATTTAATAAATATGGAATAAAATACATTTTGTTATAAGCTCGTAACTTAAATACACTTGCATTGTTTGCTAAGTTTGATTATTTTACTAAGTCTTTTAAGTGCGTGACTTAAATATACTTGCATTGTTTGCTAAGTTTTATTTTTGACTAAGTCTTTTAAGTGCGTAACTTAAGTATACTTGCATTGTTTGCTAAGTTTTATTTTTGACCAAGTGTCTTGGCTCGTTATATTGCTAAGCTCGTACAGTGTACTTGGTATATGCGCATCCGTCGTGGGGTGCGCATGTGAAACTTACTTTGACGTCTCAAGAGTAAGGCGCTTAGCAAGGATACGTGATCCAATGTTGATGGGTTTGCAACCCTCTTATTCAACGAGTAAATTAGTAGGTTAACTCATCCTCTATGCCTTCGTGGGTCTTTAAGTGGTGCATGCACGCCATGTAGGCAAAAAATATAAGATAGACAATATTGACATATATGCAATAAAGTAAAAGTGCGCTATGGAGTTAGCTAGAAACCATAACATTTTATTAATACTTGCAAGTTTATTGAAAAGATAAAATTCCTAAGAAATAAAAGAAAGACAAACACTTATTGGGCACCTCGTAGGGTGTTTGTGTGTTTGTGTGAGGGCCGTAGCCTAGAAGTAACATTTTTTGAGATTGCAGATGTTCCAAGTGCGCGCCAGGTCTTGACCTTCCATATCGCGCAACCTGTATGCGCCGTTGCCGAGCGCGTCTGTGACCTCGTAGGGTCCTTCCCATTTGGGTCCAAGTTTGCCTGTGTCTTCCGCGTGGCTTGCGTCATTGGCGCGATAAACAAAGTCCCCTGGTCGAAATGAAGTGTTCTTGACTTTTGCATCATAATACTTCTTCATTTTTGCCTTGGCCTTTGCTTCTCGTATGGCTGCGCGTTCGCGTCTCTCCTCCAGTATATCTAAGTCTATGCGCCGTTCCTCGTCATTTGTCATGACGTTGACTTCTGCTGTGCGTATAGTAGGCATTCCTATCTCAGCTGGTATGACGGCTTCTGTTCCATAGACTAAGGAAAATGGCGTGTCGCCAGTACTGGTTTTGATTGTTGTGCGATGCGCCCACAAGACATGCGAGAGTTCATCTACCCATCTTCCTTTATGTCTGTCAAGGCGCGCTTTTATGCCTTCGCCTAGACTGCGATTAGCGCGCTCAACCAGGCCATTGGTTTGTGGGTGTTTGACTGAAGCAAAGTGTTGTGTGATGTTTAATTGTGTGCACCAATCTTTGAATGGGTTATCACAGAATTGTTTTCCGTTGTCTGATACGATCTCGCCTGGTAGGCCGAAGCGACAGACAATATTGTCCCAGACAAAGCGTTTTACTTGGTTTCCCGTAATGTTCACCACAGCTTTTGCTTCAATCCACTTTGTAAAATAATCTATGGCTACGATGAGGAATTTTACTCCTCCCGCTGCGACGGGAAAAGGTCCTGCGATGTCGATACCCCATTTGTAAAATGGCCATGGTGAGGTAATTGGTGTTAGCTCGTGCTGTGGTCGGCGCGGAATAGGTCTATGTACTTGGCAGTTGCTGCACTTTCTTATTAGGTCGCGTGCGTCGCGGTGCATTGTTGGCCAATAGTATCCTGCCCTTAAAGCGCTTGCCACCACGGATCGCGGTCCTGAGTGCATACTACATGATCCAGCGTGAAGTTCGCGGAGTACATAGTCTGCTTGAAGGGGTCCAACACATCTGAGCCATGGTTGTAAGAAAGATCGCCGATAGAGTACGTTGTCGCGGAATTCGAATCGTTGCGCCGTGCGCCGTATTCTTCGAGCGTCTTTATTATCTTGGGGTAGGGTTCCCTTGCTGATAAATTCGATGATAGGTGTCATCCACGTAGGATCTTGTTCTTCTATCACCGTTGATATCTCCATATCAAGGATTGACTTGTTCTTTAAGGTTTCCACCAATACCTGTTTTGAAAGGTGTGCGAAGCTTGTAGATGCGATCTTGCTGAGTGCGTCCGCCTTTCTGTTTTCCCCTCTAGGTACTTGTTTTATTGTGAACCTATCGAAGTTTTTGATCAGAGACTTTGTCTTTTCCAGGTATTGGATCATATGGTCATCCTTGGCCTCGTATTCTCCTAACACGTGGTTAGCGACTAGCCGAGCATCTACGTTTGCCTCTAGGTTGCGTACACCCATTTGAATTGCGATGCGTAGTCCGGCCAGTAGGGCTTCATATTCTGCCTCATTGTTTGTGGCTGTGAACTCGAAGCGTAGCGCATAGGTGAATTCCATACCTTCTGGGTTTGTAAGAATGAGTCCTGCGCCTGATCCATCTGCGCATGAGGATCCATCGGTGAACAGTGTCCATGGTTCCTGTAGATCCGTTTTTTCTGCAGATGTTGGGCTGTCGCCCTCTGGCTTCTCCACGATAAAATCAGCTAAAACTTGCCCTTTGATAGCAGTGCGCGGCCTGTATGAGATGTTGTACTCACTGAGCATTACACTCCATTTTTGTAAGCGTCCCGATGCATCTGGTTTAGAGATAACTTGTTTAATTGGCTGATCAGTGATTACCGCAATTGGATGCGCTTGGAAGTATCTGCGCAGTCTTTTGGCGGCGAACACTAAAGCCAAGACCAGTTTTTCCATGGCGCTGTAGTTAACCTCTGTTTTCTTTAAGGCTTTGCTTACGAAGTATATGGGTGTCTGGACGGAGTCTCTATCTGTCAATAGTACTGCGCTAACTGCTCCGTGGGTTGCTGATAAGTACATGATTAGTTCTTCCCCTTGTCGCGGTGCGACTAGTTTGGGAAGAGATGCCAGATGATGTTTAAGTTGTTGGAAAGCTTCCTCCGCTTCATTGGTCCAACGAAAGTCTCCCTTTTTTGTACACTTCGTGAGTGTTTTAAAGAGAGGAAGGGACTTGTCCGCTGACTTAGATAAGAAGCGATTCAGCCCTGCCAGCTTTCCATTCAGTGATTGGACTTCTTTGAGTGTGCGCGGGGAGGGGAGATCAATAACAGCCTTTGTCTTCTCTGGGCATGGTTTGATTCCATCGGGTTCTATTAAGTATCCGAGGAACATGCCTTCAGTTGCGCCAAAGGTGCACTTTTTTGGATTCAGTTTCATGTTTATCCGCCCCAACGTTCGGAATGTTTCCTTGATGTCGCGCACTAACTCATCCTCTGTATGGCTTTTTATAACAAGGTCGTCCACGTAGACTTCCAAGTTGCGGCCTACTTGTTTTTCGAAAGCTGTGTCCACCAGCCGTTGGTATGTCGCGCCTGCGTTCTTTAAGCCAAAAGGCATTTTTGTGTAGCAGTATACCCCTTGACTGGTGTGGAAAGCTGTTTTTTCTTCATCCTCCACTGCCATTTGGATTTGGTGGTACCCTTTATATGCGTCTAGGAAGCACTTGAAGGGGTATCCACATAAGGATTCAACCTTCCAATCAATTTCTGGCAATGGATAGCAGTCTTGCGGGCATGCTTTATTGAGGTCCGTGAAGTCCACGCACATTCTCCAGCTACCATCGCTCTTCTTTACCATGATTGGGTTAGAGAGCCAGTCGTGGTAGTACACTTCGCGCATGATGCCCGCATCTACTAACTTGTGTACTTCTTCCAAAATAGCTTTTGCACGATCTGGAGCCTGACCGCGCTTCTTTTGTCGTATTGGAGGGTATCCTTGTCGGATTTGTAGTTTGTGTTCTGTGATAGAACGAGGCACTCCTGTCATATGCTTTGGTTCCCATGCAAAGATGTCTAGGTTCTTCTGCAAGAGTGCGCATACGGCTGCTTTACCTTTGTCAGATAAAGATCCTCCAATCGAAACTTGTTGTTCCGGATAGTCTGGATGAATAGCGACCTTTAAATTTGACGATTTTTCCGTGCGCTGTTCTGGAATAGTCTCTGCTTCAGTTGTCACTGCGATACATTCTCTTGGTGGTACCGTTGTGTTATAGAGAGTAACCACTCCTCCTTCAACTGGGAATTTAAGCATTCCGTGTGCTGTGGATGGTACTGCGCGCATGGATGATATTCCTGGTCTTCCAATTATGCCATTGTATGGTGAGGGAGACTTGATTACCATAAAATTTATCCATGCCGCAGTTGAGTGTTGCTCATCTCCTACGACCACCAATAAGCGTAACTGCCCCATGGGCCAGATCTTTTCTCCTGTAAATCCTGTTAGTGACATTGTAGCTGGTATCAACTGACTTTGGATTTCAGGTCGCAGCCTTTTGAAGCAGTGATCATACATGATGTCTGCGGATGCTCCTCCATCAATATACATGCGGTGGATGTCGTGTCCTCCTGCATGTATTTCAATGGTCAGAGGTTCCACGACTGCGTTGTCCGCAGCGATTGTAGGGAAGGATATCTCCTTTTCTGGAGAGAATCTTTGGCTGACTTTTTGCTTTATTTTGCGCTGCCATGATTGTATCATGTATATAGTATCAGCCTTTTCCTTTGGGGGTTCTTTCTTGCCTCCATTTCTCTGTCTCTCTTTTCCTTCCTTAATGTTTTTTATGAGGTGGTCCATCCTTCCTTCTCTCACTAATTTTTCGATTAGTTGTTTCAGTTGGACGCACTCGTTAGTTGTATGGCCCTTTTGGCCGTGGTACTCGCAGTATCCACTACCTTGGCGTTTTTCTTCTGCCGTTTTAATTGGTGGTGGTCTTGGGAAGTTCGCACCTTCTGTTGCAAATATCTCCCTTGGAGTTTTAGTGAGAGGAGTATATTTGTCGTTGTCTCTTCCACTGCGGTAGTTCCTGCCGCGGTTATTGTTTTGATCATTGGATTGTCTCCGCGGCTGTTCTTGTTGCCTATAGTTTGAATATCCTTTTTTGCTATCCGCAGCAGCTGCTTCTCCTTGTATAAAGGATCTGGTGCGTTTTGTGAGTTCATCGAAAGACTGTGGAACTCTATCATTGAGCTTTCGGATGAGTTCTGGATTATTAATTCCATTCATGAACCCTGAAATTTTTAATATTTCGGGACATGCTTTGACTTGTATGCACTCATCCTTGAAGCGCTCCATGAAGGCGCTGGTTGATTCTCCTTGGCGTTGCTTCACCCTTGCCAATTCCACAGGATTTTTAGCGCACTTCTTTCGCTGGGTGAAGTTGTGGCGGAATGCTTTTCGCAATTCCTCAAAGCCGCCTATACTCCTACGTGGGAGTTTGCTAAACCATGTGCGCGCGTTCCCTACTAATGTGGAATTAAACATGTGACACCACACAGGCTGTGGCCAATTTTCGATAGTTGCGGCTGACTCGAAAATTTTGAGGTGGTCGTCAGGGTCACCTGTTCCATCATATATCTTCACATTAGCGGGCATGCGTCTGCGCCTGTCGTCTGAGTAATCACTTATGCGACGTGTGAACGCATCAATTTTGTGGCGTCGCCATGGGAGAGACATATCCTCGTTCTCTTCCTCGCGACGTTTTCCTTTTGATTTCCAGTGCCCTGTTTCTTTATCCTCGTTGTCCGAGGAATCGCTGGAGGAAGAATAATCTCTCCTTCGGCGTTTGCGCCTGCTCCTTTCAGAAGAGGAGCCTGAGGGATCTCTGCTTGGGGATCTCCTCCTCCCCAATCTATCTTGTATTCGCCTACTTTCAGGTTTGGAAGATCCTTGGCTTGGCGAATGCTGAGGCCCTAATCGATCGTGTATTCCCCGACTGCCAAGTCTGGAATGGACATTGGTGCGCCTACCGCTGTCTCCAGAGTTTTGTGAGTCAGGTACCGCACCTAGCCTATCATGGACAGAGGTACGTTCTGTACGTCTTCCTCGCGGGTGACGCGGTGGTGATGGTTCGCGCTCTGGACCAAGATTAAGTCGGGTTTGCGGATCCGCACCTGCTCTCCTTGCCGCTTCTTCTTGCATGAGGGCATTTAATGTTTCATAATTTTGGGATACAAAGTTTCCCAAAGTCAGATCCGGTGCGTCCTCAGTTGCAAGAATTTCTTCCTCAGTGTTAGGCGCCCTGTTCCGTTCAGGAGCGCCTGGCGGCACAGTGTTGTTCACTGCGGGTGTAGCCTGATGAGGAGTGGTAAAGAGGGTGCGTTGGAGTTCTTCAACGCTGGGGACCTCTAAAGTAATCCTGGGTAGTTCTACCGCTGGGGGAGGTTGGGTTGTCCCTGCCTCATGGTGACCAGGTGTGCTGGTTGTCCCAGCGACTTGTCTAGAGGTTGGATCTTGTTGATTCTTCCTCAGATGGTCACGTTTTTCTGGCTACGGAGTCCGCTGGCTCGAATTCTTATGTTTCGTCATTCTAGTTCGTTGTAGGGTCCCACGGATGGCGCCACTTGTTGATACAAAAGTTGGGCGTACCTGATTGTTGGGCTTTGCTCTTATATCAATTCGTTCCTTAGCACTTTGTTACCTGCGTACTAAGAAAATAAACAACACCGTTAGGCTTATCGAGGGATTGTCTCCCCCGATTAGACTCCGGCGTGAGAGTAAGTAATCGAATTTAGGTTTTGGTTTAAGAGTTTAGGGATTCCGTGAATCGTACCTTGAATGAGAATCGTGTGATTCTATATATAGGGGCTAAGAAACCGTGTTTCTTGCTCCTTACTCTTCGCACGCATGGTGCTTATCCGAGGTAAGGATATCTATTCCTTGAATAGATGATCCTTATCGGATATCCGGTGAGTTAGATTGGGCCTTTGATACCACGGCCCATACCATTTGTCATGGTAGCCCATTCGTGATGGGCTTAGGTGTAAGTAATGTCTATCATTTGGGCTTGCGGCCCAAATATAGGCTATACGTCATCACACACAATGTAGATTTCTCCCACTTGTGCATGGTACAACACCATGTATCATATAAACAACACGCACGCGTTTGTTAATGTGAACAATATGATTTGTGTCATTAGCATAACTAGTAGATATAGAGTTACTCAATCAATCAAGGAAACGTACATGACTATCCTTGAAAATATTAGTGTCTATATTTGGAAAGTAATTACCTTGAGATATTCAAAAGATAATCTAAGTTACAATCAAGACAATAAGTCTTGTAACTCCCACTGAATTAGAGAACATTATAATAATAGTCCCTTATTCATTCATAAGAACACAATACTCCCACTAAATTTGACAACATTGTAAATGTTTCATTAATTAGTGAAAGAAATAGTGTACTATTTACTTTCCTACATCTTTTAAGAAAACCCATTCAAACAATTATATATAGGTTATAAAAGGATGTAATCTACTACATAAATGTGATTCATCACATTCCAAATTATTAACTTGAAAAAGCTGGGCATGCAATTTCTTCCTGTATAGATCTACCATTCCAACAATTGTATGTAGTATCTTTAAATGGTCAAATCAAAACAACTAGATAAAATAATCTAATTTATCTTTTACCATTATGCAGTAATCAGTCTAGCTTCTAATTTAATAACTCATAAGGTGCATATACTCTTACTATTAAAGTTTGCTATGAGTTATGTATTTAGAATTTAGACAATTCTAATCATCCTATTGTACCTTTCTCATTCATGAAAAAGGAATAGGATTTTAAGTCTCACACTTCTCCTAATGGAAAGAAGACTTTATTTATTCTTTTTGTAATTATTGACTCTAACCAAAAACCCAAACGGGTGTAGATCAATTAAAAGAATAACTTACGTTTACGGTTTTGAGTTGCATTAATACATTTAAAGAATTTACAAATTCAATTTTAGTATTTTCGATAATTTATATTTCCAAGAAAATATAATACCCAAGGTTATATTCATATAACCAACTAATTTCTTGAAAATCTAGGATCCAACTTTACATAGATTCCACCACATCAGTTGATCTGCTAGTGGTGAAAGTATAAAAGATGGTAATCTGTCGAACAATAATTGGCAAACAATTTTCCAATTCCTAGATCATTATGGGATTTACATCAAATTGATTCATCAATTTGTCATGTAAGCATGTTTCATCCCATCTCATGCCTTAAGCTCTAGGTCTCACGCATCAACTTAATTAAGTCGTCTAACTTAGAAACTGCAAATTCTCCATGTGTGGTCTCACGCACACTCGGAAATTTACCTTGTCATTAAAATTTAGCCTGCGTCTCACGTTTACTAAATAATAACTTCAAGTGTTTCTTATAGTTAGATGGCATGTAACTTAAATTTTTAGGGTATAAATTTTTGATGTGAAAATCAAAACATGTATAAAGATGCATGCACTCATCTTTATAACATAAGTTTTCAAAAAAACTTTTTATATCCAATTCGTGAAATTAATACACAAAGTTTTACTTGAGGTTTATGCCAAAACCCTAAGATGACTTTCTACAATCATGATTTTAAAAGTAATTCGTTTAAGACATATTCAAGATTGTGATAACCAAGGCAGACTCTAAGGCTCTTTTCTAAGCCTTCAAATCACGGTTATGAATATCATCTTAAAAGACTTAATTTTAAAAGCATACTTGTATAAAACATCAATCAAGCAAAAGTTTATGGATTCAATCTCAAAATAGTAATAAAGTTTGAATTTTGCTAGTCTCGCCTGGGAGCTGATTACCGTGCGAATCGGACCACGATTGGCAATAAGACCTTGCAAGATTCTTACTTTATCACATTAGGGTTTCACCATTATTAGTCCGTATTATTTTCTTTATGGAAAAATTACCCTTTTATTGCTTACAATCATGTCCAACAATCAAACAATAAAACAAGTAATAAAGACAAATAAAACAACTAATAACATAACAATAATAAAGGTGAAACAATTAGCCACATGCAAACCTTGTTAAAAAGATCCTAATAAAATCAATTCTAGGTATAATATGTATATAATTAACTAGGGCCTTCACCTCTTAATGGAAGTGAGCCACATACATTGACAAGTCAATTGCGTAGGCCAAAGCTAATCACATACCACATAGCACATAATTGATTTTAATAATTATGGGGTCTTCCCCAATATAAGATCTATCTAAACATGTGAAAAAACTTAACAATTAATAAACAATTAATAACCCATGACTAACATGCATGTTTCATCATGGATCAAAGCATAACAATTACCAATTAGGTCAAGGATACGCCCAAATAACACATAAACATGTAGGCAACCTAGGGTTTCTAATCCAATTAATTAATAAAACCACAAACCCTAATTAGGGTTCATGGAATAAATCGAACCCCCCCCCCTAAATTAGGGTTAGGGTAAAAAAAACAAAACCCTAGATCCAAAACATGTATCTAAAACAATCAAAATTCGTTTTTTATGTGTTTTATGTAATCAATTACATGTTATAGCAAGCTCGTGATACCACTGTTAGAATATGAGAATCATGACAATCATAAAATAGGTAAACACATATGCGGAAGCGTAGGAACATCTATAACACATAAGAGATTAACATAAATTAAATAGGAACGTACCGTGGTGATTCTAGCCCGAACAAGAATCAAAAGCAATTGTCTTTAACAATATGAAGAACCCTAATTAGGGTTTATATGGATCAATGATTAACCCCTTACCGTTTTGTTAATCGATCCCTTGATAATTACTAAAGTAAGTAATTACCTCGTTCTTGTACACACAAACTACCAACGAATAAAGGTTTGTTGCAAGTAAACAAAACACTTAAATTTTGATTGAACCAAAATCGACCCAATCCCTTAAGTGGGGGGTTGAACCGATCGGCCAAGGAAAACAAAAGAAGGAAACAAAGTTTTAGGGTTAGAGTGTGTGCACAAAAGATGTGAAAGTCTAACCTTTGGCCTTGTATATATATACTAGAGAATACTTGGAGGACAAGACAAACATGGGTTGGGCTTGCCCCTCCCTTGTTCGACCGGCCTAGCACATCCCTAAGGGATTCTAGATCCTTCTTGACTCCTAAGTTACACTCTAGTCCATACCTTTCGTCCCTAACGATAGTTAGTCCATACGATTAATAACTAACGACCGTTTAGTCCATTAAGTGTTATAAATATATATATATACGATACGTTTAACATATATATATTTATTATTCATTATTCTTGTTTGTAAAGTGTGCAATCTCGAGGTCTCGGGTTCGATACTAGACATTTACATATTAATATATATCCATATATTTAACAGTTTTAGGTTTGATTAAGCTGGCACTATAAGCATATTATGTTGTAGAGCCGATATATAATCACTGTCCTTAAAAGCTCTAGTACATATAACATAAGGTTTGAAGAGCTCGATAATAGCTCATCGATCGACCCTTTAAAGCTCGAGTCACGCAATATAAGGCTTCTCGTCTCTTACTTATTTTATTTTTTTGGTAACCAAGGTTTACGACCTTTTGGCTGAATAATCCACATGATTTGAGCCACGCCACACAAACTCAAACTGGGTAAACCCTTCCTCTTTTTAAGAAGGTTGGTATGGTCAATTAGAGTTGTTTGCACTTAGCAAAAAATTAAACTTGAGACCTCTCAATAGTTACTACAAGCTAGGTCTTACCACTAGGTCACCCCTAAGTGGTTCTGGTCTCTTACTTTTTAATTCACACGTAAATAGTACTTAGAAAATAACTCACTCACTCGTACTATTTTAGATAAGTGGCATGTAAAAGACAATTAAGTAGAAGTATAAAACATTTTAGATATCAATACACAAAATAAAATTTTGTGACTATGATTGTGTAAAGACTCGATACGTATCTCAATTCAATTCTTGTTAGGTGCAAACAACCCTGAATTAGTCACATCAATTTTTTGGAAGGCTTTCTCCGGTTAAGTCTGTATGGTGGTTGAATCATGCCCCGAGCACTAGTCAGGCCAAAAAGTCTGAAACTATGGTTAACAAAGAAAAAAACTTGTGATCACAATAGTTAGGATTGAATTTTTTAAACCCGTTTTATCTAAAATAAAATGTGTAGCTTTATGGGTTAAAGTTCTCTTGTTGCTATCACTGTGTGCGTCACTGCTTATGCAGTTATGCTCCTCGATTATCTACAGCTAATTAATAAGGTGTGGATGACAATGTCCCGCCTAACAATTTCTTGATTGATGTTATATATTACATATAGTTTAGTTGATAGTTAGTGCATGTCCTTAAAACAAATTAGTTAATGCATGTATTCTTGTTTGTCCAATAAGATTCAAATAAAGTTTTTTTTTCATACACCAAACTCAAATATATATATATATATATATATATATATATATATATATATATATATATATATATATATATATATATATATATATATATATATATATATATATCCTTTGAGAACTCAGTTAGAAATTTCAATGATGTCGAATTTAACATGTTGTTACAACCAGATTGGTTTCATGCCAAAACCGACTTTACAAACTTATTTGCCGCTGTACGATGTGAGACCGTATGCTGCTGGTATTAAAATTGTTTGTATACACTGAGCATGCAATCACTTTACTAATTCGTGTAAGAGTATCACTACTGTTATCTATGGATAAAAATACATATTATCGATCGACATCTTAATACAAAATTTATTCAATTAGTTTTTTATTGCGTTAGCTTCACATATTCCTTTTTTTCAGTTCCGTCACCTATCACTAGTGAATCCCGACCACACCTGATGCTCTTACATCAGTTGTTTCGGCAGACGTATGGCCACAATGAAGCCATTGTTGGTACCGGTGTTGGTACTCGCATTGTTTGTCAATTTGTTATGGTATGAAGGTTTCTTAGAAAGAGTTTACGAACTAATTACTTGGATGACGGAGAAGTTTTACACGTTGTGTTGATACACAATATTACAAGGCTATCGTTGTGTCAGAAATGCAAAAATCATCGATAAGAACATCATGAAAGCAACACATATATTATTGAGAACTACGGTAATTAAGTTGAATTAAAATCGAGGAAAACAGAATATTATGATGCTGTACACATATCTTCCTAAACTAATAAACGTAACTTAAGCGGAATATAAATACGGTACTATATTTCTTATATATATACTTAGCCGCAAACTTCAATATAACTAACATGACCTAAACAAAAATTATTAAGCCTTAATTGTTATTTTAATGTGTAGCATGACCTAAACAAAAAATTCAATATAACTAACATGACCAAACAAAAATTGTTATTTTAATGTGTAACTCTCTAGAAAATTAATAGAGTTAAGCCTTAATTTATAGGATTTAGTTGATTTTGTATATTTTAGTAAGACATGATTTGTATTTTTATTATTTTTCAATTTCTTTTCACATGTCATTAGTTATAAGGTTTCAAACATATACATTATGAATAATCTTTGTATGTATTTTTCAATTTCTTTTCACATGTCATTAGTTATAAGGTTTCAAGCATATACATTATGAATAATCTTTGTATGTAGATGCATAAGTTGGGGAGGCATAATATATACACTATAACAATTTCAGCTTTTGGTCATTGGAAGCGCTGTTATTCAAATAAAAGCCGCGAATTTCAATTTAAGGAGACTGAAGCACTCTTCGTAAGTAATTTTTTCCCTAACAACCTTAGTTGTTACCGCCTTGCCTTTGATCCCAAAACTAGTTAGATTGTACGTGGTGATTTTGATGATGTTGATGATGAGTAGGGATATAGTATGTGATTTGTATTTGTTTTGACATCCTTTTGGTTATTTGTAATTTTGTATTAGTATTTAGCTTAATTGTACCGTTGTTTTCGAATACTATGACTTTGTTTGGTTGTTTTGGAATGAATAAGTGGACGGATGAATTTTGTACCATAGTTTTAGGTGATTTATATGTTTGGTTTTGGTAGATTTTTTTCGAAAAAAATCTAGAATAGTAGCAGCTGCTACTTCATTTTTTTATGTTGTGCAGACACATTTAACGACGACATTATCTTCGCTAAAAGTGTCCACACGTATTTGTCAAAGCTACTTTTATCGACGACACATGTCGTTGCTAAAGGTGAACCTGCTAAAATATTTATTTATATTTTTATATATATTTATACATTAAATAAAACTTAAATAAATCTTTTTTAAAATAAATTTGAGAAATACCTGCACGTGTGGTCACTAAAAGTGTTGATTGGTCGTCGCCACAATCTTTAGCGATGAACCTATGGCGACAACAGTTTGATGATGACAGATCTGGACTTTTAGCTACAACATAAGTAGTCGCTAAAAGTTGAAAACATTATAGTTATACATAAGATCTACAACCGCAAGCAGGGAGTTTATGAGCTGAAAATGCAACAATTGAAGAAATTAAAAACCAAAATGTTAGCCTAAACTCGAATAGGATCCACGTTTTAAACTCGCGCTTCCAATAATGAAGAAAATATGGAAGATTATCAAACAGATAACAATTTGCATTGTCATTTACGCATGTATGAAATCATATACATCCAATTATTAGACTTGGTGTAAGGTTTCTTTTCTGATGAAGAGTGTAATATTTATTTACATAGCAAAATGATTTTTGTACCAAACTTGTATGGCTAAAAATATGAAAACAATTAATTTTATATAATCTATTTCATCCACTTAAATTTTATTAATTTCTATTTTGACTTTCAATTAGTTAATAACAATGCTCGATTTTGTCACGTGTCAAAATAAATCAATCTGATTAGCTTATTTTTTGCAATAAAATTGTTTTAGCAAAATACTTCTAATTAAAATAATATATTCTTTCATTATATAAAAGATTTAATTTTGCATTGTCATCTTGAGGTTACTTAAAACTACATCTATAATATATTATTATTATTATTTTGATTATCATCATTACTGAACATGTATTAAACCAATTTTGTGTCGACCACCCGAGAAAATGTGAACTTATAAACATTATTTCGATACAAAAATATTAAAGTCGATATAAATGATTAGCTCATTCCAACAGATAAATTTAACGTCGAAGTCTTCCGTCACAATACACGGGTTACTTTTTCTCGTAATTTAAAGAGAAAAACATAGTTTGATAAATGCAACTTAACATACGGTTAAAGGCATAGGTAAGAAAACCCGTCTGATAAATGTGCAACTTTAGACTTCCATGATCTCCATTATGTTAGTTTGACGGATGATAAATTAATATATCATGACCGGACTCGAACTCGAGACTTCGGGATTGCACACTTTACGTATGAGTTTCAATTAATTAATAATTATTGTTTTAGTGACGAATAATTATTAAATTCACAAAATGATCGTTGGAGGAAAGATAAAGGACTGAACTTAAAATAGAGTTCAAGAAAAACATGGAATGGGCTTGTAAAACCCATGTTTGGCCAAACCCAACCCATTAGGGTGTAGGGTTTGTGTCTTGTGCTCCAAGTTTATTGAATGCTATATAATGAGACCTCCTCTCATTCATTCATCATCCCTTGGTTCACTTGCAAACCAAATCTCCTTCTCTTTCTCCTCTTGAGTTAGAAATCGAACTACACCCTTATAGGGTTCCTACTAGATTTCTAAGCTCAAACCATTCTTGTTTAGTTGATCAACTACACCCTTCTAGGGTTCCTACGCGATCTTCTAAACATTGTGTTTGGATTGTTTGTGAATTAAGAACCTAGCTTTTCTTATTGAAACGCTACTAATACGTGTGTTCAAGAACGAAGTGTTGGCATACTTTTGCTAACAAGGTGATTTGCCCTATTCGACTAATCCTAGTCGATCCACCATTAAACCCAATTAGGGTTTATAGTTCTTGTTCCATTGGTTTCTTGTTCTTGCTAGAAATCACAAAGAGGTACGCATCCATTTATATTCGGTTAATTTATTATTTGTATTTGATCTATTCCGCTGCGTACTCTTTGATGTTTATATGTTTATTATTATTCATATATTCCAACAGTGGCATCAAGAGCCGTTAATACATTATAATGAATTACCGAAACACATAAAAATTGAATCGTATGATTAATCACATGCTTGGTGTTCTTATGTTTTTATATTTTTCATAAACCCTAGATTTTATTTTTTTTATAAATGTCGATTTTTTTTTTATTTAAAAAAAGGAAATTAGGGTTTGATGAATTATGTGATAAAAACTTGTAGAAACCCTAGGTTGCATGTAATTTATGTGTATGGATATTGTTATATGCCGTTTGGTTGCGTTCCTTGATTGACATGATTATTTGTATAATATGTGCAATATGGGCATTCATGACACACTATGCATGTGTTGTTATGAATTATGATTTGATTGATTTCATGCTTATTTATGCGATTTTATTATAATTGATAAATTGTTTAGTAAATATTATGTATAAAGATTACTAAAATTTGATTAATTATAATATTAGGGAAGACCCTATTAATCGTGTATTAAATCAATAGTGTGTTTTATATTGATTTTGATTTGCATGACCATTATTGTTGTTGTTTGTTTATTTTATTTTATTACTTTTGTTTTATATGTTTTTAACATGATAGTAACAAAGGGTAATTTCAATAAAATATTAAACGGACTTAATAATGGTGAAATCTTGTTTGAGCTTACTTAATAAATCTTGGACTTTTTGTTGATTGATCGCGACTGTATTAAGTGGTTGAAAGGTGGAACTAATTATGACAAACTATTAAAGTGGGTATAAGGATGGCTATGCATTAAATTGCGGCCTTAGTGAGCCTCCATTCTGGCTTACCGCTCGCCTGTGAGTCATATTTTAGTCTTTACCTAACATCCATGATAACTACGAAGCACTTAAGGCAAAGTTGTAAGTTTCTCAACGCCTCAATCAAAAGTTTGAAGATTTAAGCTCGTAAAGAAACTAATGAGTAAAAGTTTTTTTACATGAAACATATGCTACAAGATGAATGCATGACATCTTTGTACATATATTTGATTACACACATCAAATTTACTACCCTTAAATTTAAGTTATATGCCATCCAATGAAACGGAAACACCTGAAATTAGATCTACGCCAGGGCGTAACCTGACTAGATTACAATGGAAAGGCAAATTACATGATTTCATCACTAGCAGATCAACTGATGTGGTGTCATTATGTAAGGTTGTTGTTTCTTAAATTGGTTAACTTAATTGAGTTGATAGTGGGAACTGATCACTCAAGGCATAAGAAGATGGGGATAAAACATGCTTACATTGCAACTGCGGTTGGCAATTAATGTAAATCCCATCGATTCTAGGAATTGCAATTGAATATTGGCAATTGGGACACGTCTCGTACCTTATTGAATAACGTCATCACTAGCAGATCAACTGATGTGATGAACTTATGTCAATTTGGATCCTAGTTTTTCAATGTAAAATTAAAATGGTTATATGATTATGAACCATGGGTATTTAATTTTCTTGAAAATTTAATTATCGAAAATACTAAAATTGAATTTTGTAATTCTTTTTAACGTATTAATGCAACATTAAAGTCGTAAACGTGGTTTGGTCTTAAATTGGTAATTCTGCTTTCAAACATAATGTTTGATTGAGAAAAATTTACCGAAATGTAAGAAAGTCTATTTTTCATGTGAGAAGAATAAGACTCAATCCTATTCCTTTTCATGATTGAGAAAGGTATGATAGGAACATAAGAATAAGACTCGATCCTATTCCTTTTCATGATTGAGAAAGGTATGATAGGAACATTAGAATTGTCTACATTCTAATATATAGCTCATAGCAATCCTTAATATTTAAGGATATAGCACATCTTATTTTCCATAGAAATTTCATTACTCTAATTTGGTGAATGAATTCTTTTATAATAAACAAGGCATTTGGTTAAATGGAAAATATGAGTTATTAGAAGCTGGACAAATTACCGCAAAATTGGTAAAAGGCAAAGCTAGTATTTTATCTAGTTGTTGTGCTTTAAAGGTGCTACATATCATTATGGGGATGGTAGGCCTATTAAGGAAGAAGCTGCATGCTCAAATTCTTCAAGTTAATATCATTGATGGATAATCCATCATAAACAAAGTAGAATACACATTTTAGAACCTGAGTAATTATTACGTATGGGTTTTTCTAAATGTGTAGGAAAGTAAAAACAAGCAAATTGTTTTCACTGGTTATGAAACACGTACAATGTTGTCAAATCCAGTGGGAGCTTTGTGTTGTTTACTGAATATAGAGTTATTGTTATGTTCTCTAATTCAGTGGGAGCTACAAGACTTAATTTCTGTGTAGTAGCCCAAAATTATCTTCAAGATAATTACTTTCAAATTGTAGACACTCATGTTCTTAGGATAGCCATATGCGTTTCCTGATAAGACAAATTAGTCCTACATCTACTTATGACACAAATCATATTGAATCACATAAACAAACTTATGTTGTGTTGTTTATATACTACATGATATTGTTCAATGCACAAGTGGGAGAATTGTCTATTGTGTGCAAAGGAACAATACATAGAGAAATATGATGATAGGATTCTCTTAATTGCAAGGTAAGAGATCAATGTTCTAATAAGACTTATACATTTAATGTGTAAGATTATCTTATGTAGAACATGTGTCATGATTATAAGACTACTTTTATGTCTTATGATATTCAAATTAAAAGAAACACTTGAATTTACAATTTACGTCAGGGTGTAACCTGCCTAGATTGCAATAGAAAGGTAAACTACATGATTTCATTACTAGCAGATCAACTGATGTAATGGAATTATGTGAGTTTGCAGTTTCTTAAATTGGATAATTCATAAAATGACATAAGCAAATGAAGTAGTAAATTAACTTGAAATTACTATTGAAACCAAGTGGAGATGTTCACAAATACTTTAGTTATTTATGTTTATATCTTCTTATAAACATGAAGTCTTTTAACTATTACAAGACTTATAATAAAGTAAGACGTTAAACTTGTTATGTTTCAAACAAGAAATCATTGAGTTGATCAATGATGTACAACGTAAAGTGGGAATATAACAGTTTATGTCTTCTTAAGACATGAACATGAAGTAACTTGTTCAAAAGGTACTTATGTTATATAGCATGCAATTGGCTTGGAAATTCTATTGTACCATTAAGTTGACTTAGTTGGTAAATAGGTAAGCCAAAGGGAATAAGTTTATCTTACATATTGTTAGTTTGTCTCACAATATTAATTCTAATGAAACATCACAAGTTGGTGGTGTGTTCAGTTAGGAAAAATCAAACTCTTGTTATATTGTTTGATTAAAAGATAAATATGACTTCTTTTCTTCCAAAAGTTATCAAGGTTAGAAAATTGAGTATGAATGAATATACTCAATAAGACTCCAACCTAGAAGATTAAATAAGACATTATGGAATGTGATGAATCACATTAAAGTCTTAAAATGAAGTTCTGATTTTGTTAATAAGTAGTTTTAACAAACAAGAGTCAGGAACTGTAAAATATTTTTGTAATATCCCAAATGAGAACGATTTAGTGTTGCTCATCTTGCTAAAGTATTTATAAAATACAAAAGGCAAGTGGGAGTTTTGTTTAGATCTTGAAAGATCAAAATTACAAAATATATAATCTTCTAAAACCACACTAGTGAAAATCATGATGAGATTTGAAATGTAAAGGTTAAATCTCAACATGATGAAACTCTCATTCATAGATCCGTAGGGATGTCTCAGATATTTAATTAATATGCTGAGAATTATGAATTACAGGATCAATGTAAGCCTGTTAATCATAATGACGCATTTACTAATTATGGTAAATTGCTCATACTATGAATGTTAAGATGGTGTCCATAAAGATAAGTCAACTTTGAAAATTTGGTTTATCTTAATGAAGATGAGTTTCTGCAAGAGAAAAAAAAAAAAAAAAAAAAAAAAAAAAAAATCCTAGAGGTTTAAATCTTTGCATAAAGAATCATATGGACAAAATTGTATACATATTTTAATGTATGTCTTATGACAAGATTATTAATCATACTTAAGTAATTAACTATGATTGAATACTCTTTCCTAAGCACATTAAAATACAAAGATGGTAGTTGTCATATTCATTTTTATGAATATGAAATTTGACAATGGATTATAAAACCTCTTTCTTATATAATTACTTAAGCGAGGACGATGAGTAATTAAGAGTTTTATGAATTCATTTAATCTTTGAAAGTATACAAAATGCAAGAATCCAAGTATGGATAGATGCATGCATCAAGGAGATAAATCTTATGTTTAAATATTAAATCTATGTTTTGATTTATAATTTAAAATAAGATAACTCCTAAGTAATTCTGAAAGCTAGTGGGAGTATTATGTTTACTTATTTAATCATATATGTTGTGTAACATATAGGAAGTAACATTCTATATAAGTTAAATGGTAAGTCATAACTTGGAATGAAACTTTACTTGAAAGATTTAACAAGTACAACCTTGAATATATGTTTATTGATGTAAACATGTGCGGTAAATGAATCTAATAGAACATGATATATCATTTAGAAAGTTTAAATGGATATGTAGTACATAAATGAAATTAAGTTGGACACGAGAATTTTTCATGTACATCATGTTGTTGTTATATCATGCTTTGATAAAAGATGATTTGACAACATTGATATCTAATGAAAGATATTAGATAAGTTGTGTAATAAATATTCTAAAGGAATATATTTGGATATAGAATCACATCCTCAGCCTGGAACAATTTCTAGATTCTATAAATGAACAATTTGTAAAATTGTCATAGCCAACAAACTTGAAAGTTTGGAAGGAATAAAACATTACACATTGAAGTTTACGAAAAAGAGCATATTGTTGTTTGCATACAATGATGCTAATATAAATTGAGATGACACTCAATACTAGTCATGGAAGGATTTCATCCTTGTTAATAGCCATGTGTACTAGTTATGCTTAACGAAAAGCATAGTTGCATTATACGTTAAAGAATAAGAATACTTTAAACTTTAAAGGTTTGGAAGTTTAATTATCATAAATTGTATGTTGAGGATGTCATACACATTTTATGATGTATTATGTGGTTATATCAAATTATTTGAATGCACATATACAAGAATTTCATTATTGAAATAAGTATTCTCAAAATTCCGATAGATCAAAGTTAGTTGAATAATGCCTTGTCAACAAGTATGATTACTTGAGGCATAATTGTCAACAAGTATGATTGGTATTACTTGAGACAAAATTCATTAACGAGAATTTTCATGCATTGATCTATTTAGTATTTGGATAAAGGATTGTAAACAATAATTATTCGAATGAAATGAAGTATTGTGTTATGTTTATTTCTATTCATAAATATTGTATCCTATATTTGCATGTTTAATCCATGAATAACTTATGTTATGTTATTCTAAATTGTCCGTTGTCAATTAATGATATGGGAGTATCATTGAACTAAGACAAATGTGAGATTTGGTATAATATATAAATTATATTGGTGCGTAGACACGCCAAATTCACATGATATTCAATACTGGAAAAATTGGATATAGGACAAAATCCCAACTACATGATTGTACTTATGGATGTTGTCATTAGAGTAAATCATGAATATTTATCCTCAGACTTGAGATACCAGGTAACTACTGTGGATGTAGCTCATTTTCTGTGAGATAATCTAACGCTATCCGTAACTGGTAGTTATAAGGATTATTTTCAGAGGTGATGCGAAGTTCATAGGTTATGCTTGTAGTCAATACAGGATTTGGTTCCTTCAAATTTGTTTTGAAGTATAATACTGTTTGGCCGCTCGTAGGATTAACAAGATGTTTGCATGGCCATGCCCAAGGTCTATCTGGAATACGTTCAGAAGAGTTGGTAATCTTGCTTAATCATAAATAACGAGAAACACTAGTTAATTATGGAATGACTTCAATCCATATCCATATTAACATAGTATTAGAATCAAAAGGATAAGTATGATGATGAATCATCAAAGGTGGTTTTTTCCAGGAAACCATACTCGAGATCGTTCTGGGGACATTGGCGTGTTATGCTAGACTAACCATTGTCATTGTTACATTAATCTATATCCGAGTGGGAGCTGTTAGTTTGACGGATGATAAATTAATATATCATGACCGGACTCGAACTCGAGACTTCGGGATTGCACACTTTACGTATGAGTTTCAATTAATTAATAATTATTGTTTTAGTGACGAATAATTATTAAATTCACAAAATGATCGTTGGAGGAAAGATAAAGGACTGAACTTAAAATAGAGTTCAAGAAAAACATGGAATGGGCTTGTAAAACCCATGTTTGGCCAAACCCAACCCATTAGGGTGTAGGGTTTGTGTCTTGTGCTCCAAGTTTATTGAATGCTATATAATGAGACCTCCTCTCATTCATTCATCATCCCTTGGTTCACTTGCAAACCAAATCTCCTTCTCTTTCTCCTCTTGAGTTAGAAATCGAACTACACCCTTATAGGGTTCCTACTAGATTTCTAAGCTCAAACCATTCTTGTTTAGTTGATCAACTACACCCTTCTAGGGTTCCTACGCGATCTTCTAAACATTGTGTTTGGATTGTTTGTGAATTAAGAACCTAGCTTTTCTTATTGAAACGCTACTAATACGTGTGTTCAAGAACGAAGTGTTGGCATACTTTTGCTAACAAGGTGATTTGCCCTATTCGACTAATCCTAGTCGATCCACCATTAAACCCAATTAGGGTTTATAGTTCTTGTTCCATTGGTTTCTTGTTCTTGCTAGAAATCACAAAGAGGTACGCATCCATTTATATTCGGTTAATTTATTATTTGTATTTGATCTATTCCGCTGCGTACTCTTTGATGTTTATATGTTTATTATTATTCATATATTCCAACACATTAAGTACTGGTATAATTTGTTTATGCTATAATCCTTTTATTTTGTGTTATAAAGGATACATATCATTAACATTGTAATTTGTACCAATAAAGCATTTTGTATTTACCGAACACAATGTTTTTAATTTGTCGAAGATAAATAAATACTACTCCATATGAAACAACGAAATCTGCGAGCTAGTAAAGAAATCCAACGATTCCTTTACATGTTTCTAGATTTAGTTTTTTATTACAATTTTTAATTCGAACTATAATATTTAAGTCGAATACGTGTCACTATCGGGTACACCTTATATCCAGAAATTACAAAGATATACTAAATGTTAGTTGAGATAAATTAAAACAATTAAGTTTGGTTCAGCCATCAACACTTTTTGTGTCATTTAAAATAATAAAACTACACATAAACACGCTTGTGGGAAAAGCAAACCCGTGGTAGACCCACGCTCTACTAGTTAGTATCAAGGCTGTCAAGATCGCGATCCCACGCAGGATCGTTTTTGCCTTTGCAAGATCGAGATCGTAAGATCGGATCGCGATCCTACGATCCTACCAATTTGTCATATTTTGTAAACAAATGATATAAGAGTCAAACTGTTTTACATTTTTACTCAACGTCAAAGATAAGTTCATATAATATCCTCTTGAAAATGACAAAGTTTAAATTTCAAACACTAAAGTAATAGTAAAATACAAAAAAAGTCAAGTTTCAATCGTTACATTAACGATTTAGTGCAATAATATTACATAACATAGGTCCTAAATGTCTCAAAACATACGAGCCATCAACATGATTTCAAGAAAACAAACGTTTCATAAGTGGCATTACAAAACATACCCTTTGATTAGTTTAATCACAGTGAAGTAAAGTAAATTAAACTATTGAACACTTTTTAGACTATAATCTATTCAGAAAAGTAGAAAACTATGTATAAACTACAATTTATTTAGAAAATGAAACAATAATGGTTTACTCATTAGACATTAGTAAAATACACATTTGTTTTTTTTTTTTTTGTTTTTTTTTTTACCTAAGCAAGTGGGATAGACTTAAAAGATTTAAAAAAAAAAGTGAACTCGGATCGCGTGTCGATCTTACGATCTTACGTGCGATCCTACGATCCTACTTACGATCCTACCTCAGATGCGATCCTACCACGATCCTACACGATTTTGACTGGTGTGCACGTAAGATCGTACGATCTTACGTGTAAACTCGCGAGTTTGACAGCCTTGGTTAGTATGATTCATGCCCTAGCGATAATTAAGGAGTTAGAAACAATTAGACCAATAATATTCTTAAACCTTATGGGACTTGACTTTCTGTTGTTAGTAACTAATCATTTGTAGAAAATAAACACATCTTTAATATTTCACTATAAAATAACAGTCTTCTGATACAACCTTCCTTGGTTGAATCTATAGTAATGGTTGTAGCCTCCCCCGATACAACCCTCGATTTAGAAATATATATATTTGGTTTGAGTTATGTCAATTCTGACATAAAATATGAAGGATGACTAGATCTACAATCATCTTTTAGTTTTTGTCACATCATGTTTTATGTTCTAAGTTTTGATATCGACAACCTATTATCAGACTTGCTTCAGTGCTAAATTAAATCTTTTACAAAATATTTTTAAAAGAGAAGTAACATGAAAGGAGAGGTTTTTCACACGGTGAAGATGGAGTACGAATGGTAACCACCTAGATGTGGTGTATGAAGGATATTTGGGCATGATAATATGTTAGGTACAAAATGGGTTGTTGAAAAACCGAAGATGGTTTTCAAGAGCCTCCTAGATAGACTTCTCGTGGTACTAATGTGGGATATAAGTTTCAGTTAAAACCTAAGAAAAAAAATTTACCAAGCTATCTTTAATAAGAATGGTGCTAGTTCAAGCGGTACGAAAAAGAATTCTAAAGCAGAGCAGAGACAAGCTCAGCAAATCCTTTTGATGCGCTTCATTCGATTGAAAAAAACTGATGAGCTTGGATCAAATGGGGTGGGGGGGAGGGGGGGTCGTCAAATTCAGGTAAAAAAGTTATCCAAGATGTGGCTGGTTCGGCATCTGGTAGTCAAAGTACTACACATTTAGTTGCAAAGATTAATGAACTGGAAAGTCAGATGCCTGATGGGAAGCTTGTGCTAGCGGATGATGATGGGAAGCCGCTAAAATATTGTAAGTAAATACTTCCTAGTTCTTCTACTGTGCCTTCTAAAAAGGTTGATGATCCAGTTAATGAGGATAGTGATAGTGAAGCGTTTGAGGTATTCATCGAAACTCAGTTTTATAGCTTCTACGAGCTCCAATGTTAATAAAGCTTCTAAACGTGTCAGTCTTGTGGGAAATAAAAGCTTGTATAAACAATGGAATAAAACTTATGATGAAGACCCACACATGATAATGATTTGGTTGATCCTGGTTTGACTGATGCTCAAATGTAGTTTGCTAATGTCTTTGATATCAGTCTTCGGAGTCAACTTAGATAGCATTTATAGTAGGTATCATAAGTGTGGCATGTCATTCTTATGATAGTCTAGGTTTGAAGCATAGTTGGTGCATTTGTTTTTGCCTAGTTTTAGGTTGAGATATGAGATTCACCCACATTTGTTGTACTTAATCGATTTTTAGAGTAATAAATTTGTCGGAAAAACCCCTTTATAAAAAAAATTAAACTTTAATTTATAAAATTATTATCCATCTATGATCCAACCATGTGATTAACTGCAAGTCTTTAAAATCTTGTAATGAACAAAAGTCATTTTAGTTTAATTTTAATAATACAATTTGTTAATTTAGAAGGTATTATTCATTTACAGTAGATAATGAAAAATGTTCAAAACAACTCTTTAATTTTAATGATACTAACACTTTGTCTCTTAAACTCGTTAATTTTATATTTAAGTATCCTTTGAGTTCATTCAATTAACAGATTAACTAATAAAATTAGTAAACTCTATATTTTAACATTTAACTCATTCAATAAAAATTTATGTCCATCCAATCTAATAGGAAGATCACGCGAGTCATTTTTAGTGTACTTTCTGATTTTCAGCTCTTAATAACAAATTACTCATATATTTATTATCTTAATATCTTATGACTAACGCTAAAATAAAAGATATTGCTAAAGTTAAATAAGATCGCAACTTTCAAAAATAATGTTAACTTTAAGCTCACGTAACGCGCGGGCATTGTAAAACTCGTATAAAAACATTTTATAATATTAAAAAGCTTTTGTTAAAGTCTTTTTGGAGGTGTGCTAAGAAATAAAAATATATACTAGATAATGTTTTAACACGTTATTTTCTTTTCATAAAGTTTTAAAAGCAATTTTACCATCCATACAATTTTTTCGATATTTGTATAACTAATCAAAGTATATGCATAAACAAGTGATCCGTCAAAATTATTAGTACGTACGTTTATGGATTGATTCAATGGAAAAGAATAATACAGAGTTCCACATCCATCATCAGTTTTTCTTTTCTAATCTGCAAAAGAATAATATAAGACAAAATACATCGTTGATCCTTAAATTTGTCTAATAACATCGCCATGCACTCTAAGTTTGAAAAATTGTCTCCGTGCGTCCCTCCTCAAGTTTTTTTAGACCGATTGCGTCCTTTGACCAGTTTTTCGTCAGTCAACGCCGTTTCCTTTCGTTATAATTTGTCTGTAGCACAAGAGTACTATCGTCTTTTTGTAATTACGGTATAGCAACTATTTATTACTTCCACATGTCATATCCGTCTTCCCGCCCCATAAACACCTAGACCGCCTCTTTGTTTCGTCCCAAAACTTTCTTTACAAGAATTATCACAATTCACAAACCCTCATTTCATGTTATTGTGATATTATTCGTAATTTTAAAACATGATTTTACTTTATGGAAAGTAAGAAGAGATCCAGGTTATCGAGTTGACGATACCGTTCTGTACAACGCTGCTAAGAAAAAATACGGTGCATTTTTTTTTTGCTATAATCGTTGGAATATCTAGTACTAGAATATTTTAATTCACTATTAAGGTTTGATAATGTGGTTTGGTCTATTGATATGTTTCAAGTGGTAGATTTAATATGTTTAGCATGAGGGTTCATCTCAATGGTGTTTTAAATACTGGCCTGATAGAATATACGATGAAGGTATTGAAAGTTTAGTTAATTTGGTTGACGTTGATAGCGTGTCAGTTGAAGAGTTGGATGTTCTTATGTATGAATTGGGTTACGACCTAGGTCAAAAAAATTACTATTACTTTGTTAAGTCTGGTAGTAATTTAGGCGATGGTTTGTATAGCTTAAGTGAGGCTGCGAATTTAGAAATATTGAAAGATCTTGTTGATGAACATAAGATGATAGAAGTTTATGTTGAAAATGGTAGACAAGTTTGGATGTTGATGATATGTCACCAAAGTCAATTGGACAATTATTGCTGAGGTCGATGCATCAAAGAAGAATGCAGCTCTTGCTATTGTTCTATATTGCTCAAAAAAATTGTTCATAGAAACTATTGTTAAAAAGCCTGTGGTAGAGGCTTTAATTCAAGTCAGACAACCACCTTTGGAAGTCAATACTTTGGTAGAATCTACTGACTGGCTAGAAATTGAACCCTTGATGACCATTCAGCATATGCAAAAAGATATTCCTGTTAGTGTTGATGATAGCCAAAAAAATAGTCCGGTTAGTGTTAACCATAGCCAGAAAGGTAGTCCTATTTCTGTTGACCATAGCCAAAAAGATAGTCCAATTGTATTGACCATGGCAAAAAAGGTAGTCATGTAGACGTATGTGAAACTGAACAAGAGTTTGGTCATCAAGATGAGGAAATACATACACCTATCGATCGTATGCAAAAAGGTAAAGCTATAGACTTCTGTGAGACTGATGAAGAATTTGGTGACGACAATTTGAGTGAAACAGATTGGTTTGAGAATGATGTCGATGTTATTGAGAACATTGACGATGGAAACATAGTTGTTGATGAAGAGAATATTTTTGATGAGCCTTATGTTGATTTTGCTATGTTCAAATTGATTGACACTCCAGATATACCCACTATAGGTAGCTCTAGCCAAATACCAGACGATTTGTTTAAGAAAAATGAGATACCAAAACACGTGAATGATGATGAGTTTGCAAGTAGTTCTGAGAATGAGGTCGAGTTTGTAATTCGGAAGAAAAAGATGAGGGCGTACAAGAAACAAAAGTTAACTCAGGGACAACAAGAAGACGCATAAGTTTTTTTTCTGTGGTCAAACTTTTATAACTGCAAAAGAAGTTAAAGATAAGATCAACCTACATTCAATACAAACTCGGAGGAAATTTCAACTCATTAAGAATGACAAACAAAGAATTAGGGCTACATGTCTCAGAACAATACCAGCATGTCGTACAAGTGGAGGTATTGGACTGGGAACAGTACCAAAGAGGAAAACTGGTCCGTTAACTAGAGGCCGCGGAAGGGATGTATATTTGCAATCACAAAAGGAGGAACCGACAGATTGCACATGGTTGTTGTATGTAGCAAAAGATACATATAAAGATGTATGGAGTGTTAGAACTTTCATGGATGAACACAAATGTTTGAAATCAAGAGAGATAAAAGCTTGTGACTACAAGTTTCTCTCAAAGAAAATACTTGACCCAGTTCAAGTCAATCCAGAAATTCTAATCAAGGCTGTTCAAGATCAATTGACTAAACAGTTTGAAGTTCAAGTGTCTATGCAAAAGGTATTAAGGGCAAAGAACAAGGCAGAAATTGAAATTAGGGGTGATCATAAGCAACAATATACCATTTTGAGGGACTATGTTGTAGAGTTGTAGAAAACAAATCCTAAAACAACAATTAGGATAAGCGTACAAAATACAACAGATCCATCAAGTCCTACGAGGAGTTTTCAAGAGAATGTACATTTGCTTAGGTGCTTTGAAGGAAGGATACAAATCTTGTTAGAGAGAGTAGTTGGGATTAGATGGTGCATTTATGAGGGGTCCTTTTCCTGGTCAGCTTCTTACAGTTATTGGTATTGATAGCAACAATGGAATATACCCTTTAGCCTATGCTGTTGTAGAAGCTGAAAACAAAGAATCGTGAATTTGGTTTCTTGATTGTCTAGTAGATGATCTTGACTTGCATCCAAATTCACACTACACTTTTATCAGCGACAGACAAAAGGTGATGCTAATGTATACTTGAATATATTTGGTTATATAATTCATAAATGATTGGTTAAATAGTAATGGATTGATGTTCCTTTGTGCAAGGTATCATTCCAGCTTTAGCAACAGCATTCCCTAGTGCGAAACACAGATACTGTTTGAGGCACATCCATGAGAATATGAAATTGCAATGGAATTCTACAGAATACAAGGCACATTTGTTGAGGTGTGCAGCAGTAACAACCGTCCAACAATTTGAGGCAGCAATGCTTGCCGTCAAGAGTTTTAGCGAACCTGCACATGCTTGGTTAAGTAAGATACCAATAGCCCACTGGGCAAGGTCGCATTTTTCAAGTACTAAACAAATTTGTGTTTATAAACATTGTTCACCATTCTTTTATGTATTACTAAAACATGTTCTATACATATGTAGGGAGAGCTCATTCTGATGTATTACTTAATAACATGTGTGAAGTGTTTAATGGGAAACTGATTGGAGGTAGGCACCAACCCATCATTACTGCTTTAGAATACGTTAGAGAATATTGATGTAGAGAATAGTGAATGTTGTGCATATAATTGACAAGTGTGCCGCACCATTAACACCAAAGGCAACAAAGATGTTGGACTTCATTAAGAAAGAGTCTTATAATTACATCGTTTTAGGGAAAGAAGGATATTAGTCAGGTTAGTGGATGAGGACAAAAGCGTTTAATAAATGTTGAAGCTAGGACCTGTAGTTGTAGAAGATGGGAGCTTACAGGTATGCCATGTAAACATGTTGTTACTACCAACCGGTAAATGAGGTTCAATAGAATGGAAGTAGGATCTGTAGAATCATGGGTTCATCCATGTTATTTGCTTAAGACATGGGAGGAAAATTACACACACCACGTCTAGCCCATCAAGGGTTATCAACTTTAGAAAAAGTCAAATCTGCCTACAACCATTCTACCACCTAAACATCATAAACCATTGGGTAGTCCACGAAAGAAAAGAACTAGGGCTTTTACAGAAAATGATGATACTGATAAAGATAGTAAGTTGTCACAGTCTAGTAGAGGTGTAGTTTGTGGTATTTGTGGCAATGCTGGACACAACAAGAAAACATGTATTCGTCAAGGAGGTGTTACATGAAGTCAAGGCAGTACCTAGCAGTCTAAAAAAACAGGTTCATCCCAGCCAAAAGATTCATCAAAGAAAAAGAGAAAGGTTAATGGCAACAACTTTGAAGGAAGTGAACAACCCCAAAGTCAAACTGATGGTCAATCTCAAAGTCATGTGCATGAAACTGGTGGTCATTCTAAAAGTCATATTCAAGCAAGTGTGGACCAGTTTGAATATGGAAGTCATGTTAATGCTGCTTCTGGGGTGTCTCCAAAACCTGGCTGAGCTAGGAAGAAGATTTTAGCAGATAAAATGGCTTCACCACAAAAAATTGTTGGCTAAGTATTTCAAAGACTATGGTTTTTATCGCATATGTAATTCCTAGACAATATTTTCAATGTTTTAACAATGTGTGTTTCTGAACTATGTGGACTACAAAATTTCATGCATTTGGAAATATATCCATTTTGCATTATTTAAGAAATCATCTCATGTTACTGTGTGGGATAAAGTGAGGTTTATCCGTTTGCCACTTTTTCCAGTTTGTACCCATTGTTGCAACTTCATACATATAATTATAAGTGTTGACATTTAGAAAGTCAATTACTAGTAAATCAATAAAGACAAGAATACCATACTTATAGCCATATCCATTGAAGTCAAAGCTTTCTAGCAGTAGACCTACATTAACGCTACCTAAAGACACTAAACAAACTATTGTACATGCATTCTACTTGCTAGAAAGCTTTGCAAAACACAAAAAACCTGTCTTTCTAAAGACACTACACACACCATATGTAAACTAAAATGATGACAATTTAGGAGACTACACAAATTCCTCAAACGGTAAAGTTTCTCCTTCTCTAGAAGGAGTTGAGCTACGGATGCTTGGTGCGCAGCCTCTAGCTCGATTGCCCTGTCTCGGGCGTTGACGGCCTCCAATGTCTCAACGATGAGGTTGGCTTCGCATTCTTGTAATGCCGCCTCATTACGGTGAAGGTGCCTCCTCAAGTAGAGGATCACCTCATTTGCTCTTAGTTGCATTGGTGGATCGTACCACTCATTGAATGGACATGTGGATCCCTAAAAATCAAAAATAAACACAATGACGCTTAAACCCCTAACTTGAAAATTAACTTGTAATAAAAAACAACCATTAGACTAAAACAATGATTAGACTAAACTTAGCATTTTAACTTAAAGCAACCCAACCATTAACGCACCTCAACCGAACAATCATAATAACGCCTTTCTGCATTGACATTGTTCCAACAGGTCCTTAGGACCGCCCACCTTCCACATCCGCATCACGCCATTGTTAAAATTTGATCAGAAATATTTACAATAAGATTTGATGATAGATAGGAGAATTTAGGGATGAGTGGTGAAATAAGGTTGCTTTTATTAACACCTAATTAATGTAGCTACTACAGAAACCGCGTGGTACATAGCACATGGTATTATGAAAAGACAATAGTACCCTTGTGCTACAAACAAATTATAACCGAAGGAAACGGCATTGACAGATGAAAAACTGGTCAAAGGATGCAATCGGCCTAAAAAAACTTGAGGAGGGATGCACGGAGATGATTTTTAAAGGATGCGATGTTTTTGGACAAGTTTAGGGACCAACGGTGTATTTTTGTCATAATATAAGGATGATATCAGCATCCTCAATCTTTGGTTTTGTAATAATTTGAATTTTTCAGGTCATATTAAATTAGAAAATAAATGGTGAAAGTGTCCGAAATGTACATAACATATTTCAAATGATAAAAACTCCAAAATTTTGAATAGAACCAACTATTTAGGTAAAAAGAGAAAATGTAGAGGACACACTATAACTTAAACGTGGCTTTTCGAATCGATTAAAACGGAGTTGTAGATATTAAAAAAAACAAAAAACTAGAGCTGTTTTCGTGGGACACAGGAAATAATCACCTTTGATACTTAAGGGTAAATTAGTAATTTTGCATAAGTTCGGTAAATTTTGGAACTGTGGGGCCCAAAAATCTGATTAGTAGACTCAAATACCTTTTTGTTAACGTAAAAACCAAGTCATAACCATTTACAGTTTAGGAGTAGCGGAATTTCAAATTTAGATAACCATAATTAAAACCAAACAGCTTTTGATAAAGGCATGTAAAACTCTATAAACTTGTCAAAACTAGTCCTTGTCCTTTAAAAAACCTTATAAACACCAAGTACAATGGTATAATGTAAAAGCTTTATAAAACTCAGTTGCACATTTATATTATTATTTATAAAACCTAAGACGTAACATTATATGTTAGGTTGCTCCTAGGGTTTTACCTCAGCTTTTCGACATCTTATTTGCACTCTTGTTACCACTTTGCTTAAGGTGAGTTCATAGCCCTACCTTTTACTCGTAAATGGTAATCAAATGATGTTTCGACTGTTTTTCGTGCTGTGATGCACTGTCTTCAAGTTTTTGGACAATTTTTGTATTTTGATTGCGATTATGTGCTAAGTTTGTGTGTTTTATTCATATGTGTTCAAGTATGCGCAACTGTTTAACTTCGCTTGGAGCCGAATCATTTGATAGTACTATCGGGGTAGCTCGCCGCTATTAGTAACTTATGTGTAGAAAGCATGGTAGGTTCAGTTGGCGCGAGCATTGCTGGTTTGTTAAGTACTTATAGTTGTATATCTTGCTCACTATTGTCTCACGCTATATCATTCACAGTTTCGTGGTTTTATACTTAAAACTACGAGCTCACCAACTTTATGTTGACGTTTTCGAGTATCCATTTTCAGGTGTTAAGAATGAGGATGCATAAAAGGTTGAGGATTGGACCTGACTTAGTAGACTTAAGACAAGACCCTTCCAGGTTATAACCCCGTGGAGTTATACATTAATGTTTTCCTTATGATGTAGTTTAATTGAGAACTTATGTATGGATTCTAGTATTTATCTCGGCTTGTGGGAATGTTGTAACTGTAACTTATATTATGTGTTATGTATTTAGTACTTCTTTATTATTTTGCACCTTGTTTTTCTGTTATGAAGTCATACCCCCTGTATCTTCTACTGCGATATTTTTGGAGTGTGACATAGGTGGTCCATGTGAGTGTAAGAAGGTGAGGTGGGATGGTTGGCTCATTAGTGGAACTTTGGACCAAGTACACATGGTTTTTGCATGGCATGGGGTCATGGTTTTGGTATCCTTATGGCTTGGACAGTTTTGATGAGAGGGGAGGAAAGGATTTTCAAATTTTTGAAGCTATAGTATGTGTATATGTTAATATGTATTATAATGCAAAGGTTGTGAATTGGTTGGGTATTTGCGTGCATGCATGAGATGTAATGCAAGATAAAGACATTTTACGTAAAACTTGTAAAACCAAATGCATAGACTTCTAAAATATATTTATAAAAGTGATAAAGTACTTATTTAACATACACTCAACTTAGTCCAGAGCCGGTATGCATACAAAATCATTTTTCATTATACACGATTTAACCTAACGTTTGTACGTTATAACGCTAAAGTAAATATTCAAGCGTTCAAAGTAAAAAAAAAAAATTGAGTTTATGATTAAGTATTAACCTAAAAAATGCGAGTTGTCACAACAGGGAATGCAACTCTCTTGCATATAAAGTACCCGAACAAGCTGTTATCAAATAGTAAATTAACTTCCAAAATAGAATATAATGGAATTTTGACATCATTCATTTCATTTGACGGTTTGCCAGTGTAAATAGGTCTAAAATTCACCCTACAAGTTGTAGACACGACCCCAAACAAGCTAGCAAATGATACCTAGGGTGCTTGAAGAACCGGCTCTTCCACCCCTGTTACCACTTTTTCATCCTCAAATAAAACCACTCGAGGTATTCAAGTATCAAATGATTTTTTACGAGCCCCAAGTTCGTCTTTGTCCACAAGAAAAACTCGATCGTAAGTGCGTTCTAGCACACTCACACCTAGAGTGTTAGCACCCACATCACCCTCATTAGTACTCCTACTTGGATTGTTAGCACCCACGTCCTGTTCTTCCGACTTCACACCAAAATGAAAGCCAATCGTCCCATGTTTTAAAGGTTCCCCATCATCTCCCAATAACACAAGTTTACCTTCAAGCATTTAACGGTCGGTATAACTAATCTTTGCAGCTAAATAACTCGTTTCCTTCTTATTCTCATCAGCCCCGATCGTTTTCCTGTCAACAACTCGTACCATTTTCGTACCCAAATTCCAATCACTTTTAAACCCCATCTTAGAATCGTTATCAAAAACCACGACTCTCAAACCATCAATAATCTACCATAGAACTAACCAAAGACAGCAAACCCTAAAGGAACCAGTCTCCCACGTACAACAGCATACCTCAAGCGAAAATAATAAACAATAGTCGATTTAAACCCTAAAAAATTACTTAGTAACCAAGAATGATTACCAAAGAACATTTAAGATTTAAAATGAATCCAGGCAGAGTACAACCAACACAGAAAGTAAAAAACATTTAAAAAAATAACAAACCTTAATAACGTTTAACAAACCTTAAAAAAATAACAAACCTTAAAAATTAACAAACCTTAAAAACGTTTAAAATCCCTGGTCGAGAAGAATTAATCTACGATTAATAATCAATCAAACAAGGATTTAAAGAACAATTAAGGTAAATATAATCACTTTTAATCAGTTACAAACCAACGACAGTAATGAATAAAGGAAGAAAACTGATTAAAATTGAATGCAGTTAGGGTTTTTTGGTTTTCTCCCAACCCACACTTAAACAAGGGTTTTTCCAAAGGTAATATGAACTCAAGATATGGTTACAGGTAGGTTTGACAAAAGGTAGCAGTAACGGTACCGGTAGTAATACCTGTTTATTTAATAAAAGTGTTTAGTAATATAGATGTAATCGTAATTATAGATTGTAAAATAACGTAAAAAGACATATACGCATTAACATAGAATTTGTTAAGTAATAAGGGGCATTTTGGGCACGATACAGACCCGTTATAGGGCATTTTTCCCACTTATGGCGGTGCCACAATGCACTGGTGGCTACGTCATAAGCGCCACCGCCATGCCAAGGGCATTGATTGTTTTATTAAGCATGCAACATAAAAAAATGCGACGATCCACAATTTTAAATACTGATTTTTTCCTATAAATACCTACTTTTACCATACAAATAACCTAAAACACTCAAGTTTCTCCCCATTTTATATACTTTCATGTATACTTTTACAATACAAACAACCTCAAACATTTTTTCCTATTTCATACACTTTTAACATGACTTAGGGAATGAGGTACAGTAGCCAAAGGCCCCTTTCGATAAAGAGCGAGCTGAAAAATTATTGCACTTGTATAATTACCATGAAAAATATCTAGCTTTTTTATGACGATGAAGCCACTACTTCAAACACTCGGATGAATATACCACAAGACTATGTAGGTGTTGAAATACGTCTAATGAAAGATTATTTTGCCGATAATCCAAAATACCCCGAAAGGAATTTTAGGCAACGGTTCTGAATGAATTCAAAACTATGTTTATCAATAGTTGATCTATAACTAACTATAATGTTGAAACTATTCTCGGCCACTTTTTTGTTTTTTAGGTCACGGCCAAATGCCATTGGTAGAATGAGTATTAGACCTATAATGAAATGCACGTCTGTTATATGCCAATTCGTGTACGAGACAACACCCGATGCTTGTTATGAATATTTACAAATTAGTGACCATTGTAGTCATGATAGTTTGGATTATTTTTACAAATGTATATGGGATTTATACTCGGAGGAGTATTTAATAAAATCCTCACCTAATAATATTATAAGTATATATGAAAAGCACGAAACTTATTATGGGTTCCTTAGTATGCTTGGTAGTATAAAATATAACCATTGGGAATGAAGAAATTTCCCGTCTTCTTACAAAGGTCAATTCAAAAGGGGTATCACAAATATCCGCCAATAATGCTTGAAGCAGTTACATCACAGATTTATGGATTCGACATGCATTTTTTTGGTATAGCAGTTGTAAATAATGACCTAAATGTTCTATATCAATCAAATTTGTTTAACGACCTCATTGATGATATCACTCCTGAGGTTCCGTATACGGCGAATGGTAAAACATACACCAAAAGATATTACCTACCTAATGGTATTTATCCCACTTGGATTACTTTTGCCAAAAGATATACGGTTGCACAAAACGAACATGATTTGAATTTTTAGAAGGCTCAAGAAAGTGCAAGAAAAAATGTGGAACGAGTTTTGGTGTCCTACAAGGTCGGTGGGGGATTATGACAGAACCCGCATGTGCTGACCAGGTGAGGAAGATAAGTATAATTATGTATTGTTGCATTGTGTTGCATAAAATGATATTAAAAGATAAAAAATTCTAAAAAAAAGTGAATTTAAAGAGGTATGTGTTAGTCCCATAGCCAATATTCAACGTAAATGAGTCAAGAGTTGAGACACACACAAAAAGAAATAAAAGGAACTACGTAAAAAAAATTGTGCATAATGACCTTTGACATAATCTTGTGGATCATCTTTGGCAATGATATCAAAAAGACAAGAACGAGACGAAATGTAGTTTCTTTATATATTGTATTTTTATTTTTAGCGATACGTCATATTTAATTTATGTATTATAATTTTAATTTTAGTTTAATGAAATTTGTTTGTTTAAAAAAAAATAAAAACTAGGTCTCACCGGCGCATATAACATGTTATAGCTAGAGATGGTGTTTTTCAAGATTTGTGTTATAAAATATTATAAGATAAAAGCTGATGTGAAAACGCATATAAAACACCTACAACTTATGTTGCACCTAACTCTCTATGATTAATATATGGCCATCCACTATGGCAAACATTTTTAAATGTCTATAATTGTATAATACTATTAATTTATTAACTTTTTTGTTTTATAAACCTAATTTTAATATATAAAAAACATAGCCTCTTAAACTTTTATAAACATCTCACATAATACAAGCATTAAATAATGAAAATATTTAACATCTTAGGCATATTAAATTTAAAATAGATGCTCAATATGATTTACAGTTTTTAAAGCTCTTCATGTTTTTTTAAACGTTTTGATAAACTACTATAGTGGGAAATAAAATAGTGTATTTCTTTCTTAATAAATTTCAGAAATGGGAGAGTATGGTACCGTCAAACCAATGGACGTGATTTCGGATTTTCAACTCATTCATTGTCAGTTGATAATTGGAGCTGTTAATTGTTTTTATCCAGAACTCGATATATAATAACATTGTTGTTGATAATTGTAACTAACAGTTATTATTTTAATAATCTACAAATATTTTTTTATAAGTGTCGCTTTTTATATTCCCCGATTATTTACATCTAAGAAGATGTCCATGTCAACGCATCACATCACTATTTATTTATACGCTTTAAGACATAAGATAAGATGCCTTGTTGATTATTCTGTTTACACGACAACTTCATATTATATATAGCTCAGTTATTGCGTGTATGTTAGAATCTGTAATTCGATTCAAAGCTTTTTCATCATATCAAGCTCACAGAAATGAATTCCTTTGAGTACTCAATTGGCCATTTCAATACTAGCAACTTTAACATGTTCCAACCCGATTTCATACCAGAAACCGACTTTGAAAACTTACTATCCGCTGTTCGTTGTGAGACCATGGATCCTGTTGAAAAATTCTGTCAGGAATACGATTTCCATCACTTTACCAATGCATGCACGGCAATGCAGTTGTCGCCTCATTTGTATGGCCACAATGAAGCCGGTGATGGTATTGGTATTAATAATGATAATTCTAGTGGTGCTAGTGATGGTATCGGTTGTTATGATGTGTTTGATCCAAAATTGAATTTGATGCGGGACCAGAATGAGGTTGATGTGAAGCTTTCTGGAGACGATGATTCCTCTGAAACAGTGACTACCGATAATCCAGATACACAAAGAAGGAGTGGAGGTGGCGTGAAAGGTGATCGTACAAGGACTTTGATTGCTGAGAGGAAGAGGAGAAGCGGGATGAAGGAGAAGCTTTACGCCCTGCGTGCATTAGTACCCAGCATCACTAAGGTTAATATCATTTCAAAAAAAAAAAAAAAAAAAAAACAAACTAAGGTTAATATCTTTTGTTAACAGATATAATAGGGTGATTTCTGTAAGTAAATTCATCCAAAATAAAATATTTATGATGGTGTGCAGATACCTTCCTAAACTAGTACTGTAATAAACTGTTGTGCAATATAGCTATTTAAAATTCCCTTATTTCTATACTCAGGCGCAACTTTCCTAACTAGTAGGAGATAAACTATAATAATGTTATAAAATTGAGATATTACTTTATGTTTTTGTTTTTGAAAACCTAATATGATCTATGGTTTCAACGAAATTTGAATTGTAAGTAAATTATGTCGACTTTAATTAATTTGTATGTATTTTAGTAAGACAATGTCCTATGAACATTGTATTGTTGTACCTTAAGGATATAATGTTTTTACAAGGTTTCAAGTATTAAAACCTGGATAACTCTTTGTATGTAGATGGATAAAGCTTCCATAGTTGGGGATGCAGCGAGGTATATTCAGGATCTTCAAACACAAGCAAGGAATTTAAGGTCTGAAATCACAACAATTGAAGCAACAAAAAACCAAAAAATCTCATCGCAGAATTTAAATAAGACCCATGTTTCAGGCTCTCTTCCATTATTCAAGAAGATATCAAAGGTTAGAGAAAAAAAGAGAGAAAGATTTTTTCGTTTAAACATCTATGAAATTGTATACATGCAATATAAACCTGTTTCTTTTTGTGGGGGTTTAGATGGACATGTTTAATGTGGAAGAAAAGGGATATTATGTGAGATTAGTTTGCAACAAAGGTCGAGGTGTTGCAGTTGCCCTTCATAAAGCACTTGAGTCGATCACAAGCTTTCAGGTTCAGATCTCGAATTTGGCAACCGTTGGTGATGATTTTGTATTGACATTCACCTTGAATGTAAGTTTAACACATTAGAAAAAACACCATTCTGGGAAATTTTGATGTGTAATTAGTCTTTATGTCTGTAAATCTGCAGGTCACAACGTGCGAATTTGATATAAACCTGCCAAACATGAAGCTATGGATTTTTGGGGCTTTCCTTAATCAGGGTTTCGAATTTAGCACATATCCATCACCTTAATCCTACTATGTACAGGGATGTTGAAATGATTCATATGGATTGTGTGTGATCAATTTTTTACATTCACAACAACAGAAATGCATCATGAATTATTTCACTTTTGGTATAAATAAGTTCATCACAGTGATGTGTTAAATTCAGTTTTTAATTTATAATTCAACAAGAGAACGCAAGTATGAAAGCTAAAGTGCATTAACTAGTTCAACAAGACAACAATGCCCATAGCGAGGCCTAGAATAGATTTTTTTTTTTTTTTTTTTTTTTTTTTTTTTTTTAAAACGGTAACTAGCAATCTCACAATATACAAACTACAAACTATCACACATGTCCTAAGTAGGACTTGAACCCACAACCATTTTGGTTGGGAAGCTTCCCACACAACTAGTGGTACCGTTGGGACACAAATAATCAAAAGCATGATCGACATAAACAATCATTCAATTCGTCTAGATCACTTCATTCAAGAGAATGATAAGTAAATTAGCCCATAGTGAGGCTTACAAAAACAAAAGCATTCATCAAACTCAAGAAAACATAAAAAAATTCTACGAAAGTTTATGATTTACTTGTTAGAATATGGACATTATTTTAGTAGACGTATGTTAGGATCGAACTCGAGATCACGGGATTGCACACAATACGTATGAAGAGAAAAAGTAGTAATTATTTATAAAATGTTATAATTAATTATTAAACACAAAACAAATAAATAATAATTAGTATTATTGATTAATGACTAATTAATTATTAAACGAAGATTAGGAAAGTAATTACTAGACAATACATGGAAACAAGAGAAGGTTCCGGAATCCCCTAGGGGTTCCAAAACCGATCGGCCCAAGGGTGTAACCCACTCCTTATGTGCCTTGTGCTCCAAGTATTGATTAGTATATAAGCAAACCCAAGATGTATTGTTTTATAATAACTTGTACACACACATCTTGGTGTTTTCTTTCTTCTCTTTATGTTTGTCGATTCTAAACCTAAACCCATAAGGGTTTCGATTTTCTATTGATCAAAAATAGTTTTGTGTTTATTACTTGCATAAACTTTTTCTTGAATTAGTACGTGTGTACAAGAACGTGATTCAAACACATTATTGTTTGATTCTTGGATTGAATTACAAAAAGGTAAGGGGTAATTCTTATAATCCTTATAAACCCTAATTAGGGTTCTTGGTTCCGGAAGATTGCTTTGATTCTTGTTCGGGCTAGAATCACAAAGGTATGTTTACTATTTAAATTGATGATTAATTAATTACATGTTATTCGATCTATTATAATTGCTTCCGCTTATGCTCACTTTGATGTACTTGGTTTATTTATATGAAGGTCATGATATAATAATTCCAACAGTGGCATCTAGAGCCGTTATAATGTGTAATTAATTATCAAAACGCATAAAAATTGGATCTTGATTCGTTTAGTTACATGTTTTTAGGGTTTATTTGTTAGATTCCTAACCCTAATATTTTTATGGGTCGATTGACCTTAAAGGGTTATTAGGGTTTATGGTTTTTAATTTTTTAATTTGATTAGAAACCCTAAGATGTCATGTAATTGTTATGCGTTTTAGTAAACGATCTTGGTGCAATATGTTAATTGTTAAGCTAAATCCATGAAAAAGTGCATATTTGCATGGATTTTTATTGTTATAATTTAAATTGTTTAAATTGTTTATATATATTAATGGTTAAGTTATATTAAAACATGTAAATTTTATAGATGTCGAATTGGGGAAGACTCCAATATTAAGTAATCAATTATGTGCTATGTGGTATTTATTTAATTTTGGCTTACGCAATCGATTTATCGATGTATGTGGCTCTTTTTCCAAGAAAAAGAAAGCCCTAATTGAATTAATACGTAATACACCTAGATTTGATTATTAATAGGACTTTGAAATAAGATTTGCATGTGGCTACATGTTTTATACATATTTAATTGTTATGATTATGTATATGTGTTTATTTAGTTGTTTTATTTTTATTGCATATTACTTGTTTTGTTTATTTATTGTGTTAGACATGTTTATTTAAACGAAAGGGTAATTTTTTGAATAGAAAAATAATACGGACTAAATAATGGCGAAATTGTTTTGGTTTTTAAGAGTTTAAATTTTAAAGGATTGGTTGATTGATGTTTTTGTACGTAATGGTTAAATAGGCTCGACCGAAGTTTACACACTATAAGATGGGTATAAGGATGGCAACGCATTAAATTGTGGCCTTAGATAGACAACATTCTGTCTTAACGCTCGTTTGTGTGTAAATTAGACTTACCGAACAACCATTACATGTACATTGTCATCTTAAGGGTGAATAATCCACAATTCCACAATGATTATCCGAAACACTAAGCTTTCGGGCTTATGCAAAAGTACGATATAGTGGACGATAATTGATGGTTATTCTTTAATTGGTGAACCCGATACCTCAATCAAAACTTTGTTATTTTACTCTTAGCAAATTGGTAATAAAAATGTTTTGTAAAACCAATGTTATGAAGTTGTATGCATGCTTCTTCATACATTATTTTGATTACACGTCAAAATTTAATACCCTTATAAAATTAAGTTGAATGCCATCTAATTAAGAACACTTGAAGTTGTAATTTACGTCATAGTGAGACTTGGCGAGATTGCAATGGAGAGGTAAATTTCATAAATTCATTGCTAGCAGATCAACTGATGTGATGGATTTGTGAGTTTGCAGTTTTTAAGTTAGACGACTTAAATTGAGTAGGAAGTGAGACTTGGACTCAAGGCATTAAGATGGGGATGAAACATGCTTACATTACAAAAGTTTTGTAATTGTAAATCCCATAAATCTAGGAATTGCAATATGATATTGGCAATTATTGTTCGACAATTACCTTGTTGAATACTATCATTACTAGCAGATCAACTGATGTAATGGTACTATGTCAATTTAGGATCCTAGCTTTAAGAAAATACTACGGTTTATATGAATATTTACCAATGGGTATTTTATTTTCTTAAAGATCTAATTATCGAAAATACTGAAATTGAATTTTGTAATTCGTTTTAATGTATTAATGCAACGTTCAAACCGTAAACGTATTTTGGGCTTTGGTAAATTGATCTAGTTCTGTTTTCAAACAAATGTTTGATGAAGAAATATTTACTTAAAAGACAAAAGAAGTCTCCTTTCTATGAAGGAAGAGTGAGACACAATCCTATTCCTTTTCATGAATGAGAAATGATAATAGGAATATTAGATATGTCTAAATTCTAATAAAACTCATAGCAAATTTTAATGGTTAAGAAAATTGCATACATTTTTTCATAAGGGATTTTATCATCCTCATTCGGTGATCAAGTTCTTAGTAACAAATATGATATTTGGTTAACAGAAAATTATGTATGACATTTTATGAGTTATTATAATTAGAAGCTAGACTAATTACTGCAAAATGTTTAAAGACAAACTAGTTGTTTTTACTATTTTAAAGGTGCTACATACATTGTAAGATGGTAGACCTATTAAGGAAGAAATTGCATGCCCAATTTTCAAGTTAAAAGCATTTGGTGGATAGTCCATCATTTACGTAGTAGAATACACTCTTTAGTGCATAAGTAATTGTTACGTATGGACATTTAAAGGTGTAGGAAAGTTAAAAGCACACTATTTGCTTTCACTGGATAGGAAACATTTACAATGTTGTCAAATTCAGTGGGAGTATTGTGTACTTATTACTGAATAAGGAATTATTGTAATGATCTTTAATTCAGTGGGAGTTACAAGCTTTGACATCTTGGTAGCTAAAGATAATTACTTTCCAAGTGTAGACACTCATACTTTTAAGGATAGTCTTGTACGTTTCCTTACTAGACATTGTTGTTTTACATCTACTTGTTATGCTATAATCTATGACACAATCATATTGAACACATAAACAAATGCATGGCATGTTGTTTATCAACTATATGAGGTTGTTCCGTGCACAAGTGGGAGAAATGTTATCTTTAATGTGTGCAAGAAACAACTCATAAAGATATGATTTAATGGATTCTCTTGACTACAAGGTAAGAGAATAATGTTCTAATATTAATTCAAGAAACACTTGGTGTTACAGTTTATGTTATGTGAGACTTAACTAGATTGCAACAACAAGGTGAATTTCATATTTTCATTACTAGCAGATCAACTGATGTAATTGAACTATGAGAATTTGTAGTTTCTAAATTATATACCTATTAGAACATGTGTCAATATGATATCAAGACTACTTTAATTTATAGGTTTATGAATTCATGGAATGACATAAATTAATTAAGTAATCTAATGCTGCTTCAATCTGAATATTTATGTGTTCTTGGAATAAATAAATGAATAAATAATGTTGTTTACATTATTGTGAAGTAATATATTAACTTGAAATTACTATTGAAACCAAAAGATGGTGTTCATAATTACTTTAGTTAAACATGTTTATGTTTCATAGTAAAGATATAAACATAAAGTCTTTTAATTGTTACAAGACTTATAATAAAGTAAGACGTTATCTTGTTGTGTCTTTTAATTAAGACATATACATGAAGTTATTAATTGTTAAATAACTTATAACGTATAGTGGGATTATAACAGTTTATGTTTTCTTGTAAAGACATGGACATAAAGTGACTTTGTAAAAGTACTTGTGTTATAAAGCATGTAATTGGCTTAAATACTATTATACCATTAAAATGACTTAGTTGGTAAATAGACAAGTCAAAAGGAATATGGTTATCTTTAATATTGTTAGATTGTCTTACAATATTAATACTAATGAAATATCAAATGTTTATGGTATGTTCAGTTAGGAAAATCAAACTCTTGTTATATTGTTTGATTAAAGATAACTATGACTTCTTTTCTTCCAAAAGATATCAAGGTTAGAATGTTGAGTATGACTTGGACATATTTAATAAAACTCCAACATAGAAGATTAATAAGACATTATCATATGATGGAATGTGATGAATGTGATGAATCACATTAAGTCTTAAATTGAAGTTCTAAATTTGTTTAACTGCTTATGAAGAGGTTATTAACAAAGTAAAGTCAGGAACTGTTAATATGTATTTGTAATATCCCAAAAGAGAACATTGTATTGGTTCTTTATTTGCTAAGTATTTAAAGATAGTTTTTAAATTGCTAAAAGCAAGTGGGAGTTTTGATCTTTAAAAGATAAAATTATAAGATACATAATCTTCTAAAATACACTAGTAAATATCATGATGAAGTTTGACATTTAAATGTTAAATCTCAAGATGATAAAGTTTGATATTTAAATGTTAAATCTCAAGATAATGGAATTATCATTCATAGAATAGCAATATATCTCAGATATTTGATTAATATGCTGAGGGATATGATTTACAGGATTATTGTAAACCTGATAATCATTATGATACATTACCAAATATGAAGTTGGGTAAAGTATACATGATATGAATGATTAAGATGCTGTCCATAAAGATAATCAATTTTGAAATTTGATTTATCTTAATAGTAAGACTAGAAAATGAAGATGAGTTTCTTCAAAGATTAGGTAACCTTTTTGGTTTAAATCTTTGTATAGAAATCTTATGGACAATGTTGTACACGTATTTAATGTATGTTTTATGACAAGATTATTAATCACATTTAAGCAATTAACTGTGATTGAATATTCTATTATAAACACATTAAATATATAAAGATTATGATTGTCATATTTAGTTTCATTTATATGAAATTGACAATTGAATATCAAAACTCTTTCATGAGTGATTACTTGAGCGAGGACGATGAGTAATCAAAAGGAGTTTATGAATTAAAATAAATCTTTGAAAGTGTACATGGTGCAATGATCCATGGATGGATAAATGCATGCATCTAGAAGATTATCTTATATTTAATTATTAAATTCATGTTTGGATTTATAATTGAAATAAGATAATTTCTAAGTATTCCTAAAAGCTAGTGGGAGTATTATGTTTAGTTTCTTAAATCATATATGTTGTAGAACATATGAAAAGTAACATTCCATATAAGTAAATGTTAAGTCTTAGAATGGAATGTAATTTTACTTGTAAGATTTAGAAAATAAGACATACAACCTTGGAATGAATGTTTATTGTTGAAACATGTGCGGTAAATAAATCTAATATAACATGATATATTATTTAGAAAGTCTAAATGGATATGTACAACATGAATAAAATTTAAGTATGACTTAAAGATTTTTCATGAACATCATGTTTTGTTTTATCATGCTTGATTACAAGATGATTTGGCAATATTAATATCTAATTAAAAAGTTATTAGATAACTCGTGTAATATTCTAAAAATAATATGTTTGATTATAGAATCACATCCTAAAATCTGGAACAGCTTCCAAATTCTATAGATGAACAATTTTCAATTGTTGTGAAAATTGTCATAGCCAACAAACTTGAAAGTTTGAAGGGCATCAAACATTACACAATAGATATTAATGTTTACGGGAAGTTTTAATAGCATGTTGTTGTTGCATACAATGATGCTAATGAAATTGAGATGACACTCAATACTAATTATGGTAAAGATTTCATCTTTGGCTATTACTAGGCATAGTTGCATTATATATTAAAAGAATAAGAATACTTTAAACTTTAAAATGTTTGGAAGTTTAATTATCATAAATTAGTGGTTAAGGATGTATCACATTTTTATGAAATATGGCATTATCAAAATAGTTGAATATGCACATATAAGAATTTCAATAATTGAATTATTGAAATAAGTATTCTTAAAATTCCGATAGATCAAAGTTGGATGATTTATGTCTTGTCAACAAGTATGAATGTCATTACTTGAGACATAATTCATCAACAAGAGTTATCATGCATTGATCTATTTAGTATTTGGATAAGGGATGTTAAACAATTATTATGACAAATTGAAATACATGGTATGTTTAATTTATAATATATTGTATCCTATATTTGTATGTTTAAATCCATGAATAAATGTTATTCTTAAATTGTCCGTTGTCAATTAATAATATGGAAATATTATTAAATTAAGACAAGTATGAAGTTGGTATAATATACTTAAAGTATATTGATGCGTAGTCATGCCATTTCAGATGATATTCGATGATACTGAATATAGGACTTATCCCAACTACATGAGGTTACTTTATGGATCTTGTCATTAAGTAAATCATGAGAAGTTATCCTCAGACTTGAGATGCAAGATAAGTGTCATGAATGTAGTACATTTTTTGTGGAACAACTTAACGCTATACGTAACTGTTAGTAATAAGGGTTGTTTTCGGAAGTGTTACAAAGTTTGTGGGTTTTGCTTGTAGTCAAGATAGAATTTGTTCCTTCAAATTAATTTTGGAGTTTAATACTGCTGGGCCCCTCGTAGGGTTGTCAAGATGTTTGCATGGCCGTGCCCAAGATCTTCCCTGAATATGTTCAGAAGATTTGGTAATCTTGATCAATCATAAACAACGAGAAACAGAATGGTTAATTAAGGAATGACTTTAATCCATATCCTTATTAACGTGGTATTAGAAACAAAAGGATAATAATAATGAGAAATCATTAAAAGGTTTTTCCAGGAGCCTTACTCGAGATCGTACTAGAGGCATCGGCGTGTTGCAAGACGCTAACCGATGTGATTACACTATTAAAATATGTCCAAGTGGGAGCTGTTAGAATATGGACATTATTTTAGTAGACGTATGTTAGGATCGAACTCGAGATCACGGGATTGCACACAATACGTATGAAGAGAAAAAGTAATAATTATTTATAAAATGTTATAATTAATTATTAAACACAAAATAAATAAATAATAATTAGTATTATTGATTAATGACTAATTAATTATTAAACGAAGATTAGGAAAGTAATTACTAGACAATACATGGAAACAAGAGAAGGTTCCGGAATCCTCTAGGGGTTCCAAAACCGATCGGCCCAAGGGTGTAACCCACTCCTTATGTGTCTTGTGCTCCAAGTATTGATTAGTATATAAGCAAACCCAAGATGTATTGTTTTATAATAACTTGTACACACACATCTTGGTGTTTTCTTTCTTCTCTTTATGTTTGTCGATTCTAAACCTAAACCCATAAGGGTTTCGATTTTCTATTGATCAAAAATAGTTTTGTGTTTATTACTTGCATAAACTTTTTCTTGAATTAGTACGTGTGTACAAGAACGTGATTCAAACACATTATTGTTTGATTCTTGGATTGAATTACAAAAAGGTAAGGGGTAATTCTTATAATCCTTATAAACCCTAATTAGGGTTCTTGGTTCCGGAAGATTGCTTTGATTCTTGTTCGGGCTAGAATCACAAAGGTATGTTTACTATTTAAATTGATGATTAATTAATTACATGTTATTCGATCTATTATAATTGCTTCCGCTTATGCTCACTTTGATGTACTTGGTTTATTTATATGAAGGTCATGATATAATAATTCCAACATTACTATGATGTGAATGTCAATGATGTTAGAATCTTTAAACGACCTTCAAAGTCTTCCCAGTTGTGGCATAGTACCACAGTTCGAGGCAACTTGGGTACTTTCCTGCATTTTCCCTTATTTTCTTAGTTTAGTCTCCCCCGGTCTTCCATGCATTGTCATATTTTGATCCAAATTTCATCTTAAAGCATCATATTTTTGTATAAACCTTCTAAAGAAACTAAAAACACAAATGGCATCTTTTAAGTAACCGAAGCTTCATTAAAACATTACTAAAACATACTCAAAACACATATAAGGAGCAAATAAATATGTACTAGTATAATATACGAGTTATCTGCATATACTTGTCACTAAGAACGTGCAGCTTCTTTTTTAATAGTAATGGTTTCATTGATGTTCACTTCAAATAAATAAAGAAAAAAACTTGCGTTGGTTACCTGAAGTTTTTTGAAATAATAAATAGTTGACTGCCTTGGAGACAATATCAAACATTTCCTCTAAATGATTCTCCATATAAGCATCTTTGAAATTTTAATGTTTTTTAATCGCCAAACGAAACCTTGTGGGGGATCCCACACTCTAAAGTCTAAAGCAGTATAAGTTATGTCATGGCCAAAAATTATGAATAATACATAAAATTTCTGAAAGCTCATGGGCCGGGACTTGACTTCCTAGCTATTAGGGATGAAACTTCTTAGCATATAGATGTGGATATTGCTCCATCTAATGCATTGACATCTTCACTTCCTGTAGTTATTAGTAACCGAACATCGTTTTAAAATAAACTTTTACCTTACCTTTTATTATATATAAACTTTGAAATAATATTTGTTTGATGAAACTTCCCTCCCTTGGTAGAATCTGAAATACTGTAATGATCGTAACCTCCCAGGATAGATTCTTCTTCGATTTGGAATTCACGCTCATTAGCTTACTCCACACTCATATATACAGTAACGAGCGGGTAACCATCTAGTGTATACAAAGAGTTGTTACTCTCAGTACGTAATCTTGTATGCCAAACATACCCGTTCTATTTTAGATAAAAATGAGTTGTTAAAATTAATCCTGCACTCTATAATCTTTCTTTTTTTCTTTCTTCTTTTTTTTAAAAAAATAATAATAATAATAATAAAAATAACTCAGTAACAAGATTAGCGCCAAACTACATCTGCAAGGAAAGCATATCCGCTGTCGCTGAGGAGCATTACAAGATACCAAAAACTACAACTAAGAAACAGAGAATATTATTGGTAACAAAAGCATATTAAGATCACAAAGTCAAAACAACACCCAAAATACTAAAAACATAGCATCCACACTCGATATGTGACTTCATATGAAAAATATGATGACCTTCATCTAACAGCTTTTGTAGTTTAAATAGGTTTTACTCAAGTCCGAACGAATTAAGCTTCAAATTTGATATTTACTGACTAATAAGATTACTTTATTTTGACGCATGTCAAAGTCGGGTTCTCTATTGATTCAATTTAATGAAACGTGTAGCTTTATGGGTTCAAGTTCTCTTGTTGCCATCACAAAGTGCGTCACTGCTTATGCTTTTCGAGTATCTGCAGCTAATAAGGCTGTCGATGAACGCGTCACCTTTCCATTTCTTAATAACCATGACGACAGTAGATGCCTCATTTATGATTCCATTTAAGCAACAACGTCATTAATATTATATATTGATTAGTTAATAACCATTTGTTGAGACAGTGGAGGGTATTGTTATTATTTTTGTATACGCGCGCGTACTATAGTACTAAGAATGCAATCAATTTATTTAGGTAACTATGGTTTTTTATTTATTTACCCGATTAACCTAGATGATTCGCCTTTCAAAAAAAAAACACACTAGATGATTTGAATCACCGTCACACAAATTCAAATCAACATAAACCTCTCTCATTTCAGAAAGTTGCCATGATCACTTCAGGATTGTTTACACCTAACAAAAATTCAACTTTAACACATCTCACATTTTAACGATAATAGTCATAACATTTTTGGCACTAGGCCACCCTGAGTAGTTGGAATGCAATCACATTATCCATTCATGCAAAAGCATCACGTCTATTAATAACGATGGATAAAAATACATACCATTCACAACTTGATACAAATTTTGTTTACTTATTTTTTAGATAGAATGGTGTGAATTTGTTCACTTATTAACGATGGATAAAAATACATACTCGGGGACGGAGCCAGTATGGGGGGAGGGGGGGGGGGGAGGGGGGGGGGGGGGGGGCTAGAGGGTGCTCGGCCACCCCAACTGTAATGGACCACCTTACATTTATGTGAAATGAAAAAAAGACAAGAAGCATTTTATTATACTAGAACAGTACCCGCACAATGCGGCGGCGGGTACCTTGTGATTATATTTTGGTTAAGCAAAATAATTTTAGTTTGAACAACCAACTGCTTCCTAACAAATTAATTTTGAAAACTTTTCACAATAAGTAAGAAAAAAATCTGAATTTTAGGCCTTTCTAATTATAGAATAATCCTAAATGCATTATAATGTAGTATAGATAATATGAGTAGGAAATAATGAAACTGATATTCTTGTTTGAAAATGAAGGTTTTGATGTCTTTTTTTCTAATGATGAAGATGACCAGAAAACAATAAAGGTGTATTTTTATTTTATTATTAGTGACTAGTGGTGTACTTTAATGAAAAGTTCAATTTTAACCCTTCTAGTTTGTAAATTATCATTCAAAGTATAGTGACTAAAATATCTTTCGCAAAAATACCTCTACATTAGTCTGTATTATGATTGAACCATCTTCGATACCATTTACGCAAACTATTGCCTATTTTGTTCATTTTCTCAATTAATCAAATAATTGTATGTTACTACCGAAACAATATCACTGAACCCGTATGTCAAACGATTCAAACTTCTATCCAGCTTCTAAACCAAAAAAATCATTTGTTTCTACCGAAAAAAAAAGTTGATCCCCCCTTAATACATATTTCTGGCTCCGTCCCTGTACATACTATTCACATAAGACTTTTGACACTAAGTCTGACCAACTCCACGACTTTCTATCAATTCGTCACATGCGGGAGATCAAATATCACATGTAGATCCCCGCCCAATCTTGATGCACTTTAAAGGAGCATCAATTGTTTTAACACATGGCATAAGTTGAACTCTAAACAAGAAAGGATAGTTATTATGCTCATGCTTGCGAGTATGTCTCCTAACCTTCAAAAGGACATGGAGAACCGTATTACATACGACATGCTAAAGGAACTGAAAACGATGTTTCAGCGACATGATAAATTAGAAACTGTTTGATACTCTCAAGCTATTCCATGCATGTAAGATGTCTGAAGGACAATCTCTTGGAGCTCATGTTTTTAAGATGAAGAGCTATGCTGAACAATTTGAGAGTCTTGGATCTCCCTTAACAAACAACCTTATTCTAGGTTTCATTTATGTGAAATGAAAGAAAGACAAGAAGCATTTTATTATACTAGAACAGTACCCCCACAATGCGGCGGCGGGTACCTTGTGATTATATTTTGGTTAAGCAAAATAATTTTAGTTTGAACAACCAACTGCTTTCTAACAAATTAATTTTGAAAACTTTTCATAATAAGTAAGAAAAAAATCTGAATTTTAGGCCTTTCTAATTATAGAATAATCCTAAATGCATTATAATGTAGTATAGATAATATTAGTAGGAAATAATGAAACTGATATTCTTGTTTGAAAATGAAGGTTTTGATGTTTTTTTTTCTAATGCTGAAGATGACCAGAAAACAATAAAGGTGTATTTTTATTTTATTATTAGTGATTAGTGGTGTACTTTAGTGAAAAGTTCAATTTTAACCCTTCTAGTTTGTAAATTATCATTCAAAGTATAATGACTAAAATATCTTTCGCAAAAATACCTCTACATTAGTCCGTATTATGATTGAACCATCTTTGATACCATTTACGCAAACTATTGCCTATTTTGTTCATTTTCTCAATTAATCAAGTAATTGTATGTTACTACCGAAACAATATCACTGAACCCGTATGTCAAACGATTCAAACTTCTATCCAGCTTCTAAACCAAAAAAATCATTTGTTTCTATCGAAAAAAAGTTGATCCCCCCTTAATACATATTTCTGGCTCCGTCCCTGTACATACTATTCACATAAGACTTTTGACACTAAGTCTGACCAACTCCACGACTTTCTATCAATTCGTCACATGCGGGAGATCAAATATCACATGTAGATCCCCGCCCAATCTTGATGCACTTTAAAGGAGCATCAATTGTTTTAACACATGGCATAAGTTGAACTCTAAACAAGAAAGGATAGTTATTATGCTCATGCTTGCGAGTATGTCTCCTAACCTTCAAAAGGACATGGAGAACCGTATTGCATACGACATGCTAAAGGAACTGAAAACGATGTTTCAGCGACATGCTAATTAGAAATTGTTTGATACTCTCAAGCTATTCCATGCATGTAAGATGTCTGAAGGACAATCTCTTGGAGCTCATGTTTTTAAGATGAAGAGCTATGCTGAACAATTTGAGAGTCTTGGATCTCCCTTAACAAACAACCTTATTCTAGGTTTCATTTTGAACTCAATACCAAGGAGCTATGATTGATTTGTGATGAATTATAACATAAATGGTTGGGAGAAGACTATTTCAGAAGTTCACCAGATGTTGGTGACTGCTGAGAAAATTGTTCCATCCAAGACTCGTGAGGCCTTGCATGTTCAAGCATGAGGAGTTAAGAAGAAATCCAAGAGTGATTCTAAACAATCAAAGGTTAGAACATCCAACCAAACATGCGTATGTTCATGATAAAATATTAAAACCTTCTTTAAAATTTTCTAAGTAATTGTTACTAATGAAAATTTACTTTTGCAATGATGTGTAGGAGCCAAGAGAAAGATGGAGACACGAAAGGGTACAAAGCTCGAAGTACGTTGGAAGCTAACTGGCAAATGATTATTAGAAAAATTGTCCAAATATACATTCAACTTGCCACCTTTTACTATTGTATGCACTGAACTTTTTTTTTCTATTATATACACAAACTTTACTAATCACCCTTATTGTATCAATAAAACGCCTTTTTGATAACTAATCATTCTTATTGGATCAACTTGCCACGTCATCAAAAAGGCGTTTTATTGATACAATAAGGATGATTATTAAAGTTTGTGTATACAATAGGGGAAAAAAAATTCAGTACATACAATAGTAAAAGGTGACAAGTTGAATGTATATTTGGACAATTTTCTCATGATTATTTGTCAAGTACAGACTGTGATAAAACATATTATTGTGGTTCTATTTTCCCGCCTCTTGGTTGAGAGACGATATTTTGTTGGAACATCTTTACTCTATTTTGACATTGGTTAATTTTAAGTTTTATTATTCATCTTTATGGTTGCTTACTCATAAAACTTATTATATACCTTGTTATCTTATAGAAAGCAAAGTAATTTTGCTGCTACTTTTCTACTATTTTATTGCTACTTTGCTGCTCATTAATCAAAGTATCAGCTTTATGATGTTTGGTTTTAGCGACATGGTTTAAGTGACAACAAATTAAGAGCTTTCTACTATTTTGTTTTAGTGACATGATTCAAATTACAGCAACATAGTGCAAGAAATTAGCAGCAAAGTAGCAAAAAAAATAACAGAAAAGTAGCAGCAAAATTACTTTGCTTTCTATTGATTGGTTTTAGTGAAACGGTTCAAATGACAACAAAAAGCTTTCTTACGTTTGGTATGAGTGACATCTTGCAAGTGAATACCTTATTATATTTGGTTCAAGATTTTTTTATTTTATACTAGTTATAATACCCGCGCACGCGAAGGTTTTTTTTATTTTTTTAAATCATATATTTTTATTTATTAAAAAACAAATAATTTAATATTTGTTTTGTTTGATTTATGATGTTTAATTATAGTTTTTTTATTATTAAAGATAATTATTTAAAAATTTTAATCATATTATTAATTGCATCTTATCTATATTTTTTGTATTTATCTTCTACTTGTGTTATGGATAAATATAAAATGTTATCTAATAAGAAAATAATCTTTTTTTTAAATAAAATTATTACTAAATAAAGTATGAATGCATTTTTTTGAAATGAAAAATTCTCAATAAGGGTTTTGTTTTATTATATAAAAGATATGTAAGCAAGAGCATCTTAATATTACACACTATACAATTATAAATCTATATGAAATTGCCCTAAATCTATTGTCAATGGCTACATTTTAAGCGATATATACTGTTGAATCATTCTATAATTATAAATTGTTTGGCTCAAATAATGGGAAATAGAAATTTATAGGCAGTAAAAAAAATTGTTTTGCGACAAGCTACGACTAAGTTTGGGACGTCTATATGATTTTCTTGCGACATTAGGCGACCTTGGGTGAGTAAAGCGACGGAACTAGCACCAAATATAACGATAAAGGTGGATCTTTGAAATGGAATGGGCGACAACTAGCGACGCCATGGGACGAGTGAAACAATGGTCACAATTCTCTTAGCGACATCAGCTCGTGTTGCTATCAGCGACAAACTAACCTGTCAATATTGACGACGCTAATTTTTGCAACAGCAACTACCCGTCGCAAAATCCAATGCAATGATAAAATCCGTCGCTAAACGATGAAAATCTTGTAATGATTTAGAGGAAACATTTAATTTTAATCTCTAAAAGCAGTGAAACTATTTATTCCTTTAAAAATTACATGTGTAATCAAAACAAGTTTTTCATTACTGGTTAACATCCATGGCACCATCAAGAGTAACAAAAATTTACTTGTTCTTTGGGGAGACATATGGTACACTTATTTATACGGAATGAAAAAATTAATTCATTATGCATTTTTGTTGGTGCAAACGTATAAAAATAATCACACATATATGCATATGAATCATATATATGTCATTCACGTTGGTTTAGGGTGATGGAAATGTGTTAAATTGGAAACCTTGACTAAGAAAAGCCCCAGAAAGCCATAACTTCATATTTGGTAGGTTTATATCAAATTCGCACGCCGTAACCTGCAGATTTACCCACATAGAGATTAGTTATTCATCTAAATTAACGAAAAAGTTTTTTTTTTTTTTTTTTTTTTTTTTTTTATTTTTTTTTTATTTTTTTATTTATTTTTTTTTTTTTTAAGTTGAACTTACATTTAAGGTGAATGTCAACACAAAATTGTCACCGACAGTTGCCAAATTCGAGCTCTGAACCTGAAAGCTTGTGATCGACTCAAGTGCTTTATGAAGGGCCACAGCAACACCTCGACCTTTGTTGCAAACTAATCTCACATAATATCCTTTTTCTTCCACATTAAACATGTCCATCTATATCCCCCACAAAAAGAAACAAGTTAATATTGAGTGTATAGGATTTCATAGATGTGTAAATGACAAAATCTTTTTATTTGGTCTAACCTTTGATATCTTCTTCGATACCGGAAGAGAGTTTGAAACATTTTTCTTATTATTCATATTCTGGGATGACATTTTTTGCTTTTTTGTTGCTTCAATTGTTGCAATCTCAGACCTTAAATTCCTTGCTTGAGTTTGAAGATCCTGAATGTACCGTGCTGCATCCCCAACTATGGAAGCTTTATCCATCTACATACAAAGAAATTTACTGTTTTAATACTTGAAACCTTGTAAAAACATTATATCTTTAAGGAACAACAATACAATGTTCATAGAACATTGTCTTACTAAAATACTGTAGATACAAAATTAATCGAAGTCCACATAATTTACAATTCAAATTTCTTTTAAACCATGGATCACATTATTTTTTTTAAAATAAACAAAAACACAAAGGATTATTTAAATTTTATAACATTATTATAGTTTACGTCCTACTAATTAGGAATATATGTTGCGGCACATAGAAATAAGGAATTTTAAATAGCTAAATTTCACATCAGTTTATTACTAGCTAGTTTCGGAAGGTATCTGCGCATCATCATAAATATTTTACTTTTGAGGATTTTTGATGTATTTACTTTCACAGAAATCACCCTAATATATCTGTTACAAAAATTAGATATTAACCTTAGTGATGTAGGGTACCAATGCACGCAACGCGTAAAGCTTCTCCTTCATCCCGTTTCTTCTCTTCCTCTCGGATATCAAGGTCCTTGTACGATCACCTTTCACGCCACCACCACTCCTTCTTTGTGTATCTGGATTACAGGTAGTCTCCGTCTCAGAGGAATTATCGTATCTAGATACCTTCACATCATCCTCGTCTTGGTTCCACATTATGTTCAAATTAGGATCCATTACATCATAACCACCAATCCCACTATGATTATCATTATCATTATTAATACCATTACCAGTACCGCTACCACTACCACTATTTACATCAAAATCGATACCATTACCAATACCAGTGCCATTACTACTATCAATATCAATACGCATACCATCATTGCCTTCGTTGTGGGCATACAACTGTGGCGACAACTGCATTGCCATACATGAATTGGTAAAGTGATGGCATTCAAGTTCTAGACAGAATTTTTCTATAGGATCCATGTTCTCACATCGAATAGTGGATAGTAAGTTTTCAAAGTCGGTTTTTGGTATGAAATCGGGTTGGAACATGTTAAAGTTGCTATTATTGAAATGGCCAATTGAGTACTCAAAGGATTCCATTTTTGCGAGATTGATATGATGAAAATTTTTGAATCTAATTAGCTGATACTAACATACATGCACTTACTATGCTATATATACTACATGAAGTCGATGTCAAAAAAAAAAAAAAAAATTGCTTATAAGCAGTTGACAACTTGACATATGGACATCTTGTTAGATGTAGGTAATCGGGCAATATATAAGCAGTGCCACTTATAATAAAAAGTTCTTAGATTATTAAAATAAGAAACGAATCAAATGATTTAGTGGTAAGGTATTTGATCTCGGCATAAGATATCAAGAGTTCAAACATTATTAAGTATAGACTTGCCCTCCGGATCCCTTCAGCAGGAGAAAAACCGCACCGTTTAAAATTAAATTAGGGTTTCTTTAATAACCCCGTCAGTGTTTTTTTAGGTAAAAAAAAAAAAAAAAAAAAAAAAAAAAAAGCAACCAGAAACAAACGCCCACCGTGGGGCATGTTTAAAGTCATGCATTGTGATCGAGGTTAGAGTCATACATTAAATTTAAATTATTTTAAGTTAAAGACATATTTAATCCAAAACAACAAATAAAATTGTAAACTACAATTGGTTAATGTGTATTATAATTTCATAAACTCGCATTCTTTCTGATTAAACAAATCAATGTTCTAAAAGCATCAGTGGCGGCGATTAGCATGTGCAATTGGTGCAACCGCACAGGGCCCCTCGTTGTAAAGGGCCTCCAATTTAACATATATCTATTAATATTTATAGTTTTATACATATCTAAGTATATAATGTTTTGAATTTTTAGTGTCTTTGTTAAATATTATTAAAGTTGAATTTTTAGTGTCTTTTATTTTTAAAAATAGTTAAACTTTTCGTGATTTATAAAGACCTCATTCGTGATTTCGCACCCGGCCACCCAAATTAATGGGACAGCCCTGAAAAGCACGCGTCAAGCAAACACTTAAAATAATAAATAAAGTTCGAATTACCATATCATTTTCTAAACAAAAACTAATAGCTAAAATTATCAAGAGCTTAAAAGTGCTTTGTGAGTTAAAGGTTCAATTATACGCGCGTTACGTCAGCTTTTAAAATGATAGCGTTCTTGTAATACAGAACCTCAACAACACCCTCCCAAATAACCCAGGTTATAGGTATAGTGGGTCCCAATTTTATTTTATTTTTTTCATTTTTTTAAAAAAACAAACACATTTCATTTTATTTCATTTTATTTATTTATGCCAAATTTTATACAATTTAGGGCCTAACATGTAAAATAATTAAATAAATAAATAAAATAACTTGAAGACTAACATTGCAATCATAATAGGTACAAATCATCGTAATCATAGAAGGGACAAATGGTAAAGAAACTCACTATGTCCCATCTTTTTCCTCCTTCCCACCAAGACTTTCAAAAAAAAATTAAAAAAATAAATGTTACAAAACTTACAAAAATAAAAACAAACACAAACATTCTAGGCATATCGTGGTATCCAAAGGCGGACCCAAGTGTTGAATTTGGGTGTGGTGCCCTCCACGATTCGTCGAAAAATATCATATTTTAGAGTAAAAAAAAATAAAAAATTTTGACCTTTTTATTAAACTGCACTCCCAAAAAAAATCGAATTGTCCCCCACCTTGAAGCCAAAAATATAAAAACTTTAGTTTTTAGTGTGTGTGTGTGTGTGTGTGTGTGTGTGTATGACTTTTTTATTAAAGTGAATCACAAATTTTATCAAAAGAAAAATTTTTGCCCCCCACCTTCTAAAATCCTGGGTTCGCCACTGGTGGTATCTACAATATACCTTACGGTGCAGTTCGGCGCCGTTATAGGTACCAAACGATGCCTATAAAGAGCGTGTAAAGCTATGCACAATGCACTCTAACATCAATGTGTTTTTAACCCAAAATCACGTTCATCTGCTTGCCGGTAACCATTTACGATACTTACATACCTGTGCCAAACTCATTGTTAATTACCTGGGTTTTGATTTTAGCATAAAATAAACACACACAAAATCTAACATAAAAAAGCACAAAAAGATAGCTTTACCATTTGAGCAATAATTGATTCTCTCTTTTAGTGTTCTAAATAATGATTTTGATTATGGCCAAATACATAAAGAATTTTAGCTAATATTTATACAATGCACTTACTTTTAGACATCTTATAATTTTAATAGGTGATACTAATATTGCAACAGAGAAAGAAAAAAGAAAAACACTTTAATTTATCACAACGAAAACTATAAACGATAGTACATTTAGATACTTTTAATATAACGGATTTTGTCAAACTATGGTCATAACTCATAACTCATAACTCTTATGTATAAGATGTTAAGATACAAAATCATGGTCTATAACTTCTTACAATTATGTGCAAGAATTTAAGATGCCTATTTTTCGGTTAGCTACACATAAATCAAAGAATTTAAGTTCAAAGAAAAAATATATGAAAACAAAAGCGATGACGATCGAAGCGGTATGAGTTACGTTAAGTAATAGGATGCGAGAAATTAGAAACAGTTTTACAGAAAACAAAGTATGTGTTGTCGAACCCTAGGGAGAAAATAAATAGAGATAAGAATATAAATCTCATAAGGCGTAAATTAAAATTATAGGGTTTCTTATGTTTAACGCAAATTTAGTACTCCATCCGTCTCAAAATTATTGTCAGGAGACAAAAATCACATAGTTTAAAAAAAATGAGGGCATTTTAATTTTCAACTAGAATATTCTCCCACTAAATTCTTTTGTTTTTACTTAAAAAAGAAAGTAAACAATTATTTTGAGACATCTCAAAAAAGAAATATTTACTATTATTTTGAGATGGATAGAGTATATAATTGTCTCTTACATCGTAATGTAAAAACTTTTTTCCGGATAAGGGAATGAATGAATGAATATTCCCAAGTTTTTAACAATTTAGTTGTACTTTGGGGAATTCCAGTTCAGTCCATTTTACAATCAAGCTATCTAAAGAATTGGAATTCAGATTTCAAATACAAACACTTACAATAAACTCAGTGAAACAAAAATATATTCAATGAGTAAAACTAATCAAAATACCAAAACCGACGTAATTTAGGACTAAATCACAAACGTAAGTTTTTGCTTACAACATGGCTACGAAGCAAGGGTAATCAAATCCTTTGTTTAGCATAAAGGTTGATGTATCTTAATTTATACTTATTTTTGTTTTGATTTTCTAGTTGTGTGTACCTAGTTGATCATTTATGGTCTGTCATAGCCTTTCTAAAAAATAATAAAATAAATAAATAAATAAATAAATAAATTATGGTCTGTCATAAATGATTTAGTGATTGTTCAAGTGGCTACTTGATATTAATGTTGTATTTCTGCATTTCATTGTAATTAAATGTTTTTTTTTAGTAATATATTTTACTGGATTGAATGGCTCTTTACCAAAAATAAATAAATAAATAAGACTAAATAACACATATATAAAGATAAAGGAAAGAGTTTTGATTTAGCCATCTGATTCGCCAAATTGGAAGTAGCAATAAGCAATTGGAAGTAGCAGTAAATTGTAAGCAGTAAGCAGTAGATGTTTATTTAAAAAACATGTTTGGTAACGTAGCTGTAGCAGTAATTATAAAGTGTAAAATTACAAAAAATGTCATATACACATTAAAATAAAATAAATGATTAAACAAATGGGGGTATATAAATAATTTCAGTATCTAAACGCTTGAAGCAATTCGGGAAAGCTTATTCAAGAAGCATTTCATTTTGGAGCGGTTAGAGATGTTGCCAAACAAGCTTTTCATCTAAATGTTTACCGCTTACCGCTTGTCGCTCTTAAACGCTTCCTTACCACTTGTTGCCAAACATGACCTAAGTAAGTCAACATTAAAGTAATTTTTATTTTATTTTATTTTATTTTTTAAGGCAAAGCAATTTCGATGTTTTCTACTTAAAAGCCTTCGTTATCTTCAATTTTTTCCAGAGAATAAAAAACTATTTATTAAAGTTATTATTATTACAATTTTTTTCAGAGAATAAACCTATATTATTATTATTATTATTATTATTATTATTATTATTATAAAAACATCACTTTATTAGAAAATCATGGGATTTACAAGAAATTAGTGAGAGCCGAGATACCAACTAGGCCCCCACTCCTCGAGCTATTACAAAGCTAATCCTACTAAAGATATGATCAGCAGCGCGTGCTCCAATGTGCCGAGTCACCGAGAATCTTCGGATGCGCTTTAATAAGGTCACCGCATCCTTCTCAAGTTCTCCCAAGGAAGAAAATGAGAAGGGGAGACCCATATCCAATGTCCGCACATCTAGCCTCGTACTTGGCACGTTTGCGTTGTGCGGCGTCAACCACCGCCCGACACGGTACAAAATCAACCATGTTAGTTTGTGTCAAGGGAGATGACCATGTCAAATCAACACATGTGTCCTGTCCATCGTCCCAAGAATAGAGCAGCACATCAGCTGGACGAAGAGTTTTGTCTCTTTCTCCACATAGCCCAATGTCAACTTTTTTACGAGCCGAGATCCCCGACAGAGAACATATGTCCACAAGGGTATCACGTACTATATTATGTCGATGTTTATTCTTGATAATACCAGCACACCATACCGCGCGGTCCCCATAATTGTCTCCCACAAATACCCTGGAATAAGCTGAACACGACATCTGAGTCGAAAATAGGAGAACACCTAGCCGATAGCATAACACACATCGGAAGTTATGGCATTCATGGTCTGTCTCAACCCAGATATTGGGACCACCCTAAGCCAGTCAGAAGTATGGTCCTCATTTTGCGATCTTGAGTCAGAAGTATGGTCCTCATTTTGCGATCTCCATAAAGCCATTTGTCTAGTAGATAAGCAAAAGGTGGATTCAGCCATTTTGGCAACACGTATGAAATATATGTCTGCCAGTTTCTTCATGAGTTTGGGGGCAGCGATCTCACATGAGCTACCCAAAAGGTCGATCTCCATTTTCGCATTAAAAGCACACAAGGCCTCATCTAAGGAAGTTCCAGAAGTTGCGATGCTAGAATCTCGGAGGAGCTTAGTTTGTAAACTAGTAGATTGGAGTCTAGATGCAAGGAAATCATAGTTCAAGACATCACCTGCAGCGTATACACCAAGCCCCCCAAATTCAAAAGGCAATGTGGCCAGTCTCCATTGCCACTCACCAAACCCAGGTCCAGAAGCAATGACAATATGCTCCAGAGAAGAACGAAGTGCCGCATCAAAGGAAATCTGAGCACGCTCGAAGACCCAAGAGGGACATGTGCGCATAGAAAAATATAACTTTGAAATACCGGCACAGACACGAAGGAGCAGCAGCTCGCATTGAGGGCCATTAAGCTTAGCTACAGCATCCATAAGCTCAATGGTTTTAGTAACCCTCTTTTTTTTTAATATTATTATTATTAAATTAACTTTAATTTGAAAACCTATATTTACATAACTTGTATAAACTGGTAAGAATAATATATATATATATATATATAGTGAGACTTTCTTGCGAAAACCATCTTATCTGCGAGAACTGAGAGAACCATCAAAAACATACATGCACGACTTCAATAATTGTATTTTTGCACATTTGTTTTAAAAACAACATACATGTTTTAAGAAAAGCATAGTTGTTCTAAAGAATTTGATAAGAAATTAGAAATACAAAATTTTTCTTCGAATGTGTGCATGTATGTTCTTATAAGGCGTGCAACGACAATATTGTGGCCGTGTGTAAGGTTTTTGTGAAAAAAAGATGATGAGTTCATGATGATATTGAAGAACATTGGTGGATACTTACGATTATTGATAATTTGCATGTATTTTTATTTTATTTTAAAATGCGTGCATGTATGTTTTTTATGGTTCTCTCAGTTCTCGCAGATAAAATGGTTCTCGCAACAAAGTCCCCTATATATATATATATATATATATATATATATATATATATATATATATATATATATATACATACACACACACACACACGATCCTTCAATTTTTATGTTGTAATTTTTTTTATATGTCTTCATCAACTTGAATTTTTGGAATAAACTTTCTTAAACAGATTTGGGAAACACATGATGGAATGACTTATGATGCTTCCAAAACAAGTTAAATAAAACTATATCAATTCTTAAATGATAGTTGACTTTAAAAGTCAAATGTTATAATAAAACTTTATTGTGAATATTGGTGACTATCATGGAATATATGAAAAGCGATAGAACAAATTATATTTTGTAACTTCTTCTCGGTTTCAGGCTATGGTTGACGATGGCATGAATTTTGTTTGGAGTTTATGTGAATTTTAAGATGAACAGTGCTTTTTAGACCTACAACACAAGCCTAAAAACATGCCTAATGCATAAATCACTTGTATAATTGTCTTATGTACTTTCTCTCTCCAAATTTCCACCAATCATTTTTTGAAATCAACCAATCAAATCATTAGGTACATTTGTAAGTATAATTAGTAGGCACAACAATCATTTTTCTTTTAAGATTATGATTTGTTGCAGATACAACATATATGATTTATTCAAATCAAAATGGAAATTAGATCACATTTTCTTGATCGGTAATAATTCTCCGCCTCTCCTTAAGGCGATATACGGTCATGCCAAGATAATATACAGTGGCTCCTCCCCTGAGTCAGATGAAGTTTACTTTGTTTAATATAGAGTTAACTACATTTTTGGTCCTTGTGGTTGTATCAAAATCTCACTTTTGGTCTAAAATTCAAAAAACGTTCAAAAACAGTCCAAAAGTCCACGTGGACTTCACTTTTGGTCCAAAATTCGCACCTAGTTAGTTTAGTCGTTGCACCGTTAGTCCGTTAACCAAACGCTCGTTAAGTCAGTTGCACCGTTAGTCCTTGGTCGTTAGCAATGTTTACACCGTTAGTCCTTGTGGTTAAAAAATTGAAAAAATTCGAAAAAAAAAAAATTCCAAAAAAAAAATAATTTGAAAAATTAGAAAAAAATTCTAAAAAAAAAAATTTTTACGAAATTTTTTTTTTCCAAAAAAAAAATTTGAAAAAAAAATTCTAATAAAAATTTTTCTTAAAAAATTCGAAAAAATTTAAAAAAAAAAAAAAAAAAAATTTGACGAAATTTTTTTTCCAAAATTCGAAAAAAAATCCAAAAAAAAAATTCGAAAAAAAAAAATTCTAATAAAAAATTTTCTTTTAAAAATTTCTAAAAAAATTTCTAATATATTAAAAAAAATTCTAATATATATAAAAAATTTCTAAAAATTTCCAAAAAAAAAATTTCTAAAAATTAAAATGTGTGTATATATATAAAAAATTTTCCTAAAAATTTCGTCAAAATTTTTTTTTTTTTTTATAAAATTTTTCGAATTTTTTAAGAAAAAATTTTATTAGAATTTTTTTTAATATATTAGAATTTTTAATATATATTAATATATATATATTCTAAGAAAAATTTTTAATATTAATATATATATTCTAATATATATTAAAAAATGTAAAAATTTCTAATATATATATATATACGTATATGTAAAAAATTAAAAAAAAATTACATTAGAAATTTTTTACGTATATACGTTTATTATACATTTTAATTTTACGTATAAAACAAATTTCTAATAAAATGTATAATATACGTATATACGTAAAAAATTTCTAATGTAATTTTTTTTTTAATTTTTTACATATACGTATATATATATTAGAATTTTTTACATTTTTTAATATATATTAGAATATATATATTAATATTAAAAAATTTTCTTAGAATATATATATTAATATATATTAAAAATTCTAATATATTAAAAAAAATTCTAATAAAATTTTTTCTTAAAAAATTCGAAAAATTTTATAAAAAAAAAAAAATTTGACGAAATTTTTAGGAAAATTTTTTATATATATACATACACATTTTAATTTTTAGAAATTTTTAGAAATTTTTTTTTTGGAAATTTTTAGAAATTTTTTATATATATTAGAATTTTTTTTAATATATTAGAAATTTTTAAAAGAAAATTTTTTATTAGAAATTTTTTTTTTCGAATTTTTTTTTTGGATTTTTTTTCGAATTTTGGAAAAAAAATTTCGTCAAATTTTTTTTTTTTTTTTTTAATTTTTTCGAATTTTTTAAGAAAAATTTTTATTAGAAATTTTTTTTCAAATTTTTTTTTTTGGAAAAAAAAAATTTCGTAAAAATTTTTTTTTTAGAATTTTTTTCTAATTTTTCAAATTATTTTTTTTTTGGAAAATTTTTTTTTTCGAATTTTTTCAATTTTTTAACCACAAGGACTAACGGTGTAAACATTGCTAACGACCAAGGACTAACGGTGCAACTGACTTAACGAGCGTTTGGTTAAAGGACTAACGGTGCAACGACTAAACTAACTAGGTGCGAATTTTGGACCAAAAGTGAAGTCCACGTGGACTTTTGGACTGTTTTTGAACGTTTTTTGAATTTTGGACCAAAAGTGAGATTTTGATACAACCACAAGGACCAAAAATGTAGTTAACTCTTTAATATATAGATAATGCGTTATCATGCTTTGTAATACAAGTTAAATAAAAACTAAAATAATTATGAAATGATACTTGACGTTTTAAAAGTCAAATGTTTTAATACAACTATAATATGTCATGAAGTTTTGGTATAATATCATACTCGCGATTAGCACGGTATATGTGTTAAGTGATGGGTGCTAATGATTTACTGTAAATAACAACAACAATAGCAATAATATTTCAGAAATATATACATGATCCTTAAATTTTTGTTTTGTAATTTTTCTATACGTCTTCAACAACTTGGAGTTTTTGCGAAACACTTTTCATAAGTAGATTTGCGAAACACTGTAATGGATTATGAAGTTTCTAAAACGAGTTAAATAAAACTAAATTTATAAAGAAATGATTGTTGACCTAAAAAGTCAAATATTATAATAAAACTTTAAGGTTCCATGATGTTTTAGTAAAATATTTTTATTAGTTCCAAGCATGGTGTATGCGTTAAGCGATAGCATGGTATATGCGTAAAGCGATAGGACGAATGATTTTTTGAAAACTAAATTCTTTGGTTTAGGGTTGTGGTCAACGATAGTATCAGTTTTGTTTAAACGCAAAACAAAATTGATATCATTGTCGACTATAACCCTAAAATAAAGAATTTACTTTAGAGCCTATGTGAATTTTAAGATCAAATTAAGTTGAATATATAGATCGGTTGCATCAAAGCAAAATGATAAGCAAAATTTCTTAATTAGCAAATAATGCTTTTTTAGACCATAGATATACTGTCAATGCTAATATAACAGTTTGCTCATCCCCTGAGTCAGATCAAGTTACTGAGGTGCTGTTTGCTTATTAAGGGTGTGTTTGTTTCAGTTAGATGTTTCACATCTGAATCTGACTACCACATCTTACTAGTAAGATGTGGCTATAATGTCTGAATCTGAATGAAAATTTGTTGTTTGTTTTTTTTATAATTGTCTGAATGGTTTTAATTTTCCCTTTTTTAAGTATATATTAAACTATTGCAAAGACGATTAATAAATAGATAGTGTAAACTTGAAACAAAACATTTTTATCATAAATTTAACACAATTATAAATCATTAAACAATTTATCTTAATACATATAAAAAATTTAACATAATAAAAACTATTACATAAATCGTCTTAAAATAAAACACAAGCTTAACGCAAATGAAACAACAATTAAGTTACTTAACCAATACCAAATAATTTAAAACCTAGCTTTGCATAATTTGTGCCGCGATTTGATCTCGTAAGTTAATCATGTATCGTTGATCCGCGTCACTCCCAATTTGTTGAACAACTTCAACATCACCGTTATTATCATCATGTACATTTTCATTATCATGTACTTCACCTTGATCGTATTGAGAGAACAAATCATCGTCTAAACCTTCTTTTCGAATAAAATTATGAATAGCAAAACATGAAATAGTAATATCTCTTTGTGTTACCAAAGGAAATTTGGGCATACTCTTCAAGATTGGAAAACGCGCTTTTAGGACTCCAAATGCCCTCTCAATTACGTTTCGTAGTTTTGCATGAGCGTGATTGAATTTTTCTTTACTACTCATTGCACGTTTCCGACGAAAGTCTCCTAACCAATACCTGACATTGCGATATGGAGCCATAAACCCACGCGTGTGCTTATAGGCAGCATCACATAGATAATATTTATCTGGAAAAAAAAAAAAAAAAAAACAAAAACAAAAAAAAACCAAACATATAAATTTTTGGATATTTTGATATCTAAGTTTTCATATATATTACAATTCCAAACTTAATACCTGCAGGGGGAATTGGAAACTCAAATACCGGATCTACTAAAGCTTCATTTAGTATTCTCGCATCGTGTGCCGTACCTTCCCATCCAGCGACAATGTAGGTAAAGATCATGTTGAAATCACAAATTGCCAAAACATTTTGATAACAATCACCTCTTCCTCTTGCTCTATATACATTCTGTTTATGAGATGGAACAACAGCATGTATAAGGGTTCCATCAAGTGCACCAACAGCTCCCTAATTTAGAACAACAAATTGTTATAATACAATCAAACAAAGAGACACACTAGTTATAAATTTGATAGTTACCTTAAATATTCGACGCTCCCTTCTATTGTTTCCTGGAATGTTTGGATTTGGATTAAATGTTGTCGGTCTTATAACTTCTTCGGCAAATACCAACATTTGAGTTAATACTTCGTGAAAGCACTTATGAATCGTTTCCTTCGAGTGTTGAAACCTACGCTTCATAACAGAAAATCGTTCATTATGGCCGACTATCATAAGGAAGATAAACATCTTCTCCTCAACCGATATATGTTTGCTATCTCTTAACCAATTTCTTTCTTTAAAATGGTTGCATAGTCGAACAAACGAGTCACGAGACATCCGTATTAACTCCGTACATTGTAAATTATTTCCTTGCAAAAGTTCCTGAGTATATTGATGCCCAGACATTGCAGAAGTATTATCCCGCTTACGTTTCCTTACACTTCGCCGAAAATACTTAAAATAAAAATAAACAATGTAGATGAACGCAAGTTTTTGGGCAACATCCATTTAACCTATACAAACAATACATACCAAATGGGTTTAGGATTATTACCAAATGAAGACAAACACCAAATAATTTAACATCAAAACCAAATAACAATAGATCAAACAGTTTAACATCGTAAAGTACCAAACAAAACTAACACCAAATAGTTCAAAATAGTACCAAATACGATAAACTCCTAATAATTCAACATGACAAAGTACCAAATACTACAAACTCCTAATAGTAAAACATAACAAAGTACCAAATACGACAAACTCCTAATAGTTCAACATAACAAAGTACCAAATACCACAAACTCCTAATAGTTCAACAATACTACTTCAATATACCAATTTGACATGCCATCATTTGAATCCATTTCTTTAAGACATTTGGTTCTGACGGTAACATCATCCATGCCTCCCTGTGGCTCTTAGACTGACAAAAAACCCCAAGTGCAGCCAAATAAATTGGATCTTCAAATTCCAACCTCAACTTCTTCAACTTCTCATGACACTCCTCCATAGTTGGACCTTGGTTTTCTTGAACAGCAATTTTAGCAATTGCATTCTTCATATTTTCTTCCAACTCACCCAACTCCGAATCCTTTTTACTCCTTTTCTTTTTCCTACCTCGTGCAACATTTGGTTCTTTAGAAGAACCACCTTCAAAACCAGAGTCATAACCCGCATCAACATTTCTATGCTCGCTAGCTGCCCAAGAACCAACATCTTCATTCAAACTGTTCACGTCATCCTCAACTTCAACAACTTTGACACCAGAATTTTGAGAAGAAGACCTTCCTTCAACAACGGGTCGACGAACAGAACCATCCTCAACTTCAACTAATTTGACACCAGAATTTTGAGGTCTTCGTTCAGCAACGGGTCGACGAATAGAACCGGATGCGGCACACTTTCCAAATAAGTAATCACATAGATCATAATGGAGCAATGGACTAGTTTTCAAACTACCCGATTTCGGAAATTTCTAAACAAAATTCACAAAGAAAATATAGATTATTAACGTTGTCATTACTATATTATATGTATGTAAAATTACGTTCAAAGTATTCATGAACCCACCTTGTTTAAATCTTTCCACTCTTCATCCGTTAGGTTGAATGTATTTGTATCGGCATTGAAAAGATTTCCTGTTTTTCCTCTTAAATAAGCATGAACCTGATGTTTTCCTCGGTAGTAATCAAACTTATTTTTTAATTGTTTTTGGGTGGTCGTTAGGCCAAATTTTTCCTTCATTTTTTTTCCAACTATCGCCCATGACTCAATATGTAGGCTATTCCCCTTAGCATCTACCCTATTCACTTCCTCGATACATGAGTCCAAAAAAAACTTGTATTGATCGGGAGTAAAATTTAGTGTAATCGTGTCACCCATTCCTATAAAAAATAATAATAATAATAATAATAATAAAAATGCAAGCATATAAATACATATAAAGAGGCGCAAACAATCATCTTGATCAAGCTAGCAAACAATACACAAAGACGGGAATCTGAAAATAAGGCGCAAACAATCACCTTGATACAGTAGCAATCAAGCATAAAAAGCAATCAAGTCTTTTGTTAATAGTAGCAACTAGTCTTTTGTTTGATGTATTAATTAATGAAACATGTTCCTAAAAAGGTGAAAAGTCACTTCATGTTTTTTTATGTATTCTTTAGTTTGAAAGATGGTGAAAAAAAATACAGTTGTGCACTACCTATAAAATGGCTTAACAGACATTCTGAATTCATAAACATTTTTGAATTCAATAAACATTTTGAAAGCTTCACATAAAACACTACCTATAACAATTTTGAATTCATAAACATATACAAACATGCACTTTCACGTTAAAACTTAACGCACTTTCACGTTAGCGCCACATCAGCTTTTATCTTCTAACCTTAACTCTTGACTTTCCACCCCGGTAGCATAACTCGCCTATAACTCACATTCACCTCAATTAGTATTTTCAATTTCAACCCCGTTAGAGGGGGGTGGGATGAATTTTTTTTTTTTTTTTAGCCAACTTCCAAACTTAACGCACGTTAAGGTTTTAACGCACCACTTTTAACCTTCTCTTGACTTTCAATGTCGTTAAGGTAACTCACCCATTTTTTTTTTTTTTTTTTTTTTTTTGCAAAGTTAAAACTTAACTCACCCCTCACGTTACCTTACCGCTAGCTCTAAGAGGCTTTGAATCTGAATCTGATTCGCACATCTGAATCTGAATCTGAGGCATAAATGTCTGAATTTCAATGAAATAATATTATTTGTTTTTTTTGTAAAAAAAATATCTGAATGATATGAATATTATGGAATTTTATTCTTAGGACACATAAATATTAAAAGACATTAAGAGGCAACAAAACATCCCCTACACATCTTGTTGGTTAAGAGGTTTGAGCCTCTAACTGCCTCTGAGCAAGAAGAAAAAAACAAACGCATTTAGTGACCCAAATGTCTGACCACGTCTGAACGAGTCAAATTAAAAGGATTTTAAGAGACACTTTTTTAAAAAAACAAACACTTAAGTTTAAGATACACATAATGACTTATGACGCCTTTAAAACAAGTTATACTATAAATATATCTAAAATAATTATTAAATGATAGTTGACCTTTTAAAAGGTCAAATGTTTTAATAAAACTTTAATAGGTCATGATGTTTTGGTATAGTACTAGTATGGAAACGCTCGCCGCGTTGCTGGCGTGCCTGTTTATTTTCTCTATAGTTTTTTGAGTTTCAGCTTTTCGTTTCATTTTTTTAAGTAAAGTACAATGTTTAACCGGCAGTTGTTTCGTTTGTCGTTAATTGTTTTTTTATGTCGCAGTGTTCTTTTTTCTTTTTGACTGTATTCTTTTATTTATAACAATGCGTTAATTTATTTGTATTTGGTATAAAAGGTTCAATGTGACATTATGGGCGGGCCTGTTTTTTTCTCGGTTTTTTATTTCTCCATTTTTTATTTAATTTTTTGCATACAAACATATTTGTATTTGGGACATAAACAAAATTCTTAATGCATTAAAAGAAGAAAAAACAAAAGCTGGAGCTAATATTGATCATAAAACATGATGGTCAATATACATAATGTGTTGCGCCCAATTGTTTTAATGGTACTAATATAAGTCACATGTACAAATGGAACCCGATGACAGTTAGATTGGATAAAACAACAAATTCTGTACAGGTAGTTGTAACCTTCCTCCAGTTTGTAGTTCATCAAGAATGAGCCAAGAGAAAGCATTTCAATTTCCTGAGAATTTCTTTGATATTGCTAGCATTTCATCAAGAATGGTACGTAGAAAATCAAATGTAAAACAAAACAAAGAGCAATTTTTTTATTAAGAATCAATAGAAATCAAGATATATAAATGCAGCTAAGAATCGTGTCACTGGCTCCGGTAATTTTGTCGCCACCGGGCCATTTAGACAGGCGTCTGACCATTATCATACATTCTAAAACATACCATTATCATATTAACTGAAACACCTGTTGTGGCTGCAACCTTAACCTGTCTCGCCAAAATACGTTTTAAATCAGATAGTGATCTGTCATTCCATTTGTTTTTGCGGCTTCAAGAGCTCACACCTGCAAATTTATATATAGGGAGATTAACATCAGTTAGTATAAACACTTTAACTCTTCTCATCTATGACATTTTAGTTACCAATAGCCTTGTAGGTATATCATTAGGAAGTGTTGGTACCGATAGCAACATGGAAAAACTGACGCACGTGATTGACCATTATCAGAACCTGTTTGGTTACAGAACATTATATAGAAACGGAGTTAAAAAATGAAATGGAGTTAGTATTAGTACCAAAGTACCAATAATAGTCTTTCGAAAGATGATGGCTGATTATTGTAGCTTAAATATTCACATCAAATAATTAAAAACCGTACCAAAAACAAACGTAAAATATCAAATTTTTACCTTTTGTTCTGCAACATCAATCCTAATAAGCAATTCCTAACGGCCTTAATTCTGTAGATCATTAGATTATTACTTGACATGTTAGTCCATTTACCATATAAGATAATTAATAATTAATGTGGGTAAACGGCCTTAATTCTAATGATCTACAGAATTAAGGCCGTTTATACATACACCTCGATTAAGCAATTCAGCTCTCGCCTGAGCTTCATGCATCCTTTTCTGCCGCAGTTGTCCAAATACTTGTATCGGATCTTTAAAACTTGTTGCTTGTTGTTCGCTTATTTTGCTCCAACAGTACTTCTGCAAAAAAAAAAAAAAAAAAAAAAAAAAAAAAAAAAAAAAAAAAAAAAAAAAATCCACAATATTCATAGCATGCTTATTACTTATATGCTGACAATTTGCAAAATCATAACAATGCTTAAAAACCTACGTCATATGTGACTAAGAAAAATCTATTTATTGTTATACACCTTCTGATGATGGCCCAGGGTTCTATTTCATGTGCTCTTGGCATCTCAGGTAGTTTGTGACAACTGATCCTAATGGCATTGGAAACAAAAGTCATCAAATATGATAATAACGCGTAGATGGTTTTTAACACTAACAAAGGTAACAGCCTCAAAGTACCTTTGAAATTGTTGTTGTGTAGCAGCCCCAAACCATCTCCAATATATATGACTAGTGAACGTTAAACCCACTGAAAACCATAACCAAACAACCTGAATTTTGTGTATCAGCATAAATAGACTATTATCATGTATGGTTATGGCTTAAAAAACCAACAGTCAAGTATAAGAGTAATTTGTGAAAGTTTAATTTGAAGTAATAACAATGTAATGAGGAAAAAATGTTGCTCACCTTGAAGCTGAATATTGCTTGCTGAAGCAACAGGATCGTCATGAGCAATGTATACTCATGTTGCCACATTAGCTTAGTATATACTGTTGCATTAAAAAGTGCTTAGGCTTATCTATGCTAGCTGATTTAAAGGGTGTTTGGATTGGTCTATTGCTGGTTAAATTCAACCCTCATTTTAGGACCCCAACACACCCATCTCAGCCTTCATTTCAGCCCCTAATCCCATATCCATTTCAGCCCCTAATCCCATATCCATTTCAGCCCCAAAATAGACCAATTTTAGCCCCCACTTCAGCTTCGAAATACACCCATTTCAGTCCCATGTCATCACCCAAAGGCATCCATTTCAGCTCCCAAGTGCACCCACTTCAGCCCCATTTTGAGCACCCAAACGCACCCATTTTAGCACCTACTTCAACCCCCAATCCCACACACATTTCAGCCCCTAAATTGACCCACTTTAGACCCTAAATCCACCCATTTACCTACCATCAGAAAAACGTATAACCATTATCGAAAAATGGGTGGGAGGGGCGGTTGGGTAGATGCCAATGCCGCCTGTCACAAAAACAAATTACTTAGTACTCATATTCAATATAGTGCTAGTTATAAGTATATCAAGCAAAACATCTATTGAAACGCATAACTTTTACCTGACAAAATCTTAAATAAGGACTTCCACTGTTTAATTAAAACATATATATATATATATATATATATATATATATATATATATATATATATATATATATATATATATATATATATATATATATATATATATATATATATATATCCGGGGTTGATATAAACTACAGGATATCCAATCAAATTAGTGGAAACCTTGTAAAGTGCTTAACATACTGTAATGCCTGACTCTTGCTACACTCTGGGATATCTAATCAAATGAAAAGTGATATTTTAATTGTAGATAGGAGTGAAAAAATTACAGCACTGCTTTGTTGATTTTGATGATCCTTAACAGAAACAGTTTCCATACTTTTTAAAGTGTCTCCTAAAAACAAGGCTACACAAACATTTCATTAATAAACGTAAACAATATACTTCACCTTATCGTGTACAACACCACTATTCAACGTTCAGCCGGGAAGTGGCAGCACTACTGGGTGGCCTCTGATCAGTATCTACAATAACAGCAGTTAAGTAAAAATTAGTACACGCTAAAGTATTAAGTATATTGCTACGCAAATATGAAATAACACAAAGGCTCACAGACACACTAATCTCGTGCACCCAAATAATTATTGTTGTCGTCGGTTTACCATGGAATAGGAAAGTTTCCTGAGTTTACAGTAGTACCTATAACGACAACCAAAATACAGTAAATGGATAAAACATGATACACACGGAAGCACTTACTTTCAAAGTAAACACTAACCTGAACCGACGCAACATCCTTGCAATACTTGAACCAACAGGCACACCGCTAGCAACTTCACAACCATCGGTTGCATTTACAACACGATTTGCTTATGGCTATAGTGCGCTTACTTCATGCCTGTTGCACACATTGATGGTGTTATCAGTGCTTATGGAAATCAGAAATTGACAAACAAAAAATCAATAAATGACGATCAACTATGATTTGATCCTATAATTTGGTGGTAAAAAAAATCATAACAAACACATTGAAGCTAAAAGGAAGATTTAACAAATATACCAAAGAGGAGATAAGATATGCAATATGGTTTACCTCTGTTAAGTTGCTCATAAATCATAACCATGACCATCATCCAAATTTAGCATACTGCATGTACGCGTTGACCTGCGAAAACCTAGAACCGCGTCATTAGAACAACATTTTAGTTTCTTCGGAATGATACATATAAGTATCCGCAAGAATGCCTTTGTGGAGACGATGCTCCTGTAACGATGGAATTTGAACTCATAACTATACTTGTTAAATTTGTAATGTAAATTGCAAAGATCTTGCCTGAGATTCATAGGCATTTCGGACAGGCTTGACCCTCCTGTTACAGGGTTCTGAATCAGCAGCAGGAGTGCTGTCAAAGGCTGCAACAACAACCCGATCATTCCACCTGATAAGAATAATTAGAATGGTGAGAAGTGCACTCAACTTATAACGACATCTAAAGCTACAGAGTTTCCAAATATTCTATATTAAGTGTCATATTTTTACTTTATATTGAAATTTTATGAATGGATAATCATAAATTTACCTGAGACAAAGGTAGTCGGGGCCAATCAACGAATTAGTCGGTTGATTATAAACTATAGGTTCAAAAGCCGCAAATGAGACAGTAGCATGTATGAAGGCGATAAAAAAAAATCCTAATGAGCTTATTAAGCTGAGCTAAAGAGCTTGAATAAACTAGGTTCATAAGCTGCAAAAAGCAAGCTTATGAAGTATGAACTTATCAAACTTTATAATCAGGTCATAAGCCATCAATCAAACGGAAAAGTACATCTATCACTTTTCCCAGGTACAAAAAAGACGTAAAGCCAAGAAATAAGCTAATCAATACACTCACTAACAGTCTTTATAATTATTTTACAAGTAAAAAACCATTTTTTACAACATATACTTCAAATAATCATAAAAACATCAACTTGGCTACAAATATATCAAATTTACATCATATAAACAAAGATAATCTGAAAAACGCAGGAAAATTAAAATAAAAACACCTTACCAGAGATTTTCCAGATTCAAAGGCCACCGCAAAATCGTACACCACAAACGGTACAACAACAGCCTATTTCTGTAACGCCTCACACCTGGCCGCATATCTCAGCAACTAATTTTGGAAGTTAGGAACAGATCTAAAAGTTTGTATGTATGTTTGTTTGAGAAAGCTAATGAAGGAGTGGCGCCTGATCTAGGGTTACAACGACTTCATCTCATTTTGGGTTAAATCCAATCGCTACGGTTCAATGGAGGCAGACTAAAAATGGCACGGGAAAAATGGCGGGAAAAGCCCACCGCAAAACGGCGTCGTTTCCTTTGTGGTTTAATATAAACTTTAATCTTATTACTCGTGACAGTATGGTATATGCGTGAAATAATGGAAACGAATGATTTTTGTTGGATGATTACTTTAGTTAGCTTAAATATAATTTTAGCTTTATTTATTAGGTTTAGTGTTACAATTTCTTATTCACAAAGCTATGTATTTATTATAAATACATATACAATCCTTTAGGTTTAGTGTTACAATTTCTTATTCACAAAGCTATATATTTATCATAAATACATATGCAATTCTTTTATGTGATCACAAAATAATAATAATAATAATAATAATAATAATAATAATAATAATAATAATAATAATAATAATAATAATAATAATTAAAAAAAAAATCAGTGACAATGCATCTTTGATATTTTACATGGTATCGGAGTTTTAGGTTCAACCAACCACAAAATAGCTATCTTCCGGTCATCGGCTACTCGCAGGTGATTCGGAGGGAACCCGAGTATATTTACCTTCTTTCGCTATATAATTCGTTTTATTTGTCCTTTCATATCATCCAAATCAAATACCCTAAAACACAAAACTCTAACCGTCATAATGCATCTCATATTATGTGGATCTATCAACACAATACAAAACAGTAAGTAAATGAGACATCAAAATTCGGCACAAAACTTTTGCATATGTATAATAAGAACTTAATAATGTAACAATGGTTAGAGTTGTTATGCATTGTAGCTAGTGTTACGAATCAAAAAACGGATTCAGGTCAACTAAAAATTAAATATTATTTGTGCTAAGAGCTAAAATAAATAATTCATCACTAACGTTTTAATTTATTACAAGAACTAAATAATCAAATAATAGATAGATTATTGCAAGTACTTAAACATACTTAGTTAGATGTTAAAACAATTTAACACGCTTCATCTATAATAAAAGAGGAAATTTCTATTATAAACGGCTTGAAAACCGTGTCATCAATTTCGACTATAGAAATTTGTGTCACCAAATATGACATAGCGAGCAAAACAAATTTGCTCATCATATTATTTGCTCGCCATGCCACATTTTGCTTGTAAGTGGCAAGCAAAGCAAGTTTGCTCCTCATGCCACATTTTGTTTCGAAGTGACAATTACATCTACAACATTTTGCTTGTTAGTGGCAAATAAAATAAGTTTGCTCTCCATGACACCTTTTGCTTGTAAGTGGTAAGCAAAACAAGTTTGCTCGCCATTTATGGATGGAGATTGTCTCAAGTTAGAAAACCAATTTGACTCAAGTTGGGGAAGTGTGAGCCATTGGATTTGATCCAATAGCTCACAAATGCCCAACTTGAGTCAAGTAATGGGAGAGGATCCTCGCCCTCCATTTATTTTCTCTCCATAACACATTTTGTTTGTGGCAAGCAAAAGAGCAAAGTTGATCCATTTAAAATGGCGAGCAAATAGAGAAAAGAGAAATACAAAAAAGTTTATTTTGCTCGGCATGTTGTACTATTTTTCCTTTGTTTATTAAATAAAAAATTTTGTTGGTATTATAAGTAGTGAGCAAATGAGTTTGGCGGGTAAATGTATTTGCTTACCATGTAGAGATCTGTAAAGTGAAGGGAAAAAAAAAAAAAAAAAAAATGTCGATTTTGGTTATTTGATTTGTTAATAGTAGCGTTCATAATTTTGTTATAATAAAATGTGTAGTTTTGTGGATTAAAGTTGTCTAGCTTGTTGCTATGATCACTTTGTGCGTCACTACTTAAAACTCACAAAAAATAAATTCCATGCAGTCACTTTACCAATTTGTGTAAGAGCATCATGTCTATTATCAATGGATAAAACGTAGCTACATATTATTCACTATACTTGATACAAAACTTAATTTGTACTTGAAAGGTGTAAATTTGCTAGCTCCCTGTACGTGACTATCTCCGCGTATTCCTTTCTCCTAACTCCGTTAATTACATACGGGAGGAGATACATATCGCAGACACCCCCCTACAACATGTAGCCATAGTCGTATGGCTACAATGAAGCCGTTTTTGGTACTTAATTGCATTGCATCCATCATTCCATTGTTATTGTATGAAGGTTCCTTAGAAAGAGGATAAGTGGGATGATGGAGAAGCTTTACCGTTGGTTCGATGGTACCCAATATCACAAGGCTATGATTTATGGATAATTGGTAGCTATGGTGATTAACGGTATATTAAAATTGTGGGGAAACATAATCTTTTTAATGATGTACGCATATCTTCCTAAACTATAATTAATAAGCTAATTATTAAGAACTTAACTATTATATTTTCTTATATACTCCGTATATACTTAGCCACCAACTTTACTAAACTAACGAGACCTAAACAAAAAATGTTATAGAATTTGCTTGTAATGTGAATGTGTTTGTTTCCAAAAAGTTAATGTGATTTTTTATATGTTATACTCCTAGAGTTGAGATTCATGAAGAACCCATACATGCCATAAAACCTATCAACCAATCATAGTCACCCATTTATATTTTTCTAACTTTTTTTTTTAAAATAACATATCTTGCAAACGGTAAATCTTTAAGCTACAAAAAAAAATACCATCGCGACGAGAATTATATCATCTTTCTATAGATTTGCATTATTGCATTATTATATACTTTCGACGAACTTTTTTTTTCAACAAACTTTTTTTTTTAAATTCCGCCCAAAAAGTTCATATATGATTCGTAAAAATCATATATGATTTGATTTTTACAAACCACATATGATTCGTAAATAAATCACATATGATTCTTACGAATCATATATGATTTTAAAATCACATATGATTTGATTTTAACGAATCACATATGATTTTTACAAATCATATATGATTTTTTTGGCGAAAATTTTGAGGAAAAAAAAAAAAAAAAAAAAAAAAATCGTCGAAAGTATATAACAATGCATGTTTATAGAAAGATAATTTAATTCTCGTCACGATCGTGTATTTTTTTTTTTTTTTTTTTTTTTTTTTTTTGCATAACGATTTACGGTTTGCGAGATATTTAATTTTTTAAAAAAATGGGTGAATGTTTATTTTTTTTATTTTGATAAAAAAAATTAATGGTTAAAATTGTTTGATTGGTTCTATGGTAAAAATTGATTCTACAATGATCTTTTGGGTATACTACAATAGACAGGGTTTCGAACATACATATATATAGATTAGATAATTTTCATGCATAGATGGATAAAACTTCGATTGTTGGGTATGCAGCACATTCGATATCTTCAAACACAAGCAATGGTTTTAAGTGCTGAACTTGCAATAACAGAAGCGACTAAAAAACGAACGTCACGCTAAATTTCGAAAATGATCCATGTTTTAAACTCGCTTCAAATATCGAAGAAGATATCCGAGATTATATGGAAACTTTTTGATATTTCTAATTAGTTTTTATATAAAACTCACTTTACACATGTTTCAAGTTGAGGAAAAAGGATACCATATGAGATTGGTTTGTAACAAAGATCAAGGTGTTGCAGTGTCACTTAATAACACTTAAGTCGATCCGTTACAAGCTTTTAGTTTCAAAGCTCAAATTTGGCAACCGTATCCATCTTTTCATATACATTAGTGGTAACTTTGTATTGATGTTCACCTTAAATGCAAGTTCAACTTTGTATAGCATCTTTTCATAAACTAGGGTTTCGAATTTAACACAATCCCGTATGCAAAGGATGTTGAAATTTGAAATGATTCATATGAACTTATGTGTAATGAATTTTAAACGCCCACAGACATATATCATATTAAGCAATTTTATGGTATCATGATACTAAGTAAAAACATGTCGAACATTCATAGGGTCTTTGCAGACATAATTAATCTTACATACGATCTTAACAATAGTATCATTAGACGCATTGCTCGAATTCATGTTGCTACCAACCTAAGTTAGTTATTAAATTCCTAATGAGTAATATGCCATAACTGTAATAATGCTTGACCTTTAAATCCTTCAGTAAATGCTCACATAATTGCTCTTAATTAACACGTGTAACCAGAGGCGAAGCTTCATAGGGGGGGGGGGGGGGGGGGGGGGGGGCGCCCGACCCCCCGAAATTTTTTTTGTGATGTAGAGGGTATATAGTTTTCGTGTAGAAAAATTTCGGTATATTCGGTTTCGACCCCCCAAAAATTTCGGTATACCTGAAATATAGCCTTAGGAAAAAAAAAATTTAGATCCCGACCCCCCACTTACAAAATCCAAGCTTCGCCACTGCGTGTAACAACACATATATGAGATTACTATAGGTATGACGTTTGAGTAGAATTTCCAATCTCGATTCAATTCTATAAAATGAATTAATAGTAAAATTTCGATCTCGACAGCCATGTCTGTACAGATTTGGTGGATTTTTTTAAAGTGGACATGTTCTATAGGTAATAGGTGTAATCCTAAATCAGAATCCGGTGTGGGCTTATAGTTAGACCAATAGACATCTAGCTGACAAGGAAAACTGACTTCTGGTTTGGGCTTATAGTTGGACTTACGACAAATGAAATTTAAAATAATAAAATGCCAAACTTTAGATACCATAACTTTTGAAACTGCAAATGCGAACAGATCAGTGGCAAATTCCAACATTTAGATACCATAACTTTTGAGCCAAGTGAGACGGAGCTAGAAAATTTACCAAATATGTTCACAATAGAGTTTGTGTTTAAAATCGACGGGTTCATAGCTAAACTTCTATGTATTAAGACTACACCAAAATTCAACTTAGATAGTTTTCAGCGGCCGCTTTGCTCTTAGCCCTTTCTCGGGATACAAGTGGAGTCAAGTATCCCACTAAAAGCCTATAGAAAGCTCGTGATGGGACATACATGTATGTGAAAAACCTTATCAAGATTTTTATTTGAATCCCGTGAAGCGCTAGAGAGTAATCACACACTATCATCCTAAGTTAAATTCAGTTATTGAGTGTTCGATTTAAGTGTTTGATCTACTTTGAAGTTGTCAAGAATAAAACCAAGTTTGTTAGATGTTGCAGTGGCAAATATCTTACCATTAAGTATATTCTCCCTTAGTCCCTTGTATAAATGAAGCTAGCATTACTATCTCATTAGGAAGGTTACTCAAGTTATAATCATATCCTGTGGACTTGTGGTCAAGTTTGTTCGTGTAGGACCAAACGAAAATGCTCATGCCATCATTGAATGGGTCGAAGCGATACGGGCCCATATCGAAACACAAGCCATGTGACCACTAAAGAACGAGCACATGTGCATCACTTTCACCTTTGCAGCTCATGGCTCGGGCTAATGGACCCATTAGTCACTTTCATAGCAGTTATGGTCGGTGCACACCATATCTTCGGCCCACTTTACCATCTTCAAGTTTATGTACACGTTGTTACAAACATTGTGGTAGGCCGGCACACTAGTAGCCGCAAATATTAGATATTGTTACGATATGATTATACCTAACAAGATCTACAATGTTAAGAAACTCATAAAATATCATCAGTCATACGAATGATTTAATCAGTCATATTCAACTTGACCATAATGCATAATAACAACGTGAAGAGAACAAAATGTACTACGAGTAATACTTAATACCCTCTTGAAGGATTTATAATCATTTCGTACAAAAACAAGCATACAACAACATGGACCCGAAATAACTAGCAACATTGAACAGCACATATATAACACAATGTTGAGAACTAAAAGACTCGATCCCAACCTTTTGATGAAACTAATACTCAGATGTGGGCAATGGCTCGTGAGAACGACCAATGAAAAGGAGCTCATAGATGACCCCAGCAAGACCACCACCAACTATAGGTCCAGCCCAGTAAACCCAGTGGTTGGTCCAGTCCCAGCTAACAACGGCTGGACCAAATGCGACCGCAGGGTTCATTGATGCACCTGTGAATGCACCACCCGCTAGAATGTTGGCACCAACAATGAACCCAATTGCAATGGGTGCTATTGTGCCAACGTCACCTTTTTTTGGGTCTAATGCGGTGGCGTACACTGTGTAGACTAGTCCAAAAGTCATCACTATCTCGAATACAAATGCGTTCCATACTGATACATTGGCACTCAATGCGAAACCAGCAGTAGTCTGTACGTATAAATTATATAAAGTAAAATAGAAAAAAAGTTAAAACCTTCAGTTTGATGCTCAAAAACCATTATTTTATAGTGTTACTGGAAATAAATTAAACAAGAAAAACATATACATATAGCATGTTCTTGCAATGAATAAAAAGTGTATAACTTACCATAAAACCAGTCGAAAAAGATAGTAGCAAACAAGCAACAACCGAGCCAAGAAGCTGAGCAATAATATAAAACACTCCTCGTAACAAAGTAATATTACCACCAACAAACGCACCGAAAGTCACAGCAGGGTTAACATGACCACCAGAGATATTAGCTCCAACCGAAACCGCGACAAACAATCCAAAAGCATGAGCCAATGCAGCTGCAACTAAACCAGCTGGAGTACTAGCACCACCATAAGTAAGCTTAGTGTATGCCATGCCTGATCCTTGGCCTGCGAACACAAAAATAAGTGTGCTTATGAACTCGGCTACAAACGCCTTTATGGCGCTCGAGCTGTGTACCTCGTCTTGGTATCGACCAACTGCGATACGGTGGAGTGGCATTGTTGTTTAAAAATTTTGAGAAAATGGGTTGATATGAGTTAAGGTGTAAGTGCTAATATGCATATGTGTGATATGTGACCGGTTGTTTATATTGGCTACTGATGGTTAAAAATATGAGATTGGATACCGGTACACCTTTTAAAATATTGGAACACTTCCTTAATTTTTTACTTTTACAATTTTGTTTTTATTATAAAAATGCGAAACATAAATTATAACACAGAAAATATAAAATTTGACAAGTTAAAAGTAGTAAAACATCTATAATACTATAAGATTGAGTCCTCTAATTGAATGTGAGTCATCAAAATTGCATAGAGTACAAGATAACTAATGTTCGGAATTCAATGCATCCTCATAATAACTATACAATCATGAAAGGAGATGAAGTGCAAGGATTGCCCGAATCGATCACATGCATTTAGTATAGAATTAAAAGTCGGTTAGATGAAGTGCAATGGTTGCGAAAGCTTGCAAGAATAATTAATGATTTAACCTAATCCATGCTTATATAAACCGGCCAAAATCACATTTAATATGTACATTTGAAGATGATCCACACATTTTTTAGATCTTTGATTGTTGGTAGCGGTATGTAAATTCTCTTTTGCAATATTTTGGAGATGATTCATACATCTTTTAGATCTTTGTAATTAACTTGGTCTTTTTTTTCTTCTTAATTTAGTTATCATACGCAGGTACCATGAAAATCACACAAGATCATGCATGCTCAGATAAATGGAACCAAAGATTGGGATACCAACTGTTTTCTTTGTTTTTTACATATTTAGGTGATTGTTATAGATAAGCATATATATAGATATATGTATTATGTTAATGAATTTTCATATACAAGTAATTTATGTGCATTTTCTATTGATGTAGCTCACATGTACGAATTGATTCAAGAAAATATGTACGAGCATGTATGTAAAACAACATTTAAATGGTTAAATAATACTTTTTAGTATGATTAGTTTATGTAAGTAGTTGCTTTTGAATGCTCTTTGAGAAATATTAGAATGAATTTATTGTGTGCAATTGAATTATTATTGAAAAGAAGAAGGTTCGCGCATCGCAAAGTATTTTCTTTTTATATATGTAAAATCATTACTGAGAAACCAATATTTACGCCCATTAAATAAGCTTGCCATAATAGCAAAATACGACATATTAAAAATATCAAATTGAGTAATGAATATAAAGGAAAAAATATATAATTTTGACTTAAAGTCATTTGTAAATTATAATATCAAATAAAAAAGTTGAGTTTTAAACATAAGCAAAAGTTGAAACTTTTATCGAAAAACAAAATCGGTGCATTTAATGTGAAGTATATACAACATCGAGATGGAAGTGCAAGGCTTGCCGGAATTGATTACATGATATTTAGTAATTAGTATAGAATTAAAAGTCGGCTATTGATTGAGATGAAGTTGAAAAGGTTGCAAGAATAACTGATTATTTAACCTTATACAACATATATATATATATATATATATATATATATATATATATATATATATATATATATATATATATATATAGAGAGAGAGAGAGAGAGAGAGATGTATTATGTTAATGCATTTTCATATACAAGTAATTTATGTGTGTTTTCTATTGATGTAGCTCACATGTACGAATTGATTCAAGAAAATGTGCACGAGCATATATGTAAAACAACATTTAAATGGTTAAATGATACTTTTTAGCGTGATTAGTTTATTTAAGCATGCAACTTGAATAATGAATATAAAAGAAAAAGTACATAATTTTTGCTCGAACCCATTTGTAAATTAAAATATTAAGTTTAGTACATAATAGTGGAGTCCAAAGGTTTTAAAAATTATTAATAGTGTGTTAATTAATATTCATTTGGTTAACTATTTAGAATTGACTTTATTGATAAAATTTATTAATATTTGTTAGACTTCAATGTTAATTTTCAATGAAATTAGTTGTACAATAAAATTAGATGAAGCTAAAAAAGTTTGTAACGATTTTTATACAATTTATGCGGCATTATTATATATACATTATTACACAAACTTTAACTTACAAACTTAATAAAGAAAATATTTAACGCACATTAAAGTATGACCAATTAGATAGATCCCATGTGCTCATATTACCATGCAAAAACCATCTAATGGATAAGTATTGTAGGGTAAGTAATAGACCAAAAGAAACAAAGTCATTTTTTTATCATGCAAATAAGTAATAGGCCAAAAGAAACAATGCCATCACAACTTAATAACCAAAAGCCCATTTATAAAATACAACACCACAAAAACAAAACAACATCAAACATTTTTAAATTTTTATACAAGAAAGTTAAAACGTTTCATACAACATACTAAACAATAATTAAGCATACACTCGCCAATACACAGAAAGAATATGCGATTAAATATTAGATTTGAAGCATGTGCATAGCACGGGTTCTGCATGCCTCGTTAAACATATAGAGCAGATCGAAAACCATAAAAAAAATGTCTTGTCATGTTAATAAAGTGAATAAATTGCCGAAAAAAGTGCGAAATATAAAATATAAAGCTTGACAAGTTAAAACTTAAAAGTAGTAAATGACAAAAGATACGGAACAGAAAACCATTAAAAGTGTCTTGTCCTATTCAATGCAAATATTTGATTGAGAGGTATAAAATTCAGATTATAAGAGTATGATCATATATAACCATATAGGAGGTAGGTTTGGTTGATTATATAGAAACCCTTTTGTCTTTTCTTTCTCCGCCACAAATGAGGGCCCGTTTGGTTTGTAGATGGGTTTAGGATTATGATTTGAATTAGGATTATGATTTGGATTAGAATTTGGATTTTGGTTTTGATTTGAATTTAATATAAGTTTAAATTAAATAAGAAGAGAGAAAATTTTAATAAAAAAATATAATTTTATAATATAAATAGGGTTTTGCTAATGACAGCCCTAAGAGTTGTGGTTAAAAAGTGAATTTTTATTACAATTGATTGTAGGAAAATAAATCATCTAATTAGAATTAAGTGTTAGGGATTCTCTCCATTTTTTTCGCGATTCTCATTCAATCATAATCATTCATTATAATCATGTAATAAAAATTGTATTCTTAATCATAGCTCTTAGGGCTGTCATTAGCAAAACCCATATAAATATATATATATATATATATATATATATATATATATATATATATATATATATATATATAGAGAGAGAGAGAGAGAGAGAGGTGAAATGACCCACAAAAATATAAAAGTTGTAGAAAAGTAGGGTGGAGCCATGACTTTTATGGATGGTAGAGTTTGAAGGTTTGATCCCCAATTTTTAAACCTCACAATACATACCAAACAAAGATTTTGAGCTTACTTTGAGTTCGAACCCATTAAAAAACCCTATATCAAACGGACCCTTATTACTGTATTGACTCTATCCACAATTTTACTTTTTAATCTTATTATCTTTATATGTTTATCTCATATCTTTAGTGATTCATTAAACAAACCTAACAACAAGTAATAAGAAAAGATATATGTTTCCATTCCATCTAAATATCAAATACATAGCCATAATGATTCGTATATGCATACAAAAGGCACCCTTAATCTAAAGACCTAAAAGGTTGATATATGAGTATGTTTCAAAATTATGTTTAATGTTACTGTTCGCCCCTATTTTTAAAATAATTGTTCAATGTTAAATTGAAACATATTTTCATGTTCGTTGTCTATAGAAAAGCAATTCTTGATACGACAAGAAACATGATCCTACACAGACACGGGAATAAACTGGTTTAGGTTAGGGATAAAACAAGTTTGGATAAAACACATGTCAACCCGCCTACCCGTTTAAATAAATAGGTACAAGTTCGCGTTTGACTATGTAAGCTTCTAAAAATAAAGACATATATATATTGAAAATGAAAATGATTAGCTAGATCTTCAAATGTCGTTTAGCTAGTTAGTGAAGAAATAACTGAATTTGTATATTGACTAAGAATTTTATTAAAATTTATTTATATTTTATTTGTATTTTCATCGGTCCCTAAGTTAGTATATAATCTTTTACCCAACATAACAACAAAATGTTTTTACTTAAAACATATTTTAATTACATTATACATTATACATTCGACACTTATATTTCATTTTATGTTTACATTGTTTATACGTGGAATTATTCCTAACTTTAATTTATCAACCTACTAACCTCATTTGACCTATTAAGTTAAATGGGTTACACGGGTCTTAATCGATTTATATATGTTATACAGATTTATGTTATGGCTGAGTTTTTTGACATAATTAATAAATGGGTCATGTTTCAGTTGAGAAGGTGATAGCCTGTCAAGCCGAATAAATCATAGTGAACACATCTCGATTGTCACCTCAACTTGTAACTCTTGTATGGTATCAATAATGTATATTGTACCCTCTATAAATTCAAATAATTCGTCTGTCGTTACTATTTCAAGACCATGCACACAAACAATAATGTCATAGCCTACTTAAAGTTGAGGTGACAATCGAGTTTCAAGTGATTCTTTTATATGTCGACATATAGGTACTAAGACAAATTTCGTCGACATCAATAGTTATCATAATTTTCCTTATAAGATAACCATTATATCAATGTTAAGATAGATAATTTGTGATGTAAATGAGTAGGTGATTCTGTTGGACTATTTACGTTCATGACGACAGATAAGATTGACAGCGAAACTATATGTGTACATATTTATAGCCATAATGCAGAAAATATTGACCTTACAATATATATTCACTGCCTCAAAAAAATAGTGAAAAATTGTCCCTTGGCTTAAATTACAGATCAAACTCATTTGATAACAAATCTCCATTATATGGTTCTCATTAATTTCTGCATCGTAATTGATCATAATCTGAAGGATGAGCGGCATCAATATTACAAGATGTAATATAGTAGTATCATGAGTTTTAAATATTGATAGACTATAGGTGGCTCGCGGTATCACGAGATCCCGATAAAACATTGTCTTGTAGTGTTAAATTGTTAAAACTCATGATTATTTCTAATTGCACACGGTTCAAAGAAAGTATGTTTCTAGTCTTTGTTCAATTGCTCTACTAATAAGTGAAAGTAAACTCAAACTTTAGTTTGATTAATAAAGTCCGAAAAAAATTATAAACCTGATCCTTTTTAATCCTGGTTCCTACAATGTCATGGACACCAGGAAAAGCCATTTTCATAAGGGAGATGATTTGCATTTCTTTATTTGCACATTTTTTAAAAGTGTTATGATATACATACCCCTCTCCCTACCCCCTCCTCCGTTTAAAATGATATCAATACACTCCTCCTAATTTTATATTTTATTTTTTTATTATAAAACTACGAAACATAAAGTACGGAATAGAAAATATAAAATTTGATAAGAAATACATAACAGAAATTGATATAAAAAACGAAAAAACATAACATAATCTGATAAAAAGTGAGTGAGGAGCAAATAGCACCAACCTTTTCTAAAAACATAATAATCGCATGTCCTGAAAAGTGATAGTATGATTGAATCCACTTGTGCAAAATAATTCTCCCTGTTATACAAAACTATTGCAAATTTACTATTTTTTTTTCTAAAAAAAAGAATGTGTGAATCGACAGTGTTATTTTGATATGTACCACAAGTATTACTTATCGCACACAATGTGCAATATTACAAATCACACGTCTTTGTGAAAAATCATCGAAAGGCAGCCACAAGTTTTCATATGGATCAAGAAGGTTAGAGGTGTGATATATTATAATAACTGCAAAGCTATTACCTTGCATGTGGAAAAAAATCAATGTTTTTGTGATCGAGGTCTAGCAAAAGTTGTCTGAATCATAGTATTGATTAGATCAGTTCTTTTGTTCAAAAAAAAGATTAGATCAGTTCTAAATATTAAGAAATGGTAATCTACTTCATCAAAACAAAAAATCGTCGAGTAAAATACACCGTTCCTCCATGAACTTGTATCAAAACATCACGCTGAGTCTGGCAAAGAAATTTTAGTCACCCAAGGTCTCAACTTCCATGTTTTTCATCATCCAGGTCCCTTTGACCATTATCCATCAGTCAACATCTATTATTTCCCCCATGATAGTCGTTTCGGGTCTTGTCTTCTTCCACCCTCTTATCTACTCGCTACCACCAATTATTACAACCAACAACCACCATTACAAAAAAATAAAAAAATAAAAAAAAAAAAAAAAAAAAAAAAAAAAAAAACCATAATTATTACAGAACTTTTTATTTTTTTCTTATACTTAACAAATACTTGTGAGGACAAGATTATCCCCTTATTAGTATTCCTTTAGGTTTAGGTGTTTTTGCTTTGGGGAAAGGTCACAAACCAATAGAGGAAAACAAAGTACCAAACAATTCTACAATCACACACCAATAGAGGAAACCAAAATACCTTTAGGTTTAGGTATTTTTCTAATGGGAGGTGATTTGCACACTCCCATATTTGATTAGGACACTCTACACAGTGCATTAAACAGTTGTACTGTAAATATAAACTGCTTTAACTGTTTGTACATTGAGTGTCCCAATCAATTTTTTGAGTATGTCAATCAATTCCCTTTTCTAATTCTCACAAGTGTTTGTTAAGTATAGATAGAAAAATAAGGCGAAAGGTCACAAACCAATAGAGGAATCCAAAGTACCAAACAATTCTACAATCACAAACACTTGTGAGTTCAAACACAATAATCCAATCTTTCGTTTCCTGGTCTTAATGCCCGTTCGCGTACAAGATCACAACATATGCAAACGCACCATGTGCCAACATTCAAATTTGAATTACAATAGAGATGTTCAGAGTTTATCTATCATAAGGCAGTCCAGAGGATTAAGCAACACAGAAATGGACCGGAATCACTTGTTAAGTTCAGTATATTAGCAGCAATCATAATCCAAAACTCGAACCATCAAAGTGTTTTGCACCAACTAACAGTGCTCACGAACCTTTATTCCTTTTTATTTGTATATTCCATTGGTGACATTTAAGATGGCTCTATTCTTGCTTCTTTTGCCATGTATTTGGAAACAAGGTTTTCATCTTTACAGCATTCGATGGCCCATTGTTCATGCATCGACAGAAGTGACAGAAGTGACATGCCACGAGCACCCCTTGAGCTGGTCTTGTAGACATTCCTGTTTTGATGGTATAAGAAAAGATCATATAAATGATCGTTGGAAGTTAAACATATTACATATAGGTTTGAAATGGGTCGTTCTTTTTATGGATCGGGTTGGGTTGTCCTACAATTACTTTTTGTTCATTTTCTTCTCTCTGTAAATAAATGGCGCGGCTAAGCCGATAATTATGATTTATGATGCAACAACAACACAGTATTAGAAAAATAATAATCTAGATATTTGAATAAAACGATTTTGAAGGCTATATGCATTAACCACATACTTTGGATGAGCTTAAACACGTTGGAACCGTTCAACCCAATACTCTATTAGCAAAATATTTAATTTGACTCCTTTAACATAGTTGCGATAAAAACAAAACCCAATCAATCGATTCATAGCCTCATAGATACTTACGTAATTCAGCATGGTTATGTCCAAAAAAACACCAGCCATATCTAGAGGCCTGCAGTAGTACAAACGATGAATACGATTAATAGAATGATATATAACAACATATTTTTTGTAAAGAGATAAATTTCACAGTTCAAAAGGGCACCACCTGGTAACAAAATAGCTTTTTCCACCCCATAACTGTGCATAGACAGCATAATTATATCACCAAATTAGCCAATATAAACTGCACACTAACCCCATCAAGAAACAAAAGACAAGTCAATATCAATTTAAAGAACTAGAAACAAAAAAGGGGTGTTTGGGTGCGCGTTCTGAAAATGATTATATGATATTCAACAATCAGAATCGATAATCAGTTGTAATCTTGTAAACGGGTGGTAGAAAATAATGTTTGGATGTGCTTTTTGATGTTAAGAGTTGCAACAAACCTAAAAATTTCATTATTAGACGTTCACTTGTTTCACATATCTAATTATTTAAGGAATTAATATTTAGATAAAGGATGAACATGTAATCTTATATCAACCCTGGATTTCCGAAACACAATCCAAGCACCCCTAAGAGAAAATTTAAGAGCATTACCTGGAAGAAGGCGAAACTGCACACATAAATCCGGCTGTTGCAGAAATTAATGCACGATTGTTTTCGTTACTTCCAATAGATTACATCACTTCAAGATTATTTCCTTTCGACAAAACCTGAAGACTCGTGCCTTTTGTCATCCAAGCAGTCAACTCCGGTTGACTTTCAAATGGTTTAAGTGGATACAAACTTCCATCTTCTAGTTGCACACCGTAAACAAAGGGGAGTCTAAGTGAGAGAAAACTCTCTGGTGGCAAAGTTACAGAACTACCCAAGCTGAACTGCAGTTTCTGTTCACGCTCATGGACAGTTGGAGGTAAACACGACACCTGAAACGTTCAAAATCATAAATTTCAATAGAAAGAGATACCAAAAGATTCAAAGGGTTATTTGCATAAGATACTAACTCTTGTTTAGTCATTGTACTTTTTTTGTACATCAAAGTCGTTAAATGATGGTTTTATGTCTCGTCTGGGTAATCTTTCCCCAACAAACGGGACACAAACCATCTTATGATGACTCACATGTAGAAAACAGAGTAAACCACCAACGGGAAAAATGAAGACAACCCGTATATAAAATTTAATATTTTCCGTCAAAATCCTCAATGATACTACATACAAGTAAATGAAAAAGTATAAAAGGTACCTCAAACTGAATAACCGGACATGTAGCCAAAACAACGGGGAAGGAAGGAGTGACCTGTGAATATATGACAGTATACCACTTACATTAACTATATAACTTTGCATGTATACTAAATATATGTTATCGAATCAAACGTACCAGAAAAATCCTCTGGAGCTGCGAGATCGTGCCAGCAAACTGACTATTTGGTGGTTCATTCTTATTATTTTGGATGTAGCAATGTGGGCAATTTAGGTACAACGGTAAGTTTCTATTAAGTAGAGGAAAGACGCCGTTACCATCATCATCAAGAATCATTGCCTCAAGACTTCCTTCAATATCTCTCGAATAATCACTTTTCAAAGCACCATTTTGTTCTCTTCGTGATCCGTTATTACCATTACCCATTACTTCTCTTGACCTTCCCGGATTTCTTACCATCTTATTTGAGTTTCGGTTGACTCTACCATGGGCTCCATGCTTGCCCATCCTTGAAATATCTCCTTTGCGGTCTGGATTTTCAACAGATTCATCTACTGCAAAAATTGGCCCAAGTCCTTTGAGATGGTCGGGTGTCAATATGAATCGGTGTCCACATGGACATTCATGTTCGAAACCGATATATACTATCACCTGATTTACAGCATGTTCCTTGCCAATTTGCAGAAACGGACTACCATTTTCGTTCCCGTTAGCATCCACAGTGTCATTTAACGAAGTAATATTTTCAGCTTTTTTAGGTTCCTGACTATCATCGGTGTCATGCCTTTGGACCAGTGTAACATTTTTCTTTAATTGAAGTGGCGGGAACCCGGAATTTGTAGCTGCAGACCCCGCAACAACCTCAGAGAACGCTTTCTTCATCGTAAAACTGGATAGAACTTTGACCGGACTATCAACTTTACTGTGAATCTCAACTCCATTGCCGGTTTTCTTTACATTTGCATCCGAAACAGCTTCAACCCGTGAGCCGTTACTCTGTGGTAATACATTGACCTCTTTAGGTTTTTCAATACTAAAACTCCATTTAAGAAGAAACTTATCAGTAGACGAAAACCCGCTTTGAAGTAAACCTTTAGCAGGTTGATAATATCTCGACCCACCGATTCGAATCAAACTCCAAGACGATGATTGAACAGGCCCCACTACTTTACTTTCCGGTAAACTAACAGTAGGAAGAAGTTTGTCACATTCTGGATAACAGCTGAACGTCACATTGGCAGTTTCAAAATCAAATGGGTCAGCTCGTAATTTCCTCGATCGGCCACATGCACACGCATGAAGAAACACTAACCCACTAGAATGTGGTTTACTAGTCAACTCATGCCTTTGGTGAATGCATGATTTTCCCGTTAAACTAACCGCATCACACAGTTGCCTACCAGAAACCCAAATAGACATACAGTCATCTTCCAATTTTTTCAAATAATGTTCTACCGCTGGTCCTTTGACCATTGACTTAAAAGAAGTCAATGCTTTGAATAAATGGGCTTCGTGTAATGATGTCGGGTAACATGTTGGCAAACCGTTCAAGTAAATATCTTTAGCAACAGGTAAAGATCGTTGACACCATAAAACTGAAAACTTAGTGTTGAGTCCTTTACAGTTATCTAAATATATCGAAGCAAGCTCTAAAGGGTCGGTGGTTGTTGGTGACATGTTATTTCGCTGTCTGGGCCTTCTTTTGTTTTGCTCGGGTTCAGGTTCAAGAATTAATCCGGGTTTTGTACAAAGAAGCCCGTGTAAAATAGTTTGACTAGAGGTCAACCAGCCATCGAGAGTTGGAAGTTCAGGAGCTGTAGATGGTTTTCCGGGAGCTACTGAGGCAGCAGCTGCGGCGGCAGCAACTGCCACCATCCCGACACCACCGGTCGAAACTGTACTCCCGCGACCTCGTAATATATCGCATTGTCTGTGAATAAACTCCTTTAAAGAAATAATATCCTCTTTATATGAACTTGTTGCATGACTCTCGAGCAGCAAAGAATCTGATGTCGAAACCCCATTAAGAACGTTTTCCACGATACTGGTAGCGTAATCCAAAGATTCGCCTTTCTGGTTTGATGTTCGGTCGAGAATTACAACAGCCTTCGATGCATCAAGTGAAAACAAAGGTGTGGGATTTGAAATGGGTCCATTTCGACCCGTTTCAGAACCCGAAAGTACCCGACATTTTTTTATTGAAAACCGGATCTGTGCTTCAAGAGATGACTGTAGTTTCTTCTTAAACCCACCTTCAGGTTTTGTGGCCGGACGTGACAGCACAACTATTGAACCCGAACCTGAAGCGGACCCTTTCACGGGTAATGTTGGGTCTTCTGGGGTCGAACCAGGGTCAGGTATATCATCAAGAAAAACAAAGAGTATAATGGGAGTACATTGTCCGGGAAATAGAGATGTGTGTGAGCCTAAGCCCGTCAATAATGTGGGACCACTTTTCCCGGGGGATCGGTTTTTAGAGGGTGGTCTTGAAGGGGAAGTGCGTGAAGAAGATGATGCATATGATCTTGATGTTGGCGGTTGTAGTGTTTGCGATTTAATAAATGGGAACATTGCATTTTTAGCACCTTGTAACACTCGAAATTTTTTTAACACTTGGATATCGAAATGTGAACCTTCCTGCATAAATATAACCACATGGCAAACCTGCATTTGAGATGAAAAATGAGTCAAAAACTAAATTATTGGAGGCATCCTTATTGCTATTAGCATTTTTACTAAAAGCCACACGCGACCTAGGTGTTTTGCAAAACATGTGGCCAGTCAATAAACTCGACACCCTTATTGTTTCATTTCCAGTTTAACTTTAAAAATCAAGAAAATAATAGGTTTCTTCCAATTCATCAAGTGTGTTTAAGTGTCTTAAGTAAACAAAACGGTCTAACTAGTCATGTCATAGCTGATACCCAAAACAGATCCAACCGATTCTTTTTAATAGCTTTCATTATTTCTCACATTCTAATTCTAGACAAAAACCTTTTATTATTCTTGCTTCTGATGCATCTAACGTCATTAAGATCTCTAGTATTTATGTAAATTCTACATTAACCTACATCCACAAGTGTTCCTATGATTTTTAACATAGATTTCATTTACTTCACGACTAGAAGAAAAAACTGTCTCTCTGATGGTGGCTGGAATAACAATTTTAAAATAAGTCAATAAGTTTTAAACAGGTTAACGATCCAAATTAGGCTCTATACACAAGAGAGATCAAATGTCATTTCTTGTGCTTTTCATAAAAAAGAGAACGCAAAACCAGTTCTCTATTTTGTACAATTAAATGAAGGTTATCTGCAATTTACAAACTTTATCTAAAATGAGTGATAATGGTCTTAATAGCCAAGTTGTAGCCACTCAGGGGTCAGCCACTACAAAGTAAACTTTTGATATAACATACTAAGGGATGCTTGGAATTGTTTACTAAAACTGCATATCAACCAGTATTTGTTGAAATAAGACTTTGGAATATTGCTTGTTCCAAACTGCTTAATTTTACTCACAAAAGTAGAATTGTAGAATTCAATACATATCACCAAACTCATGTTTCTAAAAAATCTGAATCACAACATAACTAGTTTTTCTTTCCTCAAACCAATCCTTAATCTCCTAACTAAACCTCTATGCCACATACTTATCCAATGAGTCATGACTCAAGCCATACATTCTAATTCTAGTAAAAGAGCCTTTTATTGGGGACTTGGGGTCATCACCAAAGGCTCCTAAAATTATTTGTTTGGGTTCCTGGCTTATTGGAATGTTGAAAAGCTACTAAACACAGTTTTTAGGGCTTATGAGATTATCAACTTGAGCTAATGGCTAATTTGTGTTCATAGGCTCAAGTTAAAAAGCTCATATGCCTTAATAAATGAGCTTATTCACTTTTCACAATTCCAATAAGCCTATAAGAAATCTAATATCAAAAAGGCTGTAAGGAATCTAATATCATTTATGTAATTTCACCAATTAACCTACATCCACAAATTGACAATAGCATCATTAATAGTCAATGAATTAGCTAAACAGCACAAAGAACAAACTGTCTTTCTAACTGTGTAAAGTAACAATTCTCACGCAAATCAATAGGTTTTAAACAAGTTAACTGTCCAAATCGGGCTCCATAAAAATGGCATTCACTTGATTTTCATAGAAAGCAACTATAGGTGCAAACAAATTAAAGTTATATGGCAGTTTGTGCTTTTCATACACGAAGACACACAAATATCTCAGGATATATATTCTAATTATAATCAAATAAACTCTATGTATAACCTACCAATTTTATTTCAACAAAAATGATAACACATCTCTAATGTCACTAAAATCCCAAGTGTTTTCACATCTACTAAAACCCTTAAGATAAACAACAAACACATTGCCATCTCAAATCTAAACTAACCAAAAGAATCAAAGCATGTCCAAGACATTATAGCCATCACCTTAATATCGGCCCATGTGTTAGGTTTGTTACTAAATATATATGGATCGTTATAAAGTAAGTCGCGAGGATTACCAATCATACATAAGCAAACATATCATTTATGTAAATTTACCAAATTACCTGCATCCACTATCGTTTTTATGATTTTGAAATTCTTGCTAAGATTTCCGGAATTGGTTTACAACACAAGAACAAAGCAACCTATATGAACATTTAATATCACAATATTGAAACAAATTAAGAAGTTTTGAACAATTGTCCAAATGGTCTCCCAGCCTCCCATACGCAACAGAAGTGAGATACGAGTAGCCTTTTTTTTGCCGTTCCATACACTAAGACGCCTTAGGAACACATATCCAGGTTCGTGGTATAAATATTTATCAAGATTGCATAAATAAACTTATAAACCGAAACATATAATTACCAAATTTATCGGAATTTGAGTGATAACAATCTATAGCTCAATTCTAGCCACTAAAAAAACATTATACAGTTCGATATAAGTATACTACGGGAGAATCTACAATTGCTTATATGCTTATTTAGCCGTGCTTTATGATATTAGCAGTTTCATAAACAACTTACATCTACTTATCCAAAACCGCTTCTTTCACTAGCAAATACTCGTTAGCAACTCCAATGATTAATCCTAAAGAACTAACTTAACCGCTATATGAAATTCACAGAATTTACGAAACAAAAGAAAAAAACTCACAGAAAACATAAAGAGCATCCCCTGAAGCTCCCCAAACTCCTGTTTCTCAAACCCCGAATCAAAATCGCCGAAAACCAGACACTTACTACAACACATCTCCAAATACAAAACCCCTTTCACCTCATCAAAATAATACCCAACTTCCTTATCCTTAAACCAATCCTTAATCTCCTCGTACCCAAGTCCCAATGCCACGTCAGCACCCCCAGAACCAAACACATTGGCATCTATAACACGATTTATCAACTGATTCAGATACCCTTTTCGACGGCCTACAAAACCCACAACTACGATTCCTGGTTGTTGTTGCTGTTGCTGTTGGAGTGGTGGTGGTGATGGTGGTGGTGGGAGTGGTGGTAAAGGTGGTGGGGGTACGGTGGTTTGCGGTGGTGGTGGGGGCGGTGGTCGGATGAGTACACGCATAGGTGAGCGATTGTTATTGGGTGCCGTCATGAGAGAGAGAGAGTTGAAAAATGTGGGGTTTGTGAGTTTGAAGTGGGATTTAAGAGTTTTGTAGATTTGGTTAGTGAGTGAAAGTACAAGGGTTGATTTGGAACTTCTTATGTGTGGAGTCATTTAGAGGTGTCAGTATGGTCGGGTTTGGGTCAATTCGGGTCGGGCCAAGGCTAAAAATAATATTCCTGAACCTAACTTTATTTGAACTCGGATTAGTCGGGTCAGGTCAACTCGGGTTCGGGTCAACCCGAATACGAGTAAAACAGTCATAAATTTGCACATTTTTTATAATTTTTATGGATGATCTATAAAATAATATATTAAAAAAATAAAAATAAAAAATCTTACTCGGGTCAAACGGGTCGACTTGAACCCGAGTTAGCCAAACAATTTCAACCCGAAACAGGAGATGATTGGGACACTCATAGTTTTGATTGGGACACTCAACTGTACACACAGTTAAAGCATACTGTAAGTTTTGTACAAGTATCTAATGCATAAAATGGAGTGTCCCAATCAAAAGAGTGAGTGTGCAAATCATTTCCCATTACTAAAGGGGGATGATTTGCACACCACATGTTTTTATACTTTCACCACATTATGTGCATTAGCATTTTGTACGATATGCTATACAACTTGTACAGAATGGTGTAAGTATAAAAAAATTTGGTGTGCAAATCAACCCTCATTACTAAATGATCATCTTTGCACTATGTGATTAGGATGTAGATTTCATTTACAAACATGGTAGTAACTAGTAAACTAGTAATTGGGATTGTTTAGCCGTTAACTTCCTCGGCTCCAACTGATTTATCGTATTTGCGGACGAATATGTTATCGAAATTCTAAATGATCATCTTTGTACTGTCTCATTAGGATATACATTTCATTAACAAACATGGTAGTAATGGGGATTGTTTAAATGTCTTGCTTTAACATCCCCGGATCCAACTGATCCACCGTCTTTGTAGACGGTATGTTATCAAACCTTTAAATGAGCATCTTTGCTTTATCTGATTTGGATATAGATTTTATTTACAAGTATGGTAGTAATTGGGATTGTTTAAACGTCTTGTTTTAACTTCTCTGGCTCCAACTGATCTACCGTTTACCGTCTTTGTGGACGATATGTTATCGAACTTCTAAATGATCATCTTTGCACTATCTTATTCGGATATAGATGTCATTTACAAGCATGGTATTAATTGGGATTGTTTAGACGTTCTGCTTTAACTTCTCTACCTCTAACTGATCTACCGTCTTTTTGGAATATGTTATCGAACTTCTAAATAATCATCTTTGCACTATATGATTCGGATAGAGATTTCATTTAGGATTGTTTAAACGTCTTGCGTTAACTTCTCCGGCTCCAACTGATGTACCGTCTTTGTTGACAATATCTTATTGAACTTCTAAATGATCATCTTTGCACTGTATGATTCAGATATAGATTTCATTTACAGGGTGGTACTATTTGGGATTGCTTAGACATCCTGCTTTAACTTCCCTAGCTTCAACTGGTCTACCGTCTTGACGTTGTGTTTTTGGAACTTATGCCATTAAGGATCATCTTTGCACCGTCAATTTCGGATATAGATTTGGTTTACAAACATGCTAGTATTTGGGATTGTTTGCTGAAGTGTTTACATTTTTACAAAATAAATATGTAAGAGTGTCTGGAGCGAATTCGGCTTATATGTGTCACGTGCTCGATGTTTGGTGTGCATTGAATCTTCGTTATTTGAGGTTTTCGGTCTTCATAGTCTTTTGAAGAGTGTATATTATTGTGTTGTCTTATTAAATGTTGTATGAAAAACATACTCTATTATTTCTATTATGCATTATTTTGAGCACATGGCAACATATTTTGTAACATATGTATTACAATTTACAAATGCTTTGATTTGACAACGATTTAATATTACTAAACACGAAGCAAACCTCATCGACTTAAATTTCAAAGTTACTGCAGACAATCGTAACATGAACTTAAAAGCTAACATATACACATATCTATTATTCATGGTGAAAATTATCATCTTATAAGTTGTAACTACTAATTCTTGATTATGGAGTTCACTTAATCAAGACGAAGCAATGCACTTTCTTGTGTTATTGTTATTAGGGTGGTATCAACGAAGATCACTAAAAAAAACTAAAGATCAAATGGATTAATCTCAGGCATTTAATTTTTTATCAAAACAATAAAAACCACTTTTACCTTTATTTAAAAGTTAAATATCACAAACCGTTAATTGTTATGTGAAAATAATTAAAAGTATTGCATCAATAATAAAATTATTTTTCTATAGAGATCTTACAATGTATACTTTTGACTTTCGAGGAAGTTATTTTTATATCGTTTTTTGCGGGTTTTGATATTTTACAGTATAAATGAAAATTTTATCTTGAGAAATCACATACACTTTATGTTAATCCAATCGCAAAACCCTAAAACTTTGACCCTAAACCCGAAAAAACCATAACCTCTAAACACAAAAAACTTTAACCCTACCTAATAACCCTACCCCATAGACCAAAGAAAACCCTAAACCTTAACCCCTAACACCCAAAAAAGCCTAACGCCTAAATCCTACAAACCTAAACTCTAACCGTAAACCTTACGCAACAATGAAAGTCGGAAAAAAAAATATCAAAAGTATATGATGTGAGATATCAAATGAAAGACAATTTTTTGTTTGTCGTGATGGTATGATTAGTTTCGTCTAACGATCAATGATTTGCGAAATATGTTAGTTTTATTGTTTTGATACCAAATGAAAGATTGAGATTGGTTCATTTGATTTTTATTCTTTGATATTTATTAAACCAAACTCATGGTTATTAAGAGTGATTATTTGAAGTGGCAGTGTTTTTTTTTTTGCCAATTCTTAAGTAGCAAGGTTTTAGTTTGCGTAAGTTGAAGTTATTTCCTTTTTAGTTTTTGAAATAGTAAGTAGCAAGTTTGACTATGTGATGACTAGATCAGCCACTATATGAGTTTTAAGAATAGATTTATGAAACTTAAAAAGGTTCATGTTTTGTTTCAACTATAGTGGATTTTCATTTTATGCTTATATGGCATGAAAGGTCTTAAACCTCATACCTCTTTATAACCTTAGAACATTCAATGTATGTTTTATTTATACCATATGAGAAATAAGTTTATCAACTCAAAAGGTTTATAAATTGTTGAGATGGCAAGAAATATTAAATAGATAAATAGTAGGCATTTCTGGATATTATCTGATACGCCACAAGTTTGATTATTGATACTGCCTTTTTTCCTCTTATTCTTTTTTTTTTTTTTTTCTCTCTTTTGCTTGTTGTTAACTCAATTTGTGGTAAAATTTATGTACAAAATTATGTAAGCTGATTTGTAATGTCCAAAATTACAACCAAATTCAAAAAACTATTATTATCACACAAAAAGGATATCTCAAAGTTAGATTTTTAAGAAATATGAGCACAGCCTTTAAGACCCTAAAAGACAAACTCATAAAAACAATGACGGAGCCAGTAGAGGGCTGGCGGGTGCTCGACCACCCCCAACCGACCTATCTAGCCCGATTGATTCTTAGCTTGTTTTTGATGATGTCTTCAATCTAGCCCTTGTCATCATTTATGCTTGTCGGGTAATAATTATTTGTTGTAGTCATGATTTGAGCCACCATTTGCCTGTTTTCTTCATTTTCTCAAATGATCGAGTAAGTTTGCAACCATTTTGAACGTAATAAGGAAACCTTTATTACATAGTTCACGCAATTTAGAAAGGGCTTTGAATTTTTAGAGAAGAGTTATTTAACACATATAACTGATTAGAAATGCACGTACTTCCGGTAGGGTAGGAACCAAGATTGGTAAAATTCAATATAAAATGATATGTTTGTGTGCATAAGACTGCTCCCAATGGAGCATCGTAAGAGTGTGTGAGGATGCCAAGTCACGTCCACCCTATTGGGTTTGCACATCGTGGCGTGTGAGCCAAGCAAAAAACATGGACGAACGGTGAGGCACTCACCAAATAGGATCGTGTGGAAAGTAGCCCCTTTAATGTTTTTATTATTAATTATTTAGTTTGTAAGTGTGTGTGGAGTATTTTATGCGGTGTATTTGTATAAAAGTTTGTATTTTAATGAAAAGTGGGGGAGTAGTGACCATTGGGGTGAAAAGTGAGAGGGAGTAAGTGAAGTTAAATGGAGAGAGAAAGATTATGTAGCGTTAAGGTGGAAAGTGTTTTGGTGTGACCATTGAGAGTAGCTAAGACTACTCACAGCAGTCACACCATTTCACCTTCCACCTCACCGCCACATCAGCTTTCTATCTCTCCTCACTCACTCTCACTCTCACTTTTCACCCTCAATAGTCACCACTCATTTACTTTTCATTAGAATACATATTTTTATACAAGAGCTTTGATTGGCATGCCTAACCGGTATGCCTAATTATATGCCTAAACCTATGTGTCAAGATTCTGTTGGTGGACAGCAGAGACCAACTTTTTTACAAATCAATAACTTATTGACACATCCATTTAGACAAATAATTAGTCACATTTTTAGGCCTCTCAATCATTTTTCTTTATACAAACATACTTACATACCCCACTAAATATTCCACCCACTCACAAACCAAATACTAGTAATAAATACTCCTTTCATCCCATAATTATAGTCCACTGTAGACTTTTTAAGTCTTAGTTTTGCAATTTTGACGTTATATATTTTTATTTGTGTTATATAATAGTTGATAAAAATTATACAAATGAAAAATACATTTAAAACTCAATCGATTCATATATTTTGCATCAAATAATATATAACACCAATAAAAATATTTAACGTCAAAGTTGAAAACTAAAGACTTTAAAAGTCAACAGTAGACTATAATTATAGGGCGGAATGAGCAATAAAAAATTAAAAATACTTGAAAGGCCATTTTTGCACACTCCCCTATTTAGGTGAGTAGCTCACTTTTCGTGAGCTGTTTTGGCTCACCTCACACGTCACTCCTCCCTCTCCCAGCAAATGTCACGCGTAACATAAGGAAAATATATATATATATATATATATATATATATATATATATATATATATATATATATATATATATATATATATATATATATATATATATATATATATATATATCACCCTCCGGTGGGAGCAGCCTAATATTAAATTCACACTTTTTTTTTTTTAAGAGAAACTCGTTTTCTTTTTTCTCTTTATTTGTCCATTTATTACTTATTGTTTTTTATTGATTTTAGGGTCCGCTTGGTTCAAAGTGGGGAAAGGTAAAGTGTCACACCCCCAAAATCGGGTCCAGCGGAAACATACATGTAGCTGGGGTGTAACTCAATTGGTATTACAATACAAGTTCAAAAATGGTTTTCACTTCAATCATTTAGAATAAAATAGTTAAGTCAAAAATATTGTATTTACATTGTTAAAAGTAGTGCGGAAGTAGGCCCTTAAAATAGTTTAGAACGGTCCCCAAATGAATAAATCAGAGTCTTCTATGACCATGCCATGCCCTGCCAAAACCTCCTGTAGCGTGCCATTGATTAATACCTGAAAATACATGCTAAAGTGTCAACACGAGGTTGGTGAGTTCATAGAGTCTTGTGAAAAAGAATGTAATGCATATGAATGAAGATTTCCCAGCAAAGGCATCGTAAATCCACTCAGTTCCAAGTCCCGCCATAAGAGACTTGTAACCTGTGTGTTTACAACCCACTGCCAAATATGTTATAGTCTACGTGAACATAAGTAATACTTGTATCTAAATTCAAAGGTAAATATAGCAAAACGACTATATAAATAATTCAGACAATGAGGTCATATGAACAATGATGACAAATCCCATGAAATGCAGGTTATCAAACATACCAATGAAATGTAGGTAATCAACCATGTAAAGCGAGTAATACGTTTAAGTAAAACGAGCATATATTCTCCCCCAAAGAGTTTACAAAAACAATTAAAATAGTAGGGGCTATGACTCACCTGATATGATGGTACCATGAACATGTAATGAGCTGAAAAACAAGGCGCGCACACTAGCCGCAACCTAATATGAATGATGAACGATCTACTTTAGATCATGAAATGATGTTATGAATGTCCATGCACATGTTTCCTATACCACTCTACTCTTTGAAAAATACTTGTTGTTATCAAAAATATACATTTTCCAAAACTTGGGAAAATATGGCTATTAGAAAAATAAAGCTAGTTGCAATATATATACTTATATATATATATATATATATATATATATATATATATATATATATATATATATATATATATATATATATATATATCGTATGTACCAATGTTTGTGTTGAAATCCTCGGTTTGGAATCCTTGAAATAACGCCTTGTAGTGATGAAAATATACTTGTAATAACTAATACTTCATTAGTTATAAAATTGGGTACTTGGTATTATTTCTAGAAATCTAGAGTTTAGTACGTAGTGTTATTATTATTTCTAAAAGCTGCCAATTATAGAGGATTTTTGCCGATATTGAAACGTGAATATCTTTGTCGTTATAAGCCCGTTTTACTTGTTCTTTATATCCACGGTTACGTCTTAGTATGTAGTAATATATTTTGGAAAGCTTGACTCCTCTGGGTTACGTCTAAAGCCTCTTTTTGTCCGACGAAAAACGTCCAACAGCATGTATTTTTCCGGAAAATAGTTTTCGTCAATAAACTTGCAAAAATCATAACTTCTTCGTTATAAACTCTTTTTAGTCCGTTCTTTCGCCTACGGATTCGTTTTTGAAAGTATTTTCTAAAAATTTTGCCAAAGTTTACTTTGTATTTACTGATTTTCCAGAACTTAACAAAATGGGACAGTAGGTATATATACTTGTTAGAAATCCATTTCCAAGGTTCAAAACTAGTTTCAACCTCAACCAAAACTCTTGCAAACTTCACAAAACTATACTAATCCTACCATACACCTTCTTAGGGTGCCATGGGTTCCTAATGACTAGTAATCAAATTAATTTAACAAGGGAACACCTAAATCACAATCTAGGGTTTGTATGTTCAAAAAGTATACAAAAATAAAGTGGTATAACTAGTTTGTGCATGAAATTAAGCATGAATACTATGAGATACATATGTTAATTAGATGAAAACATGAAAATAATTTTGAATACTCACTTTGAAATAATAGGTGGTGAGATGATGAGAAACCTTGGATTACTTGTGTTTTTGTGTTATGATTCTTGATTAGGATGATGAAATGAACAACTTTGATGCTTTGTACTTTGGAAAATCATGGATGGATCATGGTGATGGTATTTGGGTCGTGAGGTATGAGAGGAGAAAGAAGGAGATGAAAACTTTTTGGCTTATGAAAAGTTAGGTTATGATTCTTAGATATAAACATGTTTATGTTTTAGAGGTTTATAGATATTATAAGAGCACATGTATGCATGTGGTAAAATGAAAGTCATGTGGTCTTGAGATGGTCATATGGCCGGTTTTCAATGTGAAAAGAAGTAGCAAAATCGGTTTTGATCACTTAGAAAATGTAGTGTATTATTAGTTGTAGTTTAGTGTAAGTATTAGTTATAATCGGGTACCGGGTTTAATAGAAATAAATGTTAACGAAGTTAACCGGGACTTAATAAAGTTATAAAAATGTTAAAAATGTGTTGGGTACAATTACTGAGTGTTCGGGTGATTATTGTTTAGTTTTCACGAAAACCGTCGTAATATTCATAAGCTTACGTTATAAATAAAATAAATTTCCAAAATACTGGGTAAATGAATGTTATAACTTTTATGATGATAAAATGGATATAAAAATATGTCAGGACCATTGTGTGAATATTTAGATATATTCGTCGTGTATAAACCGGGTGTTAACGTTTACTATAAATACTTATACGTAAAAACGTTAAATGTATCAAATATATAAATTTGAAAATCCTAAGAGTGGTATAACATGAAAATGCTGTAATGATGATATGCAAACTGTCTCTAGTCCGTATGCAGTGTCCTTAGCACTAATGAAATGAATTCGCACCTAAACCAATCCGATTACGCGAATTTGAATACTCGTAAACTAAATTTACGATGAAATGTGTAATGCACGTGAATGATGAAATCTTTTCCCGCAATGAATAGTGTTTAGTGAATAGTAAAATTTCTGAATGCTTCTCGGAATGTCAAATTGACACCAAAAATAATGAATAGTAAACTGATGAATAGTGTTTTTCCAAAGTTCGGGAAATGACCTGAAATGGTGAGTTGTGACAGTCTTCCCCTCTAAAAGGAACTTCGTCCCGAAGTTCAGTTTATGTTGGTATCTGAGAATGTATTGGTGAAAAGGTGATGATATTCGAGAATTCCAGCGAACTCTAACGATAGGAATTCGACTCTGCTTCAACTGTTCGACCTCTCGGTCCATGATTTCTACTTGTTCTCCTGCAAGGTTTATGTTTGACTTTGGGTTGGATTCCTTTCCAAATGGAATTATGAGTGACAATTCTGAAAAGCTGATAATACGTGGTTGTGTAATCCTGTTGCTGTTGTTCTCTAACAAGGCTCAAGTCTGACGGCTACTAGGCCTACTTTGTTTGAAATATTACATGGTCCAGTGTATATCTCGGGTTTAACTTTCCAGGTTTTCTGAATGATATCATGCCTTTCCTAGGCAGAACTTTCAACATAACTCTGCTTACCAACTTGAAGTTTTAATGGTTTACAACTTATTGAACTTGTAACTGATTCTTGACTTGTAGGAAATTTCTGGTTATTTCATAAATGCCTACTAGACTAGTATGTTGGGCTTTTCCAAATTTCGTTCCGTCAATGGATATTGGCACCTTGATTCGCCTCAAACAGTCAACTAAGTTTACCAGGTGATGGTCAACCAAGTCAAACGTCTAAAACAAATGCTTCCGAGGAATACAGTGTTTTCCCGGGTCGTAAGTCCCAACGAGGTGTGCGATGTGATATTATAAACGAATCTGTGATCAGTGAATGTGAACAGGAAAGGTATTAAGTGTGTGTGAGTGATTTAAACTAGGGTTTATAAAGTAAAATGACTTAATTAAACTATTGGAATGATTACTTAAAAACCTAGATATCTAAAACGTTTAAAACGTACACCAAATTAAAATCAGACGCGATTGCGTACTGAGAAAAAGGTGAGTTTTAAGAAAAATAAACTACAAGGGTTAAAAATGAAAATTCTATAAACTTAAACTTAAAATAAAATTAAACTAAAAATAAAACTATTTTTTAGATTATTATATTATTTATTATTAATTATTTAAATAAAAACTATTTAACTATTTAATTAGAAAATTATAACTACTACAAATTAAACTAAAAACTTATAAAAATATTTTCTAAACTTAAAAATGAACTTGAAGAAAGTATAAAAAAATAAAAATAAATCTTTTTGTCTTTTTATAGATTTTCTATTAATTAAAAACTATTTATAATAATTAAACTAATTAAACTATTACAAATTACAAATAATATTAAACTAACTTAGAAAATTATGAAAATTTTTATATAACTAATTAACCATCATGGGAATCCTAAAAAATTATAAAAACTTTATTTTATATATTTTTAAACTAGTAAACTAATTATTATTCTATTTATTAATTAATATCTAATTAAACTATTTAAATTATGAAAACTATTAAATGAACAGTAAAAATTCTAGAAAAATTACTAAACTTATATTATGACTTATAAAAGCTAGGAAAAATATAAAAACTAGGTGTTGCTATATAAAAATTAATTATGCTATTTAAAATTTAATTATTAATTAATTACTAATAAAACTATTTTTAATTCTAATTAATACCAAATGACAATATAAAAATCTAAGAAAATTATTTAAATTACTTTAACATATAAGGAAATTAATAAAAATATAAAAATACAGATTACTTAATAAAAATATAAAAATGAAAATTAAAATTAAATTGTATTAAATAGAAACTATCACTTAATTTTATATTGTTTTTTCTGGATTTTTATTTTACAAAACTTTATTATACATAAAAATAAGTAACTTTAATAAAAACAATAATTTTCTAGCTTAATAATAAGCACTGTGGAAGCTTATTCCTTCCACAGTTGACCAAGTTTGACTGAAAAGGTAAATAAGCTCAAGTGAGCTTATGTGGGACCCACTAAGGCTTATTCTGGTTCTAATAGGTGTATTGGACTTGTCTAAGCTTAATTTAGCTAAATAAACTCAGTAGATAAGCTAATAAGCTACAATAAGCTAATCCAAAACCTGGTTTGAACTCAGAATAGGGACAAACTTTAATGGCTAATCTAGGTGGGGTCCACTGGGTGTTAGGTCAAACTAATGGTCAATCTAAGTTCCTTGGTAGGAGGGGGGTTGGGAAAAGCTGATTATATGTGGTGGGACCCACTGAGGTGGTCTCAAAACCACCACAAAGTGGTGGTGGTGAGTGTCTGGTCTGCTGCACAGGGGATGAGTAATCCCTGCAGCCTACTTTGAGGGCTTGTATAAGCTACATAAAAATTCACAAAAATAATCCAACTATGAGATTTGAAAGTTAAGCTGGTAGATTTTAAGATGTGAAAAGATCAAAGTCTAATTTGCAATCCAAAAATCAGGAAAATTCCTACACTTTTTGAGTTTCTGACAAGAGGTGCAACATTGACTTTTTGAAATTATATCCTACTTTGACTTTCTTGAAGTTTTAATTAATCCTAATGACTAAATAAGTTGTTATATGATATTACAAGACTAAATTAAGCAATAAGAACTAATAATGAACTGATTTGAGGAAAACTTAAACCTAATATACTAACAGTGAACAAATATAGATAGATTAAAGAGATTGTTGACTTTTTAACTAATAGTACTAGGATTTTATGGTTTATATGGTCTAAGTGATACTAGAAAAACATGTTTGAACCAGAGATAACAAAGTAAACTCCCCTGAGCATAGGAAAACAGGTTCATCCAAACACCCCTTAACATTTATATAAATGGGATTTTCACATCATGAGGCTAATTAGAACTATACCACTGATTCAAAAGGACTTTATTTGATATAAAAAGACTTAAATAAGTACATAAACAGCAACAAAAGCAAAAAGAGCCTATGATCACTAATATTGCTAATTATGACAGTAAAAATGGAGTATAGAGAAGCTATGCATTCTACTGAACAAGTACTAGCTATGAATCCATATTATGTATGTATTGCAACTAAGAAACACAGAAAACCATTTATAATTAGATAACTAAGCTAATGCACAGTGATTGTAAAATTTTTAGAACAATGCTTACAAGTGAGTTCCAAGCTGAGACATGAACCAAAATCCAATTTCCAAGAACCACTTATAGGTTTCCCATTAAACCTCTAACCCAGGGCCATCAATAAGCCACCCTGCTCCATGAGTTTTGCACCATATCACTGAGTTTTCTATTTATGATTTGATAATGTCCAATTTTTTAGTAATTATGGAATACTGAGTAATACTACTTAATATACTTTGATAACTTTTTAAAGACTTAAAATTGAGTTAAAATAGAACTGAATGGAATATGAACAACAGCTTATAACAATAATTAAGTAAATTAGTCGAATTTACTCAAAAATGCCAAATTACAAATTACTAGAGTAAACTTGAAATTGATTGTTTATAAAGAGTTAAAATACACTGAAGATACAAGAACTGAAACCTGAGAGCTTTGAATTACACTAGAATTTGGAATTTAACTAATTCGAGCTAACATTACACTAAACTACACTAAGTTACACTAATACTTTATCTCCACTGCCTCATTCCTCTTTTGTAGACATTTCCAGGGTTTGTGGGGCCCACTGGGGCATTTCCCACCAATCCATAGCCCTTGATTATGTCTGATCAATCCAGGCCGTTTAAAACGCCTTTTTGGCGCCAAAAGTCCTTGGGACAACTGTTGTTGCGTGGAGAGGGTTTTAGGGTATTTAATGCGCCTTGGAAGTTGTGGAGAGGTGGAGGGTTTGCGTGGAGAGCTGGGGTGTGAGGTGGTAAAGGTTGCAGAACCATGTGGGGGGTGAGGTGGAAGATGGTGAACAGTGGTGTGGTTTGCCCGGTTTTATTTATTTAAACAAGGGTTGGACTGGGCTTGTTTCATTTTGGGCTTGGGTAATAAAAAGGTGGGTGGGCTGGGTAGTGTAATGGAGTGGATTTGGTTATTGGTTTAATAATAACATTAGGGTCCGGTTTGGTTATTTCACATAAGGACTAATTTTGTAATTTCGTGATTTTTGGAGGGCTGAACTTGTAAATCCCCATAAGTTATCAAAAGGACTTATTATGCCAATGATGAATAGTACAAGGGTTAAATGTGATAAATACCAATTTTTAAACCCCGAGGACTAAAATTGCCAAACTTGAAACTTCAGGGACCAATCTTGTAATTTCACCAAACTTTCAACCAGGGATCAAATTTGACAACTTGATATTATTCAAGTATCAAAATTGACTTTTTATCCAAAATTTTCCATCAGGGGCCAATTCTGTCATTCTCTGAAAGTCCAGGGACCAAAACTGACAAACTGCCAAACTTGAAGGACCAATTATGTAAATTCACCAAACTTAACACCAAGGACCATTCCTGCAAAATATTATTAGTATAAGGACCAAAATTGCTTTTCTCAAAGTTTTTACATCCCAGGGACCTTTTATGTCAAATTCCAAAGTTGAGGGACTAAACTTGTAATTTTATGAAACTTTGCACCAAAGGACTAAATATGTAACTTTATGATTAAAAAGGACCTTTGGTGACATTTTCATGTTTTTAGAATAACCAGGGACTAGTTTTGCCAATTTATGAAACTTGAGGGACTGAAACTGCCAATTATGCAAACTTTGTACGTTTTTCATCTGTTTTTGCATATTTTGCATTTGAAACATATAAAACACACCTTTAAGATATTTTAAGTATTTTGATACATATTTGAGTGTTTTTGTATGTTTTGGCAGTTCAGATTAGTATAAAATGATGAGTATTTAGACACTCATCAATCCCCCATACTAAACTATTGCTAGTCCCTAGCAATCTATTGAGAAAAACTTAATGGATTTGAAAAACTCTTTACCAAAAGCCATCACTTCTGGAGTAGCCAGGTGTAAGAACTGTGGCACACCTGATAACCGTGTGATTTTGAGCAAACCACCAGCTGTCAACGGATTTGATTAGTCTTTACCAAAAGCCGTTTGCTTCTGGACTAGCCAGCTCTTGATGGAATAGTCAACATCTTGGTGAGCTGATTACCAATTATGGTTTTTCCACGGCCTTTACCACAAGCCATAATCTTGCGGGCTAGCCAACTCATTAGCTTTTGAGGATAATGGGGAGTTGAGGAACCATACAATTTTTGGCAAATTGCAAGCCATAAACGGGTTTGAGTTATCTTTACCAAGAACCGTTTGCTCCTGGATTAGCCAATCCTGTTGTGGGTTAGACATGGAGGATTGATACCATTTATTGCGTTCTAAGTGAGAAAAAATTTTAAAATTTTGGCTAAAATGGGGGTTCTTGATGGAACATGTGTTTAAATTCGTTAGACGAATCTCCCCCCACACTTAGAACTGAATATTGTCCTCAATATTCAAAATACCGGGTGTTAAACCGACACTTAGAACGTAAGAAGAAAATATTCTATAGCCTTTATTTAAAATGTATATACATACAATTATTTTTTTAGATAAAACTTCTTAAATAGAAGCTATCACTATATGTACATTTTTTTTATTTTTTTTTTTATTTATTTTTTTATTTTTTATTTTTTATTTTTTTTTTTTTTTATATATACAACATGTGGGGCATCTCCCCCACACTAGGGTGTTACACACGGGTGAAAACCCATGTTTTTGCTAATGTTTTTGATTCCCGAGTCACTAGCTTGACTCGACCCCGAATTCATTTGTCCATGGGGAAGTAAGTGGAAGAGACAATCTCATCGGACTTTCATTCAAGACGTTTGGATAAACATTTGAAGCACGTGAAAGTTCCACACCGATGAGACAAGTACCCGGCTCATAATTTATAAATGAGAATGCCGGGATCAAAGATAATGTCTTCACTCCCGAAAGAGTGAAGAACAGGATAGGGAACAGAATATATGAAGAAAAGAAAGAAAGTCATGATGAAAATCATGATTAACTCCTCATCTTCAATAGGAGAATTCATTGTTTCATGAATCTCCTCTTTTAAGCTCGTTTGATCAAGACATATTATGGGTATGTCTAGATCAAAATAGAAAGTATCATACTCCGGTGGAGATATGATATGAGTGAGTTCAAAGGAGAACTCCTCGTAAAGAGAATCATTCACAAGATGTAAATCTGTGAACTCATGTTCCGTTGTGAACTCAACACAATCCTCATTCTGAATATCAAAGAGTGGATTATCAGAAATCAAAGTGAATTCGGATTCGAATTCAAATAGAGGATTGGTGATAGTAGTTTTGAATGCTTCAGGAACAATGTGATTAACATTCTCTACTGGACTGTTGGGATAAGCACTGAGTGAAGGATCATTATGTAAGAGACTTTCTATCTCTTCCTGATCGGCTTCAAAGTCAAAGAGATCATCATTACTTACAGATAGAAGTGGAATGATGTGAGTGAGTTCCTCTGTGACATCCTCAAGAGGATGATCAACATCAGAATGAGGCAGTGATGCCTCAACATACTCAATGTCTCCATAAGATATACAATCATCACTGGAATTAGAGACATTCTCAATTTGATAATTTGGATTATCGGGAGGGGTAGGGATATCACACATATGATCAAGAATTCCCTGTGACTCACTTGGGATTGAGACAAGGTTCTCAACACTAGACTTTATGAATTCGTCCGATTCCTTTGCAGGAATAGTGTCAAGATGCTTGTCCCCCATGCTCAGAGAGTGAGTGGGAACCTCGGGTATGATAACAGTAGACTCAGGGAGTTGAGAAGGACTAGCATACATGGATTTTATAATTTCCGTTTGTTCAGCTGCTAGTAATTCTCCCATACTCTTTTCTCCCTGAATATCCATGGAAGGAGTCTCAACTGATGAACTTGATGAGGTATCATCACTTTCATCATCCTCATCGAGAAAAGCAGCATTTTGAAATTTGGTACGTGTTATAGCTGCTTGTTCTAAGACTAGTAATTCTTCCATGCTTCTTTCGTCTCTAGCAGCATGTTCTTCAGCAAGTAATTCCGCGATAGATTTATCACGAGAATATTGAGTGAGTGGAGACTGTGGGGGTGTGAATGTGTCAAAACCGGATATATCAGAACTAGAACAATGTTCAGGTTTATAATACGGTTGACATTTGAAATCATCATGAGGACCCCCACAATATACACAAGAAGAACTTGATGCATTGTGAAACGACATATTAGCCAACTCCTCCTTAAGGTCTTTAAGTTTCTCAAGAACCTCTAGACAAAGGTCTTGCTGGTTTTGAGGAGTTGCTTGGTTCATTTGGTACTGTGGAGGTGGGTCTTGAAACGAATAGTCGTAATTGTTACAAGGAAATGAATTCCTTGTTTGACAATCAGAGCTAAAGTGAGGACCTCCACAGTACTCACAACAGTTGAACTGATGTGTCTGTGAGTCGTATGTGTTTGAGTCATAATTGTTATCAGGAACCTGCTCATAGACAAACTGATTCCTAATTTGACAATCAGAACTGTAGTGTGAACCACCACAGTACTCACAATAGTAAAACTGCTGAGTCTCATGGTGTGGAAGCTGGTGGAATGAATCAGTCATGTCAGGGTAGGAATAGGGATTCTGGTTATAGACAGACCTGTTTCCTGACTCTACCATGCCACAATTGGGGCAATTACCACCATTATAAGGACTACCACACCCTTGACAGACAAGAAGGTGAGAATAAGACATAGAAAGAATCAAAGGGTTTAGGGGTGAGAAATGAAGAATCAAATAGGTAGGAATGTAAAGGTGAATATTTTTGGTGTTTTTGAAAAAATTTTGTAATATTAATAAGAAGGAAAATATTTTTGGTTTTTTGTGTTCGTTGAAAACTGATTTTAAAAAGTTTTCGGGAACTGTTTTTGGTTTTATATGATAATAATATGAACAAAGGTGGATAAATGTACAATGAACGTGTATTCAGGTTCACAAATACGCAAAATCGTTTAGAATAAGCGCACAACCTCCCCGGCAGCGGCGCCAAATTTTGATTCGCCTCAAACAGTCAACTAAGTTTACCAGGTGATGGTCAACCAAGTCAAACGTCTAAAACAAATGCTTCCGAGGAATACAGTGTTTTCCCGGGTCGTAAGTCCCAACGAGGTGTGCGATGTGATATTATAAACGAATCTGTGATCAGTGAATGTGAACAGGAAAGGTATTAAGTGTGTGTGAGTGATTTAAACTAGGGTTTATAAAGTAAAATGACTTAATTAAACTATTGGAATGATTACTTAAAAACCTAGATATCTAAAACGTTTAAAACGTACACCAAATTAAAATCAGACGCGATTGCGTACTGAGAAAAAGGTGAGTTTTAAGAAAAATAAACTACAAGGGTTAAAAATGAAAATTCTATAAACTTAAACTTAAAATAAAATTAAACTAAAAATAAAACTATTTTTTAGATTATTATATTATTTATTATTAATTATTTAAATAAAAACTATTTAACTATTTAATTAGAAAATTATAACTACTACAAATTAAACTAAAAACTTATAAAAATATTTTCTAAACTTAAAAATGAACTTGAAGAAAGTATAAAAAAATAAAAATAAATCTTTTTGTCTTTTTATAGATTTTCTATTAATTAAAAACTATTTATAATAATTAAACTAATTAAACTATTACAAATTACAAATAATATTAAACTAACTTAGAAAATTATGAAAATTTTTATATAACTAATTAACCATCATGGGAATCCTAAAAAATTATAAAAACTTTATTTTATATATTTTTAAACTAGTAAACTAATTATTATTCTATTTATTAATTAATATCTAATTAAACTATTTAAATTATGAAAACTATTAAATGAACAGTAAAAATTCTAGAAAAATTACTAAACTTATATTATGACTTATAAAAGCTAGGAAAAATATAAAAACTAGGTGTTGCTATATAAAAATTAATTATGCTATTTAAAATTTAATTATTAATTAATTACTAATAAAACTATTTTTAATTCTAATTAATACCAAATGACAATATAAAAATCTAAGAAAATTATTTAAATTACTTTAACATATAAGGAAATTAATAAAAATATAAAAATACAGATTACTTAATAAAAATATAAAAATGAAAATTAAAATTAAATTGTATTAAATAGAAACTATCACTTAATTTTATATTGTTTTTTCTGGATTTTTATTTTACAAAACTTTATTATACATAAAAATAAGTAACTTTAATAAAAACAATAATTTTCTAGCTTAATAATAAGCACTGTGGAAGCTTATTCCTTCCACAGTTGACCAAGTTTGACTGAAAAGGTAAATAAGCTCAAGTGAGCTTATGTGGGACCCACTAAGGCTTATTCTGGTTCTAATAGGTGTATTGGACTTGTCTAAGCTTAATTTAGCTAAATAAACTCAGTAGATAAGCTAATAAGCTACAATAAGCTAATCCAAAACCTGGTTTGAACTCAGAATAGGGACAAACTTTAATGGCTAATCTAGGTGGGGTCCACTGGGTGTTAGGTCAAACTAATGGTCAATCTAAGTTCCTTGGTAGGAGGGGGGTTGGGAAAAGCTGATTATATGTGGTGGGACCCACTGAGGTGGTCTCAAAACCACCACAAAGTGGTGGTGGTGAGTGTCTGGTCTGCTGCACAGGGGATGAGTAATCCCTGCAGCCTACTTTGAGGGCTTGTATAAGCTACATAAAAATTCACAAAAATAATCCAACTATGAGATTTGAAAGTTAAGCTGGTAGATTTTAAGATGTGAAAAGATCAAAGTCTAATTTGCAATCCAAAAATCAGGAAAATTCCTACACTTTTTGAGTTTCTGACAAGAGGTGCAACATTGACTTTTTGAAATTATATCCTACTTTGACTTTCTTGAAGTTTTAATTAATCCTAATGACTAAATAAGTTGTTATATGATATTACAAGACTAAATTAAGCAATAAGAACTAATAATGAACTGATTTGAGGAAAACTTAAACCTAATATACTAACAGTGAACAAATATAGATAGATTAAAGAGATTGTTGACTTTTTAACTAATAGTACTAGGATTTTATGGTTTATATGGTCTAAGTGATACTAGAAAAACATGTTTGAACCAGAGATAACAAAGTAAACTCCCCTGAGCATAGGAAAACAGGTTCATCCAAACACCCCTTAACATTTATATAAATGGGATTTTCACATCATGAGGCTAATTAGAACTATACCACTGATTCAAAAGGACTTTATTTGATATAAAAAGACTTAAATAAGTACATAAACAGCAACAAAAGCAAAAAGAGCCTATGATCACTAATATTGCTAATTATGACAGTAAAAATGGAGTATAGAGAAGCTATGTATTCTACTGAACAAGTACTAGCTATGAATCCATATTATGTATGTATTGCAACTAAGAAACACAGAAAACCATTTATAATTAGATAACTAAGCTAATGCACAGTGATTGTAAAATTTTTAGAACAATGCTTACAAGTGAGTTCCAAGCTGAGACATGAACCAAAATCCAATTTCCAAGAACCACTTATAGGTTTCCCATTAAACCTCTAACCCAGGGCCATCAATAAGCCACCCTGCTCCATGAGTTTTGCACCATATCACTGAGTTTTCTATTTATGATTTGATAATGTCCAATTTTTTAGTAATTATGGAATACTGAGTAATACTACTTAATATACTTTGATAACTTTTTAAAGACTTAAAATTGAGTTAAAATAGAACTGAATGGAATATGAACAACAGCTTATAACAATAATTAAGTAAATTAGTCGAATTTACTCAAAAATGCCAAATTACAAATTACTAGAGTAAACTTGAAATTGATTGTTTATAAAGAGTTAAAATACACTGAAGATACAAGAACTGAAACCTGAGAGCTTTGAATTACACTAGAATTTGGAATTTAACTAATTCGAGCTAACATTACACTAAACTACACTAAGTTACACTAATACTTTATCTCCACTGCCTCATTCCTCTTTTGTAGACATTTCCAGGGTTTGTGGGGCCCACTGGGGCATTTCCCACCAATCCATAGCCCTTGATTATGTCTGATCAATCCAGGCCGTTTAAAACGCCTTTTTGGCGCCAAAAGTCCTTGGGACAACTGTTGTTGCGTGGAGAGGGTTTTAGGGTATTTAATGCGCCTTGGAAGTTGTGGAGAGGTGGAGGGTTTGCGTGGAGAGCTGGGGTGTGAGGTGGTAAAGGTTGCAGAACCATGTGGGGGGTGAGGTGGAAGATGGTGAACAGTGGTGTGGTTTGCCCGGTTTTATTTATTTAAACAAGGGTTGGACTGGGCTTGTTTCATTTTGGGCTTGGGTAATAAAAAGGTGGGTGGGCTGGGTAGTGTAATGGAGTGGATTTGGTTATTGGTTTAATAATAACATTAGGGTCCGGTTTGGTTATTTCACATAAGGACTAATTTTGTAATTTCGTGATTTTTGGAGGGCTGAACTTGTAAATCCCCATAAGTTATCAAAAGGACTTATTATGCCAATGATGAATAGTACAAGGGTTAAATGTGATAAATACCAATTTTTAAACCCCGAGGACTAAAATTGCCAAACTTGAAACTTCAGGGACCAATCTTGTAATTTCACCAAACTTTCAACCAGGGATCAAATTTGACAACTTGATATTATTCAAGTATCAAAATTGACTTTTTATCCAAAATTTTCCATCAGGGGCCAATTCTGTCATTCTCTGAAAGTCCAGGGACCAAAACTGACAAACTGCCAAACTTGAAGGACCAATTATGTAAATTCACCAAACTTAACACCAAGGACCATTCCTGCAAAATATTATTAGTATAAGGACCAAAATTGCTTTTCTCAAAGTTTTTACATCCCAGGGACCTTTTATGTCAAATTCCAAAGTTGAGGGACTAAACTTGTAATTTTATGAAACTTTGCACCAAAGGACTAAATATGTAACTTTATGATTAAAAAGGACCTTTGGTGACATTTTCATGTTTTTAGAATAACCAGGGACTAGTTTTGCCAATTTATGAAACTTGAGGGACTGAAACTGCCAATTATGCAAACTTTGTACGTTTTTCATCTGTTTTTGCATATTTTGCATTTGAAACATATAAAACACACCTTTAAGATATTTTAAGTATTTTGATACATATTTGAGTGTTTTTGTATGTTTTGGCAGTTCAGATTAGTATAAAATGATGAGTATTTAGACACTCATCACACCTCGACCATAGAGTATCTCAAATGGTGTAATCTCTACGCTCGTGCAATAACTATAGTTGCAACTGAATTTGATTTATGGTAATTGGTTAGTCCAACCATTTCTTGAGTCAATCACTCATGCTCTGAGCATACTTTCCTATGTTTGAATCGATCTCAAATTTCTGACCATTGGTCCGCAGATGATAGGTGACGTGGTTCCAAAGGAATCTTAATGAAATCGCTAGGAGTTTGAGGTGAATTAAATTCCTCTATTAGGAATAATTGAAATGGATGTCATGAATCTTGTGGAAAAACTTACAAGGTTAAGTCTGTCAAAGGGTGTTGTTGAAAATAATAGATTAGGATTAGGATAAGGTTGTGATCCTCCGTAGGATGTCATAAATTGAGTCTTTCTCCACTTACGATGCTTAGTCTCCATTACTAAGATTTTCCCCAAGCTCTATGTAGTCAATTCACAAAATCCTAAAATGTATAAGTGATGTAATATAGTGATTGATTTTTCAAGGTTTGTTTTGAGATTGTGTTTTGTTCATAAACCTTCCCCGAATAAATAAATCTACAAGTTTAAGCAAACGGCTTTCCAAGTAACATTTTTCTTGATGTTTCAAAATTTAATAGTTATGCAAGATAGGACAGTTTTCAATATAAGGTGGATAATATGGTTTACCAAAGATCGATGTTTAAGATTTCCTAACAATTCAATAGTTTTGTAAATGATTAACCAAAAGGAATTTGCTTATCAAAATAAGTGTCTCAGAAAAGTATTTCTTACAAGATATATGTTTTGTATAACTGTAGTTTGGAGAAAAATCCATTCAAAAGTGAAAGTATTAAGAGGATAAAATAGCTAGATAGGTATGTCTGCACAAATGCATAGGTGTCTAACATGTTTGAATAAAGTCTATTGGTGAGGACATGTTCAATCTATAGTCTCGGTTAAGAGGTTGGATTTATCTCTATGGTGTGGCTTAGTGAGCACTCGTATCGAAAATAATCCTGTAATTCAGTCAAGCCAATACTTTCTAGATGATAGAATTTTTTTGTGATCAGGCCAGTGATAGTGGTTCGAATGGTTTTGTGATATCCTGAGATTTCTGTTGAGTTTTGAACGGTCTTAATGTACCGAGAGATTCTCCTTATAGATGGTATGGAAAGTCTTTCCTAGGGAGGTCATTGATAATATCCACTTATCAATATTGGGAGTAGTGAGGGATGAGTGACATAGGAATCTATAGAGTGTTAGCTAATTCCTATATATATAGGGATGGGGAAGGGAAATAATAATGATGGTGAGAAGGGAAGAGACTGTGACAACTGCGACAAAATGATATTGTGATAAAAGAAAATACTGTGATGTAAATCTATCGTGCATAGACGTGAATGTTCATGAGATGAAATGATCAATTGACATAAGCGGCGGTTCACGAGGTGATGAAAAGTATGAATGTTCTGACAACGAGAGTATACACACACATAAATGAAACCTTTGGAAAATGAGTAGAGGATTTAATCCAGACAAAATTTTATTATAACCATTCTCAGTGTTGCAAAATTCATTTCTGAGTCGGACATAGGTGGTCAGCCTATATCTCACTATCCCGGGTCGAATATAAATGACCAGTCTATATTCTACCGAGGTTCCATGAATTTTGAAATACTCAGCTCAGTTATACTAAGACTATGTCCTTCACAAATACCAAGACGTTCTGAAATACTAAGGCAGGTGACCAAACTCGAGGTCAAATGATGAAACTATGCAAGGAAAAACATAATGCGGTGACATATATGATACATGAGCATGCTTATGTGAAAGACGATTATAGTAATCAACTATAATAAATGAATATAATATATCAGATAATGAGACACAAATCTCATCACCTATGTCAGCAACTAACCACAAATGAGGCTTCAGCTTGGCAGGCAGGCACGTGACGGTCATAGGGTTAAGTTTTCATGAAAGTAGCTATAGTCTAGGTTTTAAAAACACTTAGTTCGCTATAGCCAAAGCTCTGGTACCAATCTGTCACACCTCCAAAATCGGGTCCAGCGGAAACATACATGTAGCTGGGGTATAACTCAATTGGTATTACAATACAAGTTCAAAAATGGTTTTCACTTCAATCATTTAGAATAAAATAGTTAAGTCAAAAATATTGTATTTACGTTGTTAAAATTAGTGCGGAAGTAGGCCCTTAAAATAGTTTAGAACGGTCCCCAAATGAATAAATCAGAGTCTTCTATGACCATGCCATGCCCTGCCAAAACCTCCTGTAGCGTGCCATTGATTAATACCTGAAAATACATGCTAAAGTGTCAACACGAGGTTGGTGAGTTCATAGAGTCTTGTGAAAAAGAATGTAATGCATATGAATGAAGATTTCCCAGCAAAGGCATCGTAAATCCACTCAGTTCCAAGTCCCGCCATAAGAGACTTGTAACCTGTGTGTTTACAACCCACTGCCAAATATGTTATAGTCTACGTGAACATAAGTAATACTTGTATCTAAATTCAAAGGTAAATATAGCAAAACGACTATATAAATAATTCAGACAATGAGGTCATATGAACAATGATGACAAATCCCATGAAATGCAGGTTATCAAACATACCAATGAAATGTAGGTAATCAACCATGTAAAGCGAGTAATACGTTTAAGTAAAACGAGCATGTATTCTCCCCCAAAGAGTTTACAAAAACAATTAAAATAGTAGGGGCTATGACTCACCTGATATGATGGTACCATGAACATGTAATGAGCTGAAAAACAAGGCGCGCACACTAGCCGCAACCTAATATGAATGATGAACGATCTACTTTAGATCATGAAATGATGTTATGAATGTCCATGCACATGTTTCCTATACCACTCTACTCTTTGAAAAATACTTGTTGTTATCAAAAATATACATTTTCCAAAACTTGGGAAAATATGGCTATTAGAAAAATAAAGCTAGTTGCAATATATATACTTATATATATATATATATATATATATATATATATATATATATATATATATATATATATATATATATATATATATATATATATATATATATATATATATATATCGTATGTACCAATGTTTGTGTTGAAATCCTCGGTTTGAAATCCTTGAAATAACGCCTTGTAGTGATGAAAATATACTTGTAATAACTAATACTTCATTAGTTATAAAATTGGGTACTTGGTATTATTTCTAGAAATCTAGAGTTTAGTACGTAGTGTTATTATTATTTCTAAAAGCTGCCAATTATAGAGGATTTTTGCCGATATTGAAACGTGAATATCTTTGTCGTTATAAGCCCGTTTTACTTGTTCTTTATATCCACGGTTACGTCTTAGTATGTAGTAATATATTTTGGAAAGCTTGACTCCTCTGGGTTACGTCTAAAGCCTCTTTTTGTCCGACGAAAAACGTCCAACAGCATGTATTTTTCCGGAAAATAGTTTTCGTCAATAAACTTGCAAAAATCATAACTTCTTCGTTATAAACTCTTTTTAGTCCGTTCTTTCGCCTACGGATTCGTTTTTGAAAGTATTTTCTAAAAATTTTGCCAAAGTTTACTTTGTATTTACTGATTTTCCAGAACTTAACAAAATGGGACAGTAGGTATATATACTTGTTAGAAATCCATTTCCAAGGTTCAAAACTAGTTTCAACCTCAACCAAAACTCTTGCAAACTTCACAAAACTATACTAATCCTACCATACACCTTCTTAGGGTGCCATGGGTTCCTAATGACTAGTAATCAAATTAATTTAACAAGGGAACACCTAAATCACAATCTAGGGTTTGTATGTTCAAAAAGTATACAAAAATAAAGTGGTATAACTAGTTTGTGCATGAAATTAAGCATGAATACTATGAGATACATATGTTAATTAGATGAAAACATGAAAATAATTTTGAATACTCACTTTGAAATAATAGGTGGTGAGATGATGAGAAACCTTGGATTACTTGTGTTTTTGTGTTATGATTCTTGATTAGGATGATGAAATGAACAACTTTGATGCTTTGTACTTTGGAAAATCATGGATGGATCATGGTGATGGTATTTGGGTCGTGAGGTATGAGAGGAGAAAGAAGGAGATGAAAACTTTTTGGCTTATGAAAAGTTAGGTTATGATTCTTAGATATAAACATGTTTATGTTTTAGAGGTTTATAGATATTATAAGAGCACATGTATGCATGTGGTAAAATGAAAGTCATGTGGTCTTGAGATGGTCATATGGCCGGTTTTCAATGTGAAAAGAAGTAGCAAAATCGGTTTTGATCACTTAGAAAATGTAGTGTATTATTAGTTGTAGTTTAGTGTAAGTATTAGTTATAATCGGGTACCGGGTTTAATAGAAATAAATGTTAACGAAGTTAACCAGGACTTAATAAAGTTATAAAAATGTTAAAAATGTGTTGGGTACAATTACTGAGTGTTCGGGTGATTATTGTTTAGTTTTCACGAAAACCGTCGTAATATTCATAAGCTTACGTTATAAATAAAATAAATTTCCAAAATACTGGGTAAATGAATGTTATAACTTTTATGATGATAAAATGGATATAAAAATATGTCAGGACCATTGTGTGAATATTTAGATATATTCGTCGTGTATAAACCGGGTGTTAACGTTTACTATAAATACTTATACGTAAAAACGTTAAATGTATCAAATATATAAATTTGAAAATCCTAAGAGTGGTATAACATGAAAATGCTGTAATGATGATATGCAGACTGTCTCTAGTCCGTATGCAGTGTCCTTAGCACTAATGAAATGAATTCGCACCTAAACCAATCCGGTTACGCGAATTTGAATACTCGTAAACTAAATTTACGATGAAATGTGTAATGCACGTGAATGATGAAATCTTTTCCCGCAATGAATAGTGTTTAGTGAATAGTAAAATTTCTGAATGCTTCTCGGAATGTCAAACTGACACCAAAAATAATGAATAGTAAACTGATGAATAGTGTTTTGATGAATAGTGTTTGATGAATAGTGTTTTTCCAAAGTTCGGAAAATGACCTGAAATGGTGAGTTGTGACATAAAGGGAAAAGGAAAGGAGATGCAAATGATTGAGTGATGTGGGTAATCAATACCTTACCCCTCAATTTACTCTATAATGTTGATTACCCACTACGGGGTAATCAATATCTTTGCACACCCCTAACCAAGCACCTAATTTGAGTGAGATGGACCATTTTGAATTCCTTACCCATTCGCCACCCCCCTTAACCCCCTTACCAAGCACCCCCTTAGTTGTTTAATTATGTTGTTGAGTTAATTTATCAAAATCTAACAAAGCACACATCTAGTTAATTTAGAATGTTTACGTAAAATCTACTTATTTGATAATACATGTTGGTATTTTATTGATTAGGAATTGGGAATGTTAATATTTGAGAACCATGCCCAAATTTGATGTTTGGTATATTTTCGTAGGTCTCACAAATGGGGATGGTTACAAAATACTTGTCTTTGTGCAATCCTCATCCCTCCTCCCTACTTTTCATATATTTTTCATTTTAAGTGGGACCATGTTTGATATCAACCACTCATATTTAATTTTATTTTTATTTTTACAATAGTAATATTTTTAAATTTATAAATTATACTCATATATAATACGAGTCATTCAGACCCGTGCGTTGCACACAGGCTCTATCTAATTGGTCATAGTGTAATGTGTGGAGTCATTTAGACCTGTGGGATGCACACGGGCTTAATCTAAATGTTCATGGTGTATTGTTCAACACTAATTTTCATCATTACATGGGCTGTATATAAGTGTTCATAGCGTAATCTTTGACACTTATTTTCGTCATTATATATCTAAGTTGTGATGGTATCACACCTTTTTTGAGCATGACACACATTTAAAATAGTTTATTGACATTAAAAGAGTATATGTGAAGAGACCCTTTTCAAGATGCTACATTTAAAAGAGTCTTTTCATATATAATTTTTTAATATATATAAGTTACATACTAAATGTCAAAAGGAGGTTAAACGCATACGGTTCTTTCAAAATAAATGTAACCCTTATATAAAATCGTAACAAAGTGGATAGTCTGTATATTTTGAGATCAACTTGTGACAATGAATTATCCTTTGGCTTATCATATCAAATACGGTAGCTCCACATTACTACGCTTAATTACTCGAACTTTATTTTATCAACAAAAACCTTTTAAGTTTCAATATATTTTTATTGTGAAAATCGGTCCAATATTGTTAGTATCTTTAATTTGTAGCATATTGCATATATAAATATATTTGAAGACATCAATCTCACCATATAATTTTTCTACTCTTAATAACTAACATAATAATTTTATTTTGCCAAATTTGTTTGTCATTCTACAAATGAAACTAAAATCATGCTAAGATAATCAATTAACCTCCATAGTGATATTACTTATTGAGTAAGATTTAAATTTAATTTGCAATAGATAATATAAATGGTATATCTATATTGTTTAAACTACATAAATCGTCAAAATGATATTATTTATTATGTCAGATTTAAACTACCGTAAAATTATATAAATGGTAAATCCTCAAAATAACATAATCGCTTAATTACCGATACTAATTGTGGATATGATTACCCGAATCATTACTACGTATTTGTTTTATCTTTAGTCTATTACTTTGCACCATTTATGGATAAAGATAAAATAAATTACATTATTAAAAGCGAATTATAAAACAAATTTTCTTTTTAACAAAACTATAAAAACATAAAACATTAAAGTAATTAGTATATTCAAGAGTACAAATTATAATTCGTATAATAAAAAATCAGATCGAGTGACCCAAGTCCGAATCATAAACCTGCTCGAATCAATCAATAGACCTAACATTTAACTAAACACAATTAGACCTACCCCTACTATTTGTGTACTCCGCCCCTATCTCTAAACTCACACACAAATACATCTATCACCATCATCAAATATATCTTTTCCCTACAAACAATTACATCTCATCTTCATTTATACCATCAAATCATAAACTAATTACACATCTAAACATTTAAATAACACAATCGGAACAAAACCCTAACATATGTCTTCGTTTGCGGTTTAAATCTAATAAAGTTCATCATAAATCCTTATCAAACACAAACACACAGCCTTATCGTCACCTTTTTCTTCTTTGATGTTCAAGATGAACCAAAGACGCGTTTAAACGGATTCAAGATCCTAGGATTGGTCTCGGGTAGGGTGATTTGATATTGTTTGCGTTTTTGTTTTTCAAACCGAACAAAAAGAAATATTGTAACAATTTTGTTATGGTCCTTTCTTGAATAAGTTCGTATGTTAATGAAGCTAGGCTTCAAAAAATTCGATTCTTGTAATTGTGTGATTGCGGGGTTCATGGTTGCGTCTAGTTTGTAGGATTGGTTTTTTTCTTCAGTTTTAAGACATAGTTTTGGATTTGTTGTTGTCGGTTGTGAGACGTGAAGTTGTTTGTTGTTGGTTGATGTTGGTTGTTCGATTAAGGTTGTTGGATTGGAATGAGTTATTGATTGTTTCATGTTGGTGAGGATCGGGAAAAAATGATGTGGTGAAAATGGTGATAGTGGCTATTTATAATCTTAAAAAAGCAACCGAAAAGATTATTTGCTGCATTTATTCTCAATTGGTTATGTTTTACTTCATCTTCCTAACATTCAATTCATGAGATGGTTGGTTTGCTTGGAGCTTGCATATTTAACTTTCAATGCATGAAATATTTATGATGACCACTTTACATTTAGAGTTGTGTAACTGATAAATGCTTCATATACTTAACATATAAATGGCCATTATGTGAATATTCATTGTACGCTTAAAGATAGTTTGCTTGAGTTGTCTGGAAATCAATGTGAAACACTACATATGATACAATCAATTCATTAAGCATTAATCATGACCACTTACATTTATAAGGCTTCTTAAGCATTATATATATAAGATGTGATATATTATTATATTACATTTTTCTCTCTCCCCATTTAATTTAAACCCTAAATTCAAATCCAAATCCTAATTATAATCCTAATCTAAATCTTAATCCTAAACCCATCTGCAAACCAAACAGGCCCTAAATGTCATATGTAATAATCTAAAGCTATAATTGTACGGTTATCGGTGTTTAGGATGATTGAACTATTAAATGCGTATGTTAACCAATCAATATATGTTACTACTATACAATAAGTAATTACGGCGCTCTTTACCAAAATTCTTGGCTCTGTCCCGGTAATAAAACTCGCATGACGTTTTGTAAATTGTATATGTGTTGAGTAGGATAGTTGTGAAAATAAAATATGTGTTAAGTTAAGCCTAAACACATATGAGTAAAGATCATTTGAGGACCAAACTTTTTTTACATACCAAAGGACTAATCTTCACCCTCCATCTTTATTTGATCTAATGGATGAGATTAATCCCAACAATTTGAAAAACCCACTTTCATCTTTTTTTTTCAAATATTAATATCTTTCAAACCGTTAATCGTTAAGCGAAAAAAAATATACCGTTACGACGAGCATTTAATTATCTTTCTATAGATAGGCTAATTGATATATTTTCGACAAAAAAAAAAAAAAAAAAAAATCGTTTTTTTCACGTTTTTTTTTTCGTGGCCGAAAAAATCATATATGATATTACATATAATATCATATATGATATTACATATCATATATGATATGCAATATCATATATGATATTGCATATCATATATGATATGCAATATCATATATGATATGCAATATCATATATGATTTTACATATAATATCCTATATGATATTATATGTAATATCATATATGATATGCAATATCATATATGATTTTTTTTTCGGCCAGGAAAAAAAAACGTGAAAAAAACGATTTTTTTTTTTTCGAAAGTATATCAAAGTGCCCATCTATAGAAAGATAATTAAATGCCCGTCGCGATGGTGTAATTATTTTCGCTTAACGATTAACGGTTTAAGAGATATTTAAATTATAAAAAATTGATGAAATAATAAAATCCTTTTAATCTCAACCATTGATTTCCTTTTTAGATGGATGGTGGGGATGAGTCCCTTGGTATGTGAGGAATGTTTGGTTTGTTGAATAACTCGACTCAACACATATACTGTAACACTTATGCAACTTTTCTCGATATATAGAACTCGTAAGAGAACGGGATAACTTGCAGATTTTGTGATTGTGTGAAATTTGTTAGTCTTTAATAAAAATGATTAGTTAAAGTGTAAAATATTACTAGTATTATTTTAGATATATTTGTTCAAGTGTAAAATGTTGAGATGGTAATTAATTTGAAGTCAAGTGATCGATGTGAAATCAAATGAAGTAATTAGAGCGGAGTTAGCAGGAGCAACTACCGTGGAGGTGTCGTAGACGGGTCACTAGTGGCATGACGACACTGCCATGCAGTGTGATACGATATGATTTGGCACAGCGTGGGTGTAAACAACCCCGCTAAATATACAGTAATCCCTGGCTCCCTGCTAAATGTACGGTAACTATAACGCTAGTAGATACATGATGAAATGAGAATTGCACGGTCTGTCACAGATACATTTACTTCAACAAGAACTGCTTGCTTTTGATAACTCTTGCAAGCGATTTTTCAGCCAATTTCACCATGATGTCCTCTATTTCCTGAAGCATTCAAAGTTTATTTATCAATAAAAATATAATGTGTAAATCATCCGCTTAACAATGTTCACTTTAGCCAAAATGAAAAATAATTTCAGAGCATTGTTACGTTAAAGTTAAATGTTTAGTAAGTAGCAGGATTGATATGGCTGGGCTAATTCTTTTTGGACCTGAAAGAAGTCGGCAAACCCTTCATTTGGCTAGACACCATGGACTAAAGTTAGCGGACCACTTTCAATGCCTTATTATTCTTGTACTGTATTCAACTTCTATTTTAAGGGTTGCGTGCTTCTGTAATGGCTTATTAATCTTGTGTTTCTTAAAAGGATTTCATTGATAATGCACGGAGAACTTCCATTAGGATTAACGACAGGGATGTGGACTCAGCAAAGAAGGGACAGCAGGTGTCTATTAAGGTATGAACCTTTACCTTGCCCTTGTATCATATCAAACTTTTATTCAGGGATCATGTTGATTGTTCATAATCACTTTATAAAATCTACACCCAAACACCCCCATCTTTATTTGATCTAATGGATGAGATTAATCCCAACAATTTGAAAAACCCACTTTCATCTTTTTTTTTTCAAATATTAATATCTTTCAAACCGTTAATCGTTAAGCGAAAAAAAATATACCGTTACGACGAGCATTTAATTATCTTTCTATAGATAGGCTAATTGATATATTTTCGACAAAAAAAAAAAAAAGGACTAAAAAAAAAAGGACTAAAAAATCGTTTTTTTCACGTTTTTTTTTTCGTGGCCGAAAAAATCATATATGATATTACATATAATATCATATATGATATTACATATCATATATGATATGCAATATCATATATGATATTGCATATCATATATGATATGCAATATCATATATGATATGCAATATCATATATGATTTTACATATAATATCCTATATGATATTATATGTAATATCATATATGATATGCAATATCATATATGATTTTTTTTTCGGCCAGGAAAAAAAAACGTGAAAAAAACGATTTTTTTTTTTTTCGAAAGTATATCAAAGTGCCCATCTATAGAAAGATAATTAAATGCCCGTCGCGATGGTGTAATTATTTTCGCTTAACGATTAACGGTTTAAGAGATATTTAAATTATAAAAAATTGATGAAATAATAAAATCCTTTTAATCTCAACCATTGATTTCCTTTTTAGATGGATGGTGGGGATGAGTCCCTTGGTATGTGAGGAATGTTTGGTTTGTTGAATAACTCGACTCAACACATATACTGTAACACTTATGCAACTTTTCTCGATATATAGAACTCGTAAGAGAACGGGATAACTTGCAGATTTTGTGATTGTGTGAAATTTGTTAGTCTTTAATAAAAATGATTAGTTAAAGTGTAAAATATTACTAGTATTATTTTAGATATATTTGTTCAAGTGTAAAATGTTGAGATGGTAATTAATTTGAAGTCAAGTGATCGATGTGAAATCAAATGAAGTAATTAGAGCGGAGTTAGCAGGAGCAACTACCGTGGAGGTGTCGTAGACGGGTCACTAGTGGCATGACGACACTGCCATGCAGTGTGATACGATATGATTTGGCACAGCGTGGGTGTAAACAACCCCGCTAAATATACAGTAATCCCTGGCTCCCTGCTAAATGTACGGTAACTATAACGCTAGTAGATACATGATGAAATGAGAATTGCACGGTCTGTCACAGATACATTTACTTCAACAAGAACTGCTTGCTTTTGATAACTCTTGCAAGCGATTTTTCAGCCAATTTCACCATGATGTCCTCTATTTCCTGAAGCATTCAAAGTTTATTTATCAATAAAAATATAATGTGTAAATCATCCGCTTAACAATGTTCACTTTAGCCAAAATGAAAAATAATTTCAGAGCATTGTTACGTTAAAGTTAAATGTTTAGTAAGTAGCAGGATTGATATGGCTGGGCTAATTCTTTTTGGACCTGAAAGAAGTCGGCAAACCCTTCATTTGGCTAGACACCATGGACTAAAGTTAGCGGACCACTTTCAATGCCTTATTATTCTTGTACTGTATTCAACTTCTATTTTAAGGGTTGCGTGCTTCTGTAATGGCTTATTAATCTTGTGTTTCTTAAAAGGATTTCATTGATAATGCACGGAGAACTTCCATTAGGATTAACGACAGGGATGTGGACTCAGCAAAGAAGGGACAGCAGGTGTCTATTAAGGTATGAACCTTTACCTTGCCCTTGTATCATATCAAACTTTTATTCAGGGATCATGTTGATTGTTCATAATCACTTTATAAAATCTACACCCAAACACCCCCATCTTTATTTGATCTAATGGATGAGATTAATCCCAACAATTTGAAAAACCCACTTTCATCTTTTTTTTTTCAAATATTAATATCTTTCAAACCGTTAATCGTTAAGCGAAAAAAAATATACCGTTACGACGAGCATTTAATTATCTTTCTATAGATAGGCTAATTGATATATTTTCGACAAAAAAAAAAAAAAGGACTAAAAAAAAAAGGACTAAAAAATCGTTTTTTTCACGTTTTTTTTTTCGTGGCCGAAAAAATCATATATGATATTACATATAATATCATATATGATATTACATATCATATATGATATGCAATATCATATATGATATTGCATATCATATATGATATGCAATATCATATATGATATGCAATATCATATATGATTTTACATATAATATCCTATATGATATTATATGTAATATCATATATGATATGCAATATCATATATGATTTTTTTTTTCGGCCAGGAAAAAAAAACGTGAAAAAAACGATTTTTTTTTTTTCGAAAGTATATTAAAGTGCCCATCTATAGAAAGATAATTAAATGCCCGTCGCGATGGTGTAATTATTTTCGCTTAACGATTAACGGTTTAAGAGATATTTAAATTATAAAAAATTGATGAAATAATAAAATCCTTTTAATCTCAACCATTGATTTCCTTTTTAGATGGATGGTGGGGATGAGTCCCTTGGTATGTGAGGAATGTTTGGTTTGTTGAATAACTCGACTCAACACATATACTGTAACACTTATGCAACTTTTCTCGATATATAGAACTCGTAAGAGAACGGGATAACTTGCAGATTTTGTGATTGTGTGAAATTTGTTAGTCTTTAATAAAAATGATTAGTTAAAGTGTAAAATATTACTAGTATTATTTTAGATATATTTGTTCAAGTGTAAAATGTTGAGATGGTAATTAATTTGAAGTCAAGTGATCGATGTGAAATCAAATGAAGTAATTAGAGCGGAGTTAGCAGGAGCAACTACCGTGGAGGTGTCGTAGACGGGTCACTAGTGGCATGACGACACTGCCATGCAGTGTGATACGATATGATTTGGCACAGCGTGGGTGTAAACAACCCCGCTAAATATACAGTAATCCCTGGCTCCCTGCTAAATGTACGGTAACTATAACGCTAGTAGATACATGATGAAATGAGAATTGCACGGTCTGTCACAGATACATTTACTTCAACAAGAACTGCTTGCTTTTGATAACTCTTGCAAGCGATTTTTCAGCCAATTTCACCATGATGTCCTCTATTTCCTGAAGCATTCAAAGTTTATTTATCAATAAAAATATAATGTGTAAATCATCCGCTTAACAATGTTCACTTTAGCCAAAATGAAAAATAATTTCAGAGCATTGTTACGTTAAAGTTAAATGTTTAGTAAGTAGCAGGATTGATATGGCTGGGCTAATTCTTTTTGGACCTGAAAGAAGTCGGCAAACCCTTCATTTGGCTAGACACCATGGACTAAAGTTAGCGGACCACTTTCAATGCCTTATTATTCTTGTACTGTATTCAACTTCTATTTTAAGGGTTGCGTGCTTCTGTAATGGCTTATTAATCTTGTGTTTCTTAAAAGGATTTCATTGATAATGCACGGAGAACTTCCATTAGGATTAACGACAGGGATGTGGACTCAGCAAAGAAGGGACAGCAGGTGTCTATTAAGGTATGAACCTTTACCTTGCCCTTGTATCATATCAAACTTTTATTCAGGGATCATGTTGATTGTTCATAATCACTTTATAAAATCTACACCCAAACACCCCCCCCCCCCTCCCCCCCCCCCCCCCCCCCCCCCTAAAAATTCATTGTAGTTTATGCATTTTTCTAAGCCCGTGGATCATGTTTACATTTGCCAGATTGATGGAAGTAATTTTGAGTTTAAGAATCATTTCATGAACGAAGGACTTTGTAGTCACATCTCAAGGAATTCAGTCGATGTACTAAAGGAACATTATCTGGTAATCTAAACTTTTCCCTTTCATTAGTTTCCATTATACAACAGATAAACTATTAACTGATTTTTTATTCTGCGTTTGTACAGGATGAATTGTCCAGAGAAGAAAAGGCACTCGTGAATAAACTCAAAAAGATCTTTAAAATACGCTAAGTTTCAAAATACTCCTGGATATTTGTTATATCGGATGAGTTGCATTGATCGGTTAGTTTGATTTGACTTTTTTATTTGGAAAACCTTGTTTGGGATTTGAAATTTCTCGCAGGATTTTGGATTTTTATAGCTGAACATGTTGAGATTTTAAGTATATGCTTTCTCGGTTTAATAGTGTGTTGCATTCAAACTACATTTGTTTCACTTGTTCATCCTTTGTGTTACAGTTTCAAAACCAACATTTGTGTGCTTATTAATAGTTAACTTTGAAGAAAAGGTAACAAAAAACAATTCTTAAAACCTTAAACTTCAATTAGATCCCACTGATAACAACAAACTAACACATAATTCATCAAGAAGATGAAACTTCTACGAACACATAGCACAAACATAAAAACCTCAACAACTAAATCTAAGAGCTAGTAAACTTGGTAACAGCCTTAGTCCCTTCAGAAACAGCGTGTTTCGCCAACTCCCCAGGAAGCACCAACCTAACAGCAGTCTGAATCTCCCTACTCGTAATAGTCGGCTTCTTGTTGTACCTAGCCAACTTGGAACTCTCCGAGGCCAACTTCTCGAAAATATCATTGATAAACGAGTTCATGATCCCCATTGCCTTGCTTGAGATTCCGATATCCGGATGCACTTGCTTCAAAACCTTAAAGATGTAAATCTTGTATGTTTCGACACTCTTCTTGCTCCTCTTCTTCTTCTTGTCTCCAGAAGCGGCTTCTTTCGGGAGCTTCTTCCCGGCTTTGGGCTTCTTCTCAGCGGGTGTTTTTTCGGCTACTGGCTTTTTCTCAGCTGGTTTTTTCTCAGATGCTTTGGGCGCCATTTTTTGTTTTTTTGAAAAGTGAATAGGAGATATGTTTTTGAATTTTTGGTGGTGTGTGTTTGGAAGGTGGGTTACTTGGGTTTATATAGGTGTTTGAAAGTGTGTTGTGATTGGTGGGTTTTGGGTGTTGTGGATCGTGGATGTGAGCCGTTGATTGTTTTGACGGATGAGATTTGATATTTTGGTTGATGCGGATCGGTGACGTGGCTAGTTATGAATGTAAGGTGGACACGTGTGATTAGATGCTGGGTTGATGCGGATCGGTGACGTGGCCGGTGATGAATTTAAGGGTTTTTTTTTTTTTTTTTTTTTTTTTTTTTTTTTTTTTTTTAACATATGAATTTAAGGTTGACTGAATACTTTTTCTTATTTTTATTTTCATTTGTAAATATCTGGCAAGGAATAATATGTGTGAAAATAAACCATTTTCCTTTTTCTATATCATGATTAATTGACATGCTTTTAGTATAATTATATCTTGTTCCAAAAAAATGCTATAAGTATGGCTTATTCGTGAACCAATGTTATAACTAAATTGTAACGGTTGTTTTTTTTTCCTTGTCCACTAGTTATAATGTCCGTGCACGCGCGGGGTTTTTTCTAAAATTTTTAATAACGTATTTTTGTTTATTAAAAAGAACAAATAGCTTATTTTTTGTTTTCTATTTTATTACGGTTTTTAATTTTGTTTTATAATTATATTTGATGTACGTTGTAAAAGTTCATATATGTTATTTTCGTAGAGGGTAAAAGCTATGAAATAGTCACGTACTTTTAAATTTTGGCCGATTTGAAAGAGTTACCTTTTTATTATCTTACAGCTTCAAGTGACGGTAAACCCAAAATTTGGGATTTGATAACACCTAAAGGCTTAGAGAATATCAAGTCACATGTCAACACTGTATTTAAACAAATAAAAATTTATTCGTGAAATTATTTTAGTGTTGAACTATAATTGGACTTTTAAAGCATCTTTGCAAGATATTAGACTCGTTCTTTAATATTTCATGCATTGGCCCATTGCAAGCATCCATTCTTTGAAAGAGTATAGAACTTGCATGAGTGAATACATGAGGTAAGCTACTTTGTTAACTTCCTGCAGCCATGTCTACACGAATAGCATATAAAAGTTAATCAACTTGTTGTCTTTTTAATATTAATAATATAAGAAATTCGACAAAATCAAATGCACAAAAAGGGATCATTCATACCTTTGACCTCTAATAAAAAATGTTCTATTTCTGTCCAACAAAACTGAAACGATTTTGATATTAAGATCATGACTATTTATAAAATAATGATACTCATGTAGTAGATTAGTACCATGTAACTAATTGGCCAATGTAACTCGATTTGGCTCCTAAACTTTTTCTCTTTGTTAGTTGTTGACTTTTTGTTCATGATCATAACTATTGGAAGACACTAATCATTTTCAGATGGTATTGAGTTCAAGACCAGCACTATGCGATTGGAAGTCGATGTGATTGTTTTCAGTCGTGCATATCAGAAAGGGTGTTGTTAAGATATTTGCTTCTTCAGTTGAGTTGTTGGAATTGACAATTATGCTCTTCACAGTATTTCTTTTTACATCCTGTAAGCAAGCAACCCAAAGTGTCGGTCTTTTATCGTATACGTTTCTATGAAGAACTGGGCAAGATGATGTGATTGTACAAATGGTAAATATGTATCTCTTTATGCTTCTTCTAGATAAGTGTAAATTTAAATCTTTTAAAACTCACATGGTCTGTTTTCATATCGATTTTGATATCTCCAAACATTGGGAAGAACCTATACTATATGGCACTTACGATTAGAACAATAACAGGAAGTTAATTCTTGAATGGTCCCATTTTACTTCAAAAGATGACATAGTGCAACATTTGCTTATTTGGTATTAAAACCTAGCATTCTATAAAAGATAGAATAAGAAACACAATAAGAATATTAGTTTACATGTAGGTTCAAATTATTGGTACTCACCTCTCTTAAATATATGTCGTATTTTCAAGGCATACTCGCTCTTCACATCCATGTTATTCAAGGCGCCTGACCATTGAAAAAAGAAAAAGCACCAACGTCAACTTACAACACCACTAAAGACTAACCTGGCCAAAGAAAAAAAGAACCAACATCAACTGATTTATTTGCTTTCACATTTTCTAACATTACCGTGTTTCATAAAGATGTATTGAATTCTTATCAGTTTTGGAAGCATGTTTCAATTTGTTTTGTATTTAACTATATAAGAGTTTTTCCCACTCTAGCCAGTTTCTTGATAGCAACCTTAAAAAATGCATAAAAACCATCCATAGAAACTTCACTTGAGTCTCGGTAGCCCATATAACCAATTAAGAAGAAAGAAGCATTAGAATCTAGCTTTAATATTGTATGCAGAATTGCAGACCAACATAAAACAATCATCAAAATTCAACTTTAGAGTTACTAAACCATATCCATTAAAGTACCATAACATTCATGAGCGATAAAATTACGTTGTTTTTACAATATTATTGATTTGTTATAGTTAGATATATGAATATGTTGGTGAATTGTGATGGCTTGGGTTTGTTTGTTAGGGTGGGGATGCGCATGGAGAGATGGAGAGAAGAAAACATATTATGTTTGACATTATTTGGTCTTTCGTGGATAAAAGCGTATTTTCTCTTAATTTTACAATTTGATCCCAATCTATTCATTATTAAATCTCAAGTACATGTGTATTATGAGAATTTTTCTATACATCTCTTATCAATCACGAATTTTTAATTTTTTATACCAAATAAAGAAATGTTTAATATTTTTAATTAAATACACTTTAAATAAATAAATAATAATTAAAAAAATATTACTTAATAAGGGAAGGTTGAATTTTTAAAAATGAAAAAGTCCCCACTTGAACTTTTGTTTTATTATATAAAAGATTTAGTGTAACATGTCTTTTATCTATACATTAAATTGTCATGGTAATAACATGGTTTTTTCTTTCACACCCATTTGACACATCAAGTATAACATGTCTTGTTTTCAATACCAAATCAAACGAAAAAGAAATGACCTACAAAAGGAGAAACAAATCCCAAACCAAGAAAATGCAAACTTAAACAACCAAGCACAAAATCGGTTTCGACTATAGAAACTCAAGAGTCAAGACCACCGCGTCATACTCACAACTAGGATACAATTGATTAACTTTATAGCCATTAATTATTAGAACTGTAAAAGTGAAATCATATCAAATCAAAACCTTCATAAAACGCAAAATGCAAAAAGATGCAAAAAAAATTCACAACCTATCGCAGCCACATTTAGAGCATCGGGTAAAGCCCAAGCCACGAGCAAGACTTACTGGGTCTGGACTCTATTATACACCGTTGGGCCCTGGCCCAAAGAACAAACATGACTGGATATCGCCAAAGCCCAAGCCACGAGCAAGGCCCGATCCGGAATACAAAGGACGCACGCGGATCATTTAAGCAGCACTCCCGAAGTAGGCTTGCTGATCAACCCATGGTCCGGAAGATGATCCACGTCCGCACTCATGATTAAGCTGCGGACCTTTGCCCGACAAGGGTCCCACCCCAGCTACTACAATAATATGCGAAATAGTAAGGAACCTTAGTGTTTCGACCACCTATAAAAGGCAACCTTAGTGCACACTCACGAGGTACGACTTTCTCACACATCCCAATACACACATCTTTATCTGACAACATGAATACTTACTCTCACGCCGCAGCTTAATTGTGGGGTCCATCCCCACGGTAAGGCTAACGGTTTGCTTTCATTTATGCAGGGAATCAATCTATCACTTGGATTAGTGTAGAACTCACATAAGGGACAATCCGCCAAGGACGGCCCAACGCATAATCGGGCCCAATTCTAACCCATCACACTTTTTGCACTAACAAATACAATTGCTTAACTTTCTAACCATTAATTATTAGAACTGCAAAAGTTAAATCATGTCAAATCAAAACCTTCATAAAACGCAAAATGCAAAAAAAATCACAACCTCTCGCAACCACATTTAGAGCATCAGGTACCCTCTTGTATCATCATGTGGTGTCGTCAGAAAAGTGTTGTCACCTCAACATTTTTTTCTATAACATCAGAATCTATCATATCACACAAAACACCCCTCCCTCCTATTTCTAGTGTCACGGGACACTCTCTGGCTCACACATAGCCTACTAAAAAACAAATACAACACAAAAGAAAAAAGGAAAATATATGACCGCTTGGCTGGTGAGGACGGCGTGAGGCCCGAAAACACCAACCTCGATGTCCTTCTGGCGCCATCGTGTTGGCGTTGTGGGACGGCACCAGCTGAAAACGTTGGTATCGTATGCTCTTTAAGATATCTTTGCAAGAAAAAATTACAAAATTGGTCCATGTGGTTTACATTGACATTCATGATTGGGCCTTTGACTTTTTTATGACTCAAACCGTCCCTAACTCTGAAACCTTTAACACCGATAGTCTCTTGACCAGACAGACTTTAGTTTTTAACAGTGAAACCCCTCATGTGCAAGTCACATAAGGGTAAATTCGTATATTTCTTTCTATTATTTTCTTTTTCAATTCACTGTTCTCTTTATCTTCATCCACCAACCTAATCCAACTCATCACCATCCACCATCACGACCATTATCATCCACCACCATCTGTTAAAAGGTGGTGATTAATTTTCACACCAACTTTTTCTCCACACACAACTTTATGTTGTTGGACTATATACTCTAAACCTATTTAATTTTCATCTTGAATCACCTAGACCTTGACTATTTTTATCTACTTTTTTCTGTGTCAATCTTAACAAATCCTTTTTCTAGTTACCTCATATGAATACATATGATCACACAAAGAGGTTTTAAAGAACATATGCATAATACTCTATTCAAGTGTCTAATATTACTTTTTTTAAGAAAACAATATTTTTTAGTTGAGGTAAAAGTCAAATTTTGATGAAATGGCTGTTTGAGGTTTATAGTATTGTTGTGGATGTATGCTCTATTCAAGTATCCAGCGTACGGCCTTGTTGTGGATGCTTGCTCGTATTAGCTCAAAGTTAAAGATGGATTGGAGTAGTTGGGTGGCTAGGCCTTTTAATTTATTTGCATGATCGTCTGTGTTGCCTAGTTTTTTGTTTTCTCTTGGTTAGTGGCAGTTTTGCCCTCTTGGTTTGCTTGTATAGTTGCCGTTCTGGTTTTTGAGGTCCCTTTTTTGGGTTCCTCTGTTTATAATACATACCCTTTCAAAAAAAGTATTACATTAATATTTTTATGCATTATATATTGGTTGACAAGTGGATAAAAAGATAAATATGTAAGTTAAAATGATGGTTATACTCTCATGTGAAAGTCACATGTGGGGTTTTAATGTACGGTCAAACTTGACGTAGGTTTAGTCAAAAGATCTGAGAGTTAAGGGTTTCAGAGTTGGGGACCGTTCATGTTAAAATTAGATGAAGTTTCTTTCAAAAGATGAATTATGACATTCATTCTCACATTTTCTTAATAATGAAATAAAACAAAGTTCAACTATAATGTAATGAAAGAATCACATTTTAGGCATCGATCAGCTTAAAATGTGACCAAACAATAATGCAAACTTAAAAAGACAAGAAAACACATCTTATTTTGCATGTTTCTTAAAGAAATTTAAGTTTATCTCACATAAAATTTTCGTATTTCGAATAAATACACTTTAGAAAAAGGTTGTAAATTTGTTACAGTATTTCCAATGAGCTTGCAGCTACTAAATACATAGGGCTAAACACCAATCAATGTTTTTTTCGCCACTGCAACTTTGCGAGACTACCTTGCTAGTTTTTGTAGAAAATTACAAAAGAGTTAATTTCATAAATCGTCCTGGTGGTTTGTCGGATTTAATGAAATTGGTCCCTACAACTTTTTATTAATGGTTCCTCTCCCTATGGTTTTGACCCGTATCGGGTTTGGTCCCTGTTGTTTGCATTTTTTTTACTATCCTCTCCCTATGGTTTTTTACCCGTATCGGGTTTTGTCCTTGTAGTTTGCATTTTTTCACCAATCTCATGGACCAAACTTGATACGGGTAAGTAATCCAAGAAATTGTATTACTCACCCGATATAAGCAGCCAAATGTGCGTATAAGGCTATAATCCGGGTTTTGGCCAAACAGTCTGGTGTAAGGGATTTCATTGGCAATAGCAGTTGAGGGCAAAAATTTGATTAGGTGAATAGCCATATTGAGAGCTTCAACCCAAATTTTTGGTGGAAGGTTGGCTTGAAAAAGCAAGGTCCGAATGAGATTATTGATGGTGCGAATCATCCGTTCAGACTTGCCATTTTGTTGTGATGTTTTGGGGCATGAAAAAAGAAACTGAATGCCCTTGTCGGCAAAAAGTGTATGTAGGTTACGGTTGTCGAATTCACCACCATGATCACACTGAAAGGACCGGATTTCAAACTTAAATTGAGTGTGAACATAATTACGAAATATTAGAAATTTAGACAAAACATCAGATTTGTTAATTAAAGGATAGACCCAAACGAAATGCGAATAATGATCCAAGAATAATACATAATACTTGAAACCCGAAAGACTCGGAATTGCTGAAGTCCATACATCCGAGTGAACGATGTCAAAACAAGCATTGACGATAGTATTGGAACTAGCGAATGGAAGTCTAACGTGTTTGCCAAGCTGGAAGGCATGACAAAGCACAGGAGGCTTCTCTTTATTACATGAAGTGAGATTATTTGAAACTAGACTGTGGAAAACTAGAAGGGGGGTTAAATAGTTTACCGGTTTTAAACTTGATTTTCTTCTAATACTTTTACGTGTAATTACTAATTAAGATGTATCAAACAATGAATTATATGCAAGTATAAAGTAAGAAACGATCAAACCATAACACGATTGTTTATCGTGGTTCGGCTACAAGGACTCTTTTTCCATGCCCTACTCCACGCCCCGAGTATCCAACTCGAGAGTTATCTTGCACTAGTCAACAAGCTCCTTTATCCGGCGGAGAAAACCTTACACGTCGCTTACACACTATTTCCGACACTAAGCTAGATGTCGAGTTCTTTCACAAGCGTACAACCACTCCCGATAGTTCTTTTACAAGGGTACAACAACTCCCAACACTCTAAGTATTTTGAGGACTAAAATACTAACCAATCACTACAAATGGATACAATACAATGAAGTATAAACTTTACTAGTTTACACTAATGCTATGCTAGACAAGTCTTGCAACGTTGTGTTGAAGCTTGTAAGATCGTGATCTTCTTGCTACAAAGAGAGATTCACAAATATGAAAGTTTACTGAGTTAGAAATGAAGTATATGCAATGAAATATGATAGAGAGTGATAACCAAAACTCAAGAAGTGAGTTGCTATTTATAGGCCTTCAAATAGACCAACCCACGGATACGGCGGAACCCATCCTTTGGTTCCGTCCGTTGTATCCGAGGGTTCCGCCAGCATGTCTGACAGAATCCTGCACAAAATATTTCACAATCTAACACAATATTCTCAAGATCTTCCCAAAGTCAACTTTGAGATCTTGAGTGTGAATCACTACAAAATAGAACATGTTTCTTACATACTTACACACATGTTTCCTTGAAGGGACATGTGTGATGCAAGCAATGATGCAACTAATATATTATTTCTAGTTTTAGATATTTCTAAAAAAGAAAGTATACTTGTGAAAATAGTTTATGTATAGAATCAAAACATGTTTATTTGAAATGTTTAGCAAGTGAATGTTTTACTTGAAAGAGTTTGCTTGCTTATATCTTGATATGACAAACTAATTAGTAAACTTGCTAAATATACATATTGGACATTTTCAATACATGTACTTAAACAAATGTATACTTACTTAGAAATTACTTTGTGAAAACATGTAAATGTAGTTTGAGTGAAGTTAAGTAAAAGACTTTTAAACTATATTTATAATTTGCCAAAAATAAACTTTATCTTTTGTAGTTAACAAAACTAACAAAGATCGTAAAATATAAATGACGTTTTTAGGCGATATTTGTATTAACAATCTCCCCCTTTTTGTTGACGACAAAACATAGATTTTATTTTTACGCAAATGGATAATTATAGATTTTGAGCCTTTTGAAAATTTACATTTCATATGATTATTTCAACTTTTGAGTTTGTCATTCTAGATGATGTATTAAAAGTTGATTTGGTAAAATATATATCCTATCTCCCCCTTTTTATCGAAACAAAAAGAAGAGTAGCGAAGCGGAAATGTGTCAAGCCAAATGCTCCCCCTTAGACAATACTCCCCCTGAATTGAGTGCCAAGAGAGGATACATGGATTTTGGTCCTACAAGAAAAGGTTAGTTTGTTGTAAGGATGATAATACCAAGTATAAGAGAGTAAGTATGCATCACATGACAACTATAATGAATAATCAAAAGAAAATGACCAACACACTATATAAGTAGAAGCATTTAATTTCAAGTAAAATTTAAGCTTTGACTATAAATAGTCAAACCTAAAGACTTGAAAAAAAAAGTCTACTATTGGAGAAGCTAAAAAATCAAATAAGTGAAATGACAACTATACCTACAAATAAAAAAAAAATCCTAAGTGAGATTCTACCATCATTCGATCCTAAGAATGCTCTAGACTTGAGGCAAGTGAGAGATGGCGTTAAGACGCTCCAATATGTGGTTAAGGATAAACCTCATTTCATCTTGAAGTTGAATTACCAAGATTTTGCACCCCTCACTTATGTGAGTGGTTCTTTCGCACATGATGCAATCATGGCGAGGAGGTGGTGGATCATTGGTGATGGTTGAAACATTTGTTGTTGCGGGAGCGAAGGTGGATGGTTGAGAGGTGTGTCGGTTTCCTACAATGGATGAGTACATTGCGGTTTGGAAGTCCGTAGCTTGGGTGAGATGAGAATCAATCATGTGCTTGAAAGCATAGAGGCTTTCCAAGCGAGTGTTTAGTTCTTCATGAGTGTTTGGAGATTTGGTCCATAAGGAAGCTTCAATTTCCTCATAAGTAGGAAATATGGATTCAAACCGGTTGGAGGAGTCATGAGGTAGTTGTTGTTGTTGATCATGATGATGAAAGCTTGCTTATCCATAAAGAGGACCATGGATGTCATTGTAGATTGGATGAAACAACAATGGTTGTTGATGAGAATGATCTTGATCTTGTGGAAACATGGAAGGTCTAGCATGCTTGTAAGCCAAACGCTCTATTAGTGACGGTTGATGACGTTTTTCCTCCAATGGGTTACTTGGGTGAGACCTAGGTTGTTGTTGAGTTTCCATTTGTTCCATAGTATCAAAAAGTGGCAATGGTGGTGGATTTGATGATCTTGGTGGAAGGTCATCCAAAGTTTCCATAAATGGACATGGTGATGTTGGTGGATCACTTGGAGTTATGGTTGGTGGAGGAGTTGTGATTTTGGTGATAGTGCAAGGATTTGGAGATGGTGTTGGAGTAGCAAGGTTTAGGAAGTTGTTATCATTGATGGGTGATGAAATATTGAGGGATGAATCACTTGATGATGATGAGCTAACTTGGATGGTCTTGTTGAAACAACAAGGTTTTACACTTATTCTAGCGGTTCTCCTAATTGGTCTTGATGATTCGAATGAGGTGGTGGATTTTGTCATTGCAAGACTTTGGTAGGATTAGAAGTATGAGATTTAAGAGAAGTGAATGGTGTGGTGTGAATTGGATGGATGCATTGTTGATCAATTTATAGGAGGAGCATGACATGGAAATTGGTGTTTGGATTTGATGTTGATCCATACAATGTTGGAGGTTTCTAATCATATGGAATAGTTACAAGAAGTTGTCAAATCATTGGAAGTCAATCCAATGGAGTTGGATGGAGTGAAAGACTAAGTGGGGAAGTAAATGCTATGTGATCATGGTGGATACATGTTGTTAGGTTGTTCCATAGATTGGGAGGAACTAAAGGAATGGTTCCTTCCTTGTATTGTAAAGGTTCCTTGGGTTAGTTAAGGCAAATTTGAAATTTTGGCGGGAATGATGATGCTATAGATTAATGGGTGATTAGATAGCTCTAGAATTACTGATAAATACTAACTAGCATGTAGGAAGCAAGTTTGGATCCTAAGGATTGCTAGAAAAATTCAAAAAATTCAAGAAGCAAAAATTTCTGATGAGCCGCGGAACCCTGCGACAACATAGACGGAACCCACTTTTGGGTTCCGCCGTATCCGTCGACAGGAAACTTGGAGGAACCAAGTTGGGACACGGACGGAACCAAAAATTGGGTTCCGCCGTATCCGTGGAGCCTCAGAATCGAGACAGAGTGCATTTTACGAGCACGTGAGTTTTTCGAGTTCCAAAATTTTTCCTAAAACTTAAGCAATCAATTTTTTGTAGATGAAAGAAACAAAAATTGCAGGTAGAAACATGCTTACCTATATAGTTTGAGAGAGCGATTCTAGCACTCAACATATTAGCCGAAAAGTGAAAATAGAATAATACCAAATTCTTATCCCCTGCAAATTTGGTTAGTTCACACATAATCTAACAACATAATATCATCCTAAGACATCATAAAATCATAACATAACATTGTTTTGATGACCAAATTGTTTAAATGCACTTTTGTGCCAAACACTCTCTTATCTCGCTCATTTCTTGTTCACATTCTTGTAGATCTTCCCAAGGTATCTCCCAAAGCATTTCCACATGCCTTTGGTCTGTTTGTACTCCTCAGACTCATTCTCAATGGCTGAAAGTTGTGAGAGGTACTCAAGAGGAGGGACCATAGAGTTTGGTAGATTGTCGTCTTCACTCATGGAGGATGATGATGATGAGGTTGGAGGGTGAGTACGTTTACCTTTGGCTTTGTAGACTCGCTCATCACTCAATGGCACAAAGGTGTGAGGAATGAGAGGGTAATCTAGGCGACGACCTTTTGGAGATGGAGGAATGGGTTCACAAAACCTAAAGAGACGGGTAAGAAGCATCCCGTATGGAAGAGCGGTGGTACCTTGAACCGAGATGTTTGCCATCCTTTTGGAAATGTAGTAGGCTAAGTTGAAGGTTTGTCGGGTGGAAACACTATAGAGCATGTAGGAAAGACAAGTGTTGATGTGGTCCCTATTTCCTAATGTGCTAATGACATTGGCCCTAATGATCTCCTCCCACTTCAAGAATTGTGGTCTCAACTCATTGAGCTCCATTCCAAAGGGGTCTTTGGCTACTTCCTCTCCTCCCCGGGTTCTCCTAGTATGAGAAGTCCTAACAAAAATATGGTCACGAATTTCCTCTTTGCTCACTGAAGGGGTATCATACGGATGAATGCGGTCATGGATTGAGTCAAGAGTTGAAAGTGGCCATTTGTCGGTGTAAAGACATGTGCCCCGATTAGGAACACGAAGGACTTGAGCAGATTGAGCTAAAGTGATTTCAAACTCATTTTGGTTGATAGAGAAGTTTAGTGACATGAGACCTTCATCATCCGTGCTAAGGGTCACGGAAGCATAGAATTCTATAATGAAACGAGGACGAATTGGCTCATCTATGTCTAAGAGACAATCAAAGCCAATAAAAGAGAGTTGTTCCCTAATGTTGGTTCCGGCAAGGAAAGTAGGATCAATAGTTCTACCCTCATGAACATAACGCCTCTCAAGGTTCTTAAAGATTTCTACTTGGACCGAGGTTAGTCCTTTGGTCTTGTGATGTTTGGGTAGGTATTTGGTGGTGTCTTTGTGGTCATAGAAGGTTACGGGAGGCATGATGAACCTAGAAACATAATTATCAAAATTTTAGCTTATGTAAGTAGTGGTTTAAATATCAAAAATTCTAGTGTGTGCCTATATGAAAACAATATGGAGTTGTGATTATCTCGACTCATTTTAATGTTAAAATGGTTTTACTTATGCAACTTTTGTGTAAATTTTGAGATAATCCAAATGCTCCTAGTTCAATGTAGCTACGGTTGAAAGTATCCGAAAATACATATTAGTTATGTATTCCCTTTAGCTTTCAATAGACGTAATGCAAGTGATGTTTTAAACATAACGTTTTTATTTTGTATTATTAATGAAAAACTATTTTTCCTAAATGTGAGAAGATTTTTCAAAATTTTGACATGGGGTGTTTGGTACAATGTGATAATGTGTTACAAGATTCAATTCCTAACTAATGAAAAACATAAATTGTTTTGTTTATGACAAATTTTCTTCATGAATTCCTAAGTTGATGCATTACCCCAAGTTTTTAGTTTTTGTGCATAAATAGAGTTTCCTAGACACAGATCAGGAGAGTAATTATGTTTAGAATACTTACAATGATGGTAGGAATGAAGAATGGCTGAGCAAGAACCCTAATTTCGTGTGAAAATAGATATAGAAGTGAATAGTAACTATTTTTGGTGAGTGGTATAAAGTATGGGGCTTGTATGGTTTATTATATAAAAAGATAACCTGTGCAGGTGGTTGACGGACTGGGCGGAACCAAAAATAGGGATCCGCCCTTTGTGTTTATTGGTTTTGGGATCTTCTTGAAAACGAGCACATAGACAAACACTAAACATAATGTCGGGTCTACTAGCCGTGAGATAAAGTAGACTACCAATCATACCCCTATATTTAGTGTTATCTACGGAATCACTTTCCTCATCCTTTGTAAGTTTGGTTTCCGAGGACATAGGCGTTTTGATAGGTTTTGAATCTTCTAAACTAAATGTAGCACCCCCAACTCAAATTACGGCAGCTGACATGTTGGGGGCACTACTCGAATCGAAACCAGGCATCTTTATAGCAAACGACCACAACACGGGATGTTTAAAAGTGCCTCAAAACACATCATTCGTTTTACAAACCATTTTAGCGTACATAGACTCTTTAACAAATAGCAGTGGAATAAAAACAAAAGTTTAGCAGCGGAAAAACCAAGTGTAGAAGTACTAATACAAAGTTTAGCAGCGGAAAGTAAATAAGTTTAGCAGCGGAAAACATTAGAGACACACCAAGGTTTTATGAATGACATGTAACATAAAAATAGTAGGAAATAAATAAGCTGCCTTGACAGAAAACTTCCTTCGTCCAGCCACTCCACCACGCCCAAGATCATAAGCTCCAAAACTTAATTAGCAGTAGTACCTGAGAAGCACATGCTTAAAAGTCAACACAAAAGTTCAGTGTAATCCATAGGTTTAAAATAATAAGGTTGGGCACAAGGGTTTTAACCATACGATATAAGCAACAAATGCAAATACCAGGGTAATCAAGATAACACCCAATATGTAGAGGCATCCCTGTGCATACATATGGTTGATGATGCTAAGCTCATGACACGCAAAACGTTAACCAAACCAATCGTCAGTAACTTTGTACTGACATAAATAATAACCGCGGAATTTCATAATATAACGTGCCCCCAAGGCCAGGTACTTGCCAATATCCAGCAAAACGACAAATAGTACACCCGCATGTCAAGCCCTTGGCAACTACGAGTGGGATGGTCAGTCCTATAGGCCTATAAACTAAGTTCGCGCTCACCCGCAGGTGACTAATGGCTCATGATCTGAGGGTCTTTCCGGCAAGACAAGCTACTTAGTACATCGTCAGGAATATATATATATATATATATATATATATATATATATATATATATATATATATATATATATATATATATATATCATTCAGGAAAAAACATACCAAAAATACTACTTGTGCTCAGAAAACATTTAAAGCATGTGTCTCACCCCATGGGTTTATAAACAATTAAAATATAAAAAGCAGGGCTATGAATCACACCTTAATAATAGCAGCAGGAAACGAGATATAGCAATCAATCAATAATGCGTCACAGCAATAGGGACCTCAGCACAACCTAATCAATATAAATGGCATAACTCAGAACTAAACTCGAATATTTCCATAAACAATGCTTGAGTAAAAGTTTTGTAAAAACAATGGCATTTGGAAGATAATAGATTTTCGTAAAGTCTCGTGTGGGAGACAAGAAATTTTAGAAAAGAAATAAGTCGGCGAATCAACCATAGGCAAAAGAAAGACGAAAGAACTCCTCGAAGAAAGTCGTCGAAAAGAAATTAAAATAAAAGAATAAAAGTAGAAGAACTCACGCAAATAAAAATAAATAATAACACGTAACAATAAGTCTCGGATTTTACCCGTTTTCTCCAAAATAATGTCGAAACAAAAGGTTTTGAAATAATAATAATATTTGGTAAAATAATTTAGGTTTATAAAGAATTTTATAAAATTTCGGCATGACCTGCCCGTTTATATAACGTTTCCCGAGTCAACGACTCTTTATTTTTAAATAATATTAACGTATATATATAAGTAAATATGATTGGATATATCATTCGCATTGTCCATTAGTTGTTTAGGTTTTATCGACCATTTTGTATTTGTTCGGGTTCCAGGTACGTTAAGATCTTTACGGGCCTAATGTACCCTACCGTCTCGTGTACCAAAGGGTCCATAACATCCAAATAACCATGGTCGTAAATCCGATACGTCCAATACAAGCTCACAATGTCATAATACGGAAACATGTCCGATAATAAGTCCACTAAACTATTACAATTTATTTTATATTTCATATTTATATTATCCGTTTTATTTATTTAGTTATCGTTTCACTAATAAAAGTATCCCAAGACTATTAATCCATACCCAAAAATAATCACCACAACGATATTTACTCAAAAATCAACCCAAGTCCAAAATTAAATAACCCGACATCAAACCAAAACCAATCCGAGCCTCACCCGTCTCCTCGGCTCGACCCAAAACGAAACCAACTAATCTAACCCATCCAAATACTCATCAACAACAACAAAACAATAATAATAACCCTTCCCCACCACCACCCAAGGCGCGGTGGTGGTGGTTCTTGGCTGCCGAGCACAACGCAAACCAAACGGACCCTTAAAATCAAATCCAAACCAAATATAAACACTCCCTTGTCACTAGTATCCAACAACAACATCAATAAATCACAGCCCTCACCGAGTCAAGCGAGTTGACTCGGTGAGTCAACTGAGTCGCGGCCATACGTGGGTCGAACGAGAACCAAGAGGAGATCCACATGAGTTTTGAGGTTAAAAACATATCAAAACCATTTTTGTAAAACTTTTTATATTAAAAATCGGATTTAAATAAAAACAAAAACTAGGGTTTTGTTTTAAAATCAAAAATAACAAAAATAAGTGGTAGGGGATGGTGGTGTTACCGTCGAAAAGCAAAAGGGGCGGTAGTGGTGGTGTTGGGAGGTGCGTGGGTGGTACGGGTGTGACGGGGGTGTCCCTGATGCGTGGGAATTGCACCAGGCTTTACCACTCGAGGGATCTCGAGAAGCTTACAACCCCCACCAGGCAGTGTACCTGATCGTTGTAGTATAGTATAGTGACAAGTACCGGGGGATTGATCGTTCAACTCAGGAATAGTGTCGCTAGGATTAGAAAGCCTAAAAACTAGGTCTAGGGGTGAGGGATGATTCTTTTTGTATTTTTATATTTTATGAAAGCAACTTAAAAATCTCGGATATTGGAAGGATGGGCAGAATTAGTTGCTAGTCAACTAACCCAATAACTAAGATGCAATCAAAATAAAATAACAAAAATGTAAATAAACTAAATTAAACTAGTGGTGTGAACAATAAATGGGAGAATTGTGTTTACTTAGATTTCACTACTCCCTAGATATCTTTTACAGGTTAATTACTTATTACAGTTGCGTGGATGACGGGTTATATTCCTTAATACCAATCATGGGGTGGCGTACTTACTTCCCCAATTCTATAAGCTCCTACTTCACTCCTATTTCGAGCCTGCAAGAAGCTCCTAACATGGGATCAGTAGAATTCGCTCATGCATTAAATACAACCATAAAAACCTAGTACACATCGGTTCATGTTTCTTAAGACGTTCAAGCAAGTTACACAATGGATATCTACCAGTTTTCTTAAGCCTAACATTGAAATCATCCATCCATTACAACTATAAGCAATCAACCTATAATCAACATCTAGGTTTCATTACATCTAAGCAAACACACAAGAGATCTAGCCTAACATGTTATAATCAAGACAAGCGTAAGATATATTCAAACAACACATAGACATATTGAATGAATTGAAAGGATACTTATCTCAATTGAACATGAAGGGTTTCAAGGGGTGAAAACCCTTGAAAATACTGTTGCAAACGAGCTAGGGTTTATAAAGTTCGGCCCTAAAATTCTCCACACAAGTTCCTCCCCAATGAATGAAAATTTGAAAAGTATATATAGATTTCAGGAGGTGATGACGTCAAGGGGAAAGTTCTGACGCCGTCATCTCACCGCCAAAAATCTTCTCGGATTGCATAGATCCAGATCTGACGCCGTCATGTGTATTTCTGCTCTGGGCCGTCACCACTTTTACTCTTGACGCCCTTTTTCTGACGCCGTCATGTTTGCTCTGGGCCGTCACCACTTTTACATGTACAATATGGCGTTGCTAAGCCAAGACTAGACTCGACTTAAGCTAATAAATGAAAAATTAACAAAAACATAAAGCAAACATAGAATAAAACGAGATGGTAGTCCGTATGTTTTCTCTCTTTCTTTTTTCTATTTTTTTTTCGTTTTTTTTTTTTTTTTTTTTTTTTTTTTTTTTTTTTTTTTTTTGCATACACTCTTACCCTACCATCCAAAATAATACATCATAGGGAATGGACATTCCCCTTACACTTGAATTTTTACATACTCTACAATAAACTAATCTAATGACTCGAATCAAGATAATCAAAACACTTGGAGTACTTTTAAGATTAACGCACATATGGGGGTAATAATATGATGTTCTTCCTCATTACTCCATAACACAAGTACTTTACCCATGAGTCCCAATCGTCCCAAAACAATATGTACAAGGATATGACTCGACTTAGCAACCATGTAATCAATTAGATAATTAACTAAGGGTTTAAACATGTAACAATAATGCACTAAAGATGAGTGCATATACGGAAAGCTAAGGCGATTTGGGTGTACATTTAAGTGGGGTGTAACAAAAATTCTTCCTTTACTAGCCAAGTAATATGACTTAAATGGTCAAGTAATTATGATACGGGTTTAACACAAGGGTGATCCTAATGCCTCTTATCATGTAGTAAATCCTACTACACGAATGTAGTCTCACTAGCGGTCTCGGGATGCATCACTAACGCAAGTTCTATAATCTAAATGCTACCGGTACACTCATAAGCACTAATAATGAATGCTTTTCCTATCAAATCTAAAGTCGAACCTCACATATTTAGGTGGAAAATTTTTCTGAATGGTACGGTTTTGTGCTAGTCATACGACTCCTATCCATGAGACGCTTGCTAAGGCTAAAGTTTTACTCCTAAATGTTGTAAAAAATTTTAAATTTGGCACTAAAATTACACTAACAAGTATTTCTCATAGTTTTATTACACACCTACCATCAAACAAACAAACTTAAGCGAAAGTGTATCCTATGAGGTATAATCATTTTACCCTCCCCTTACACTTAGGATGAACATTGTCCCCAATGTTCAATTAAAGAATGTAAAAGTGAAATAGGTAAAAGAATGAAATCAAATACTCCCCTGATTCGCTCGGTATGGATAGTGTGGTAACAAGTTTAGATCTTCCTCCAAGAAAATGAACAATCAAAGCTTCCCTTCCAGAATATAAATCATCTTCTTGTCAAACATAACCTGTTAAACCTGAGAAAACAAACAAGGCAACCTCGCGTAAAATCGGCGGCAATCTATATATGATAACCAATCCTAGAAAACAAAGTAAGATATAATGCTTGTGGAATGATGTTTGTAGATTCCCTGGAAATTATAAAACTAAAGATAAGTGTACCACTTATCTCCCGCTTCATCGGTACGCGAGGATGCGTAGTCCGCAAAAGCTGTTCCGGGGAGTTCCACGCAATCACGAGTGTCATGGGGACCACTACATAATTCGCATGAAGAAGTTATTTTATTCACTTGTGATAACGCTCAAATTTAACATGTTTTTAGTCGCGTTATTGTTTAATTTATGAATGGAAATTGGTCATATTTGTATATATTTGTTACTTAATCGTGGAAAAGTGTTTATACATGCAAATATAGCCAAAAGCAGGTAAAAATGATTAAAAGATGAAGAAATGAAGTGGACATATATTTTTTGGAGAGTTTCAAGAGGATCAAGGAAGAAAGAAACGTTGCATGGACAAAAGGATTTGATAAAGACAAGTTTACTACACGAAATTAGCAAGGAAATATCAAGTTCTAATGGACAAAGTCATGCCACGAAGAAAAATAATGCATGCAACGTAAAACGACAAAGAAAATATATGGAAATACGGTTCAGACAGATTCCAACCGATCGGTTGCAACCCGCAACCGAATCGGCTGGAAACATGCCAAAGATTGACCATCCGATCGGATGGCGAGAAACCGATCGGATGGGGTTAACTGAAGTTACAAGTTTTGCATTTATTGGTGAATTTACTCCCCTTAATCATGTATGGGTGTAAGTGTGGCTGATCATTTCTGCTTATTAACTGGGGATGGACGTTTTTACTTGAAGGATAAGTGTCATTATGCTATATAATGAGCACTTAGGGCCTAGAGTTACTTGTACCACCATTATCTAACTTAGTATTACACCAAATCTTGTTAGTTTATCTTATATTGCCTGAAAGTTTACTAAGTGTTGTAAAAACGTCCAGAACGTATTGAGTTAGAGTCTCAAGCATTGGTTCGAGTGTGGAGTTGTTTACTTACGTTAGTGAGCAATTGGAGGAGTGTGGTTGCTATAGTTCCACAAGTTTATTCATTGTAATTCTCAAGACTAGGTACACCTTGATACTTATAATGAACAATTGTTACTTTAAGTTTTATGAAAGTTTTCTTATTTACTTGTGTTTTAATATGATTGCTATGGAGTAATTTGTGATATACTTGTGTATATGACGTGATTGGTTAATGGAGTATTATTTATGAAAAAGGTGAATCATGAAAACATATATGTTTTATGAGTTTGTTGATATAACATCTTTTCTTGCTTAATTTGTCGGTAAAAACAATTTCTTGAAAAATAGGTCCGAACGGAATTTCAACTTGTTTTTATTCCAAAATATTAATGCACCAAATTAGTATGGAATAGGATGCTTGACAACCATCTTATTTACTTATTAAAATAGATTTGAGACGATTTCATCACGAAAAATGACCGAAAGGATTCGTAGGAATTCATAAGAAAAGAATTAATTTTCTAAACAACCATGTGTTTATAGGATTGTCATACTAATTTGATATGTCCGAAAGGAGTCATTTAGGTGATAGAATTCTTAGTGGTAGTGAAAACATGACATACATCATAGATTGTATAACTACTCATTTTTAGTTGCGCATCATAACAAGTTTTACACCAAACTTCATACTTAAATTGTTACAATACTCCTAATTACCAATCAAGGAATTATACACAAGTATATGTTTAGTTTTTATTGAGTTTCTTTTAAATTAAGATTTTACATAAATTTGGATTGACAACCCTTATTTAGCAAACGTTTTTCTTATTACTAAAACCACCAAATCCCTTGGGACAATCTCGACTTACCCACCTTTATTACACCGGACAAGTATACTTGCTCGTATGTGCTAAATAATAATCGGATAATTCGTGTTTATAAATTTTAAAACTTGTACTAATAAAACGCACATCAAGTTTTTGGCGCCGTTGTCGGGGATTTAATTAATTTTCTTAGTTTTTAGAAATAAAATTATTTGTAATTTGTGAAATTTTAAAGTTTTTAGAGTAAAAAAAAAAAAAAAAAAAAAAAAAAAAAAAAAAAAAAAATTGGTTTTTGACCAACCGAATCGGATGGATGTCCATCCGATCGGTTGGTGGTCTCGGTAAAATTTATAGGATTCTGTTTTTAGTAATTAATTTTTATTTTTCTGCTTTTAGTTAATTAGTTTTAATAATTATAAAATTAATGTTAGTTTTTAATAGTTTTAAGTTGCAATTATTAGACATTTTAATGTTTTAGTAGTTTTAATTTTAATTAATGATTTAGTAATTTTTAAAGACACCTTAGTTAATGCTTTCATTGTTTTTAATTTCATAATTAATGTTTGATTGAATATTAGTTTTATATAAAAAAAGAAAATTAATTTAGTGTAAAAAACTCCAAACGATCCGGTTGCGGGTTCCAACCGATCGGTTGGAGGAGGTCATTTGTGCCAACCGATTCGGATGGGTTTCAAACCGATCGGTTGGGCGTCTCGGTAAAATTTTAGACATTTTTAATTTTTAGTTTATTTTAAATTCTTAATATTTTATTTAGTTAATTTACTTGTTCTTATTTCATATTAAGAGTTATTTGATTATAACTAACCCTCATGCTAATGATTTGGATTTTTTTTTTATGGTTATGTTATAGTTAGTAAGTGCTTAAGTTGAAATGAAGAGTTTGAGTAAGATTTCTGCGTATTTGAAAGACTTGGAAGATATGTTCAAGGATTCCGGTGATTCCTTGGAAAAGTTGGAGAGCATGTTAGAAAAAGCTAAGTTGGATTTAGAAGGAGAAGAGGTTGTTGGTGACAATGTTTCTTATTTGCCACATGAAATGTGTTACCCAAAGAAGGAGAGAAAAGTTGTTGTTTTCACTAGAGCACCACCTAAGAAATATGATGCTCCACACATGAGGTATTCTACACCTTGTGCGGTGGAAGGAGTTAAAGCGTGGGATGCGGAATTGAATATGGAATATGAAGACAATTACATTTCGAAAGAAATGCTTGACAAACTTGGTTTTGTTAGGCTTGATTATGGAAGTTATGGTAAGAAGGAAGTGAAAGGAGTTAGAGTGAATATTCATGGTCACATCTTTAAAGTTGATTTTGTTGTTTTGGAGTATACTAATGAAGATGAACCGGAAGTGATTTTTGGTAGAGATTTTTTTAGTGAATACCAAGTGTACTTTGGATTTTGCACTTGGGGAGTTAAGAATTAACATAAGTGATTTGGAATAAGGGAAGAGTGTGAATGATATGCTTGTTGATGTTTGTGAAGGAATGGAAATGATGAAGGAAGGAAGGGATGAAGTTTGTAAGATGGGGAAAGCTAACCGAAACAAAACACCATTGAACAAATTAACCCAACCCTCCACCCAAAAAGAAAACAAATCATCATCATCATCATCATCCAAAACACCACCAAATTCACCAAAAAGTACCAAACCTTTAACCAAAGAGCAAAAACAAGCTATCTTGGAAAATCTTGAAGCAAAAATTAGTGAATTGATGGAAAACAAACCGGTCATTGAGGTATTGAGGAATTATATGGAGTATAGGAAGAAATTAGATGGAGTTATGTTAGCAAAGTCTAAGTTGGAGGATAATAGTTTTGATGAAGTAGAGGAGAGAAGGATAATTGAGAATGGGCTCCCAAAGAAAATGAATGATCCCGGAAATTTTGTTTTACCGGTTAAAATTAATGGGACAACTCCTTTATATGCATTAGCCGATACGGGTTCTAGTGTGAGTATTATGCCTTATCCATTGTATCATAAGTTAGGATTAAGAGACCCTACACCTAACAATTCTAAACTCACTATGGCGGATAATTATAAGGCAAAAGCAATGGGAGAAGTAAGAAATGTGAGAGTTCAAATTGGTTATCAAGCATTCTTGGCAAATTTTCTTGTGTTGGATGTTGCGGTTGATAAGGAACTACCTTTGTTGTTAGGTAGACCATTTTTAAGAACTTGTGGAGCTATAATAGATATGGGAAGAGGTACCACGACAATTGATGATGGAGTTCTTAAGAATACTTACTATCCAAAGCCTAGAGGGGGTAGTAATGGAGATGATAATGATGAGGACCAAGAGGAGGATTACCTTGGTTGCTTTGAAGTAGGAAGGGATGAAGATGGTAGACCTAAGTTTGGTCCATGCACACCTAGTTTCTTTGATATTGAAGATGAAATGGAAGGAGCTCTAGCAATGGAGGCTTTCTTTAATCCATTTAAAAATATTTTTGTGTTTAACAAGTTGACAGATTTTCTTGGATCTTTACCGGTCCAATTGAAGAATTTGGAATGGGGTTCCGAAGGTCATAGCATTTACAAAAGAGAAGAAGGAGACAGTGATTGGCATTGCAAATTTGATATCACATGTCCTAGCGGAAGGAACTTTGCATGAACTTTCAAAACTCAAAAGACTACTAGGAAGTTGGCAAACAAGTATCGTGGAGAAGACATTCTTAGGAATGAATATTTCTATGGATGAAGAAGAATGATCACAAGAATAAAGCACATCTGGTGCTAGTTTGTTTGTTTCATATTTTATTTTTCATGCATTTTATTTTATGTTTTTAGGTTTTATGCATTTCATGTTTGAATGAGACTATCTATCTATCTATTTATTTATCTATATTTATCTATTTATCTTTTGATTTATTTAGTTTAAGTTTTTAGTTTTTAGAGGTTAAGTTATATTTTAGTTTTAAGTTTAGAAGTAGAAGTAGATGACCAAATTTTTTGGTAGACAAAGTGTGTTTGGAATACATACAAGATAATAAGTTTTAGAAAAGAAAGAGCTACTAGCACTTGTGGAGAAAAAACTTTGAAAAATCAATTTCATACCAAACCGAACGGATGTATTCACAACTGATTGGATGGAGTTGAATATATAAACTAAAATTTTCAAAAACTTAAGAAAAACACATACACACAATCCACCAGAAATTGGGGTTAAAAATTCGACCATAAGAAGTTGTTAGAAGGTTGCAGGAGTGATAATTAATCATCAATGGCATCAAGTCAAGTAAGTTATATCATTAATTTTGTTCAATTAAGTTTTAATTCGGATGATTGAAATTAGGTTCCGAATTGGGTATTTTTGAATTAGTTCGAATTGAGATGTAATATTTTGGGGATAGGTGATTAGATGATAGAAGAAGGTATTACAAAAAGAATTAGATCAATTGGTTAAGTTTTGAGTAAGAATTCATTTATTGAATTTTCGGATTGAATTGGGTATAATCTTTAGAGCTAGTTTATTTGCAATTGATGAATCCCAGAAGTTACATGATTGATAATTAGTGATGTTAGGTTATTGCATTGTTGATTAGAGCACTAATTGGAAGATTTTAGTAGATGATGTTCTTGGTTTTTTATAGAATCATTAGGTTGATGATTGAAAATGTTAAGAATCATTGATAGGAGAGTTTGAATGTTAAAAGTACTCAAGAATGGGAGATTACAAGTTAGAAAGAAGTTCGAATTAATTGGGAAACGTTTAGGATGGATTGAGGATGAATGTAGTATGCAGAAAACTCCAACCGAATCGGTTGCGAGTTGCAGCCTATCGGTTTGGAGTGTGCCAAAGTTGCATTCGATTCGGTTGGACCTCAAACCGATCGGATGGACGCCTCGGAAAATTTTTTGACATTTTTGAAAATGTGTTTTCTAGTTTCTAAATTGATTGGTATTAGTTCTTATACTTATATACTAACATAATTTGAGATTTCTTTCAGGGAAATGTTGCAAGATTGGGACGAAATCCGATTGTTAACAAGTATTTGAAAAGGAACGAGAGGAAGAGGATTACTTTCAGTTTGAAACCGGAGTCGAATGAAAATGTCAAGTTTTCTCATGTGCAAAACAAAGATGAGAAGAATGCGTATAGAGAACGTCTTTCAAAACTTCAAGAAAGGAAGATTGCTAAACCTAGGTTGATTGATTGGGAATTGCTTGAGGAGTATGAATGTGAGGATCAATTGAGGAGCATGATGACTATGATTTATGTGTATCCTGGTGATGGAGATAGGTTTGAAGATTATTCTTGGGAAAGAGCTTTTAGTATTCGTGAGAATGTTTACAAGGAATGGTGTTTGGAGTTCTTTTCTACGTTCTACTTTGATAGAAAGGTAAATGATGTTGATGCGTGGGAATCGCAACAGGCTTTACCTCTCGAGGGATCTCGAGAAGCTTACAACCCCCACCAGGCAGTGTACCTGATCGTTGTAGTATAGTATAGTGACAAGTACCGGGGGATTGATCGTTCAGCTTAGGAATAGTGTCGCTAGGATTAGAAAGCCTAATTACTAGTTCTAAAGATGAGGGATGATTATTTTTGTGTTTTTATATTTTATAGAAAGCAATTAAAATCTCGGGGTTTGAAAGAGTGGGCGGAATTAGTTGCTATTCAACTAACCCAAAACTAAGATGCAATCAAAATAAAATACTAAAAATGAAAATAAACTAATTAAACTAAAGTTGTGAGCAGTAATTGGAGAAAATGTGTTTACTTAGATTTCACTACTCCCTAGATATCTTTTACACGTTAATTACTTGTTATAATTGCAAGGATGACGGATCGTATTCCTTAATACCATTCATGGGGTGGCATACATAACTCCCCAATTCTATGAGCTCTTATCTCCTTCTACACCATGCCCAACACAACTATAGGGATTGTAAACAGTGGCTCATGCATTAAATACAACCAATAAAGACCTAGTACGCCTCGGTTCATGTTTCTTAAGACGTTCAAGCATGTTACCATTTGGAGATCTGCCAGTTTTCTTAAGCCTAACATATAAATCATTCATCCAAAACAAGAATAAACAAGTAATCAACACATAATCAATATCTAGGTTTCATTAGATCTAAGCAAACACAAAGGAGATCTAGCCTAGCATAATGGAATTGAGACAAGAACAAGATATAGACAACCAACACATAGACATATTGATTGAATTAGAAGAACACTTATCTCAATTACAATGCAAGGTATCAAGGGTTTGGAACCCTTGAAAAACCTGTAAAAGTTGCACCAAAATCGTCTTTAGGGTTTCTCCAAAACTTCTCCCTTTTAATGTGAAAAACTAGAAAACTATATATAGGAAAATAGGGGTGACGGCGTCAAGACAAACAATGTGACGCCGTCACCTCGCCGCCAAATACTTCCTCGGACGGCCTTGATCTACTTCTGACGCCGTCAAGGCCTAGGCCGTCACACAATTTACTCTTGACGCCCTGTGTGTGACGCCGTCATCAACTACGGATTTTTATTCTTGGGGTTTGACGCCGTCAGGATGGTACTCTTGATGCCTTCATGAACTACGGATTTTAATTCTTGAGGTTTGACGCCGTCAGGGAATTACTCTTGACGCCGTCACCTACTGTTCCCAGCATGGAAAATTGAGACTTTGCCGTTTTCTTCATTTTTATGCTCCAAAAACGTCCAAAATGGCTTCTTTTCCAGAATTCACTCTCCAAGTACCTAAAATCACAAAAGGAACGATTTAGGGCAATATTTGATCAAATAAATTCGGATTCGGGCTTAAATGACCCCCTAAAAACGGATCATTTTTCGCCTTATCATATACCCTTACACTTGAGATTTGCTTGTCCTCAAGCAAATGCGCTTTTATTCTACTCAAAAGACAAGTTAGGGGTCATTTAACACTAATATAAAAGTAATTATAACAAATAATCGTTCCACTAAAGACCAAAGACAAGCACGGAGGTCATACACAAGCACCTCACAAATAGTGTTTAGATACTCACATCTCTCGGGTGTAATAAAGTGTAAATTACAATATGGAAACGGAAGATATCTCTCACTATCTGTCATAGCAAAATAGATTGCCATAGGCTTGGGAAAGGATCAAACCTCCACCACATGGCGTAAGCACCTAGGATAAACTATCAAAGAGGTCTTTTAAAGGGTTGTAACGTTAGGTATAGGGATATGAATTACACGGTTTTGTTGGATAAAGGAAGTTTTACTGGTGGCGAGTTAACAATCTTAGTTAATTACATGTACAATATGGCGTTGCTAAGCCAAGACTAGACTCGACTTAAGCTAATAAATGAAAAATAACAAAAATATAAAATGAACATAGAATGAAACGGGATGGTAGTCCGTATGTTTTTTTTCTTTTTCTTTTTCTATTTTTTTTTTTATTATTATTTTTTTTTTGCATACACTCTAACCCTACCATCCAAAATAATACATCATAGGGGATGAGAATTCCCCTTACACTTGAATTTTTACATACTTTACATTTAACTAATCTAATGACTCGAATCAAGAAAATCAAAACGCTTGGAGCACTTTTAAGATTAACGCACATATGGGGGTACTAATATTATGTTCTTCCCCATTACTCCATAAAATAAGTACTTACCCATGAGTCCCAATCGTCCCAAAACAATATGTACAAGGATATGACTTGACTTAGCAACCATGTAATCAATTAGAAAGTTAACTTAGGGTTTAACAAATAACAATAATGCACTAAAGATGAGCGCATACACGGAAGGCTAAGGCGATTTGGGTGTACATTTAAGTGGGGTGTAACAAATTCTTCCTTTAAGTAAAATGCTTAAAGTTAGAAACGAAAAGATAGGCTCGGAGGGGTGTACTAGGGGTTTCGTGTACTAAAAATGAGTACAACGCTAAGGGTGTGGGAAAAATTAGTTGACTTAACTAGCCAAATAATATGACTTAAATGGTCAAGTAATTATGATACGGGTTTAACACAAGGGTAATCCTAATGCCTCTTATCATGTAGTAAATCCTACCACACGAATGTAGTCTCACTAGCGGTCTCGGAATGCATCACTAACGCAAGTTCTAGAATCTAAATGCTACCGGTACACTCATAAGCACTAATAATGAATGCTTTTCCTATCAAATCTAAAGGCGAACCTCACATTTTTGGGTGGAAAATTTTTCTGAATATATGGTTATGTGCTAGTCATACAATCTCCTATCCATGAGACGCTTGCTATGGCTAAAGTTTCACTCCTAAATGTTGTAAAAAATTTTAAATTTGGCGCTAAAATTGCACTAACAAGTATTTCTCATAGTTTTATTACACATCTACCATCAAACAAAACAAACTCAAGCGAAAGTGCATATGTAAGGTATCATCTTTTTACCCTCCCCTTACACTTAAGATGAACATTGTCCCCATTGTTCAAGTAAAGAATGTAAAAGTGAAAAAGTAAAGAGAATGAAATCAAATACTCCCCTGATTCGCTCGGTATGGATTATAGGTTGGCCAGGTTAAATCTTCCTCCAAGAAAATGAACAATCAAAGCTTCCCTTCCAGAATATAAATCATCTCCTTGTCGATCATAACCTGTAAATCCTGACAAAAATAGACAAGACAACCTCGCGTAAAATCGGCGGCATCCTATATAAGTTACTAAATCCTAGAAAACAAAGTAAGATATAATACTTGTGGAATGAAGTTTGCAGATCTCCTGGAGATTATAAAACTTAATAATTCACAAAAACCATAAGACTCCGTTAGAAAAACAAAACCGGTAAAATTTTCAGATTTTAACTCCTGACGCCGTCAAGAGTAAAACTCTGACGCCGTCAGAATGGACCTGCAGAAATTCTTATGTTAAGTTTCCGGAAAATTTCTGGAAAAACTTGGTCCTACTTCCTGGAAAATCCTGCAAAACTTCATTATGACTCAATACAAGCATTTGACTCTAACAAATACGAATATACATGTTCACTTAATATTGTGGAGAATCATGATCGGTTTGTTTCTTAAAAACATATTTGGGGTTTCCCCTTACACTTATCTTTTTCAAAAATACTTCTAGGTGGAGTTAAGACTAGGCCAAAACAACAAAGTAAAGTATTTCCACATTTTAGTTTAGAAACATGATCAACCAACAATAAAAATAAAGCATGCATACGGAAGCAAATAACAAACAAACAAATAAAATCACACAAAACATGGGTTGCCTCCCAAGAAGCGCTTTTCTTTATTTACGAGTCTTGTAGCTAGACTCAAGGTCATGGGTTACTACGTGATTCCATCATTGGTTCCACTCTCTAGGTCGTCTTCTAAACTAGTATCGCTTTCATAGTGCAAGTACTTCGGATCTTCGAACTCGAAAATATCTTGTCGATACTTAGAACCAAGCTTACTAACATTCTTAAAGAATCCACATGATAAATCAGAAATATTTCTACACCCTCTCCTAACATCTTCATCACACAAGATAAGTTGGGAGCTCATCATATCAAGCCCGTCACAATCTATTTCCTTAAGGTCCTTTCTCTTGTATGGCGTTTGGTATGAAATCCTCCTAATCCCATCAGTGAAGGTCATGATTCCGTTCAAGTCATCCACTATCAAATTAGTGATTTCACAAAAGGGTGCTCCAAAGACGACTTGTGATAACCTTGGGTCGACATAGTCCTCTATGTTGTCCACAATCGTGAATTCCATAGAGAATGCCATATTTCCTACGAATACCTGGATTTCATGATCCTTACCAACCACTTTCTCTCCCTTGTAAATCATCCCCCATCTGCAGATATTGTTATAATGGAACAATGACATAACATTCTTTGGCAGGAATACATTTATGTAAATGTTATCGAAATACTTATGACCGATCATGCAGGGGATTTTGAGATTACTTGGATCACGCCGTCTTATCTTCCTCAACTCTCCATCCTTTGACCCATATAGATTCCCCTCAAGGGAGGGACGATACTCGTACACCTCCTCACTATCCTTACGAAAAATTACCTTCCTAACACCATCGGTGAGTAATACACTACCATCTTTCTCATCAAGGATTGCTCCCGACTCATTGATAAATGGCATCCCAAGGACAAGGTGGGTAAACGTTTGATTGGTGAGAGGGTCCACGTCATCAACCACGGTGAGGTCAGTATTGTAAACAAGCTCTCCAATCCTAATTGATAAATTTTCTATTACTCTCTCGCACGCAATGTATTCTGGGAAGGTTTTGTGGTATAGGGAAAGGGGGATTATGTTTACTGGGAAGCTAGGATCTATATGACTATCGGTTAAGAGCTTTTCCTTAATGGTACAGGGGATCTTGAAAACTTTAGGGTTACTTTCCTTAGTCTGATTGCTACCCACACTAATAACATCCTCCATTTTTCTCTCGGGTTCTTCTATAATAGATTTACCAAAAATGGTTGGATCTCTCTCATGCTCTTCCGATTTCTCTTTCCCTTCATCCGGTTTGCCGGATTCTTGTGCGGTGTATTGCTCGGGTGAGTTGGTAGGTTTCCTTGCCGAAGCATGGTCAACCCTTGAGGTCTCATCTTTCGCTGTCTGACTGAATTTGTTAGTTTGTTGTTGGGTTGGGTTGGATGTTGAAGCAGATATTGTGGTGATGGTGTTTACGAAGTGGATTGGTCCAGGGGGTTGACAGGTTCTTTTCCGTTAGGAGATAGATGTTTGAATAACTTGCTAGGACTTTTTATTTTTACAGGGGAGGCTGGTGGATTCATGACGGTAGCAGATTTAACCTCATCAACGTGAATGGGCTTATTATCAATATGCTCTTTGATAGCAGTCAACAGATTACAAATCTTGTTGTTCACATCTGCCTGCTGTTGTTTAAATTTGGCCTCGAGCGTAGTGAGCTGTAGTTCTTGAGATAGAATGAATTTTTTTAAAGTATCTTCACAGCTTTGCCTAGGAATACCTTGTGATGGAAAATGCTCGGACCAAGTGAGTGGTGAGGAGTCATTGAAGGATACGCTTCGCGTTTGGTACCCTCTAAAATCAGGTTTATCCTTCCATGCCTCATAGGCTTCGGCAGAAGTTCTAGGACCCTGACCTACGTGTGATGATGTGAATTCGTTATAAGCGCGTTTTGGAAGTTCCATGCAGTTATAGGTCTCATGAGGGCCATTGCATAGTTTGCATGTAGAAGCGATTCTGCTTACTTGGCTTGAAGGTTTATGAGCTTCGTAAGATTTCATGAGAGACTTGACTCGACCTTCAAGTTCCATGATCCTACGGTTGGGAGTGCTAGAATTGATCGAAGGCAAAGATATTGCCTTGACCGTTTTGTTCAAGTCACGGGGATCATTCCAACTTTCGTTGTCATAGAGAGCATGATCTTCTATGAGTTCCCATGATTGTTCCGTACTAAGATCACGTAGCTTACCACCGGCCGATTGGTCAATGGCTCGCCTCGTGGAGATGTCGATATGGTCATAAAAAATTTGGACTTGGAACCAAAGATCTATGCCATGATGAGGGACTTTTTGGAGTAAGTCCTTGAAACGAGTCCATGCTTCATAAAGAGATTCATTTTGACGTTGTTGGAACATCAAGATGTCATTCCTAAGCTTAGCAGTTCTCCCCGGTGGGAAAAATTGAGCAAGGAAACGAGTGGTGAGATCATCCCATGTGGTGATGGATCCCGCGGGTAAACGCTCAAGCCATTGACTAGCTTGATCCCATAGAGAGAATTGGAATAGGCGTAAACGGGTAGTCTCTCTAGTTGCAACATCTAGGTCTATGGAGTCTACGATTTTGAGAAAGTCCTTAAGATGTTGGTTTGGATCTTCGGAACGAAGTCCATGGAATGCATATCCGCTTTGCACCAACCGGATGGTGTCGGATCGCAAGGGGGTCACATTGGCTCCGGTGAGCTCAATGGTGTTTCGGTAGCCTTGATGGCTAGGTCGGGAGTACTCTCCTAAGGTTCGGGGCCTAAGGGGTTCTAGTGGTGGGTTTTGTTGTGGTGGGATGACGGGTTCAGAGATGTTACCACCTTCCATGATGTCGGGTGGTTACGAACAAAGGCACAAAGAAATAAGATACACTAAAGAGAACCTAAAAATAAAAATAAAATCTTACTAGAAAGGAATCTAGCAAGTAGACCTAATAAAAAGAAATCCTAACCTAGATAATAACTATTTCCCCGGCAACGGCGCCAAAAACTTGATGCGTGAGAATCGCAACAGGCTTTACCTCTCGAGGGATCTCGAGAAGCTTACAACCCCCACCAGGCAGTGTACCTGATCGTTGTAGTATAGTATAGTGACAAGTACCGGGGGATTGATCGTTCAGCTTAGGAATAGTGTCGCTAGGATTAGAAAGCCTAATTACTAGTTCTAAAGGTGAGGGATGATTATTTTTGTGCTTTTATATTTTATAGAAAGCAATTAAAATCTCGGGGTTTGAAAGAGTGGGCCGAATTAGTTGCTATTCAACTAACCCAAAACTAAGATGCAATCAAAATAAAATACTAAAAATGAAAATAAACTAATTAAACTAAAGTTGTGAGCAGTAATTGGAGAAAATGTGTTTACTTAGATTTCACTACTCCCTAGATATCTTTTACACGTTAATTACTTGTTATAATTGCATGGATGACGGATCGTATTCCTTAATACCATTCATGGGGTGGCATACATAACTCCCCAATTCTATGAGCTCTTATCTCTTCCTACACCATGCCCATCACAACTATAGGGATTGTAAACAGTGGCTCATGCATTAAATACAACCAATAAAGACCTAGTACGCCTCGGTTCATGTTTCTTAAGACGTTCAAGCATGTTACCATTTGGAGATCTGCCAGTTTTCTTAAGCCTAACATATAAATCATTCATCCAAAACAAGAATAAACAAGTAATCAACACATAATCAATATCTAGGTTTCATTAGATCTAAGCAAACACAAAGGAGATCTAGCCTAGCATAATGGAATTGAGACAAGAACAAGATATAGACAACCAACACATAGACATATTGATTGAATTAGAAGAACACTTATCTCAATTACAATGCAAGGTATCAAGGGTTTGGAATCCTTGAAAAACCTGTAAAAGTTGCACCAAAATCGTCTTTAGGGTTTCTCCAAAACTTCTCCCTTTTAATGTGAAAAACTAGAAAACTATATATAGGAAAATAGGGGTGACGGCGTCAAGACAAACAATGTGACGCCGTCACCTCGCCGCCAAATACTTCCTCGGACGGCCTTGATCTACTTCTGATGCCGTCAAGGCCTAGGCCGTCACACAATTTACTCTTGACGCCCTGTGTGTGACGCCGTCATCAACTACGGATTTTTATTCTTGGGGTTTGACGCCGTCAGGATGGTACTCTTGACGCTTTCATGAACTACGGATTTTAATTCTTGAGGTTTGACGCCGTCAGGGAATTACTCTTGACGCCGTCACCTACTGTTCCCAGCATGGAAAATTGAGACTTTGCCGTTTTCTTCATTTTTATGCTCCAAAAACGTCCAAAATGGCTTCTTTTCCAGAATTCACTCTCCAAGTACCTAAAATCACAAAAAGAACGATTTAGGGCAATATTTGATCAAATAAATTCGGATTCGAGCTTAAATGACCCCCTAAAAACGGATCATTTTTCGCCTCATCAGATGTTCTTGGGGATGTTTGTGTTTGGTTTAGATTGTGTGGTCGCGAACATGCTTTATCTTTGCCAAAATTTGCAGTTGCACTTGGTTTGTATGAGGAGAGTGAGATTCAACATAGGTTGTTTGGACCACATTTTGTGAGTTTAGCTAGAGCTAATGATCAATACACGGGTATTGATGAATATTGGAATAGAATTGGTGATCCAACTTGTCTTAGGAGAAATTCTTCTAGGATTAGGAATCCGTTGTTGAAGGTTTTACAAAAGTTGATTTCTTGGGGATTGATACATAGGAGCTGTGGACAAGACACCGGACCTATGGGTGATGAAGTTGTTGGAGAAAGACAAGAATGGGAATATGGCATGGATTATTGCCGAGTATCTTTCTAAGAGAGCACCGGGGATTAAGAAACAAAGTGATGTTTGTGGAGGTCATTATGTGACCACGTTGGCTAAAAATCTTGGGTATTTTAATGATGATGAGTTGAGGAAGTGTAGAGTGAGGTTGGAGAGTGAGATATGGGATGCTTTTAGTTTTGGAAAAGCATTGGATAGGATTAACAAGACTTTGGGACCTTGGATCGAACCAAGTGTGGGGGCACAATCCGGAGCTTATGCGGGGAGCGCCATCACAACCTCAAATGGGAAGTTTTCCGGGTAATACCCAAAGTGGTTTTGATTCAGGATGGGGTGATTGGAACCGTGAATTAAATGCTATTGAGTGTAGGGATGTTTGGAGAGATTCAATGCAAATGAGGAATAATTACAACTATGATTATTCCATGCCTATGATCCAACATTTGGCACAAGATGCCAATTATGAGGTACCTCCCTACAATCCACCAAATGTTCCACCATACCCTTTACCATATTCTCCATATCCTGGACCACACCCCTACCCTTATCCTGGTTATTCACCATTTCCCAAGCCATACCCTCCATACGGTAGACTTCCCGAGTATGGTAGTTCAGGTGTTAATGTGGGTGGACCAAGTTTTAATCCTGGAGGATCGAGTTATGATGTTGGAGGTTCGTCGTCAAGAGCTGAAAAGAAGAAGAGACGAGTGGTGGACGAGGACGATGAAGAAGATGTTGATGAGGATGAAGAGGAAAGCGAGGACGAGTTCATTCGTTCCGATGTGAGTTATTGATGGTGACGTTTGATCGCATGGATTATGGTTGGTTTTAAAAACAATTATGTGTCGAACAATTTCTATTTCTATTTTCTTTAACTATTTCTCGTAGGATTTATAACGTAACTTAATTTTCTATTTATTTGGTTTAGATATGTTTTTGTTTGTGTTTATTTGGTTGTTTCGTATATTTTGCAGTTTTCTTGCAGGAGTTTTATTACGGAAGCATATAGTTGATCAACATTTGGAGTCGGTAAACTCATTTGCTTATTATGATTAAATATGCGTGTTGCGTATTTAACTCCGGTATTTTCTAAAATTTTCCATTTCCTTTACTTTGAAGTTATTTTTATTACATTGAGGACAATGCAAAACTTAAGTGTGGGGGAAGGAAGAAAATAGAAAAATTATATAATTTTTAAATTTTTAAAATTTTCGTTTTTAGAGTCGTGAACTTTAATAACTAGTAGTAGTTCGCCCTTCATATTTTAGTTAAAATAAGGTTGATTTCATTGTAAATAATAATTATATTTTTGGAGAATAAATTCAAATTTTAAAGAGCAATTCGTCTCGGAATTGATAACATTTGCTAGCACAATTTTATACCCTTATTTCTTTAAATTGTGAGGATTATTTTCTTTTATGAGAATAGTATTTCTTATACTATTTACATATTTCATGATGAGTGTGCCGGTGGTTGTGTTAATTCTAGAACTTGTACTTGTTATGCATTACGGTTAAAATCATTTTCGAATGATAAGGATATATTCATATGATAAGAGGCAAACTTAGGAATAAAACCAAATGGCCATCCGTTTACAAAATAATTTTTGCTAACCACATTGGTTAGTTGCCCTCGTATTTGGAACCCATTTGTTAGCGTTCATTTTTAGCGCTAGATACCCTTAGTTTCACCCTTTGAGCCATCCTTTTCATTTTGTTAAATCCAGAAAAATACAAAAAAAAAGATTTTACACTTTAAACCTTAGCCTTACCCTTGTCAAAGTCTAAATGGTGGGTTGCTAGTTGCTTGGTATGTTGGATTAGTTTTTGATGATTATTAGTTAGCCACACTTCACAATTCATGTGTGTGCCATTCCAACAAAGATGAAGGTGCGTAACTTCGTGTTTTGTATTTTTTGTGGTGTATGCTTATGCGAAGTGTGGGGGAGATGTGATGTAAAAAAAAAAATAAATAAAAAATAAATAAAATCATCGTAACTATAAGGTGACAAATATAGCCTATGTGCTATATTGTTATGAATAAAGAAAGTCATGAGATATGTTGTTAGCCGATGTGCTAAGTTTGAAAAATATTTTTATGGTGAATCGATGTATCAACATGTGAAAGTTCGAAAAGGAGAAAGATTGTAACTATTATTATTTTTGGGTTTGTGGATTATTTGAGATTAGCAACTATGGGACTTAGACTTTGATTTTATTTTTTCTTTTAAAAACAATTTCATAAATATTCTCATGCTTTATCCTTACCTTTTTGACTTAGTGTAATTATTTTGCACGAAAGTTTATAAAACCCTTAGCCTAAACATTACAACCCAAATAAAAGACCTCTTTGATGAATTATTCTATTGTTTTGATACTTGTACAAGCCTATGGTAAGAAACATAAATCATGACTGTGCAATGAGTGATCTATTAATCGTTACACATATTGAGTGACGAGTGAATTTCAAATTATCTTCGTAAGGTGCTTAGAATTGTTATCAAGCTCTTTATTTACTTGATTAAGTTCAAATAAGATATTTGCACTATTACCATTGAATTCAATTTTCTTTTGATTAAGACTTGCTCGAGGGCGAGCAAAGCTCAAGTGTGGGGGATTTGATAACGCTCAAATTTAACATGTTTTTAGTCGCGTTATTGTTTAATTTATGAGTGGAAATTGGTCATATTTGTATATATTTGTTACTTAATCGTGGAAAAGTGTTCATACATGCAAATATAGCCAAAAACAGGTAAAAATGATTAAAAGATGAAGAAATGAAGTGGACATATATTTTTAGAGAGTTTCAAGAGGATCAAGGAAGAAAGAAACGTTGCATGGACAAAAGGATTTGATAAAGACAAGTTTACTACACGAAATTAGCAAGGAAATATCAAGTTCTAATGGACAAAGTCATGCCACGAAGAAAAATAATGCATGCAACGTAAAACGACGAAGAAAAGATATGGAAATACGGTTCAGACAGATTCCAACCGATCAGTTGCAACCCACAACCGAATCGGCTGGAAACATGCCAAAGATTGACCATCCGATCGGATGGCGAGACACCGATCGGATGGGGTTAACTGAAGTTACAAGTTTTGCATTTATTGGCGAATTTACTCCCCTTAATCATGTGTGGGTGTAAGTGTGGCTGATCATTTCTGCTTATTAACTGGGGATGGACGTTTTTACTTGAAAGATAAGTGTCATTATGCTATATAATGAGCACTTAGGGCCTAGAGTTACTTGTACCACCATTATCTAACTTAATACTACACCAAATCTTGTTAGTTTATCTTATATTGCCTGAAAGTTTACTAAGTGTTGTAAAAATGTCCAGAACGTGTTGAGTTAGAGTCTCAAGCATTGGTTCGAGTGTGGAGTTGTTTACTTACGTTAGTGAGCAATTGGAGGAGTGTGGTTGCTATAGTTCCACAAGTTTATTCATTGTAATTCTCAAGACTAGGTACACCTTGATACTTATAATGAACAATTGTTACTTTAAGTTTTATGAAAGTTTTCTTATTTACTTGTGTTTTAATATGATTGCTATGAAGTAATTTGTGATATACTTGTGTATATGATGTGATTGGTTAATGGAGTATTATTTTATGAAAAAGGTGATGCATGAAAACATATCTATTTTATGAGTTTGTTGATATAACATCTTTTCTTGCTTAATTTGTCGGTAAAAACAATTTCTTGAAAAATAGGTCCGAAAGGAATTTCAACTTGTTTTTATTCCAAAATATTAATGCACCAAATTAATATGGAATAGGATGCTTGAAAACCATCTTATTTACTTATTAAAATAGATTTGAGACGATTTCATCACGAAAAATGACCGAAAGGATTCGTAGGAATTCATAAGAAAAGAATTGATTTTCTAAACAACCATGTGTTTATAGGATTGTCATACTAATTTGATATGTCCGAAAGGAGTCATTTAGGTGATAGAATTCTTAGTGGTAGTGAAAACATGACATACATCATAGATTGTATAACTACTCATTTTTAGTTGCGCATCATAACAAGTTTTACACCAAACTTCGTACTCAAATTGTTATGATACTCCTAATTACCAATCAAGGGATTATACACAAGTATATGTTTAGTTTTTATTGAGTTTCTTTTAAATTAAGATTTTACATAAATTTGGATTGACAACCCTTATTTAGCAAACGTTTTTCTTATTACTAAAACCACCAAATCCCTTGGGACGATATCGACTTACCCACCTTTATTACACCGGACGAGTATACTTGCTCGTATGTGCTAGATAATAATCGGATAATTCGTGTTTATAAATTTTAAAACTTGTACTAATAAAACGCACATCAACTTGGCTTGAAGGCTTAGGAGCTTCGTAAGATTTCATGAGAAACTTGACTTGGTCCTCAAGTTCCATGATCCTACGGTCGGGAGTGCTAGAATTGTTCGAAGGCAAAGATATTGCCTTGACCATTTTGTTCAAATCACGGGGATCATTCCAACTTTCGTTGTCATAGAGAGCAAGATCTTCTATGAGTTCCCATGATTCTTCCGCACTTAGATCACGTAGCTTGCCACCGGCCGATTGGTCAATGGTTCGCCTTGTGGAGAGATCGATATGGTTATAGAAGATTTGGACTTGGAGCTAAAGATCTATGCCATGATGAGGGACTTTTTGGAGTAAGTCCTTGAAACGAGTCCATGCTTCATATAGAGTTTCACCTTGACGTTGTTGGAACATCAAGATATCATTTCTAAGCTTGGTAGTTCTCCCCGGTGGGAAAAATTGAGCAAGGAAACGAGTGGTGAGATCATCCCATGAGGTGATAGATCCCGCGGGTAAACGTTCAAGCCATTGACTAGCTTGATCACATAGAGAGAATTGGAATAGGCGTAATCGGGTCGACTATCTAGTTGTAACATCAAGGTCTATAGAATCTACGATTTTAAGGAAGTCCTTGAGATGTTGATTAGGATCTTCGGAACGAAGTCCATGGAATGCACATCCGCTTTGCACCAACCGGATGGTGTCGGATCGCAAGGGAGACACATTGGCTCATTGGGTGAGCTCAATGGTGTTTCGATAGCCTTGGTGGCTAGGTCGGTAGTACTCTCCTAGGGTTCGGGGCCTAAGAGGTTGGTTAGCTAGTGGTGGGTTTTGTGGGTGGTCTTGTTGTGGTGGGTTGATGGGTTCAAAGATGTTAGGACCAATGACTTAAAGAGACCAAGAGAAACTTTTTTCCACTATATAGACCATTTTGGCTTTTTGGAAAAAAAATTCCAAATACAGACTTACTCGACTGCGCGCCGAATTGGGTCAGCACGACTCCATTTAAATGGCCACACGTGTCTATCTTTTGCACTTTTGTCATCTATGAATACTTTTTAGTCGATCAATATAGGTTTTACTCGACCGATTTGAAGCATTATTTTTTTCGACAAGTGGGGACAACGGTTGACTTTGCATTTACTTGACAATTGATTTGTTTTCTTGTGACTTCAGCTGAATGAAACATTTTACTCGACACTTTTGTCTTTTACAAAAAAGACAAAATATATATATATATATATATATATATATATATATATATATATATATATATATATATATATATTAGACCCAATTAATAATTTATATTTTCGCATTACTTTATTTCCTGACTTTTCTTTTTCTAATGTGCGACTTTTCAGAATTTTTCCCTCTACTTTTCCGTATTTTTGCCCAGGTTAACCAAAGGTTTAACCACAGCTACCCAACAAAATTCAAAAATAAAAAAAAATAAAAAAAATCTGAAAAAATAATATAAAGATACGGAACAAAAAATTATTAAAATCGATGACAAAAATTGGAAAAAGAATCCATTTAATGGTTAAAAGGTATATGATACTATGATTTTTTAATATCACTGTAACATTCATACTTATGTTTTGAATTTTTTTAATATCACCGTAAGTTCACTAGGAGAAGTGATAAACACACTGAAAAGTGAAAACCCATTTGCTGTTTTGATTGGTGTTTGTGGATGTGACTTCGGGTTCGAGGGAGGGACTAGTTAATTAAGGGTCCGAGCAATTTTTTTATTACTATTATTTATTTATTTATTTATTTTTTAGTTGTCCAGTAGTTAAAAAAGTCGAGTAATTAAGTAAAAAATTTGGAAAAGTCTGGTTAAATGTTTAGAAAAGTCTCGTAAAAAGAGATTAAAATGAAATTTTAAATTTCTTTATTTTTTTGATATGGTTTTTGTCTTTTTTGAAAAATACAAATTTGTCGAGTACAGTTGATTTTTCAGCCGCATGTCGATAATGACACTTGGCAACATTCCAATGGAGTCGAGCCATTCGAGCATTTAAGCAACAGTCGATTAAATGAAATCTGAAAAACCAAGTCGCGCGGTCTATATAGCGGAATTCATGTTTTTTTTGGTCGACTTGGGTAATTAACTCAAGATGTTACCACCTTCCATGATGTCGGATGGTAAAGAGTTACGAACAAAAACACGATGAAATAAGATAGACTAAAGAAAACCTAAAAATAAAAAATAAAATCTTACTAGAAAGGAATCTAGCAAGTAGACTGATGAGGCGAAAAATGAACCACTTTTAGGGGGTCATTTAAGCCCGGAATTGAATTTATTTGATCAAATATTGCCCTAAATCGTTCCTTTTGTGATTTTAGGTACTTTGGGAGTGAAATCTGGAAAGGAAGCAATTCGGACGTTTTTGGAGCATAAAAGTGAAGAAAACGCCAAAGACTTAATTTTCCATGCTTATAACAGTGTGTGACGGCGTCAAGAGGAATAAGTTGACGGCGTCAAGAGTAAAGATCATGACGACCCAGTACAGAAATGAAGGCGTCACAAAGAAGAGTGTCAAGAGTTAAATGTGTGACGGCCTGGAAAAATGGAATACATGACGGCGACAGATGTAGATCAAGGCAGTCCGAGGATTATTTTGGCGGCGAGATGACGGCGTCACAAGGTTGTTCTTGACGCCGTCAGCCTCTATTATCTGTATATAGTTTTCTAATTTTCATTCATTAGGAGGAAGAAGTTTGGAGAAACTCTAAGGCCGAACCATATACGTATTTTACAGCTTTTTCAAGGGTTTTCAGCCCTTGAACCCTTACATGTGTTATTCAGATAAGTATTCTTTTAATTCAATCAATATGTCTATGTGTTGGTTGTCTATATCTTGTGCTTGTCTTGATTCCACCATGCTAGGCTAGATTTATCTTGTGTTTGCTTAGATCTAATGAAACCTAGATGTTGATTATGTGTTGATTACTTGTTTATGGTTGTATTGGGTGAATGATTTCAATGTTAGGCTTAAGAAAACTGGCAGATCTCCAAATGGTAACATGCTTGAACGTCTTAGGAAACATGAACCGATGTGTACTAGGTTTTATTGGTTGTATTTAATGCATGAGTAAATTCTAATGATCCCATGTTAGGAGCTTCTTAGCCGGCTCGACATAGGAGTGAAGTAGGCACTCATAGGATTGGGGAGTTAAGTACGCCACCCAATGAATGGTATTAAGGAATACAATCCATCATCCATGCAACTATAACAAGTAATTAACGTGTAAAAGATATCTAGGGAGTAGTGAAATCTAAGTAAACACATTTCTCCACTTATTGCTCACAACCTTAGTTTAATATAGTTTATTTTCATTTTTAGTATTTTATTTTGATTGCATCTTTAGTATTGGGTTAGTTGACTAGCAACTAATTCCGCCCAAATCCTTCAAACCCGAGATATTTACTTGCTTTCTAAAAAAATATAAAAATACAAAAAGAATCATCCCTCATCTCTAGAACTAGTATTTAGGTTTTCTAATCCTAGCGATACTATTCCTAGCTGAACGATCAATCCCCCGGTACTTGTCATTATACTATACTACATCGATCAGGTACACTGTCTGGTGGGGGTTGTAAGCTTCTCAAGATCCCTTGAGAGGTAAAGCCTGGTGCAATCCCTACGCATCAAGTTTTTGGCGCGCAGCCCGGGGAATACTTATTGTCTAGGTTAGAATCACTTTTTATTATGTCTACTTGCTAGATTCCTTTCTAGTAAGATTTTATTTTTATTTTTAGGTTTCCTTTAGTCTATCTTTTCTTTGTGTCTTTGTTCATAAAAACCTTTCCATTGACTTTTCCGTTCACCATTATGGAGAACGCGAATCCGCCAAAATTTTCATCCAATCGACCAAACCCACTACAAAATCTACCCTTTTCACTTCAAAATGACATCTTGATGTTTCGACAACATCATGGTGAATCTTTTCCCGATGCATGGACTCGTTTCAAATACTTACTACAAAAAGTCCTTCACTATGGTCTTGATTTATTGCCTCTACTTCAATTATTTCACACTCGTATCGACTACGAAACCCAAATGAGGCTTGACTATGTAACAGATGGGGAGTTTTGGGAGTATGATGTCAAAGACACGTGGGAAAACTTTGAGATTCACGCCCAATACAGAAGTGGAACACGGGACCCAAAAAACGTAAGTGTAGACCTATTTTCAATATGGAAGGTGTGAAAACGTAGAGTGGGGGGGGGGGGGGGGGGTGAATACGTTACCGTTTAAAAACTTTATTTCTTATTGTATCAAATGTCTATTTTTAGCTTGTTCTAATATAAAAGATGTTACTTGTAGTTTATGACTAACATCACTTAAAACATGTTATCACACAAGTACAATCAACAAGTCACAACACAAACAATCACATAATGCAAACATTAAAGTAAGGCAATAAGTAAAAGGAAAGTGCAAACCGAACACGAGGATTTATAGTGGTTCGGTCACGGATCTCCTCTCCGCCCTACTCCACTCCTCGAGTACCCAACTCAAGAGTTACTTCACTAGATCAACAACCTCCCTTTTCGGCGGAGAAAACCTTACAATCGTCGCTTACACTTTTACCGACACTAAGCTAGATGTCGAGTTCTTTTACAAGGGTACAACCACTCCCGTTCGTCGCTTACACTTTTACCGACACTAAGCTAGATGTCGAGTTCTTTTACATGGGTACAACCACTCCCGTTCGTCGCTTACACTTTTACCGACACTAAGCTAGATGTCGAGTTCTTTTACATGGGTACAACCACTCCCATTCGTCGCTTACACTTTTACCGACACTAAGCTAGATGTCGAGTTCTTTACCAAGGGTACAACCACTCCCGCTATGTTTTGTGGCCCAACATAAAAACCTTGTGTTTTATAGCACAAACACATAAACCATCTAATCTATATTGTTATGTTACAATGATGATCCAAGACATAAAAGTCTAATGGATATGCATGCCTAATCTACATGAACTTCTTGAATAAGAAGTCTTTAACCATTGAGGATGTCAAGTGCCCTTGAATCTTCATGTGTTGAAATGCTTCAATGAATGATGACTTCAAGATCTTGTAACCTTCTTGGTGGATCAAGAAGTATGATATGCTTACAACAAAGATGAATGTTAGAAGCATTATGATCATTATTGAAAGGGTGATATACATGGTTTCCTACTTATCTATGTATGTGTGTTTATTTCATCTTTTCATCACACTTCTAAGTAAAACATAAACTTCTATTTATAGGCAAAACAAAATAAGAAGTTTTCCAAAACCATGTTCTATATACCATGTTCCAAAACCATGGATTACTATTTACAATAACTTCTCATATCTAACAATGTCACATCATATTTATTTCTAGTCAAACATGCATTGAATCAATATGGAATGCTTCCAAAATGTGTAAGACCTTTATGGAAAGTCAAACACTCAACCTTTCCATAAATGCACATGATGTGATGTATATATATTTCTATTTAAAGATTAAGATATATATGAAAGTAAACTTGTATATATTACCTAAGTAATGTTGTTATAGTAAGTTAATGAGTTACTAAAAATGTTTGATTCCTAATGTCATCACATTTTTATCATTTGTAAAACTTACTAATATTACTTAAACACTTAAAGTGGCACTTATTCTATTTGACCCCTAAAGTGCACTTTGACACCTAAAATACTTAGAGACCCTAAAAGTATTTTAGTCATTCTAAATGGTTGGTCAAGGGGTTTGATCATAATGCCATATAACAAACATGTACGAACCTGTGTTGTAGCATACGATGACTCGAAACGTTTAGAGGTGTTGAATGTTTGTTGAGACAAAGTATGATTACAAGTAACTTGTACATTTTACGTTATGTATCAAGTTATACGTTTGTCATCAATCAAAACAAACGAAACTGTATAGATTAAATATCGTAATATTTGCACTAACAATCTCCCCCTTTTTGATGATGACAAAATATGTAAACGTGATAGAACGTAAAATGTAAAAAGTTACGTGTGTCCGTATTACTTACTTGCATCCGCAACACACCTTCTACATTTCCTTCTCCGTTTACACTCTTCTCCCCCTTTGTCGAAACAAAAAGGGGTGTGTCCTTGGAGTTAACTTAATTTCTCCCTGAAATGGTGAGCTTGTATCATCCCTAGTGAAGTGAATTCTTCAACTCCAATTTCCTAAGGTTGTTAACGGATCCATGGATCAAATTAAGTTCCTTGACCTACACCAAGGTTAGTGTTGTGCAACAAAAAAAAATTATACGAAAAATGCATGATGAATAAAAATCATTTTGGACTATGTTGACTTATCTCCTTCTTTTTGTCGAAACACAAAGGTGCGTCGAAGAATGAGAATAAGGAAAAATGCGTGCATGCTTCCCCTAGATTGTAGTTCCCCCTTGATCAATACTCCCCTTTGCTAGGGTCCCAACGTATATGACACAAGAAATAAGAAAGCTACAAAAAAATAAAGGTTAGTGCATGATTAACTCCCCCTTGATCAATACTCCCTGTTGCTAGGGTACCAACGTATATGATACAAGGATAAGAAAGCTACAAAAGACACAAAGGTTAGTGTATGATTGACTCCCCCTTGATCAATACTCCCTGTTGCTAGGGTACCAATGTATGTGATTCAAGGATGAAGAACCCTACAAAATAAAGGTTAGTATAAGACAATAATTTTCGTATGTTTGACGGAAGCTCCCCTTGTTAAAGGGCGTCAATATGAACCTACAAAAAAAAATTAGTATAGTGAAAGTTTTGTCTTTAGACAAGCATGTCCTCTACAACAACGTGTATAGATGATGCAATATGAGTGCTTGATGGATATTCCTCCTACGTCAAGAAACACCTAAAATGAAAGAAGAAAAATATTCGATGCAAACATCATCCTTAGATGATAATGCTATATACGATCTAGCGTATATAATGGTGAACCTACAATGAAAGAGTTAGTGCAATATATTTCATCTCAAAGAAAAGTAAGATGTAAATATATAAATGATATAAGCGACTCAAGGTAGAGACCCATGATATCAAAGATCTCATGAGGTGCATTCTTGTAGAAAGAAATACAATCATAAGAAAAATAAGTTGTATTCTTCTAATAAGAATTACAATAAAAACGCGAATATAATATGCTAGAAACCTACAAAACAATGCCTAGAGAGAAGATATGAGGATGAGATGCTTCTAATGATGTTGTAAACTAACAAGGAATGAGTTTCTCACCTAAAAGATTGTTTTGAAGAAGTGTGGTAGTTGAAAATTTGAAAAATAGAAAATAAACATTTGCAGGTGGTCTGGCGGAACCCTGCGATGACACGGGCGGAACCCTTGTGAGGGTTCCGTCTGATCCGCTGGGCCATTTCTGGGTTTCCAGAAAATTGCATTGGCGGAACCCTCGTGAAGGTTCCGCCAGATCCGCCAGACCTGGAAAACAACACAGTCCCCTTTTTAAAGTGCCGAGACGATTTTCAAAATTTTCGAAAACACTTAAAAACACAAATATAACTCATATCTGGTTGGGAAAAGATAACAGGACAAGTAAAAACACACGTAACATTAGAGTTTGAATGAGGGCTAACGATTTTCATTATACTTTAGAAAAAGTATTGAAAATATGACAACATCACAAGATGAATAGAAGTAGGTTTTACGCTAATCCATGGTGGTGATGATTAGTGAAAGAGTTGATTGAAGGTGGTGGTGATACGTAGACAACTATTTAAAGAGTTAGAAGCTCGTGTGTATAGCAAATTCTTTATCGAAATATAAGGATAGAACATATCTACTCATGCAATCCTAAAATTTACAACTAGAGGGATAAGCAACGAATATGACTTTATCATCTACCAAAGATGATGTATCTTGCCATAATGCATGCTTGAATGGAATTGAAAGGAAGTGATAACAATAAGCACCTATGAACAAGAGTTCACATGAAAAGAGTACTAAAAACACCTATATGAGGATGAAAATGACATCATAAGATGCGAAAGTGTTGATTAAACCAACGTGTTGAGAATGAGAGTTTGATTAAAATATCGTTTGCACTTACAATGACGTGCATGATATGTGTCGAGGAAGAAAAAGGATGAGATCCTATGATGGTGTTCTAGACAATGAAGTTGTGAAGTCCTAGTTTTGAGAATAATCCTAGACTCCATTGGTTGTTGGTTGTGGAGATGAAAAACTTTGTTGAACATATGATGTGTTTTTCACTTGATGAGGTATTGGGGGTGAAAAGGGCTTGAAATATTAAAAAGAGAAAAAGTCAAAGGCTTGAAGCACTTGTGTTATTGTGAACCGACTTCAACTAAACCTATGTGTTGGAATTTTAGGGTGTAAGAAACATGAGTAGATGTTCTTTGAATACAATTTGACAAAATACAAATATGTGAATGAATTTCTCTCCTCCTAAATAGGTGGACATCCAACATATTGTGTAATGCATCGTATAGGAATTATGATGAAGTGTTTAGGAGGTTGTAGGTTAATGTAAGCGATGAGCTTAGTGAAAGCGATGAGCTTTGTGAAATTGAATGATTTTGAAGTGTTTAGGGATGTTGATTAGCATACAAAGAACTTTATCCTTGAAGTCATGTAGCTCTTCTCTATCAATGCGAGATGATCGCATGAAGAGGCATGTGGTTTTCTCAAAGGAGGTGGAAAGGATTAGAATATTGGTATGGAGGCGACGATGAGTAATCTTGAGGATTGACGTTAGGAGACTCTTTGTGAATGTGGATTATCATTAATGGATGATTGGGAATCATGGAGTTTCTAGGTGTTTTGTTGGTTGACGACTGAAGGTGAATGTGTGAAATGAGGTGATGATGACTTGACAACACTTGAAGCTTGGATATCTTCTTTGTGTTCTTCACTTGCTAGAAAGTGGAAAAGACGCATTTCATAATGAAATTCACTTGACTTTCGACTACATACACAAATATGACAATGAGTGTATGGATATGATAATCACCCTTTGTTTCAAAGAGCAACACAAGGGTGAATATAAGTTTATGTATCATGAGAGATGGTTTAACCTTAATGGGTTAGGTTGTAGTGGGGATGACACACTTGTTTGGTTACATGGTGGAATCTTCTTGTGAAAATAACTAGGTGTATGATATTGACTCTTGGTTTCTTTGAGGGTATGGAAGTGGTGGATGACTCGTTATTGGTAGAACAAAGGATAACTCGGTTTTTCATTTCACATTGGTGGTTTAAGGTTTGAGTGATGAAAGGTTATGAGGGTGATTTGATCATCAAAGACCAAGAGATGTGTTAGTATGTGATGATGGAATATGTTAAGGACGTTTTCAATAGAGATCTTTGGAACAAGTGTATAAAGTTACTAACTTTATAGGATCTTAATTGTGTATGCTCTAGAGATGTGTAAGATATGCATAAGGTTTGAATTGGGTTATGAGCAAGGTTTGGTTATGATGAACTCTTAAAAGGAAATAGACACATATGGTGTCTTTCAACAAGTAAGATTATTACGTGGAATAAAGTCAATATGCTTATGAAACATAAGAATGACTGGATGATGAGGAGACTCTAGATCCTAGAACTTGCAGATGTTGATTTAAGATCATTAACCCAATGGGATATAATGAAATCTCATGTAACACAACCGTTCATGTTCAATGAGAGAATGACGCATTGGATATACAATATCCTTTTAATCATGATGAAAACTTGACGCATGATTTCTTAGGCATAATGTCTTTCAAGACATCATGTTTTCCTAAATGAAGATATGAAGCCAAAGTGTTTGAATCGGATAGTCCTATCCTAAATATAATTGATCTCAAGATTATAATCACTAGATGATGACTAGAGGAATTCACTCGAGTTTCTTATGTATACTCCTCAAGAGTCATTGTTGCTCAGGGTTTATGAGGTTGGCTTTGAGATTGCATTTTAACATATGTTGTTAAAATGTTGATTTGAAGTTTAATGAAACATGTGCAGAAGTTAAAAGTATTACCAATACTTTGATAACTTGTGAAAGCATAACTACTTAAACCTAGTGTAATTAAATGTGCGCTTCATGCTCATTTGATGGTGAAGGTTCTAATCCTATAGGTGGTAAAGTATGGTTGAGTTTGTTAAACGAGTGTTTAGACAAGGGGCTTTTTGAGCAATGCACTCAATGGATTCAAATGAAAGTAAGGATGGTGGATTGGTTTATCTAGGTGGTAGCTCCTTTAGAGTGTCCAAAGAAGGATGTGGTGATGTGGAGGTTTGTTGTGCTAAAGAAGTACTTAAGTTTCATAGATGTAGAAAGTGAAGAAGGATTAATCCTAATTTGTTCTCATCTATTGGTTGGTACAACTAGCGGGCGAGGTGCTTGAAGTTTTGCTCATGTTTGTGAAGCTTATGGGCTGAGATATATCACAAGGTGAATGTGATGAGATGATGGTGAAGGAGCAAGTGAACTTAATTGCTAAATGTTTAAGGATGAAAACCTATTGACATTTGTTTTTGTTCCTATTGATTGGGAGAGTACTATGATGAGTGTTTTAGTTGTGATGAGTGTTTTAACAAACATTGTTAAAATACTTGGGTGCTGATTTTTCGGATATGACTTTTAATGACTATGATAGTAAGTCAAGATTACTTGAATATTTTGAAATAAATACTTAAGTTGTCAATCCTACTTAGTTGAGAATGGATAGCAAGACTCGATAATACATCTATAACTTAAAAGTAAGTTATGACTCAATGTAAATCCTTATCGTCTTGAAGGATGAATTAAGGATGAAAGAATGTTGTGAGTGTGTGTAGTGATCAAAAATACTCAATGGCTCGAGGATTACAAGGAACAAGTTTCCGGATTCCTTTCTCTATGGAGAAAGGTATCTTGGGTCATTCTTGTGAAGTTTGGAAAGTATTATTAGATGATTTTCTTATTGGTGCAGGTGAGATGTCCTAATCCTAATATGAGTGAACATTAGTGAGAAGAATCCTAGTGATGAAGGTGAGTGATCTTGAGTGAGGGATTTAAATGAAAATTTAAAAAGGCGTCTGCAGGACTGGCGGAACCCTGACACATCAAGGGCGGAACCCTTTTGAGGGTTCCGTATGATCCGTTGGGCCAAATTCTGGAGTACCCAGAAATTACACTGGCGGAACCCATTCTAGGGTACCGCCAGATCCGCCAGACCTGAAAAATTAGACAGTCCGCGATTTTGACCCGCGAGACGATTTTCAAATTTTTCGAAAACTCCTAAAACATAAAATTTATACCATATCTGATTAGGAAATGCAAAGATTGGATATAGAAACATTCTAACCGTTAGTCTTTGATCGGGGGCTAGCGAATTTCACTATACTTAGTGAAATATCCAAAACTTGAAAATTTGACAACATCCCAAATGTTGTCTACCTGCATATCCGTTAGTACAAGACAATGTACAGAGATAACAAAAGATCCTAGAAGTACATATATCCATGAAACTCATTGTTTAACTACCAAATAGTTCAAATTTCAAGTAGTGCCAAACATTCCTTAACAATGGACATGTATTGACTCCCGAAACTCGTTCAAGTATCCTAATAATGCTTGGAACATATACACCTAATTAGATGTGATAGATTAAAACCAAAAACACATATTCTAACACATGTTAGCATATAGATTAAGCCAAGGATTATGAGCTTACCATAAATAGAAATTAATCCAAACATGGAAAATTGATTACAACAATGTGTTATCATCCAAACATGATACGGTTAGTTAGCATGATCAATCTAAGATGATTTTCTATCTTTTAGCACAACACATTCATTACGCATCATTGTAGAAGCATGTATACCAAACACCATTTTACAAGAATACTACATGTTTAAAAATGTAGTGACTCATTTAGATGTGTGACCATATTCCAAGATATTTAATTAGTATTACTTAATTCTCATTCCTAAGTTAATTATGCAAAATGATCACATAACATATGCAAGGAAGAGTAACTAAAACAATAAGCAATGCAAACACAAATTTTCAACTTAGTACACACAATCTAGCAAATATCCTATTGTGTATAAACATGAAATCGACAAACAAGCAAATGAATATCATGACAAGATTGACACTCATGAATCACAAATAAACAATATGCAATCACAACTTTCAATAAGCAAATATCATATATGCACACAACTAAGACAAGTAGTCATTTAGCATAACATAAAAAGAGATATACTTTTCGTCACTTTGCGTTTAAATATGACGATGTATGCCAAGCTTGATTAGTTTCCTTTGTATATATGAATATCACAAAATTCTTTAGTTTCAAAGAAAATAATGTCAATGTTTAAAAGATACTAACTTATATTGCCTAACTCAAAAGTTTGAGTTTCTACGTCAAAATGAAACTTGTTATTTTGGACATACTATAGTATTTGGTTTATTCTTTTGACTTCAGATTAGATTTAGGCCATTACATTATTTTTAAAAGAAAGTAGACTCAATTACCTTTAAAATAATAGGTGGCGCGACTCCTACGGACTTACGGTTAATTTGTTATGAATTTTTAAAGTTTGACAAAAACTGTATATTGTGCAGCCCAAGGAACCTTCGTCCAAAGGGCAAGGAACCCTTCTGAGGGTTCCGCGGGGATCCGCAGGGTCTGCTGTAACAAAATTTCACAAAAAGCTAAAAACGTGTATTTCGCATAGCGAAAATGTGTAGGACTTACTAGATTTGTTAGTAAACATATAATAAACCTATTTTAACATCATTACTTCTTATGTGACTTATCTAAACATTTACGGAGGTGATTTTTTAACTAATTTTATAGTTAACCCAAACACTCCTTTTAAAACCGTATTTTACGTACATTAGCTCTAACCACATAATTTGACACTTACAACTTTTTAAGAAAAGTTTTCTTTTATTTTTCAAGGACACCTTCAAGCTTGTATATAAAGTAATATTTAACCACAAAATTTCTAAGTATACTTAACGAAACATTTTTCATATTATATTCCGCTTCAATGGTAATTTGATACATGGATCGTGCTCCATTTTAAAAACCATTTGTTTTGAAAATAAGAGCTACGAAGCTCTGATGCCAATTGTGAAAACGTAGAGGGGGGGTGAATACGTTACCGTTTAAAAACTTTATTTCTTGTTGTATCAAATGTCTATTTTTAGCTTCTTCTAATATAAAAGATGTTACTTGTAGTTTATGACTAACATCACTTAAAACATGTTATCACACAAGTACAATCAACAAGTCACAACACAAACAATCACATAATGCAAACATTAAAGTAAGGCAATAAGTAAAAGGAAAGTGCAAACCGAACACGAGGATTTATAGTGGTTCGGTCACGGATCTCCTCTCCGCCCTACTCCACTCCTCGAGTACCCAACTCAAGAGTTACTTCACTAGATCAACAACCTCCCTTTTCGGCGGAGAAAACCTTACAATCGTCGCTTACACTTTTACCGACACTAAGCTAGATGTCAAGTTCTTCTACAAGGGTACAACCACTCCCGTTCGTCGCTTACACTTTTACCGACACTAAGCTAGATGTCGAGTTCTTTTACATGGGTACAACCACTCCCGTTCGTCGCTTACACTTTTACCGACACTAAGCTAGATGTCGAGTTCTTTACCAAGGGTACAACCACTCCCGCTATGTTTTGTGGCCTAACATAAAAACCTTGTGTTTTATGGCACAAACACATAAACCATCTAATCTATATTGTTATGTTACAATGATGATCCAAGACATAAAAGTCTAATGGATATGCATGCCTAATCTACATGAACTTCTTGAATAAGAAGTCTTTAACCATTGAGGATGTCAAGTGCCCTTGAATCTTCATATGTTGGAATGCTTCAATGAATGATGACTTCAAGATCTTGTAACCTTCTTGGTGGATCATGAAGTATGATATGCTTACAACAAAGATGAATGTTAGAAGCATTATGATCATTATTGAAAGGGTGATCTACATGGTTTCCTACTTATCTATGTGTGTGTGTTTATTTCATCTTTTCATCACACTTCTAAGTAAAACACAAACTTCTATTTATAGGCAAAACAAAATAAGAAGTTTTCTAAAACCATGTTCCAAAACCATGGATTACTATTTACAATAACTTCTCATATCTAACAATGTCGCATCATATTTATTTCTAGTCAAACATGCATTGAATCAATATGGAATGCTTCCAAAATGTGTAAGACCTTTATGGAAAGTCAAACACTCAACCTTTCCATAAATGCACATGATGTGATGTATATATATTTCTATTTAAAGATTAAGATATATATGAAAGTAAACTTGTATATATTACCTAAGTAATGTTGTTATAGTAAGTTAATGAGTTACTAAAAATGTTTGATTCCTAATGTCATCACATTTTTATCATTTGTAAAACTTACTAATATTACTTAAACACTTAAAGTGGCACTTATTCTATTTGACCCCTAAAGTGCACTTTGACACCTAAAATACTTAGAGACCCTAAAAGTATTTTAGTCATTCTAAATGGTTGGTCAAGGGGTTTGATCATAATGCTACATAACAAACATGTACGAACCTGTGTTGTAGCATACGATGACTCGAGACGTTGAGAGGTGTTGAATGTTTGTTGAGACAAAGTATGATTACAAGTAACTTGTACATTTTACGTTATGTATCAAGTTATACGTTTGTCATCAATCAAAACAAACGAGACTGTATAGATTAAATATCGTAATATTTGCACTAACAGAAGGCTCAATCGAAAAGTTTGCTTGGGAATAAAAAGATTAGAGTCGAGCCACCTAGTTGCATGTCTTGGTTAGGCACTACCACAATAAAAGCTAAGCACATTGGTAATCCTGATAAGATGAAGGATAGTGTTGAAAATTTAAACCCACCAAGTGCCCCACAAGTCCTACCATCATTTGAGGCACACACACCGCCCGTGACTTACCCGGAAGAAGTAGAAGAAACTTTAGGAATTCCAATGGAGGTAGAACCCTTGGACCAGGCACCACTTGAGGATATAGGTTTGAATACTTGTAGTGATAACCTTACTCCTAGTTCTAGGGAATTTCCTAGTTTTGATGAACCGGAGCCTCAACCAAAACCGTTACCTAATCTTCCATCCTTAGATGAAAATTTAGGAATTGAAATAGGTTCCGATCCACCCATCAAACCATATAGTCCGGGTAGTCTTAGGACAAAGGTAGTGGACTCTAAGCCTTGTAGAGAGGAAGCCAATATAGGAGTGGAAAATGACCTTACATGCTTACATCACCCATTTATGATTGATCACAAGAAACATTATGGGTTTAAACCGTGTTTATTAGGTCAAGGTGGATCCCTAACTAGTAATCTCTTGAAGTTGATTGAAAATGATCCCTTTCTAGGAGAAAATCTTAATCCACCCATTAACCCGATTGAATTAGGTAAGGTTATGATGATAGGAGCACACCCCTTTGAGCATATAATTCATCCACTACATTTTCCTCACGTAGCATATTTCCACCCTAAAGGTGTGTATCGCTACTATCACCCGCACTTAATCCTAAGTGTAGGGAAAACCTCACCTTTATCCGTGAAATAAGGGTAGAGTCAGGCTCGTGACTCGAACAAAAACAAGCGCTTCTTGGGAGGCAACCCATCCTTTTGTGTAATTTTTATTTTGTTTGTTTGTTATTTGCTTCCGTATGCATGCTTTATTTTTGTTGTTGGTAGATCATGTTTCTAAACTAAATAGTGGAAATACTTTACTTTGTTGTTTTGGCCTAGTCTTAACTTCACCTAAAGGTATTTTTGCAAAAGATAAGTGTAAGGGGAAACCCGAAATATGTTTTTAAGAAACAAACCGATCATGATTCTCCACAATATTATATGAACATGTATATTCGTATTTGTTAGAGTCAAATGCATGTATCGAGTCATAATGAAGTTTTGCAGGATTTTCCAGGAATTAGGACCAAGTTTTTCCAGAAATTTTCCGGAAACTTAACATAAGAATTTCTGCAGGTCACTTCTGACGGCGTCATGAGTTTACTCTTGACGGCGTCACGTGTAAAAATCTGGAAATTTTACCAGTTTTGTTTTTCTAACGGAGTCTTAAAGTTTTTGTTGAATTATTAAGTTTTATAATCTCCAGGAAATCTGCAAACTTCATTCCACAAGCATTATATCTTACTTTGTTTTCTAGGATTTAGTAACTTATGTAGATTGCCGCCGATTTTATGCGAGGTTGTATTGTTTGTTTTCTCAGGATTTACAGGTTATGTATGACAAGAAGATGATTTATATTCTGGAAGGGAAGCTTTGATTGTTCATTTTCTTGGAGGAAGATCTAACCTGTCCACCTTATTATCCATACCGAGCGAATCAGGGGAGTATTTGATTTCATTCTTTTTGCTTTTTCACCTTTTACATTCTTTACTTGAACATTGGGGACAATGTTCATCTTAAGTGTAAGGGGAGGGTAAAATGATGATACCTTACAAATACACTTTCGCTTGAGTTTGTTTGTTTGATAGTAGATGTGTAATAAAACTATGAGAAATACTTGTTAGTGCAATTTTAGCACCAAATTTAAATTTTTTTACAACATTTAGGAGTGAAACTTTAGCCATAGCAAGCGTCTCATGGATAGGAGATTGTATGACTAGCACAAAACCGTACTATTTAGAAAAATTTTCCACCCAAATATGTGAGGTTCGCCTTTAGATTTGATAGGAAAAGCGTTTACTATTAGTGCTTATGAGTGTACCGGTAGCATTTAGATTCTAGAACTTGCGTTAGTGATGCATCCCGAGACCGCTAGTGAGACTACATTCGTGTAGTAGGATTTACTACATGATAAGAGGCATTAGGATCACCCTTGTGTTAAACCCGTATCATAATTATTTGACCGTTTAAGTCATATTACTTGGCTAGTTAAGTCAATTAATTTTTTCCACACCTTAGCGTTGTACTCATTTTTAGTACATGAAACCCCTAGTACACCCCTCCGAGCCTATCTTTTCGTTTCTAACTTTAAGCATTTTACTTAAAGGAAGAATTTGTTACACCCCACTTAAATGTACACCCAAATCGCCTTAGCCTTCCGTGTATGCGCTCAATTTTAGTGCATTATTGTTATTTGTTAAACCCTAAGTTAACTATCTAATTGATTACATGGTTGCTAAGTCGAGTCATATCCTTGTACATATTGTTTTGGGACGATTGGGACTCATGGGTAAAGTACTTATTTATGGAGTAATGGGGAAGAACATCATTTATTACCCCCATATGTACGTTAATCTTAAAAGTACTCCAAGTGTTTTGATTTTCTTAATTCGAGTCATTAGATTAGTTTATTGTAAAGTATGTAAAAATTCAAGTGTAAGGGGAATTTCCATTCCCTATGATGTATTATTTTGGATGGTAGGGTAAGAATGTATGCAAAAAAAAAAAAAAAAAAAAAAAAAAAAAAAAAAAAAAAAAAAATCAAGAAAAATCAAGAAAAAAATCAAGAAAAAATAGAAAAAGAAAAGAGAAAAAAAACATACGGACTACCATCCCGTTTCATTCTATGTTTATTTTATGTTTTTGTTATTTTTCATTTATTAGCTTAAGTCGAGTCTAGTCCTGGCTTAGCAACGCCATATTGTACATGTAATTAACCAAGATTGTTAACTCGCCACCAGTAAAGACTGCCTATATCCAACAAAACCATGTATTTCATATCCCTACGCCTAACGTTATAACCCTTTGAAAGACCTCTTTGATAGTTTATCCTAGGTGCTTACGCCATGTGGTGGAGGTTTGATCCTTTCCCAAGCCTATGGTAATCTATTTTGCTATGACAGGTAGTGAGAGATATCTTCCGTTTCCATATTGTAATTTATACTTTATTACACCCGAGAGATGTGAGTATCTAAACACTATTTGTGAGGTGCTAGTGTATGACCTCCGTGCTTGTCTTTGGTCTTTAGTGGAACGATTATTTGTTGTAATTACTTTTATATTAGTGTTAAATGACTCCTAACTTGTATTTTGACTAGAATAAAAGCGCATTTGCTTGAGGACAAGCAAATCTCAAGTGTAAGGGTATATGATGAGGCGAAAAATGAACCACTTTTAGGGGGTCATTTAAGCCCGGAATTGAATTTATTTGATCAAATATTGCCATAAATCGTTCCTTTTGTGATTTTAGGTACTTTGGGAGTGAAATCTGGAAAAGGAAGCAATTCGGACGTTTTTGGAGCATAAAAGTGAAAAAAACGCCAAAGACTTAATTTTCCATGCTTATAACAGTGTGTGACGGCGTCAAGAGGAATAAGTTGACGGCATCAAGAGTAAAGATCATGACGACCCAGTACAGAAATGAAGGCGTCACAAAGAAGAGCGTCAAGAGTTAAATGTGTGACGGCCTGGAAAAATGGAATACATGACGGCGTCAGATGTAGATCAAGGCAGTCCGAGGATTATTTTGGTGGCGAGATGACGGCGTCACAAGGTTATTCTTGATGCCGTCAACCTCTATTATCTATATATAGTTTTCTAATTTTCATTCATTAGGAGGAAGAAGTTTGGAGAAACCCTAAGGCCGAACCATAAACGTATTTTACAGCTTTTTCAAGGGTTTTCAGCCCTTGAACCCTTACATGTGTTATTGAGATAAGTATTCTTTTAATTCAATCAATATGTCTATGTGTTGGTTGTCTATATCTTGTGCTTGTCTTGATTCCACCATGCTAGGCTAGATTTATCTTGTGTTTGCTTAGATCTAATGAAACCTAGATGTTGATTATGTGTTGATTACTTGTTTATGGTTGTATTGGGTGAATGATTTCAATGTTAGGCTTAAGAAAACTGGCAGATCTCCAAATGGTAACATGCTTGAACGTCTTAGGGAACATGAACCGATGTGTACTAGGTTTTATTGGTTGTATTTAATGCATGAGTAAATTCTAATGATCCCATGTTAGGAGCTTCTTAGCCGGCTCGACATAGGAGTGAAGTAGGCACTCATAGGATTAGGGAGTTAAGTACGCCACCCCATGAATGATATTAAGGAATACAATCCATCATCCACGCAACTATAACAAGTAATTAACGTGTAAAAGATATCTAGGGAGTAGTGAAATCTAAGTAAACACATTTCTCCACTTATTGCTCACAACCTTAGTTTAATATAGTTTATTTTCATTTTTTGTATTTTATTTTGATTGCATCTTTAGTATTGGGTTAGTTGACTAGCAACTAATTCCGCCCAAATCCTTCAAACCCGGGATATTTACTTGCTTTCTAAAAAAATATAAAAATACAAAAAGAATCGTCCCTCATCTCTAGAACTAGTATTTAGGTTTTCTAATCCTAGCGACACTATTCCTAGCTGAACGATCAATCCCCCAGTACTTGTCATTATACTATACTACATCGATCAGGTACACTGCCTGGTGGGGGTTGTAAGCTTCTCAAGATCCCTTGAGAGGTAAAGCCTGGTGCAATCCCTACGCATCAAGTTTTTGGCGCCGCAGCCTGGGGAATAGTTATTGTCTAGGTTAGAATCTTTTTTTATTAGGTCTACTTGCTAGATTCCTTTCTAGTAAGATTTTATTTTTATTTTTAGGTTTCCTTTAGTCTATTTTTTCTTTGTGTCTTTGTTCGTAAAAACCTTTCCATTGACTTTTCCGTTCACCATTATGGAAAACGCGAATCCGCCAAATTTTTCATCCAATCGACCAAACCCACTCCAAAAACGTCCAAAATGCTTCCTTTTCCAGAATTCACTCCCAAAGCACCTAAAATCACAAAAGGAACGATTTAGGGCAATATTTGATCAAATAAATTCCAATTCCGGCTTAAATGACCACCTAAAACGGATCATTTTTCGTCTCATCAGTCCCGATCTATAAGATGGTGTAAAGATGTAGGGTGGCCGGAATATTTTCCGGCGGCCGGAGAGTGGTGGCGGGTTGGCCGGAAAACAAGAAGGAGAGAGAGAGAATATTGTGAGTGTGTGTGATTTTATTAATAAAATGGGGTAGTGGGGGTGTTTGGTGGGTATTTATATGGTAAAAATAGTATAGGGTTTGTTTTTTAATTAATGAAAGTGTAGGGTAGATGTAGGGTGATACTTCAAGGACCAATATTACCAACGCATCAAACTTCTTACGATAAACGCTTCGGGGCTCGAACGACATAGCAAACGGACTCAAAAATTTACGAAACTTGCGCCATTGTTCACAAAATAATGTTTCCAATAAAATCAAGCATAAACTTCAGAGTTTTTCCAAAACTCAAAATAATTCAAATAATTTGGCAAATGCACTACAATTCGAGTGTTCTAGGTTGTGCTGAGTCAATCAAGGAATAAAGTTCTCGTTTCCAATATACCTCACGTTTCCCAAGCCCAAATAATCACAAACAAAAGTTTTAATGTGTCTCAGGTACGAAAATAAATATTTTGGCTAGAAATGAGTTTAGAAAGAGTACCGGGGGTTACATCACATACATCTTATTTAGAAATCCGTCCCGGATTTAGTTTCGAGTTGCCAGTCCCGGTTTCAAAAAGATTTGGGTATTTGCGTTTAAACTCGTCCTCGCGTTCCCAAGTATACTCTAGTCGTCTCTTGGAATTAAAACGAACTTTCACAAGAGGAATACGACTCTTCTTCAATCGCTTAACCTCGCGATCCATGATTTCAACGGGCTCCTCAACAAAATGCAATTGCTCATCAATCTCAATCTCCTCAAGCGGAATTACATCGGTCTCATCAGTCAAACACTTCTTCAAATTCGACACGTGGAAAGTAGGGTGAACTCTACTGAGCTCCGGTAGCAATTCTAGCTTATATGCCACAGGACCAATCCTCTTCACAATCTTAAACGGTCCAATATAACGGGGATTCAGCTTTCCTCTCTTTCCAAACCTGATCACACCTTTCCAAGGCGATACTTTCAACATAACCCTATCTCCTACCTGAAATTCCAGGGGTTTACGTCTCGCATCTGCGTAACTCTTCTGTCGGTCACGAGCAACTTTCAATCTATCTTTAATCTGTGCAATCTTCTCGGTCGTCTCACGACCTAAATCTGGTCCAATAAGCTGTGCTTCTCCCACTTCATCCCAACATATAGGTGATCGGCACTTCCGACCATAGAGTGCTTCAAACGGTGCGGCCTTAATACTCGCGTAATAACTATTGTTGTAGGAAAACTCAATCAAAGGCAAATGGACGTCCCATCCATTTATGAAATCAATCGCACATGCACGCAACATATCTTCCAAAGTCTTGATGGTTCTCTCGCTTTGACCATCGGTCTGTGGATGGTAAGCGGTACTCATGTCAAGGTTCGTGCCAAACGAATCTTGAAGTGATTTCCAAAAGTTCGAAGTAAATCTGCCGTCTCGATCTGAGATAATAGACACTGGCGCTCCATGTCGAGATACTATCTCCTTTACGTAGAGCCTGGTCAACTTATCCATGCTGTAATTCTCCTTGATTGGCAAAAAGTGTGCGGATTTAGTCAATCGATCGACTATTACCCAAATAGCATCGAATCCTATCGAAGTCCTTGGTAGCTTGGTGACAAAATCCATTGTTATTCTTTCCCATTTCCATTCTTGGATCTCAGCTTGTTCTAGTAAACCAGACAGTTTCTGATGTTCAGCCTTAACCTTGGCGCACGTAAGACACTTACGAACATATTCGGCAATCTCGGCTTTCATATTGGGCCACCAATATAACTTCTTCACATCCAGATACATCTTATCATATCCTGGGTGAATAGAATACTTTGACTTATGAGACTCGAGCATAATCAAGTCTTTCAGTCCTCCGAACAAAGGTACCCAACTTCTTCCTTTGTAACACAAAGTTCCATCTGAACGTTTCTCAAGTTTCTCCTTTCTAATCATCCCATCAACTTTCTCCTCCTTAAGTTGTCCTCTTTTCACGACTTCCTCTTGTGCTTTCAGAATCTGAGCGGGTAAATTCGAGTTAATCGTCAAAACTAAAGCTCGAACGCGTAACGGTTTCAAACGTTCCTTGCGGCTCAATGCATCAGCTACAACATTAGCTTTTCCAGGGTGGTATCGTATCTCGCCATCATAATCGCTCAACGTCTCCAACCATCTTCTCTATCTCATATTCAACTCCTTCTGATCCAATATATATTGTAGACTCTTGTGGTCGGTAAAGATAACACACTTAATACCATAAAGGTAATGTCTCCACAACTTGAGGGCAAAAACCACGGCTCCTAACTCCAAATCATGAGTGGTATACTTCTCTTCATGGGTCTTAAGCTGTCGGGAAGCATATGCCATAACCTTCCCTCGTTGCATCAAAACTGCTCCTAACCCTTGATACGAGGCGTCACAATAAACCACAAATTCCTCTACTCCATCTGGCAAAGCCAATATCGGTGCACTACAAAGCTTCTGCTTCAAAGTCTGAAATGCCTTCTCTTTTTCCTCTCCCCATTCATACTTCTTATCCTTGTGAGTCAATGCGGTTAACGGTTTAGATATCTTGGAGAATCCCTCGATGAATCTCCTATAATACCAAGCCAATCCTAGAAATTGACGAATTTCTGTGGCGTTAACCGGCGTTTCCCATTTCTCAATCACTTCAATCTTAGCGGGATCCACATGTAATCCTTCACTATCGATCACATGACCCAGAAATTGAACCTTCCGAATCCAAACTCACACTTAGAGAACTTTGCGTACAACTGCTCGTCCTTTAGCAACTTAAGAATCGTAGCCAAATGCTGTTTGTGCTCTTCCTCGCTCTTTGAGTAGATCAAAATATCATCGATAAAAACTATCACGAACTTATCTAGATAAGGCTTGCACACTCGGTTCATGAGGTCCATGAACACTGATGCGTGGAAATCGCAACAGGCTTTACCTCTCGAGGGATCTCGAGAAGCTTACAACCCTCACCAGGCAGTGTACCTGATCGTTGTAGTATAGTATAGTGACAAGTACCGGGGGATTGATCGTTCAGCTTAGGAATAGTGTCGCTAGGATTAGAAAGCCTAAATACTAGTTCTAAAGGTGAGGGATGATTATTTTTGTGTTTTTATATTTTATGGAAAGCAATTAAAATCTCGGGGTTTGAAGGATTTGGGCGGAATTAGTTGCTATTCAACTAACCCAATACTACAATGCAATCAAAATAAAATACTAAAAATGAAAATAAACTAATTATACTAAGGTTGTGAGCAGTAATTGGAGAAAATGTGTTTACTTAGATTTCACTACTGCCTAGATATCTTTTACACGTTAATTACTTGTTATAATTGCATGGATGACGGATTGTATTCCTTAATACCATTCATGGGGTGGCATACATAACTCCCCAATTCTATGAGCTCTTATCTCCTCCTACACCATGCCCAGCACAACTATAGGGATTGTAAACAGTGACTCATGCATTAAATACAACCAATAAAGACCTAGTACGCCTCGGTTCATGTTTCTTAAGACGTTCAAGCATGTTACCATTTGGAGATCTGCCAGTTTTCTTAAGCCTAACATATAAATCATTCATCCAAAACAAGAATAAACAAGTAATCAACACATAATCAATATCTAGGTTTCATTAGATCTAAGCAAACACAAAAGAGATCTAGCCTAGCATGATAGAATTAAGACAAGAACAAGATATAGACAACCAACACATAGACATATTGATTGAATTAGAAGAACACTTATCTTAATTAATCATGCAAGGTATCAAGGGGTTGGAACCCTTGAAAAACCTGTAAAGTTACACCAAAATCGTCTTTAGGGTTTCTCCCAAAACTTTTCTCTTTTAATGTGAAAAACTAGAAAACTATATATAGGAAAATAGGGATGACGGCGTCAAGAACAAAGGTGTGACGCCGTCATCTCGCCGCCAAATACTTCCTCGGACGGCCTTGATCTACTTCTGACGCCGTCAAGGCCTAGGCCGTCACACAAATTACTCTTGACACCCTGTGTGTGACGCCGTCATCAACTACGGATTTTAATTCTTGGGGTTTTGACGCCGTCAGGAAAACTCTTGACGCCTTCATGAACTCTCGGATTTTATTATTGAGGTTTGACGCCGTCAGGAAATTACTCTTGACGCCGTCACCTACTGTTCCCAGCATGGAAAATTGAGACTTTGCCGTTTTCTTCACTTTTATGCTCCAAAAACGTCCAAAATGGCTTCTTTTCCAGAATTCACTCTCCAAGTACCTAAAATCACAAAAGGAGCGATTTAGGGCAATATTTGATCAAATAAATTCGGATTCGGGCTTAAATGACCCCCTAAAAACGGATTATTTTTCGCCTCATCATATACCCTTACACTTGAGATTTGCTTGTCCTCAAGCAAATGCGCTTTTATTCTATTCAAAAGACAAGTTAGGGGTCATTTAACACTAATATAAAAGTAATTACAACAAATAATCGTTCCACTAAAGACCAAAGACAAGCACGGAGGTCATATACAAGCACCTCACAAATAGTGTTTTGATACTCACATCTCTCGGGTGTAATAAAGTGTAAATTACAATATGGAAACGGAAGATATCTCTCACTACCTGTCATAGCAAAATAGATTACCATAGGCTTGGGAAAGGATCAAACCTCCACCACATGGCGTAAGCACCTAGGATAAACTATCAAAGAGGTCTTTTAAAGGGTTGTAACGTTAGGTATAGGGATATGAATTACACGGTTTTGTTGGATAAAAGAAGTTATTACTGGTGGCGAGTTAACAATCTTGGTTAATTACATGTACAATATGGCGTTGCTAAGCCAAGACTAGACTCGACTTAAGCTAATAAATGAGAAATAACAAAAACATAAAATGAACATAGAATAAAAAGGGATGGTAGTCCGTATGTTTTTTTTTTCTCTTTTTCCTTTTTTCTATTTTTTTTTTTCTTTCTCTTGATTTTTTTTCTTTTTTTTTTTTTTTTTTTTTTTTTTTTTTTGCATACACTCTTACCCTACCATCCAAAATAATACATCATAGGGAATGAACATTTCCCTTACACTTAAATCTTTACATACTTTACAATTAACTAAACTAATGACTCGAATTAAGAAAATCAAAACACTTGTAGCACTTTTATGATTAACGCACATATGGGGGTAATAATATTATGTTCTTCCCCATTACTCCATAAAATAAGTACTTACCCATGAGTCCCAATCGTCCCAAAACAATATGTACAAGGATATGACTCGACTTAGCAACCATGTAATCAATTAGAAAGTTAACTTAGGGTTTAACAAATAACAATAATGCACTAAAATTGAGCGCATACACGGAAGGCTAAGGCGATTTGGGTGTACATTTAAGTGGGGTGTAACAAATTCTTCCTTTAAGTAAAATGCTTAAAGTTAGAAACAAAAAGATAGGCTCGGAGGGGTGTACTAAGGGTTTCGTGTACTAAAAATGAGTACAACGCTAAGGGTGTGGGAAAAATTAGTTGACTTAACTAGCCAAGTAGTATGACTTAAATGGTCAAGTAATTATGATACGGGTTTAACACAAGGGTAATCCTAATGCCTCTTATCATGTAGTAAATCCTACCACACGAATGTAGTCTCACTAGCGGTCTCGGAATGCATCACTAACGCAAGTTCTAGAATCTAAATACTACCGGTACACTCATAAGCACCAACAATGAATGCTTTTTCCTATCAAATCTAAAGGCGAACCTCACATATTTGGGTGGAAAATTTTTCTGAATATACGGTTTTGTGCTAGTCATACAATCTCCTATCCATGAGACGCTTGCTATGGCTAAAGTTTCACTCCTAAATGTTGTAAAAAAATTAAATTTGGCGCTAAAATTGCACTAACAAGTATTTCTCATAGTTTTATTACACATCTACTATTAAACAAAACAAACTCAAGCGAAAGTGCATATGTAAGGTATCATCTTTTTACCCTCCCCTTACACTTAAGATGAACATTGTCCCCAATGTTCAAGTAAAGAATGTAAAAGTGAAAAAGTAAAGAGAATGAAATCAAATACTCCCCTGATTCGCTCGGTATGGATTATAGGTTGGCCAGGTTAAATCTTCCTCCAAGAAAATGAACAATCAAAGCTTCCCTTCCAGAATATAAATCATCTCCTTATCGAGCATAACCTGTAAATCCTGACAAAAATAGACAAGACAACCTCGCGTAAAATCGGCGGCATCCTATATAAGTTACTAAATCCTAGAAAACAAAGTAAGATATAATGCTTGTGGAATGAAGTTTGCAGATCTCCTGGAGATTATAAAACTTAATAATTCACAAAAAACATAAGACTCCGTTAGAAAAACAAAACCGGTAAAATTTCCAGATTTTAACTCCTGACGCCGTCAAGAGTAAAACTCTGACGCCGTCAGAATGGACCTGCAGAAATTCTTATGTTAAGTTTCCGGAAAATTTCTGGAAAAACTTGGTCCTACTTCCTGGAAAATCCTGCAAAACTTCATTATGACTCAATACAAGCATTTGACTCTAACAAATACGAATATACATGTTCATTTAATATTGTGGAGAATCATGATCGGTTTGTTTCTTAAAAACATATTTGGGGTTTCCCCTTACACTTATCTTTTGCAAAAATACTTTTAGGTGGAGTTAAGACTAGGCCAAAACAACAAAGTAAAGTATTCCCACATTTTAATTGAGAAACATGATCTACCAACAATAAAAATAAAGCATGCATACGGAAGCAAATAACAAACAAATAAAATGAAAATCACACAAAGCATGGGTTGCCTCCCAAGAAGCGCTTTTCTTTATTTACGAGTCTTGTAGCTAGACTCAAGGTCATGGGTTACTACGTGATTTCATCATTGGAAATGATATACCCCATATAGTTGCGATCATTACTGTTATGGTGGTAGTGCCTCAATCTGTCGATACTCGCAATCACCATCCCACCTAATTTGCTTCTCAAGTTAGCTACCCCATCTTGGCTCACACCTTCGATTGTGAATGGCCCATACCACCAAGGACTTGGTTTATCGGGTGGTATTGTTGTTTCCAAGTGTCTCAAGAGTACCAAGTTCCCTTCCTCAAATGGTACATGATTATCTATGGGTTGAATATATTCGAATTCGACCTGAACCTTATTGTTTTTGCTTCTCTCATTTTTGGCTTCCTTATAGCTTTTGATTCTTGCCTCCCATGCAAGAATTTTATTCTGAACACAAATGGGTGTCGTGTCAATGTTGTTTTTGACCTTTCTCCAACTCAAATCCTCATGCTTACTTTGTGGGGTCATGGGGAAGCTAATTTTTCTTTTTCCAGATTTAAGCTCGATCTTTCTACCTTCATACTTAATGACAGCCTTAGCGGTGGTGAGGAATGGTGACCCAAGGATTATTGGCATGCATCCATCCCCTCTATCATCGATGATCATAAAATCAACGGGGTACATGAATCCAGCGACATTAACTAACACATCTTCTGCGATTCCTAGGGGATATACGTACGAGTGTCCAACGAGAGATAACCTAACACGAGTAGGGGTTGGCATTTTTGTCGTTAGTTGGACGTAAATAGTCAGGGGCATAAGATTTACTTCCGATCCTTGGTCGGCGAAAGCACTAAGATATTTCAAGTCCCCGATGCTTGTTGGTATTTTAAAGTTCCCACATGCTACCTGCTTAGTAGCCACTTTCTGTACCAATAACCTCTCGAATACTGATCCTCCAGGAAGCGTATCATACTCATCTTCCTCTTCTTCCTCTTTCTCAGGAACCTGTCCGGAGGATTGGTTACGCCCATCACCCTTAATCCAATTTGTTATGGTGTTTTTGTTTATATCATGCTTCAGGTAGTAACTCAAAGGTTGAGATTCTGGTGGTTTTTCTAAGGTCCGTTTAGCAGGAGTTTCGATCTTCTCGTTATCTTTTTGGACAATGGTGATGGAGTTAACAAATTGGGTGGTGGGAGTGGCGCTTTCTTTCCTTAGTAGCATTCGTTCGGGGGTTCTCTGGTTGGCATACTCCTCCAATAGACTCAACATCTCATTCATTTTCTCCTGCATTTCCTCTTTTTGCTTATAAACTGCTTCTTCGAATCTAGCAAGCCGATCTGAGTGAGTTGCCATATATTCTCTCATCCTAGCCTCAAACTCCGAGCTAAGTTCCTTGGGAGGGGAACAAGGTGGGGTGCACCTTTGAAAAGTCTCGACATGTTCTCTAGAAGGTGACTCAGATAATGGTGCCGAAGTTGGTTTTGAGACAGAATTGACAGTGGCTTGTCTAGGACTTAAAGGTCTCCTTTGCCTTTCCTCAAAATAGTCAACTTTTGCCTCAAGTTTGCATAGGAGTTCATCGGGGATTTCGGTGGTTCCTCCAGATGTCGAGACTGCATTGATGGCCGCTTCTATCGTATGTTTAAATTCCCACATCTCATGATTATCAACAGCGAGCTCTTCGATAATTGCCCAAGACTCCTCGGCGTTCTTATCACGCAATTTACCTCCCGCGGCCCTGTCGATGGTGCGCTTAGTGTGATAGTCAACATGGTCGTAGAAAATCTGGACTAATAACCAAAGGTTTATGCCATGATGAGGGATCTTGTGGAGGAGATCCTTAAAACGGGCCCAAGCCTCGTAGAAAGTTTCACCCCGCTGTTGCTCAAACATCAAAATGTCCCTTCTAAGCATTGCAGTCTTTTCCGGCGGAAAGAATTGGGTGAGGAAGCGATTGGAGAGATTGTCCCATGTGGTGATGGATCCCGCGGGTAAACGCTCAAGCCATTGACTAGCTTGATCCCGTAGAGAGAATTGGAATAGGCGTAAACGGGTAGACTCTCTAGTTGCAATATCTAGGTCTATGGAATCTACGATTTTGAGGAAGTCCTTAAGATGTTGGTTTGGATCTTCGGAACGAAGTCCATGGAATGCACATCCGCTTTGCACCAACCGGATGGTGTCGGATCGCAAGGGGGTCACATTGGCTCCGGTGAGCTCAATGGTGTTTCGGTAGCCTTGGTGGCTAGGTCGGGAATACTCTCCTAAGGTTCGGGGCCTAAGGGGTTCTAGTGGTGGGTTTTGTTGTGGTGGGATGACGGGTTCAAAGATGTTACCACCTTCCATGATGTCGGATGGTAAAGAGTTACGAACAAAAGCATGAAGAAATAAGATAGACTAAAGAAGACCTAAAAATAAAAATAAAATCTTACTAGAAAGGAATCTAGCAAGTAGACCTAATAAAAAGAAATTCTAACCTAGACAATAACTATTCCCCGGGCTGCGGCGCCAAAAACTTGATGCGTGGGAATTGCAACAGGCTTTACCTCTCGAGGGATCTCGAGAAGCTTACAACCCCCACCAGGCAGTGTACCTGATCGTTGTAGTATAGTATAGTGACAAGTACCGGGGGATTGATCGTTCAACTTAGGAATAGTGTCGCTAGGATTAGAAAGCCTAAATACTAGTTCTAAAGGTGAGGGATGATTATTTTTGTGTTTTTATATTTTATGGAAAGCAATTAAAATCTCGGGGTTTGAAGGATTTGGGCGGAATTAGTTGCTATTCAACTAACCCAATACTACAATGCAATCAAAATAAAATACTAAAAATGAAAATAAACTAATTATACTAAGGTTGTGAGCAGTAATTGGAGAAAATGTGTTTACTTAGATTTCACTACTCCCTAGATATCTTTTACACGTTAATTACTTGTTATAATTGCATGGATGACGGATTGTATTCCTTAATACCATTCATGGGGTGGCATACATAACTCCCCAATTCTATGAGCTCTTATCTCCTCCTACACCATGCCCAACACAACTACAGGGATTGTAAACAGTGGCTCATGCATTAAATACAACCAATAAAGACCTAGTACGCCTCGGTTCATGTTTCTTAAGACGTTCAAGCATGTTACCATTTGGAGATCTGCCAGTTTTCTTAAGCCTAACATATAAATCATTCATCCAAAACAAGAATAAACAAGTAATCAACACATAATCAATATCTAGGTTTCATTAGATCTAAGCAAACACAAAAGAGATCTAGCCTAGCATGATAGAATTAAGACAAGAACAAGATATAGACAACCAACACATAGACATATTGATTGAATTAGAAGAACACTTATCTTAATTAATCATGCAAGGTATCAAGGGGTTGGAACCCTTGAAAAACCTGTAAAGTTACACCAAAATCGTCTTTAGGGTTTCTCCCAAAACTTTTCTCTTTTAATGTGAAAAACTAGAAAACTATATATAGGAAAATAGGGATGACGGCGTCAAGAACAAAGGTGTGACGCCGTCATCTCGCCGCCAAATACTTCCTCGGACGGCCTTGATCTACTTCTGACGCCGTCAAGGCCTAGGCCGTCACACAAATTACTCTTGACGCCCTGTGTGTGACGCCGTCATCAACTACGGATTTTAATTCTTGGGGTTTTGACGCCGTCAGGAAAACTCTTGACGCCTTCATGAACTCTCGGATTTTATTATTGAGGTTTGACGCCGTCAGGAAATTACTCTTGACGCCGTCACCTACTGTTCCCAGCATGGAAAATTGAGACTTTGCCGTTTTCTTCACTTTTATGCTCCAAAAACGTCCAAAATGGCTTCTTTTCCAGAATTCACTCTCCAAGTACCTAAAATCACAAAAGGAACGATTTAGGGCAATATTTGATCAAATAAATTCGGATTCGGGCTTAAATGACCCCCTAAAAACGGATCATTTTTCGCCTCATCAAACACTGCAGGCGCATTGGTCAAACCAAAAGGCATAACTTGAAACTCATAATGACCATAACGGGTCGTAAATTCCGTCTTGGGAATATCCTCTTCCTGAACCCTAAGTTGGTGATAACTAGACCTCAAGTCAATCTTAGAATAGTAACTCGATCCTTGCAACTGATCAAACAAATCATCAATCCTTGGTAACGGGTAGCGGTTCTTCACGGTTAACTTATTCAATCCTCGGTAGTCGATGCACATCCTAAACGTTACAAATAACACTGGAGCTCCCCAGGGCGAAGAACTCGGTCAAATAAATCCTTTATCCAACAGCTCTTGCAATTGCTTAGACAACTCCTCCATTTCCGATGGCGCTAAACGATATGGTGCACGCGCAACAGGTGCAGCTCCTGGAACTAAGTCGATGCAAAACTCCACTTGTCGGGCTGGCGGAAGTCCTGACAAATCTTCAGGAAATACTTCAGGAAACTCACGCACTACAGGATCATCCTCGAGTCACTTCTCTCCCGACTCCTTCTTAGCCACATGTGCTAGGAATGCGTGACATCCTTTCTCAAGATATTTCATGGTTTTAATACATGATATGATATTCAGGCGAGTTCCACTCCTATCACCTCGAACAATCAAAATCTCATCATTGAGAGGGATATGAACCACTCGTTCTCCACAAACAATGCTCGCTCGATTCTTGGATAACCAATCCATTCCAACTATCACATCGAAGCTTCCGAGCTCGATGGGCATCAAATCGATATTAAACGGGTGATCTAAAAGATTAAGGGTACAGCCACGGATCACGGTGCGGGTATCTACTAGGTTACCATCAGCTAACTCAATGCTATAGCTAACGTCTAATAAGGTAGGGGTAAGTCGAAGTAACGGCGAAATCTTAGAAGACACAAAACTCATATCGGCACCCGAATCAAAAAAAAACTTTAACACGAAGGTCATTGAGAAGAAATGTACCAGTGACAACATTCGGATCTTGATGCGGCTCTCCATTTCCCATCACGTACACTCTACCTCGAGCACCTACATTTCCTTGCCCAACATTCTTCGGGCATTGCCCCTGTAGTGTCCACGCTCTCCACATCCAAAACATGTAACCACAGGCTGGGCATTTGCTTCTGTCGCCGCAATCTTATTCTTACAAAACCTTGCAACATGACCAACCTTTTGACACTTCATACATCTCACAGCACATGGTCCAGTATGATGCTGGTGGCACTTCCCACATAGATTTTGCTGTCCAACATTCGCTCCTCCTTGTGCAGCCACAAATGCCTTAACAGTCTCCTGTCTCCTATTCTGTTGGTGATGGTGATTGTTGTTATGATACCGATTCTTGTTGTAGCGGTTGTTGGGGTTGTTATAGTTGTTGTTCCTTCGGTTATCCTCCCATTTTCTCTTGTTGGCAAAGTGATTACTTTTCTGAACAGCACCATGCTTAGTCACCTGATCCATAAGGTGTTTAGCCATGCTAATAGTATCATCCAAAGTCTCAGCATTGTACGACGTAACATATCCTTGAATACTCGCAGGCAATCCACCAATAAACTTCTCTAGCAACTTCTCATTATCGGGCACCATGTGAGCACAAAACACCTTCAACTCTTGGAAACGTCGCACATAAGTAGCAAGATCAGAACCCTTCACAGCCAAGTAATAGAACTCAGTATCCAACTTCCTCAAATCACTAAGAGAACAATACTTCTTAACCATAGCTTTCTTGAAATCGTCCCACGAAGTACCATAAGCTTCATCCATTCCCTTTTCCTGAACATAAGCATTCCACCAAGACAAGGCATGCTCCAACAATGTGCCTGTCGCATACTTCACCCTATTGTTATCAGTACAATTACTCCTATGAAACACCGATTCCACTTTCTCAAACCATTGAGTCAATCCAACAGCTCCTTCGGCTCCCTTGAAGTTAATGGGCTTACAATCCATAAATTCCTTAAAAGTGCAAAAATGGTTGTTGGGAACCGCTTGAGCTCTAGCCGGTCCAACATTCTGAGGAACACCTGCTTGCCTAGCAAGCGCTGCTGCAACACCCTCATCAATCATCTGCTGAATAGCAGCAGGGGTCATCTTCCTAGGAGGTATAATTCTATCAATCAATACAAAGCACAACACTTGTAAGTATTTGATTAACGTGTCAGAATCATAGCACAAGATAAAGCATCATCACATGAATAAAATCATAATATAGCATATGTCAACATCAATAATAGTACATCACCATAATACATCATAGATTTCATACTTGACATTGGTCTTACAAGATATGCAAAACAAGTACAAGTTTCGAATAAAATCTACCAACTGAAGAATTCAGTTTAGCATATACCAGGTAAACTACCATTAAGATACCAACTACTATAAATGATCCAATCACTGATCTCCTGAACGATCTCCATACATAGCCATCACATCAATGCTGTTGTAAGACCTAAGGCGGGTCATCCTCTCTGCATAGGCCTGCCTCTGCATCTCATGCAACTTACTCCATAACTCACTGATACTAGTACGATAGTGTCGACTATCAATGTCCAAGAACACCTCCTTCATGGTCAACTTATCAACCATCTTCTCCAACTCATCCATCTTCCTATCTAGCGAATCCATACGCTCCTGAAATGTAACACTCATCCGCTCCAACCAACTCAACCTCTCCACCTGCCTCTGAAGCTCTATATACATCTCTCCTGCAGCTTTCCTATCATCCTGAACCTCTCTCCTCAATCCTGCAACCTCAGACTGCCTATCACTCATACGCCTAGTGATACTCTTATGGCTATTCCTACACCACTCTACGTCCTGCCTCAGACGACTCATAGCAGCTCTAAGCTCTGACGGAATAACATGGGCTGCTGCCGATGACTCACCAATCTCGTGCGTAGAAGTAACCTCAGCCTCAAGCGCGTATCCTAATGCCTCAGACGTATCCGACTCATATGTCACATCCGACACAACAGGTGAAGGCGGCGGGGGAACATCCTGATCCTCCTCCATAAACTCCTCATCACTATCCTCCTCGTCATCATCATCGTCATCCATCTCCTCATCTCCATCATCCTCAATATCAACATCATCCTCTAAACCTACCTCATCATCTAAACCAACATCAACATCCAACTCAACATCAACATCCAACTCAACATCATCTCCTAAAGGCAATGGGTCAACAATGGGTGGGACCGGAACCTGATCACGGGGAACTGGGATAGACATGATACTCTACAAGAGTATAAGGAAACATAAAAATACTAGCCAAATTTTTGCGGAAAACCATTTTATAAGCCAAAGCATGATTGTGGAAAACGTCCAAACCAATCTCAATATATATATATATATATATATATATATATATATATATATATATATATATATATATATATATATATATATATATATATATATATATATATAAGTTTAAAAGAAATACCTGGGCGCGAAGTGGCATGGAAGGCTGTCGGCTTTCTGTCTCTAAACATTTTGACTCCAGGAAAAAGTTTATAGTCGAGTGCAAGCTCGTTCTCTATAAATGATGGCTCTGATACCATTCTGTAGCACCCCCAACTCAAATTACGGCAGCTGACATGTTGGGGGCACTACACGAATCGAAACCAGGCATCTTTATAGCAAACGACCACAACACGGGACGTTTAAAAGTGCCTCAAAACACATCATTCGTTTCACAAACCATTTTAGAGTACATAGACTCTTTAACAAATAGCATCGGAATAAAAACAAAAGTTTAGCAGCGGCAAAACCAAGTGTAGAAGTAGTAATACAAAGTTTAGCAGCGGAAAGTAAATAAGTTTAGCAGCGGAAAACATTAGAGACACACCAAGGTTTTACGAATGACATGTAACATAAAAATAGTAGGAAATAAATAAGCTGCCTTGACAGAAAACTTCCTTCGTCCAGCCACTCCACCACGCCCAAGATCATAAGCTCCAAAACTTAATTAGCAGTAGTACCTGAGAAGTACATGCTTAAAAGTCAACACAAAGGTTGAGTGTAATCCATAGGTTTAAAATAATAAGGTTGAGCACAAGGGTTTTAATCATACGATATAAGCAACAAATGCAAATACCAGGGTAATCAAGATAATACCTAATATGTAGAGGCATCCCTGTGCATACATATGGTTGATGATGCTAAGCTCATGACACGCAAAACGTTAACCAAACCAATCGTCAGTAACTCTGTACTGACATAAACAATAACCGCGGAATTTCATAATATAACGTGCCCCCAAGGCCAGGTACTTGCCAATACCCAGCAAAACGACAAATAGTACACCCGCATGTCAAGCCCTTGACAACTACGAGTGGGATGGTCAGTCCTATATGCCTATAAACTAAGTTCGCGCTCACCCGCAGGTGACTAATGGCTCATGATCTGAGGGTCTTTCCGGCAAGACAAGCTACTTAGTACATCGTCAGGAATATATATATATATATATATATATATATATATATATATATATATATATATATATATATATATATATATATATATATATATATATATATATATATATATATATCAGGAAAAAGCATACCAAAAATACTACTTGTGCTCAGAAAACATTTAAAGCATGTGTCTCACCCCATGGGTTTATAAACAATTAAAATATAAAAAGCGGGGCTATGAATCACACCTTAATAATAGCAGCAGGAAACGAGATATAGCAATCAATCAATAATGCGTCACAGCAATAGGGACCTCAGCACAACCTAATCAATATAAATGGCATAACTCATAACTAAACTCGAATATTTCCATAAACAATGCTTGAGTAAAAGTTTTGTGAAAACAATGGCATTTGGAAGATAATAGATTTTCGTAAATTCTCGTGTGGGAGACAAGAAAGTTTAGAAAAGAAATAAGTCGGCGAATCAACCATAGGCAAAAGAAAGACGAAAGAACTCCTTGAAGAAAGTCGTCGAAAAGAAATGAAAAGAAAAGAATAAAAGTAGAAGAACTCACGCAAATAAAAATAAATAATAACACGTAACAATAAGTCTCGGATTTTACCTGTTTTCCCCAAAATAATGTCGAAACAAAAGGTTTTGAAATAATTATAATATTTGGTAAAATAATTTAGGTTCATAAAGAATTTTATAAATTTTCGGCATGACCTGCCCGTTTATATAACGTTTCCCGAGTCAATGACTCTTTATTTGTAAATAATATTAACGTATATATATAAGTAAATATGATTGGATATATCATTCGTGTTGTCCATTAGTTGTTTAGGTTTTATCGACCATTTTGTATTTGTTCGGGTTCCAGGTACGTTAAGATCTTTACGGGCCTAACGTACACTACCGTCTCGTGTACCAAAGGGTCCATAACATCCAAATAACCATGGCCGTAAATCCGATACATCCAATACAAGCTCACAATGTCATAATACGGAAACATGTCCGATAATAAGTCCACTAAACTATTACAATTTATTTTATATTTCATATTTATATTATCCATTTTATTTATTTAGTTATCGTTTCACTAATAAAAGTATCCCGAGACTATTAATCCATACCCAAAAATAATCACCACAACAATATTTACTCAAAAATCAACCCAAGTATAAAACTAAATAACCCGACATCAAACCAAAACCAATCCGAGCCTCACCCATCTCCTCGGCTCGACCCAAAACGAAACCAACTCCAAACCAACTAATCTAACCCATCCAAATACTCATCAACAACAACAAAACAATAACAATAACCCTTCCCCACCACCACCCAAGCCGCGGTGGTGGTGGTTCTTGGCTGCCGAGCACAACGCAAACCAAACGGACCCTTAAAATCAAATCCAAACCAAATATAAACACTCCCTTGTCACTAGTATCCAACAACAACATCAATAAATCACAACCCTCACCGAGTCAAGCGAGTTGACTCGGTGAGTCAACTGAGTCGCGACCATACGTGGGTCGAACGAGAACCAATAGGAGATCCACACGAGTTTTGAGGTTAAAAACATATCAAAACCATTTTTGTAAAACTTTTTATATTAAAAATCGGATTTAAATAAAAATAAAAACTAGTGTTTTGTTTTAAAATCAAAAATAACAAAAATAAGTGGTGGGGGATGGTGGTGTTACCGTCAGAAAGCAAAAGGGGCGGCGGTGGTGGTGTTGTCGCGGCGGTGGTGGCGCGTAGGGGTGGTTACAGGGTGTTTGGAGGTGCGTGGGTGGTACGGGTGTAACGGGGGTGTCCCGATCTACAAGATGGTGTAAAGATGTAGGGTGGCCGGAATATTTTCCGGCCACCCTACATCTTTACACCATCTTGTATTCCGGCGGCCGGAGAGTGGTGGTCGGCGGTGGTGGGTTGGCCGGCGAACAAGAGGGAGAGAGAGAGAATATTGTGAGTGTGTGTGTGATTTTATTAATAAAATGGGGTAGTGGGGGTGTTTGGTGGGTATTTATATGGTAAAAATAGTATAGGGCTTGTTTGGTAATTAATGAAAGTGTAGGGTAGATGTAGGGTGATACTTCAAGGACCAATATTGCCAATGCATCAAACTTCTTACGATAAACACTTCAGGGCTCGAACGACATAGCAAACGGACTCAAAAATTTATGAAACTTGCGCCATTGTTCACGAAATAATTTTTCCAATAAAATCAAGCATAAACTTAAGAGTTTTTCCAAAACTCAAAATAATTCACATAATTTGGCAAATGCAATACAATTTGAGTGTTCTAGATTGTGCTGAGTCAATCAAGGAATAAAGTTCTCGTTTCCAATATATCTCACGTTTCCCAAGCCCAAATAATCACAAACAATAGTTTTAATGTGTCTCAGGTACGAAAATAAATATTTTGGCTAGAAATGAGTTTAGAAAGAGTACCGGGGGTTACACTAAATTTCTTAAGCATATCTTTTATGTATTTAGATTGATTAAAGAATATCCCATCTTCTAATTGTCTAATTTGAAGTCCTAAGAAAAAGTTGAGTTCTCCTATCATACTCATCTCAAACTCGTCATGCATGATTTTAGAGAAGTCATTGCAAAGCTCTTGACAAGTTGATCCGAATATTATGTCATCAACATAAATTTGAACTATGATAATGTGTGATTCATTCTTCTTAGTGAAGAGAGTGTTGTCAACTAGGCCCATGGTATACTTATGGTCAACTAGGAAGGTTTTAAGTCGATCATACCATGCTTTTGGTGCTTGCTTAAGTCCGAATAAAGCTTTTTTAAGTTTGTAAACATGATTAGGTTTTTTCAAAGTCGGTAAAGCCTGGAGGTTGAGCAACATAAACTTCTTCATTAATAAAGCCATTTAAGAATGCACTTTTGACGTCCATTTGAAAAAGTTTAAAGTCATGTGCGCATGCATATGCAAGTAAGATTCTAATAGACTCAAGCCTAGCAACCGGAGCAAAAGTTTCATCGTAGTCAATGCCTTCTTGTTGATTATAACCTTGCGCTACTAGCCTAGCTTTGTTTCTAGACACAACTCCGTTTTCATCCATTTTATTTCGAAAGACCCATTTTGTTCCAATTATAGTTTGATTCTTTGGTTGAGGAACTAGTGTCCATACATCATTTCTAATAAATTGGTTCAATTCTTCTTGCATTGCAATTATCCAAGATTCATCACTTATAGCTTCATTTAAATTTTTGGGTTCAATGGTTGATATAAAACAAAAATAGTTACTTTCATTTTGAGCTTTTGATCTTAAGGTTCTTTCATTAAGTTTACCTATGACACTATCTAATGGATGACTTTTAGATTCTTTGACATTGGTTATTTCTCTATTTAATAGTTCATCTTCCTTGTCGTTTTCTAGATCAATTTGATTAACAACTTGACTTTCAACTAAGTCATCATCTACCAAAGGTGATGTCTTAGAGGGAGGTGGACTTTCGTCGAATGTTACATTCAACGACTCCTTGACTCTTAAAGTTTCCTTATTTAGAACAATATAAGTTTTGCTATTTTGTGAATATCCAAGGAACACACCTTCATAAGACTTTGGGTCAAATTTAGTGAGATAATCATTTGTGTTAAGTATAAAGCATTTACTCCCAAATACTTTAAAGTATCCTAATGTTGGCTTTTTACCTCTATATATTTCATATGGAGTTTTATCTAAAAATGGTCTAATTAGGACTCAGTTTAAGATATAGGTTGATGTGTCAACGGCATTACACCAAAACTTTTGTGGAATATTTTGTTCATTAAGCATTGTTCTACTCATCTCTTGGAGTGTCCGGTTTTTACGTTCTACTACACCATTAGATTGAGGAGTGCGAGGAGCTGAGAAATTATGTGTTATACCATTTTTGTCACAAAATTCACCGAATTGTATTTCGTTATCAAATTCCCCACCATGATCCGTTCTAATAGACACAATGCAATTTCCTACTTGATTTTGAATTTTCTTTCCAAGTATTTCAAATTGTTCGAAAGCTTCATTTTTATTTTTCAAAAATCTTGTCCATGTATATCGTGAAAAATCATCTACTATGACTAAAGTATAGAAGTTGCCTCCATAACTTAGAATAGCGGATGGACCGAACAAATCCATATGCAAAAGTTTTAAACATCTAGTTGTGGATACCATATATTTAGCCTTATGGCTACTATGAACTTGTTTACCAATTTTGCAAGCATATCAAAAGTGTTGGTCGTATTTCAACTTGGGTAAGTTTCTAACTAATTCATTAGATAATAGAGATTGAATAAGTCTCATATTAGCGTGACCTAAGTGTCTATGCCAAAGAGTCGAGGACTCATCTAATGAGGTAAGACAAAGTTTATCTCTAGATGTTTTATCCATTTTCATGACGTATATGTTATTTTTAAGAACTCCTTTAGCTATAGTTATACCATTTTTAAGTATTTTACTTTCGTTTTCACTAAAGAGTACTTTATACTTTTTGCGGCAAAGTTGGCTAATGCTAAGAAGATTAAATCCTAAGTTATCAACATGAGCAACATCATCAATAGATAGGGAGTCATGAGAGATAGTACCTTTTCCGATGATTTTACTTTTAAGCTTGCTACCAAAAGTGACGTTACCTCCGTCATAGACTTGATTGGTAGAGAAAAGGCTTTTTTCACCCGTCATGTGTCTTGAACAACCGCAATCTTTGATCCATTCATCCGGTTCCAAACACACTTTCAAGCACACCTATTTTATAACAAGCATTCAAACATTTGGTCCCCAATATCTCATGGGTCCATTTTGGTTAATCATGCCATTACCTTGATTCATGTAAGGAAATGGTGGATATGGGTTCCAAGACATATAGTTTGGAGCTTGATGATGTCTAGGTAAGTTTTGACCCCAGCTATGTTGAAAGTAGGGTTGTGTGTTGTAGTTGCTCTTTGGAAAGGGGCGTTTGGATATAGACGTTTTAGGTCTTGGTTGAGTGGTTCTAGTTCTAAATTCATTTTTAGCAAGTCCTACTCCTATTTTAATGGCCGGTTTAAGTTTGGTTTCAGTAGAACTAGTGTTTGACTTCTTTGTAACTTTAACAAATTCACTACGGTTAGTTTTTAAGCTGTTCTGTATTGCAGCAGTGTCCACGAAACCAATGGGTTCAACGGACGGAACCAAATTTTTGGTTCCGTCAGTTCCGTAGGTCATTGCTGCAGTTTTGTCATTTTCTTGTCCTTTTTCGCCTTGTTTTGTTAAACTACTTATTGATCCTGTTTTCATGAATCCTAACCCTGTTCTATCAAAGTGCGACTTTTGAAGTTTCATTATTTCATCGGCACAACGAATACTTTTATCAAACTTCTTAAACTTTGAGTTTATTTTAATAAGACTATCTTGTGTGATTTTAAGCTTCTCAATTTCAAGTTTGAATTCTTGACATGATTTACACGTTGTGTCAATGTTTTTACTCTTTTCTAAACGTTTAGCTTTTTCTTTTAATTCATAAACTTCGTTTTCTAAAATTTCCTTTTTAGTCTTCAAAAGTTTGTTTCTGTTTATGATTTTCAAGCTTAACTCACAAAGTTTGTTGTATTGTTGTTCCAATGTGTTATCATCAATAGAAGAATAAGATGAATCGGAATGTACCTCATTTGAGTTTTGAGCCATAAGAGCTATTTCGTCATTTGTTGGCTCTTCATCATCATTCTCACTATCGCTCCAAGTACCACTCACAAAAGCACTTTGAGTTTTGCTTTTGGTTGGTTTTGGACACTCTCCTATTAGGTGACTTGTATCTCCACATCTAAAACACTTTCTTTCATTCTTTACTTTCTTAACATCCCGATCTTTACGTAGAGACTTCTTTTCATCTTTATGTTGCTTTACAAACTTTCCTCGTCTCCTAAAGAACTTCTTGAAGTCTCTAACCGCCATGGCATATTCTTCATCATCACTATCCGAGCTTGATTCCTCATCGTCACTTGATTCTATTCTAGCTTTTAAGGCAATAGATTTGACTTTTTCCTTATTGCCTTTAACTATCTCCGAATCTTTTTCCATCACCATTTCGTGAACTTTGAGGTTTCCAATAAGCTCGTCAAGTGCCATGCTTAAAAGATCTTTAGATTCTTTAATAGCCGTTACTTTTGCTCTCCACTTAGGATGGAGTGCTCTAAGGAATTTCCAGACAAAATTCTTGCTACAAAAAGATTCATCAAGTGCTTTAAGTGAAGTAATAACAATGTTAAATCTAGCAATGCACAATCAATAGTTTCATCTTCGGGAATAGAAAATTGTTCATATTGTTGGACAAGAAGATCAATTTTGTTATCCTTAACTTGTGAATTTCCTTGATGAATAGTGATTAAAGATTGCCAAATTTCTTTAGCGGTTTTGCACATAAAAACTCTTTCGTACTCTTTCTTAGACAATGCATTATAAAGCATCATTTTTGCTTCATTATTTTTGGCAATTAGTTTCTTTTGATCATCACTATGTTTAGTAAGTGAACAATCCTCATCCCGACCACTTCTGGTAGCCTTATGATCACCTTCAATAATAATATACCATAGATCTATGTCCTTTGACTTTACATATGTTTCAAAACGGTTTTTCCAATAAATAAAATCATTTGGTTCAAATAGTGGTGGTCTTTGCATAGATTGCCCTTCTTTGAAATTTTCAAAATCCATAGATCGTTTCAAGTTTTAAGATACAGTATATTTTGAAATCTTGAATAACGTAGCTCTTGATGCCAATTGTGGAAAACTAGAAGGGGGGTTGAATAGTTTACCGGTTTTAAACTTGATTTTCTTCTAATACTTTTACGTGTAATTACTAATTAAGATGTATCAAACAATGAATTATATGCAAGTATAAAGTAAGAAACGATCAAACAATAACACGATTGTTTATCGTGGTTCGGCTACAAGGACTCTTTTTCCTTGCCCTACTCCACGTCCCGAGTATCCAACTCGAGAGTTATCTTGCACTAGTCAACAAGCTCCTTTATCCGGTGGAGAAAACCTTACACGTCGCTTACACACTATTTCCGACACTAAGCTAGATGTCGAGTTCTTTCACAAGCGTACAACCACTCCCGATAGTTCTTTTACAAGGGTACAACAACTCCCAACACTCTAAGTATTTTGAGGACTAAAATACTAACCAATCACTACAAATGGATACAATACAATGAAGTATAAACTTTACTAGTTTACACTAATGTTATGCTAGACAAGTCTTGCAACGTTGTGTTGAAGCTTGTAAGATCGTGATCTTCTTGCTACAAAGAGAGATTCACAAATATGAAAGTTTACTGAGTTAGAAATGAAGTATATGCAATGAAATATGATAGAGAGTGATAACCAAAACTCAAGAAGTGAGTTGCTATTTATAGGCCTTCAAACAGACCAACCCACGGATACGGTGGAACCAATCCTTTGGTTCCGTCCGTTGTATCCGAGGGTTCCGCCAGCATGTTTGACAGAATCCTGCACAAAATATTTCACAATCTAACACAATATTCTCAAGATCTTCCCAAAGTCAACTTTGAGATCTTGAGTGTGAATCACTACAAAATAGAACATGTTTCTTACATACTTACACACATGTTTCCTTGAAGGGACATGTGTGATGCAAGCAATGATGCAACTAACATATTATTTCTAATTTTAGATATTTCTAAAAAAGAAAGTATACTTGTGAAAATAGTTTATGTATAGAATCAAAACATGTTTGTTTGAAATGTTTAGCAAGTGAATGCTTTACTTGAAAGAGTTTGCTTGCTTATATCTTGATATGACAAACTAATTATTAAACTTGCTAAATATACATATTGGACATTTTCAATACATGTACTTAAACAAATGTATACTTACTTAGAAATTACTTTGTGAAAACATGTAAATATAGTTTGAGTGAAGTTAAGTAAAAGACTTTTAAACTATATTTATAATTTGCCAAAAATAAACTTTATCTTTTGTAGTTAACAAAACTAAGCAAGATCGTAAAATATAAATAACGTTTTTAGGCGATATTTGTATTAACATAGACGACATAACACTTCGTTTCCTGGATGTCCAAGACGTGATGCCACGTATGTTGACTGACTAGGATAGCTTGAGGAATGGGAGACGGAGGTGTAACAGGATAAAGGTCCCCCGTACTATCACATCGGAGAAGCACCCGACGTGTCATGAAATCTTTAACAGAAAATCCAAAAGGATCAAATTCGACAGTACAATTGTTGTCACAAACAAACTGACGAATAGATATTAGAGTTTTTACAATATGAGGGGTAATGAGGACGTTATTTAAGTAAAGTGGTCGAGAGGGAGTTGGCAAAATGCTACGACCCGTATTGGTGACAGGATTAGAATGCCCGTCACCAACCGAGACGGACGGATACATCCATGTATTAAAAACATTACTAAGACTATTAATTGAAGCATTAAGATGTGAACTTGCACCTGTGTCCATATTCCAGGCTCCAGTAGTGGGATCATGAATTGTTCCGACTGTAAATGCGTGAGGCAAAATAGTATCATGTCCTGACAGTATATGACTTGGTGGCGGTGAAGCACTAACAGGAAACTGGACCGGGCCCATATACTGTGTCAGATGAAGTTGGGCCTGATTCATGGATTGTGGCAGCTGGCCCAAAGTAACTAGTTGTCCATTATGACTTGTGCTAATATGAAATGCTAATGGGCCAAAAACAGGAGAACCTATTAAATTTGATACGGGCCTTGTATTACTTCCCAATAAGTGAGCCAAATTGCCAATATGATTACTGTCACCACTCACCAATATAATGTTTGTTGATATAAGTAATGTATAAAAACGTTATTAATATCTTTCGATATCCTTAAGTTTTGACGATCACAAAATATAAGAACATTAAACGCATAGTTAATACGTAAACAAGTTTTAAGCAAGTTTATATCATCTCATCCAACATAATCACTTAAGGTATGATTAAATAATTGACTAATACATTTTATTATCAAAGGGATGTTTATTTAAATAATACAAAGTTTATAAAATTAAATAAACTTATTATATATTTTTGAAAAATATTTTTGGTAATAAAGGAAAATGTTTTATTCATAATAAATATATGAATTAAAAATTTTAACCAAAATCAGTTAGTTTTTCACCAAATAAACTTTCCTCAGAAAAAAACAAGAAAACTGCAGTTCGTCTGGGCGGCCCCCTTAATTTTAAGGGGGCCGACACACAATTAAGGGGACCGGCCACGCTCCCCTGTCAGAAATTTTTCCCTATAAATACTACCTAAAACCTGGTATTTTTACTACCTCTTGCACGAAATTTTCAGATCCAAATCTCTCTAAACATCCTCCTAAAAACCTTTTGATCCTATAATTGTTAATCCTTGTTTCAAGTGATTCATTCCCTCACATCTCATCTCTCAAAGTACAAGAGAAGAATACTCCTTCAACTTCAAGTTGTGAAGTATTGTAGATTTGTGTATATAGTCTAGTTGTTGTGTACATTCATTGTAAAGGTGTGATAGTAGTGTAACTAGATAGATCTAGGAGTAGAAGTTGTGAATAGAAGTAGTGAGATATAAGTAGTGGTGTGAAGAAGAAGTAGTGGAGTAGTGTGAAGTTGTAAAGTAATAGTGGTGTGTACAAGTTGTGAAGAATGTGTGCCAAGTCGTGAAGAAGTTGTGAGATTGGTTCTAGCTAGGATTAGAACTCGACATTTAGCTTAGTGTCGTTAATTGGTGTAAGCAAAAGTTGTGTAAGGTTTTCTCCGCTATAAGAGAGCTTGTTGACATAGTGAAGAAAACTCTCGAGTAGGTGACTCGGGGAGTGGAGTAGGGCAAGGAAGGTTTCCTTGTAGCTGAACCACTATAAATCCTTTGTCTCGCGCTTAGATCTTTCCAACTCTAACTTATTACTTAGCTTACTTACTTACATCTCGTATATAGCTATAATTGTCTATATTATGCATGTGTTGATTGTACATATTTAGCTTGCTTCGTTATTACTTTTCATACCTCGATATAGTTGTTTATATTGTTCAAGACTTGAATTCACATAAGATCGAATCAAAGTTTTAAGAGTAAACAAGACTTTAAAACTAAACTAAGTTTTCATAATTAAAAAGGGACGTAAAAATACTTGTCCATATTGTTATTGTTTACTTGCGTAGATTTTAATTCTTATAAGTCATACTCATCCATATTGTTATTATTTGCTTGCGTAGATATAAGTACTTATAACTATACATGCATTGATCTCACATAAACTAGAAACAAAGTTTTGTTTTAAACAACTAAGTTTTCATAAAATGAAAAAGACGTAAAACTATTCAACCCCCCCTTCTAGTTTTTCACAATTGGCATCAGAGCTACGTTAAACAAGATTTTTAAAATATACTGTATTTTAAAACTTGTATCGATCTATGGAATCGGAAAAATATTTAGAAGGGCAATCTATGCAAAGACCACCACTATTTGAAAGTGATGGATTTTTATATTGGAAAAATAAATTCGAAACTTATGTGAAATCGAAAGATCTTGATCTTTGGCATGTCATTACCTTTGGTGATTTTCCCCCTATTCAGTATAATTTTGAAACTAAAATGGATGAAATTGTATCTTTTGAAAAACAAAATGATGATTTGAAAAGGAAACTAGCAAAAAATAATGAGGCTAAAATGGTTATTTATAATGCGTTACCACGCAAAGAATATGAAAGAATTTTTATGTGTAAAACCGCAAAAGAAATTTGGGATTCTTTACTAATCACTCACCAGGGTAATAGTCAAGTTAAAGATAATAAAATAGATCTTCTTGTTCAACAATATGAACAATTTACGATTCCGGAAGAGGAATCAATAGATAATGCTTTTGCTAGGTTTAACACTATCATCACAAGTTTAAAAGCACTTGATGATAATTTTTCTAGTGAGAATTTTGTTAGGAAATTTCTTAGGGCTCTTCATCCAAAATGGCGAGCTACAGTTACGGCGATTGAAGAATCGAAGAACTTGTCAACTCTTCAACTTAATGAGTTGACCGGCAACCTGAAAGTCTGCGAAGCAATAATAAAGAAAGACTCCGAGATGGTCAATGGAAAAAGAGAGCAAAGCAAGTCAATTGCGTTGAAAGCTAGGAAGGAATCTAGTAACGAGGATAGCTCAACCTCCGAAAGTGATGATGAAGAATATGCGATGGCCGTAAGAGACTTCAAGAAATTCTTCAAAAGGCGAGGAAGATTCGTTAGACAACCGCATGATGAAAGGAAAGCAAACCAAAGAAATAAAGATGACAAAAATGGAAAAAGTGATAGGAAGTGCTTCAAATGTGGTGATCCAAATCATCTCATCGAAAAATGTCCAATGATGCCAAGAGATCAAAATCAAAAGGCGTTTGTTGGAGGAGCTTGGAGTGATAGCGATGACGATGAGAAAGAAATCACAAATGAGGAGAAGTGTCTTATGGCTAAGACATCAAGTGAGGTACGTTCCGAAACCGAATACTTTAGTGACGAAAATTTATCATTAGACGAAGAGGACCTAGATAGTGAATATAATAAGTTATGCAAAATAGGTCAAAAGGTTATAGCTAAAAATAAGTCACTAAAACATATTAATAATAAATTAGAAAATGAAGTACTCGAATTAAAAATTAAACTACAACATTTGGAAAAAGAAAAAGAAGTTTTTATAGAATGTAAAACATGTTTAGAGGTCAAAAATGAAAACGAAAAACTTAAAGATGAAATTTTCAAACTTGACAAGTTTAAAAATAGTAGTAACTCACTTAAGAAAATAATAAGTGTTCAAGAAACTTTGGGAGATAAAACCGGTCTAGGATTCAACTTAACTAATGATTTAACTAGTGAAAATAAAAATGGAAAGTTTGAATGTGAATCTAGTAAACAAAAACCATTAGACTCAAAACCTAAGTATGTACCTATAAAAGATAGAAAAATACCTAATGCGAGTGATGAGGAAGTAAAAAGTTTTTATAAACCATCATTAAAAGCCAAAACCGGATTTTATAAACCAAAATTAAGATCTAAAACTCCACCTCCAAATAGACCAAATAATCCTCATCCTCGATCTAAAACCCCTCAACATAGGAGAAATCAAGGTAGACAACACTTTTCTAATAATAGTCACCCAATGTGGAATTATCCATATCAACCAAGCTTCAACCCATGGGGAATACTTCCACCATACATGCATCCTAGTCAATTGCAAACCATGTTTGGTTCAAACAACTTTGGACCAATGAGACCATGGGAACCAAGTGGCTAAGTTGTCACTTTTGGAAAATATTGGTATCTCATCTACAAATGGCTTCTATAAGTCAACATGGCATCTTGAAGTGTTTGAAGAAACCTTATTGAAGACTATAAGGTACGCGTTTCTTTTAAGTTCATCGTTAAAATTTATATTCTTAGATTAACAACTAGTTAGATTAATACTTAGTTATATAGCTAGTTATACTTACTTACTCACGCATTATGAACCCATCTTAGTTGGCTTTCCTAGGATTATAATAAAATTGTTCGTTGTCGAACAACATAGAAAATGGAAATCTTTTATGTCCACTAGTAGAAAACTCATGGTGATGAAGTGAAATGAGTCAAGTGAATTAATTATTAACATAGAAGTAAGATTAGATTTCTCGTGTTAGAAAACGATGGATGAAACAAGCTCTCGTAGACTATGGCATTAAGTTAGATAAGTGTGCAACAACAAAGGAGCTATAGAAGTTAGGATATACCCTATTCAACACTCTCACATCAAACATATAGAACTACGTCATCAATCACTTATGATCATAGGTTATGTAGAAAAGGTAGCTTTGGAAGATAACATTGCCGATATGTTTACCAAACCCCTTAAGCGTAAACTATTTAATCACTTGCGTTTAGGATTAGGAATGATGGATCAAATTCATTAAATTCTTGGAATACTTAAAATCTTCTGAAAAATCAAAGTTCTGAAAATTTCTTTTCTGTCAGATGGGCGGACCCCTTAAATTTATATGGGCGGCCCCCTTAAACATTAAGGGGACCGGCCTCACTTTAAGGGGGCCGGCCATCTGAGAAATAAATTTCCAAGTTTTCTCTACTTTTTCACTAATCTGAGTCTAGGATTCTATTTTGCACAAAATCAGGAATTGGAATATTTTGTTATTGCATCAATATGTTTTCAAAGGAAACCCCAATTCAATTTTATCACGTTTAGAAAAACTCATTGTTGAATAATGATAAAAACGTTTTTCTCAAATCATGCACAATAGTCTCACTCTCGTTGTCTATATATATATAATCCAATATATACATATACATGACACTTAGAAGTGAGCAAAGCTAAATAAAGGAGATCAAGGATCGTTTCTTAGGAATATTTGGTTAGGATTCGAAACGATCTTAACTCCGTATTTGTTTCATATAGGCATACACTAGAACAAAATCAATAATTACACTATCATATTTGTTCCATCACTAGTTTCTCACTAACTTGTTGCCTTACACTAAGATAGGAGTTTTAGGTTGAATGATTTGCTAAATTGCTTTTTTGTCTTATTGGTTATGCATGCATGCTTAGTTATGACTATTTTATGTGCTTACTTGCTTGCCTATATACTTTTCATGCATATTTCATTAAGATAATACTTGCCTTGTTGCCTAAAGAGTTGGACTTGCCCAAAACCAAACCTCATAACCTTTACCACTTAAACCTCATAACATTTACACACTCAAACCTCATAACCCTTACACACTCAAACCACCAAAGTGTAATGAAAAACCAAGTCATCCCTTCCATCAACATCGCTCTCACCAATCACACCACTTGATACTCATTTCCCATCTTCACCAATAACTCCATCTAGTCATCCTCACAAAAAGATTCAACCATTCCCTACACTCTACAAAGTGTGTCATTACCAATACAACTTAACCCATGAAAGACAAACCATACATCAAAATAACAAACCATCCATCTCATCACCCAAATACACCTTCACCCTTGCTCCAAAAAATACACCTTCATCTCACTTCACCCAAATACACCTTCAACACACCACACCATAATCCACCATGAATTCACCAAAAACTTCCATTTCCAAAACATCAAAGAAACAAAAGATCCTCATCATCACTCCTAAATAACTCTTCATTGACTTAACCAATCATGACTTCTCCCAACAAACCAAAGTAAAAAATCCTCATCAATAAATGACGTTGTCTCTAACCAACCAACACCTAAGCCTCCAACTTACCCAAATGAAACCAACCTTCTACATCAACAAGACAACCTCACAATCACACTCACTAATAAAATCCCACATTCACCTCACTCACTTCTACCAAATGATCCTTTTGAGGAACATACTCAATTTCAAAACAACAACCATTACCCTCAACAAAACATGAATCACATGCCAGATCACAACTCAACAACTCCACCATCACCATCCACCGAACATAAAAAGTTTGTTGAAGAGCTCAAAGAAGCTCATGAGCTTAATGCTCTTCTTGCGTTACACCTTACTCAACGCATTTTGGATCAAAAACCTTCCTCCACCAACTCCTCTCCATCAAAAAAAAAAAAAAAAAAAAAAAAAAAAAAAAAAAAAAGATTTTTTTTTTGATCCATTTTGAGAACCATGACGACAATTACTCTTGTTGCACCTTTCTCCAAAAACAAAATCAAACCCATCACTCACTCAAGACACCAACAATTCATCAACCGCTCCAAACCCACAATCTACCATTGAAAATGCATCCTTAGACATCACCCTTTCATTATCACCCATAACATCCCTTAATGCACAATTTTCCTGAGAGATGAGTTCATCCATAACCAAACCATCATCTTTGGCCTAAGAGATGAGTTACAATATATGTTTTCATATATTAGAATTTGTCCCATCAACAACCACCAAACTCTCCAATTGGCATCAGAGCTACGTTAAACAAGATTTTTAGGAATGGAGCGTAAATAATAAAGTTTCTGATACCATGTTGGTATTAAAAGATAATTGTGGTTTTATCTTCTTGATTGATATCACAATACGAGGAACATAAATACACATAAGATGAATGATCTAGATGTGGGCTTGAGCCCGAATAGTAATACACAACAATATGGGCTAACAGTATTAGAGTTACCATATATCGGATAGGTCTATTGTTAGAATTTCTGGTTTGTATTTGTTCCATTGTATCTGGTTTTAGGAAATGCCCAAAAACCAATTTATTGTTATGCACTTATGCTCATGATCAGGGCCGGTCATGAGTTTTTTGCTGCCCTGGGCGAGATGATTGAAAAATGCCCTTACCGGGCAGGTCCTCAGTTTTTTTGTCACGCAAGTCGTGAGTTTTTTTTTATCGACATGTGGAAGATGACTGAAAAAAGCCCGCTAAAGATTGCAAACAAACAAGACATTATCTTTTAAAGGTTTAGCTTGCAAACAAAACCCGAAACTTTAATAATTATTTAACATATCTTATTTTATTTAATGAGTTATTGACATTTAACATCATGTTTTATTTTCTTACTGCAACGTAATAACAAAATATATGTCTGACTAAATAACATATCTTTAGACATTATCCATAAAGTAACACAAATGACAATTTTTTTAGAACAAAAATTTTTACTATCTCATGAGTCACGATATTTACACCACAAATTTATCTCACATGTTCTAAGCACAACTTGAACTCGCAATCATTTATATGAAAAACTTTTCAAGCAACATGGGATACTATTGAGACACAAGCTGTTTGATATAACACAAATGAGATGGTTATCATATCAGTTTGTTTCAGAAAACGCTAACATTAGTTAGATATCAATATTGCAAATATATCAATCTTGCAAATCTCATTGGGTTAAAAAATAGCTCATTCAAAAAATAATGATGAGTTGAGATACAAAAATAATACTAGTAATAAGAAATTAAAATTTTGTTTCCCATATCCCTATGTTGATTGTTGACGCACACTTTTGCTTTTTCTACAATACTCACGTGACCTAAGTTGTCAGAAAAGAAAAATATGTAGTACTTATTTTCTTGGTCTTCCTCATTTTTGTTTCCGGCAATTGTGTATATAATTTCCGGCGAGCTTAATTTCATTAAAGGCATTGCCTCTCTCCATTTACTCTTCTTTCTTCTTCTAAAGGCAACATCAATCACAACGCCATCTTTCATCCCATAAAACCGATTCACAACAACAGAAATTTGATGCCCCTGTTTATTTGATGCCCTGGGCTGTCGCCCGTGCCGCCCATAGCTAGGGCCGGCCCTGCTCATGATGTAAATGCTTGGAGTTATCATACAATTTCACTTTTTGCAACAAAAAAAGAATAATCTATAACTATCAAAACTTACAAGCACATATGCATACATTTAGGAATTTCCCAAGACGAATGTGCATGCCGCGTAGCTAAATTTCACATTTCATTTTGATCATTGATCAAATTTTATAACGATTGATTGTTTCTCAAAGTATTTGTAACTATATTTTTCATTGTTTGAACCGCACACCATAATTATATAACAAAAATAGTGAACACAAAATTATCATCCCTAAATGCTAAAACGTTAGCCCTTAGATAACTAATTTTATGTCCATTATCACTTCAACATACAAAACAAACAAAACAAACAAAAACAAACAAAAAGCCCTTTTCCAATTTTGTGAATCATATAATAAATCATGATTTAGAAAAACGGTTTACTTTCGCACATATTATTCGATACTAACATTCTCTTATTACAAAAACAAGTAAAAGGACGAATGGAATATCAACTTGAAGCAAAATAAATCCCACGTGTCCACTTTAAATTCATAACTATCCACGTCACCGATCCGCATGAACCCAACATCAGATCTCATCCGTTAAAACACCATTATAAATCAACGGTCCAGATCCACGATCCGCAACACCCAAAACCCACCAATCACAACACACTTTGAAACACCTATATAAACCCAACCAACCCACCTTTCAAACACACACCACAAAAAATTCAAAAACATAATTCCTATTCACTTTTCAAAAAAACAAAATGGCGCCCAAAGCATCTGAGAAAAAACCAGCTGAGAAGAAGCCAGTAGCCGAAAAAACACCCGCTGAGAAGAAGCCCAAAGCCGGAAAGAAGCTCCCGAAAGAAGCCGCTTCTGGAGACAAGAAGAAGAAGAGGAGCAAGAAGAGTGTCGAAACCTACAAGATTTACATCTTTAAGGTTTTGAAGCAAGTGCATCCTGATATCGGAATCTCGAGCAAGGCAATGGGGATCATGAACTCGTTTATCAATGATATTTTCGAGAAGTTGGCCTCGGAGAGTTCCAAGTTGGCTAGGTACAACAAGAAGCCGACTATTACGAGTAGGGAGATTCAGACTGCTGTTAGGTTGGTGCTTCCTGGGGAGTTGGCGAAACACGCTGTTTCTGAAGGGACTAAGGCTGTTACCAAGTTTACTAGCTCTTAGATTTGGTTGTTAAGGTTTTCATGTTTGTGTTTCGAGTTTGTAGAATTTCATCTTCTTGATGAATTATGTGTTAGTCTGTTGTTATCAGTGGAATCTAATTGAAGTTTAAGGTTTTAAGAATTGTTTTTTGTTACCTTTTTTTTGAAAGTTAATTACTGATAAGCACACAAATGTTGGTTTTGAAACTGTAACACAAAGGATGAACAAGTGAAACAGATGTAGTTTGAATGCAACACACTATTAAACCGAAAGCATATACTTAAAATCTCAACATGTTCACAAGTAAAAATCCAAAATCCTACGAGAAATTTCAAATCCGAAACAAGGTTTTCCAAATAGAAAAGTCAAATCAAACTAACGGATCAATGCGACTCATCCGATATAACAAATATCCAGGAGTATCTTGAAACTTAGCGTATTTTAAAGATCTTTTTGAGTTTATTCACGAGCGCCTTTTCTTCTCTGGACAATTCATCCTGTACAAACGCAGAATAAAAAATCAGTTAATAGTTTATCTGTTGTAGTGTTGTATAATGGAAACTAATGAAAGGGAAAAATTTAGATTACCAGATAATGTTCCTTTAGTACATCGATTGAATTCCTTGAGATGTGACTACAAAGTCCTTCGTTCATGAAATGATTCTTAAACTCAAAATTACTTCCATCAATCTGGCAAATGTAAACATGATCCATGGACTTAGGGAAATGCATAAACTACAAGTAATTTTTAGGAGGGTGTTTGGGTGTAGATGAAAAATCATATAAGCACATGATCCCTAAATAAAAGTTTGATATGATACAAGGGCAATGTAAAGGTTATATTACCTTAACAGACACCTGCTGTCCCTTCTGTGCTGAGTCGACATCCCTGTCGTTCATCCTAATGGAAGTTATCCGGCCAATATCAACGATTTCCTTTTAAGAAACACAGGATTAATAAGCTAGTACAGAAGCACACGACCCTTAAACAAAAGTTGAATACGATACAATGAACAGGTAAAGATTCATACCTTAACCTTATGCTCTTCTTTCTTTGCTTTGTCTTTCTTATGCTCTTCTGTCGTTGTTGCTGGGTCAAAATAAGTGCCGGTAATCTCACAGAAGGCCTGGTAAGGAATGATGCAAATTGGAGTTCCAAGCTGCGCCGAATATAAATTTAACAAAATCATTTGATTAAAATTAGAATAATATAAAGATGTGCTTACGAATGCACATCTCTACATAATAATTACTGCATAATAGTAAAAAGTACTAAAAACTATGAGTTGTAAATTCATTGTCCATTTAGCAAAAACAAAAACCATTACGAGGACTCATAGACGTACGGAGTAGTAATAAAATTTACCTTAACAGTGCCTTGAAGAACATCCACACCCAAAATGATAGGCTTCTTACTAACGAAAACTTTGTTTGGCTGAAGAATGCATGGAAACACAACATCTGCAGCAGCATTTATCTTCTTTTCTTTCTTGACACTATCAAAATAATCCTTAAATTGTTTCAACAATCTGAAAGTAACATCATCTGTAAAAATTCTGACTTCAAGCTTTTCTGCAAGCTCACGGGCCTCAGGGGTCACTTTAACATCTAAAGCTAAGATTGTTGAAAATTCTTCTCTTTTATTTAACATGACACTAGCTTTCAGGACGTCTTTTTTATGTACGGGTCCGATGCCGATATCACCAACGGGTATATTTGCATCTTGTGATAGAGACACGATAAATGCTTCTAATGATCCAAGAGTTGATGCTTGTACGTAAACTCCTTTACCATTTTTATCAATCCTACTCATTATATTCCTCATATCCTCCATCACCAGTTTTTTATAACGCGCCAAGTCATCATTGGTCCTCACCACATATAGGGCGGTACCCGCCACTGCATGCTCAAGATTCTGCGACACAAAGCTTTAATTAGAACAGACATCAAAACGGGTGATTTTTTATACTCACAAAGACTTTTATTTATTGAACACATTAAACGTATATGATGTTTAGTTATGATTACAAGTTGCAACAATGATAGAATTACAATGGTAACTATAATTCTTTGATTAAAACGGATTCAAGATGTATCTTGCAGGCAATACAGATATATTAGATGATTTGACTTATGTTATTAGATAAAATAAAATCAAACGTAGGCATGTTCATAAGTAAATGTCCCTCACGAGAAAAGCAGATATTTGGTTTTTGAAATTAACAATCATACCTGTGCAGTAATTTTGATCACTTGTGCCGCTTTGATTTCTTTGTGATAAATGTAGTCTCCCTGAAACAACAGAAGGATAACATCATGATATGCGTTAGACATATACTAACAAAACAGTGGAACTGCGTCTCATTCATATACTATATGATATAAAAGCTTTATATTGTCAAGGAAATTAGTATCAAAGTTCAAATTCCTGTTTAAAATTATAACATAAAGTTGTAATAGCAAAGGGATGACATCATGATACATGTTCAGTGAGCAAGCAGCGCAACATTATGTCTAAACAGTAATAAACTTTATGATATGGTGGCTATATACTGTACATTTAGATTACAGAAACAATTCTAAATACTTAAACTAAATGAGCCAAATTGCCACCTCACCTTTATATGGAGTTCCTTCACTGGATGGGGAGTCAACAATGACCGAATTGTTGTATGAATTGGTCCCTACACATGCATTCATGGTATGTTAGACATATGGGCAATCATGATAATAGCTTGAAAAAATTTAAAGTAGTTGCGCTTGCCTGAAAGCCACAAACAACAATCTCATCTCCTTTGTGAAGAACACCGTTTACCAATATCACATCGATGGTTGTTCCAAGGCCTTCTGTGACTGTAACCTCCATTACAGTACCCTATAAAGATTCCGATTCCAATTAAGAATCAGCAATTAAAACTTTATAAGATAGAAAGACCGAAAAGAATATGATATACCTCAACAAGGTCACTTTTGTAAGTAAGTTTTTCAATCATTGTCTTCTGAGCCCATTGGACAAGTAGTAATAACAATTCTGGTATGCCTTGACCACTGTTTCACACAATATCCACAAGTTTAGATTCGAAAATCCAATAAACATATGGTGTCCAGAGTGTTCATCACTAAAGTTAAAATAATGTACACACACATACACAATCTGATATTAACAGAACCGAATCCGAATTTCAAAATTCGGTAATCAGTTATTTTATTTTTTATCTTAAATAATATGGTACGCGAAAGAGAAATACCTTATAGCACTAGTAGGTACAATACTATAAGTGTCCACCCTGTCTTTATTCTTGTAAAACAATTCAGTATTCACTCCTTGCTCCTTGAATTGTGTAATAATCTAAAGAAAAAAGAAACCAAAAATCATGACAAAGCCAATAATAAGGTAAGTATAACAGAAACAGAAGGGCGAAAAAAATAAATCAACAACAAAAATGACCTTGGTAACTTTATCTTTGAACTCAAGTTGAACATCAATAGACTGTAGCTTCAATGCATTCGCAATTGGTACATCAGGAAACGTTTTCCACCCGTATAGTCTATCCACCTACAAATCCGACAATAAAATACATACAAAATCAAACAACGAAAAACCAAACCAGAAAGATTCATATAGTATGAAGTCCCGACTCAGTACCTTATTCAAGGCCACAACAACCGATGGTTTATCATTCTCAATAACGTCCGTGTTTTCCATTTTCAGCAACTTGATTGATTCAATGGTTTGTGGTTGTAAACCTTTGGTAATGTCAACAACCAAAATGGCAACATCACATAAGCTAGAACCTCGAGACCTTAAGTTGTTGAAAGACTCATGTCCAGGTGTATCAATAACTAATAAACCAGCGACGTCGATCTTTGCATCAGCTTTCAAACCTTTTGTTCTTTCGCGAATGTTTTCAGTTGGAATGTAAGTGGCACTAATTTGTTGGGTGATTCCTCCAGCCTCGGTTTTTTGGACATTAGTTCTTTTGATAGAATCAAGCAACATGGTTTTCCCAGCATCAACATGACCCATAACACAGCATATCGGGGACCTAAGTGTCGTTTCACTTTCTTCTATTTCTACTTTTGTTTTATCCTTATCAACATCTTGTTGACTTTTCTTTGCAACGGGTTGACCTTCTTTAGTCTCTCTCTTAGTTATCAGTTCCGGTTCAGTAGCTTTGTCCTCGTCAGCAAACACAGTGACAGGTGGCAATTGGAGATCAGTATCATCCCAGCTCAATGCATCCCACTCATCAACATCTAAAACCTTTGGCGCTTCTGTGATGTCCTTCTCTTCCGCAGTTTCCACGCTCACGTCAACATCCTTTTCAGCATTTACAGAAGAAACATTGTTCTCCAGCTGGTTAGAAGAAGAGGCTTTGCCATTTGCTTGCTGATGTTGCTTTTTTGTTGTGTATATTGGCCGTTTTGTGAGTGTGGTTACAGGCGGCAAAACAACAGCATTTGGAAGATATTGATTCCTCCTTGCCTCAAGGCGTCGAGCTTCTTCCTTCTGCTTGCGTGTCACAGGTATCCCTTTTTGAATATTTTCCTCTCTTTTTACTCTTTGTCGTTCCTTTCTCACCTCTTTTTTCTCTTGTTCGATTCTGTCGAGTTCTTCTTGCCTTAAGCGCTCCTCTTCTTCTTTCTTTAGCTTCTCTTCCACTTCCCTTTTCTTTTTTTCCTCGGCTGCTTTCAGCTTTGCACGCGCCTCTTGTATTTTACTTGCATGTTTTGAAACCTTCTCTGCAACTGGTTTTTCAACAGAAGATGTAGATGCCGTTGCTGCTGCAGCCTTCTTTGCCTTTTCCTTTTTCTTTCTATTCTTTTTCTTTTTAGCATCTTCAGCATTTCCATTACCAACTTCATCAGCATCTACAGCCATTTCAGCCTGAGACTGAAACTTCTCATCTTCATGATTGTCAACATTCTCGACAACTACTTTTTCGTCAGAGTTGTTCACTCCCAAACCCGTTTGATACCCCATCTCACCCTTTTTCTCACAAGTAACTGGAGCCATTTGCTCGTATTCTTGAAATGATTTCGTTTTAGATTAGTAGAGCTTACTTGCATACTGTTTCTTAAAAAAGCTGGAGTACTCCAACAAAACACCTTCAAAGGCCTAAAAAAATTATTGAATACCAAATCAGATTATTTTCACAAAAAAAGGAATTTATGTGTTCATTTTGAAATTAAAACTATAGTTATTATCCGAACACAACTCAAATATTCTACACACTACACAAGTAAAATAATACAAGGGTGTTTGGTAATGTGCTTTCAAAACAGATTAGGCATTACCCAAACTGAGATTTTTCAAATTGTTTGCTTGCGAAACACTACTTTCTGTTTATAGTTTTAACGTGGAATCAAATATTTCAGATAACATATCCACACGCAGTTATTAACACAAAATATCACACACAGCAATACATAATATATGCTAAAGCCTTAAACACTAGTAAACAATACAGGGGTGTTTGACATTGTGTTTTAAAAGCCGATTAAGCATTTACAAAACCGAGTTTTTCAAACTGAAACACTATTTTCTGTTTATTTGTGTTTGGAAAACACAGTAATAAGATAATCATGTCCAAAACACACTCCCAAACAAATCATAATAGTTCAGTACATCTCATAACAACATAACATCACATATCGTTACCTTTATAAAAAACATCAACAACATAATCACGACCCACTCAATCTATGATCCACAACAACAATTACTTTAACACGCACTAAACAAACAATAATCACACTATAAAGTACTCCAAATAATAAAGTTTCAAAACCAGACAAACGTAACACAACTAAAGAAACAATAAGTGTGCATTTAGTTGAAGAAAAAATTCACTTGTTTTCTATCTCTAATTTTGTAAAAATTTGGAAGGGGAATTCATCTCAACAAAACACTTGAAAAATATAGAAAACGCTATATGTTTTGTAATTTTCCTTGTTAAGTTAGGAAATAGGTGATTTTGCGTTTTGCAAAACATTTTGTTGGAAAACGATTATTTGAACGTGATCTCTGTTTTCCTTGTTTTCTACAAAACATTTTGTGGAAAACAAGGGTGTTTTCCACAACTAAACGCACCCTAAGCATCCGAACACACTTATTAATCCGTTCAACATATAGAACACATATGCACATACTTCACGTATAACAATTAAATACATGATTAAAACTTCAAGTAACACGTAATTATGAATACAAAATTGACTACTTACAACTCGATTAATCTAATATTAGATTGACATACGTTTATAATGGCTTACTGAAACAAATAATCACAAATAAAACTATTCGTTCACATTATTCAACTCAAAAAGTTTATTCGCTTGATAAACGAGTCGATCACAAATAACACGATTAGACAAATAAAATCAGACTATAAAGTACTTAACAAAACACCTTCAATAACTCAACTTTTTTTATTTTCTTTTTCAAAATTACCGCCATAATTAAAATCGACACGCAACTAAACAAACAATAAGGCACTGATTATTCCCAATCAACATATATAATTACGCAACCTGTAATCTATATCAATAACATAACTTATGACACACAACAATATATACATACAAAAATTATTAAAAACATAGAACACGAGTATAATTTATAAAACGAGCAATGCGATTATAACGATTCGAGTAATGTTAATTATTATTATACCTGAAAAGAATTGTTATTGAAGATTGAGGATGAATGTGAGTGGCGCTGGTGTTGCTTAGGGTTTGATGATGCTTTTGTTATTATTATTATTTTTTTTTTTCGTATGTGAGTGAAGGATCGGGTTGTATTTAACTATTTATAGGTATGTTACTTGGTCCGCAAGGTTTGTCCATTTACAATTACTAAAGGCTACCCGCGCAATGTAGCGGCGGGTACCGTGTGATTATATTTCGCGTTATTTAGTTACACGTTTAGTTTTCTTCATGCTTTATGTAGAGATATTAGGAAAGGTTAAGCCAAATAATTTTAATTTGAACAACCAACCGTTTTTTAACAAACTTTCTAACCAACTTGCTTCCTAACAAATTAATTTTGAAAATTTTCAATAATAAGCGAGAAAAAAAATTTGAATTTTAAGCATTTCTAATTATAAAATAGTCACAAATACATTATAATCAAGTATAGATTCTTTTTTTTTTTAAGTTGTGTGATAGCCTATTGTGGGCCGGTTCAAATTATAGGTCCACCTAACAAACTTTATTCAATTTTTTTTATTTTTTTTAACTAGGTGAACTCCAAAATAATAATGTTAAATGTTAAAACGCTAATGACTCGATAATGTTCTTACCTGTCAATTTTTATTGTTTCATGTAGTCATTATTATTATTATTATTTTTTTAAAACATAAAGCTCTCAAATTTTGACCTTTATATGCATTTTATTCATGTAAAATGATCATTTTTAACTTTAAAAGTTTTGAAAAAAAGTAAAGGTAGAATTATCACAAAATACACATTTTTGTAGTTTTTGAGGTACTTACATATATACCTACTAAAACTTACATATTTGCATATTTTTCAAAACATGCTTAAACACTATTGTACTTTATGCACTAAAAACTTTATTTTGAGAAAATAGGGTTATTTACACATATAGGTAACGAACTCAGAAAAATTTCCCGTGTTATATAACGGACTTTGAAAAATATTAGGTTAAGTAACAAAAGTTTGCAAAACCGTTAAAGTTAGGTAATTAACCGGAAACCAATTTGGGCCCACATGCCACATCATCTACAACGAATATAAACCCAATCCCCCTTTTTCCCCTTTTATTCGACCCGTTTTTTTCAAAAACCCTAACCCTCACAATCTTAAAAATTCAAAACAATCCCCAACAATAATCTAATTAAACCATGTCGTTTTATTTGTATGATGATAATTGTGATTGTAATAGGCCATCAATGGTGGTAACATCATGGACACCCACCAACCCTGCTAGACGATTCATATGCTGCCAAAATCGATGGGTAAGTATAGGATACGTTTTGTTTCAAGATTTATAGATTGTAATGTTTAATACACTACATTTTGTTGTTTTTAGAAAGCTGGTAGGAAGAAATGTGATAAATGGGATTGGTATGATCCGGAGGAGGATTGTGAATGGTACAAAATGCACTTGTTTGAGATGTATAGCAGACTCAATCCTAATCAAAGGCCTGAAGTTCAAGCTGAGGCTAATCGTCAAAGAAAGATTGAACAGTTGGAGAGTGAGTTGAAAAAAGCTTTAAAGAAAGTCACCCTTTGGAAGTCAATTCTATGTGTTTTTGTTGTTCTGGTTTCCTTGCTACTTGCACTTAAGTAGATTAGTTTGTTAGGCATAGATTGTGTAGTTTTGTTTGTAGTGTAAGGCTTAGATTTAGCTTAGGCAATGTCTATTTTTCCTGCCTTGTACACAATCTAATGTATGAACTTAATCTTGTTGAATGCAATTTAAATCATGTTTTTGTATCCTTGTTGTGAATTAATTAACATTGCATTCATAATTCATGGTTACAAGTGTTTTATTCTACACTGGTCTAGGTTGTACACCTAAACCAGTTACATATTCACATTGTTGTAACCATAAGCATTAGTAACAGAAGATGCTTTCAAGGCATCTGATTTTTGCCCTTGCCCTTTTGATGTTTGGGTTCTTTTTTCTCAAATGGTTTCACACCAAAGTCTGTCAATTTTTTGTTGCAGGGTATGCCTAGTACCTTAAGTCTTGCTTTAAAGGCCATTTTTTGTTCCTCATTGCTTGTCAAACTTGAGCTTGTTTCCACCCTCTTTGCAGGCACAAAATAATCACTTGGCTTATAATTTTTTGGAAAATAATCCTCCCATCCCTAAGGCCTTGCATCAAAATCTGATTCAGAGCTATCACTGGAAATTGCAATGATTTCTGCACATGAACAAAAAAACATAGGTTTTGATATTCTGTATACATGTTGCAGTGATAACAAAAAAAAAAAAAAAAAAAAAAAGAAAAAGAAAGAAGCCATAATGATACCTTTCTTCTTGCTTGATGCCATTTTGTGCAGTAAATGTTAGGTTCCCTTTGTGACTAATGCTATAAATACTATAATGCAGTCAAACTTCCTAACCATTGTGCAATAAATATGTGGTGATGAATGTGATGGTAAAAGCAATGTAAGCTTTTGCAGTTACTATGTGGTCAAGATGAATTCCCAAAACTCACAAGCCTAATAGTAATGCAGTCAAACTTCCTTAACATTGACTGCATATGTTCCAAAGTGTTTGGTAACTGCATAACATTACTTGCAATAAAATATAATAAAATGCCATAAAAGACATGCTTAATAACAGGTTTAAACATAAACTAATTTGCATTCATCAATATTTGTAACTAATGGGGGACACATACATAGTGTTTTGGGTTCAACTTTAACAAAAGTTGTGCCCTGGTTCATTGTTTAGTACATCCACCATTAAACAAAAGATTACAATCCTGATAATGCAAATATTAAGATAATACATTCAAATAAAGTTAATCAACTGAGAAGGCAGAATCTGGTGTAGACCCTTCACCATTTGGACCAAAGCCTTTCTTTTTCATCTTTTCACCAAAGATCCTCTCTGATCTTCCCCTATTCTTGTGGTAAATCCTTAAAGGATCATCATGAGCCTGCCTTTTTTCCCCCTGCTTCTTAGGTTGAGGTTCAGCTATTGCTTTGCCCTTGTTTGATGCAGGATCAACAACTTCTGGAATTTGCAAAGTATCATCATCTGTAGGTGGTGCATCCCTTATCCCTACAAATATGGATTCTTGAGTCTCAATAGTGTCATTAACAGACACCAAACCTCTGTTATATGGTTCTTGGTCAAAAGATTCATCATCAGAGTTGTTGTTTGAAGTTGGGACATCTTTTTTCTTCAAGTCTTCATCTGATATGTAGCATGATGGGTGTAAACCCATATTCTTATCCCATTCTTCCTTTTCTATTTCCTGTTCTTGTTCCATCTGAGTATCCCAGTCTTTCCACCTTGCCTCTTCTTCCAAAGTCAACCTCACAGCTTCTTCATCAAAAGCTTCTTGTTCTAGCTTTTGTCTGTCTATAGCAGCTAACCTATCTTCTTCTTGAACTAGCAATTCTTCCATGTATTCATCATGCATATTCTTTCTGATTTCATCCTCATCCATAAACTGAAAACAATTGACAAGTATGGAGTTAATAACTTAAACTGTAAAATAATTTAATATTTACAAAATTTTATAGAACATACCATATTGTTCCTTTGTTGACCTCTGCCACCACCTCTTGCACCTCTGCCACCACCCCTTGTACCTCTGCCACCACCTCTTCTACCTCTTCCCCTTGATCCTCTTCCACCACCTCTAGCAGATGCATAGGTTGTGAAATCAGGTGTGGCTGTGTTGTTTGAAGCCCTTGTTGGCTTAGGTGGCTTTGGCACAGGATCTTTCTTACAACTAGATTTGTTGTGCCCCCTTTCTTGACAGTTACTACAAGTCATCACTCTTCCCCTTCTTGTAACTTGTGAGGTGTTCTCATCTGGTGCTATGATCCTCTTTTTCTTTGGCCTGCCTGTCATTGTTCTCATCAAGGGTGGTAGAAGTGGTGGATCCCTTGTTCTTTTCCACATACTACTCCCATACACAGGCCTTATAGAAAATTGGTATGCTTCAAACCATTTCTATTGGCTATACCAGTCATGTACTCCTTGAACAGGATCCCTATTCATGTGTTCATAAGCTGCCACAGCATGAATACAGGGTATTCCAGACAACTCCCACATCCCATACATGCATTTTTTCCTTGTCAAGTTAACACCATATGCTTGATTACCACTCCTCACTTCAAGTTCTTGAAAACCACTAGGAACAACATGCCAATACCTGTTTGTATAAATAATTGGTTAGTTAATATACAAAATGAATGTGAATAGGTGCATAAGTAATACCTGAGTTGAAACTCAATCATCTTGTTCAATCTTTTTCTTATAGATGGTGTAATGGTGTCTTCCCAAAGCCTTGCAGTCCTATTCATGGCCACTAGTCTCTGCATCACATATAATCTGATGTCCTCAAGCATTGTTATTATAGGCTTTGTCCTTTGTACCAGAATGGCCCTATTGAAACTCTCACATATTCCATTTCAAAATTTGGACACTTGCTATCCACACTGAAGAAAGCTCTGCTCCAACTGTTAGGGTTCCTCTGTATTAGGTAATTATATGCCTCTTGGTTGACAACCTTCAATTCTTCCATCTTTGAGTAGAACTTATCTTGCACAGAGGTAGAAGCAGCTTGCCAAAACAGTTTTTGTAACTCCACTCCATTGAATTTTCTTTTAAAATTGGCATATAAATGTCTTGTGCACTTTCTATGTTCTGCATTAGGAAGGAAGTCACTCACTGCATTTTCTAGACCCTGTATTAGTTTATAACAAATTCATGAGTGTTAACCTAAGTAAAGTAGTTACAATCTAGATACATAAGCAAATTTAACATACCTTGTGAGAATCTGAAATGATTGTTACACCATTACCCTGATGCAACTTGAGATCTTCACAAACTAAACCCAAGAACCACTGCCAATTATCATAGTTTTCAACCTTAACAACAGCCCATGCTATTGGGTACATTTGATTATTAGCATCTCTCCCCATAGCAACAAGCAACTCACCTCTACATTTATGTTTCAGAAAACAGCCATCCAAACCTATTACCTTTCTACAACCTGCAAACCAACCATCTCTCACACCTTTGAAGCAGACATAAAATCTTCTAAAGTAATGTATTCCAGAAGAGGTTTCTTCATCATCTAAAACACATGTGCTGCCTGGGTTTGTATCAAGTACAACATTCCGATACTCCCACAATCTTGCATAATGTTCTTTCAACCCACCTTCATAATCAAATAATGCCCTCTGTTTTGCTCTCTGGCATTGCCCAACACTGACATTAATATGATACTTTGCCCTAATTTGTGTTTGCATTTTTAACAAGGGAATGAATGGGTCTTCAATGAGTTCCTTGGCAAAATGGTGTGCTATCCATTTGTAGGTCACCAAGCTTCCTAAGTTATAGTTCCTAGAACATTTGTGTTTGGGTTTTAAGGACTTGATTTGGAAAGAATTCTCAGTTGACATCCATGAAGCAAACAATCTAAAACCACAAACATCTTTTTCATCATCAGTTAACTTAAAAGTTTTCTTTTAACTCTAGTCTTTTTAGTAACCTTTCCAATTGACTTAGAAGTACCCTCCCCATCTTTAGAACAACCCTGAACATCTTTTGAACAACCCTCACCATCTTTTAACTTTTTCTGTTGTGATCTTTTTTTTAAAGTTGCAGCCCCAACACATCTACCTGCTTCTACATCCCTACCACAATTCACTAACAACTGCTTCCAATCATTCCTTTCAAACCATAATCGATATCCATTGTGGACACCATAGTTGGCTAAAGCAAGTTTTAGTTGTTCATTTGACTCAAATCTCATTCCTAGCACAGGTTCCATTTTATCTCAATCCTGTGTAGGATCATGCCTAGGATAAATGATGTGTGGCTTAGCTACATACTTAGTATCAACAGGTTGTGGGTCTTCTAATACTTCTATGTCATTAACATTGATTGGTTCATCAATGAAACCCTTAAACTCACCACTATTAGAGCACAATTTATTAAGAAACGGGTCTTTTGTAGACACACTCTTAATTTCAACATTTTGGTCAGTTTCATGAAAGAATTCAACATCACCTAGGTCTTCCTCCTCATCACTAGAACAATAGTAATCACTAGACTCATATCCCTCATCTGTTTCTATGGTTTCTGTTCTGTTCCTACATTGTATAGCATCTTCATCTAGATGTTCAGCATACAAGTCAACAACCCATTTTGATTCATAACCACATGCTACAAATGCCTGGACATCATCATCATTCCTAATCTCCTTAATACCTATCCTTAATGGGGTTCCTATTTTGCAATAATAAAGTCTCTTAAGTGGAGAATGCACTAAATGATCAATTACATCAAAGAGTTGTACAAATGACATACCTTCAAAGCTAAGATCCGTAATTTGCTTCTCATCATAGTTCATATAACCAAACGGTTTTATTGTAAATAGACCCTCATGTTTTAGGTTGACTGTGAAAGGTCGATTCTTGTCGGGTTTAGCTTTACCCATGTTTAATTTTACATGGATTTGATAAGTGTTTGTCAAATTTGGGATTTAGGGTTTGCGTTTTTGGGTATTTGGGAATTAGGGTTCGTATCAATTTTGGGGGAAAAGGTATTTGGGGGAAAACTGGTCAAACGTAAATTATATAAGTAAAAAAAAAATTTACCGGGTCAACAGGTCACCAGTTGCAAGTTGGGGTGAAATTACCTAACTTTAACGGTTTTGCAAACTTTTGTTACTTAACCTAATATTTTTCAAAGTTCGTTACATAACACGGAAAATTTTTCTGAGTTCGTTACCTATATGTGTAAATAACCCGAGAAAATATGCAAATATATAAGTTTCATTGGGTATATATGCAATTCTCATAGTTTTTAATAGCAAAAAAGTAAAGATGACTACACAAAACAACAAAAATTGACAAGTTAGATACATTTTAAAATCATTAGTCCAATGTTAAAAGTTTTATAAAGTTTTACAATATGCACACTCTAATGTGTTTTCACACCAGTCGATTTTACATGTGCCACTATTTTTAACGTGACAAGAATTAAAATATGTACATTGCTACATTTTTTTAAAGTTTGTGGCATTTAATTACTATATTTTTGTAGTTTAGGTATCAAAACAGGACTTTGAATAAAGTTTGTTGATACTATGGTATAAAACTATAAACCGCAAGCATAAATCATAAGTTTACAAGGTTCTTTTAAGTGCTTAGATTAGTGAATGAAGGGTTAATATACAAATATGTCATTAAACTTTTTTAAAAAGTGCGTCTAAAGTAACAAAATTTTGTTTTGTTCATTTATGTTACTTACTTTATAGGAAGAATATTGTTTTAAAAAATCGGAGTGACATGAATGAACGTTAATTATTATTATACCTGAAAAGAATTGTTATTGAAGATTGAGAATGAACGTGAGTGGCGCTTTGTGTTGCTGTTTAGGGTTTGATGATGATGCTTTTTATTTTTTATTTTTTTTTTCCGTATGTGAGTGAGGGAATGGGTTGTATTTAACTATTTATAGGTATGTTACTTGGTCTGCAAGGTTTGTCCATTTACAATTACTGAAGGTACCCGCGCAATGCACCGTGTGATTATATTTTGCGTTATTTAGTTACACTGTTTAGTTGTCTTCATGCTTTATGTAGAGATATTAGAGAAGTTTAAACCAAATAATTTTAGTTTGAACAACCAACCGCTTTCAAACAAACTTTCTAACCAACTTGCTTCTTAACAAATTAATTTTGAAAATTTTCAATAATAAGCAAGAAATTTTTTTTTTCTAATTATAGAATAATCTCAAATACATTATAATGAAGTATAGATTCTTTCTTTTTAAGTTGTGTGATAGCCGATTGGGGCCGGTTCAAATTATATGTTATTAACTTTTTACCACCTAACAAACTTTATTCAATTTTTTTATTTTTTATTTTTTTAACTAGGTAAACTCCAAAAAAATAATGTTAAATGTTAAAAGGCTAATGACTCGAAAATGTTCTTACCTGTCAATTTTTATTGTTTCATGTAGTCATTATTTATTTATTTTTTTAAAACATAAAGCTCTCAAATTTTGACCTTTGTATGCATTTTATTCATGTAAAATGACCATTTTTACCCTTAAAAGTTTTGAAAAAAAGTAAAGGTAGAATTATCACAAAATACACATTTTTGTAGTTTCTTGGGGTATTTACATATATACCCACTAAAACTTACATATTTGCATATTTTTTCAAAACATGCTTAAACACTATTGTACTTTATGCACTAAAAACTTTATTTTGAGAAAATATGCAAATATATAAGTTTCATTGGGTATATATGCAATTCTCATAGTTTTTAATAGCAAAAAGTAAAGATGACTACATAAAACAACAAAAATTGACAAGTTAGATACATTTTAAAATCATTAGTCCAATGTTAAAAGCTTTATAAAGTTTTACAATATGCACACTCTAATGTGTTTTCATACCGGTCGATTTTACATGTGTCACTATTTTTAACGTGACAAGAATTAAAATATGTACATTGCTACATTTTTTAAAAGTTTGTGGCATTTAATTACTATATTTTTGTAGTTTACGTATCAAAACAGGACTTTGAATAAAGTTTGTTGATACTATGGTATAAAACTATAAACCGCAAGGATAAATCATAAGTTTACAAGGTTCTTTTAAGTGCTTAGATTAGTGAATGATGGGGTTAATATACAAATATATCACTAAACTTTTTTAAAAAGTGCGTCTAAAGTAACAAATTTTTATTTTGTTCATTTATGTTACTTACTTTATAGGAAGAATATTGTTTTAAAAAATCGGAGTGACATGAACGCATGTTTTTGAATATGTTAAGTAACATATATGTCATGTTTTACAAGTTCAATGATGTGCACATATATTTTTGTAAGTTCAATGACCCAAATGCCATGTTTCATAAGTTGAGTAACCCAAATGTACAAATTGAAAGTTCGTTACCTTATGGCTTATGCGTATTTTTTTGAAAAGTTTAGTAACATCTTTGTCTATTATACCGTGTATGACGATAGTATAAGGTGCAGAAATAACTCACATAACTTCATAACGTATACAAAGGGGTTTGTTGACCTTGACCACACCAGGAAATATGAGTTAATATATGCTCTAAAGTTGAAAATTCACCTCTTTTTTCAAGGATTTCATAACTGGACATTGAACCCATTTCATATGATGGGAGTTTTTTTCTTATATTTATTTGGATTTTTGGGACTTATATTGAATGTGAATGTGTCTCACAACCGCTTGAGAGTCGTCTGAAGGATAAGCTTATTAATCCAGGTAAAAAGTTTTGCAAAAAGACTCGACTTGCACAAAGCCAAAAAATGTAAAGTGATCAACCCAAAAAAATTTAGACAAGTTGAAAAGAACTCACAGTAAAGATTCGGTTAAGGAATAAAAAACGTTTATGGAATTCCTATGCATGTCGAATATATGTTATGCGAGCCTGCTTAGCTCAGAGGTCAGAGCATTGTATTTGTAATGCGATGGTCATCGCTTCCCCATACTATAGTGACGAGACTCGTGTCAAAAAGCAAGACTGGTGATATAATAGAGCAGACGCAAGATAAAACCACCGTGGCTTATATGAACACAGATCTTGGTTAAAATTTATACAAAGGACCAATGCAATATACAATCTATATCTATACATATGTTTTTGATCCTCATGAATAATCAATAAAAGTATAGCTTCTAATTTCTATGATTAAATTCGGATATACAGCTTAAAAAAGGAACACCCAGTGCACCATGTTTACTCAATCTCAGCATGCACATAATCAACAAAAACGAAATTCTTCTGGTATTCATGAGAATAATACGCCAAACCAGCACTTACAACTGCAAGCCCAGCAAATATCAGGCGTGTTTGGATCTCAGGAGGAACACCAGCAGCCGCACAAAGAACAACAGTGGCTCCAATGAAGAACTTCTGTAGTATTTCAAATGTTTTGTGAGCCTTCTTGCATGAAGAACACTTTAACGTATGTTGCTCGTATCTATCAAGCATCTGTCATAAACAACCAAAAAGTTAGAAAACACAAACAATAAATACTTAAACATGTCAATAACAGCTCAACCTAATGGTAGAAATTTCGACCCGTTTACTTATATGAACAAGTGATTTCAAACAGGCAAATCAAGAATCAGCAAAAGGGAAATGGGTCAAACCAACTTTAGGTAACCAAAGTCTATTATTGCATTTCCATACATCCTCCTAAATTTTGTCCATTTCAATTTTAGGTAACCAACTCTTCTTGCAAGAAAAAAACCATTGAAGTCAAATATTAATTGAAAGGTAAGTTTGACCATTAGCATATCCAATGGTGACCCGACACAGACATACCCGTTACCCTTGACCATGTTAATACTTTATGAGGATGGTGCTGAAGCAACGTTGGAAAACTGTTTATCTTAGATAATACATTTCTGTAAAGTTCAATGGTTTTTCCGGTCATAAATAAGTTGGTTGGTATCAGCACATTTTAAAGTAAGTTGGTTACATTCCTAACCTAATTAGCCCCAAAATACTAAAAACTGATAGGAAAGTGTTTCTGGGTCAACCCAACCGTTTAAAACAGAACCTGTTATAACCCGTCACTGAACCCACCTCACCAACCCATCTTGCTACCTCTAGTTAAACATATAAATTATCAAATACCTCGCGTTTGGAAAGATATGTGGATGGCAATGATTGGGTATTGGCATGACCAAACCACTCGGGTTGACTATTCCCATGTCTTCTAAGCCAATTTCTAAACGCCAATACAAATCGATCAGCCTGTGTTGGCGTAAATGTGAGTTTCGTATACTGCTTATTAACATCTGTTTCACCGTCCATTGATTGTGACAAAAAGACTTTTTCTTGACCTTGAAGCACAATCATATCTCCATCATATACTTTATTTGACGTCAAATGTTCGTGCCATCTTGGAACAACCTGAAATTTGTTTCCACGACTGTTAGACATAAATGAATGAAGATGGGAGAATTAAAGAGGGTGGGGGGGGGGGGGGGGGTGCAAAAAGTGTTGTTACCTGCCACCATGCAGGGCCGGGCATTGAAAACTGAAAGAAGTTACGAGCACTGCAAACAATGGAACGTGTCTTTCCTGGTGCCATTGGTACATTGAATGAACAAATCCATATTACCCACTTTTGGTCACCCACAATAGGGAGTTTTGTATCGATTTCGATTCTGGAATTACAGCAAAGATATAACTTAACTTTAGCACATAGTTAATAATTTCAGCACATTGGTTCAATATTTTAAATAGCAATGGGGGAGTCTGGATCCACATTCTGAAATCTGAATATTGTGACTTGCACTCACAATAATCAGTGTTATATGTTGATATAAACAGATTCTCCTTCTGATTATATAACTATTGTCGGGTCAAATAAATTGTTTTGCATAATACTAGCTGCAAGAAAACTGAGTTACGGGGGGTAAAATAAAGGAGCCAATCACCCCTTCCCCTAATATACGAGATTTATAATCCAATCTCACCAATGTTATCTTCTTGTTTTACCAAAAAGGTCATTTTTAATCATTTATTCATAATTTTATTACCTAACAGAACTTTTCAAACACAGACAACTGATTATAGGACTAAAACGATTTGAAACATGAAAAAACGCATCCAAACTATATCTACATTTTCTATTTAAACTGATCTTACAAAGATTATCTAAGTCGCACAATCATTTATAAACCACAAACCCAAACACCCTCTATATTATCCTTAATAATGAAAAACAAAAGATCTACCTACATATATGGATGAAGGAAACATGTTACATATTTGGTGTCTAGAATACTAACACTAAGATCATTGTAACTATACAACTCCTATTTGATTGCTTCTCAAATACCTAAAGTGTCCCTAATCAATTATGATAAAGAGGAACCTTGTGGACCAAAATCAATGCCATCAATGATCTGTAACGACTACTAGTGAACCAGGTGGTTACTTAAGATTCAAGTTTATAAATTGGAGCCACTAACTTACTTGTTAATGTAATAACAAGGAGCAATGAACTTGGCACTAATTTTTGGGTTCCCTTCATTTTCTCCCGAGAATCCCCAATGGCCATTCGAATCCATCTTAAATGGCAGAGGCTTAGCTCTATCTCTCCTCCCCGTAACCTGCACAATTATTCAACCATTTCTTAGTTTCTTTCAGAAATTGTCTTTCTTTTTCGAGTAAAAAATTTAAGAAACGAGTTTATGTCTAATTATCTAGGATTATTAGAATTGTTCACCTTGTGATGGGCGAAATCAATGTGTGAGGGATCAGATACATTCTCCATGAGAGTGTCATATCCGTAGAACAAATCACGTTGTATTGTGACAGTAGAAAACTCAGGGTTTTCAAAGTCATCAGGCAACCTAAATAATCCCCATACGACAAAAAAAAGATATTCAAATAGTGGAAAATGACATAATAATAAGATAATAACACACGTGATTAAACAAAAGCTCCATGTGGCGATCTCAAGAAAGTTGAATTTTTAAGCTACCACAAGGATTCTAGCGAGTCCGAATCATTATCATCATGATTTGGGAAAATTGGATCATTAAAGTCTTAAACTTTATAAATGATGAAAGATCATAAGCTTTTAATTACCCTTTGAGAATCTTGTGAATTACAGTGACAAGATTTTCGCTCTTTAAACTACTTAGTAAAAAAATGTCATGAACCCAGATCAGTATGTTCAACAACTAGGGGTGTTTGGCATTCCGGTTTGAAAATGATTATCAGACTATTAAGCTAAATAATCAGTTTGTTAGGGTATTGATTCTGATTACGGCGTATTTAGCAAATACTCAGTTTTGCATAATTAGCTAAGGAGTAGCTGTAACAAAACTGATTTTGATAATCTGATTATTTTAGTCATTTTACAAATAAATACATGCCGGTTGGTTAAACAAATTATTCTAGTTTGGAACCTTTATATAAAAAGAAGGAAATCATGCAAATATTATATGTAGTGAATATAATATTAACACTTTAACCAACGACAAGTCCAAGATTAGTTAATCGATTATAATATATAGAAAACCAAATCATATTAGCACTTTATAATATAATAATACTAGATAAGTTGATGAGATTACATTGGAGGCTTAGTGGCACGTGCTCGTTCCAAACCATTTTCATCAGGCCACACAAAGAGCAAACCTTGAGACACCATAGTTGGAAATCTGGTGGCACAAGCTCGTGGTGATTGAACTGCTCGAGCTTCTGGTCCTTCTGATGATGCCTGAGGGATCCGTGTACATGACCCAACACCATCAAAAGACCATCCATGGTAAGAACATTGCAGATGCCCATTTTCATCAATCCTTCCTTCCTGCAACCATCACAACAACCGTTGCTTAAATACTACATAAAATAGTACTAAAAAGGAAAATTATCAAAAATATACACATTCATTTTTCTTACTGATCATAGAAAATCATAATAACCAAATAGTAGTAAAGTGCTATAACTAGTAAGAAACGAGCATATAGTGCTATGATTGGTAAAAAGAATGATAGCACCATGCTAAATTCGTAACAACTTACAAATTTACAAGGATCCATTTGTATGTTGTACAATTGATAATAGCATACTATGCAAATTAATAGTGATAAAGCAAAAGTAAGGTAATTATATCTAGCTCATGTTGCTATGATTGGTGGCAAAACTCAAATATATTACTAACATTGTCGATATATTTAATCCTTATAGCCAGGGGCGGAGCCAGAAAGTTATGGTCGAAGGGGCAAACTTTGATAATTTTTAGAATCTACACTACAAATCGTTTCATTAGTGGTGCAAATTACAAAAATAGCCGGATATTTCAAAAAATTTACACTACAATTTTTTTCGCTCTCCTCCTATCTCCGCCACTCCTTACGGCCCAAAAGCTACACAAATTTTATAAATATGCAACTAATCCTATTTCCTATACCATTATACGCAAACAAGTAAAGTACATATTACATCAAAAACATAGAACTAAAGTGTTATAAAGTTAGGAAAATTACGGATAAAGGCGCAAGACGATGAGGACACTTATCATCAAAAACAACCCATTCTTTTCCAACTCTATCAAACCAAATAACTAAATCTCTATTCAAAAGACTAAAAGGAGTTGGAATATTCTCATCAAGATCCTCAACTAATGAAACAGGATACCAATGATCCTTCCATGAAAATTTCTCATTTCCACTTTCATTTGCATCTTCTTTTAATGGGTCAGTGTCACTATTTTCTGTGCTAATATGGCTCACAGGAGCAGCTACTTTCAGTGGCCGGAAAACCCTTTTCCGGTGAGGGGTTGATGGTTGGTGTGAGCTGAGGATGATGGGTTTTGGTGGTAGTTTGTGGTGGCTTGTTGTGGTGGTTGGTGGTGGTGTTAAGAATAGTAAAGATGACATTTTTTTTTATTGTTTTTTTTTAAAAGTTGGTTTGTGGGTAGTTAAATTAAGGTTGTGTTTTTAGGAAAGAGTGTTGTGTTTTGGATTATGTTGCGGTGGATTCAAACCTCGTGAATTAGTCGATCATAAAGATGTTACGGAGAAAATTGGTGTTTGTGTTTTTAAAGGAGGAACTAGGAAGTGTTTGCGTGTAAGTTTATTTTTGTGTTTTGTTGGCAAAGGTCAAATTGAGATTGACAAATAAACATGTGGAAAATTGGTAAGAATACAAGTGGCTAGAATTATTTGTAGTAGCTTGTTTTGTTTCCCATTGGATCATTGACAATAATTGAGTAACTTCTGCAATTGTCCACTGTGTTTTCGAGTATCGAAAAAATAAATAAATAAATAAATAAAGAATATGAAATTAAAAAAAAAAAAAAAGTTTGTTTTTAAGAGGAAAAGAAAAAAAAAATTGACTGAAAAATAAGAGTGATTTAATTGATTTTAAAGTAAAATATTTCTTTTCAAAATTAGAATAAATAAATAAATAAATAAAGAATATGAAATTAAAAAAATAAAAAATAAAAAAAGTTTGTTTTTAAGAGGAAAAGAAAAAAAAATGACTGAAAAATAAGAGTGATTTAATTGATTTTAAAGTAAAATATTTCTTTTCAAAATTAAGCTGATTTTTATTTATTTGTTTATTTATCTTTTATTTATTTATTTATTTAAAAAAAAACTTGAGAACTGAGCATTAACATCAACTTCTGATTTGTACACATCTAACTTGTATTGAATCAATTAAGAGTAATCTAGTAACTTCTAGTTTAAGACTTGTTTATGACAATCTACTATAAAAGGATTAGACCTTGTTAGTCGTTACTTAATAAGCAAATGTAGCAAGAAAAAAGTTAATATGATCAAAGCTATCAGCATGTGCATGTCAATTGTCGTGTTTGTTGGTGGTTATTCGCCCAGATCAGGGTAGAGATAATCAAAGACCTAGCTACGTACCAATTAAGGTTACCGGATATCACTTGGAATCGTGTTATCACTTTCCAAAGTAAACTATTCGACCCTAATGCCTGGGTATCACGAATATCTACTTGGGATAAGACCAAATGTTGTTAGTGATTTAGGCACAAATCAATAACCCTTCGTGTTTAAGTGTTGTGTGTTTTCTGTATATCTATCATGCATAATATGATTTCCTATTTATAGGAATATACTCATGGCTAGTCAAACGGAATTATGAGAATTAATCGGCCCATTAATCTCCACATAATTATCCCTATTATAGCCTAAAATAGTGGTTAATTGACCCGTTAAACGATGTCATAAATATAGATGTAACTGTCATTTGAATATGTCAAATCAGTTACATATCATCAGCAGGATCCACTTATCACTAGCAGCAGAATCACTGCTCAGCAGCAGAGTCATACTGACCAGCAGCAGAATTGCCATCAGCAAGATCCTGATGATAGCAACAGAGTCCACTATCAGTGGAAACCAACACTAGCAGCAGAATCCCACACAACCACTATTAGAGTCAGGGAGTTCAGGGACCTGATGGGTGTACACTCCGTACCTCCAAGCCCATTACCAGGTGTGAACCAATCCCACCAGTGCACTAAATTTTCCAACAATCCTCCCCAAATTTAGTTCACTACCTTTGCATGAAAAAATAACCATAATACAAAACAAGTGCATAAACGAAAATGTCCTGAGGATTGAATTTCCATCTTAGTAAATTACACGTTCAAATATTCGAGAATCAGGGTGTTCTAAGAATTGAACCCTTCAACCCATTTGAATACCTGAAGATAAAATACACACACGTTTTCCAACACTTAAACACTCCTGACACTATACAAGCCATGTGTCCATATCCAATTCATAAATGTTGTAAAAGCTAAAAGTCCATAGCTTCCTGAAGCGGCAAAACTTCAACATTCACATAGGTGGTTCCTCTTTATTCATGCTCCTGCCAAGCACTTTTTCAAAGAAAATTAACCATTAAGAAGTAAAGACTTCATCCTCCTTTTCAGCAGGTTCCAAGCACAAACCTTGGGATGTTTGTAAAACATGTGCTTCAGTACACTGAATGTTCAGCTTTCCACATTGAACTCAGCTCCCAAGTTTCCTCAGGAGGGAGTTGGGTGTCCTAGCATTCAGTGACCAAGTTGGACTTTAAATCCATCCCTTTAGCAGACTTTATAACCAAGTCTCTAGCCAGACCCTTCGTCAAGTGATCAGCTAAGTTCTGTTGAGATCTTACAAACTCTATAGATACCACCCCATTCATGATAAGCTCACGAATCATGCTATGCCTGACACCTAAGTGTCTAGACTTACCATTGTACATCTGGCTATAAGCCTTAGCCAATGTAGCTGCACTATCACAACGGATAGAAATAGGTGCTATAGGTTTAGGCCACAATGGAATCTCAAGAAGCAAGTTTCTCAACCATTCAGCTTCTTTACCAGCAGCTGCAAGAGCTACAAATTCAGATTCCATTGTTGAACTGGTGATGCAAGTTTGCTTCTTGGATGCCCAAGAAATTGCACCTCCACCAAGTAGGAATACCCAGCCACTGGTAGACGAATTGTCTTCAGTGTTACTGATCCAACTTGCATCAGTGTAACCTTCCAACACTGAAGGATAACCCGTATATGAGAGACTATAATCCATAGTTCTCTTCAAATACTTCAGTACCCTCTGAATTGCTTGCCAGTGCTGAGCACTAGGATTACTAGTATACCTGCTCAGTTTACCCACAGCAAAAGCAATGTCAGGCCTTGTACAAGTCATGGCATACATCAGACAGCCAATCACCCTGGAATACTCAAGTTGAGATACAGCTTTGCCATTGTTCAGCATAAGCTTCTCAGTGGTATCCATGGGAGTACTCACTGGAGTACAATCAAAGCAATTAAATTTCTTCAGTACCTTCTCAATGTAATGAGACTGAGAAATTGATATACCATTGCTTTCATGTTTGATCCTTATACCAAGGATAACATCTGCCTCCCCCATGTCCTTCATGGAGAACCTTGATGACAAAAATTCCTTTGTCAGGTCAACCTGATTTTGGTCAGTACCAAAGATCAACATGTCATCAACATATAGACAAATGATGACTCCTTTACCAGAATCATCAAATTTGCTATATACACATTTGTCAGCCTGGTTAAGAACATAACCATTAGACAAAACCACTTCATCAAATTTTTGATGCCATTGCTTAGGTGCCTGTTTCAGTCCATATAAAGACTTAATCAGTTTACACACCTTGTTTTCATTTCCAGGCAAGATGAAGCCCTGAGGTTGGTTCATATAAACCTCCTCATCCAATTCACCATTCAAGAAAGCTGTCTTCACATCCATCTGATGAATAATCAGATTGTGAATTGATGCCAAAGCAATCAGCAGCCTGATGGTACTGATACGTGCCACAGGGGCATAAGTATCAAAGTAGTCTATCCCTGACTTTTGTTTAAAGCCCTGAATGACTAGTCTAGCCTTGAACTTTTCAATAGTTCCATCTACCTTCATTTTCCTTTTGAAAATCCATTTGCAACCAAGAGGTTTGCAACCTGGTGGTAGATCAACCAACACCCAAATGTTGTTGCCCATGATGGACTCAATCTCATCATTTATTGCCTCTTTCCAGAAAGCAACATCCTGGGACTTCATTGCTTCTTCAAATGTTTTGGGATCATCCTCAACAATGAAGCAATAGGAATATTGGTCAGAGACCTCATTCCTTGTACCTTCAATTAAGTATAATTGAAACTCAGGTCCAAATGACTTTGGAGTCCTGACCCTTTTGCTCTTCCTGAGCTCAGGTTCAGGTTGTTGAACCACAACCTCATCAGGGGCCTGAGATGATAAATCATCAGGGACCTCTGATACACCATTGTCATCAGTTCCATTTGGAATCCTGTGACTTGGTCTAGGGACTGATGAGAATCTATTCTCATCAAATAATGCATCCATTGATTCAATTATTGAATTAATTGAAACATATTCATTAGGTTCAATAACATAGAACCTATAAGCCTTGGAATGCTCAACATATCCAACAAAGATGCAATCAATGCCTCTTTCACCCAGAGTTTTTAACTTTGGATCAGGGAGTCTTACAACTGCCCTACAACCCCAGACCCTGAGATAATTCAGGTTGGGTTTCTTTTTAGTCCAGAGTTCATAAGGGGTAACCTTGTTCCTTTTGTTGAGAACCCTATTAAGTAAATAGCAAGCTGTTAACATAGCTTCACCCCAGAACCCTTGACTCAGTCCTGAATAGGACAACATGAAATTAACCATCTCCTTCAGTACCCTGTTCTTCCTTTCAGAGATACCATTTTGTTGAGGAGTATAGGGAGCAGTCGTTTCATGGATTATACCAACAGACTGAAAATACAGAGTATCCATGTACTCACCTCCCCTATCAGTCCTGAATCTTTTGATCAGGGACCCAAGTTGCAACTCAACTTCAGTTTTAAACACTTTGAATTTATCTAATGCTTCATCCTTGGTATGTAACAGATAGACATAACAAAACCTAGAAGCATCATCAATAAATGTCACAAAGTACTTCTTGTTCCCCAAGGAGGGAGTGGCATGCAAATCACACAGGTCACTGTGTATAAGCTCCAAGAGCTCAGTCTCACGTTTTACACCCTGAAAAGGTTTCTTAGTAATTTTGGTCAACATGCAAGTCTTACACTTTTCAGTGTCCATGTCAAATGCTGGGATTAACCCATCTTTAGACATATCTTGCATCCTTTTATAATGTACATGGCCAAGTCTAGCATGCCACAGGGTAGAGTCATTCAGTTTAGAGGTTGACATAAAGGCTGAATTAACAGTGTCAGTGGCAACATTCAGCCTGAACATTTGATTACACAAATAGCCAAAACCAATAAACACACCATGTTTGGACAAAATAAATTTATCAGATTTGATAACTTGTTTATATCCATGATTATTCAAAACACTACTTGAAACCAAGTTCTTCCTTATATCAGGAACATGAATAACATTAAACAAAGTTACAATCTTTCCAGAACTAAAACTAAGATCTACACAACCACGACCATGCACCAAGGCTGTTGACTCATTTCCCATGTGAAGAATAGATCCATCATTCAGTGACTCATAAGTCTTGAACCAGCATCTATCTTTGCACACATGAACAGTTGCTCCAGAGTCAACCCACCACGCAACATCATCATCCTGCACATAGTTAGATTCAGATACATATGTAACATAATAAACCTGAAGAGATTCATTAAACATATTCTGACCTTTCAGTGAGTTGGCTGAACCACCACTCCCTGAACCACTAGTGCCTGAACCATTGGTTTTACCACCAACCTTAACACCTTTGCAATCCCTTTTAATGTGACCAGATTTGCCACATTTCCAACAAGTAGGTGTAGCCTTCTTGTTAGGATCAGCCCTTGTGTTATCATGATGTTTGCGTTTGCCTTTGTTGTCATTGTACCTGGTGGAATTGTTATGTTCCACCATATTGACAACAGATGCACCAGTAGCATTGCTACTCTTTGGCTTGTCATTGTCCTGCGCCCTGAGGGAATCCTCAATACGCAGATGACTACCCAACTGAACAAGTGTCAGTTCTTCCTTCTTATGTTTCAAGGCATGCTTGAAATCTTTCCAAGAAGGAGGGAGTTTGTCAATGATACAAGAGACTGAAATAGCCTCATTCATGTTCATTTTATGTTGTGTAAACCTTCCAAGTATTCCAAGAAGTTCATTGTATTGTTCCATGACTGGTCTTGAATCAGTCATTTTGTAATTTGTGAAATTACTCACAAGAAACTTCTTACTTGAAGCATCCTCAGCCATATATTTGGCATCCAAGGAATCCCAAAGTTCTTTGGAAGATTCAACGCTGATAAATGTCAAAGAGAGAATCAGACATACCATTGAGAATTAAACCTCTGCAAACATAGTCATCATTATCCCATTTGCTCCTCTTCTTTATCTGTTCCACAGTAGCATCATCCCCATGATCCTCAGGAATGGCAGTGCTCAGAACATACACCACATTCATGCTTGAAAGCAAGAAGTGCATCTTCTTTTGCCATCTTCTGAAATCAACACCTTCAAACTTATCCAATTTGGAGAAGTTAGCAGCCATATGCCTCATAGCAGCAGCCATTGATTATCACAAAATAGTTTACTTTGATTGTTGGTGGTTATTCGCCCAGATCAGGGTAGAGATAATCAAAGACCTAGCTACGTACCAATTAAGGTTACCGGATATCACTTGGAATCGTGTTATCACTTTCCAAAGTAAACTATTCGACCCTAATGCCTGGGTATCACGAATATCTACTTGGGATAAGACCAAATGTTGTTAGTGATTTAGGCACAAATCAATAACCCTTCGTGTTTAAGTGTTGTGTGTTTTCTGTATATCTATCATGCATAATATGATTTCCTATTTATAGGAATATACTCATGGCTAGTCAAACGGAATTATGAGAATTAATCGGCCCATTAATCTCCACATAATTATCCCCATTATAGCCTAAAATAGTGGTTAATTGACCCGTTAAACGAGGTCATAAATATAGATGTAACTGCTATTTGAATAGGTCAAATCAGTTACATATCATCAGCAGGATCCACTTATCACTAGCAGCAGAATCACTGCTCAGCAGCAGAGTCATACTGACCAGCAGCAGAATTGCCATCAGCAGGATCCTGATGATAGCAGCAGAGTCCACTATCAGTGGAAACCAACACTAGCAGCAGAATCCCACACAACCACTATTAGAGTCAGGGAGTTCAGGGACCTGATGGGTGTACACTCCGTACCTCCAAGCCCATTACCAGGTGTGAACCAATCCCACCAGTGCACTAAATTTTCCAACAGTGTTATCATTTTGACTGTATAACACGGCCTTGTTCTCTTAAATTGAATTTGTAAAAGCTTAAATTGAAGAGATATGTAGAGGGAAATGATTGGGTATTGGCATGGCCAAACCACCCCGGTTTGACTATTCTTATGTTTTCTAAGCCAATTGTGAAAGGCCAATGCAAATCGATCAGCCTGCGTCTGCATAAACATGAGTTTAGTATACTGCTCATTAATGCATGTTTCACCATCGATTGACTGACGAAAGGATTTTTTTCATGACCTTTAAGCACAACCATATCTCCATCATATAACACGACCTGAATTCTTTTCCACAACTTTTAGATGTAAAACGGGACTAATAAACAGGCATTCCAATTTCCATGTATGACCATATGCAAACTTCATTGCCACACAAGACTCAATAGATCAGTATCCCAAGGCGGTTTGCTAGATTTTCCTAATCTATTTACTGATATCTGATTTAGGGTAACCCAACCTACATGTTTTAGAACATCAACATCTCGGAGGTGGATTATGCAGGGTATCATAGCAAAAGTTACTACAATTTGTATCGGTATAAATGATAATCACAGTTACACTAGTGAGAATCATATGGCCTTGCAAATTCTTTACCTATTGTCTATATCGAAAACTAGTTTAATCATTCTGAAACTGATGCAAAATCTAAACAAATTATATATGAAATGAAAAAAGATAAAAAAAGAACCGTTGACGGAGAATGTGAACCGTCTAGTAGTCTACTAGTCTCTTGGTACATAAGTGGTCAAAGCTTGTTGTGCTTGACATATGACTTCACACTGGAGTTGTTCTGTGTGGCTATAATCCTGTAATGCTTTCTTACATTGTTTAGGAGCCTAAGGTGCCTCAGGAGCATGGCTTTCAAACACAGTTGGAAAGTCGGCCAAACGGGTCAAACAGTTTCAAAGCTGATCCCAATCTATTTTAGAGCATAAAACCTAATGAATCATTTTATTGAGTATTGACAATAAGTGTTTTGCGCCAACTCGACCTGTTCCATAGCAAACATAACTTGTTATGACCCATTACCGACCCATCCAATTTGCCACATCTAGTTTTTTCATACAAGTAAAAAATTTATTTAGCGCCAAAACTAATCACTTCCAATCAGATGAATCGAGTCAGACTATCGTACCAAGTTTCTAGATATTTGCGGTCCAAACACAACAACTGTTATGTTAACTAGAATAGTTACAAAGAGAAATAAGTGAAAATTCATTCCAAACAAGTTAAAAACCCAAACTCCTGCAAATTAACATATTGTAGTATTCACAATAATGGAAATAGAAGACCTAAATGTTAGTTGAAATGACTTTGGTACGCCAATCTTCCTATGGGCTAGGGCTTTCATACATTGTTTGGGAGCCTAAAGTGCCTCCAGGCAAGTCTTTCAAACACAGTTTGGTTCGTTGAAACACAGTTTGGTTCGTTGTGACTCATTTACTTATAAATGGATCAATCCTGATATGTTTCTAGCTAAAGGGAATGGGTCAAATGGTTTAAAAGCCACCCAAAGTCTATATGTTCACAGCAAAACGCCTCCTAATCATTCTATTCAAAGAATTTTATTATTGTATCATATTTTCTTTGTAATCATATTTGGGATTTTGGAAAAAACTAAAGTCTCTCGGGCCAATCCAGCCAGCATAACCGACATAACCCATTTTGACCCGTGACCTCATACACTCAATTTGACATGTCTAGTCTATTTATAAATGAACACTTCCATCCAAATGGTTAAATCGAGTCTGATCAGGTTTCTAGACACATATTATCAAGAATTACATAAGTGAAGCTTCATTTCAAACATTATTAACCTCAAACTTCTGAAAGTTCAGCATATTGCGGTATTTGGGAACATATCTACCTACATAGAGTACATTACATAAATGGAAATAAAGTACCAAAAGATTATTTCTTAGAATAACTCTGATAATCGGGTCCCACATCACGGGATCCAGTATTTATATAAGGTCCTCGAAAAGTTGCTTGAGGTGGCAGTGGTTTCGCTGAATCAATAATGGGTGACTTTGCTGACTTAGTTCTGCACGTAGAAACAATTACGATTTCAAATGAAAGATCAGACGGACCAAAAAGAGTGACCGGCTATGAATAAATAATTATATACTTACGCCATATAAAAGGGGAATGCTAAACCTGCACTTGCAAATGCTAGTAACCCTGTAGCAACAATGACATTGCGTGTTCGTGACATGAAAATAATACTGAATCTGCGAACCAACAAAACAGTATTGCTATTAGTAAGCTTATTCAAATGTCCTATTACGAAGTTGACAGTTGTTTTCACTAGCAAAATGAACATATAAAGTTCAGAAGTATATAATTTCGCCTACAACTTCACCTCACTCAAAACAGACTGTGACCTTTTTTAACGAGTCTGGTCATTTTGATGTCAAATGAACCATGAATTGCACTGGTAAACTGTAAACACTATCACCATATTTTGGACCGAACTACGTCTTAACGAATAATATTTGCATTATACTAGAACAGGAAACGAATGAAGGATTTTCTTAACCACAGGCATAATTAAGCATTTGATATATCTTACTGAATAATGACTGCACTATATGATATTACGATAACAGGATGCATATCGACATGTTTTGTCGTTAAGTTTTAATCAATCTGCAAAACAAGTGACATACTATCTTAACCACACGCATCACTTAGCGTTAGAAATATCTTTCTATGTTATGCACGCATAACGTAATAATGTATCAGAGATCCCAATTGGTAGGTATGTGGATCAGTTGCATCAAAAAGTAACTCAAACGATATTTGTCATCAAAAAACATATTTCCGTATGCACTATTTTAATCACTATACCTTCTTCCTCATATAATTCGTAAGAAAATGTCATTACGTACTGTTTGGGTCATTTTGTAGGTCTTAAACGCCTTTAAAAGTGATATCTTCAATGTAAAAATGACAACTTCACGGGTTACAAAATGATCCAAACACTACAAGAAACCATCTTTCAACACCTATCACAAATCGTCAAATCTTAACAAACCCATAATTTCGAATAACGGGTTATGCACATCACAGTTGGTAGCACTTTATAGTTCAACTCATCATAATCCTAAATCAGGGTGTTTGTAATAGCTTATTTTTTGGCCTATGCTCTTATGTGGTTTTGGCTTACATTTATATTTTTATCGACTTTTTTTACAACTTACGAGCTTATATAACTTCGTCATGTCATAATAAGGGGGGTGTTCATGTTAGCTTATTTGATGGGCTTATTAGCTTATTGAAAATTTGATAAAGCTCATAAGCTCATTTTTCTATGGCTTATAAGCTTACCCACTTGAGCTTATATAAGCTCAAGTGGATGATAACCTCATAAGCCACAAAATACGAGCTTATAAGCTTATCAAAAATTCAATAAGCTAATAAGCCCATCAAATAAGCTAACACAAACACCCCCTTATTATGACATGACGAACTTATTATATAAGCTCGTATGTTTAAAAATAAGGCGAAAAAATGGGCTTATAAAATGTAGGCCGAAACCACATAAACTCATAAGCCAGAAATATAAGCTTAAACAAACACCCCCATATATATCATGAAATCAATATTTCCTTATATGGTTTCAAGAACCCATTACAATGAACAATCATAAGCTCCTAGTTTTAAAAGAAAAGTCTAATATGTAATAATAAACAGAACCCATAAAAACCCTTAAAGTTTAACCCATGATCTTATTCAAAGAATCAAACTAAGGTATAATGTTAATCAGATTCAATAAAGTAAATTATTTACCTGTTACTGACGATTTTTAAAGCTAGTGTTTGGTTGTGAGATTAATCTGAGAACCGGTGATGAGGTATTTTGGGCTGTGATAGGGAGTGTTTGGTACGGTAGATTATTGTTGAAATCATTTAAGTAACTCTAAGCTTGTAAACTGTAAAGTTCTTAACATAAGTTACAAGTTTTATCTTTTTTTCAATAAAAGTGTTTGGTAAGTTGGTTGTTAAATATAATTATAAGATGTAAAATAACATAAAATGACATATTTATAATTGTAAATAAATGTTTGAAATGTATATCAGTAATTTAAAGTTTTAACAGCTCCAAGATGTTTAAAAAGCTTCATGAATCAGCTTTTCATTTAGGAGCTATTTGTTTAAAATAAAATCTTAAAGTTGATGTATCCAAACAGAGCTACTTATTTTAAAGGAGATTATTTTTGTAACAAAAAAGCTAACGACTCCCTCAAAAAGCTCTTGCCAAACAGGCAACCATTAGGGGCATTCAGTTTATATTTAGAAATCACTATGGCCTTCGACAGTACGAATGCATAAAGTACGGATGTACCATAAAAGCTCCCCCCAAAAGCTCTTAACAGTATGGATGTACCATAAAGTAGGGCTTCCTTTTGTGAAGGGTAAATGGTCTTGGAGGGCAGTGCAAGCAGTATAGAATTGAGAGTGATGAAAGATGGCACTTCATGGTCTATACTTTGCATTCCCACAGGGGGTAATGGATGGTCATCATGGAGGGAGAGTGTTCCCAAACAATTGAAGCCTTTTTTTTTTGGGTAAAAGGTCAACGACCCGGTAAATATATTACTCCAAAAAACATTTAAGTACAACGGATATGAGTGATTCTCATATCTCAGCCCGTTACATAGGCGAAAGGCTTACATAACAAGATACTTCCTATTTTCTAGACAAGAAAACAAACCATTTAAAGACTCGGACAAAAAATAACCTACTTCCTACGACCTTGGAGATTAAAGCCATAAATGGCATTAAGAGCATCCAATTCCCCTGGAAGATCATAAATTTGCTTCGAGTAATCATCATAGTCATCCAACTCATCTTCACGCTCATGACCTCCACCAAAAAGATTTGCTGATTCGTCGAACGTGTTAAGAACCTCCTCCTCATCACTATCAGTAACCACAATATCACCCACCTTAGAGAATGGGTTAGCCCTCTTATTGGCAGATGCAGACGGAATAGGAACACCTTTATCATCCAAAAGGGTAGCTTTCCCATCGATAAGTAGCTTTTCAAGCTTACTAATTTTCTCAACTATAGGAGTAGAACCACCTTCCTTAGTTCCCATTAAATCACTCACAAGGGGTTCTTGTGATGTAGTACCAGTCTTAACCGACGCATCCTCATTAACTTCCATTGTACAGCCAGCATCCACATCCATGTTGGTGTCATCAGTAGGAATACCAAACGTATCCGTATCATCCATATTAAGAGCATCAAACTGGTTAGATGTAGAGATCGTTGTACCACTAGAACTAGCCACATCAGGAGTCTTCTTCTTATTGCCACCAACATTCTTGGGTTCAGGAGGAGTCTGTTTGGGTTGATACTGAAACTTCTTACCCACAACAGGTTTAGTAAACCCTCCTTTACCCGGAATTGTAGAACCACCTTGTTTTCCTTTCTTCCTGTTATTGACAGTCTTGAAACTATCAGTAACAGGCTTAGTAGGCTGAACAGAAATGTAGATTGTTTTGCAGAGCCCCCCATGGATGGTTATGGGTGCCTAGTGATGCCATTCTTCATTTCCACTTATGCTACTGTGGTGGCAGGTTGAGTGGCTAAGTGGATGAAGAATTAGGGGTGGCAATTCGGGTCGGGTTCGGGTTGGCGGGTCAGAAAACCCCAACCTGAACCTGACCCATTTAAATCATCGGGTCAGCTATGTAAACCTTAACCTGTTTACACGTAACCCGAACTTGACCCATTTAACCCGCATATATACTTAGGTTGACAAGTTAAATAGGTTACATAGGTTGAATATGTTAAACGGGTTTCGAGTTGACCAATTTAATCCGTTTTATATATAAAAGTTAGCACATTACACGAGTTAAATGGGTTAAACGTGTTAGTGGGTCAACCCGTTTAACCCATTTAACCCGTATAATTAAAGATAAATAATTTTAATTAAGAAAAAAAACTTAAACGGGTTGGCGGGTCGACCCGTTTATTTTATTCCCAACCCGAACCTGACCTGTTTAATAAACGGGTTAGATATGTCGACCCAAACCTGACCTACAATCTATTTAGCTCAACCCGAACCTGTTAATTTTCGTGTCGGGTTTCGTGTCGGGTCAGAAATTGCCACCCCTAGATGAAGTAATGGAAATGTAGTTAGATGGTAGGTGCATAAAAAAGGTGAATATGTTCGGTATGAATGGATGCATAAGTGTATGGGAGCAGGTGTGCATATGGTGTCATCTGCTTATATGTGGAATTTCTTTGTCTGATGCAATGATGGTAGCATATGAGGATTGATGTATATGTTTGTACTATTTTGTGATTTTTGTATCTGATATAGGCTTGTCCATATTCAGTTATGTTATATCTCTGATGTAAAAGTAATAATATAAGTTCACCTTTTGCACCTAAAAAGAAATCACTATGGCCACAGGTTATCACCAATGGAAGGTTTAGAAAATACTTTAGTCCGTTTGGTTTATAAGCGGGTTTAAATATGATTTGGATTTGGTGTAAGTTTATGAGAGAGAAATTATATTTGTTTTATTAATTTAATAATAAAATTTGATTTAAAAAAATATTATTTAAAAATAAAAACGGTGTATATATATGAGAGAGAAAGACTGATATATTGTAATATTAATATGTGAGAGAGAAAAACTAGCTTTCTCATCTACTTTTACTTTTAGTGGGTCTTCTTCACTATTCAAATACCAAACGCACATACCAACTAACAACTTTTCTTATCAATCCCAAATCTCAATCTAAAACCCGCCAACCAAATGGGCTCTTAGTTGTTGTTTGGTTTGAGTCATGGAATGGCAATAGGTATAGGTTTGATAATGATGTAGAAAGAAAATCGGTTTAAGGATACCAATTCGATTAACTTTCCTATTTATATAATGCAATGTTTAATCTTCTTCACACTTTACGATATATCATATCAGAGTGGTAGAAAACTATCCAACCTGGTGGGGATTGTTGGATATTGAATGTTGTAAAGTTTTGTTTTATTGGTTTAGTCGATTAAGACAATATTGGGTTATACTTATATTTATATGAGATGTAAATATAACTTTACAATAGTCTTCCACATTTAATTCATGCAATGTTCTGTTACGATCCCACATTGGCTAAGTATGGGATTGGTTGATAGTTTATAAGTTAAGGTGTCTCCTCCTCTTACAAGTTAGCTTTTTGAGTGAGTTCTATACTTGGACTTATGAACATCGATACGAGCCTAGTATGGGATAGGTTCGTATCAATTGGTATCAAGAGTCAGCCCTACCGTTCGAGGTTCCAACACTCGGAGTGGTGGCCTGTGGAGTGGTGGCTTGGACCCGAAAGAAGGGTGCCAACCGTGACCAACACAGCCGTGACCAATGAGCACGGAGTGGTGGCTTGGACCCAAAGAGGGGTGCCAACCATGACCAACATAGCCGTGACCAACGAGGACGTTGGTTCTTCAAAGGGTGGGGTATTGTTACGATCCCACATCGGCCAAGTATGGGATTGGTTGATGGTTTATAAGTTAAGGTGTCCCATCCTCTTACAAGCTAGCTTTTTGAGTGAGTTCTACACTTGGACTTATGAACATCGATACGAGCCTAGTATGGGACAGGTTCGTATCATGTTCATCCCTTAAAAGTTGAGTCGGTTATTTTGGTAGTTGATAAGTTCACGCATAAGCTTGTGTGTATAAATAGTGGACTCATATCCTTACACATATAAAAAAAAAAGTACACTACCAAAGGCTATACTTACACATATCAAACACACCACAATTTGTTCTCTACTACCATCGTTGTTTTTGTATTTATTCGGTTGTTGACGGTAAAGCACACGTGATTGCATCAAATTCTTGTGTTGTACGATCAGAGACTCACAACATACAAATACAAGTTCATAATAACCTTAAAAGGACAGGGAATACCCGTGTAATTTTGATTCTTTTGTTTCCTTGTTGCAGGTTATTGCTATAGTTGTTGATTTGTGTGAAAACCAACTTATATATTATATAGTAGTATATCGAAGTGATCCGCGTAAAATACGGATCACCCGAGTCGTATCCCAGTTAAGGCGAATGGAATCAAGAATATTGATTCGTGAAACCGTGAATTGAAAAGTGAAAAAGTGAAAATAGCAATCAATATATTCAAGTAATCACAAACAATTATGAAATATGCAAAGAGTACAAGCTAATTATGCACCAAAGTTCAAAACGTAAAAACGGAAATGCAAACGCGTTTATTAAAACGTGACTTTTATTGAAAAATGATCCTATAAATGTGAAACAATTTTCTAAAAATCTTAAACTTATAAAAAGAATTTTAAGAAAAAGAAAAATATTTTTTTGGGTTTTTATTTATTTTCTATGATTTAAATTCTATTTATTGAATTAAAAAGTAATTAAAAATAAAAGAAAATGTGAAAAATAATGGGAAAAATATAAAATTAAATCTGAAAAATCTAAAATATTATAAAAGAATTTCCTAAAATATTTTTATATTTTTAAAGGCTTTTTCTGACTTTTTATTGATTTTTGATTATTTAAAATGATTTAAAAATGATTTATAATGAATAAAAATTTAGAAAAATAGTAAAACAATTCAGAAAAATCTGGAAAAATTACAGAAAATCTAAAATAATATTTAAAGACTATAGAAAAATTTTTAAAAGAAAAAGCTAAGCAGAAGTGCTTATTTTGAGCTTATCAGCTTATGGCAAGTGCTTATTTATAAGCACTTGCCACAGAAACTTAACCAAACTTTAACCACAGCTGAATAATACTCAAATAAACTCAAGTATGGTTAGAAATAATAGGATAAAGCACATAAACAATGGTAACAAGTGATAAGCAGTAGAACTAAGTCTAATGAAATAGCGATCCAAATCAGAATAAACTAGAAAGCAATGAACAAAACAAATCACTTAATCACACTAAAAGGAACTCAGAGATACTATCAAAACTCAGAAACAAACTCAAATATATCAAACTCATTCCATTAGGAGCACAGAAACAAAGGAATCATGTAATAAGAAGTCGATATTAAGCCAATGAATAAGCAATACCAAAACAGAAAAGTCCAGAAGCTAAAGTACAAAGAATACAACTACTAAACACTTATGGAATACAGAAATCACAACTAAGCTAATTCTATGAGCAAAATGGAACTAACAGGCCTATAATAATCAGCAGACCTTGTTCCAAACCCTTTATTTGCAGACAGAATTAAGCAGTCAAATTAAGCTCTTAATCAGAAAATTCTAGGGGCAAAAGTTTCACTATACTACTGAGATTATAAAAAATCTAAAAGTCCTATGAGAATTTATCAATTACTAACCTAATTGAAGCTTGAAACAGCTACCCGTGGAGACTAAATTCTGAAACAGTTTACAATTTGAGTGTTATTCCTATTTGACTTAATTCAAATTCAAATGATTTAATCTACTACTCCTTGAAGTATTAAGCTACTTTTAAGCTAAATTAAGTTGATGAACACTAAATTATATCTAACACTACAATTACACTAACTGACTCAACCTAAACTAACAGTTACTAATATTGAAACTTAACTTTGACTATTTATGAAGTACCTACTGACTTTTATGGTATATTACTCTATTATAGCTCTAATGAAACCTATGTATGAATCAATGACAGGTTAACTACAACTCATCCACACAGTAACCAATAGATCCAAACACCCCCTTAACTACTACTAATAACTATGAAATGATACAAACAACCACAAACTACCAAGTCACTGATTCAACAAGCCACAATAACACTATTAGAAGTTAATTTAACAATAAAAAACAACTGAAACTACCATAAACTCAGAATCACAAGTTTATACTACAAATGAAGCAAAATTTGAAATCAGTACTTACAAAATGTATCCCCTCAGCTCAAAATAGAGGGGCTCACTATGCTAGCCTGTCTCTAGACATGCTCAAACCCTTCCCTTTCTGCTTTGGCCTATCAATTACCACACTGATCACCTTCACCAATTCGGTTGACTTTCGTTGACTGAATGAGATTACTAAACTTTGGTGCTATTTACTTGTTCACAAGAGATAAAAAGCTAATATGAACAATGGTAAACTACAATTCAACTTAATTGAAAACTGATTTACTAAAACTTATTTTTTATTTTTTCTCTGATTTTATGAAAATTTTGAATGAAATACAAACTCAATTGAAAATAAAGATGTGTTAAATGAGATAAGATCATAAGACAGAAATAAGAGATGAAAAATAAGCAGTAAACAATATTAAGCTAAAATGATTTAAAGGAAGAATGATTTCATTAAAAATAAGGAATTACAACTAAGCTAAGCTATTACAGTCAAAAGAAATTTGGGCAGAGTTTCTCTAAGCTATACTCCACCACCTAAAAACAGCTATCCTAACACTCTATATATAGCAATGAAATGAAGGTTCTAGAGGTGAGAGGTCACGGATTGCCAAGCTGGCAATCCGTGTGAGGTTGTGCTTCTTTGAGCATAATCTGAGCCCTTGATCACGATCAATCATTCCCTCATTATTTAATCACCCTTGGATTGAGTTATATGACGCGTTAGTACCAATAGAGAGCTACCACGTTTCCCATTTGTGTGTTTCTTTGATCTGACATCACCTGACACCTCTGAATAGCTTCTAGAAGTATGTAATTGGACTGAATTACCCTTAATTACGGTAATTTGTGGGATTGGGAATTAGGGTTCATGGGTGAATAGTGAATTCTGGGTTTGGGTAAGTTTTGGGGGGCGGGAGTTGGGTAAATGGTATTATAATGCTTTTTGACTTTGTTGACCGGGTTAAGTGGGGTGTGGACCGGGTATTTTTGGTGGGTTGGGCTTTGGGTATTGAAATGGGAATTGGTTTTGTGGATTATAAATTTGGACCAGGCTTTGAAATATAAATTCGGATTTTTAAGCATTAACTTTTAAGGACCAAATGTGTAGACTTTGAAATTCCAAGGGCCACTTCTGCCAAACTTTCAAAATATTTCCAAGGACCATTGTTGTGTATTTCTGATTCATGAAGGGCTTGACTTGTCAAACTTTGATAATTGGAGGACCAATGTTGACTTTTTAGATCACAGCTAGGGGTGATCATCGGTCGGAAACCGGACCGGACCGGCCAAGACCGGACCGGACCGAAGACCGAGAACCGGAAAACCATAGACCGAGACCGGACCGAATATGGTCGGTCCGGTCTCGGTCCGGTCTCGGTCCGGTCGGTCTTCGGTCGGTCCGGTCCAATTAGGCAAGTTTTTTCGGGTTTTTGGTCGGTCCGGACCGGACCGGACCGGACCGACCGGACCGAGACCGAATTTGGCAAAAAGCTTAGACCGAGGACCGGACTGAATGTGGTCGGTCCGGTCCGGTCGGTCTCGGTCCGGTCGGTTTTGTCGGTCGGTCCGGTCCGGCCGGTCCGTTTGCTCAGCCCTAATCACAGCTTTGACTAATTGACCGTCTCCCACTCTCGTGCTCGTGTTGTTGTATTATCATTGATTTTTTCGTCATTTTGAGTAATATCCGTACCTGCACATCACAAACACAAAAACAATACACATTTGACATTCATAGTCGGGTTTTTGGTCGTTTTGGTATGATATTTAAGTATAAAGGTATGTGTAAATTAACACATACTAGTTGTTATGGGTTGTTTCGAAGTGAATTGTTGTTGCTGTGTGTGGTAATTCTTGTTACTGTGTTTAGTCGCTGCTAATATTTAATCTAACAAAACAAACATGATCACTTTCCCCTAAAATCCTAAAGCATATACCCAAATCACTAAACAAAGAACAATCAAAAGCAAAGTTCCAAAACATAGCTGCAAAATTGAACATCGCACAAACAAATCAATGACTAAAACCTCAATCTATTCTTTAATACACTCTTCAATTTCGAAGTGAATTGTTGTTGTTGTTGTTGTTGTTGTTGTTTGTGGTTATTCTTGCTTCTGTGTTTAGTTACTGCTAATATTTACTCCAACAAAACAAACACGATCACTTTCCCGTAAAATTTTAAAGCATATACTCAAATCACTAAACAAAGAACAATCAAAAGCAAAGTTCCAACACATAGCTGCAAAATTGAACATCAAGCTATGGATGAGTCTTGGGCCTTGGATCTCCAGTTGAAAATTATGGAATTATTTTTATATATCATGATTAGGTTTTTCTGACATTTAACCAAATTGATGCAACATTTTAATTTTGACAATTATACCATGTAACGGTATTTTGAAGAGTTGCAATGGTTGTTAATACCCTTTCATGCACTATATATATGGCTACAAAATCCATCATGAAGAACAATTCAGATTCATCATATTCAAGTCATTATTTGTTGTATCCTCAAAACAGTCGCACCAATTCATGCGAAATTCTGTTTTGGAACACTGCTAATTGCAGGCCTCAATCACATTGTTGTAACATGAGATATTTGTATTATACGAAGTGGCGGAGCTACAATATTTTTTCTAGGAGGGCCAAATGTACATAAAGTCATTTTGGGAAGGCCAAAGTAATAAAATGATATTAAACAATATACTTGAATGAAAATAGTGAGCGTTTGTGTATGGGATTTCAAACTGTGAGAGGGCCACTGCCCTTCTTGGTCCTCACGTGGCTCTGTTATTGATTATACGGTTGTATTACCATTAAATTACTATAATTTTAAATATGTGTGACAAACATATGAAAACTTTCAAGCTACTTGAAAAAACTTATTCATGTTACACATCCCACCATTCCATACTCTCAAACTTTAACACAATTAAATCTTTGCTGTTAAAATGTTATTGGAGATTGCTTTAGGTGTGCGCTTCTAATTGCACTAAACTAAACAAGACACAACTCAATCACAACACTTCATCCAAAAAAAAAAAGGGTAACAAATGTGGAAATGATGAAAAATGATTCCAACAAAACATTCAAGATTAATTCTCGATAGCAAAGAGAACTAAAAAGCGAACTAACTTTTAACACTCTAAATGTAATATTGATGAGGCGAAAAGTGTTATGCTTTTAGGGGGTAATTTAAGCCTTAAGTCGTGATTATTTGATCAAATATTGCCTCAAATCGTTCCTTTTGTCATTTTAGGTACTTTAGAGAAGAAATCTGGAAAATGAAGTATTTTGGACGTTTTTAGAGCGAAAAGTGAAGAAAACGACAAAGTCTCTAAATAAAAATGGAAACAGTACCTGACGGCGTCACGTTCTATAGGTGGCGGCGTCACGTGTTGGCAAAGAGGTGGATATGAAGTTTACACGAGACGCGCCAGAAGGTTTTTTGGATTTAAAGAGTGACGACGTCACCCTTTGTGACGCCTAGGCCGTCACGTACATTCTATAAGGTGACGGCCAGTGAAGAATAAAAGGGGACGGCGTCAGATCTGGATCTAGGCAATCCGAGGGAAGCATTGGCGGCTAGTTGACGGCGTCACATGTAAAACATGACGCCGTCAGAATGTAATCTCTATATATAGTTTTCTAATTTTCATTCATTAGGAGAGAACTTTTAGAGGAACTTCACCATAAACCCTAGGACAAATTTTAGCCTTTTTGTAAGGGTTTCAAACCCTTCTTTCACCCATGATTAATTAAAGATAAGTCTTCCAATAATCATTCAATATGTCTACGTATTGTTTGATTCTATCTTATGCTTGTCTTTACATTAACATGCTAGGCTATTGATTATTGATTGATTGTTTGTTATTAATTGTTGTTGGATGAATGATTTCGATGTTAGGCTTAAGAAAACTGGCCAATCTCCAATTGGTAACATGCTTGAACGTCTTAAGAAACATGAATCGGATGTGTACTATGATTTTAATGGTTATATTTAATGCATAAATGACTACTAAGGAGGCCATGTTAGGAGCTAGTTGTCGGCTCAACATAGGAAGAGGTAGAAGCTTATAGAGTTAGGGAAGATCGTACACGACCCCACGAATGGTATTAAGGAATATAACCCGTCATCCACGCAATTGTAACAAACTAATCAATTAATGAAAGATAGCTAGGGAGTAGTGAAATCTAAGTAAACACGTTTCTCTCCATATAAGGTTTTTCTCACATTTTATTTTTTTGTTATTTTATTTTTATTGCATTTGTAATTATTTGGGTTAGTTGACTAGCAACTAATTCCGCCCACTCTTCCAATACCCGAGATTTTTACTTGCTTTCCATAAAACATAAAAATACAAAAAGAATCATCCCTCACTTCTAGACCTAGTTAGATTAAGTTTCAATCCTAACGAACATTATTCCCCAAGTGGAACAATCAGCCGGTACTTGCCACTACACTATACTACATCGGTCAAATACACTGCCTGGTGGAGATTGCAAACTTCTCAAGATCCTTTGAGAGGTAAAACCTTTTGAAAGGTTGCAAAACCACGCATCAAATATCGTCTATACTATACCGTAAATTGGAATTTTCAAAACAAAGTTCATGGACCAGATTCAATACTTGTATCAATATGGGCTCAGTTTTACAAATTAGAAATTGGTTTAGAGCACACGACAGCCTCACATACACCCTCGGTAACTTCTTCTTGGACGTTCGACGCGTATAAACCCTCAAGACAAACCAATCAATAGCAAAAATAGGCTGAAGTTGTTTGATATCGGGATACATGTCCAAAAGTTTTGCAAGTTGCAAAACGTTGTAAATGCCCATTGCGTCAAACATTTTCTTAAGATCATCTTCAACAAAGTCTCCAAACACTTCCTTTGCATCTTGCAAGAACTCTAGTTAAGTTTATTGATGATTAAAGGTGTTTTGATTAGAGCTTAAAAACATAATAAGCATTATAAATGATATTTACCTAAATGCATAAAAGGAAAACGAAACCAAATTTTTATTGTGATGAAATGATGATGTGAACAAGATGTGTGATTATTTTAATCATTTTTTTTATGTTTTGTTTTGGAAATAGTTTCCGATCATTTAATCGTTGCTATAAACTTCTTTTGCTTCATCATAAAACTAGAAACATAAAATTGAAACGTTATTTAGCAATGAAATAAGTTCAAAGTAACGAGTTTAAGATTTTGCAATCTAATAAAAATCAATAAACAATAACTTTATAAAATGAAAATAAAAATTAAAAAGTAGTTGTGCAAAACATATCTTAGGGCCTGTTTGATAAAATAATATAATTTAGCGCTGAATGATTTAAATTGCTGAATGATTTTAATGCTCTGAATGATGTTGATTCTGAATGAAAAAGATTGTTTGACGATTGTTCTGAATATGAATTTAGAATGACATTCATTTTTTTTATTTAACGCTTTATAAGAACAATAGTTATTTTTCAGTTATTATCTAATATATACTTTATCATATAAAATATTTATTGCTACGTAAACTTTTGTGGATTATTATATGATTAGCTTTGGGGTTAATTTTATGTACTTTGTATAGTTACAAATGTAATTTCACTCAGTGTTGCTATAATCCACAAATTTGTTAAATGAACGTGTATGTCATGCACAACTTGAAAACAAAAATTCGCTGTGCAATGGAATTACTTTAAAAAAGATGAAAAAAATAATTGTTGATAAAATTAGTTATATGTAAAAAAAGTTTGTCATGATTGTTACGTTGAAATGAGTTATTTATAATTTACAAAGTTTAATGAACAATAAAATCATTCGAAAAAAGTGCTGTCAAATAGGGTATAACTTTAGAAAAGTTTGCCGCTGAATGAGTTTATAGATTGTAGATGCTAAGCGATTCAAAGGCTCATTACATGAAAGCAAAACTAACATAACTTACTTATACACATTAATTACATGAAATGTTTTCACTAAATTATTACCTAATCACCTAAAGCATAACTGCTTTCATGAAGACCTAACAAAAATACGCAAATCAATCAATCACAATCATCAATCCGTAACCTAATCGCCTAAAAAATTCGAACAAAATAAGTAACATTCATCGTCCGTAACCTAATCGTCTAAAACATAACAAACTAGATCAAATTCATCAATTAACTTCAAATGAACTTAACGAATATGACAACAGATCCACACTACAATGAATAACATCAATGACGTCATAACAAAGCAATAGACGAGTCGAAATAAACCTAGAAGCAGCTGATTCAATAGGCGGCTCATTAACACAGGCCTTGAGCTTCCGAAATCGAGCCAACGAAGAATGCCTATAAATAAAAATGTAAATAAGCATTAGGTTCGTAAAATTAGTGATAAATAAACAATTCGTAATGACGAACGCTAAATAGAATCATACATCGTCAAATTCGGCGACGATGTGAATGAAGAACGCATTTGAGGTGTAAATGATGATCGTAAACCGCATTGCGAAGGAAGCGAAAAAGCATTCAACATTTTTGGAGTGAAAATTGTGTGTGTGAGAAGAGGATTATGTGTGTTAATTAAAGATGAAATGTGTTTATATGATTGTTGAAGTTGGCAGGAAATTCAGTTAGACACAGTCTTTTCACACAAACTGGGGGAATTTGGTGTTATAAAATGAAATTTTGAAAACAGAATAAAATGAAGGTGTTTAGGTACGTGTTTAATAGTGAGCAAACAAGGTGTGTGTGGGTAATGGACTAACGGTTATGATTAAAATTTTTGCTAGACCCGGTTTATAAACATAAAAATGAAAACATCCAAAAAGGGGAGACCGAAACACCCATTATACACAGATCTAGTAAAATACTTTTGAAGATTTTATATAACAAAAAAAATCACAAAACACCCTTGAATACCATATTTTACCATAGTCTCCAAAGATTCTTCATAATGAAATGAACTAATCTAAAACACAATTGTGTTTCTTATAAAGAGTAGTGACAACATTTTTGGGTTTAGTGGGTGGTTGTAAAAAAGGAGAGGGCGTTTCATAGATCCAAAAACATATGTTTACCGGTTGCCACTTTGGTCCCTTTATCTTTTCTCTGTGTAAATCATACACCCTTTCAAACTTTAGTAATTGCCAGTTTGACACCTAAGGTTCTTGGGTGTCTTAGGGCATGTTTGGTAGAGGTGTTCACGGGGCGGTTCAGTTGGAGATTTTAACTATCCATCGCGGTGAGGGTATTTCATTTTACCATCCGAAACCGAACCATTGTAAATGCTCATTGCATCAATCATTTTCTTAAGATCATCTTCAACAAACTCTCCAAACACTTCCTTTGCATCTTGCAAGAACTCTAGTTAAGTTTATTGATGATTAAAGGTGTTTTGGTTAGAGCTTAAAAACATAATAAGCATTATAAATGATATTTACCTAAACGCTAAAAAGGAAAACGAGACCAAATTTCTATTGTGATGAAATGATGACGTGAACAAGATGTGTGACTTCTTTTTTTTTATTCTTTTTTTAATTTTATAAAAATCACTTTTTTTTAAATATATATATGTTTTGTTTTGGGAATAGTTTCCGATCATTTAATCGTTGCTATAAACTTCTTTTGCTTCGTCATAAAACTAGAAACATAAAATTGAAACGGTATTTAGCAATGAAATAAGTTCAAAGTAATGAGTTTAAGATTTTGCAATCTTTAATAAAAATCAATAAACAGTAACTTTATAAAATGAAAACAAAAATTAAAAAGTAGTTGTGCAAAACATATTTTATAATAGAATGGAATGAACAATCAATCAATATCATCGTTTTGCTTCAAAAAATTTGAGAAAATATGATAAACATGATTGTAAGTTACTTTAGTTAAACATATTTTTCACTATAATAAACTCGATAATTCCGTTTGTAATCCATATTTTTGATATGTAACTCAAATTTTAAAATAAACTAAACTTGAAAACAAATACTTCCAATGATTCTCTACATTTGATTGTTTGTTTGATCGCTCGATGTTAACAAATGGGAAGAGGTTAACCTATTTATATTTGAAACAAATACTCTAAAATATAAGGTCAAAAGTTGGAACTACTATAGATAATTCTACAAAGTTGTGTATTGGTAGAGCTTTAAATGTTCTACATCTCATAGTTTTTTCCATAATTGCAAAATAATTAATAATATCATATTTAAATTCTATCGTCAAATGTTTAACAAGTAACTTAAGAGTGCACGGTAAGGGTGCACCAACAGCACGCTATTCACATATTATATTTGAGTACCAATGACTCACCAATAGCAATTATTAATGCACCTCCTTTGCACGCCATTCGTCTTTAGCCATTGCACTAATGGATACCATTCGGGTTTTTGTTTTGTTTTGTGAGTGAGATGTTTTATAAGACTTACATGTACCAATAGTACAAATAACAGTTATTGGTTTTGTTGTTAAGAAATATGTTTCAGTTATTGGTGTATTATTTGGGAGGTGCTGAGTTGTCGTTGAAGCGAGATTAGAGGTATAACACCACACCTACCTCTCAACCTCTCATATGAAAATATAAATGACATTTCCATACTTTTTTGAAAATTTTTGATCATGGTTGATAGGAACTATAAATACGCGAAAAGATAAATATGTTATGGTCAATGTATACCTTTTTTTTTTATATGTATACGAGCATAATTTCCATATCATACTCCCTTATCAAGTTATCATATCAAATTTTCAAATGACACGTCATATCAAATTTGTGTTGGTGTTGATGTGTTAACAAACTTTCCATATCATATGAGCATAAGCATAATTGGATATCGAAAAAAAATCCCAATGTTTGGACATGTCATGCCAAATTTGTGTCGGTGTTAATTATTATTACAAGAAAAATCTCTCAAAATCATCAAATTTGACGATCTACAAATACGTATCTACCCAAAATATGTTTATCATCTGAGATGGAATGTCAAGTTCATGCACATTTCTTGTTGGTAACTACTTGCCTGTCACTAATTAAGCAAAAGGGGGACTATTGCATGTTAACAAGCCCTTGTTAAAGTTCATGGGATGATCAAGACCAATACTAAGACTAGAAAACCCGCCTTTTGTTTTACTGTGGGAATTGGGATACATCTTCCGCTTGTCCCTGTGTTAATAGCTTCTTGGCATGCACATAGGTTGTTGACACAAAATATTTAGGAGTTTCAATTCAATGCCTTTGAAAATCTTTTTAGGCGACGCTTAACCTTTTTCTCCTTAACTTAATTTGTTTATATTACCCATTTGAGATGACCCAAATGTATCTATACATGGATGTATCGAATTGTCACATATTGGTTCTTGAGAATGTGAATGAAGAAACAAAATAATCACCTTAAAAAGTCTACCATTAAATAGCGCAAAGATAACACCAACTGACATTATTTAGGGACCCCTAATACCAGTTACCAATGATAACGCGACTCCATAGCCAAAACCCGCCACCATGCTGCAAGGTTACATATGTGAGAGTGAAATCATATTAATCGAAAACATGTTGTGTTAGTTCCCCATTTAATAGAGATGCCAATAGTTTACGTTTCGCAAATGTAGTTGTAGATGTAGTTCATGAAAACATGTTTGAGTAACTTAGGGTGCGTTTAGTTGGAGAGAAATTCTTCATTTTTTCAAGAAATTTTTCATAAGAAAATGAAAAAACTGAAAACGCGTTTAGTTGTACTTTTTTTCCAACAATTTTAAAAAAAAAAAAATGAAATTCTTATTTTCTAAATTTTAACTAAGAAATTGAAAAGATCATTCTACCATTCTCACTTTTTTCTTTCTCATTTTTTCTCTGACTCCAAAAAAAACAGATACACCATTCTGCCCCTAATCTCCCGTGTCATCCTCCACCGCCGACCGTCGCCGCCACTGCCCGTCACCGCCGCCACCGTCGCAATTTGAGGTGATCTTCTTATCATTTAAAAAAAGATATAACTCCAACTAAACGCGTTTTCAAAATTCTCAACTCTTCTCTAAAGAAGAAAAACCATCCTCTTCTCAAGGGATTTAGAGATGGAAAAATTGAGAAATTTTTCACCAACTAAACGGCCCCTTACTTTTTACGATTGGAGAAACTTACAATTGATAAACATGTGTATGCAAGTCTATTATATGTTCATCAGTTCATGTCGCTATACAAAATAATACTGTGCATATACTAACCTTGTCCCGACATTCTCATTGCCCTTTATATTTGTTAGAGCATTCGGTATGTTGCCCTTCCTCCCACGTTATTTGTTAACTCAGGTGCGTTAAGAGAAGCGTTATTGTACGGAGGGGGTGTGTTATTTGCACGTTAACGTGCCGAGTCATACGCTTAACGCCGCGTTAAGCTGCAAACATGAATAAAAAAATTCATTTTGGCCCCTTGAAACATTAATATATCCGTTAAATTCAAAATTAATTTTTGTTTTAAGTTTTAACCCCCCCCCCCCCCCCCCCCAAACGTTAATATAACGGCTAGTTGAGATTAAAAAAAAAAAAACCATTGTCAAACCCATTTTCTCACCACTATAAATACCTATTTCACACACCATTTTTTTCACACTTTTACTACTCAAATTCAAACTATATACTTCCTCTCTAAAAAAAAAAAAAAAAAAAAAAAAAAAAAAAAAAAAAAAACCTTTCATATTCACAATGTATCCGAATCAAAATCACCAAAAAGAAAGGAGTTTCTCTTATTTAGATGATGAAACTGACATTGAGTTCATGATAGCCGCGTACGAATATCATCAACATTTGGAACAAGCAGCAGTAGCAGCTCCACTACGCATCCAGCGTATCGTGGTCCACCGTGAACGTGAGATTGCCGAAGAACGTTTGCGTAACGACTACTTTTATCAAGGGTGTAAGTATACGCACCGGAATTTTCGAAGAAGGTTTCATATGAGCCGGAAACTATTTCTACAAATAGTCGAAGGTATTGAATCTTAGTATTCCGATCCTCTTCCAGATCATTTTAAATTCTTTAACAAAGGACTCGATGTACGGGTCGAACGAGTATTAGTACACTTATGAGGTGTACATCTGCCATACGCCAATTGGCATACGGCAGCTCACCCGATGCGTTTGATGAGTATTTGCAAATGGGTGCGCGTACTTCACGTGATTGTCTTGATAATTTTAACAAGTGCGTTATGGACTTGTTTATGCCGGAGTTTTTAAGAAAACCAACATGGTCCGACGTTCAAAAGATTTACTAAAAACATGAGCCTGAACATAGTTTTTCGGGAATGCTTGGTAGCATTGATTGCATGCATTGGGAGTGAAAAAATTATCCGGTTGCGTGGTAAGGGCAATATGGTAGCGGTTTTAAAAAGTACCCAACAATAATGCTTGAACCTGTTGCTTCGCAAGATTTATGGATTTGACATGCATTTTTTGGGATGGCGGGGGCGAATAACGATATTAATGTTTTAGATAACTCTCTGTTATTCGACAACCTTCTTGCTAACGAAGCCCCAAGATCACCTTATATGATAAATGGACACAGGTATGAACAGGGGTATTACTTAGCTGATGGAATTTACCCACGGGGGGCAACTTTCGTCAAATCCTTCTCGGCAACAACTGACGAAAAACATGGTTATTTTAAAAGGAAGCAAGAAAGTGCACGAAAGGATGTCAAACGTGCTTTTGGTGTGCTTCAAGGACGTTGGGGTATACTACAACAACCGGCACGTGCACTGGAAATTGTCAAGATATGCAGAATAATGTATACTTGCTTTATTTTGCATAACATGATTTTAAAAGATCAAATGTTTGCAATACGTGATTATAACAAATTGTTGGTGGATCCGACACCACGTTTTAGCCAAGACAAGTGGGTCGACATATATGATACCAAGCATCGCATAAATAGAGAAATACGCGACCAAGATATGCATACTCAACTCTAACAAGACCTTATGGAATATGTTTGGCAAAAACGTCTTGAACGTCAAGATGAAGATGAAGATTCCGAGGACGATGAATAAGTATTTGTAATTCCTATGTTTTTAAATTTCATCTGTTTCGTATTTTTTTTTCGTTGTATTTTTTTTAATTCCATATTGTAGTATGTTTAAGAATTAATGTTATGTTTTTAATAAATGAAATATTTGTTTTAGTTTAGGGGTTGAATTTTAAAATATTTGATTTAAAGGTGAGTTATTATACCATGTGGTTTTTTGGTGAGTTAAGGTGAAAAAGTTAAAGCTGATGTGGTGCTGACGTGGCACTGAGTTATGGTATAACTCACGGTTACCTTACCGAATGCTCTTAGTACACAAGATATGCCTTTATTAACACCCGCCATAATAGCAAAATTAAAAGACTGTTCAATGGGTCCTCCTTCTATTAGGCTAAACATAGTAAGGAGGGCCAATCCCTCTCATTTTCTTTGTCACGTCAACTTTCTCTCTCCAGCGACCTTCATTTTTAATATATATATATATATATATATATATATATATATATATATATATATATATATATATATATATATATATATATCACATTACCCTTATTTTCATTTTTAGTATTAGATCGTGGTGAACTAGCTAAGAGCAAGGGTATAGTAGCGAAGTAGCTCGCCATTTTCGACGTGGCACCCCGCCATCTCTCGCCGTCCGCTCGCCACGGCATTGAAGTAGCTCGCGGTTTTGCTTCTCGCCGAGGAAGTGAGGAAGTAAACGACAAAGGAGATTTGCAGTGTTTGTGCTTGTTTTTCTTTACTTTTCCCCCTGATTTATAATAGGTTGTGTGTGTGTGTGTGTGTTTTTGATGAGGAAGAAGACGAACCAGTGAGATGCATTTTTTTTAAATACATACAAGTTTCAATTCATACCTTTAGACATTTAGAAAGTTTTCGTTTATATCCTTAAACATTTAGAAATTCTGGTTTATACGTTTAGTATTTAAAAAGTTTTAATTTATTCATTAATATTTAAAAAGTATATTTTTTAGTTTATCTAATTTGTATTGTTTGTTTGGAAAAATGGAAAAAAATAAAATAAAATTGAGGGTCGGTGGGGCTCAAATGGCTTTTTGAAACTTGTTATGAGCGAGGGTGTATTTTGAAATGGAGTGTTGAAATAAGATGATACCTAGTAAGGCTCAAATGAGGATCAAAACCTTTTCACCATACCTAGTGCTTTAACGATACATGAAACTACATATGGGTCATAAATATAGGACAGATACAGGAAACTACATATGGGTCATAAATATAGGACAAAAATAAACTTTTCTTCTACGTCTTTTATGAATTGATGGCTAGATAAAGACTTTGATTGGAATATTGGGTTGAAAATGAAGACTTTTCCATATTAACCGCTTGGAATAGGTCGGTTTGCCTTTCTCTCTGGCGGCCTCCTTACCCCCGCTACACTCTCACTCCAAGCTTTCAAGCTACGCTTGCTGAGCAAGATGCATTCTTGAGATGCAATTTTTTTTTATTTATTTTTTTTATTTTTTTTTTACATACAAGTTTCAGTTCATACCTTTAGACATTTAAAAAGTTTTCGTTTATACCCTTAAACATTTAGAAAGTTTAAGTTTATACTTTTAGTATTTAAAAAGTTTTAATTTATTCATTAATATTTAAAAAGTATATTTTTTAGTTTATCTAATTTGTATTTTTTTTTTAAATGGAAAAGAAAATAAAATTGAATGCTCTAGTGATACAGGAAACTACATATGGGTCATAAATATAGGACAAAATAGATTTTTCTTCTACGTCTTCGATAAATTGATGGCTAGATACAGACTTTGATTGGAATATTGGGTTGAAAATGAAGACTTTTCCATATTAACTACTTGTTGAAATGGTCAATTAAATACTTGCCTGTCAAAATTTCTAACTCAAATTAAATATTTGCTAGTCACAAAGACTTTGTTGACTTAAAAAGTCGTTTAGGGGGTCTTTGTTTTCAGCTTATATAGCCGGCTTCTGGCTTATTTGTTTTGGGCTTATGTTTCGTAAGCTCACTTTTTTTTGGCTTATTTTCAAACTTTTCGGCTTATATAAGTTTATTATGTCAGCCGAAAAGTTTCAAAATAAGCAACACAAAGAGAGCTTATGAAACATAAGCCCAAAATTAAATAAGCCATGGTGGCGCCAAGATGCCGCTAAGGCGTGCAGCGTGACCTCCACGTTACGAAATATACCAAGGCGTCGATTCTAAGGATGACGTGAGATGAGACGGGAAAAGGCGCGCTAAGGCGTGAGGCGTGGCGAGTTTTTTTTATTCAACTCCGATATATTTTTTATGAAGAATATTACATGTAAGGATAGTTTTTTAACCTTATTCATTATATACAATGCTTTTTGTAAACTCGATATATATGAAATAAGATAGAAAATATATAAATATTTTTATATTTTGTGCCGCTTTATGACACGTCTTAAAAACGCAAATGCTTCGTCTTAGCCGATAAGGCGTGAGGCTTGGCCATGCCGCTACATCACGCCTCACGCTATTTATAACATTGCTTAGTTATAATACATGCACATACAATCTTTAAATGTAAAATTTTTTAAAATTGAGTAATTTTTATTTTTATATATTATTTTATTTCTTTTATAACGGCAATTTTTTACAATCTACTCCACATATCTCAAAAATTCTATCTCATATGTCTCCAACGAGTTTTAAACAAACAACCTCTATGTTGATGAGCCACTCACATACCGCTGGGCCAATAGACCTTTGGTATTTGAGTAATGTTGATGATTGTTATATTACTAGTTTTTAGTATAAACATACTTTATAATTATATATAGAAACACACATAATGTTGAAAAAAAAATTCACCATATTTCTTCTAGCACAGTCCGTTTTACTTTTATCGACAGTTTACTTCGTGGCCTATATTTTATTGTGTGGAATTAATCAATGTAGTTTTATGTTTTAATTACCTAAAGTAATTCGTTAAAAGAATTGGAAATGGAATAATGCTCACACGTATCTACCGACACATGAAAACACTTTCGGACAACCTTTTCCCATACAACATTGTACAGTATTTTCTGATTACCCTTTTTTGTAAATTTTCTGAAAAAAAAAAAAAAAAAAAAAAAAAAAAGAAAAGGATCGGATCAAATTTATTGTATTAAAACTATACAATATGTTATAGCATTTATTATTATTATTATTATTATTATTGTTATTATTATTATTATCTATACTACATATAATGTAAAAATGGTCAATGTGGAATGTTGAGTTTTCAACAATAGTCAAATGAAAGAGAAAGTGGAATGTAATTAATACTTTTATTAAAACACCACAATACTTAAAATTATAATTATTTATTCACATTGTACAATCAAATTAAAGCATATCTACCAAATTAAATACAACCAATTCAAACACAAATCGGGTTGACCCAGGACGCTTCAAACCCGGCGGGTTGACCCAGCTTAATTTGACCCGTTTTCGACCCAACCTAGCAAGTTGACCCAGTTTAAATACAACCAATTCAAAGACAAATCGGGTTGACCCGGGACGCTTCAAACCTGGCGGGTTGACCCAGTTTAATTTGACCCGTTTTCGACCCAACCTAGCAAGTTGACCCAGTTTAAATCGACCTACTTTTCGACCGGAACGGTTCAACCGGTTGAACCACCCGGGTCGAACCGGGTTTCAAAACATTATCCATTACTTAAAAGTACAATGATTTATTCACATTGTACAACCAATTAAAAACATATCTTCCAAATTAAATACAACAAATTAAAACACAAACCGGGTTGACCCGGGACGCTTCAAACCCGTTTTTCGACCGGAACGGTTCAACCAGTTGAACCACCCGGGTCGAACCAGGTTTCAAAACATTATGTTTAATTCCCAAATCTTCAAACTTTTATTATTTTTCGTATAACCTTAAATTTTTTTTTTATCAATAAACTATATGTCGCTATAAAATCTCGTTGCTTGCGGGTTGCTCCCTCATTGCTTGCGTTTGAAAATAGGATGCCCGATTATTCTTTTAAGGAATCTCGATCCGGAAAATGGATTATGTAATGACACGAGGTTGATATGTAAACGTTTTGACCCTAATGTCATCAACGCCGAGATTGTTGTCGGGCAACACGCTGGAGTTAGAGTGCTCTTGCCAAGAATTCCTCTTGCTCCATCTGAAGAAGACATGTTCCCTTTCAAACTAAAGAGAACACAATTCCCTATTCGCCTTAGCTTTGCGATGACTATTAATAAAGCTCAAGGCCAAACAATTCCAAATATGGGTGTCTATTTGCCTGACTCTGTTTTCTCCCATGGCCAGCTTTATGTGGCATTGTCTAGAGGAATTTCCCGTAGAACAACAAAGGTATTGGTTAATCCAGTCAAAGAGTTCCGTCAAGCAGGAATCTACACTTCGAATGTCATTTATCAGGAAGTTTTATGCGAAGAGTAACGTGTGTTGTTAGTTTTTATTTCATAACTGATGTAATGTTTTACTTTCAATTTCATTAAATGTTTTTATATGTTGTTTGATAGATGTTAAGATTTTTTTTTTTTTTTTTTTTTTTTTTTTTTTAGTTATCGTGTAGTACAACCGTTTGCAATTACATTCTGATTGGTTCACGTTCTATTTTGAACTCTACACAAAACACTCACCACAATATCACAAATCGTTAATTATCTGCCGCTAGGAATTCCGTTGCTATGCACGGGTACTCGCCTAGTTATTATTACTAGGTGGATTACCCGCGCGTTGCCGCGGGGTGTTTTGCCAAAGTAATCGTTAAAAAAAAAAAAAAAAAAAAAAAAAAAAAAACTACTGTAGCAGCTACAGTGCTACAGTGTGTGGGGTTACTGTACATTTCACTGTGTATTGTGAGGGGGATTACTGTAGCTTTGAGTTACTGTAGCAATGCTACAGTAACTTGCTACAGTGACGCCTGATAAATGTTATTTAGTATAATTCGTTAAATTTAAATGCTTAAATGTTAATTTATGTTAGTAAATTATTAAACCATTGACTAAAAATGATAACATCATCTACAACCAAATTTATATTTCAAATATTGTTTAATTCTTAAACTTTTATCATTTTTTTTGTTTCTAACACATAAACTTTTTTCTCACAATGACCATATATTGAACCCGTAAGTTTTGCATTTAGGGTCAAACCAGAACTACGATTTCACAAATATAATTATTTGCCGCTATACACCATCACATTGTGCAAGTATTCGTCTAGTGTATACATATACATCCAAGTTGTTTACAACCAACTCAACTCAAAGTGTATTATCTCATAAATAAAAAAATACACATTGTAGGGAGGGGGATGACAAAGAAAAACTAGACTAAAAGCAGTGGTGACAACATCCTCACCGTACACATCAGCGACACCTCAACTTTCTCTCTCCTATCACTCACTCCCACTTTTCACTAGTTTTGGTTAGGAATGGAAATGAGCCAAGCCGAGCCCGAGCTTGTCAAAGCTCGAGCTCGGGTCGTTTAAGTTTTAAAAAGCTCGAGCTCGAGCTCAACTAATAAATGAGGTGCAACTTAAGCTCGAGCTCGTTTAAGCTCGACTCCTTTGCTCTTTTTACCGATCTGATCCCGAGCTTTTCATGAGCGGCTCGGCTCATTTTCACCCCTAGTTTTAGTAACCTTTCCCTCACCTTTATACCATTTTTTTTATTTAAATACTTATGAAATTAAAAACGTAAATGTACGAAATTAAAAACTTTTATTCATAAATTAAAAACATTACATAAACTTCGAATATTAAAAATATTACTCCGTATATAGATTATTAAAAATGTAAACCTACGAAATTAGAATCAATACATATATAAATAAAAAACGTAACCTAAAATTGCAAATCCCATTTCGCCTTGATCCCCGCCCTTATCACTTCCATATGCTCGTGTGCTACTTCAGTCAAGTGATCATATAGCTCCCTATAGATCAGTGTGTCTTTTTGACGTTGTTTATATTCCTACATTAGCAACTCTTGTTCACGAACTTCCACATCCCTCTTTCTGATCGCCAAAAATTCAACGTGTTCTTCTTTCTTCATTGCCATGGCACGTTCGTTGCGACTTGCATACTCGGAGACCATCGACCTAACCAATGCTTCCTCTTCATAGTCGATCTCGATGATCCCGCCACTTTCTTCTTCAATGCTTTCGCTTTGTACTTGCCCATTGGTCGTACAACTTCATGTACCTCATCTTCCTTGTCGTCTCAAGCATCCACATTCATATTAAGACTAGCATCCCCAGACTCCGGGTTGAACGAATCAGACCCAGATGACTTGTATCTATTGGCATTTTCTCTTTCATTTGCTTGAAAGTTTAGACTTTAATATCCATCCATTTCTGACACTGTTTTAAAACCTTCTAACAATGAAGAAGTGTAAACGGTACTATGTATTCAGCTTTATAGTCAAGAAGTGACTTTTGGAAGTAATCTTTGTCTCTGGTTCCATTTGTTGGCCCCCTACGCATGACGTTACCGTACACTCCACAAAATTGAGCCATGTTCGGGCATAATGTCTTCTATTTCCAGTTCACCATATTGTACGTTCGGCTCACCGACTTTGTTTTGCTCTCCACGCACGCTACATCCTCATTCCAAAATCCATTATCCCTCCCCGCGTTACCAATGGCGCTATTTTCGGATATATGAACCTAACCTTTGCACAACACAATTTCCTCATTGGTCCATGGAAGGCACTGAGGTGCATCCTCATTTCAAACTGTCGTCTTTTGGCGTCTTTCGGCTTCGTTGTGGCCGGTGGCGGTGATGGGGCCATGACTTCGACGAAAGACTCCTCACAAGCGGTGTTTTGATAAGAGTCCGAAAATTGAGGTTCGTACATATCTTCAAATGAAAATGAAGGAATAGGAGACATGCGTTGGTGCGTATTTTGTTGTGATGACGAACCACTCATATAGGTTTGTGAGGCGTAGTTGAGGTTATCGAATGGGAATGCATTTGGTTGTTAGGAGGATTGGCTAAACGCGTTTGTTTGTGAGTATTGGCTAAAAGCGTTTTGTTGTGGGTATGGATTTCGGTATGGTTGGTTTGGGTAAGGTTGGTTATAATAGTATGATGGTGGTCGTAAGTTAATTGGTTGGTTTAATGGTGGAGTATTTTCGAGAGTAAACGTTCCTTTGGGTGTTACTGGAGTGCTTCGGATAGTCTTTCGTTGTTGACGCTTGGTGGTTCGGGAAGTGTTTTTTTGAGACATTTTTGTAACTAAAAATAAAAAGTAAAAATGTTAAAAGTACAAGAGTATAAAATTATGAAGTTTTATTAAGTAAAAAATGAGCTAGTGGAAATATATATATATATATTTTAACAACGGTGAATGAGGCCCACTTTTATTCAAACGTAAACTAGGTGAGCAATTCATCTTTTCTCTTCTATTCGGCGAACCTCGCACGTCAGGCGGTCTTGGTGGAGTGGGGCTCACGCGTGACTATAGTCACTTAGTGACAATTTACGCCCGCCTTACACCGGAAGACTTTTGACTGGATTAGTCGAACACGTGTTGAGTGGAATTTACACAGTTTTTTACTCGCAATCCTTGTACAATTCAAATTAATCTTAATATTCTGTCAGCCTCAGATTCTATATAAATCATTTCCTGACACAAATGATTAGACACCCTGGTAAAATCATTGTTAGTTTTTGACGCATCTTAAGGAGTACTAATCACTGTCTGCATGCATGCTCAAGTAGTTTTACAGTTTCTGTAACTAATTTTGCAACTGTGCATGCAGGGCAGCAAGTTACCGGAGAGATTAATATGCCAATCAGGGATATAGAGAGTATATCGCCACCAGATCCATTATCAAAGTGGGACATTACAGACATTATCACAGACACGCAACCAGAACTACCAGAGCTATCATATGAAGAGCTACTTAATGGTATACTGAAGTAGAGAATATATGCATTAAAAGTTAGATCATACGTAGTTGCAATCATCTTGGAATGAAAAAGAATTTAACACCCTTTTCTTATTATGCTTTTATAGGAAACAGAGAAGACTACTTCAACATATGTGTTCCTCTATATCGAGCGTCATCTAGTTGCAACTGGGATGCTGCTAAGGTTATCCTTGATGAAAGGCCATATTTGGTACGCTTCGCTATCACTGAAAGCTACGACACACCTCTTCATGTTGCGGTGTCAGCAGGAGTCAGCAAGCTTACAGAAGATTTTGTGGAGAATTTAGTCAAATTGATGGAAAGCAAGGACTTAAAACTTCTAAATAGCGATTCCAACACTGCCCTCTGTTTAGCAGCTGCAGCTGGAAATATTAAAGCGGCTAAAATTATGTTGAACAAGGACGAAACCCTTCTAAATATCCGTGGAATTCATGGGGTGACACCATTGTATTTGGCTGCTGTGTATGGGAGGCATGACATGGTGAGGTATCTCTATTCTGCGTATCGGAACATGACTAGAAGATCTTGGAGACTTCGTGAACGGAGTCAACTTCTGTTTAAATGTGTAGAGTGTGATCTCTTCGGTAAGCACTTTGAAAGTTAATGGTAGACATTTGATTTTTGTTTGCACATTCCTTCTTCTATTGCACTTGTCAAAGTGAGTAGATATGACGTCATGAATCTGCTCCTAGACCAGTTTACCACATCTATAGGCAATGGCCACATGATGGGAAAGATTTGGAGAGAAGGCTGGGACAAATTTCTTCACTCTTCTCTCCAAAACTCAAGAATATGTTGTTGTTGTTGTTGTTGTTTTTTTTTTTTTATTTTATTTTATTTTATTTTATTTTATTTTTTAATTTCTTTCCAAACTCCTCTTCTCTCCAAAAAGAAAAGGCTCGGGAACAAAGCGTAAAAGATGGTTTTTATGTTTTTACCAGACAGTAGGAATGATTTTATTACTAGCAACACTAGCAAGAAGATAGGTATACACCAAAAAGGCTCGAGTAAATGTGTAACAGTTAGTGTTAAAACATGTAGTTTCTTTTTGCGGTTCGGTCACTTTTTTCCTATTTCTGCGAATATTTAATCTATTATTATATGACTATAAGACCTACATATTACATAGTGCACAAAACAGTACTTTTAAGCCTATTTTTGGGACAGATATACTTACATTTGTTTTTTGCTGTAACATTAAGTGACTGTTATATAATATCTTTGATAGATGTCGCATGGAAAATAGTGACGGAAAATCGGGAACTCGCTGAGGATGAGAATCTACTTCGAGTTTTGGCTCAGAAACCTGATGCATTTTATAGCCTGAAACAAAAGTTAATTTGGAAAATTATAAATTCAAGTATGTACCTGTACTCTTATATTTATGGTCAGTAGGACCTACTGTGAGGGATTTGGTATTTTATACAGGGTTCTTATTTGGCTGTTGCTTTCAGTTCTTAGAAGACTTATACCTTTGAGCGTCGCACCTGCTGAAAAAGAAACTGATGCACTCAAATTACTAAGAATCATCTGGACGCATACTATCAGAACAATGCCCAAGGATAAAGTTGTAGATATGCTCAGAGGGCCCCCTACTGTCTTGCCTGATGGACAACATAGGTACAATTCCAGAATGTTATTTGTTGCTGCAGAAATGGGCAACACCACATTCGTAGTTGAGATCCTTCGAGCCTACCCAGATCTAATAAGGAATGTAAATGATGATAACCGGACTATATTCCATGTAGCTATTATGCACCGTCATCAAGATATTCACAATTTATTGTACGAGATAGGTTCGGTGAAGGATCTAATAACTTCGATCAAAGACAAAGATGGAAATAACATGCTACATTTGGTTGGGTTGACTTCGGTGAAGATGAGACCTGAAACTGTTGGAATTATAATAACATGACAATCATAAATAAACCAAAACACATCAAGTAAGCATATAGCGGAAGCAATTATAACAAGACCATAATATGTAATTAATTAATCAAAACATAAATAATAAACGTACCTTAATGATTCTAGCCCGAACAAGAATCAAAAGCAATCTTCCGAAACCAATTCCCCAATATAGGGTTTATGTGAACAAACCAAGAAACAAACAATAATATGTTTGATTCACGATCTTGTACACACGTACTACTTCAAGCAAACGCTTATGCAAGTAAGACGAGCACAACACACGCTTAGAATAACAAGTCTCGACTACCTTCACTTAATGGGGCTTGTCGAAAATTGCTAGAGAAGAGAAGAGAAGAAAACACACAAGTTAGGTTTTCAAGTTATGTCAATAGAATAAAACCTTGTGTGTTTATATAGGGTAGAAATCTTGTGTTAAAAGCTTCACCAAGCGATGTGGGATACAATTCCCAATCGTCCCTACACCCTTAAAGGGTTTACGAAACCTTCTTGACATTCAAAGTTTCATCTATCGTTCTTCCTTTTCATTCGTCTAATAATCGTTATCCATTTCCGTTAAAACATTAACGATCATTACGTGTTTGTGTTCTAATAATTAATATAACATTTATATAATTATTACTCATTTACTTTTCATACGTAAAGTGTGCAATCCCGTGATCTCGAGTTCGATCCTAACATACGTCTACTAAAATAATGTCCATATTCTAACAGCTCCCACTTGGACATATTTTAATAGTGTAATCACATCGGTTAGCGTCTTGCAACACGCCGATGCCTCTAGTACGATCTCGAGTAAGGCTCCTGGAAAAACCTTTTAATGATTTCTCATTATTATTATCCTTTTGTTTCTAATACCACGTTAATAAGGATATGGATTAAAGTCATTCCTTAATTAACCATTCTGTTTCTCGTTGTTTATGATTGATCAAGATTACCAAATCTTCTGAACATATTCAGGGAAGATTTTGGGTGCGGCCACACATACATCTCACCAACCCTACGAGGGGCCCAGCAGTATTAAACTCCAAAAATAAATTTGAAGGAACAAATTCTATCTTGACTACAAGCAAAACCCACAAACTTTGTAACACTTTCGAAAACAACCCTTATGACTACCAGTTACGTATATCGTTAAGTTGTTCCACAAAAATGTACTACATTCATGACACTTATCTTGCATCTCAAGTCTGAGGATAACTTCTCATGATTTACTTAATAACAAAATCCATAAAGTAACATCATGTAGTTGGGATAAGTCCTATATTCAGTATCATCGAATATCATCTGAAATGGCATGACTACGCATCAATATACTTTAAGTATACCAACCTTCAGATTTGTCTTGATTTAATAATATTCCCATATTATTAACTGACAATGGACAATTTAGAATAACATTTATTCATGGATTAAACATACAAATATAGGATACAATATATTATAAATTAAACATACCATGTATTTCAATTTATTATAATAATTGTTTTAACATCCCTTATCCAAATACTAAATAAATCAATGCATGATAACTCTTGTTGATGAATTATGTCTCAAGCAATGACATTCATACTTGTTGACAAGACATAAATCATCCAACTTTGATCTATTGGAATTTTAAGAATACTTATTTCAAGAATTCAACTAGTGAAGTTCTTGTATGTGCATAGTCAACTATTTCGATAATGCCATATTTCATAAAAATATGAGACATCCTTAACCACCAATTTATGATAATTACACTTCCAAACATTTTAAAGTTTAAAGTATTCTTATTCTTTTAATGTATAATGCAACTATGCTTTTAGTAAGCATAACTAGTACATATAGCTAAGGATGAAATCCTTACCATGACTAGTATTGAGTGTCACCTCAATTTCATAACATCATTGTATGCAACAACAATATGTTATTAAAACTTCTCCGTAAACCATAATATCTATCGTGTAATGTTTGATGCCCTTCAAACTTTCAAGTTTGTTGGCTATGACAATTTTCACAACAATTGAAAAATTGTTCATCTATAGAATTTGGAAGCTGTTCCAGATTTAGGATGTAATTCTATAATCAAACATATTCTTATTAGAATATTACACAAGTTATCTAATAACCTTTAATTAGATATTAATATTGCCAAATCATCTTGTAATCAAATATGATACAACAAAACATGATATACATGAAAATCTATGAGTCATACTTAGATTTTATTCATGTCATACATATCTATTTAGACTTTCTAAATAATATATCATGTTATACATATTAGATTTATTTACCGCACATGTTTCAACTATAAACATTGATTCCAAGGTTATATGTCTTATTTTCTAAATCTTTCAAGTAAAGTTTCATTCCATACTAAGACTTCACCTTTAACTTATATGGAATGTTACTTTTATATGTGCCACAACATATATGATTTAAGAAATTAAACATAATACTCCCACTAGCTTTTAGGAATTCTTAGAAATTATCTTATTTCAATTATAAATCAAAACATGAATTTATAATTAAACATAAGAGTAATCTTCTAGATGCATGCATTTATCCATCCATGGATTATTGCACCATGTACACTTTCAAAGATTTATTTGAATTCATAAACTCCTTTTGATTACTTATCGTCCTCGCTCAAGTAATCTCTCAAGAAAGAGTTTTGATATTCCATTGTCAATGACAATCATAATCTTTGTATATTTAATGTGTTTAGAAAAGAATATTCAATCACAGTTAATTGCTTAAGTGTGATTAATAATCTTGTTATAAGACATGCATTAAATATGTGTACAACATTGTCCATATGATTTCTATAAAAAGATTTAAACCACAAAGGTTACCTAATCTTTGAAGAAACTCATCTTAATTTTCTAGTCTAACTATTAAGATAAATCAAATTTCAAAAATTGATTTATCTTTATGGACAGCATCTTAATCATTCATACCATGTATACTTTACCCAACTTCATATTTGGTAATGTATCATAATGATTATCAGGTTTACAATAATCCTGTAAATTATAGCCCTCAGCATATTAATCAAATATCTAAGATATATTGCTATTCTATGAATGATAATTCCATTATCTTGAGATTTAACATTTAAATATCAACCTTTATCATCATCTTGAGATTTAACTTTTAAATGTCAAACTTCATCATGATATTTACTAGTGTATTTTAGAAGATTATGTATCTTGTAATTTTTATCTTTTAAAGATCAACACTCCCACTTGCTTTTAGCAATTTAAAGACTATCTTTAAATACTTAGCAAATTAAGCAATAATACAATATTCTCTTTTGGGATATTACAAATACATATTGACAGTTCCTAACTTAATTTTGTTTATAACCTCTTCATAAGCAGTTAAACAAATTTGGAACTTCAATTTAAGACTTAATGTGATTCATCACATTTATCACATTCCATCATATGATAATGTCTTATTAATCTTCTATGTTGGAGTTTTATTAAATATGTCCAAGTCATACTCAACATTATAACCTTGATATCTTTTGGAAGAAAAGAAGTCATAGTTATCTTTAATCAAACAATATAACAAGAGTTTGATTTTCCTAACTGAACATACCATAAACATTTGATATTTCATTAGTATTAATATTGTAAGACAATATAACAATATTTAAGATAACCATATTCCTTTTGACTTGTTTATTTACCAACTAAGTCATTTTAATGGTATAATAATTTTCAAGCCAATTACATGCTTTATAACACAAGTACTTTTTACAAAGTTATTTTATGTTCATGTCTTTACAAGAAAACATAAACTGTTATAATCCCACTATACGTTATAAGTCATTTAACCATTTAATAACTTCATGTATATGTCTTAATTAAAAGACACAATAAGATAACGTCTTACTTTATTATAAGTCTTGTAACAATTAAAAGACTTTATGTTTATATCTTTACAATGAAACATAAACATGTTTAACTAAAGTAATTATGAACACCATCTTTTGGTTTCAATAGTAATTTCAAGTTAATTTATTACTTCACAATAATGTAAATAACATTATTTCTTCATTTAAATATTCAGATTGAAGTAGCATTAGATTACTTAATTAATTTATGTCATTCCATGAATTCATAAATCTATAAATTAAAGTAGTCTTGATATCATATTGACACATGTTCTAATAGGTATCTAATTTAGAAACTGCAAATTCTCATAGTTCAATTACATCAGTTGATCTGCTAGTAATGAAAATATGAAATTCACCTTGTTGTTGCAATCTAGTTAAGCTCTCACATAACATAAATTGTAACACCAAGTATTTCTTGAATTAGCTTAGTATAATTCATATTAGAACATTATTCTAATTTAGAAACTGCAAATTCTCATAGTTCAATTACATCAGTTGATCTGCTAGTAATGAAAATATGAAATTCACCTTGTTGTTGCAATCTAGTTAAGCTCTCACATAACATAAATTGTAACACCAAGTATTTCTTGAATTAGCTTAGTATAATTCATATTAGAACATTATTCTAATTTAGAAACTGCAAATTCTCATAGTTCAATTACATCAGTTGATCTGCTAGTAATGAAATATGAAATTCACCTTGTTGTTGCAATCTAGTTAAGCTCTCACATAACATAAATTGTAACACCAAGTGTTTCTTGAATTAATATTAGAACATTATTCTCTTACCTTGTAGTCAAGAGAATCCTTTAAATCATATCTTTATGAGTTGTTTCTTGCACACATTAAAGATAACATTTCTCCCACTTGTGCATGGAACAACATCATATAGTTGATAAACAACATGCCATGCATTTGTTTATGTGTTCAATATGATTGTGTCAAATATATGTAAAACAACAATGTCTAGTAAGGAAACGTACAAGACTATCCTTAAAAGTATGAGTGTCTACACTTGGAAAGTAATTATCTTTAGCTACCAAGATATCAAAGCTTGTAACTCCCACTGAATTAAAGATCATTACAATACTTCCTTATTCAGTGTAAAGTACACAATACTCCCACTGAATTTGACAACATTGTAAATGTTTCCTATCCAGTGAAAGCAAATAGTGTGCTTTTAACTTTCCTACACCTTTAATTGTCCATACGTAATAATTACTTATGCACTAAAAGTGTATTCTACTACGTAAATGATGGACTATCCACCAAATGCTTTTAACTTGAAAAATTGGGCATGCAATTTCTTCCTTAATAGGTCTACCATCCTACAATGTATGTAGCACCTTTAAAATCGTAAAAACAACTAGTTTGTCTTTAAACATTTTGCAGTAATTAGTCTAGCTTCTAATTATAATAACTCATAAAATGTCATACATAATTTTCTGTTAACCAAATATCATATTTGTTACTAAGAATTTAATCACCGAATGAGGATGATAAAATCCCTATGAAAAATGTATGCAATTTTCTTAACCATTAAAATTTGCTATGAGTTATATTAGAATTTAGACATATCTAATATTCCTATTATCCTTTCTCATTCATGAAAAGGAACAGGATTGTGTCTCACTCTTCCTTCATAGAAAGGAGACTTCTTTTGTCTTTCAAGTAAATATTTCTTAATCAAACATTTGTTTGAAAACAGAACTCGATCAATTTACCAAAGCCCAAAATACGTTTACGGTTTGAACGTTGCATTAATACATTAAAACGAATTACAAAATTCAATTTCAGTATTTTCGATAATTAGATCTTTAAGAAAATAAAATACCCATTGGCAAATATTCATATAAACCATAATATTTTCTTAAAGCTAGGATCCTAAATTGACATAGTACCATTACATCAGTTGATCTGCTAGTAATGATAGTATTCAACAAGGTAATTGTCGAACAATAATTGCCAATATCTTATTGCAATTCCTAGATTTATGGGATCTACAATCACAAAACATTTGTATTGTAAGCATGTTTAGTCCCCATCTTAATGCCTTGAGTCCAAGTCTCACTTCCTACTCAATTTAAGTCGTCTAACTTAAAAACTGCAAATTCACAAATCCATCACATCAGTTGATCTGCTAGCAATGAATTTATGAAATTTACCTTTCCATTGCAATCTCGCCAAGTCTCACTTGACGTAAATTACAACTTCAAGTGTTCTTAATTAGATGGCATTCGACTTAATTTATAAGGGTATAACTATTTTGATGTGATCAAAATAATGTATGAAGAAGCATGCATACAACTTCATAACATTGGTTTTACAAAACATTTTTATTACCAATTCGCTAAGAGTAAAATAACAAGGTTTTGATTGAGGTATCGGGTTCACCAATTAAAGAATAACCATCAATTATCGTCCACTATATCGTACTTTTGCATAAGCCCGAAAGCTTAGTGTTTCGGATAATTATTGTGGAATTGTGGATTATTCACCCTTAAGATGACAATGTACATGTAATGGTTGTTCGGTAAGTCTAATTTACACACAAACGAGCGTTAAGACATGAATGTTGTCTATCTAAGGCCACAATTTAATGCGTTGCCATCCTTATACCCATCTTATAGTGTGTAAACTTCGGTCGAGCCTATTTAACCATTACGTACAAAAACATCAATCAACCAATCCTTTGAAATTTTAAACTCTTAAAAACCAAAACAATTTCGCCATTATTTAGTCCGTATTATTTTTCTATTCAAAATTTACCCTTTTCGTTTATAAACATGTCTAACACAATAAATAAACAAAAACAAGTAATATACAATAAAAAATAAAACAACTAAATAAACAAATATACATAATCATAACAATTAAATATGTATAAAACATGTAGCCACATGCAAATCTTATTCAATAGTCCTATTAATAATCAAATCTAGGTGTATAACGTATTAATTCAATTAAGGCTTTCTTCTTCTTGGAAAAAGAGCCACATACATCGATAAATCGATTGCGTAAGCCAAAATTAAATAAATACCACATAGCACATAATTGATTACTTAATATTGGAGTCTTCTCCAATTCGACATCTATTAATAAATTTACATGTTTCAATATAACTTAACCATTAATTCATATAACAATTTAAACCATTTAAATTATAACACAATATAAAAATCCATGCAAATATGCACTTTTCATGGATTTAGCTTAACAATTAACATATTGCACCAAGATCGTTTACTAAAACGCATAACAATTACATGACATCTTAGGGTTTCTAGTCAATTTTATAAAAAAAATTAAAAGCAAAACCCTAATAAACCCTTAGGTCATTCGACCCAAAAATTAGGGTTAGGGAAAAAAAAAACATAAACCCTAAAAAAAAACATGTAACTATACGAATCAAATCCAATTTTTATGCGTTGCGATAATTAATTACACATTATAACGGCTCTAGATGCCACTGTTGGAATTATAATAACATGACAATCATAAATAAACCAAAACACATCAAGTAAGCATATAGCGGAAGCAATTATAACAAGACCATAATATGTAATTAATTAATCAAAACATAAATAATAAACGTACCTTAATGATTCTAGCCCGAACAAGAATCAAAAGCAATCTTCCGGAACCAATTCCCCAATATAGGGTTTATGTGAACAAACCAAGAAACAAACAATAATATGTTTGATTCACGATCTTGTACACACGTACTACTTCAAGCAAACGCTTATGCAAGTAAGACGAGCACAACACACGCTTAGAATAACAAGTCTCGACTACCTTCACTTAATGGGGCTTGTCGAAAATTGCTAGAGAAGAGAAGAGAAGAAAACACACAAGTTAGGTTTTCAAGTTATGTCAATAGAATAAAACCTTGTGTGTTTATATAGGGTAGAAATCTTGTGTTAAAAGCTTCACCAAGCGATGTGGGATACAATTCCCAATCGTCCCTACACCCTTAAAGGGTTTACGAAACCTTCTTGACATTCAAAGTTTCATCTATCGTTCTTCCTTTTCATTCGTCTAATAATCGTTATCCATTTCCGTTAAAACATTAACGATCATTACGTGTTTGTGTTCTAATAATTAATATAACATTTATATAATTATTACTCATTTACTTTTCATACGTAAAGTGTGCAATCCCGTGATCTCGAGTTCGATCCTAACATACGTCTACTAAAATAATGTCCATATTCTAACAGAAACATCTGAAGCATCTTTGCTAATGCAACGTGAATTATTGTGGTTCCAGGTATGTCTTTAATTTGTCCCCAAATTTCTTTCTCATTTTGTTTTCAATCAAGATTGAGACTGGGGTCTAGAAGTGCTTCATTGCTCTATATATTAGATATTATTATTTCTAGAGTTTCTAGAGCTGATCGAAGCACTTTTGCATCCAGAATAGCAATGGCTATGTCCAAATCTGAACAGAATCAGTGAACATTATGAGATGATATATTTTCGTGTAATGTATTGATGCAGGAAGTAGAGAAGATTGTCCCGCCTTATTACAAGAAAAGGAAGAATAATGCTGGTCAAACACCATATGAGTTATTCGCAAACAACAACCATGATGTTATTTCCAATGGTTTAAAATGGATGAAGGATTGTATGGTAGTTGCTACACTTATCGTCACCGTGGCATTTGCTGTTGCTTTTACGGTTCCTGGTGGATACCACCAAGACAATGGGTTTCCTATCTTCATCAATGAAAGATCCTTCATAGTTTTTGTAATAGCAGATGCTATTTCTTTATTCTCCTCCTCAACTTCACTCCTTGTGTTCCTGTCCATCCACACATCTCGCTATGGTCAACGTGATTTCTTGTACTCATTACCTAGAAAGCTTATGATAGCGCTAGTAACACTTTTCATCTCTGTAGCAGCCATGATGGTTACTTTTAGTGCTAGCTTCTTCGTGCTATACCACAACCAGTTGAAATGGGTACCAATCCTCATTGCTACATGTGCTGCCATGCCAGTCATCGGATTTGCTGCACTGCAATTTCCTTTTTTGGTAGATATGTTTCGCTCTATGTACGATTCTAGGTATCTCTTTAAGCCAAGGAAACATATGTTTTAGAATGCAAACCGAAGGTTCTAAACCATGTTGTGACCAGTTTTGAAACGAAGCATTTAATACAAAGAACATAATGTAAAATATTACCTAAGAAAGTATGTAAGTTTGATCAAGGATCTGAGTTCCTCAAATGTATAGCGCCAAGCAGGCGAACCCAGGATTTTAGAGCACGGAGGGCAAAAAACTTTTTTTTGATAAAATTCCCGATGCACTTTAATAAAAAAAGTTCATAAAAACTGATATTTTTAAGATTAAGGTAGAGATCTAAGGTTTTTACATTGTTTGACTTTAAAGTGAAGGGCAATTTGATTTTGTAATGGGGTGCACTTTAATAAAATGGTCTTTATTTATTATTATTATTATTTTTTTTATTTTTTTTTCACACTAAAATTTGATATTTTTTGACGAAACATGAGAGTTGGGGCACCCCTCACCCCACCACTAACCACTATGTAGTTCCGCACCTGGCGCCAAGTCGCTAACACTTTCAAAATTGTAAGGGTAGCTCCTGCAATATAACCAAACTACAAGATAGTGTTTGCAATTTACTCTCTTGATAACTATAGTATTTAAAGGCAAAATTGCATATATATCTCTCATAAAGTGAATAATTGCATATATATATATATATATATATATATATATATATATATATATATATATATATATATATATATATATATATATATATATATATATATATATATATATATATATATATCCTTTGTACAAGTTTTTTATGCACATAATATAATGGTTTTTATGCATGCTTTGAATATATACGCAATTATACATTTTCAGAAGGATAAATATGTAAAAACCCCTACTTTAAAAGATACGGAGTATAATACTGACACGGATAATTAAAAGACAAATCAAACAAACAAATTCAAAAAATATGGCGAAAGCTTTATTCAAATTACCAAACTAAATACAAAACTAAATTAGAATGTACCAAACAAAAAATCCTAATACCAAATTCTAATTCAAACGATACCAAACACAACTTCAAAAGGTACAAATAATTCTAATGAATATGATTCATATTTATAGGCAAAACAAACCGTCATAGACTAGTTTCCAAATACTAAACAAATTTGTCCTACAAGTCACACAAATTACCAAATTTACCAAACAACCCTAAAGTTTAAGTCACTTTTCTAACAATCTCGACCGTGACTTAAACTCCTCCACCGGCTTCAAATCAAATTCAAAATTCCAAACACTAGCGAAACTAGCCAAATTCAAATCAAACGATCGATTCTCAAAAGCAACCCAAAACAAATTCGATCCAAAATAAATGCCGATAATTTCAAAACGAAAAATCAAACGTCAACCGACAAATTCAAACACGGTCAACCGAACAAACAAATCGGCTCGAACAATCTTCAACAAAGACAATCAAATTCGGGCAACCAAATCCAAAGCCCGACAAACGAAGATCCAAATTTCCAAACTGAAAAATTCCCAATGATTGAACAAAATCCAAACGACCGGATTATAACCAAGTCTTCTAACACCAAATCGATCTTCAAATTTCAAATTCTGATGGCCCACTTATTTGATAAGTATTACGGTCTAAAGTTCAAACTTATTATCCAAGTATTAAACAAATTCAAGTAAATAAATAACTTGACGAACGGACTCCAATAATTCAAACGTCCCAAATATTGATACATATAATAATTCTAATGACCCACTTATATAATAAGGATTACGGTCCAAATTCAAAACAAACGAATACCCAAGTAACCTTATCGGAGATTTATCAACCAAACCAACAAAATAATTCGAAGAATTCCAAACTCACAAAACTGATCTACAAGCTCACCAAAGATTACTGAATCTAACAAATACCATTACGTTACTTCTAATGAAATTGACACAATTTCAGAAAAGCCCACATTCTAATTTAGTAGCCCAATAACAAAGATCAATCTAATAACAAAAGATACCAAAAAAGATGGATTTCAAGAACCAGAGTCGACTTCAAACAATGACCACAATCAAACGAACTTCGAATCAATTCAAACAAACTCTAAACAATCTCCTTTTTTTTTTTTTTTTTTCTTTTTCTTTTTCCTCCTCCTTCTTCTTCTTCTTCTTCTTCTTCTTCTTCATCATGGCTAAAAGAACCTAGCTCTTGATACCACTTGACACGGATAATTCAAAGACAAATCAAACAAACAAATTCGACAAACAAAGCGGAAGCTTTATTCAAATTACCAAACCAAATACAAAACCAAATTCGAATGTACCAAACACAAAATCCTAATACCGAATTCTAATTCAAACGGTACCAAACACAACTTCAAAATGTACAAATAATTCTAATGACTAAGATCCCTATTTATAGGCAAAAATAACCATCATAGAGTAGTTCCAAAATACTAAACAAATTAACTTGTCTTACAAGTCACACAAATTACCAAATTTACCAAACAACCCCTAAAGTTTAAGTCACATTTCTAACAAATACATGAAATCTTGTGTTATGCAATAACACCAAACAACATGCAATGCAACTCTATCGCGGCATGTAAGTTGAAGCTGCACAAACTACGCAGAAAGACAACCCTACCACACAAACTAGTCTAGCCGACAAGTCTAATAAAAAGGATCCAAATGTGAATTCATTCCAACAAACATTCAAGATTAATTTCTCCATAACAAAGAGAACAAGCAAGACCGTAACTTACAATAACTTTTTAACATTCTGGAAACACGATGATATACCAGATTACAATTTAACATTCTGAAACAAGATTCATAGAAGAAAATACAAATCTTCATCATTGTTTACTCATTTATACAGGAAATGAGACACAAGTTTATAACATAGGACTAAAGGGGTCATTTGGCAAGCAAACTTTGGTGAGCTTGAGCTTGATTCTCTTGGTTCTGCTGATAGTTGAGTGGCCTCTTGAATAGCATGATGTGTGGCTCTGGTTGGTGGATAGCATAGTGAACCCATCCTCGACTCTGTTGCACTCCAATTGCACGCCATTCAGTCTATACAAACAAAATCAGAACTCTTTAGCATCAAAGCAAATGTACCTCAAACTCGATATATATCTGATTCCCTCTTTACGTATGAATATGAATGAAAGTACAGAAATTCGTTGCCACGTGGAGCAAGTTTCAAAAACTAATAGCCAGGCATAAGAAACTAGAGGAGACAAACTAAGGTGCAAAATTTAAGTCATCAGTACACATCTAGCAGAGTAGCAGTCAACCTAATGATATGTCCAAAAAAAAGCACTCAACCGTCTTCAAGTAGACACATTTTAAGGACCATTTGTCTTAAAGAGTATGCTTGTATAAATCCTACTTATTTTTCGTAAGAAAGTATCAAAATGATAAATATCATACAAGACTCTTTGTGTTGGAATATGTAAATCATAACTAATATATAAACATATAAACACATCAAGCACGCAACGGAAATAGATCAAATACATGTAATTAAATTAACCGAATATAAAAGGATGCGTACCTCATTTGTGATTTCTAGCAAGAACAAGAAATCAATGGAACAAGAACTATAAACCCTAATTAGGGTTTAATTGGGGATTGACTAAGGGTTAGTCGAATGGGCAACCATCTCGTTAGCAAAAGTATGCTAACACTTCGTTCTCGAACACACGTACTATTAGCGTTTCAATAAGAAAAGCTAGGTTCTTAATTCACGATCAAGCACTACTAGTGAGCGTTAGTTGATCCTTGTGGATCGCCTATAGCTCAAGAGAAAGAGAGGAAGAAAGTGAATTGACTTGCTAATGAACCAAGGGATGATAAGAATGAATACAAGAGGCCATGTATTTATACTATCTCAAACTTGGAGCAAAAGGCAATCCCAATCCATGTGGGATGTGGGTTTTGTCCAAGACATATCCCAAAGGGATATTCCGGAACCTTCTTGCCTAACAATTTCATCTCTAGTCCTTTAACTTTCGTCTAACGGTCGTTAGGTACCGTTAAGTGCTTATTTCGTGAATTTAAGAATTATTCGTCACTAAAACAATAATTATTAATTAATTGAAACTCATACGTAAAGTGTGCAATCCCGAAGTCTCGAGTTCGAGTCCGGACATATTCATTAATTTTTATCTGTTAAAACTAACAGCTCCCACTCGGATATACATTAATGTAATAATGACAATAGTTAGTCTAGCATAACACTCCAATGTCCCCAGAACGATCACGAGTATGGTTTCCTGGAAAAACCACATTTGATGATTCATCATCATACTTATCCTTTTGTTTCTAATACCATGTTAATATGGATATGGATCTAAGTCATTCCATAATTAACTATTCTGTTTCTCATTATTTATGATTGAGCAAGATTACCAATTCATCTAAACGTATTCCAGATAGACCTTGGGCATGGTCATGCAAACATCTTGTTAACCGTACGAGGGGCCCAACAGTATTAAACTTCAAAACAAATTTGAAGGAAACAAATCCTGTGTCGTTGACTACAAGCATAACCTATGAACTTCGATCACCTCTGAAAATAATCCTTATAACTACCAGTTACGGATAGCGTTAGACTATCTCACAGAAAATGAGATACATCCACAGTAGTTACCTGGTATCTCAAGTCTGAGGATAAATATTCATGATTTACTATAATGACAACATCCATAAGTATAATCATGTAATTGGGATTTTGTCAAATATTCAATTTATTCATTCTATTGAATATCATGTGAATTTGACATGTCCAATGCATCAATATACTATAAGTATATTATACCAAAACTCATATTTGTCTTAATTCAATGATACTCCCATATCATTAATTGACAACGGACTATTTAGAATAACATAACATAAGTTATTCATGGATTAAACATGCAAATATGGGATACAATCTATTATTAATGAAAACAAACGTACTCAGTACTTTAATTCATTATTAAATAATAATTGCTTAACATCCCTTTATCCAAATACTAAACAGATCAATGCATGAAATACTCGTTAATGAATTTTGTCTCAAGTAATACCAATCTTGCTTGTTGACAATTATGCCTCAAGTAATCATACTTGTTGACAAGGCATTATTCAACTAACTTTGATCTATCGGAATTTTAAGAATACTTATTTCAAGAATTCAATTAGTGAAGTTCTTGTATATGTGCATTCAAATAATTTGATATAACCACATAATACGTCATAAAGTGTGTGACATCCTCAATATTCAATTTATGATAATTAAACTTTCAAACCTTTTAAAGTTTAAAGTATTCTTATTCTTTAATGTATAATGCAACTATGCTTTTAGTTAAGCATAACTAGTATACATGGCTATTATCAAGGATGAAATCCTTCCATGACTAGTATTGAGTGTCATCTCAATTGTATTAGCATCATTGTATGCAAACAACAATATGCTCTTTTCCGTAAACTTTAATGTGTAATGTTTTATGCCTTCCAAACTTCAAAGTTTGTTGGCTATGAAAATGACAATTGTTCATCTATAGAATCCAAAAATTGTTCCAGGTTGAGGATGTGATTCTATATCCAAATATATTCCTTTTAGAAAATTCATTACACAACTTATCTAATATATTTCAATTAGATATCAATGTTGTCAAATCATCTTTTATTAAATCATGATATAACAACAACATGATATACATGAAAAATCCTTGTGTCCAACTTAATTTTCATTCATGTACTACGTATCTATTTAAACTTTCTAAACGATATATCATGTTCTATTAGATTCATTTACCGCACATGTTTACATCAATAAACATATATTCAAGGTTGTATGGTTTTACTTATTAAATATTTCAAGTAAAGTTTCATTCCAAGTTATGACTTAACATTTAACTTATATAGAATGTTACTTTCTATATATTATACAACATATATGATTTAAGTAAGTAAATATAATACTCCCACTAGCTTTCAGAATTACTTAGGAGTTATGTTATTTTAAATTATAAATCAAAACATAGATTTAATATTTAAACATAAGATTTATCTCCTTGATGCATGCATCTATCCATACTTTGATTCTTGCATTTTGTATACTTTCAAAGATTACATGAATTCATTAAACTCTTAATTACTTATTCGTCCTCGCTTAAGTAATTGTACAAGAAAGAGTTTTATAATCCATTGTCAAATTTCATACTTGACAATTTACCATCTTTGTATCTTTAATGTGCTTAGAAAAGAGTATTCAATCATAGTTAATTACTTAAGTATGATTAATAATCTTGTCATAAGACATGCATTAAAATATCTATACAATTTCGTCCATATGATTTATTACATGAAGATTTAAACCACTAGGGTTTTTCTTCTCTTGAAGAACCTAATCTTCATTAAGATAAACAAAGTTTTCAAAGTTGACTTATCTTTTTGGACAACATCTTAACATTCATAGTAAGAGCAATTTACCATAATTCAATATTTAGTAAATGCGTCATTATGATTAACATGCTTACTTTGATCTTGTAATTCATATTACTCAGCATATCAATCAAATATCTTAGACATCCCTGCGGATCTATGAATGAGAATTTCATCATGTTGAGGTTTAACCTTAACATTTCAAGCCTCATCATGATTTTCACTAGTGTAGTTTAAGAAGATTATGTATTTTGTAATTTTGATCTTTCAAGATCTGAAAAAAAACTCCCACTTGCCTTTTGTAATTTATCAATAAATACTTTAGCAAGTTGAGCAACACTTAATCGTTCTCTTTTGGGATATTACAAAACATTTTACAATTCCTGACTCTTGTTTGTTAAAACTACTTATTAACAAAAACAGGACTTCATTTTAAGACTTTAATGTGATTCATCACATTCCTTAATGTCTTGTTTAATCTTCTAGGTTGGATTCTTTTTGAGTATATTCAATCCATACTCAATTTTCAAACCTTGATAACCTTTTGGAAGAAAAGAAGTCATGTTTATCTTTTAATCAAACAATATAACAAGAGTTTGATTTTCCTAACTGAACACACCACCAACTTGTGATGTTTCATTAGAACTGATATTGTGAGACAAACTAACAATATGTAAGATAAACTTATACTCCTTTTGGCTTACCTATTTACCAACTAAGTCAATCTTAATGGTACAATAGAATTTTCAAGCCAAATGCATGCTATATAACATAAGTACCCTTTGAACAAGTCACTTTATGTTCATGTCTTAAGAAGACAAACTATTATATTCCCACTTACGTTATAAATCATTGATCAGCTCAATGATTTCTTGTTTAAAACATAACAAGTTTAACGTCTTACTTTATTATAAGTCTTGTAATAGTTACAAGACTTCATGTTTATAAGAAAATATAAACATATATAACTAAAGTATTTGTGAACACCACCATTTGGTTTCAATAGTAATTTTAAGTTAATTTACTACTCCATTTGCTTATGTCATATTATGAATTATCCAATTTAAGAAACTGCAAACTCACATAATTCCATTACATTAGTTGATCTGCTAGTAATGAAATCATGTAGTTCACCTTTCCATTGCAATCTAGCCAGGTTACACCCTGACGTAAATTGTAATTTCAAGTGTTTCCTTTAGTTTGAATATCATAAGACATAAAAGTAGTCTTTGTTATAATCATGACACATGTTCTACATAAGATAATCTTACAAATTAAATGTATACGTCCTATTAGAACATAGATCTCTTGCCTTGCTCTTAAGAGAATCCTATAATCATATTTCTATGTATTGTTCCTTTACACACAATAAACAATTCTCCCACTTGTGCATTGAACAATATCATGTAGTATATAAACAACACAACATACGTTTTTTTATGTGATTCAATATGATTTGTGTCATAAGTAGATGTAGGACTACTTTGTCTTATCAGGAAATGCATATTGCTATCCTAATAACATGAGTATCTACAATTGGAAAGTAATTATCTTGAACATAATCTGGGCTACTACACAGAAATAAAATCTTGTAGCTCCCATTGAATTAAAGAACATAACAATAACTCCATATTCAGTAACACAACACAACACTCCCACTGTATTTGACAACATTGTACGTGTTTCATAACCAGTGAAAACAATTTGCTTGTTTTTACTTTCCTACACATTTAGAAAAACCCATACGTAATAATTACTCAGGTTCTAAAATGTGTATTCTACTATGTATATGATGGATTATCCATCATGATATTAACTTGAAAATTTTGGGCATGCAGCTTCTTCCTTAATAGGCCTACCATCCCCATAATGGCATGTAGCACCTTTAAAGCACAACAACTAGATAAAATACTAGCTTTGCCTATTACCAATTTTGCGGTAATCTTTCTAGCTTCTAATAACTCATATTTTCTCCATTTAACCAAATGTCATGTTTGTTATAGAAGAATTCAGTCACCAAATTAGGGTAATGAAATTTCTTATGAAAAATAGGATGTGAAATACTCTTAAGTATGAAAGATTGCTATGAGTTATATATTAGAATGTAGACAATTCTAATGTTCCTATCATACATTTCTCAATCATGAGAAGGAATATGATTGAGTCTTATTCTTCTCTCATGGAAAATAGACTTTGTGTCTTTATAGTAAATTTTTCTCAATCAAACATTATGTTTGAAAGCAGAATTAGATCAATTTACCAATTTAAGACCAAACCACGTTTACGGCTTTAATTTTGCATTAATACATTAAAAAGAATTACAAAATTCAATTTTAGTATTTTCGATAATTAAATTTTCAAGAAAATTAAACACCCATGGTTCATAATCATATAACCATTTAATTTTCACTGAAAAACTAGGATCCAAATTGACATAGGTTCATCACATCAGTTGATCTGCTAGTGATGAAGGTATTCAATAAGGTACGAGTCGAGCCTCAATTGCCAATATTCAATTGCAATTCCTAGAATCGATGGGATTTACATATTTGGCAACTGCAGTTGCAATGTAAGCATGTTTTATCCCCATCTTCTTATGCCTTTAGTGATCAGTCCTACTATTTACTTAATTAAATTAACCAACTTAAGAAATAGCAAACTTACATAATTTCACCACATCAGTTGATCTGCTAGTGATGAGATCATGTAATTTGCCCTTCCATTGCAATCTAGCCAGGTTACGCCTTGACGTAGACCCAATTTTAGGTGTTTCCGTTTCATTGGATGACATATAACTTAAATTTAAGGGTAATAAATTTGATGTGTGCAATCAAAATATATGTACAACGATGTCATGCATTCATCTTGTAGCATATGTTTCATGTAAAAACTTTTACATATTAGTTTCTTTACGAGCTTGAATCCCCAAAGTTTTGATTGAGGCTTTGAGAAACTTACAACTTTGCCTTAAGTGCTTCGTAGTTATCATGGTTGTTAGGTAAAACTAAATTTTGACTCAAAAGCGAGTGTTAAGCCAGAATGGAGGCTATCTAAGGCCGCAATTTAATGCGAAGCCAACCTTATACCCACTTTAATAGCTTGTCAAAATTAGTCTCACCTTCCAGCCACTTAATACAGTCGCGATCAATCAATCAAAAGTTCAATATTTTTGTAAGCTCAAAAAAAGATTTCACCATTATTAAGTCCGTTTAATATTTTATTTATGAAATTACCCTTTGCTTACTATCATGTTACACAACATATAAAAACAAAAGTAATTTAAATAAAATAAACAAACAACAACAATAATGGACATGCAAATTAAAACAATTTAAAAACACACAATTGATTTACACGATTTATAATAGGGTCTTCCCTAATTTTATAATTAATTAAATTTTAGTAATCTTTATGGTCATAATATTTACTAAAAAATGTATCAATTATAATTAAATCGTATAATTAAGCATGAAATCTATAAAACCAAATCACCATAATCCAAGATAACACATGCATGGTTTGTCATGGATGCCCACATTGCACATATTACAACATATAATCATGTCGATAAAGGAACGCAACCAAAACGGCATATCACAGTATCCATTTAAATACACATAAGTATTACATTCAACTTAGGGTTTCTACAAGTTTTATAACAAAATTCAAAAAAACCCTAATTTATTTTCAAAAAAAAAAAAAAAAAAAAAAATCGACATTTATAAAAATAAATAGAAATCGACATAAAAAATAAAAAAGTTCTAGGGTTTAAGAAAGATTTAAAAAACATAAGAACACCAAGCATGTAATAATCATAACGATTCAATTTTTATGTGTTTCAGTAATTAATTACAATGTATTAAAGGCTCTTGATGCCACTGTTGGAATATGTAAATCATAACTAATATATAAACATATAAACACATCAAGCACGCAGCGGAAATAGATCAAATACATGTAATTAAATTAACCGAATATAAAAGGATGTGTACCTCTTTTGTGATTTCTAGCAAGAACAAGAAATCAATGGAACAAGAACTATAAACCCTAGTTAGGGTTTAATTAGGGATCGACTAAGAGTTAGTCGAATGGGCAACCATCTCGTTAGCAAAAGTATGCTAACACTTCGTTCTCGAATACACGTACTATTAGCGTTTCAATAAGAAAAGCTAGGTTCTTAATTCACGAGCAAACACTACTAGTGAGCCTTAGTTGATCCTTGTGGATCACCTATAGCTCAAGAGAAAGAGAGGAAGAAAGTGAATTGGCTTGCTAATGAACCAAGGGATGATAAGAATGAATACAAGAGGCCATGTATTTATACTATCTCAAACTTGGAGCAAAAGGCAATCCCAATCCATGTGGGATGTGGGTTTCGTCCAAGACATATCCCAAAGGGATATTCCAGAACCTTCTTGCCTAACAATTTCATCTCTAGTCCTTTAACTTTTGTCTAACGGTCGTTAGACACCGTTAAGTGCTTATTTCGTGAATTTAATAATTATTCATCACTAAAACAATTATTATTAATTAATTGAAACTCATACGTAAAGTGTGCAATCCCGAAGTCTCGAGTTCGAGTCCGGACATATTCATTAATTTTTATCCGTTAAAACTAACAGTTTGATCTGATAACATGGTGAGAGAGCTAAAATCTCATAACAGATTTTTCATACAAAAGTATATATAACTCAATATACGTCAAGCTGTGAGAGCATTACTTTCACTAAAGTCACGTAATTACTTACGGAGTATTTCACAATTTCACCGAGTAGCCAGAATGTAAAACACTTGCAATTGGAAAATCGGATCAAGTACTTTGAAGATTATAACAACATAAAAAATCGTGATAAATCTTACACCAACACTTCTCCACTTCTATAATTTCCTAGCAATACTTATCTGGTATTACGTACTAAGCACTTTTGAAGTGTTTGGTTGTTTGGATACGAAAACAGCCCATTGTTGTAAAAAAGCAACGGATCATACGGAACCCTCAAAAGGGTTCCGCCCTTGATGTGTCAGGGTTCCGCCAGTCCTGCAGACTCCTTTTTAAATTTTCATTTAAATCCCCCACTCAAGATCACTCACTTTCATCACTAGGATTCTTTTCACTAATGTTCACTCATATTAGGATTAGAACATCTCACCTGCACCTATAAGATAATCATCTATAATAACACTTTCTAACTCCACAAGAATAATCCAAGATACTTTTCTCCTTAGAGGAAGGAATCCGGAAACTTGTTCCTTGCAATACTCGAACCATTGAGTATTTGTAATCACTACACACACTCACTGCATTCTTTTGTCATTTACTCATTCATTAGCTTGATTTGTAAATTGACAATTTCCTAACCAATCCGGACTCGTTATTAGCAAAGATTACATACAATATCAAAATCACAAGTCCAACTTATGACTATAGATATTGTCTTGTATCTACATATGTTACCTCACTTGGTTAACATGAAAATAATGTGTCATCTTTCAAGACGATAAGGATTTACATCGCGTCATAACTTTCTCTTAAGTTATAGATGTTTTATCGAGTCTTGCTATCCTTTTATGCTATCCAATCTCAACTAAGTAGGATTGACAACTTAAGTATTTCGTTCAAAATATTCAAGTAAACTTGACTTACTACCGTAGTCATTAAATGTCATATCCGAAAATCAACACCCAAGTATTTTAACAATGTTTGTTAAAACACTCATCACAACTTGAACACTCATCATAGTACTCTCCTAATCAATAGGAACAAAAACAAGTGTCAATAGGTTTTCATCCTTAAACATTTAGCACTTAAGTTCATTTGTTCTTTCACCATCATCTCATCGCATTCAACTTGTGATATATCTCAGCCCATAAGCCTCACAAACACTTTGGCTTCATATCTTCATTTAAGTAAAATATGATGTCTTGAAAGACATTATGCCTAAGAAATCATGCGTCAAGTTTTCATCATTAAAAGGATATTGTATATCCTATGCGTCATTCTCTCATTGAACATGAACGGTTGTGTTACATGAGATTTCATTATACCCCATTGGGTTAATGATCTTAAATCAACATCTTCAAGTTCTAGGATCTAGAGCCTCCTCATCATCTCGTCATTCTTGTTTTCGTAAGCATGGTGACTTTATTCCACGTGATAATCTTACTTATTGAAAGACACCATATGTGTCTATTTTCTTTTAAGCGTTCATCATAACCAAACCTTACTCATAATTTAGTTCAAACCTTGTGCACATCCACGGTTAATCCTACACATCTCTAGAGCATACACAAGATCTATTGAAGTTGGTAATTTCACTTAGATTCTTGTCCCAAAGAGCTTTCTTAAGAACGTTCTTAACATATTCCATTTTCACACACTAACACATCTCTTGGTCTTTGATGATCAAATCACTCTCATAACCTTTCATCACTCAAACCTTAAACCACCAATGAAACCTGAAAAACCGAGTTATCCTTTGTTCTACCAATATCGAGTCGTCCACCATTTCCATCCCCTCAAAGAAACCAAGAGTCAATATCATACACCTAGTCATCTTCACAAGAAGATTCCACCCTGTAACCAAACAAGTGTGTCATCCCCACTACAACCTAACCCATTAAGGGTAAACCATCTTTCATGATACATAAACTTATATTCACCCTTGTGTCGCTCTTTGAAACAAAGGGCAACTGTCATATCCATACACTCATTGTTATAGTTGTCTATGTAGTCGAAAGTCAAGTGAATTTCATTATGAAATGCGTCTTTTCCACTTTCTAGCAAGTGAAGAACACAAAGAAGATATCTAAGCTTCAAGTGTTGTCAAGTCATCATCACCTCATTTCACACATTCACCTTCAGTCGTCAACCAACAAAACACCTCAAAATTCCATGATTCCTAATCATCCATTAATGATTACCCACATTCACAAAGAGTCTCCTAACCTCAATCCTCAAGATCACTCATCATCACCTCCATACCAATATTCTAATCCTTTCCACCTCCTTTGAGAAAACCACATGCCTCATCATACGATCATCTCGCATTGATAGAGAAGAGCTACATGACTTTAAGGATAAATTTCTTTGTATGCTAACCAACATCCGCAAAAACATTACCAAGCTCATCGTTTTCATTAACCTACAACCTCCTAAACACTTCATCATCATTCTTTATACAATGCACTAGACAATATGCTGGATGTCCACCTATTGAGGAAGAGAGAAATTCATCCACATATTTGTATTGTGTCAAATTGTATGTAAAGAACATCTACTCATGTATCTTACATCCTAAAATACCAACACATATGTACACTCCATTTAGTTAAAGTCGGTTCACAAAACCACAAGTGCTTCAAGCCTTTGACCGTTTCTCTTTTTAATAAGTTCAAGCCTTTTTCACCCCCAATATCTCATCAAGTGAAAAACACATCATGTGTTTGACAAAGTTCTTCACTTCCACAACCAAAAACTAAACCAAATGGAGTCTAGGATTCTTCTCTCAAAACTAGGACTTCAAAACCTCATTTTCAAGAACACCATCTTAGGATCTCATCCTCTTCTTCCTCGACATTGTCAGCGCAAACGATATATTAATCAAAGCCATCATTCCCAACACTTTCTCAACACGTTGGTCTAACCAACACTCTCGCATCATATGATGTCATTCCCATCCTCATATAGGTATTGGGCATTTTTTTTTACTCTTTTCATATGGTATTCTTGTTCCTAGGTGCCTATTGTCTTCACTTCTTTTTGAACCCATTCAAGCATACATTGTGGCATGATACATCATCTTTGGTAGATGAAAATGTCATTAAAGGTCATGTAGGACTAAACCATGTTAGCACTCTTTCATCCATTGTCGTTCGATATAGGTCACTACTTCTAAACGTATTTCGTTTTCATTAGCGTCAATCCTAATCGATCAAATCATAACCCATAACCGTCATTGAATATCAATGCCCTTTCACATTTTCTTTTATCCTTTTAAGTTGTGAATCTTAGATTGCATAAGTCCATATGCTCATTCGTCATAGCATTTGATATACATACGAGTTTCTAAATTCATGCATTATAACCACCACCTTCATCAACTCTTTCACTAATCATCACCACCATGGATTAGTGTAAAACCTATTCTTATTAATCTTGTGATGTTGTCAAATTTTCTATACTTTTACTAAAGTATAATGAAAATCGTTAGCCATCGTTCAAACTCTATCGATACGCGTGTTTTTACTTGCCTCTTTGTCATTTCCCAATCAGATTTAATAGTGTGCTTCTGTTTTAGGAAAAATTTCAAAATTAGAAAATCGTGTCGACCGTCAAAAACCTGGTCTGTTAAGAATTTGCAGTCTGGCGGATATGGCGGAACCAAATTTTGGGTTCCGCCCGTGTAATTTCTGGGTAGTCCAAGTTTTGGCCCAGCGGACCAGGCGGAACCAAAACCAGGGTTCCGCCCGTGTATTCGTTTGGTGCCGCCAGACCTGCAGAAATTTCTATATTTTTCTCATATTCGCATTCTCTCTAACACCATTAGCACTATCCTCTTTAAGCATTTCAACCTTATGTCTTCCTTCTAGGCTTTGCTTAGTAGGTTCCTATCATATTATATTCACGTTTTTCTTATGATTGCATTTCTTTTTAGAAGCATACACCTCATGAGATTTTTTGGTTTCATGGTTCTCTACTTTGAGTCGCTTATATCATTTATATATTTACATCTTATTTTTCTTTGAGATGAAATATACTGCACTAACTCTTTCATTGTAGGTTCACCATTATATACGCTAGATCGTATATAGCATTATCATCTAAGGATGATGTTTGCATCGAATATTTTCCTTCTTTTATTTTAGGTGCTTCGTGACGTAGGAGGAATATCCATCAAGCACTCATATTGCATTGTCTATACACGTTGTTGTAGAGGACATGCTTGTCTAAAGACAAAACTTTCACTATACTAATTTTTTTTGTAGGTTCATATTGACGCCCTTTAACAAGGGGAGCTTCCGTCAAGCATAGGAAAATTATTGTCTTATACTAACCTTTATTTTGCAGGGTTCTTCATCCTTGCATCACATACGTTGGTACCCTAGCAACGGGGAGTATTGATCAAGGGGGAGTCAATCATACACTAACCTTTATGTCTTTTGTAGCTTTCTTATCCTTGTATCATATACGTTGGTACCCTAGCAACGGGGAGTATTGATCAAGGGGGAGTCAATCATACACTAACCTTGTGTCTTTTGTAGCTTTCTTATCCTTGTATCATATACGTTGGTACCCTAGCAACGGGGAGTATTGATCAAGGGGGAGCTAATCATGCACTAACCTTTATTTTTGTAGCTTTCTTATTTCTTGTGTCATATACGTTGGGACCCTAGCAAAGGGGAATATTGATCAAGGGGGAGCTACAATCTAGGGGAAGCATGCACGTATTTTTCTTTATTCTCATTCTTCGACGCACCTTTGTGTTTCGACAAAAAGAAGGAGATAAGTCAACATAGTCCAAAATGATTTTTATTCATCATGCATTTTTCATATAATTTTTATGTTGCACAACACTAACCTTGATGTAGGTCAAGGAACTTAATTTGATCCATGGATCCGCTAACAACCTAAGGGACGCAACAACCTTAGGAAATTGGAGTTGAAGAATTAACTTCACTAGGGATGATGCAAGCTCGCCATTTCGGGGAGAACCTAAGTTAACTCCAAGGACACACCCCTTTTTGTTTCGACAAAAGGGGGAGAAGAGTGTAAACGGAGAAGGAAATGTAGAAGGTGTTGCGGATACAAGTAAGTTATACGGACACAAGTAGCTTTTTACATTTTGCGTTCTATCACGTTTACATATTTTGTCATCATCAAAAAGGGGGAGATTGTTAGTGCAAATATCACGATATTTAATCTATACAGTCTCGTTTGTTTTGATTGATGACAAACGTATAACTTGATACATAATGTAAAATGTACAAGTTACTTGTAATCATTGTTTGTCTCAATGTCTCGAGTCGTCGTATGCTACAACACAGGTTCGTACATGTTTGTTATGTAGCATTATGATTAAACCCCTTGACCAACCATTTAGAATGACTAAAATACTTTAGGAGTCTTTAAGTATTTTAGGTGTCAAAGTACACTTTAGGTGTTAAATATAATAAGTGCCACATTAGGTGTCTAGATAATATTAGTAAGTTTACAATATATAAAAATGTGTCTTATAACAACGTAAGTACATAAAACATTTTTAGTAACTTACTAAATATTATATACAAGTAATTTACCTTTTTAAGTTAATATATACATTTGTCTAAATGTATTTTTCATAAAATGGAAAACTATATTTGGAAATTATCTTTGTCAAATATCATTTAAGATGTGTCATAGATTGTAGTTGCTTGAAAACATCTTTGAAAAATGACTTGGTCAAAGAGTGTGTAAGGTGTGTCATAGTCTTTGTAAGTTGACTAGGAAACATATATGTCTTGTCTTGTCAACATTGAGTTTCAAGTATATGCATATGTCTTGTCAATGTTGACTCTAATAGTAACCCATGGTTTTGGAACATGGTTTATAGAACATGGTTTTGGAAAACTTCTTTACTTGTTTTGCCTATAAATAGAAGTTCATGTTTTACTTAGAAGTGTGATGAAAAGATGAAAAAAACACACACACATAGATAAGTAGGAAACCATGTAGATCACCCTTTCCAAAATGATCATAATGCTTCTAACATTCATCTTTGTTGTAAGCATATCATACTTCATGATCCACCAAGAAGGTTACAAGATCTTGAAGTCATCATTCATCAAACCATTCCAACATATGAAGATTCAAGGGCACTTGACATCCTCAATGGTTGAAGACTTCTTATTCAAGAAGTTCATGTAGATTAGGCATGCATATCCATTAGACTTTTATGTCTTGGATCATCATTGTATCATAACAATATAGATTAGATGGTTTATGTGTTTGTGCCATAAAACACAAGTTTTTTATGTTGGGCCACAAAATATAGCGGGAGTGGTTGTACCCTTGGTAAAGAACTCGACATTTAGCTTAGTGTCGGTAAAAGTGTAAGCGACGAACGGGAGTGGTTGTACCCATGTAAAAGAACTCGAAATCTAGCTTAGTGTCGGTAAAAGTGTAAGCGACGGACGGGAGTGGTTGTACCCTTTTAAAAGAACTAGACATCTAGCTTAGTGTCGGTAAAAGTGTAAGCGACGATTGTAAGGTTTTCTCCGCCGAAAAGGGAGGTTGTTGATCTAGTGAAGTAACTCTCGAGTTGGGTACTCGAGGAGTGGAGTAGGGCGGAGAGGAGATCCGTGACCGAACCACTATAAATCCTCGTGTTCGGTTTGCACTTTCCTTTTACTTATTGCCTTACTTAATGTTTGCATTATGTGATTGTTTGTGTTGTGACTTGTTGATTGTACTTGTGTGATAACATGTTTTAAGTGATGTTAGTCATAAACTACAAGTAACATCTTTTATATTAGAACAAGCTAAAAATGGACATTTGATACAACAAGTTTAAAGTTTTTTAAACGGTAAACTATTCAACCCCCCTTCTAGTTTTCCACAGAGTTTAAAAGTCAATATCTATTACTAGACTACAAATAAACTCACATTACCAAACAACCATAGAAAAACCTTAAGCAACCCAAGAATATAAAAAAATGAACAAATTAGTAAGAAAACCTTAGTTTTAAGTAATCCATTAGAAGCTCATTTTCGATTTGCTTAACTTAACAAATCAAAAGAGAGACCAAGTATAACCAAAACTAACCCGTTTACCCTTAAACAATTAATATCCAAAACAAGAGCTACAAATTTGACTTAAAGCACAAGAACACAATATAACAGAATGAAATTCAAGCAATTTACAGTTGATATATCATCATCTGACAAATACTTGTGTTAAGTTTCAGTTGAACAATAAACCTCAAAATACAGTTGAACAAGTACATGAAACAAAATCAAATAAAACTTAGCAACAAATACAACAATCTCAATGAATTTGTTCATGTACATTAATTAAAAACATTATAGGTATGATAGCAAGTGAAACGCAATCAGCGACATCAATAGGTTAAAACTGAAACAGCAGTCCTGTATCATTACAAATATGTTGAACAATACACGATAACATAGATGGAACAAACACATTCATAAAGCCGTAATGCAACATCAAGCTGCTTAGACATTTCCTTCACAAATAAATGAATAAATCCGTAACAAACACATTCATAAATCCGTAACAAACACATTCATAAATAACATCAAGCTTATCAGACATCTCATTAAGAAATAGCGATCAATTTACACATTCATAAATCCGTTACGAACACATTCACAATAACATCAAGCATAACTGCTTTCATAATTACATGAAATGTTTTCACTAAATTATTACCTAATCACCTAAAGCATAACTGCTTTCTTCAAGACCTAACAAAAATACGCAAATCAATCAATCATTATCATCAGTTCGTAACCTAATCGCCTAAAACAATTCGAACAAATTAACATTCATCGTCCGTAACCTAATTGCCTAAAATATAACAAACTAGATCAAATTCTATCAATTAACTTCAAATAAACTTAAGGAACATCACAACAGATCCACACTACAATAAATAACATCAATGACGTCATAATAGAGCAATAGAAGAGTCGAAAGACACCTAGAAGCAGCTGATTCAGTAGGCTGCTCATTAACACACGCCTTGAGCTTCCGAAATCGAGCCGGTAAAGAACGCCTGTAAATAAACACGTAAACGAGCATCAGTTTCATAAAATTATCGATAAATAAACAACAAACGCTAAACAGAATCATACATCGTCAAATTCGACGAATATGAGAACGAAGAACGAGTCTGAGGTGTAAATGATAATCGTAAACCGCATCGCGAAGGAAGTGAAAGCGAGTTCGTCATTTTTGGAGTAAAAATTATGTGTGAAAAGATGATTATGTGTGTTAATTGAAGATTGAAATGTGTTTATGTGAGTGTTAAATTGGCGAGAAATTCAGTTAGACACACAGTCTTTTCACACAAGCTGTGTGTAATTGTGTGCCAGGTGGCAAGGGGGAATTTGGTGTTATAAAATGAAATTTTTGAAAACAGAATGAAATGAAGGTGTTTGGTTAGTAATGTTTAAAAAGTTACTTGGAAGGTTGGCGTGTTTTATAGTGAGCAATTAAGGGGTGTTTGGTTAAGGGTTATGATTAAAATTTTAGCTTAAGCTTTATGATTTTTTCATACACACTTGTTAGAGTGTTTTTTAATTACTACTAGTACAAAATAAAAAGTAAAAACGGATTACCCAGAGATATAGGCGGCCTCGTCATGTTAATTTCGAGACCGTTTGATCATTCATGGCTTGAACCACTAAACTCTTGTGACGAATATAAGATTTTACCACTAGGCATTGTAGCGGTGGTTTTATCGCAAATAAGCTATTAAGAACTATACACAAGACTTTTCTCAAACACCCCATGACACTCTACATTTTAATGCGGAAAAAAAAATCATTTGCAAAGTATCATTTTCATTACAAAAATAGAGTGACAAATGTTTATGATGTAGTTTGGATGAACATATTTTCCAACATCAAACCACAAAAACCAATGTTCTAAACCCGGGTCAACCGGTCGAACCGGTTCCGGCCCAAAAAAGAAGAAACATGGTCTCTATGCTGATTTTTACAGCAAAAATAGAGTTGATAATGCGTCACAAAATGGTAGTTTGAACATGCGTAAGCTGTTTGTTTTTTTTAATAAAATCGGGTTGACCCAGACGGGTCGATCACAGACCCGAGTTTCAAAACACTACATAAAACAAAACAAAGAAAACAACCAAAAGGCGAGACTGAACACCCATTATACACATATCTAGTAAAATACTTTTGAAGATTTTATATAACAACAAAAATCACAAAACACCCTTGAATACCATATCATAGTCTCCAAAGATTCTTCATAACACAATTCTGTTTCTTATAAGGAGTAGTGACAGCATTTTTGGGTTTAGTGGGTGGTTGCAAAAAATCATCAAAGGGCGTTTTATAGATCCAAAAACATATGTTTACCTAGTTGCCACTTTGGTCTCTCTTAACAAATATGATAGAGGTGTATGCAAAAGGTAAAATCTTCGATTATTGTATCTATTATTTTCTTAACAAATCTTTTATTATCATATTTACAGTGGCATACGCTATATTGTGAGTTGTGTGTATGTTTTTTTTTTTATTTTTCTTTATTATTTATAAAAAAGTTTTTATATGTGGAATCCAAAAGATGGTGTTATTAAATGTTACGAGGGATGGTGATTTTGGTGGTGTAAATAATATTGGTGTTAAAATGATGTGACATGATTTAAAACCAAAATTAAATATTTGACATCTGATGATACTTGGTGCTCTAACACCAAATGCCTAAAATAAGGTCTACATTTGATTGCTCAATGTTTACACATGGGAAGAAGTTAGTCTATTTATATTTGAGGTAAAGACTTAAAAATTGAAGGTTAATATTGAAACACCATAGAAAATTCTACAAGTTATATTTCGGTACATAGCTTTAGAATGTCCTATAGCTCATAGTTGTTTTACACAATTAATTACAAAAGAGCTAATATCAAATTTATTTTCTTATGTTAAATGTTTAAAAATTAATGTGTAAGAACTCAAGAAAAGATGAGTAAAATATGTAAACAATCTTTCCAAAATTTTTTTTTGAAAATAATGTTCACTGTTGATAGGAACTATGAACATGATTAACCAAACCATATGATCGAGATCCTCATATCCTACTTGAATGATTTAGAAACCATTAGACATCAAAACCACACCAAAGTAAAGAGACACGACTTTATCACACAATACTCTAGCTAATATGGGTATGCTTAGCAAGCATGGTTTGGTGAGCCTGAGCCTTATTCTGTTGGTTCCGCTGATAATAGAGAGGCCTCCTAAAAAGCATTATATATGCGTGCCTTTAGTCGATGAATGACAGGGATCCCATTCACGACGTTGCTAAACCTCAATTACACGCCATTCAGTCTATACTTAAGAATCACTAAACATAAGACTAGTATGCACCCAAATCTCTCTTCCATAATGTATTTATGAATGGAGTTACACAAATTTAATGTATTTATGAATAAAGATGCACAAATTTATTACTCCATCGGTCCTAAAATACTGTCATGTTTGTTTCTTTGATTTTTTTTTTTTTAAATTTGACCTTAACTATTTTCTTTTGTGTTATATTATATTTGATGCGAATATATGATATGATTGAGTTTTAAATATTTTACATTGGTATAACTTTCATCAATTATTATATAACACAAAAATAAATACTTAATATCAAAGTTGGAAAAAAAAAATACTTCAAAAAGTCAAAACATAACAATTATTTTAGAATGGATGAAATATTAAAATTATGCTTATGAATAATAAATTGTGGTTGGTAAATGCATATATGATAGTAAAGTAACGTCACTTGGTGATTATTTTGTTTCTTTGATATTTTCACTATATAAAATAGTACTACTCTCCATATTTATTTTATCACGGTATGATAAACTGTGGATTTTTTTTATATGAATAATAACTTTGCTACATTTATAGATGTCACAAATATTTAAAAAAATAGTCCACATATATAAGTGTGTACAATTACAATAAAGCTACACTCATATGTGACACAAATATTTCCATTATCTATTATATTCATTCTTCAAATCATGGGTCGGTTCATATTTATTCACGCTTTATCTTATGCGCCTTGGCTTTTGCATGGAATCTTTATCGTGGGTCGGTTATGTCTAATCTTGTTCTATTTTTAATCCATTCACGTGGTGTCCATGCAATCTTTTGTATCTTTTGTGCCTTTGGTTGGTTATTGTTATATATGTTAAGGCTGCCATTGGTTGGATCTGATCTTCAATGCTAACGATACCCTAACCTTTAGGGTTTCATTATCTGGTGGAACGTGTGGTAAGTACCCGTGTAGGGTTTGTTGGCTATTCGTCCAAGTGTGGTGTAAGTGTGGTTTCTTTAGTTGTTCGTGATCTTTCAGATCGTTGATTTCTGCACGTGGGTTCAAGAGAGAGTTTAAGTTGCATCAGTATTGCATGTAAGTTAGGGTTTGGAAACCCTATTTTTTGTTCTTCTCACGCTGATCTGCTGTGGTTGCTGCGGATCTGTCATTGGGAGGCTATTTGTTTCAAAACCCTTCCTATACAGATTTGTTGTGCACGTTATGTTCTTATCGATAGATCTGCTGTGTTTCGTGTGATGAAGTTTACTGTAAGTTAGGGTTGTATAAACCCTATTAGGCGATCATGGATCTATATTATCTGTTCGTGGTTGATGCAATGTGGTTGTCAATGTGATTTGGAAGTTAAGTTTGAAGGTACTCTTGTTCAAAAACCTATCATTCATACTATCACATGATGATTTTCAGTCTGGAATTAGTGGCTTGTGTCTTGCCAATTGAATATGGATAGAAGCTGCTTCTGTGGTAGTGTGTTATAATCGTTGGTTAGTCTTATTGGAGTCTGGTTTAGCATCTCAACATACACTCTTGGAACAAGTTTCTGCTTGCTGCTCTATCCGTGGTTTTAGAGTCTCTCACCAACCGTTGTGTGAAACTTGTGAACTATACTTCAAGTTGATGACCATGATTTTTTGTATTGTCTTATTGGTTGATGTATGTGGCCTATGGGACTGAGGTGAGGGATTTCACTCTCATCCTAAGTACTTCAACGTTTCGTGCGGTTCGTGATGGTGGGTGGATGTGGGATGTTCGCATATCATGTTTTATCGTGTTATTATACCTAGTTTGATACTTTGTAATTAGCTAGGTTTGGTGTGTGTTTATGGCCTGTCATAAACACTTGTTTATCAAGCGCCTGTGCTTGAGGTTAATGTTGTACTTCAGCCACATTCCATTGTACTTAAACGTTTTTTGGATAATATATTTACCGGGTCGTTGACCTTTTACCAAAAAAAAAAATATTTCCATACTTTTTATTTAAGCATTTTTTGCAATTTTGCCACACTTTTAGGTCTGGTAAACATTCAAAAAATATTTTCACACTTTTAATCATAGAAATTTGGATAATATCTCCACACTTATATGTGTAGAAAAATTTGTAACACCCATTATTACCACACTTTATAAGTGTGAACTCAATAATTTTACACATTCTTAAATGTAACCATTTGACTTTTAGAATGTAAAGAATTCAACTAGTTTTTTGTATTGTATATATGTCCCTCAAAAAGTATCAAACGAAACTAGCTAGTTACTGTATATATTTTAGTCCCTTTAATTAACAAACAGTTCAATATGTGTGAATCAGCACCTCCCTACACACCATTCCAACAAAAAAGTTTAAGGTAAATATACCTGTGTCGATGGTGGAGGAATGTTCAAATCGGAGCAGGCACTATGAAAAGTAGCCTCCGCAGAGGCGGCCACATCTTGGATCACACCCTTGAGCTAATGAGCGGTAAAGACTGTTTCCAAGCCAATACTTACATTTTCGAATAAAGTCTCCCAAACACATTGGCAGCTTGTGTGACTGGGATAAAGCAACTACTTAAATGGTGATTTTTACGCTGCTCAGTTTATAACAATACAATTAATCTATGTCACATACTATTACAAATATATTTAGGAAAAAAATAAACAATATAGTAGTATATTGTTTTCCAAAGCAAATACTTTTTGATTTAGAAATGGGATAAAGCAAATATTTTATGATGACTAAAAATGTAAAGCATAATAATTAAATCAAAATAATTGTATCAAAGTCGACATATGCATGGGGTTCAATTGTTCAAATATTACTTATTGAGTTAAAATATTTGCATCGTTAGTCCTATTATATTTTTGTTCGTTTTTATCCGTTTTTCTCATGTTTTTATCAGTTTTCGTCCGTCTTTATACATTTCATCCATTTTTCTCATATTTTCCGTTTCTTTCGTTTTTCTCACGTTTTTATCTGTGTTCATACACTTTAACCTCTTGAAAGATATATAACATTGAAATTGAACAAAGAAATAAAAACATTTCAAGAAAAAGTACAACATGCAAGATGCGGGTAGACTTATCGTACATGAACCATGGAAAATGTGTCGAGCGGGTGCATTTAGCCTTGCTCAATGAAAATGACCAATATTGCATGATTGACTTAGACGGAATTTAATTTGTTCTAAAAATACTATATAAAAATATAATTAGTGACGTTTAAATAACATGACCCGTTTTTCATTGCATTATAATAATCTAACAAATGTGGTGAATAATAACAGGCCATGGGCTCGATCGATCGATTCATGACCTACGCATACATATCATTGTTTAGTCCACCTAACAAGTCGAGCTTAATTAGCTACATGGGCTTTAAAAACTACTACAACGACAAACAAACTCGCTATAATGACAATCCAAACAAACTTAATGACAAACAAACTTACTATAATGACATTCAAACAGGAAACGATAAAAGATAAACCTATCGCTATAATGACAATCCAAACAATAAAAGACAAAACTGTCACTAGGCAACCCCAACAACCGCAAAGTCACTCAAGGGCATCACCCGGTAGAAAGTATAGAAACGGGTATAAATCCGACCAAAACCATGGCACAAAAAATAACCTCACGTGACCCTTCACGACCCACGACTCTTGACCTAGGATTCTTGATGTCTAAAAATATTTTGCGTACAGATTAAGTTCATACTGTTTTTACTGCCTGAAGCAACCATAGCAAGGTTCAAGTCGTCATCGACACAAATGGTTATCATATCATTTACTTCATCTATGTATTTCAGACGAATCATTTTAACCTTAAGTTTGAACCTTTTTGCCACTTTGTATTTCAGCTTCAACAGTCCCAATGAAATAGGAAATTTGAAGCTTTTGATATCCTCTCCGTAAGTTACTGTCACTAACACCATTGTGTCGTCTGAGCTTCTTTTACGCTTTCTGCCTTGTTTCATATAGCTGCTCGTTTCACCATCAGTAAAGTTGACACTCACGTTTGTGGAGGAGCCTTCGTCCGAGACATTCACCGAGGATGTTTGCATGATATAAGGTTCTTTTGTTACACAGGGATGTGTTAGTGGTCCAATAACTTGTATTGGTAAATTATCATCCTGACCAACTCCATAAGCTATTTCGATGACCTGCTGCTTTAGCATGTATCTACTGTCTTCTATGTGCAATGGGAGAAAGAACTCTAGAACATAGCCATCATTAGTTTCGACACCATGCAAATAGATTGCAAAGCAGCTAGTTAACCCACTTATGCGTGCATGGCTGACCAAAGGGTACTCTTCTGCACTAAGCTTGGTTACATCTTGGCAAAAACATGAGCCACGGGATGAGAGTGCCTTGCCAACCAAGCCACGAGACATGTCCAGGTGTTGTGCTTTACATGCATCCCGAAAAGCCCACAAGCCCATGTCTTGTACACGAAACGGTAGAGAAACTGTTGACATGCAGACTTTTCCAAGGCATCTACTATCATAACGATTGCAACTCTTCGTCAAAACATGTTCATGGGAAGCAACACTAGCGGACGGGGATATAGCCCAAGTCTGAGCAAGAGGCAATCGATGAGTGTCACACACGACATTCAAGATACTAAATATCTTATTCAACTCATTCTGCCTGCCTTCATGGTCGATCTGTGTATAAAAGACATCTCCCATATAAGAATTACTAATCAAAACAAGATTTAGAGAAAAAAATAACTTTTCCAAAATTGTGGGAATCACGGCAAAAACTTACATTTGCAGCAGGACCACCAGATAGTGGTAGGCATGTGAGATCTTGTTTCTACAAGTTGACAACATTTTGGATATTAGTAGCTACAAAAAGAATGTATATATAGTACTGTATATATACTAGAATATATCACAAACATGATTCGTTTGCAATTTAAAAAAGAGTATAACCTTCAATGCCTTCTGAATTTGTTGAACCTCATAATAAAAACTCGTATATATTGAAGACATCAATAGTTCAATGACACCAACACGTAACCTTGCAGTCAGATCGAACACTGGTAAAGCCAAATATCCATGTAGATTGCAACGAATTGCGCATTCTTGCTGTGGAAAATGTTTTGGCAAGTAATTAGTTACATCTGAGGACCATTCTGGCAATCCTTGCCTGAATACTCGCACGAGAGGACTAATGTCTTCTTCTTCATCATAATCCTTATCTACGTCATAAATCTTGCACTCAGAGTACCGCCCATACGAAATAAGTTTTTGATCATCAGTTACACCAAAACCAAATGGTTGATCTATAGTTGTAAGTTGTTGGTGCGTCCCAACTACACGAGGTGACCAAAACTGAACAAGAACATGTGGCTTTCGCAAAACCAACAACTTTAGTGCTGCTTTTATCTTGTCGTGTATTGTCTGATCATGTTTTTCAATATTGCCAGCCCTCAGCTCAAAACCTACAGTTTAGAAAAATGGCGAACCACATCAGTAACATGCACAAAACTGTTACAGTATTTAACAAGGAAACACATATGGAGTTAAAATTAGGAAGAAAGACACATCACACATACCTTCCATAGTTGCAGATTTAGAAAGTTCATATCCTGTTCCAGAAACCCAAAGTGCTGTCAGATATCTCGCCTCCCCCGTAAATGCAACAGAAGGGGGTTCTAAAGAGACATTCATACTCGCCATATCGGAACACTAACCCGATGATTCGCCTACGTCTAAAGAACTACTGTAAAAGACTGGAGTTGTGAAAACAAGTCCATATATAGAAAGAAGATAACTACCTCCTACAAGTCTACATGCATATATTTATAAAGAAAAGTTGGAGTCGAGTTATTCTACAAACCAAACATTCCTTACATACTAAGGGACTCATCCCCACCATCCATCTAAAAATGAAATCAATGGTTGAGATTAAAAGCATTTTATTATTTCACCAATTTTTTATAATTTAAATATCTCTTAAACCGTTAATCGTTAAGCGAAAATACTTACACCATCGCGACGGGCATTTAATTATCTTTCTATAGACGGGCACTTTGATATACTTTCGAAAAAAAAAAAAAAATCATTTTTTTCACGTTTTTTTTTCGTGGCCGAAAAAAAAATCATATATGATATTGCATATCATATATGATATGCAATATCATATATGATATTACATATAATATCATATATGATATTATATGTAAAATCATATATGATATTACATATCATATATGATATGCAATATCATATATGATTTTACATTACATATCATATATGATATGTAATATCATATATGATATTATATGTAATATCATATACTACCTCCGTCCCATTTAAAGTGTCCACTTTCATAATGCACAAAGTTTTAGGAGATTCCACTAACTAAACTCTCCACCAATCAAATATTACTTTTACCCACTAAACTCTCATTTTATTGGTTGGAAGGTACAAGTGGACACTTTAAATGGGACATGCAAAGATTCCATTGTGGATACTTTAAATGGGACGGAGGGAGTATGATTTTTTCGGCCACGAAAAAAAAACGTGAAAAAAACGAAAAAAAAATTTTTGTCGAAAATATATCAATTAGCCTATCTATAGAAAGATAATTAAATGCTCGTCGTAACGGTATATTTTTTTTCACTTAACGATTAACGGTTTGAAAGATATTAATATTTGAAAAAAAAAAGATGAAAGTGAGTTTTTTAAATTGTTGGGATTAATCTCATCCATTAGATCAAATAAAGATGGAGGGTGGAGATTAGTCCCTTGATATGTAAAAAAAGTTTGGTCCTCAAATGATCTTTACTCGAAAAGTTGGGGCTCACCACACATGCTCATTCGCAGTTTTGCACCACCACACATGCTCATTTGTTCATGAGGTAATCTTTTATGTTCAACTTTGACTAAAACGATAAATTTGCACCACACATGCTTATTTTAATCAAGTAATTCAATCAAAATGTTAGAGATATCCTCCGTGCGTTACAAAATAAATGGGGACATACTAAAGGACACCTTTGATGATCATAAGTGGGGTTTGGTTAAAGATTATGTTTGTCCTTTTTTAATTTTTAATATAACATAGTTTTTGTCAGTTTTTGTTTCGTATTTTTTGATAGTTTTAATCGTTTGACTTATTAAACATTATATTTTATGTTATGTATTTTTAGATTTACAGTTTTTTAATATAAACATAATAATAATAATAATAAGGAAGGCCCCTTTGTTAAAAAGAAAAAAAAAAAAGTCCTAATAACCTCCCCAATAAATATCTGCTTTCAATTTACACAAAACTTTAACATTTCATACTGACTATTCTTTCCGGTTATCAAACTAGCATCTATATCCACTAAAACCTTTTTTCTTAGTTGAGATATAAAATTAACACTTATTTTAACATAACAAAAAATAAAAATATGAGCATTTATTTTAAGAGGAAAGAAGTATAAATTAAACACAGAAATAACAAACATCGATAATTAATGATCGCATTCGTTCACTTACATATAAAATATTTTTGGGGCTTTTACATATATATCCTTGTAAATTTCAAAAATTACATATATATCCTTTTGATGCATTAAAAGCATTGTAATTTATGCATCAAAAACTTGTAAAAAGGATATATATGTAATTATTCATTTAGAGAAGGATATACATGTAATTTGCCCAATATTTATTTTATTGCAATAAAGTTGATATTGTAGCAGTAGTAGTTAACTTTTAATCGAGAAATAGTGCGTTGACATGGACGTCTTGTTGGATGTAAATAATCGGGGAATATAAGCAGCGACACTTATGATATCATGTTTATAGCTAAAGATAACTTAAATAACTATACAGCTCAAATTATCAAGCTAGATTAACGGGGATTCGAATCTAGAATCATATTTATTGGCTTAACGGCACCATGCATGATGGTTGTGGTGGTGACTACTTCTATGTACTCCGTAATAGTTTATCACTTTACTTAGAATATCCATTCACTTAAAAATACAATTAATACATCACATGATACAAACTAATTCAACACAACAACAAACAAGCTAATTAAACATTCACTAAAGCTTGTGGTAGAAACATAATTTAACATAACAATCACTGATTTTTTTTTTTTTTTTTTTTTTTTTTTTTTTTTTTTTTTTTTTAGGGCCTTCCACTCGGTATAATATTTTAGTCCAAAAAAATAGTTAAATACAATAGAATATGACTGAGATATCATATTAACCTCAAGTAGCCACTTGAACAACCACTAAATCATTCATAAGATGCCATAAATGATCAACTAGTTACATACACTAGACAACCAAAACAAAAACAAGAATAAACTAAGACATTTCAACCTTTATACTAAACAAAGGAAAAGCAACATATCTAAGTCTAATGTCATGGATGACAACAGCCTTTAATTAGGCCGCAGATAGACCACAATCATCAAAGTAATCATCATCATAATCATTGTGGTCACATGTACCATCCTTCCATTGCTCCAAAAGAATTATCTCGTTCTCTCCACTATCAAAATAATTAGTCTTGTTAGGATATTCCAGAACTTCATAATCTTCACTATAAAAAACAACCACATTACCTACCTTAGAGAATGGGTTACCCACGTTAGTTGAAGAATCAACCTTTTTAAGAGGTTTACCATCATCATCCACAAAAGTAACCTTCCCCTCAATAATTAGCTTTTCAAGCTTCTCAATTTTCTCAACTTTCTCAACAATAGGAGTAGTACTAGTGCTACTGTAATCGCCCAAAACAGAAGTACAAGGATAGGAAGAAGTACTAGGCTTAGTACCCGTAGCCTACTCCTTCTCCTTACCACTTGTAGAAAAACCATCAACACCCTCCTCACCCAACGAATTCAAAACATCAAAAGGATTTGAAGACTTAGTGTTCTTACTTGATTTATCATTAGAAAAAGAAGTATCTTTTTGAACCTTAGGATCCGAACCTTGCTTAGTAGTTGTTGTCGATATAGGTCTCCAAAACTTAGGTTTTGGCTTGTTAAGACTAACACCACCAATGGGCCGAGATTGAGATGAATCAGCCACACTCCTCCTTTTATTCTTTCGACTTCTTACCTCAATGAAGCCCTCTTCATGATTATCCACCGGATTAAACACCTTGGCTCCTACATTAATGTCCTTTCGAACAGTCTCCTTGACACATTTTAGACAATCAAAAAGAGCATGACCAAATAATTTACAATCAATACAATGAGGAGACTTTCATTCATATTTGACGTTAATAATTTCCGTAGTATAACCATTACCTTATTCATTCAGAATAGCCATTGTAACTTGGCTCTTCAATTCAGATTCCGCGCTTAATTAAGGCATGAGCAAAACTAATATGGCCCCATGACTCAACACATATAGAACTTGTGAATGCATCCAACAAAATAGGTTTCCTTACTTGCGTAGCAATCAAGCTCAAACCATCCTCTGAATAAGTAACCAAAGGAACTTTATGCAATTTAATCCAAACCGGTACCTTGTTTACCTCGTTCCTATTAAGGGATAAAGTAGGTGTCCATTTGTTAAAAATAATAGGTGAGTTACGAATTAACCAAGGACCTCGTTCTAAAACACAATCCACACATTTCTTGGTAGCAAACTTAAAAAGATACACACCATCACCATTTTTCAATAGCTTTTGCAAGCCAAAGTTTCCCATATATTAGTAACATAGCTTTTAACATCAGCGAAGGCAATAGTCTTACCAAGGAAGTAACCAACCAACGTACTTTAAGACTGACATAACACCTTTTCCATAGTAGCCCTAGGAAGCATTGTGTCATGGGATTCTACACGATCCTCATTAACAAAAAACCTAAAATTCACCTTCAGAAGAATACAAAGAGCATTGAGAACATTGGCGAACGAAGTACACTTATCCTGCGATTCTCCAAACGTATTCTCAGCCCTACGATTACCCTCATTAACCTCAGGTATACAAATATATGATTCCTGTGTAGGTGGATATCACTAACAACCTGTTTCTCATGTGAACTATCAAGTGTGAATCGCAAGACTTACCACCATCTTTTTTCTTATGGTTACCTCCCCCCCCCCCCCCTAACCAAGAAACCCTTTTTGCATACTTACATTCAATCAACCACTAAACCAATTTAGTATGCCCATGGAGCTTAATGTCGAGCACGTCACAAAAAGCCCTTTGATCTTTCGTTAGGTTAACCGCATCATACTCATCATGATAATGCGAGTCATCATCTAGCATATCTTTCCAATGTTCAGACCAGCCCGAATTGCCACCACTAGTTCCAACTTTCAAACTTTTTGGTGACTGTCTTCACAAGCATTAGTCACATCCTTTTCCAGCAGTCTAAGTGACTACATTCTCGAGAACCTTGTTCTCATCATTTAGAGCTACAAACGAGTTCCTAGGAGTAACAAGGTTAATATTATCAGAATTATCAGTTCCCCTTTTTCTTGAAGACGTGGTTATATTAGCTTTGGAATTTCTAGAAGTTGAGGCCCCATTTGTATTAGCTTTCAAACTTTTTGGTGGAGATGCCTCATTTACCGTCGAAGCAATTGTTCCTATTTTCATTCTACTATGTTGTAAAACCAATATTCATAGTGGTTCTAAAGAACAAAACCAAATGATACCTAAATAAACTAAACAAAGGGTTCGTTTGGTTTGTCAACAAAAATCAATATTAGTAAAGGTTTTGTTATTAAATGGAATGGGAATTGGTATCACCCTTGGATATGATTGTGAAATCCATGTTTGGTTCGGTCTAGATTAGATATCAATATTCAATATTGTAGAGACTTTGTTCTTAATATATATAAAGAAGAAGATATAAGATCATTTGGGGACCAAACTTTTTTTACATATTAAGGGACTAATCTCCGCCCTCCATTTTTCCTTCATCTTTATTTGATCTAATGGATGAGATTAATCTCAACAATTTAAAAAACTCACTTTCATCATTTTTTTTCAAATATTAATATCTTTCAAACCGTTAATCGTTAAGCGAAAAAAAATATACCGTTACGACGAGCATTTAATTATCTTTCTATAGATAGGCTAATTGATATATTTTCGACAAATTTTTTTTCTTCGTTTTTTTCACTTTTTTTTCGTGGCCGAAAAAATCATATATGATATTACATATCATATCATATATGATATTATATATCATATATGATATGTAATATCATATATGATATTATATGTAATATCATATATGATATGATATGTAATATCATATATGATTTTATATGTAATATCATATATGATATTACATATCATATATGATATGTAATATCATATATGATTTTTTTTCGGCCACGAAAAAAAAAACGCGAAAAAAAACGTTTTTTTTTTTTTTTCGAAAGTATATCAAAGTGCCCGTCTATAGAAAGATAATTAAATGCCCGTCGCCATGGTGTAATTATTTTCGCTTAACGATTAACGGTTTAAGAGATATTTAAATTATAAAAAATTGGTGAAATAATAAAATGCTTTTAATCTCAACCATTGATTTCCTTTTTAGATAGATAGTGGGGATATGTCCCTTGGTATGTGAGGATTGTTTGGTTTGTAGAATAACTCGACTCAAAGAAGAAAAGTAAATTTGTTTAGTATGAAACATTTTAAAACGGATATTAAACATGAATCCCACACAAAAGGTACAGAATCTTAACAAATCAAAAAATGAAAAATTCACTCGTGGTTGTGCCCAAGGTTTTTAAGATCGAGATCCTACCTAGGATCATTTTCATCTTTGCAAGATCATGATTGTAATATCTGAACGAGATCCTAAGATCCTATTATAATGTCATTTTTTAATGATCTTTATAATATTTTTCTAATCTACAAATTATTATATATTATAAACATGAAATTATATTAATGTTTCATGAAAATGTTATCTTAAATTATGAATAATGTTTAAAAAGAATCGCATGTTATTTTTTAAATTATATAAAAATATAAACCATAAATTTATAGTTTTTTAATTTAGGGTTCGAGTTGTGAGACGATCGGATCAGAGTAGATCTTAAGATCATATGGTTAAGATCGGGATCCTATAAAATCTTAAGCTTGTTAAGATCCTACGTAAGATTGCTTTATAGAATCATAAAATCGTAAGATCATAAGATCAGGTTCGGGATCTTAACAACTGTCGTTGTGCCTACTCTTTAGCTTTAATTAAATCTGAAAAAAGTTTTCCAAACAAAAAATATGAGTATATAAGTAGTTTTCTTCTCTATCACTTGTAAGGTTCGTAAGTCACTAAAAGTGTATGAAAAATGATGACAGTAGGAAATAATATCTATACTACTTTATAAAAGGTTTAGGACTTGCTAAAAAAAGTAGTCTTAAAATTTGTAAGACCAAAAACATTTCCCTATTAGGAAATAACTAGCCATTTACTCAATAGCAATACGTGAGAAATAACAAGCCCTGTGGTCAATACATTAAAAGCCTGTAATAAAAAGGCTTTATGACCAAAAACTTGACTTTATGGAAACATTTAAGTTAATTTTGCTATAAACTTAATACATACGCATGGTCAAAGTAACAGCTCATTTCAACATTATGGAAATTAAATGTAAAGTTAGTAACAATCGTAGTAACAGAGCCCATGTCATCATAGCTTGCATTACATCCTGAAAATTAGCTTGTAACAGCCCATAATTTACACACCCATACCTGTAAAATAGTATGCAACTGTTAATCTTCTATATATCCCTTTATATAGGTTCATCAGAAGCTTGTAATTCGATGTCAAATTTACCCACCCACTCTTTTATAGCGTCTTCATATAAACACGCAATCTCAATATCACCATTTCTATTTTCTTTTGTGAGCCTTCTTATTTGTTATCCATTATTTCATATGCAGTGGTTGTTTCTCATCACATGGACCTAAGGTAAACAACTCTCTTCCCACATCTTGCTTTTTTATAACACAAATAATTGTAGTCACTTTTTTAAGACAACTTCTGAAGTTTATGTCTTTGTCTGTACGTTTCCGTGTTCAATATTTGGTGTTTGCAGGAGGCCTTAGGGAAAGAAACTCTAGAAGCAAGCCTTCAAAAGGAAGAGGAACTATGCATAAAATTTACGGAGAACATCTTACGTAAATGTCCACGTACACACCTCATTTCTCATACACACTCATGTTCTCTCAAAATCTTTGTTACACATTTTCTCTCATCTTCTCCATCATCATCTTCTCTTATGGCTCTTTTTCCATACCTCTGCCCATGGATGGTAAACCTTTAACTTTTACTCATCTTTTGTTTCAATTTTAATTTTTTAGTTATCTTCTTCATCAACTTCTTTTTTTATCTTATCTGTTTTAACTTTTTTGTTTTTCCTATCCATTTTGTTTTTTTTACTATGAATGTATGTTGTACACTCTTGGATGATTTTGGTTTGTGTAGCACAGTGGTTATGCATCTTTCAGAAAAACAAGGCAATGTTTTTATATATTGTGTATAAAGTAAGTATACGACATTAATTCTTCAAATTTTTTATGTGATAGTGTGATACTATCATCAAAAAAGCTGTTAATATGTTTAGTTATTTATTCTGTCATGCATCTTTAAACATCTTCTAAGAAGAAAAAAAGCAACACTTACTTATTTTATACTCCATAATAAATGAAACAAAAATTATATGCACACGTACGGTGTTATGAATTTTCTGGTCAACATAATACATTTGCATCGTCTTCAAAAAATTTCTATACTATCAAGCTTTTAAGATATGTTATTTTACTCATGTACGTATCATAAAAGGCGGAGATGCAAAAACAATACCAAAGCAAACAGATATCATGGGGCAAGCGACTTTGTTTTTTACCTCCAAGAAATTGAAAATTATTATTGGCACAATGGTGATGGTCAATGGGAGTGGGTATTTGTTTAAAAGAAGAAAGGGACTGGGTGAAGTAGTAGACGTATGGAGATGACAAGGGGAAATTGGGTGATACAGTATAAATTTTTTTAGTTGATGTTAGAGAATAGAACCATATGTAGAGACGGTGGGGATGTTTGATGTTTCTGAAGTGTTAGGATCAAGTTTTATTATATATAGAGAGAAAAAAAATCCCACATACCACTTCTTTGTGATTACAAGTAATAAAATACAATGGAACAACAAGCTCAACCATTTGGTTCATAAATTTGTTATCTATATGTGGGATCTTTTTTTGCAGTGTGTTAAATCTAAATTTATTCTTAATTTTTTGTTATTTTCTTTATTATTGAAGTATCAATTTTTTTCATGATGGCATTTCGTGTTTTCTGTTATTTATAGAAATAAATATGCAGTAGTATGAATATCTATTCTATACTATCTTATAACGCAAATTGTACCTTCCTCATATTAATTTTTTAAGACTTCTTAATATAGATTTTTAAGTAAATATAAAAAAACATAATATAGATTTGTTATAAAATTTTGGGCCAAGTATAATACTCTTTTTGGGCCAAGTGATATTATAATTTTGGTATTATTTAAAGTTTGTTGTGTTGAACTACATACACTGTAAACGCGTTAAAAAGTTTTACGTTATAAATGATACACATAAGTATGTGATCACGCAACCTTTTAGTTATTTGCAACTACCCGTTAATGTCGAGCACCAAGACCTCCTACATCATCATACAACCAATATCCGCCTCCTTATCACCGCAACAATGCGTTGACATTCACACAACTTTTTAAGTACATGCAATTATACTATTGTTAAAACTAAATTTATTGTTATTTGTAATTAATTGTTAAAAAAATATGACCACATAACATCACATTGCCAGAAAATATAGTCATAGGGTACCCGCCGCCGCATCGCGCGGGTACCCTGCTAGTGAGAGGTAATGAGTTGAACCATCTCCCGTGAAAATGATGACACAATTTTGATGATCGGAAAACCAGCTATGTCGATTATTAAGCAGCAACTTTTGACAACGATTAGATCTTTGCAACCAAAATATTCCTAAAACAATTGTTATATTAATCTTACAAAGGGTTTTTACAACAATTTGCAAAAGAAAAAAATTATATACAATTAAATATTATAAAATATTATGGGCTTATTGGTTTTATGTCTATTCATTTAATCTTTAGGAACAAGTCAGAGTTTAGACTATTAGCCTTATAAATGCATCCTTCTTATAACCTCTTCGTATTCATTCATTAATCAATAAAAATTATCTCTTCTCCTACATCTTTCTCTTGTTCATTACTTTCACAACATGTTATCAACATGAAGTTTATTACAAATAAAAATAGGATATGAAAAGCATTTTGGAAAACAGTGAAGACGAGTATCTAGTAGATAGTGGAACAACAATTACTATTTTGAAAAACAAAAAAAAAATACTTTTATGAATTTCATATAGCAAATGCGAATGTCAACACAATTTGTGGTACTAGTAACTTGATTGAAGGCTCTGGCAAAGCCTGCATTTTGTTACCTAAAGGTACAAAGTTAATAATAAATGATGCATTATATTCTAGTAGATCCAGGAGAAATCTACTAAGTTTTAAAGATATTAGACGCAGTGGTTATCATCTTCAAACCATGACTGAAAATAATATTGAGTATCTCCAAATTACATCCATTAAAAATGGAAAAAAGTCCATAATGGAAAGAAGGAATGGTCTATCTTCTGGATTGTATTCTACATACATAAATCAAATAGAAATAAACATGGTTTCTACCCAAAAGGATGTAGATCCCAAAATATTTACCCTTTGGCATGATTGATTAGGTCATCCGGGTGATATAACGATGAGGAGAATAATTGAGAGCTCAAATGGGCATCCACTAAAGGACTTCAAGATCCTATTATGAAAAGATTTATCATGTGGAGCGTGCTCTCTTGGAAAAATTATAATTAAGCCCTCAATCAATAAGCTTGAAAATGAATCTCCTCTGTTTTAGGAAAGAATTCAAGGAGACATTTGTGCGCCAATTACTCCTCCATGTGGACCATTTCGATACTTCTGTTTATAATTTCCTTACATTTTTAAACCTTATTACTTTAAGTTATCATCATATGGTCATCTTCATCATTCTCAAACAAATGTACGGATTACCATGAAATCTATTGAAAAGATGGTCAATTTTATATTTACCCAACTGATTAAATGCTATAATGTCATGTTATTCAAAACATGTTTAAATACATTGCACATCATTGATTCAAAACAAATTCGTATTTTCGGTATATATTAAATTTTGGTGTTTGGATAAATATACATGAAACTATCCCTAAAAAAAAAAGAAGCTGATTTTATAAATAATTGCGCGCACTTTCAATTCATATTAAGTAAACTCAACACTATTAATATTGAAACACTGTTTAACCTTGTAAAGTATGCGGAATCTAGTAACACAAAGCTTAAGAAGAACTTTTATATTAAACCAAACTTGAACATGCTTTGTTACACAGATTCACTAAAAATCCCTAACTATTATCGACTTTGAACAACTCTAAAACATATATCGACTAATACCTCTTAAGGCTCCTTATATAGATAACCTTAATCGGTTTACATCATCTAACTTGAACGACAAGTAATTATCCCTAACTAATTCTAGAATATTCATACAATATTACACATTAATCCTTTAACTAATATTGCACTTAAGTCCTTGTATCCTTCGAAGTACTTTGAACAATCTTCAATCAGCAGTACTTTGACTTTGATCTTCAAGCAGTACTTTGACTTTACTCTTCATGCAGCAGTACTTTGACATACAGAAGTACCTTGTTCTTTTATATCCCAACAATCCTCCCCTAACTTGAACTCCACTTGCTTGATTTCAAGTTTCTTTGTTATATTTGATCTTCAAAATCTTTAATCATTCAAAAAGATTGTTTCTTTATCTATTTATCTTTTATCTATCATGTGTCAAAGTACTCTTTATCAGCATCAATTGATATCTGCTCTGCAATAATCTTCCTCAGCTACTCAGCAACATTTTATTATAATAGTCATCAAATCTTTCAGTTTTTCATACTATTCTCATCACTTCCAGGTGTGTAAACTCCTGTGAGAGGTGAATCATTGAAAATTAATGGATTTTGATGTCTCTTTACCAAAGCCATTAACTCTGGAGTAGCCAATGTTTAGGTTAGAACAACCATGGTACATTGATAACCATATGATTTTTAGCAAATCATCAGCTATCAACGGATTTGAGTAGTCTTTACCAAGAGCCGTTTGCTTTTGGACTAGTTAGTTCTTTGATTTCAACCATGGTGAACTAATTACCAAAAATGGATTTTCCACAGCCTTTACCACAAGCCATTTTTCCTTGTGGGCTAGCCAACTCTTCACTTTTACAGATATGGTGAGTTGAAAACCATACAATTTTTAGTAAATTGTCAACTAAAAACGGATTTGATTGTCACATCAGAGCCGTACCCTCATGATGAGTTAAACTCTTTCTTGTCTGTTAAACATGGTGAGTTGATTACCATTTGTTGTGTAGTATAAATACTAATACCATGTGTTTATTTTCAAATCCTTTTATTGACTTCACTTTTAAACATCAAAAACTTTTTATTTTATTTTACAAAGGACTTATACTGGTTTAATTCAGCAAGCAATACATTGATAAAGTACTGTTTGTCTTTGCAGTACTTTGAAAAATACTTATTATACAAAACAATTCATACCAGTATTTTGCAATATCACTCTTCAGACTTAGTCCATCTGATAAATAGCTTAATAACATCCAATGCTACATCAGATTCATCTTCAAGTTCCATTCCATGATCAAGCATTCTGAGCATAATTTCTCTAATCAATGGATATCTTCTCTCAGCAAGCATGTGAATCATGGTACCATCTTCCATCTCAAGTGCATGAACTCCTGATGACTCAAAGAATCTCCATCTTGTGATTTCCCAATTCTCTTGATCATTCCACAGAGGATCAACACTTGTTTCTTCAGTTTCCCAGATGGTAATTAAGTCTCCAAGCAAAATTAATCCCACTCCTGATACTTCAATCTCTTCATAGTATGTCTGCACTTGCATGTATAAGTCATAGAGATCTTCTCTGGTAATAAAATGTAGAACATCCCATAACATGTTGAATACTGTGAAACTTTCATCTTCTCTGTTGAACATAAGATAGTTCCCTTCTTTTGATTCAACCACAGAGAATGAGATTATCTTGGATTTCTTTCCAGAATCTTCAGTCTTCTTATTCTCAAAATCAACTACTCTGAAATAGTTTCTAAGTTCATCAACTGTATCTTCATGTATCATCTTTAGTCTTTTTGACAGTTGATCATCTTGAACTGCTTTCTTTCTTTTCAATTTTCTTTGCTCAGCTTGTTCCTTCATAATAACTTCTAACTTCTTTTCTCTATCAACATCCATGGGAACAAAATTTTCTACTTCTTTCCTGATAGACTCTTGTACTTGTTCCCATAGAGCTTTCACTTCTGGATACCTCATTTTGTGTAAATTCTTGTATCCTCTTCTTTTTAAGAAACTTATCATCCAGTTTCTTTCCTGAGCAATTGTCATAGGCTTCTTTGTAATTGGCCTACTAACTTCTGCCAAATACTCTGCATCATATTCTGCTTGTTTCTTTCTAGCAACCTCTGCATCCTCTGCAATCTTTAGTTCTCTAATCTGTGCAAGAGTAAATTTCTTCTTTTTCTTCTTAATATCTTTCTGCTTCATGATCCCTTTCCCTTTGTCTTTGGGATCTAACTCTTCATATTCAGAAGTACTTTCAGAAACTTGTTGTGCAGGCTCAGAAATATGTATACCTCCAGCAGGTCTATTCAAATTGATCATAATCTGAGCAATTGTTTCATCATCACTTGAAGTATGCACCTTAGCTTCTTCTTGCTGTACAAAAGTAGAAGGACCAGCTTCATCTTCAAAATTTATTGTAGAAGGTCCAGCTGCAGAAGTTCCACTTTCATCAATATTCATAGCAGCAGTACCTTGCTCAGCAGTACCTTGCAGACCTGTAGTTTCAGCAACAGTACTTTGAACACTAGTACTTTGAGTTTGAGTGCTTTGAATATTTTGTGCATCAGCATCTTTCTCAACATCTTCTTGCTCAACATATTCTTGCTCAATATTCACATCCTCTTCAACTTGTTTCTCTGGCACAAAAGTTTTTGGACTCTCTGGATATTACCAAAGGTGAGCATCTTCTTAATATTGAATCTCAGCATCATCTCTATCCAAATTATCATCTTGATTCCTCCCCAATTTGATAGATGATGATCTCCTATGCCTCCTCTTGGATTTAGAAGTCTTCTTGGAAGATTTAGACTTTTGCTTCTGAGACTTTTTCTTTTCCTTCACATAAAGCCTAAAGTTTTGAACAAGAGGCCAGACAAACTTCTTCAATCTTCTGAACTTCTTCCTTAACTTCTTTATTTCTGCAGCCTGATCATCCATAGTTTTCTTCATCCTCTCAAACTCTCTAGTCAAAGCATAATTATTCATAGCCCCTCCAATTCCCTCATCTCCTCCAGGTGTTTGAATCCCACCTGTGGGAGTATAATCATTGGGAGAAGGTACTGGTGTATGCTTTGAAGCAGTACCTTGAGAAGAAGTACTTTATGGAGAAGTACCTTCAGCAGAAACAGGTTTTTCCAAGGAAGCTGACACTGAGGGAGTTCTTTCCCTTAAATCATCATGCTGAGGTGAAACAATAGGTGGTGTAAGTGTATGTGCAGATGCAGAATGCTCAGAAGGATCAGGTTGATCAGCATCATCAGAATTAGTAGAACCACTATTTTCAATATCATCCCTAACAGCTTGTGCTACCTCTAACATGTAAGCATTGAGAGGTGTATTTCTACCCGAAAAATTTACTCCCTTGTGAGACATAAAGGTGAACACTTTAGGTGGCATCCTAATTGTGGGTACATAATCCTGAGGTTTTGGTATCCCATATAATGGATTCTCTAAGAGAAGTTGAAAAAATCTAGATACATTAGAAAAGGGGATCCAGCCTTAATATGTGTTAGCATACCATCAAGTATCATGTATGAAAAGTTGAAGGGTTGATTGGTAATAAGGCCAACAAATGCAGAAGCTATAGAATGGTTGAATTGATCCCAAGCAGTACTCTTTGGACTTAAACAATGGAGTAAAACATGAATGAGAAACTTCCAATGAGGACTCACCATTGCTTTCTGAAAAGTAAGCCTATCCAAAGGTCCTTCATACCCAATATCTCTTAGTGCATTCCAAATCTCTTGTCTAGCAAACAAAACAGAGCCTCCTTCATCTTCAAACAACAGAGCCTCTCTAATTGTTGCTTCTGTGACACGAATAGCTCTCCCAGCAACTGTAGCATGTATAATATCATCACCATCTTCGACTGCAGATCTTGCCGTAGCCCAAAATTCTTGTATCCAAGGTCCAATAATTTCTGGGTTGACTAGGATTGAGTAACAGATGGTGGTTCCAGTGAGAAAATCAATAATACCATGAAAATCAATATTGTTTTGCGTTTTCTCAAGAATAGCTATCATGTTGTGTTCGGTGTTGGTAGGGTGGATTGCCATTGTGAGAAGGTTTGGAGAGAAGAGTTGTAATCGGTGAATGAGATGAGTGGGTTTGATGAATAAGAATGGTGAATGAATACGGGTGAATAAATAAGATGTGAGTTATATAAGGATAAGATACAAAAAATCACGGTTAATAAATTATTTTACCGTTATTTTTGGAAGTGATCATCCCCATATCTTTCGAAAGTTTGTTACCCGCAAATCTGACCGTTGGAACAGTATCTGACACGTCAGCGTACCCTTTATATCACCAAGCAGTACTTTCCATAGAGTATGGAGCAGTACTTTCAGTTATAAACCCAAACAGTATGTTGACCAAAGTACTTTCCAAAAAATATCTTGACAGTTGACTGTTTGACCAAAATATCTTTGAAAGTCAACCCGAATTAATTACTATCTTCCCAAAGTAATTCCCAAAGCTACCAAGGTAAGTAAACTTCAATGAACTTCATTTATTACCCTTATACCTTTATCTTTCCTATAAAAGCAACTTTTCGAACAACATACTTCATTCATCTCATATTTCATTATCATAACACAAAAACCCTAGTATAAACAATGAGTCACTTCCCTCTTGTGTACATCTCCTCTGACTCAGATGGTTCCACAGACTCATAAATAAGCTACTATTCTGACTCTGAGTTCGAAGATCCAGGATGGATGGATTACTTTCCTCCTCATGTTTCATCCTCATCAATGAGTGTAGCAAACTCTACCATAACTGATGCAGCAAGTACTACCAACCCTAAGCCCAAGAAGAAAAAGTCTGTTCCTGGTTCATCTATAGCTAATGAGCTTCCACATGCCTTGACTCAAGCCCTGGAATCAGCAATACAGAACATGAAGTGGCCTGCTCCAAGAAAAGAGAAACCACCCAAGCAGGTTCTGGGCCTGGCTTACCCAAGGAAGCAAGCTTCTTTTGATGACAAAAGAAAGACTGCTCAGAAGGGAAAGCAAAGCTATGAGGGCAAAGGGAAAAGGCCTATGGAGTAGGTTGTATGGAGCTTGGTAGTAGGTTGTGGTAGTTTGTAGTTTGTCTTGTCAGTGTCTATGTTGTAACTTTGTTTGTGTCTTGATGATCTGTGTCTGATGGAACTCTTTGATGTAACTTTTCTTGAATAATGAATGAAGTACTTTCTTTATGAATGATACATGTAGCCTCCCCTCAAATAATGAGTAACTACTAATGCCTCCCCTAAAAAATAGCTTAATTATTAATCATGCCAATACTCACAACTAAAAAGGTAAATCTTGAAACATCAAAACCCTTTATGAGTAGATCTGCTACATTATCATCAGTATGGACTTTAACCACATTGATAAGCCTATGCTCATAGCAATCTCTAATAAAATGATGTCTGATTTGAATGTGCTTGGTTTTTGAATGATAGACTGGATTCTTCATAATACAAATGGTACTCTCATTATCAATGTTGATAGGAGTATTCTTGAAGTTGAATCCATAGTCCAAAAGCTGATTTTGCAACCAAAGTACTTGTGCACAACAACTTGCAGCAGCTACATACTCTGCTTCTGTGGAAGATGTTGCTGCAATTGTTTTACTTTTTGCATTGCCATGAGACTAACTTGCTGCCAAGGTACTGACACCTCTAGTTGTAGATCTTCTGTCATAGTTATCTCCAGCATAATCACTATCTGAAAAGGCTTGTAGATGGAACGGTGAATCCCTAGGATACCATAATCCTAGCTTAGGTTGTTGCCTAAGGTACCTAAAAATCCTTTTGACAGCATTCAAGTGTGATACCTTGGGATGAACCTGATGTCTTGCACATAAACACACAGCAAAAGCAATATCAGGCCTAGATGCAGTTAAATACATGAGACACCCAATCATAGACCTGTACAATGTGACATCAACATCTTCTCCTTCTTCATCTTTTCCCAAAGGTTTGTTAGTATCCACAGGTGTAGATGTAGGCTTGACAGTTGTGAAATTGAATCTCTTAAGAATATCTGCAACATACTTATCTTGACAAATATAAATTCCATTGCTTGACTGTTGCACTTGAAGCCCCAAGAAGAATGTTAATTCTCCCATTGAACTCATCTGAAACTCTTTTTGCATAAGATCTTCAAATTCCTTCACCATAGATTGCTTAGTAGCACCAAAAATAATATCATCTACATACACTTGGACAAGCATGATATCCTTCTTATCTCTCTTGATGAACAAAGTCTTGTCAATAGCTCCTCTCCTATAACCATGCTGTAATAGAAAGTTTGAAAGTCTTTCATACCATGCTCTTGGAGCTTGATGAAGGCCGTACAGAGCCTTGATAACCTTGTAGACTTTGTTTGGGTGTGCAGGATCTTCAAAACCAGGAGGCTGTTTGACATAAACTTCTTCTATAATTTTGCCATATAGAAAAGCACTTTTAACATCCATTTGGTATACAGGAAATCCCATATAAGATGCAAAAGCCAAAAATAGCCTTATGGCTTCAATTCTTGCCACAGGAGCAAAGACTTCATCATAGTCTACTCCTTCTTCCTGTCTATATCCTTGAGCCACTAACCTTGCTTTTTTCTTAATAACATTCCCTCTTTCATCTCTTTTCACCCTGAAGACCTATTTTGTTCCAATCAGTCTCTTACCATCAGGTAAATCACATAATACCCATACTTCTTGAAGTTTGAACTATAAGAGTTCTTCTTGCATAGCTTCAACCCAAATCTCCTTGGATAATGCTTGTTTGATATTCTTAGGCTCTTCTTGTGACAGAAAACAAGCAAATAAACACAGCTTCTGATCCTTGTGATTCACCCTGTTTTGCTTGTAGATGAAACTAAGTAAAGAAGTATGTTGTTGAGACATATTCTTAGCTTTAGTTCTTGTGAGCACTCCTAAAGTTGAGGGTCCAATTATGTTGGTAACAGGATGAGTTTTGTGAATTCTTAGAGTAGGAGTTGGTGAGACTTCAAGATTATCTTCCAAATTAGTTAAATCAGGATCTTCATTAGAATCTGAGAAAATGCCTTCTTGATCCAATTCATCATCAGTGTCTTCTAAGGTAATCTTGTTTGGATCATTCAAATCATCAGTATCTTCTAAGTCAGGCATGTTAGGATCATTCACAGTATCAGTATTTATCCAGTTTGAAGTATTTAAAGGTTGAAAAGTACTTTCAAATGGATCAACAGTACTTTGAGGTAAAGTACTGTCAGTGCCTTTAGCCTTCTTCTTTTCAGCTTCATAAGCTATCCTTTGTTCATCTTCATAAGACTTAGCCATTGTTTCTTGAAAAAACATCCTATTAAGTTCATCTTGAATGGCTTGGTCTTCATCAGTTACTGTGATCTTTGGTGGAGCAGTACTTTGAGGATCAACAATACTGTTAGGTTCAACAGTACCTTGAGGCTCAGAAGTACTCTTCTTCTCATCAGTGACTTCATTATTAGGCTCATCTTCAGATCTTAAATTAACATCATGAACAATGTACTGTGCTGCTTCTTCAGTGGGAGCAACTTGATTTTCTTCCCTTACAAGTACATAATTCATAGATGAAGACATTAAATCAAGATCAAACATCCAATCAGGACCTTTACCTTTAGAATTTTCTTGCTCTTCTAGAAAATCAACATGAAGACATTCTTGAACCTTCTTGGTAGCCCTGTTGTACACTCTGAATCCTTTGCTATTGGTACAATATCCCAATAAATATCCTTCATCTGACTTCCCTTCAAATTTGCCCAAATTATCAGCAGTGTTCAAAATAGTTAGGGGGCATCCAAAAGGTTTCATAAACTTGATGTTAGGCTTCTTTCCCATGAGTAACTCATAAGGTGTCTTCATTTGAGGTTTTGTCACTGATACTCTGTTCAACACATAACAAGCAGCACTTACAGCCTCAGCCCAAAATGGAACAGGTAATTGGGAGTCTGCAAGCATTGTCCTTGCTGCTTCTATTAGAGTTCTATTATTTCTTTCTGCAACTCCATTTTGCTGAGGAGTTCTGGCAATACTGAACTCTCTTTTAATTCCTTTCTTGGCACAAAAGTCATCCATTAGCTGATTCTTGAACTCAGTCCCATTATCACATCTAATTCCTCTAACCTTGAATCTAAACTGATTTTCAAGTGCTATTATTAGATCATGAATAGCATCAAAAGTTTCATCTTTGAAGCATAAGAAAAAGACCCAACTAAATCTGCTACAGTCATCTGTCACAACCAAACAGTACTTCTTCTTGTTCAAACTAACAACTGAAACAGGTACAAACAGATCCATGTGCAGCAATTCCAAAGGCTCTCTAATGGTTTTCTCATCAATCTTCTTACAGGAAGCCTTGTGCTGTTTACCCTTTTTACAAGCAAGACATGAGTGATCATTCTTGAATGTTTTAGAGGGTAAACCTCTAACTAAATTTCCTTTGACCAGCTTATTGATGTTCTTGAAATTTACATGCCCCAATCTTCTGTGCCATAGATGTGCTTCTTCCATTGTTGCTCTTTGCAATCAAGCATGTTGCCCTTTCAGCAGAATTGATATTCTTCAAGTCTATGCTATACACATCATTAGTTCTTGGTGCTCTCAGCATCACCAAGTTTCTATCTTCTAATTTAAAATCAGGAGAAAGTATAAGACATTCTGTGTCAAAGAATAACACAGGGTACTTCTTATCACAAATCTGAGAGACTGACAAAAGATTGAATTTGAGCTCCTTCACATATCTAACATTCTCAAAATCAATGTTTCCTGCCTTGATAGTTCCTTTGCCAGTTATTCTTCCTCCATCAGGATCATTCCCAAATGCAACTTTTCCTCCAAAATAAGCTTTAAAATCTGACAAGAGCTCCTTTTCTCCTGTCATACTTCCAGAGCAACCAATATCTACAATAAGATGATCTTTAAGCCCCTCTTCTGGGTTTCCCTGCATACACATGAAAAAGGTTAGTTATTTTTAGGAACCCAAGCCATTACTGACTTGTGTTCCCCTTGTGGAGTGACATACTCAAAATTTTTGAGTATGTAATCACCACTGTCTTTGAAAACATGATCAAGAATTAAGGTTTTTGTTTCCAAAACTTTTGTTTCATTATGATCAATTTTCCATTTTTCACCCTTAGCCTCTGAAAGTACTGGTTCTTCCCCAGCAGTACTTTCTTTCTTAACCCATTTAGTTATAACTTTTGGATTTGGGGTCTGTGTTCTAGCATCTTTTCTTGTGTTGTAAGGCCTTATAGGTTTGTAGTAATTAAATCTCTTAGGTCTTACACTTGAGTTTCTGCTAGCAGTACCTTGGCTATGAAACTTTCTATCAGTACTTTGAGAAGGTACTGTGGGTTTGGAGAATGATCTTTTCTGATGAGGGTACCTATAGTCTTTTGAGAAATTACTATGGTTAACCCTATTTGTGTAATTCCAAACTAGTTTGTTATCTCTTGGCCTATTCTCCCTGTGACTTGGATGTGCAGTTCTGGTCTTTGGATATTTGCTTAAGTATTCTGAGTGATAATCACATTCCTTAATCAAATGATGAGGACTATAACATATATAACAGACTTTTGGACCAATATCCCCAAATCCCTTTCCAAAAGATTTTCTAAAATTAGCAGTATTTTGAAAATATTTTCTTGGAGGTACTGCTGAGTGATCAACAGTACTATGAAAAGTGTTTGAAGGAACTGCTTGTTTTGAAAACTTTTCTCATCAACCCTAGGTGCTTCAACAGATTTTTCTAAAGTTTCAGGATTAGATTGACTTTTAAGCTTTTTCCTAAACTCTAGATTGTCTACCCCATAACAAGAGACATCTTTCCTAGGTGGTTGAAAACTGCCTGGGGGATTAGGAACTGCATTGTATCCCTTGTCATTCTTATATTCAGGAGGTGTTGGACTAGGGGTTTCCTCATCACTAGAAGTGTTTTCATCCAAACTTATGAATTCTTCATCACTAGTTGAGGTATCTACTGTAAGATTTAGTTCCTTACTCTTAAATGGAATACCTTCTTTGCTATCATTATCATAACCTAGGCCAGTTTTAATGTTTGATGTTCTTTGCTTTTCAACAAATTGAACATGTGACAGACCTGATTCATTCCAAACAGCAAGTTTTTCTAACAACTTATCTCTTTTAGCAGTAACTTTCTCTAGTTCAGACACCTTACACCCTAGTTTCCATTCACTCAACTTAACTTGGTATTCTTGTTGCTTATATGTTTCAGCCCATGCTACTTCATTGTTTTCATGTGTAATTATTTTGGCTTCCATTGACTCTAAAGTCAACTGGTAGCCAGTTATCACAGACCTAGCCCTTTGAAATTTATCTCTTTCAGCTACATATTCACTAAGTAACTTTTGATACATATCATTGCACTTAGAGCATACCTCAGGGATAGTGGATGAACTTGGTGAAGTAGCTACCATAGGAAGCTGAACAGGATCTTCTTCAAACTCCATGCTCCAATCAAAGCTTCCTAGACCATCTCTTGACTCCAAAGCAGCATATCCAGGCTCTTTATCAAAAGCTGTACTCCAGTCTTCCAATGCAACCATTGAATAGGTTACAGGTTCATCATCAAACTCATTGGATCAATCAATCTCTGACAGATTCTCTTGAGCAGCCAAAAGCTTTTGGTTTTGGTTCAGTAATAGGAATCTCTTTTCTTTCAGGCTTGGGTTGTTCAATCATCTTGTTTGCTTGATACTTTGCAAATTTGCATTCCCTTGCAAAGTGACCAGTCCTCTGACAATTAAAGCACTCTATTTTGGACTTATCAAATGTAATTCCCTGTTTAGCTCTGAAATTGATGCTTTTTCCTGTCTTATTCACATACTTCTTGATCCTTGCAGTGAGCATGGCAACTTGCCATCTGATATCAATTTCTTCCAAAGCATCATCATCTATTTGCAAGACATCTTCTTGATAGGTTACAGGTAGAGATGCTTGTTGAGCAAAGAATGAACATAGAACATCATCTGAGGTGGGGGTGGTTGATGGTGATGAAGTGGTAGTGACCATAGTTGTACATGGAACCTGAGTTTCAGTCACATTACTTTGGACAGGATAAGCAATACCTTTATTGGAAGTACTGCTTCTGTTTTCAGAAGATACAAAAGCAATGTTTTGGGGTTTCTGATGTGTGCTTGAACCTGTAGTACCATTCATCTCATGCTCATACACCTTCAGATTGTTGTAGAGATCATCAAAGTCCATTGTGTCCAGCCCTGGTTGTCCTCTGATCATAGTAGCAACTACATGCCATGTTGATGGCAAGCTTCTCAAGAACTTCAAATTAGCATCTTCAACTAATGCCTCAGCATCATATAGTTCTAGCATACTCAGAAGATTTTGGAATCTTTCATAAGCAGAATCAAGACCTTCTCTTTCACCAACAGTGAAAGTTTCAAATTGTTGCTTCAACAAGTTCCTATGCATCTTCTTGGAAGCATCATTACCTCCAAACTTCTTCTTAATTGCAGCCCATAGTTGTTTTGCATCCTTAGCATCATGAAACTTCAATAAGTGAGCATCAGAAATAGCAAAGAGCAGTATGTTGAGAGCTTTGTCTTGATTTCTTTTGGTAGCAGCTGGTATGGTTGGCTTAGGTGGTGTTGGTTGTCCAGGGATCTCCACTGGTTCTTCAATTTGCATATTACCATTGACAATCACATCCCATAGTGCATGGTCTGTGATGGCAATGTATTGCCTCATCTTCATGGCCCATAAGTCATATTCTCCCTTCTTGAAAATAGGTATTCTAACAGCAGTGATTGATGGAGCAGGTGCAGCCTCTGTCGACATCTTGAAGGGTTTGTTGTGGAATCAGTTTAAGGTTTTTCTTCTTAATCAGAGTTTCCAACCTGGCTCTGATACCACTTGTTGGATCGATATACTCTGACCAAACTACTTTGTAGCTTGTAAAGGTTTAATAATATTAAGTAAACTCAACACTATTAATATTGAAACACTGTTTAACCTTGTAAAGTATGCGGAATCTACTAACACAAAGCTTAAGAAGAACTTTAATATTAAACCAAACTTGAACCTGCTTTGTTACACAGATTCACTAACAATCCCTAACTATTATCGACTTTGAACAACTCTAAAACATATATCGACTAATACCTCTTAAGGCTCCTTATACAGATAACCTTAAGTCGGTTTACATCATCTAACTTGAACGACAAGTAATTATCCCTAACTAATTCTAGAATATTCATACAATATTACACATTAATCCTTTAACTAATATTGCACTTAAGTCCTTGTATCCTTCGAAGTACTTTGAACAATCTTCAATCAGCAGTACTTTGACTTTGATCTTCAAACAGTACTTTGACTTTACTCTTCATGCAACAGTACTTTGATATACAGAAGTACCTTGATCTTTTATATTCCAACAATTTCACTGCTATTTTGTTGGAATCACAATTTTGATGTTGATTTAATACCTGCATTTTAATTTTTAGTAGTCAAACTACCTTTACAAATTTAACGATGGATGATAAAGTAGAGTTGAAAGCCAGATTCTACTTTTTCATCCATCGTTAAATTTGTAAAGGTAGTAGAGTTGAAAGTCAGATGCTCTCTCTAAAAAAATATCCTCCACATTCTCTCTAAAAAAAATAAATCATAGCACTCCAACCTAACTCCACCCTCTCTCTAAATTAATCCGGCGGTCGGTTTCGGCCGGCCGTCCGGACCTCTTTATCCCACCTTTTTGTACTTTCCCTTTCTTTCAATAAAAGTCTTTACCCACAGATCTGTCATCTCCAAGCTGCCGCCGTTCGCTGCCGCCACCGCTCTTCTGCTCAGATCAGTTGCCTTCCGGCCTCCTCTGCTCAGATCTGTTGTGGTCCGTCATAGATGGCTTGATGCTGCCTTGGGTTTCGACTTTAGATTTGTTTGGTTTAGGACTGACTCCTTTAAGGATGCTTAGTTTTATTTTCTTTGCACTCCCTCTGTCCCAAAATTATTGTCCCCTATTGACTTTTTCGGTCTTTCCTTCTCAACTTTGACTATAAATATTTTTGTTTGTGTTAAACAATTTTTGATAAGAATTATACCAAATTAAAATACATTTAAAACTCAATCCGTTCATATAATTTGTATCAAGTATTATGTAATATAAGAAAAAATACTTAAGGTCAAAGTTGGAAAGTAAAGACAGAAAAAGTCAATAGGGGACAATAATTTTGGAACGGAGGTAGTATGTTTTATGTACTTTTGTCAAGATACATCTTCATATGGTTGTGTCTACCAAAAGCACACTCTGGTGATTCCCCCCACCCTTGTATGGTGTTGATGCAGTCTGTCACAACTATTATGGTGTATGTCTTGTTTTAGCTTAACTTGTTACCTTGTGTATTTTATTTGGCAAGCTGATTTTGATTTTGCCCATTATGTTCGATGTAACTTGTTATGTTCAAATTACCTCTAATTGTGAGGAGTGAAATGAAATCCCTGTTCAAAATAATAATAATAATAATAAATAATAAAATAAAAATAAAATTGAAAGCCAGATAAACTTATTTGGCATCTTAAATATGGGAAGTGATTGGTACACTTTAAAAATTTTTTAGGACACTTCACTGTATGCAGTAGGTTGTTGTATTTTAAATACAATCAACTTTAACTGTTTGTACAATAAGTGTCCATTAAATATGGGTAGGTGATATGCTGAGAATATTTCTTAAGTATGCTTTTTCCAGAAAGTTTTCTAAAACATTAATACAAGGGAGTTGATACTCCCATCATATTTTTTAATGCAAATATTACAACTGTGCATTGCAGTGTTGTACGGTACAATACTGTAATGCACAAGTTGTGGTGCAAACATAAAAAATGTGGTGGGAGTATCAACTCCCTTAATACAAATATGTACTTGTAATAGAGGTTTGCTGTGATTATAGGGTACAACACAAAGAAAACTACAAATGATTTTTTAATAGGAGAATTGCATACATATCCTTCCATATACTCCTAAGTACATATATATCCTAGCTAAATTTATAATTGAATATATATTTTTCCTAAACATTAAATATTTCATATATATCAAAATCCATATATAAAATATATTACAAACCAAAAAATACATGATAAATATACAATAAATATAAAAGATCTATTATACCCTTGTTCAACAACATCAAAATTATTTGATTTCCTATCTCCCAGATTTTAGTCTGTTACCCAGTCATAGTTGGTTGGATTTTATAATTAATTGCACCAAAATTTATCTTTTGTTTATGACAATACGTAGTTTTGATTCAATATGAAAGCATCACATGTTTGATCACACTTTTCTTTTATAATATTGGCAAGTGAAGAGGAATCAATGAGGATTCAATTATAATTCTTTCTGTCAAATACTTTGACCACGATTACAAGAGGGATATGCTCAATTTAAGAAGGAATACAACGCTGTAGATGCAGGTTATATTAGGCATTTTATATCTAAATTATAATTATAAGATGCTTTTGAGTTTTAAATATGTAAAATATAATTATTTGGATATATATGAAATATTTAAAGTTTAAGAAGGATACATATGGTAGTATTATAAGTTTAGCTTGGATATGTATGCAATTGTGATCATTTAGAAGGATATAAATATAATTCACCTTTTTTGGATTATCATCTTTGAGTATTAATGATAGAAAAATGATTTGGATGCGTGACTTTTTAGAAAAAATAATAATATGTGGATTCATGAACCATGCCAAATGAATTACGTAGTAGGTTTGATTGTAAAATGGATCAGATTTGAAAATCCTAATCAACAAATAAGTTATATTATCTTCTAGTTCTATATAAAGATATAAACAGACCGACCTGTTGATCAGGATTAATAATTAACATAGGACATTGACTCTTTACATGCTATACGATTAATCCTGTTTTTATGTCGACATTTATAAAATTAAAGTGCATAATTAATAGTATGAATCTCTCAGAAAACATCGACGGTTAAAACATGTCTTATTTTATTCAACAACAAACATGTCTTAAATTCAGCAACATTACATGATTTACAATTTAATATACATTTTTCTACTAAACAATGTTAAATTGTGAGCTGAGCTATTTTAAAGCATGAAGATTGGAGAACCAATTTTACTAACTCATTTTCAACTAAAATAAATCATTTCTTTTCACCTCTCTTATCCTTGCTATTTTTTAAATAAAAGTGTTTGATAAAAGACGATACTATATATGTAACTAATATATGTAACTAACGGGAAGGGAACAGCCAGGAAAAAAACTAAAATGAGAAGAATAAGAAGAATTTCTAGCCACACATTTTAAATCAAATAAATTTTTAAGAGGAGATGCATATATTTTTGGAGGTGCATCTGAAATGTATGATTGTGATTTCTTCTCATCATTCTTATTTTATTTTTTTCTTCTCATTTGATCCTAACTCTATAACTATAATGTGTAAAATAATAAAAAAGATAAACGCTAACGTCATATGTTTATTTAAGTAACATTTGAAAAAGTAGCGTTTAAAAAAGATAGACGTATGTCGCCGACCAAGCTTTTGATTCATACATTAAGCGCTAAACATTGATTGATGTTCCATGTCTGACATTTTCAAAGAAAAATATTGGTTTGAATGATTCTAACGTGACTTTTGGTTTGAAAGAATAATAGTAAAAGATAGATAAATATGTCCATCTATTTCATGTTGGTTGTATATGTTGTATATAAGGTGAGATTAACAAAGAACATTATTTTACAAAGAATAATCAAACAAAAAATTTATTTTTTACCTTTTTCAAAATAGCATAGTTTGCAAATAGTAAATGTTCAAGCTACGAAAAATATATCATCGGGACGAGAATATTTATATCTTTTAGCAGACGGTCACTTTTATATACTTTCAACTATTTTTAATGTTGAAATTTTCTCTAAAAAAATCATATGTGATATTTGTAAAATCACATGTGATTTGTTATTTTAAAAATCACATGCTATTTCATAAATCGCATACTTAAAAAATCACATGTGATTTAAGCTAAATCGCAATGTCGAGTCGGAAAACCAAATTAAAAAAAAAAAAACATGTGATTGCACAAGTCACGTGTGATTTTTAATGTAATAAATCACATGTGATTTTCCTAATCACATGTGATTTTCCTAATCACATTTGATTTTTCAAAGCGGAAGTTTTGGAAGGAAAAAAAATTTTCGAAAATATATATAGAAGTGCATATCAATAGAAATTCTCGTCGCGATGGTATAATTAATTTCGCTTAACGGTTAATAGTTTGCGAGATATTTTAATATAAAAAGAAAGGATAAAAGTGAGTTTTTTTTTTATTAAAAAAATGGATTGTCATTATCCCCACCCATTTGTTCTTTAGAAAAACATGTGTTGTAATGAACTTTTCTCTGTTGTATGTATATATATGTGTTTTTGAAGATTAATATAATTCACCTATTCAAGAAAAAAAATATTGTCTCTTTCACGATAAAATAGAGATCAAAATGTATTTATTTGGAAATTTGCCCCATTCTTTCTATCCTCTTTAATGATAGTTTAAGAAAATAGATCGGTTTGATCTTTGTGTCGACTTTCTTACGAAAGGTAAAGGTTTGAAACAGCACTAAGAGTACAAAAATTAAGGTCGCGTACATGTGGTTAAAAAAGTTGGCTCTTCCCGGATGCCTAATCAGAAAAATTCACTTCAGTTTGTTTATCGCCGGCTTGGGCTTATTTAGTTTCGTTCTATTTGTGGTTCAATTTGTTAATAGATTTGTAGTAGAGTTAGAATTATATTAGTATTTGTATTAGATTAGGATAGGTATAAGCCTAAATGTTAGCCTATAAATATTAGGTTATATGTATTCTCTCATTAATCAATCAATATCAACCAATTTTATATTATTCGTCTAACATGGTATCAGAGCTTTAGGTTCAACGCATCACATAGTTGTCCTCCGGTCATCGGCTACTTGCTAATGATATAGAGGAATACGATTTATGTATATTCTTTCGCCTTTATATTTTTGTTTTATTAGTTTTTTTATCTAAACCAGATCATTTTTTTTAATCAATTCTAACGAAAGTCGATTGCAAAAAGTTGTTATTTTTTTGTTTCATATTTTAGTCGCCAGCTATAAATTGGTTGGTTTTTGCTTAACAGTTAAGATGATAAATATATATATATATATATATATATATATATATATATATATCATCTTAACTATTAAGATAAATTGGTTGGTTTTTGCTTAACAATTAAGATGATATATATATATATATATATATATATATATATATATATATATATATATATATATATATATATATATATTGTAACACCCCCAATTCATGAAGGCAGCGGAATTCAAACTAAGTGTTACTCGACGGCATAATAGTCACAATAATAGAAAACTAACTCTAATTGAGTCGTTTTAAAAGATTTATCATTCAAATTATATAATTATCAGAGATTACAAAATGAAGTCCCAGATGGTTCCATGTTTACAATTTACATTAAATGAGTTTTTGAATGATAATAAAATTTATAGCCCTCTTGAATATCCGTGCTCCTCCGTGCCAGCCTCGTTCATTATGGACCTGAAATACATGCTTAAAACAGTCAACACAAAGGTTGAGTGGAATTCGTAGAGTTTGTAGTTAAATCGTTGATCACAATAATCGTAGTGTGAGCTATAGACTCACACACATAGTTAGAAAACAAAACCGTTATTATTTCACTAAGCTCATGCAACCAAAGCATTAACATCGAACCAAAAATTGGCATTATAGAAGCTCTACCAAGGTAATATTGCCATTATACCTCAAACTATCAAATATAGTGCATTTGTTTGAACTCGTAGTTGTTCAACACAAATGGGATTTGTCAATCCCAATAGATCTATTCACAATATTCGCGCTCACTATAGCTAGTGACTAATGGTTCATGATATAGGGACTTCGAACATGGCAATCGTTACTTAGTGACAATAAAACATAGTCGGGTAAACATACAGTAGAAAGCATTGTGTTCGAGTAGAAAAATAATAGCAAGTATCCCCCTCATGGGTTTGTAAAATAGATAAACAATAGAAAGTGGGGCTACGAACTCACCTTAAGTTATGTAGCAAGTAGTGAATGTGATGGTCGAATCGCGAAGGTTTCTACGAGCAACCTATAATAGAATGTTGCGACTTAGGATTGGAGTAAATAATATGAAGAATTGCCTATATATTTCTTGCATTTAGTCCATGATGTACTACTTAGTATAGTGTAAGTCTTTGAATAAAAATGGTTTATGAAACATGTATAGTTTGTATATCGCTTACTACCGTTCGGGCCGACATAATTCAGAGGTCATGTAGTAAACGTTCGAGGAGCCAGGACACTTTAATTTGTAAATCCACAACTCATCTCGACGGTTTACTTTAATGAACCCCTCACATGAGGCTCCCTACTATTGTAGTATTTGATAAAATATATATAAGTTTTTGATCCGAAAAGTTACATGTCCAAACAATTGAATAAACTTAGGAAAGTTTACTTTTGGATGAAGATTGTTATTACAATGAGTTTCTTGAGTCTAGTATGAATATTACTTGTAAAGTTTCATGGTTGTTTTGATGGAGTAGATCCAAATTGGATGTTTATGTTGCCATTAACTCTTTAGTTTATGTTTTCGACTTGGTAAGTTTACATGGTTTTTAGCCGTGGCTTTGCCGTGACTTTGGTCATTATTACCATTGTCTTGAGACCCATCCTTAGCCTTAGCCATGGTTGTGGTCTTGGCTTTAGGTCATTAGACCTCTTGGTTTCATTTAACCATAACTATTACATGGTCATTTGGTCTTAAAATAGGCTGTTAAGAATTTGAAGAAAAATATCACTCGTAAAGCGTTTTCAGGGCTCGAGCTTCTTTGACCCTGAAACGAAAACGTAGTTCCAAACAACTTTCGTGCTTTAACTTTTTGATGAATCGGACCAGAAGGGCCACTTTCAAAAAGGTCAGAATGCTAACAGGTTGTTTTAGGCAGTTTCGATGTTTTGGTTTCGCTAACTTCTTTTGGCCATAACTTTTGACTCGTGTACTCGTTTTAGGTGATTCAAATTGCTATGTTTTCATTTTAAAACCCTCTACTACAATATGTAATTGTCCAAATTCATGATTATACCATTTTGGTCAGATTTCTCCATGAAAGTCACTAGTTTTCTTGTTAACTTAATATAAGTTAACATATATATACCATAACTTGTTTTACCAATTTTTATATATCATGAACATAATAACAAGACATATATAGCATATAGAGCTTATGAAAACATAGTAAGGATGATGAGTATAAGTTTTCTTACAACTTTTGGCCTTGTAAAAGGGAAACATGAACTAGGACAAGAACTATACCCTTCAACAATATCCTTAACTTCCAATATTTAACCACCCTTGCTAATCTTTGTTAGACTTGATCTATTCCTTGTAAGAATCTTATATACTCAGCCCCTAATCACCTTGATCATCTTCAAGAAAACCCTAGGATCGATGATGAGATTATGGTGTTGTTTATGATGATTTATAGTATAAATGGAACTTGGAACCAACAAGGAACTTAAGGTTTAATTTATGATGGATGAAATTAGCAAATACAAGATCAAAATGGTAAAGAAAAGGGGTGTTTGGTCGTTGCTTATGATGAGAGAACAAAAGAGATAAGTTTGGTCTTATAGCAAGGTGAGGAGGTTACTTTCTTAGGATATTTTGCTAACTTAGGCTAGTCATTAAACACATATAACCATCTAAACTCATCAAGGCTTATCACCAAGACACATGGCATGGTGAATTACCCCTATACACGTTCATATGATGGTTAGGGTGACTAGGTACATAGTTTTGGTATTATCGTGTCTTACGGAGGTCATTTAGTCCCGGTAATCGCTAACGGTAAGTCGTTAAGTCATGAAACTTAAAATCAGGTATCCTTAAAATATGAAACTTATAAATATGTTAGAACTTATTAATATAACCTATCTTAGCATATTTAATGAGTGATAAGTTCTATCGGGTTGCTTAAACGCAGCTAAAACTGGAAACGCGGGTCTAAAACGCGTAATTCGCGCAAAACGCTGAACTGGAAAACGTAAAATTCCAAAACTTTTGGAATTGTCGTAAAATGAGAGAAATTCATATTTCTATTGTTTATAGTGTTTTATGGACATATCGGGATGCTGGAATGGCGTTTAAACCTAAAAGTAAATCTCGGACACGGTTTCATGATTTTTGCAGAAATGATCCGACGAGTGTCAAACTCTTGGATTATGATTAAAATAGTTTAACTTACGAGAATATGAAATAAAAATTTTGGGAGTGAATAGTGAAAGTGAATAGTAGAATTGAGTAGTAAAATTTTCGGGAAAAGAAGTTAACCTGAAAATGCGAATTGTTATATATATATATATATATATATATATATATATATATATATATATATATATATATATAGGATCAAATAAGAAGAATAATAAAAATAAAAAGAATAATAAGTAATCACAACCACACATTGTAGATACAATTACAAAAATGGATGCATCTTCATTCAAATTTTCACTCCCAAATTAAAATGTGTGGTTAGAATTACTTTTTACCCTTCTCATTTTAATTATTCTTCTTATTGGATCCCTTTCATATCTATACTATATATAAAGCATCTTGGACTCTCTCTCCAAAAAAATTCAGACTTACAACACTTTATCCATGGTGTACAACACTTTAGTGCACAAAATTTTCAGACTTACAACACTTTAAGCATAGTGTACAACAAAAAATAGTAAGAACCCAAATTTAAACCAAAATTCATCAATTTTACATTAATAGCATTAAAAATACCCCTACACCAAAAATTACAAGTATTTAATCACAATGTATAATAGTTGCAACCCTCCATTAAAACCAGCATTTAATCCACCCCTTCACCAAAATGTACAAACATTTTAACACAATGTACCATGAACCTCACATCACTCCTCAACTCACAATTTATCCTATACAAATTCGAAGAAAGAAAGGTACAAAATCACAGATCTTCTCTTTTACATACTAAAAAAGTTATTCTAATAATAAAGAGTATTTGAGATATCACCATAGATCTTTTAGAAACATAGATCTTTTGTTTAATATCCGAAAATTAAAAGAAAGAACAAAACACATCGTGTTTCATTCCTATCTTTTTTTCGGCTAGACTTAAATGAAAAACAAAAGTGAAACCTACAAGATTTAAACAAACCACAACAAACCCCCATCTTTCTCAAAAAAATTAAGCGAAAAAATAAAAAAGAAAAAAAATAAAAATAAGAAAGAACAAGATTTCGGGTTATGTGTTCGAAATAATCAAAGATTTTTTAAGATCCAACAAAACCCTTCACTGATCTTTGAAAAAACAAAACTCTAAACCACCTACCGTTCGCGACTCACAAACAAGATTCCAAGAAGTTGTTGTTCTTTATTTTCATGGGTCAACGATAAGAAATACAAGGTTACTTATTGTGTTTTTATTCGGATTTGAAGACAAGAAACAAGAATCACAAGAGACAAGTTTGTGTTTGTTGTTTGGATTAAGAACGCATGGATTTTGGGGCTGGCATTTTCGGTGTTAAAGATTAGTGTAGATGAGATTGTGTTAGTTTTGTAGAAGGACCATAGTGGCTGATAAGAGAGATTTAATATTTTTAGGGTTAAGAGTATTTGTAGGTTAATAAGAAAACAACTATATGTGGTTTATGGGCCAATTAAAAGTTCAAAAATGTTTATAGTGAACAAAACTGTTAATAATATAAACTTTAAGATGTGTATAATTGCTAATTTATTTCATAACGTGATGCAATTCAATATTGTGCAAATATTATAAGACAAATTATAATATTTTTCTTTGAAATATCACTTTCTTCAAATGTTGAGAGTTAAAAGTTATATTGTTTCAGAACGTAAATTATCATATTAGTGATGCCGAAATATCTCTTTCTTCAAATGTTGAGAGTTAAAAGTGATGTTGTTTCGGAACGTAAATTATTATATTAGTGATGACTTGGTGTAAAAGTTTACACAATATAAAATGTAATGAAATAATTTTATTAATATCTAAAGTTATTCTAGCGTAAAATGATAGTTATCGCTAAAGCTATTGCCACGAAATATGTATGATTAGAAAAAGTTACTCGCTAAATATATTATTTACAGGGTACCCGCCGCCGCAACGCGCGGGTACCCTGCTATATATATATATATATATATATATATATATATATATATATATATATATATATATATATATATATATATATATATATATATATATATATATATATATATATATATATATATATGTATATGTATATATTTGTTTAGATTTTTTCTTTTATTTATTAATATTAAAGTTTGATTGTTTATAATTTTGGTATAAACAAAGTCGACTGTTTTTCTTTTACTCTCCTGAATCAAAGTCAAAACTGATTGTCGAAATACTCCTAAAGTTGCTGAAATTTCTAGTGATGTTTAGTTTTGTCTTTTGTTTTTTTGGTTTTCATTTGGAGCGACATGGAGATATAACTCATCTAAAGCTCGACCAGATCCTCCAAAAGATCGGCTAGTCACCACGTCTTACAGTTTAAAGAAAAAAAATGTTTTGTTTGTTCGTGTTTGGTTTAAAGATATCGTTTGTTTTGATTTTCGGTTTTGATGGAATATTCGTTTGAATTTGGTATTGGTTGAAGAAAGAATTAAATTCGGTTGTTTTTTGTTTGTTTTGTTTCTTTAAAATTCTCCATGTTTATTTTTACTTTACACCAAAGTCGAATAAAGCTCGACGAGTCTTCATCTAAAGTTCACCTAAAGTTGACTAAAGCTTGACCAGCGGTGTTACTTCTTCAATATACCGTCTGGTGTTACTTTACTAAGAATCACTGTGAAAATTCTGATGTCCTAAAGCACATCACTAGTGAATCTATAATCAGCTTAAGAGGATCTCAATTAAAAAATCCACACATATAAATACGTCGTCAAGAAGTTTTTTCTCTGGAAGAAGCTTAGCAACTTCTGGCGGAAGTGTTACATGCCTATACACGTACTTATTATCAATATACTTTTCGTAGTACTCGTAACTCGATCACACTTGATCGACCTCTTTATTTTCTTCATTCATCTCCTTATTCTCTTCCATATTGTGTCAAGTTTCTGAGAGTTGTTTATGACACGTATAGCTAATGATTAAACACACAAATTTAGAGTGGAAAGCAATTAAGATACTAAAGATATTGATTATAATCTCTCATTGCATGTCTCAATACCCATATCTTATATTTAGTCACCCATAAGTTGCTAAGCAAGTTTATTTAGATAAGGTATCCTAATCCAAATGTAATAAGGAAGGTGAATGTATATATGCTATAATAATAAGCTAGATGCTATTATTCCTTTGTTTGGTACGGTTAGGAAACTGATTTTGATTTCCAAATTTTGAGAAGAGTTATTTGCAAAAACCGTTCATCTGGTTTAGCCAAATTGCAGATGCAACGTAGTTCCTGTGGATAACTTTGGTGAGCAATTAACATCTTTGATAGAGACTGCGTTGCACTTTCAAAGTTCACATATTCTCATGTGATAGACTGATAGTAATTGCACACCAAAGTTTCGCACGTCGATAACACCTGCACTTTCGAAAATCGTAAGAACTGTACCTGCAATTTGACCAAACTACAACGACACTTCTTGCAATTTACTCTCTTGAGAAGTACAATACTACTCTAAAAGATATAATGCAATTGCAATTTTCACCGGATTACACTTTAACATTCAGAAATACGATTCATAGAAGAAAATACAAATCTTCATCATTGATTACTCATTTCTACAGGAAATGAGACATGGGTTCATAGCATAGGACTAAAGGTGTCATTTGGAAAGAAGACTTTGGTGAGCTTGAGCCTGATTCTCTTGGTTCTGTTGATAGTTGAGTGGCCTCCTGAACAGCATGATGTGTGGTTCTGGTCAGTGGATAGCATAGTGAACCCATTCTCGACTCTGCTGCACTCCAATTGCACGCCATTCAGTCTATACAAACACAATTAGAACTCTTTAGCATCAAAGCAAATGTACCTCCAACTCGATACATATCTGATTCCCTCTTTATATATGGAGCAAGTTTCAAAAACTAATAGCCAGGCATAAGAAAGGCAAAATACGTTGCCACAAAAACTAACTACAAACTCGAAGATTTTAAATTATTTACAAAGAAACTAGGGAAGAAAAACTAAGGTGCAAAATTTAAGCCAGTACACATCTAGCAGTCAACACTTTACCTAAAACATGCCTTCAAGTAAGACACATTTGCTTTGTATAAACAAATTAGCACTTAACCTTCTTCAAGTTGGCACATTTTAAGGACCATTTGTCTTGAAGAGTGTGCTTGTATAAATCCTACTTATTTTTCTTAAGAAAGTATCAAAATGATAAATATCCTACAAGACTGTTTGATCTGATAACACGGTGAGAGAGATAAAATCTCATAAAAGATTTTTCATACAAAAGTATATGTTACTCAATATACATCAAGGTGTGAGAGCATTACTTTCAGTAAAGTCACGTAATCACTTATTTCACATTTTCACCCAATGGCCAGAAAGTAAAACACTTGCAATTGGAAAATCAGATCAAGTACATTGAAGATTATAATAACATAAACATCATGAGAAATCTTACAACAACACTTATCCTAGCAAAATTTACCTGGGGTTGCTTATTAAGCACTTTTGAAGTGTTTGGTTGTTCTTTTGGTGCAAATGGTGAGAATTATATTAACATCCAAACTTATTTACAACATTATCTGATATCCTAACAAACAATCAATACAACAGATTTTAACAAAAACTGCTTGTGATTATCCACTTCGATCACCATTCACCTTTAAATGCACCATAAACCATCTAGCTACATTCCATCTTACCCATTTGCTATGATCACTCAACCCACATCCACAGTAACACATAGCAAAATGGGTTAATGGCTTCACTAGGAACCCTTACCCTTCCAGTCAAGGGCTATGCCAAACAGTCTACATTTCCATCTCATGAACGGCTTCAATTGTTTGGGAACGCACACCTTGAGGGAAGACCATCCATTACCTCCTTGACAATGTATTGGGAAGACCAAAAAGGCCCATCTTTCATGCCTCTCTATTCAACCCATCATACATTGTCCACCAAGCCTGATGAGGCGAAAAATGAACCACTTTTAGGGGGTCATTTAAGCCCGGAATTGAATTTATTTGATCAAATATTGCCCTAAATCATTCCTTTTGTGATTTTAGGTACTTTGGAGGAGAAATCTGGAAAAGGAAGCAATTTGGACATTTTTGGAGCATAAAAGTGAAGAAAACGCCAAAGTCTTAATTTTCCTTGCTGGGAACAGTAGGTGACGGCGTCAAGAAGAAAATCTTGACGGCGTCAAGAGTAATTTCCATGACGATCCAGTACAGATTTGAAGGCGTCACGAAGTAGGGCGTCAAGAGGAAAATGCATGACGGCCTGGAAACATACAACACTTGACGGCGTCAGATCTGGATCAAGGCAGTCCGAGAATTATTTTGGCGGCGAGATGACGGCGTCACAAAATTTGTCTTGACGCCGTCAGACCCTATTTCCTATATATAGTTTTCTAATTTTCACATTAAAAAAAGAGAAGTTTTGGAGAAACCCTAAGTACGAACTTGGTACGAATTTTACAGGTTTTTCAAGGGTTCTAAGCCCTTGATACCTTTCATGTGTAATTGAGATAAGTATTCTTTTAATTCAATCAATATGTCTATGTGTTGGTTGTCTATATCTTGTTCCTGTCTTAATTCCATCATGCTAGGCTAGATCTATCTTGCGTTTGCTTGGATCTAATGAAACATAGATATTAATTATGTGTTGATTACTTGTTTATAGTTGTATTGGATGAATGAATTCGATGTTAGGCTTAAGAAAACTGGCAGATCTCCAAATGGTAACATGCTTGAACGTCTTAGGAAACATGAACTGACGTGCGCTAGGTTTTATTGGTTGTATTTAACGCATGAGCCACTGTTTACGATCCCTATGGTTGTGTTGGGCATGACATAGGAGGAGATAAAAGCTCATAGGATTGGGGAATTAAGTGCGCCACCCCATGAATGGTATTAAGGAATATAATCCGTCATCCACGCAACTATAACAAGTAATTAACATGTAAAAGATATCTAGGGAGTAGTGAAATCTAAGTAAACACATTTTCTCCACTTATTGCTCACAACCTTAGTTAATTTAGTTTATTTTCATTTCTAGTATTTTATTTTGATTGCATCTTTAGTATTGGGTTAGTTGACTAGCAACTAATTCCGCCCAAATCTTTCAAACCCGAGATTTTTACTTGGTTTTCTAAAAAATATAAAAATACAAAAATAGTCATCCCTCACCTTTAGAACTAGTATTTAGGTTTTCTAATCCTAGCGACACTATTCCTAGCTGAACGATCAATCCCCCGGTACTTGTCACTATACTATACTACAACGATCAGGTACACTGCCTGGTGGGGGTTGTAAGCTTCTCAAGATCCCTTGAGAGGTAAAGCCTGGTGCGATTCCCACGTATCAAGTTTTTGGCGCCGCAGCCCGGGGAATAGTTATTGTCTAGGTTAGAATCTCTTTTTATTAGGTCTACTTGCTAGATTCCTTTCTAGTAAGATTTTGTTTTTATTTTTAGGTTTTCTTTAGTCTATCTTATTTCTTTGTGTCTTTGTTCGTAACTCTTCACCACCCGACATCATGGACAACGGGAACATCTTTGAACCCGTCATCCCACCACAACAAAACCCACCACTAGAACCTCTTACGCCCCGAACCTTAGGAGAGTATTCCCGACCTGGCCACCAAGGCTACCGAAACACCATTGAGCTCACCGGAGACAATGTGACCCCCTTGCGATCCGACACCATCCGGTTGGTGCAAAGCGGATGTGCATTCCATGGACTTCGTTCCGAAGATCCAAACCAACATCTTAAGGACTTCCTCAAAATCGTAGAATCCATAGACCTAGATTTTGCAACTAGAGAGACAACCTGATTACGCGTATTCCAATTCTCTCTACAGGATCAAGCTAGTCAATGGCTTGAGCGTTTACCCGCGGGATCCATCACAACATGGGATGATCTCACCACTCGTTTCCTTGCTCGATTTTCCCACCGGGGAGAACTACTAAGCTTAGAAATGACATCTTGATGTTCCAACAACGTCAAAATGAATCTCTTTATGAAGCATGAACTCGTTTCAAGGACTTACTCCAAAAAGTCCCTCATCATGGCATAGATCTTTGGCTCCAAGTCTAAATGTTTTATGACCATATCGATCTCTCCACGAGGCGAGCCATTGACCAATCGGCCGGTGGTAAGCTACGTGATTTAAGTGCGGAACAATCATGGGAATTCATAGAAGATCTTGCTCTCTATGACAACGAAAGTTGGAATGATCCCCGTGATTTGAACAAAACGGTCAAGGCAATATCTTTGCCTTCGAACAATTCTAGCACTCCCGACCGCAGGATCATGGAACTTGAGGACCAAGTCAAGTTTCTCATGAAATCTTACGAAGCTCCTAAGCCTTCAAGCCAAGTGAACAAAATCACTTCTTCATGCGAATTATGTAGTGGTCCCCACGACACTCGTGATTGTGTGGAACTCCCCGGAACAGCTTTTGCGGACTACGCATCCACGCGTACCGACGAAGCGGGAGATAAGTGGTACACTTTCAAGCCCGAGCCAAACCCTTACGGTGATTCATACAACCCCTCTTGGAAAAATCACCCAAACCTTAGGTGGAAACAAAATCAACCCAATTCTTCCAATCCGCCTAATCGTTACCAACCAAACGGTCCACCCTCCAACCGTACTTTCAACAACAATCCTTCTAACAACTATGGTAGTACCAACAATCTTGAAGGATTGATGTCTAAGTTCATGGCATCTCAAGAAGCTCGCATAGCTAGGTTTGAAACCGAATTCAATCAACAACAAACGGAGATGACCAACAAGATTGACAACTTGTTGAAGGCCCTCAACAACCAAGTATTAGCCATACCTAGGAAGGACACTAGGGACACCAATAACGGAATCCAAATTAAGGACCCCTCATCATCCAAACATGTCCACTTTGTCAATGTTGTCACCATTAAGCCAATAGATAAGGAGATAGAAGGGAGTGACAAAGATGAAGTTGGAGTAGAAACCAAGACTAGGGATGAAAGTAGGGAAGTTGAGGTTAAAAAGGAAGAGGAATTAGAGGAAGTAGAGCCTGAAGAGAAGTACTTTGATAAGTTGCCCACCAAGGAAGAACGGGAATATCATAAGGATTTATTCGATAGTCCCGAGAGACCATATATCCTTGGCACACCCCTTATCAAAATGGGAGACCCCTCTAACATTAACATACCATGCAACATAGGGCATATGCATATATGGAAAGCTTATATCGATCTTAGGTCTCCTGTTAACATCATGACTAGGACTTATTATAATTGGGTGATGAAGAAACAACTTGATTTTAGGATGATGCCCAATAGGAGTTTGATAAGTAATTTTGTAGGAAGAGTGAAGGGATTGCATGTGATTATAGGTAATCTCACCTATGAGATCGATTTTTTGATAGTGGAAGACACTTGTCCGGTGATAGATGATTGCCTAAGCCAAGTAATATATGGAAAACCATTTGTTGAGGCCACTAGGATGAGTTATGACCCGACTCTAGGGATAGTTAGATTCAAGGAAGAAAATGATGAGGTTGCCTATCAAATGCCCTATAAAATTGAGCAATACCGCCTCCTCTCTAATATAGAAAAAGAACACAAGCAAGCGGCTTATTATAGGAATGAGGAGGATAGACGTAGAGGAGTAAATTATGTAAAGAGTAGGATGCTTGGTTTCTACAAAGAATGCTTGCAACTAGGTCTGGAATACAAAACTGGTTTAGAAGTCGACCTAGAGAATGGAACCAACGATGAGGTCATGTATTAACCCATGACCTTGCGTCTAGCTACAAGACTCGTAAATAAAGAAAAGTGCTTCTTGGGAGGCAACCCATGATTTTGTGTGATTTTATTTTGTTTGTTTGTTATTTGCTTCCGTATGCATGCTTTATTTTTTTTTATTGTTGGTAGATCATGCTTCTAAACTAAAAAGTGGAAATACTTTATTTTGTTGTTTTGGCCTAGTCTTAACTTCACCCAAAGGTATTTTTGCAAAAGATAAGTGTAAGGGGAAACCCCAAATATGTTTTTAAGAAACAAACCGATCATGATTCTCCACAATATTAAGTGAACATGTATATTCGTATTTGTTAGAGTCAAATGCTTGTATCGAGTCATAATGAAGTTTTGCAGGATTTTCCAGGAAGTAGGACCAAGTTTTTCCAGAAATTTCCGGAAACTTAACATAAGAATTTCTGCAGGTCACTTCTGACGGCGTCATGAATTAATTCTTGACGGCGTCACGTGTAAAAATCTGGAAATTTTACCAGTTTTGTTTTTCTAACGGAGTTTTAAAGTTTTTGTTGAATTATTAAGTTTTATAATCTCTAGGAAATCTGCAAACTTCATTCCACAAGCATTATATCTTATTTTGTTTCCTAGGATTTAGTAACTTATGTAGATTGCCGCCGATTTTACGTGAGGTTGCCTTGTCTATTTTCTCAGGATTCACAGGTTATGTATGACAAGAAGATGATTTATATTCTGGAAGGGAAGCTTTGATTGTTCATTTTCTTGGAGGAAGATTTAACCTGGCCACCTTATTATCCATACCAAGCGAATCAGGGGAGTATTTGATTTCATTCTTTTTACTTTTTAACTTTTACATTCTTTACTTGAACATTGGGGACAATGTTCATCTTAAGTGTAAGGGGAGGGTAAAAAGATGATACCTTACATATGCACTTTCGCTTGAGTTTGTTTTGTTTAATGGTAGATGTGTAATAAAACTATGAGAAATACTTGTTAGTGTAATTTTAGCGCCAAATTTAAATTTTTTTACAACATTTAGGAGTGAAACTTTAGTCGTAGCAAGCGTCTCATGGATAGAGATTGTATGACTAGCACATAACCGTATATTCAGAAAAATTTTCCACCCAAATATGTGAGGTTCGCCTTTAGATTTGATAGGAAAAGCATTTATTATTAGTGCTTATGAGTGTACCGGTAGCATTTAGATTCTAGAACTTGCGTTAGTGATGCATCCCGAGACCGCTAGTGAGACTACATTCGTGTAGTAGGATTTACTACATGATAAGAGGCATTAGGATCACCCTTATGTTAAACCCGTATCATAATTACTTGACCATTTAAGTCATATTACTTGGCTAGTTAAGTCAACTAATTTTTCCCACACCCTTAGCGTTGTACTCATTTTTAGTACACGAAACCCCTAGTACACCCCTTCGAGCCTATCTTTTCGTTTCTAACTTTAAGCATTTTACTTAAAGGAAGAATTTGTTACACCCCACTTAAATGTACACCCAAATCGCCTTAGCCTTCCGTGTATGCGCTCATCTTTAGTGCATTATTGTTATTTGTTAAGCCCTAAGTTAACTATCTAATTGATTACATGGTTGCTAAGTCGAGAGTCATATCCTTGTACATATTGTTTTGGGACGATTGGGACTCATGGGTAAAGTACTTATTTTATGGAGTAATGGGGAAGAACACCATTTATTACCCCCATATGTACGTTAATCTTAAAAGTGCTCCAAGTGTTTTGATTTTCTTAATTCGAGTCATTAGATTAGTTTATTATAAAGTATGTAAAGATTCAAGTGTAAGGGGAATGTTCATTCCCTATGATTTATTATTTTGGATGGTAGGGTAAGAGCGTCTGCAAAAAAAAAAAAAAAAAAAAAAAAAAAAAAAAAAAAAAAATCGAAAAATCAAGAAAAAAAATAGAAAAAGAAAAAAGAGAAAAAAAAAAAACATACGGACTACCATCCCGTTTCATTCTATGTTTATTTTATGATTTTGTTATTTTTCATTTATTAGCTTAAGTCGAGTCTAGTCTTGGCTTAGCAACGCCATATTGTACATGTAATTAACCAAGATCGTTAACTCGCCACCAGTAAAATCTTTCTTTATCCAACAAAACCGTGTATTTCATATCCCTACACCTAACGTTACAACCCTTTAAAAGACCTCTTTGATAGTTTATCCTAGGTGCTTACGCCATGTGGTGGAGGTTTGATCCTTTCCCAAGCCTATGGTAATCTATTTTGCTATGACAGGTAGTGAGAGATATCTTCCGTTTCCATATTGTAATTTGTACTTTATTACACCCGAGAGATGTGAGTATCTAAACACTATTTGTGAGGTGCTTGTGTATGACCTCCGTGCTTGTCTATTGGTCTTTAGTGGAACGATTATTTGTTGTAATTACTTTTATATTAGTGTTAAATGACCCTAACTTGTATTTTGAGTAGAATAAAAGTGCATTTGCTTGAGGACAAGCAAATCTCAAGTGTAAGGGTATATGATGAGGCGAAAAATGAACCACTTTTAGGGGGTCATTTAAGCCCGGAATTGAATTTATTTGATCAAATATTGCCCTAAATCGTTCCTTTTGTGATTTTAGGTACTTTGGGAGAGAAATCTGGAAAAGGAAGCAATTCGAACGTTTTTGGAGCATAAAAGTGAAAACGCCAAAGTCTTAATTTTCCTTGCTGGGAACAGTAGGTGACGGCGTCAAGAGTAATTTCCATGACGATCCAGTACAGATTTGAAGGCGTCACGAAGTAGGGCGTCAAGAGGAAAATGCATGACGGCCTGAAAACATACAACACTTGACGGCTTCAGATCTGGATCAAGGCAGTCCGAGAATTATTTTGGCGGCGAGATGACGGCGTCACAAAATTTGTCTTGGCGCCGTCAGACCCTATTTCCTATATATAGTTTTCTAATTTTCACATTAAAAAAAGAGAAGTTTTGGAGAAACCCTAAGTACGAACTTGGTACGAATTTTACAGGTTTTTCAAGGGTTCTAAGCCCTTGATACCTTTCATGTGTAATTGAGATAAGTATTCTTTTAATTCAATCAATATGTCTATGTGTTGGTTGTCTATATCTTGTTCTTGTCTTAATTCCATCATGCTAGGCTAGATCTATCTTGTGTTTGCTTGGATCTAATGAAACCTAGATGTTAATTATGTGTTGATTACTTGTTTATAGTTCTATTGGATGAATGAATTCGATGTTAGGCTTAAGAAAACTGGCAGATCTCCAAATGGTAACATGCTTGAACGTCTTAGGAAACATGAACTGACGTGCACTAGGTTTTATTGGTTGTATTTAACGCATGAGCCACTGTTGACAATCCCTATGGTTGTGCTGGGCATGGCATAGGAGGAGATAAGAGCTCATAGGATTGGGGAATTAAGTGCGCCACCCCATGAATGGTATTAAGGAATACAATCCGTCATCCACGCAACTATAACAAGTAATTAACGTGTAAAAGATATCTAGGGAGTAGTGAAATCTAAGTAAACACATTTTCTCCACTTATTGCTCACAACCTTAGTTAATTTAGTTTATTTTCATTTCTAGTATTTTATTTTGATTGCATCTTTAGTATTGGGTTAGTTGACTAGCAACTAATTCCGCCCAAATCTTTCAAACCCGAGATTTTTACTTGCTTTTCTAAAAAATATAAAAATACAAAAATAATCATCCCTCACCTTTAGAACTAGTATTTAGGTTTCTAATCCTTGCGACACTATTCCTAGCTGAACGATCAATCCCCCGGTACTTGTCACTATACTATACTACAACGATCAGGTACACTGCCTGGTGGGGGTTGTAAGCTTCTCAAGATCCCTTGAGAGGTAAAGCCTGGTGCGATTCCCACGTATCAAAGCCATATACCCTTCACATAGAAAGCCCTACTTTATGGTACATCTTATCTGAATTAGACCTCCTCTCTTTCCAATATAGATGTTAAATTCCTCCCAAAGCCAATTCAACAAAGCTATAAGAATCAAGAGGTACAGTCACACCAGACTAGTCTCCAAGATACAAGGTACTTTTCAGTGTTATGGCCTGTATATTATTGACAGAAATATTGACCATTCCATGAACCAGAGAACCTTACTTTGAAACATTCCTATCATAATCTTCTTGAAACACATACTCCTTCCTAGATATCACTTATCCTCTTCTAGTAAAGATAACATTCCACTCTTTTTCAGCTCTGAGAACATTAACTGTTGTCTTCACATTGACAAACATTAGTTTTGCTCTAACATCATCACAAATGGAATTGACAACAGCCTCTTCACTTCTTCTACAGTCATTAAAAATCCTGCTGTTTCTTTCTTGCCAAATATGATAAACTGTAGCAGCAAAACTTAGCTTTTTAATGATCTCCCAAACACCCTTTCCACAAGTTTCAGAACTCAACTTACTTACTGTATTATACCACATGTTATCATAATTTTGAATCATAGCTTTCATTCTGATTCTTTTCCATACTTCAGCTGCAAACTCACATTTGAAAAATAAGTGGTCATGTGAGTCTATACTTTTACCACACAGGTTGCACTCATAGGTCTTTTTGGAGTACCATTTTTGTAACTTGTTTTGAGTACACAACTTGTTTCTTGCAGCCAACCAAAGAATAAATGCATGTTTTGGTATGCAATGAGGGTACCAAACAAGATTTTTCTAGTTAACTTGGCCAACATTCTCTCTCACATCTTTCCAAACTGTACTCATAACAAACTTCTTAACATCTCCCTTATTATCCACCCAAATAGCTTTATCTGAATTATCATTTAGCTCAGGAACACAAATATTGTTGAGTTAAGGATACTTCTCAAACCATTGCTCAGGCCATCTCCATCTATTTTCATCAATAACATCAACTAACTTGGCATTGTCTTGAAATCCATCATAAAAGATTTTCCTTTTACTGATGAATGTAGACATTGAAGTTTCACTGTTCCATCTACCATACAACACACTAATAGTTTTACCATCACTAACTTGATATCTCATATGCTTACCCACCCAATCTCTCATTCCCAGAATACATTTCCAAAACCAATTGTCTTTCATATCCACAGATACATCCCAAACACTCCTTTTCTTTACTTTAACCACATTAACCTATTTTACCCACAGAGACTCTTTCCTGGATGCAACATTCCATAAATGCTTAAAGAGCAAAGTTCTATTCCATCGCTCTAAAGACTTAAAACCTAATCCACCTTGATCTTTAGGCTTGCTCACATCAATCCAAGCTACCCTTGCTTTTCCTTTGCAACTTTCACCACTATTCCATAGAAATCTTTTGAACAAACTTTCAATATCATTAACAATAGACTTAGGAAGAAGAAACACTGACCCCCAATATACTTGCATTGAAGCTAAAACAGAGGCAATCAATTGAGCTCTTCCTTCATATGATAGATTTTTATTCTTCCAATCATTCAGTTTACTTTTAACCCTGTCCACCAATTCCTTACAATCTGCAACACCAATCTTTTTTGTCACCAATGGTACACCAAGATACCTCACTGGAGCTTACCTTCCTCAAATGGCATAATGTTGCTTATGTTACTTTTAGTAATCTCATCCAAGCTTCCACAAAACATAGTGCACTTTCCAAGGTTTGGATGAAGACCAGATACACCACTAAACTTATTGAGAGCTCTCTTGATAGTATTGACAGAATCCACACTTCCTTGACATAACATGATCAAATCATCTGCAAAGCACAAATGTGTAATCTCAAGCTTCTTACATCCAAAATGATACTTGAATTTACTATCATTTTTGATCTCATCTTTCAGAATTAAGTTCATCATCTCCATAACAAGTGTAAAAATATATGGAGATATAGGGTCACCTTGTCTCAATCCTCTTCCCCTATTAAAATAGCCATATCTTTCACCATTGACACAGATGGTAAATTTAGTGGTTGTGATACATGTCATTATCCAATCCACCATTTGCTTCGCGGTGAGGTGTTTGTATACGGAAGTGTTTGGTTGTTTGGATAAGGAAAACTGCTCATTGTTGTAAAAAAAGCAAATTCATTGTGCAAATACAAGTAGGTAGTTTGTTTACCCGAACACTCCAACTCTCAAAGTGGTTATTGCGTTTCAAAAACTCAATTAACACATACGCAATTTGATAAAACGTTATCCCAAACACTCTCTTAGGATTTGAAAAATCATTTCCAATTTCAGAATCAAATGTAACAGGTTTACCCGCAGATTAAACTAAACAGGTTCACTCTTTACAAGTTATTTTCAAAACCCACATTATTTGAGTCAACACATACGCACTTTGATAAAACATTATCCCAAACACTCTCTTATGGTTCATGTAAATTGTGCAATACTTAACGCATCAAAACTTGCATCGTCTAATACGTTAAAGGTGTGATATTTTGTGTAACACAATCAGTATTGCCGAATAAACTTGATGATGAATCTGAGCAATGTTGCTATACTGAGTGTTTCTGAAATTGTTAGCTGATATTATGTTTATAGCAGGGTACCCGTGCGTTGCAGCGGCGGGTACCCTGAAATAAAATTTTTCAATATAATTAATAAAAATGTCACGGGATGTCATTCCAACACCTAAATTTGCTTGGTCACAGCTTTGTGTATCGAGTCGAGTTTTAATGAGTAGAGTCTTGGTCACAGGTTCATGTCTAGGTTAAGATGGAGGGTTGTACATTGTGTTTAAATGATTGTAATATTGGGTGTAGGGGTGTTTTTAATGCTATTAATGTAGAATGAGAGTTGTACACTGTGTTTAAATGATTGTAATATTGGGTGTAGTGGTATTTTTAATGCTATTAATATAGAATTCTAAGGAAAGTGGTCTGAATTTAGATTAATGCTAGTTTTTGTTGTACACAATGCTTTGGTTATTGTAATTATAAAAATTGCTTGCTTTAAAGTGTTGTAAACCATGCATCATTTTGTGTATATCTGAATTTTTTTGAAGAGAGAGTCCTTCCTCCATTATAAGTAATATAGATAATACTTCAGTATACAAACACCTCACCGCGAAGCGCGGGTGTTAAAACATTGTATACTACAACCTTCAATAATACGTTATGCTTTTCGAAGAATAAAAAATGCAACCTTTATCTACTACTTAAATGGTGATTTTTACTTAATTTGAGGACTACATGTAACATCACATGTCCAAATTCACATATATATGAATCCATGCATCACCATAACTTGCAAAATATCATAGCAAATTGACAAGGCAGTGATCATCTTGATTATTTAATAACTTATAGGTAAAATGCCCAAAAGAAGACTGCATCTTATATAACATCGCATTACTTGCAACATATACGGAGTGACAATTTGACCAATAACGTACCACAATAACGTCAAATTTATGTTCCAAAACAAAATCCTGGGATTACCGGTAACGAAACAGATAGATAAAGAAAATAATGCTACAAGTTACTTAAACACACCTTTTTATTAAAAACACTGCGGAAGCTTGAATCTCTTACAATGGTTGCGGTGAGAGGTTTTTAGGTGGATTGTCGATGATCCATACTACTAAATTACAATGCCTTTTATAGGCCAAACGAAAGAGAATAAAATGGGAATAGCTTTAGAGCGCGCGCATAGAAGTATAGAAAATAGTGAATTAGTGGTACCTGTGTGGGCTGTGGCTGCTCTACGAGCAATGGATGAAAAACGGTAAAAGGTTTTGGGTTAAAAGAAATGAGGTAAAATTGTACTCTAAAATTTCAGATTTAGAATTTTAGATAGTGATTAACAAAAGCAAAAAATGATTTGAGAGTAACAAAAAGCATGATCAGATTTCTTAGTAAATACTGAAGTTTATTCTAAAGCCCATCAAACTTTGTAAAGCCCAAATAAAAGGATAGACAAGAAAACTTTATTCTAAAGCCCAACAAACTTTATACTTTAATGGACCAGAAAACTTTGTAAAGCCCAAATAAAAGGCTGTTTTCAAAGTGGTAATAAATATTTTTGACATCCTGAGAAGGCCCCTATCGATCTTCTAAAGGGCATTTGATCATCGTCTTAACAAAGCGAATCACCTATAATTTTCACTCATAACGAGTACTTAACTTATTTTTTGTTTTTTAATGTAACATAAATATATAGAAACAGTTTGCTTTAGTCAAGTCCCTCTTTTTGATGACCATATTCTTCGACTTGACAAATCATAACCAACAAGATAAGCAATGGGAGCCAGGCCTGACCGGTTAATTGCCAGGCCAAAGCCCCTTTACAGGTTTCATCACATCACATTTTTCCTTTGTTCAATTTCTTGTATATATATTTTGTACTAATTTACAGGTAATGCTTCAATTTTAATTTGTTATTACAAATTTGCGTATTGGTTAAATTTTTTATGTTTTCGGGCATACTAAACTTATGGTGCATACTAAAAACACCATAGACGTCTAAAGTTTTGGATTGTATGGCAATCAATCATCATCAAACATGTACGTAGTAATTATTTACCAGTTATTAGTTACTCGTCTCTTCTTCTTCGGCTGCTTGATTTCACGTCATTTTACGTCAGACTATTTGATAATTTGCTACCATATTTTCAAGACATTAAGATTTTAGAAAAGACATGTTCTACTTTCAAATATTTAGCCGAGGAATGTTTTGTGAAGTTGTAAACTATTGTTGTAAAAGTTTTAAGGTACGAATTTATGATGTTAAGCAATGTGTCTTTCTCAGTTACATCTCATGTTTTCGCCTTTGACGGGGTGTGACAGAACGGTATCAGATCCTAAGGTTATAGAGAATACCGGTTTTTCATATAATCATATATTGATCATATGATAATTAACCCATAAAATTATTAACTTTAAAACCATAAAACTTATCTCATAAATTACTATAACTCTTTAATTAAACTTAAAACATCATTTACCCACTTTCCTCAAATTAAGGTACATGAACCCTAACTCTTCAAATCATTAAATTCAACTATAGAAATGTTACTTACTCTTTGGAATCATTGCTAGAGCATATCTTTTGACATGGAATCAATAACACTTTAATTACTAAATCATCACTTCATCTTCCCTCCCTTTTTCTTTGTAAACCGATACAAACACATTTACTAGATAAAATGAGAAGTGTGTAGAATTATCTAGGAATTCTCTAGACACTTAGTAGTTAAAACTTTGCCTAGTTGGCAACTTTAGTCCCTTTGGTCCTATAACAATTCATCATTGGTACTAGAACAAGTTGGTTCTAGTGCTACTTTGAGGTTTTGGCAAGACTAGCCCTTCTAGTACTATAACAATTCAATTTTGGTACTAGAACAAGTTGGTTCTAGTGCCAGTTTGAGGAATTGGTAAGATTAGTCCCTGCAAGCTAGAACAAGGTGGTTTTAGTACTAAAACAAGTTGGTTCTAGTATTATTTTGGGATTCTGTCAACTTAGGTCCCTCAACTTCATTTCCTTTATATTAGTGACACATAATACTTTCTAAACCACATTACACATTCTTAATACTTATAGCTTGACTACTAGTGTGACTAGCCAATCACGTAAAGTGTTGTAAACTTATAAAAGTCAAAGTCAAACTTACTCAAGTATCATTTATCCACTTAGTCAAACACATTATTCATAGTCAATTTCATCTAGAGTCATACCCGTTTACAAAACGGGTTCCGGGTGTAACACATACTATAGTTGAGTATCTTTTTGCGAGTTCTTTCCAATTTTCGCGTCTCTTTAGCTACTATGATCATTTTTAACTTGGATACAAAATATAACAAAATCAAAGTATATATCCTAATAATAAGTACAAATAGCAAACATATTAGGGAGAAATTGATACTTAAATATCATGACTATTTGATGTCATCAAGCTTCCGAAATCGAGTCAACGAAGAGCGCCTGTAAATAAACACACAAACGAGCATTAGCTTTGTAAAATTAGCGATAAATAAACAACACATCGCAATTACGAATGCTTAACAAAATCATACATTGTCAAATTCGGCGACGATGTGAATGAAGAACGAGTTCGAGGCGTGAATGATGATGGTAAACCGCATTGTGAAGGAAACGAGAAAGCATTTGTCATTGTTGGAGTGAAAATTGTGTGTGTGAAGAGGATTATGTGTGTTAATTGAAGATGAAATGAGTTCATATGAGTGTTAAAGTTGGCGGAAAATTCAGTTAGACACACAGTGTTTTCACACAAACTGTGTGTAATTATGTGCCAGGTGGCAAGGGGGAATTTGGTGTTATAAAATGAAATTTTTGAAAACAGAATGAAATGAAGGTGTTTGGGTAGTAATGTTTAGAAACTTACTTGGAAGGTTGACGTGTTTTATAGTGAGCAATTAAGGGTGTTTGGGTAATGGTTATGATTAAAAGTTTAGCTTAACCTTTATGGAGTTTTTCGAAAACACTTGTTGGAGTGCTTTTTAATTACAAAATAAATAAAAGTAAACTAAAGGATTAATTGAAGATATATGTGGCCTCGTCAGGTTAATTTCAAGACCGTTTATAAGCCTTTCGAGACCGTTTCTGACCATTTGTGGCTTGAACCACTAAACTCTTGAGACGAATATAAGATTTTACCACTAGGCATTGTAGAGGTGGTTTAATCGCAAAATAAGCTATCAAGAACTATACACAAGACTTTTCTCAAACACCCCATGACACTCTACATTTTAATACGGAAAAAAGAATCATTTGGAAAGTATCATTTTCATTACAAAAAATAGAGAGACAAATGTTTATGATGTAGTTTGGATGAACATATTTTCCAACATCAAACCACAAAAAACCAATATTCTAAACCCGGGACAACCGGTCGAACCGGTTCCGGCCCGAAAAAGCAGAAACGTGGTCTCTCTGCTGATTTTTACAGCAAAAATAGAGTTGATAATGCGGCACAAAATGGTAGTTTGAACATGTGTAAGCTGTTTGGTTTTTTTTTTTTTAATAAAACCGGGTTGACTAGGACGAGTCGATCACAGACCCGAGTTTCAAAACACTACACAAAACAAAACAATGAAAACAACCAAAAGGGGAGACTGAAACACCCATTATACACAGATCTAGTAAAACACTTTTGAAGATTTTATATAACAACAAAAATCACAAAACACCCTTAAATACCATATTTTATCATAGTCTCCAAAGATTCTTCATAACACAATTCTGTTTCTTATAAAGAGCAGTGACAACATTTTTGGATTTAGTGGGTGGTTGTAAAAAATCATCAAAGGGCGTTTTATAAATCCAAAGACATATGTTTACCTGGTTGCCACTTTGGTCCCTCTTAACAAATATGATAGATGTGTATGCAAAAGGTAAAATATTCGATTATTGTATCTACTTATTTTCTTAACAAATCTCTTATTATCATATTTACAGTGGCGTGCGCTATAATGTGGGTTGTGTGTATGCTTTTTTTATTTTTCTTTTTTATTTATAAAAAAGTTTTTATATGCGGAGTTCAAAAAGATGGTGTTATTAAATGTTGTAAGGGATGGTGATTTTGGTGGTGTAAATGATATTGTTGTTAAAATGATGTGACATGATTTAAAACCAAAATTAAATATTTGACATCTTATGATAATTGGTGCTCTAACACCAAACATCTAAAATAAGGTCCGCATTTGATTGCACAATGTTTACACGTGAGAAGAAGTTAGTCTATTTATATTTGATGTAAAGACTTAAATATTGAAGGTTAATATTGAAACACAATAGAAAATTCTACAAGTTATATTTCGGTACATAGCTTTAGAATGTCCTATAGCTCATAGTTGTTTTACACAATTAATTACAAAAGAGCTAATATCAAATTTATTTTCTTATGTTAAATGTTTAAAAATTAATGTGAAAGAACTCAAGAAAAGATGAGTAAAATATGTAACACTCTTTCCATTATTTTTTATTTATTTATTTTTTTTTTTGAAAATAATGTTCACTGTTGATAGGAACTATGAACATGATTAACCAAACCATATGAGATCCTCATATCCTACTTGAATGATCTAGAAACCATTAGACATCAAAACCACACCAAACTAAAGAGATACGACTTTATCACACAATACTCTAGCTAATATGGGTAGGCTTAGCAAGCACGGTTTGGTGAGCCTGAGCCTTATTCTGTTGGTTCCGCTGATAATAGAGAGGCCTCCTAAAGAGCATTATATATACGCGCCTCTAGTCGGTGAATGACCGTGATCCCATTCACGACGTTGTTAAACCTCAATTGCACGCCATTCCGTCTATACTTAAGAATCACAAAACATAAGACTAGTAAGGTACCCAAATCTCTCTTCCATAATGTATTTATGAATGGAGTTACACGAATTTAATGTATTTATGAATAAAGATGCACAAATTCATTACTCCATCGGTCCTAAAGTACTGTCATGTTTGTTTATTGGATTTTTTTTTCTTCAAATTTGACCTTAACTATTTTCTTTTGTGTTACTCCCTCCGTCCCATAGTTATAGTCCACTATTTACTTTTGAAGTTTTAAGCTTTCAACTTTGACCTTAAATATTTTTATTTATGTTATATATTACTTAATGCAAAATATATGAATAGATTGAGTTTTAAATGTATTTTACATTGGTATAATTTTTATCAAGTATTATATAAAACAAATAAAAATATGTAAGGTCAAAATTGCAAAACGAAGACTTAAAAAGTCAACAATAGACTATAATTATGGGACGGAAATATATCATATGACTGAGTTTTAAATATTTTACATTGGTATAACTTTCATCAATTATTATATAACACAAACAAAAATACTTAATATCAAACATAAATACTTAATATCAAAGTTGAAAAAAAAACACTTCAAAAAATCAAAACATAACAATTATTTTAGAACGGATGAAATATTAAAATTATGCTTATGAATAACAAATTGTGGTTGGTAAATGCATATATGGTAGTAAAGTAACGTCACTTGGTGATTATTTTGTTTCGTTGATACTTTCACTAAATAAAATAGTGTTATTCTCCACATTTATTTTACCACAGTATGATAAACTGTGGATTTTTTTTTATAGAATAATAACTTTGCTACATTTATAGGTGTCACAAATATTTAAAAAAATAATCCACATATATAAGTGTGTACAATTAAAATAAAGCTATGTTGATATAAATAATGTCTAAAAACATTATTAACATATATCGATATCTCTATGTTTTGATAATCACAAAACGTAAACTCATTGAACTACAAATTATGACGTAAACAAGTATTTAGTCGTAAATATTTGCTTTAGCAGCCATATCACTTAAGGTATGAATAAACAAAGTGTCTAATGCATTTTATGATCAAAGGAATTTTTATTTTTACAAACCTTATATTTTATTAAAATGGGACAAACATTTCTAAACTTATACAAAACATTTTTGTATTTATAAGAAATGTTTTACTCAAAATAAACATTTTGAATTCAAATTTCTACCAAAAAAACGGCCACATTCTTCAGGAAAAACCTCCCCCACAAAAAGACAAAAAATCTGAAGAAATTTTTTTTTTCTTAGGCGGCCCCCTTAATTATACTAGGCGGTCCCCTTAATAATTAAGGGGACCGGCACACAATTAAGGGGACCGGCCACGCTCCCTGTCAGATTTTGTCAGAAATTTTTCCCTATAAATACCACCTCAAACCTGGAATTTTTCTCACCTCTTTGCACAAATATTTTCAGATCCAATTCTCTCTAAACATCCTTCTAAAACCCTTTGATCATAAGATTATTAATCTTTGTTTCAAGTGATCCAATCTCTCATATCTCAAAGTACAAGAGAAGAATCCTCCCCATCATAAAGCTAAAGATGTAGTTAGTGCTTATGTAAAGTTGTGAGCTTTGTATATGTAATAAGTAGATCAAGATGATCTTACTTAGTAGTGAGTTTATGAGTGAGTAAGAAGTAGTGTGAAGAAGTAGTAGTGTGGAGAAGTTATGTAGGTGTGAAGTAATAGATGTGTGAATATGTAGTGGAGTATAGAAGAAGTTGTGAAGTAGTGAAGAAGTCGTGAAGTTGTGAAGCCATGAAGAAGTCGTGAAGCCGTGAAGAAATAGGTGTGTTGTGAAGGTGTGATAAGTTGTGTAGTAGTAGTGTTGTGAAGAAGGTGTGTTGTGGTGTGAGATTGGTTCTAGCTACTATTAGAACTCGACATTTAGCTTAGTGTCGTTAAATGGTGTAAGCAAAAGTTGTGAAAGGTTTTCTCCGCCAAAAGGGAGCTTGTTGTGTAGTGAAGAAAACTCTCGAGTGTGGTACTCGGGGAGTGGAGTAGGGCAAGGAAGGTGTCCTTGTAGCCGAACCACTATAAATCATCGTGTCTGGTTTGCATCTTCTTTATCTTATCTCTTTACATTTACTCTTGCATTTATCGCTTTATATCTATGCTTGCATATATGTGTTAGGTGTTGCTTATATTGTCATGATGATTGATTGTGTTATAGTTGCAAGTTAATATTGTGAAGATGTGCATAATTATATAATATGATCGACTACATTATTATTCACACTCCTCATATTGAGTTTAACTTAATAGATGATTTGATACAAAACGTTTTAAGATTTCAAAAGGAAAACATATTAACTTAAAGATCAACAAATGCTTTATTCATAAAACTAAGTTTTGAAAACAAACTCAAAAGTACACATATATAATTAATCATATTGATTATATATTGTTTTCATAATAAACTCTAATTGAAGATTTTTCATAAAACGAAAAAGAGGGGAAAACCATTCAACCCCCCTTCTAGTTTTCCACAAGCTACACTCATATGTGTCACAAATGTTTCCATACTTTTTATTTAAGCATTTTTTGCAATTTTGCCACACTTTTAGGTCTGGTTGACATTCAAAAAATATTTTCACACTTTTAACCATAGAAATTTAGATAATATCTCCACACTTATATGTATAGAAAAATTTGTCACACCCATTATTACCGCACTTTATAAGTGTGGACTCAATAATTTTACATATTTTTAAATTTAACCATTTAACTGATAGAATTTGAAGAATTCAACTAGTTTTTTTTATTGTATATATGTCCCTCAAAAAGTATCAAACTAAACTAGCTAGTTACCGTATATATTTTAGTCCCTTTAATTAACCAACAGTTCAATATGTGAATCAGCAACTCCCTACACACCATTCCAACAAAAAAATTTAAGGTAAATATACCTGTGTCGATGGTGGAGGAATATTTAAATCGGAGCAGGCACTATGAAAAGTAGCCTCCGCAGAGGCGGCCACATCTTGGATCACACCCTTGAGCGAATGAGCAGTAAAGACTGTTTCGCAAGCCAATACTTACATTTTCGAATAAAGTCTCCCAAACACATTGGCAGCTTGTGTGACTGGGATAAAGCAACTACTTAAATGGTGATTTTTACGCTGCTCAGTTTATAACAATACAATTAATCTATGTCACATACTATTACAAATATATATATTTAGGAAAAAAATAAACAATATATATTGTTTTCCCAAGCAAATACTTTTTGATTTAGAAATGGGATAAAGCAAATATTTTATGATGACTAAAAATGTAAAGCATAATAATTAAATCAAAATAATTGTATCAAAGTCGACATATATGCATGGGGTTCAATTGTTCAAATAGTATATTTCTAACTATTATCACTTCACAGTTCACATCATTGGACATGAATAGTAATTAAAGATTGATTATGAGTTGGTTTATCTGAACTCCTATTCTTTTGGGCATGTGATATTCACGCCCTCCCTATTTGATTATCCTCATCCTTCATATTTTTTTTATTTTATTTTTATTTTTATTTTTATTTTTATTTTATTTTTATAATTTTGTTTATATAAAAAAGCTATAAACCTGAAAGTGCGGAACAGAAAATATAAAGTTTAATAAGTCAAATGGTTAAAACTGTCAGAAATACGGAACATAAACTGACAAAAACTGTGTTATACTGAAAATAAAATGAGGGGACAAGGGGACAAAAGTGGCAGCTTGGGGGTAGGGAGGGCGGGGATAACACTTCCCTTCTTTTGTTAAGGGTTGGTTTATTTGAAACTTTCTTTTTTTGTTAAACAAACTTTTTGATCCACCAGATTTACATCAGCCTCCATAGTTTACAAAAGTGATCATCACTTTTTCTTACTTTTCCTTTTCTATAATATACAGTAATGTTTACTCCCTCCGTCCATTATTAAATGTCCATGTTTGACTTTTCAAGTCTTTATTTATCAACTTTGACCTTGAATATTTTTACTTGTGTTATATAGTATTTGATAAAAATTATACGCAATGAAAATACATTTAAAACTTAATTTATTCATATATTTTGTATCAAATATTATATTACACAAACAAAATTATTTAAGGTCAAAGTTGAGAAAAAAAAGACTTTGAAAATTCAAACAGGACATTTAATAAGGGACGGAGGGAGTATTATTTTACTTGCCTAATGTAAAGTACTGAGTATTATTTTTCATAATGCAATCTTGTTGTCATCGTCGTTCTTGCATATTATCATCATTTTAAATTATTCATATCGTCGAGTAATTTGATCGTTTGAAAACGAGTTGAAAGAAACCTGAGACTGTCAAAGCTCGAATTCAAGTCGTTCATATTTATAAAGTTCGAGTTCGGGCTCAAGCTCGGTCCGTGAAAATTTTAACAAAGTCGGCTTAACGAAGTCGTTTATTGATTTTGAGCTCGTTTATACATATATTGTTAATGTGCGTATATACATAGTTCAACCCTTATATATAAATACGGGTTGTTAACGTTTGAGCTCTGGCTCGGGCTCGATTATTAAATGAGCTAAAATTTAGGCTTGGATTCGAACTCATTCAAGCTTAGCTTGTTTAGGCTATGCTCGTATGAGATTTTCATGAACGGCTTGACTCATTTTCACCAATCTTAGACATAGAAAAAGGTTTTGTATCATTCCATATCTATTTTTATCTGAAAGATATAACATTGCATTGAAATTGAACAAAGAAATAAAAACATTTCAAGAAAAAGTACAACATGCAAGATGCGGGTTGACTTATCGTACATGGACGGACCATGGAAAATGTGTCGAGCGGGTGCATTTAGCCTTGCTCAATGAAAATGACCAATATTGCATGATCTAACTTAGACGGAATTTAATGTGTTCTAAAAATACTATATAAAAATATAAGTGACGTTTAAATAACATGAACCGTTTTTTATTGCTAAATAATAATCTAATAAATGTGGTGAATAATAACAGGCCATGGGCTCGATCGATCGATTCATGACCTACGCATACATATCATTGTTTAGTCCACCTAACAAGTCGAGCTTAATAAATTAGCTCAAGAGTGAGCTTAATTAGCTACGTGGGCCTTAGCAATGTTTAAAAAAAAAAAAAAAAAAAAGCTACGTGGGCCTTAAAAACTACTACAAAGACAAACAAACTCACTATAATGACAATCCAAAGTTCCAAACAAACTTGATGAAAAACAAACTTACTATATTAATGACATTCAAACAGGAAAAGATAAAAGATAAACCTATCGCTATAATGACAATCCAAACAGTAAAAGAAAAAACTGTCAAAGCCACTCAAGGGCATCACCCGGTAGAAAGTATAGAAACTGGTGTAAATCCGACCATTTAATCAAATTCAATGGCTCACAATCTCTCAACTTTACTAAAGTTACTTTAGATACCCTTATTCTTGACGTCTAAAAATATTAATCAGCAGATAGCTTACAGATTAAGTTCACACTGTTTTTACTGCCTGAAGCAACCAAAGCATCGTTCAAGTCTTTGTCGACGCAAATGGTTATCAGATCATTTTCTTCATCTATGTATTTCAGACGAATCATTTTAACCTTCAGTTTGAACCTTTTTGCCACTTTGTATTTCAGCTTCAACAGTCCCAATGAAATAGGAAATTTGAAGCTTTTGATATCCTCTCCGTAAGTTACTGTCACTAACACCATTGTGTCGTCTGAGCTTCTTTTACGCTTTCTGCCTTGTTTCATATAGCTGCTCGTTTCACCATCAGTAAAGTTGACACTCACGTTTGTGGAAGAGACTTCGTCTGAGACATTCACCGAGGATGTTTGCATGATATAAGGTTCTTTTGTTACACAGGTATGTGTTAGTGGTCCAATAACTTGTATTGGTAAATTATCATCCTGACCATATAACACATGTTAAATCTCAAACGTATATACAATTATAATCTAAGTCAAAATACATGTGACACCAAAGTTTCTCTTGGGCCGATTTTACCAAAGAACAATAAAATAAAATATATATATATATATATATATATATATATATATATATATATATATATATATATATATATATATATATATAATAATAAAAAAAAATCGACCCATGCACCAAAATTCGTAAACTTTTAATCACATATGCATATAACGTAAAGTATATACCATATCATTATAACCTAAAGTTATATAAAATCAAATGTGACATGTCCTAACTAAGTGCATAGCTGAATTTTTTTAAAACACAAAACAAAAGAGATAAGCTTGGACTCAAAAAGGAAAAGATTGAAAACTTAAATAGGGCCTTATTCTCCTTTGTAAACTCACGGCACAAATTAAAAAGGGGTGATCCCCATTCCATTTTTTTTATACAACCCGTATATTGCACCAAAGAAACACAAACCCTAAAACTCCAAACAAAGTACTCGGCTCCCATTCTTTCTTGTTCATCTTCCTGTTCGGTTCCAAGCTTGCAAGGAGGGTTCGATCGTGTGGTGTTTTCTGGTTCGTGGATACAGCTTGTCATGGTGTACTACTGATACGAAAGTGTCGTTTTGGCTTGGGCTCGGCACAGGTTTTGGTCGTGGTGTTATAACAGATTCGAGGGGTTAGTTTTGCTCATGGTTTCTTTTGGTCGTTGCTGTTTTTTTTTTTTTTTTTTTTTTTTTTTTTTTTTTTTTTTTTTTTTTTTTCTGTTAATCATGCTTCGAGGGTAATCCTATTAACCTTGTTCAATTCTTCCTTTTGTTTGATCAATATGTACACGTAAAATATGTGAAACGGAAACTAATGAATTGGCTAGTATATGAGCATGCATGTTATACGTTTGATGTGGCACATGAACTGACAAAAGATCTCACATGAAATCATGATTATATGAACCATTCAAGTAGACATTGTTTCTCTCTTAAACTCTTCAATTAATTGATGCATATACCTCTATATATTGGAATAAGAAAATCCCATGAAATCATATTAGTGACACACATGAAATAACAAATCAGAGCTAATCAAATCGACCTATAATATATTGTTTTCCAAATCAGTATTATTCGTGATAATGGATATTTTATATACTACCTAAACCTGTTAAGAATTAGTTAATTCGAGCTTAAGGATATGCATGCATGGTTATACATTATAAGAGAATGTTAAATTTGGTTTTAATAAAATAAAAAGATCTAATGGTGTTACTATCTGATTGTCTGGGTCACGACTTGATTTTGTATCACAAATGATAGTCTTGCTTAATTTTGAGATGAATATAAAAAAAAAGGGCGTGTGGCGCGGCTTATTTAAACAATAAAAGAAGTGGTGGTCTCGGCATATTTTAACAAGAACGTGTCAAGGACTTATTTGTTTTCGAAATAATAAAAATCTTGGGTCGTCGCGGCATAAATATTAGGATCGTGAATACGTTAATAAATTATATAAAATAATAATGACAGGGTCCAAAATTATTATTAATTTATTAAAATAAACCTTAGAATAATTTTATTTGAAATTTTAATATTAAATTTTTGATAATTTATATTTTGACCCTAAACTTTACTAAATTATCGCACTTAACCCTAACTTACTATATTGGTCATTTTAAACGTTATATATTATTTAATCGTCAATAATAACCTTAAAGTATTAAAGTATTAATTCGAGGAAGTTATTATATTTGGCAGGTTACTAAAAATAGAAAGTTATTTAAAATAAAAAGCATACTAAAATGAGTAACCTGATTTAAATGAACATAAAATAATACTTGATTATCATATTCATGTAGATCCGGCGAAGCGGGAGTAGTTGTCATTCCTTTGTGATCATCTTTGGTATTTGCTTGCATTCGTTAAGGTACAAATATTCTACCCTTTCTCAGTAAGGGTTTCTGATCTCATAACTTTTCGATCCTTTGACTTTGCTTCATTTGCTATGATATGATTCAGTTGATATGCCTTTGCTATGATCCCTTTTGATATGATTCGTTTGATATTATCCTTTGATTGGATTCTGTTTGCTATCCATTCTGTTATGATGATCTGATTTCTATCTCACTGATATGAGATTCTGTTGATATATTCTGATTGATATGCTATAATTGCTTTGTTTATGGATAGCTCTGTTCTGATATGTATGATTCTTATGCCCGAGTTTTTATTCTACTCATGGAGGTACCATGGGCGTGTCATCGAGGCACCGGTGGCATGACACTATCTGGGGCGGTGTGATTAGTCCCCGGCATTCCCTTCTGTTATAATATGATATGATATATATGATCACTTATGGCCATTCTGTTATATATATGCATAGTCTTGCACTTGTATATGTATTCTGTTTCAGGGAGCGTATGGATGCATCCTAGGATTTGTATGATATGATATGATATGTTATGGCTTAGTGACTGGTTGTACGTGCCCTGTACCCCTTTCACTTCTGGTACTTAGAGGTCTCCCCTCTCCGTACATTTATGATTTGACAGATATATGATTATGTGATTTGAGACCTATTCGAGTGACTCTGGTAGGTCGGCTCGTGGCTTTCTGTATGTTCTATGTGTCTATTCGAGTGACTCTGGTAGACACGTCTTTGTTGATACGTGCTCTTTACTATGATCTGATTATGCTTACATTTGATATCTCTATTATGTTTCATTCAGTGATACATTATGCACATCCGTATGATCCTTCTCATTTGCTTTTGCTTATTACTTTGCTTTGCATATATATATATATCTGTTCACTGAGCTTTTTATGCTCAGCCGCGTTTCTTTTCCATGCGGCAGGTAATAAGCGGGAATCTGGGCTCGAGTGATGAGAGTAGGAGCTAGTGGACCTACACTTTAGTTTCCCCATCAGTTGGACTATTTGGATTTATATTGAACTTACGTTGGACCTCATTTATGTCATTTCCGTTAAATACTTTTGTTGGGATTTTGTGATGTTAAGTCATGATGTTCTTGACTTATTTTAATTATGAAGTTTCCGTTTGCTTTATGATCTTGTATGCTTTGATATGTCGCCATAATGTGACGCTTTTACCCTTTATTGGGTTGGGGTGTTACAATTATGGTATCAGAGACAGGCCTCCGAACCTTAGGACTTTAACTTTGACCTGTGAGGATTGGGTAGACACTAGGTTTCCTTACGACTCTATCTCTTCCTTTCGTGCTTTGATTCCTAACAGTTTTGTTACCTTCGTTGATTTGTTTATGATCTTTCAGATGGTTACCACTCGTTTCACTGATGAATTCACTTCCAACCCTGCCTTTGAAGCAGCAGTTCAGCGGCGGGTGGACGCATTGATTCCCAACATTACTGCCCGTATTGCTGAAGAGATGCATCGCAACCACCCAGGTTCTAGTGGAGGTTCGGGTGGTGGTAACCCACCATCTACTATCGCTACATGGTTGGAGAAATTCTCGAAAGAGAAACCCAAGTCATTCAGTTCCGCTTCTTCTCCTTCTGAGGCGGAGGATTGGCTTAGTCACATTGAAAAGGTGTTTGAGGTGTTAGGATGCGGGGACGAGTTCAAAGCGAGGTTGGCGGCTTACAAGTTTGAGGGCGATGCCCTAAATTGGTGGAAATCCTACAAGGCGGCCAAGGGTGATGACTTTATGACTACTTTAACTTGGGCTGGTTTTCGGGAAATCTTCCTTCTTCATTATTTTCCAGTGTCCGAACAGGAGAAGTTTGAGCGTGAGTACCATAATATCTACCAGTACGAAAAGGAGACTAGTACAGATTTTATGAAGAGGTTCCTTAGGTTGGCTGGTTTTATGGGTGCAAGAGCTGGCACTCAGGCTGAACAGGCGAAAAAGTTCAAATGGGCATTAAGGAACGAGATTCTGGAGGGTATTGTCAACACACACTTTGATGATGTCGCCCAAGTGGCGAATGCGGTTCGTAATCTGGAGATTCTGAAAGAGAGGGCCAAGCAGGGAGTGAAGAGGAACTATGAGGGAGAGCCAGTGCAGTCAGGTCAGGGTAATGGTCAGAAAGGGAGCAATGTTAGAGGAGTTGATCGTAGGGGACATGATTATCGGGGTTATGGTAGATCGGATCAGAGTAACTACAGATCTGGACGCGATTATCAGAATCGCGATTATCAGCATAGAGATCAACAAAATCGTGGTCGACAGGATTATCGTGCTTCGGGTTCATATAGGCAGAGAGGAAATAGGGATCAAGATGCTTGCAAAACGTGTGGAAAGTTTCATCCGGGGAGGCAGTGTAATCGGGTTTCTGGGGCCTGTTTCTTGTGTAATCAGATGGGGCATATGGCTAGGGATTGTCCCAAGGCAGGTGGTGGAAACAACAATAACAGGGGATATGGTGGTGATCGTCAGCAGAACAACAGTAGGGGATATGGTGGTGATCGTCAACAGAATAACAACTGGGGTTATGGGAACGATCGTCAGCAGGCTACCCAGGGACGAGTTCATTCTTTGACCAGGCACCAGGCTGCCAGTACTTCAGGTACTGTTTCGGGCACTCTTCATTTATTTGGTCGTACAGCATTTACTTTATTTGACACGGGCGCTACACATTCAGTAATTTCTAACTCATTTGCTAAACATATTAATATACCTGCAACACCATTAAAACAAACTCTATCTATCTCTACTCCTATGAAGAACCGTGTGATTATTGATCGTGAATATCTAAACTGCCCTATTCGTTTTGACGATAAAATACGTTCTGCCAATTTGCTTCCGTTGGATATGTACGATTTTGATATCATCTTGGGTATGGACTGGTTGACCGAGCATCGGGCGACAATTGATTGTCATACCAAACGAGTTATTTTTGGTAATTTGTATGCTCCGGAATTTGTTTACCAAGGTTCCAACCCTGGTATTTCTGTTAAGATCATTTCTGCTCTAAAAGCTCGTTCACTACTTTCTCATGGTTGTGAGGGTTTTCTGGCTTCAATTAAAGATACTTCTTTAGACGGCCCTTGTATCGATAATCATCCCGTTGTTTGTGAATTCCCTGATGTCTTTCCTGATGAATTGCCGGGTATGCCACCCGAGCGAGAGGTTGAATTTAGCATTGATCTGATTCCGGGTGCCGAACCCATATCTAAAGCTCCTTACCGTATGGCTCCTATTGAGTTGAAGGAATTGAAAGAACAGTTGCAGGATCTTCTTAATTCTGGTTTTATCCGCCCGAGTGTTTCTCCTTGGGGTGCCCCGGTATTGTTTGTAAAGAAGAAGGATGGAAGTATGAGATTATGTATCGATTACCGTGAGTTGAACCGTATCACTATTCGAAATCGTTATCCGCTTCCCCGTATTGATGATTTGTTTGATCAGCTTTAGGGAGCTAAATTCTTCTCTAAAATCGATTTGAGATCAGGTTACCATCAGTTGCGAGTGAAGGAACAAGATGTTCCTAAGACTGCATTCCGTACTAGATATGGTCACTATGAATTTCTTGTGATGCCATTTGGTCTGACGAATGCTCCAGCCGTTTTCATGGATTTGATGAATCGTGTATTTCACGAGTACCTCGATAAATTCGTCATTGTGTTCATTGATGATATTTTGGTATATTCTAAGACGAAGGAGGAGCATGAGCAGCATCTTCGCATTGTTTTAGAGATCCTACGACAGAAGAAGTTGTATGCTAAATTTTCTAAATGTGAGTTTTGGTTAAGGCAAGTAGCATTTCTGGGTCACGTCGTATCCGCTGATGGTATCAAAATGGATCCGGCAAAGGTTGAGGCTATCACAAAATGGCCAAGACCTACGAATGTGACTGAGGTCAGGAGTTTCTTGGGGCTTGCAGGGAATTATCGGAGGTTCGTAGAGTGATTCTCACGTATAGCTTTGCCCATGACACAGCTGATGAGGAAAAGTGAGAAGTTTGTATGGACTGATGAGCGGGAACAAAGTTTTGAGGAATTGAAGAAACGATTAGTCTCAGCTCCTATCCTTACTCTTCCTTCGGGTACAAGTGGTTATCAGATATACAGCGATGCGTCAAAGAAGGGTTTGGGATGTGTTCTCATGCAGCATGGGAAGGTGATTGCCTATGCATCTCTTCAGTTGAAACCGTATGAAGAAAATTACCCGACTCATGATTTAGAGCTAGCGGTAGTAGTTTTTGCTCTAAAGATCTGGAGGCATTATCTATATGGTGAGACATGTGACATCTTCACAGACCATAAGAGCCTCAAGTATATTTTCACACAGAAGGAATTAAACATGAGGCAGAGACGGTGGTTAGAACTTTTGAAAGATTATGATGCTAACATTCAGTACCATCCGGGTAAAGCCAATGTTGTGGCGGATGCTCTCAGTAGGAAGTCAGGTATGATTGCTAGTCTCGAGATCGAGCCTAGCATACTAAATGATTTGGAGCTGATGGAGGTGGAGTTATGTATTCGGGGACATGATGGTTACTGGGCTAGTCTGAAGGTTGAGTCTAACCTTATCTTACGGATCAAGGAGGCTCAGAAGGATGATGGTGAATTGTGGTCAATTGTTCAGAATGTGGAGGAAGGGAGACAGACAGAGTTTCGGGTTGATCATGATGGGGTTGTTTGGTTTGGTGATCGTTTATGCGTTCCTGACGATCCTTCTCTTCGTGAAGCTGTGTTGTCCGAAGCACACAGTTCCCCATTCACCATTCACCCAGGTTCTACCAAGATGTACCAAGATTTGAAACAACATTTCTGGTGGAACGGTATGAAACGGGATGTAGCTTTGCATGTGGCTAAGTGTATGACCTGTCAGAAGGTTAAGATTGAGCATCAGCGCACCAGTGGTTTATTACAACCTCTTGAAATACCTACATGGAAGTGGGATCAGATTTCAATGGATTTTGTTACCGGTTTACCTCGTACTTTTCGGAAACATGATGCTATCTGGGTGGTTGTCGACCGTTTGACTAAATCAGCTCATTTCCTACCGATTCGTAAGGATTTCTCTATAGGCCAGTTGGCTAATATTTTTCAGCAAGAGATTGTTCGTCTTCATGGTACACCAGCTGCTATCGTATCCGATAGAGATCCTCGTTTCAACTCTCGTTTTTGGAAAAGTTTGCATAAAGCTTGGGGTACCCAGCTCAATTTTAGCACAGCCTTCCATCCGCAAACCGACGGGCAGTCGGAACGCACTATACAGACTTTGGAAGATATGCTTAGATCTTGTGCTTTAGAATGGACTGGGCATTGGGATGATTACTTGTGTTTGGTAGAGTTCGCTTATAACAATAGCTGGCACGCGAGTATTAAAGCGGCACCGTTTGAGCTGTTGTATGGTAGGAAATGTAGGGCTCCGGTATGTTGGAATGAGGTGGGTGAACATATTATTGAGGGTCCCGAGTTGATAGCGGAGACCAATGAGAAAGTTGCTACCGCTACTGCAAAGCTCAAGGAGGCAAGAGCTAGGCAGAAGAGCTATGCGGATCGTCACCGTCGTGAGTTAGAGTTCAATCCGGGAGACCGTGTTTTTCTTAAAGTTTCTCCATTCCGTGGTGTAAAACGTTTCGGTATTCGGGGGAAACTCAGTCCGCGTTACATTGGACCATTTGAGATTTTGGACCGCGTTGGCGAGGTTTCATACCGTTTAGCATTACCTCCACAACTCTCTCATGTGCATAATGTATTCCATGTATCACTTTTGAGGGGATATAATTATCACCCGCTTCATGTTGCTTCGTATCCGTTGGACCAAATTCGTGAGGATTTATCTTTTGTTGAGGAGCCTGAGGCTATTTTGGAGCGTCAGGATCGAGTCATGAGAACTAAGACCATTCCCTTTGTTAAGATCCTTTGGAAGAACCATCCGGAGAGTGAGGCTACTTGGGAAACGGAGGAGTCTATGCGTGCTAGTTATCCACACTTCTTTTCGTGACTCGGTACATTTCGTTTTGGCTTTCTTATCTCAATTTCGCGGACGAAATTTTATTTTTAGAAGGGGAGAATTATAACACATGTTAAATCTCAAACGTATATACAATTATAATCTAAGTCAAAATACATGTGACACCAAAGTTTCTCTTGGGCCGATTTTACCAAAGAACAATAAAATAAAATATATATATATATATATATATATATATATATATATATATATATATATATATATAATAATAAAAAAAAATCGACCCATGCACCAAAATTCGTAAACTTTTAATCACATATGCATATAACGTAAAGTATATACCATATCATTATAACCTAAAGTTATATAAAATCAAATGTGACATGTCCTAACTAAGTGCATAGCTGAATTTTTTTAAAACACAAAACAAAAGAGATAAGCTTGGACTCAAAAAGGAAAAGATTGAAAACTTAAATAGGGCCTTATTCTCCTTTGTAAACTCACGGCACAAATTAAAAAGGGGTGATCCCCATTCCATTTTTTTTATACAACCCGTATATTGCACCAAAGAAACACAAACCCTAAAACTCCAAACAAAGTACTCGGCTCCCATTCTTTCTTGTTCATCTTCCTGTTCGGTTCCAAGCTTGCAAGGAGGGTTCGATCGTGTGGTGTTTTCTGGTTCGTGGATACAGCTTGTCATGGTGTACTACTGATACGAAAGTGTCGTTTTGGCTTGGGCTCGGCACAGGTTTTGGTCGTGGTGTTATAACAGATTCGAGGGGTTAGTTTTGCTCATGGTTTCTTTTGGTCGTTGCTGTTTTTTTTTTTTTTTTTTTTTTTTTTTTTTTTTTTTTTTTTTTTTTTTTTCTGTTAATCATGCTTCGAGGGTAATCCTATTAACCTTGTTCAATTCTTCCTTTTGTTTGATCAATATGTACACGTAAAATATGTGAAACGGAAACTAATGAATTGGCTAGTATATGAGCATGCATGTTATACGTTTGATGTGGCACATGAACTGACAAAAGATCTCACATGAAATCATGATTATATGAACCATTCAAGTAGACATTGTTTCTCTCTTAAACTCTTCAATTAATTGATGCATATACCTCTATATATTGGAATAAGAAAATCCCATGAAATCATATTAGTGACACACATGAAATAACAAATCAGAGCTAATCAAATCGACCTATAATATATTGTTTTCCAAATCAGTATTATTCGTGATAATGGATATTTTATATACTACCTAAACCTGTTAAGAATTAGTTAATTCGAGCTTAAGGATATGCATGCATGGTTATACATTATAAGAGAATGTTAAATTTGGTTTTAATAAAATAAAAAGATCTAATGGTGTTACTATCTGATTGTCTGGGTCACGACTTGATTTTGTATCACAAATGATAGTCTTGCTTAATTTTGAGATGAATATAAAAAAAAAGGGCGTGTGGCGCGGCTTATTTAAACAATAAAAGAAGTGGTGGTCTCGGCATATTTTAACAAGAACGTGTCAAGGACTTATTTGTTTTCGAAATAATAAAAATCTTGGGTCGTCGCGGCATAAATATTAGGATCGTGAATACGTTAATAAATTATATAAAATAATAATGACAGGGTCCAAAATTATTATTAATTTATTAAAATAAACCTTAGAATAATTTTATTTGAAATTTTAATATTAAATTTTTGATAATTTATATTTTGACCCTAAACTTTACTAAATTATCGCACTTAACCCTAACTTACTATATTGGTCATTTTAAACGTTATATATTATTTAATCGTCAATAATAACCTTAAAGTATTAAAGTATTAATTCGAGGAAGTTATTATATTTGGCAGGTTACTAAAAATAGAAAGTTATTTAAAATAAAAAGCATACTAAAATGAGTAACCTGATTTAAATGAACATAAAATAATACTTGATTATCATATTCATGTAGATCCGGCGAAGCGGGAGTAGTTGTCATTCCTTTGTGATCATCTTTGGTATTTGCTTGCATTCGTTAAGGTACAAATATTCTACCCTTTCTCAGTAAGGGTTTCTGATCTCATAACTTTTCGATCCTTTGACTTTGCTTCATTTGCTATGATATGATTCAGTTGATATGCCTTTGCTATGATCCCTTTTGATATGATTCGTTTGATATTATCCTTTGATTGGATTCTGTTTGCTATCCATTCTGTTATGATGATCTGATTTCTATCTCACTGATATGAGATTCTGTTGATATATTCTGATTGATATGCTATAATTGCTTTGTTTATGGATAGCTCTGTTCTGATATGTATGATTCTTATGCCCGAGTTTTTATTCTACTCATGGAGGTACCATGGGCGTGTCATCGAGGCACCGGTGGCATGACACTATCTGGGGCGGTGTGATTAGTCCCCGGCATTCCCTTCTGTTATAATATGATATGATATATATGATCACTTATGGCCATTCTGTTATATATATGCATAGTCTTGCACTTGTATATGTATTCTGTTTCAGGGAGCGTATGGATGCATCCTAGGATTTGTATGATATGATATGATATGTTATGGCTTAGTGACTGGTTGTACGTGCCCTGTACCCCTTTCACTTCTGGTACTTAGAGGTCTCCCCTCTCCGTACATTTATGATTTGACAGATATATGATTATGTGATTTGAGACCTATTCGAGTGACTCTGGTAGGTCGGCTCGTGGCTTTCTGTATGTTCTATGTGTCTATTCGAGTGACTCTGGTAGACACGTCTTTGTTGATACGTGCTCTTTACTATGATCTGATTATGCTTACATTTGATATCTCTATTATGTTTCATTCAGTGATACATTATGCACATCCGTATGATCCTTCTCATTTGCTTTTGCTTATTACTTTGCTTTGCATATATATATATATCTGTTCACTGAGCTTTTTATGCTCAGCCGCGTTTCTTTTCCATGCGGCAGGTAATAAGCGGGAATCTGGGCTCGAGTGATGAGAGTAGGAGCTAGTGGACCTACACTTTAGTTTCCCCATCATTTGGACTATTTGGATTTATATTGAACTTACGTTGGACCTCATTTATGTCATTTCCGTTAAATACTTTTGTTGGGATTTTGTGATGTTAAGTCATGATGTTCTTGACTTATTTTAATTATGAAGTTTCCGTTTGCTTTATGATCTTGTATGCTTTGATATGTCGCCATAATGTGACGCTTTTACCCTTTATTGGGTTGGGGTGTTACAGACCAACTCCATAAGCTATTTCGATGACCTGCTGCTTTAGCATGTATCTACTGTCTTTTATGTGCAATGGGAGAAAGAACTCTAGAACATAGCCATCATTAGTTTCGACACCATGCAAATAGATTGCAAAGCAGCTAGTTAACCCACTTATGCGTGCATGGCTGACCAAAGGGTACTCTTCTGCACTAAGCTTGTTACATCTTGGCAAAAACATGAGCCACGGGATGAGAGTGCCTTGCCAACCAAGCCACGAGACATGTCCAGGTGTTGTGCTTTACATGCATCCCGAAAAGCCCACAAGCCCATGTCTTGTACACGAAACGGTAGAGAAACTGTTGACATGCAGACTTTTCCAAGGCATCTACTATCATAACGATTGCAACTCTTCGTCAAAACATGTTCATGGGAAGCAACACTAGCGGACGGGCATACAGCCCAAGTCTGAGCAAGAGGCAATCGATGAGTGTCACACACGACATTCAAGATACTAAATATCTTATTCAACTCATTCTGCCTGCCTTGGTGGTCGATCTGTGTATAAAAGACATCTCCCATATAAGAATTACGTAGTACTAAGCAAAACAAGATTTAGAGAAAAAAATAACTTTTCCAAAATTGTATGCATCAGGGCAAAACTTACATTTGCAGCAGGACCACCAGATAGTGGTAGGCATGTGAGATCTTGTTTCTACAATTTGACAACATTTTGGAAATTAGTAGCTACAAAAAGAATTTATATATAGTACTGTATATATACTACGGAGTAGAATATATCACAAACATGATTCGTTTGCAATTTAAAAAAGAGTATAACCTTCAATGCCTTCTGAATTTGTTGAACCTCATAATAAAAACTCGTATATATTGAAGACATCAATAGTTCAATCACACCAACACGTAAGCTTGCAGTCAGATCGAACACTGGTAAAGCCAAATATCCATGTAGATTGCAACGAATTGCGCACTCTTGCTGTGGAAAATGTTTTGGCAAGTAATTAGTTACATCGGATGCCCATTCAGGCAATCCTTGCCTGAATACTCGCACGAGAGGACTAATGTCTTCTTCTTCATCATAATCCTTATCTACATCATAAATCTTGCACTCAGAGTACCGCCTATACGAAATAAGTCTTTGATCATCATTTACACCAAGACCAAATTGTTGATCTTTAGTTGTAAGTTGGCGGTGCTTCCCAACTACACGAGGTGTCCAAAACTGAACAAGAACATGTGGCTTTCGCAAAGCTAACAACTTTAGTGCAGCTTTTATCTTGTCGTGTATTGTCTGATCATGTTTGTCGATATTGCCAGCCCTCATCTCAAAACCTACAGTTTAGAAAAATGATGAACCACATCAGTTACATGCACACAACTGTTACAGCTAGTATTTAACAAGGAAACACATATTGAGTTAAAATTAGGAAGAACGACACATGCATACCTTCCGTAGTTGCAGATTTAGAAAGTTCACATCCTGTTCCAAAAACCCAAAGTGGTGTCAGATATCTCGCTTCCCCCGTAAATGCAACTGAAGGGGGTTCTAAAGAGATATTTATACTCGCCATATCGGAACAATTACCCGATGATTCGCCTACGTCTAAAGAAATTAAAAGACTGGAGTTGCGAAATTAAACATCTCCATATAATACCTACAATTCTACAACATTAAAGTCTCAAACTCTGAGTGCATATGTTTTATAACGAACAGGTGGGGCCCACTTACGTCACACGTGCTCATTGGTTCATGACATGAATTTCATATGGGCGTTGGTTAATGGTTATCCATACATTATAAAATGATAATGATAGTCCATGTGTGTGCGTTAAGGGGTAGGTATAAATTTCGGACTTTGGACTTTGGCGTTATGTACAGCTATTTTAATCTAGTAGCAATTTAATGACAAAGTTAGACAAACATCGATAGTCCATGCTCATTGGTTGATGACGTGAATTTTATATGTTCAACTTAGATTAAAACGATAAATTTGACTTTATGCAGACTTTGGTGTATGTACAGCTATTTTAATCCAGTAATTCAAACAGAAAGTTAGAGATATATAAAACGCAGAAATAACAAACATAGACAATTAATGCTCGCATTCATTCACCGATATATAAATGATTTTATTGCAATAAAGTTGATACTGGTGGTATTATATAAATACTTAACATTTCCTTACATTTTTAAACCTTATTACTTTAAGTTATCATATGGTCATCTTCATTAGGTTCACACAATATGTGGATTACTGCATGGACGGACCCACATGGGAGCCGGGTGTGGCACAGGCCACACCCAATTTTAGTTCACGAAGTGTAATTTTTTTATAAAATATGATTTTTCTGGGCTCGTGCAACACCCAATTTTACCTAATAAAGTCTTTATCAGACAACTTTAGTACTTATAGTCATAAAAAATATTTTGTGCAACACCCTCTCAAAAATCCTGGGTCCGTCCCTGGATTACTGTGAAGTCTTTTAAAGAGATATCATCTTCATTAGGTTCAAACAATGTGTGGATTAATATGAAGTTTAAAGAGAGCCTGTAATACAAAAAATAAATAAATAAATAGATAAATAAATAAAATAAATATAGATAAGGGTGCTTGTTCATTTAGTTTTTGACACAATAATAAATATCTAAGGACCTTGTTAGTCAAATAAGAAAGTAAATAGAGGTGTTGCGTAAGTGTTAAAAAAAAAAAAAAAAAAAAAAAAAGTTGGATAAATTAAGTCAATGGAATGTGGTTATTGGGCTTGCCTATGAGTCAGTACTTTGAGGATATTTCGGGCCTAACTTACTCTTAAATATCACACGTTACTATATGTATTAAAGCGCATGTAATACGACGTCGTGTGTCATGCTGGGCTCTCGCTGTTTTTTTGGGCTAACTGGCCTACCACTGATACATCGCTTCCTGATCCATTGTCTGGCGTGTTGCTTGATATGTGGTTTTCTTTATACGGGATAAACACTCCAGACCCTTCCATAACATTCTACGCCTCACAAGTTTGGCGGCGATGGTGTTGGGAGCTATCCATATTCAGTTGATTCCGTTTTGTCGTTGTTGGATATTTGATAACGGATTGTTTGGCGTCGGCGTTTGGTGTCCTAAATCTGCAAACCCACTTCCAATAAGAGGTAAGTAAGGAATTTTGATTTATGGGTTTTTTTTTTTTTTTTTTTTTTTTTTTTTTTTTTTTTTTCCGCATGATTTGTGGAATGGGTTTATGATATTTTGGTATTTTTTTTGTTATAATACTATGAAATATTTGTGATTCTCATTTTTTTAATGTTTTTATTGCTTATTTCTTATATTTTAATTGTGTTATAATTTTGTTGTTAGAAATTGTTGTTAAAAAAATGGTGAATTAAAATTTTGGTGTGAGTAGTCTTGATGATGTTTAGGATTGCTTATCAGTACTGCATAATAAGTACATAATAAGCAGTTGCTCAAAGGTAGATAAATGGATACATAGTTTTTTGGCATTGGTTATTAATTATGCTTATTGCTTTTAGTTAACATGTACCGTCCTGCAAATATCTAGGATGACTTATCAAACTGCTTATACAATAATTTCTATTTAGAATAAGCAGATGTTTAAAAGTGGATAGATAGATAAGCATTTTCAATAGTGAAGTGTTGATGATTGCGGCAATATTTCAGATTATGCATTGCTTTTAGTTAACACTTAAGGTTTTTGTTTAAAAGTGGATAGCTAGATAAGCATTTTCAAAAGTGTTGATGGTTGCGGCATATCCGAGACGTCTTATAGTATTTTTTGTTTTTCACAGATTGACGTTCCCCCGTCTGATTCTAATAACATAATTGAAAAAAGACCGGATTTTAAAGACAAGTTGTTCGCCATGTACTCGGGTGCATCCGAGCAAGGGTGAAATCATTTGCATCAACCATGTGTGCCCAGTTACACACTTGGACTGATTTGCAGCCATGGCGGGGTAAAGTATTGGATTTGCAGCCATGGTGACATGAAAATGATGGTAATGTTGATTGTCAGTGGTTGTGATGAATATGACCAAGATCGATTAAAGTTGTGATCATCCGTGTGTTGGCGGGGCAAATTATTAGATTTGCAGCCATGGTGGATGTATTCGCTTTCTTCGATTGTCAACCTGTCTGACCCTCATAGACGCATTTATCTATGGCAGGGCAAGCTTGCTACGCTTGCAGCCATGGCGACATGAAAATGATAGTAATGTTCATTGTAAGGGGCTGTGATGAATATGACCAAGATCGATTAAAACTGTGATCGTCTATGTATTGGCGGGGCAAACCATCAGGTTTGCAGCCATGGCGGATGTATCCACTTTCTGAGATTACTAATCAATCTGAGCCTCATATTATGAAGTTAAATGAATGACACATTTACAATTATATGGGCGGTCCACAATATATTAAGGTTTCATCGTGTGTGTTTCAGTGGGTGTGTGATCAGGGGATGTGGGGTGTGATCTGGGAATGAGTTCAGTTAATGTGCTTATGGTGAGCATTATTTTTACTCTCTGCCGTTGCACTTGATGTATGTGGTTCACCATAGAAGGTTAGTTGCGGGTGGATATGTTTCTGAGAGTTCGTTTACTGGCCAGCGTGTTGTTGGTGGTCTTTCACTTTCTTCCGGTTACGTTGCAGGTGCACACGATCTTCGGCTGGAAGTAGCGCTTCTTTCATTCCTATTGTCAATGAAGGTTAGTTGTTATATGTCCATAGACAGGTCATTCATGCTATTGGTTTCTGTGTCTAGGTTCTTTAGGTCGCTTGACTTTGGTCTCTTCTTTTTGCAGAAACGGTTATCAATTCTGATGCTCATTGCGGGCCTGGTGAATTAAAAATAATAATAATTACTATTCTTCGCGTCAAAATGGGTCGGGGGGCTGTGTTGGCTTGGTATCATATTTGCAATACCGATTTCGTGTTTCCTAAAACTTATTAAATAAGCATACACATAAGGAGTATGGAACAACCGTTGGCGTGCCCAACTACATTTAGGTTCCTGGAGAGAATGGTAAACGCAGTGAATCAGTTACGAGGACATCACCACAGGATAAGGACACGTAAGTTGGTATGGTTATGCAACAAACATGGACAATCGAAATCCAGATTGACTTATGCTAAAGTTTGTAGTTAAGAACTTCATTATGTTGATTTGCATTTGCAAGATCCTTAGCTTAATTTATACATCTTTTGCTCTTTTTTAGGTGATCATCGGATCAACAATTTCAAGTGATGTTGTACTTATGAAATCCGAAAATGTTTTTGATATCTCAGTCTCCAGTTACGATATCAGGGAATCTCTCATCTGGAACCTCATCAGCTTTTTGACTCTCAGGTAAGTGTTTATTACCGGCGAGTATTATTTCTAGTTGAAAGAAGGAAAATTGCTTCTGCTGATAACCTTGGTATCCAATATCTAACAACTTGCATAAGAATATCTGTATTGTTATTTGTTACTACTAACTTTATTGCCGTACTTTTGTGTAACTAATTCTGTAATTTACAGTAAAATGGCAGCAACCGGGAGGTCAAATATGATATCTAAAGACACTGGAAAAATGTTAGTGTGGAAAGGAGAAGATATCAGTATTCATGGCCTAAAACCTAGCCATCGCAGCAAGATAATTGAGGCCACTACATATTGAAATGGGTGACAAGAAATGTATCACAACCTGAACGTACTGGATTTTGCAGCATGTTGTGTTACCGTTACTATGGCTATTGTTTCGCCAGGAGATGATGCCTATTGGAGGGTACATTGTGGTACGAGCCTCGGCTTTGGTATATAGCTGATACGTGTATCTTCATATGTTGCAAGTGCTATCAATATGTCTACCTGTGCCTGTGAGCCTCGACTTTGGAATATATATCTATTTATTTTGCTATATATCTGACAGGTGAAGATGACGCCTACTTTGTTGCTTGAAGCAGATGGCTAGGGGTGGCTAATGGACTTTGCCAATGGTCATCCGAAGGTATTCACTCTGTCTATGCCATGTTCAACTATATTGGTCACATAATGGATAGGGAGATGCACATTTTTTTATCGATTAATTATGTAGGTTTTGGTTACCAATAAAGTGTGAAAATAATTATTTATAAGCTGCTTGCCATACGTTTTATGAACATGGTATCTGGAATTGAAATTTTCTAATGGCAAAACAATACACATATGTACTTCAGAATTTCGAGCGTGTAACCCTTTCTGGAAATGGATATTCTTCACCATGTTAGCCAAAGTTTGGGTAAGATAATATACAATAATAGCTTATTAGCTTATGATGTGTCAAAACAAATTGTGTATAGGATCTGATTTTTAAAAAGCCAAAGCTTTTTCGAATAAGCCGGCTATTGCTTGAATAAGCTTACCAAAACTCGCCCATAGTTGCGTAGCTGCACTAAAGTATGCTAAAAAAATTACATACCAAACACATATACTGGCCTACGAGAGCAATGGCAAACACCACGTCTTTGAAGTTTAGATTATGTAGGTTTCTGAAGTTCAGAATACGTAGATTTTTTACTAGGATACTTAGTAACTTAAACGTGTTCTGTCTCTCTCTGTTTTCTGCTATACAGGAAATCTAAAGTCGCGATGCATATTGTAGCTATAGCCCAAGACGCAATGTGAGTAGCTATTGTACTACATATAAAGCTCTAAATCATCGATCATTTTCCATACTGGTCTACCTTTTTTGGCGTGCATGATGTTTTCATAAACGTTTATGTGTTGATGTACAAGGTGGCAACGCATCAGCTGGCTGGCTTGCCTACCTTATCCAACCATACACACATATTTAATGGAGGTAAGTGCTCATTCAAATTTGCTTAAAAATGGATCTTAACATAGGCTCGATCAGCATTCGTCTAGACCCTATATCTTTAGGGTACCTGTCATGACATCTAATACCTACTGATTATTGGATATGATCCTTATAGTTTTACCTCAGATCCTCAACAATGATGGCACATTTTTCAACAGGGTAAGCCTCTTAATTGTCTTATATACATTTTGCATATTATGTCACTGATGCAGACAAGACAATAATAACAGGCAGTTCTACCTACCCTGTGAAGGCTCTTGCTTTCACAAAGGAGATGCTATAGATATCAACACTGTGACTGGGTGCAAGCTTCTCCCACCATAACTGAACTTCTGAAAACTTTGGCTCGCAAAGAACTATCTAAGGATGAGACCAAATTTGTAGCCACGCTAAGTGTCAAGAAAATGAAGCATGAAGAATGATAGCAGGTATAACAACTACAGGCTTTGTCACAAACATCGTTGTATGTTCTATATATGCAGTAGCTTTAGTAAGCAACAATCACTATGTATGTTGTAACCTACGTATGAAGTGACCAACTTTAGTGGTACTATCATTATCACTTTTCTGCTTAAAGAAGAAAACAGTTCAACGATCAACGCCGTAAAGCGATGGCACGACGTAACGTGACGGGTCGCAGGTTGATATTTTTCTGATATGTGCGATAACGTGGTTTCTATGAACATGACAAATTCTATTTTTTGACATAAATAATAGTATGACATAAATACTGATGTCTGAACTTAATGATTGCTTCATAAATAAGGTTGTTTGATTTTTGACATAAATGATGATATTCATAATTTGGGTTTTTCTAATTCTTTTGAACAGACTATTACAGATATTGAAGAAATGTTACTCAAGCTTCATGTGTCTCTGTATCCCAGTAGCAGCAACAACCATCAACCTTTTCAGAGTAAGTGCAATTCTGTTTAATTGTTGCATATAACGCGATACTTTATATTTTTTTAATTTCTTTTACACTGCTATTGTGATAGGTACGAAAGAAAAGCAAGCTAACGACACCCCCATTTTTTTGTCAAAATGACAACAACAAGCAACGTATTTCCCAAAGTAAGCCAACTTATCAGCGCATGCTTAGTTGGAATATGTGTGACACCGTATTTGTGACGAACCCATTGGCGGTGATAAAAAGGTTAATCAATGTAAAATATAAAAGATGCTTTGGATTTTTGTTCCCGAATGTGTTGTTACAAATATTAAAGAAAAACCAGCAATGGTTGAAAAAATAGAGAATTTGGAGTTTAAGGACCTCGCCTTACTGACAAAAGGATACAGCAGAAGCGGCCTGAAGGTCCGTTTATGTTTCAATTCAATATAATTGCAAATATAAAGTGGCTGCAAATGTTAACATTAGCTACTGAAACAGATGCTTTGTCTAGCTACTATTGCACTCAAGCAACTGAAATGGTTATTTGGCATCAAGGGATTCACAAAGAAGACTGATATAGTTTCTATCATGCACTCTATCATCAGCTCGGGACATCATGAAGTGAGTCGTCTCTTTGTTTCAAGTTATTTATAAACAATTTTTAGCTATATATACGACTTTCTAACTGTTTCACTTTAGCTAATCTCTTTTTTATTCCTTTTTTTTCTCACTGGAAACATGATGTATATGGCAGAAAAAGTGGACATGAGGACTGCTGTATCTGAGCGGGTGCATTGGATTGTATATTAGGCTACGTGTTTATTGGTAAGTAAGGCAGTTTCAAGTTACATGCATGTCAAATGTGTTGGGTATTGGTCAAAACTGGCAATTTTGTAAGCCTGTAAAAATGGGTTGTGTCGAGGTGGCCTACCTCAAATGCTTTGTTATGCATCTATTTTAGTATGGTTAGTAGGTAATAGCTTAAGTAATGTAAGCATCCAGGTCACTATCTCGCGATTTATCGAGGTTGTATTAGTCTTAAATTAGTAAATGATACGTAGGGATCGCACCAGGCTTTACCTCTCGAGGGATCTCGAGAAGCTTACAACCCCCACCAGGCAGTGTACCTGATCGTTGTAGTATAGTATAGTGACAAGTACCGGAGGATTGATCGTTCAGCTAGGAATAGTGTCGCTAGGATTAGAAAACCTAAATACTAGTTCTAAAGATGATGGATGATTATTTTTGTATTTTTATAATTTTTTAGAAAGCAAATAAAAATCTCGGGTTTGAAAGATTTGGGCGGAATTAGTTGCTAGTCAACTAACCCAATACTAAAGATGCAATCAAAAAAAAAATACTAGAAATGAAAATAAAACTAAATTAAACTAAGGCTGTGAGCAATAAGTGGAGAAATTGTGTTTACTTAGATTTCACTACTCCCTAGATATCTTTTACACGTTAATTACTTGTTATAGTTGCGTGGATGACGGATTGTATTCCTTAATACCATTCATGGGGTGGCGCACTTAATTCCCCAATCCTATGAGTGCCTACTTCACTCCTATGTCGAGCCGGCTAAGAAGCTCCTAACATGGGTCATTAGAATTTACTCATGCATTAAATACAACCAATAAAACCTAGTGCACGTCAGTTCATGTTTCCTAAGACGTTCAAGCATGTTACCATTTGGAGATCTGCTAGTTTTCTTAAGCCTAACATCGAAATCATTCATCCAATACAACCATAAACAAGTAATCAACACATAATCAACATCTAGGTTTCATTAGATCTAAGCAAACACAAGATAGATCTAGCCTAGTATGATGGAATTAAGACAAGCACAAGATATAGACAACCAACACATAGACATATTGATTGAATTAGAAGAACACTTATCTCAATTACACATGCAAGGGTTCAAGGGCTGAAAACCCTTGAAAACCCTGTAAAATTCGTAACAAGTTCGGCCTTAGGGTTTCTCGGACTGCCTTGATCTACATCTGACGCCGTCATGTGTTAGGCTCTTCCAGGCCGTCACGTGATTTACTCTTGACGCCCTCCTTGTGACGCCTTCACGTTTACACTGGGCCATCATCAAATTTACTCTTGACGCCGTCAGGATGTTACTCTTGACGCCGTCACCTACTGTTTCCAGTAAGGAAAATTAAGACTTTGGCGTTTTCTTCACTTTTATGCTCCAAAAACGTCCGAATTGCTTCCTTTTCCAGATTTCACTCCCAAAGTACCTAAAATCACAAAAGGAACGATTTAGGGCAATATTTAATCAAATAAATTCTATTCTGGGCTTAAATGACCCCCTAAAAGTGGTTCATTTTTCGCCTCATCATATACCCTTACACTTGAGATTTGCTTGTCCTCAAGCAAATGCGCTTTTATTCTACTCAAAATACAAGTTAGGGGTCATTTAACACTAATATAAAAGTAATTACAATAAATAATCGTTCCACTAAAGACCAAAGATAAGCACGGAGGTCATACACTAGCACCTCACAAATAGTGTTTAGATACTCACATCTCTCGGGTGTAATAAAGTATATGTAGGACCTTAGATATATCAACTTTCTCACTAATATAAGCACTAGATGAAGTAAAGATGAAGAGAAGATGGTGACTTGATGCAATATGTGTGGCGTTAATAAGTATAAAAGAGAGGTAAAGATGAAGAGAACTTTTATTAAAAAACACACACAATACACACACAAGCACACCTTACAAATGAGAGGTAAGGTGCCTTTTATAGTTAGAGAGAAAGGCCTCATGGGCTTTCTAATGGACTTGGGCTTGGACTTGGTTTACATGAATTACAAAAGGCTTACTAACATAACTCTTAACATATTAGATTACCAAGTCCAATGCCCAACTATCTTAGACAATTACATACTTTAACGACACAAAGACAAAGTTCCTAATATGAGAATGACCATCACTTTTCTATATAATTCTTTGATGCTAACAATCTCCCCCTAAGGGGTGGTCATTCGAATGATGCTCCACGTGAGTGGGTCTTCCGTGTTCTTTGTCTTCAACTCTGTGTGTCGTTGTAGAATAGTCTTTAGTCTTTGTTCCTTCATGCTTTGTGATCTTTGATGACTGATTTTTCATCGTTCTTTGTTCCTTAGTGATGTGGAGTTATCTGCCTTTCGTCACTTCTGCGTCTGTGGTGGTTGTTTGCCATTCCAACATGCTCATACATCTTCAGTCTTTGTGATACATGCATTTGTAGTTCCCGTTCTTTCACATAGATCTTTGTCACTTTACTTCTGTAGATTCTTTCACATTGCGTAGAATCTTTCTTTGAACCTTTCTTTGCTTTGATCTTTGTGAGAACTTTCCTTTGACTACGAGATGCATGTATGAGCATGTGGAATCTGTCGCCATGGAGATGAAGTGTTCCTGCATATAAACAGTTAGCAATAAAACAACCGGTACTTATAGATAAGAATTAGAGATCGTCAACAGCATAGTGTGAAGACTCCTTCTAACCCTTACCAAGGCCGTTCCCATGTCAGATACTCTCGAGAGAGCTTACGAGACCTACTTAGTAGCTCAATGACTGGGTGAGTCGCTGGGGATCACTCCACGACTGTAGACCATTTGAAACCACCGCGAACACTAAGCGTAACCCATAAGGAATTACCGAAGTGACCTGCTGTTAGGGCTGTTTGATGTTGACCCTGGCAGGAATTTCCATTCAATCATTGAGAATCACTTGTGTGAATTCTCTCATAAATGTTCTGGCAGATTGCTAAGATCTGCGTAGGACTCTTAAGTTTACATCTGGCGTCCTTAATGATGAACAACCAGTGTAGAAATATCATGTGTTCCTATGAGATCTTTTGATGAATCTCGGGGCTCTAGACTCGATAAGTGCACATTTTGTTTCCTATGCGGAGATTAGGGAGAGGTCTCCTGCTTCAATATCAACCATCTCTAAGAGACAGGTCGATAGATTACACCGGTTCCCCGTGAGAATGAAACAAGTACCTTTTAAGAGATACCCGAGTGGTTAAGAAGGTTTAGTGCAGTGCGTCACTGGGTCCATGACGTCTTTGTCTTCAATACCGATGTCACCTTAGTAACAACCAGTAGCATATGAATTGTACCCGGGGTCTGCCCTAAGGTTGAACATATGGAGGGCTATTTCTTTTCACCCTTTTTCACATCATTTCTTTTTAATTCTTCAACCCCTTCTTTCTCCTTTCTCATTTTCTCCTTTTTTTCAATCATACCTAAGGACTTCTAATTCTAATCTATTGGAATTGTCCTTGGGTAGATCCCTCCGGCTCTGGCGGATCATAGGACGGTTTTTCCTAACCTTAGTCACCTTATAACTCCATGACTATCCTAACATTGCCATGAAACCATTTATGAAAAATCTCTCAACTTGTTTATGATAATAAAACACATTTTTGTTGACACTTTGAGAGTTTTTGTTTCTTTTGAAGGACTCCCCCTTCACATGTGCTCATGAATTTTTAAGAAATTTGCACATGCGTGAGGAGTTTGCACTTTTTGAATTGATCCACTTTCATTGAACATGACCGATTCGAGACACGCTTACATCACTAGTTAGACTAGCTTGAATTTATAACCCGTCCTGGTCACGTCCAAAGAAAGTCTCTCGATACGGTACATTCTACTCAGACAAGTCCTATTCGAGACACGCTTACATCACTAGTTAGACTAGCTTGAAATTATTACCCGTCCAGGACAAGTCTTTTCGATTACTGACATTTTAAGCTTCGTCAATTCATTGGTACATTCTGAGTCTAGCTCTTTTGAGATTCAGTCACACTCTTTAAACATCTTTGATCATATTTTAATCATGTCTTCTCCACCTCAAAAATAGCATAACGTGATATTTTTGATATCGACTGATTAATAAAAAGCTTTTTGGAGAGAAAGACAGATTCGATTTAGCATGAATTTGGAACATTTTTGTGTTTGTACTCCCCCTTAATGATAGCACATTTAAAATCAGTTTAAGGGTTTAGAGGGAGTTTCCTTGATCACAAATTTTGAGAGATTTTGAGAAATCTTTTGAACAATCTTGAAAAAGTGCTCAAGAATTTTGTTTGAAAACGAGTTTACGCTTGAAATCTTTTTCGTTTGTTTAGACTCGAACTTTTTGAAAAAGACTTCGTCATTGAACGTACGAGTCCTAGATTTGAAAATAATCAGAAGTCATCATTTTAGTCCGGGTTTCATACAGAAGTATACGAAAGCCATAGTGAAGAAATTTTTGAGAAACGACATGTTTTAGAAAAACATTTTAAAGAACTCCCGCTCAAGCATCTGTACATGTCCGTATCATTGTTGAATGACATTTCTAGAAACGTACAAAATATTGATTTATACGAGAGACATGTCGTGAGAAGAATATTTTTGGATTTTTTAATTTTATATTGTTTTTGTATTGAAAGATTTTATATTTTTGTATTTTGTTTTTGTTGGTTTTTCAAATTTTGTATTTTGTTTTTCAAAAAATATTTACAGCGAAGCGATTGTGAAAAATATTTTTCAAGAAGATTCGAGAAGACGTTCTAGCTCCTCAGGAGTTAGGCTTCGCATGCCAATTCGTCGAACTAAATAGTCAAACCGTTCTTTTGGAAGGGCTTTAGTAAATAGATCGGCGAGTTGGTAATCAGTCTTAATGAAAAATAATTCAACAGTACCCTCTTCCACGTGTTCTTTGATGAAATGGTAGCGGACTTTGATATGCTTCGTCTTAGAGTGATGTACGGGATTGTACGAGATGGCTATGGCACTTTTTGAGTCACAATACATAGGTATTTTGTCAAAAGTAAAGCCATAATCTGTGAGCTGTGTCCGCATCCAAAGAACTTGGGCACAACACGCAGATAGAGACACATACTCGGCTTCAGCGGTTGATAGCGCAGTACAATCCTGTTTCTTTGACGACCAGCTTACTAGCTTTTCACCCAAAAATTGTGCTCCACCTGATGTACTTTTTGCTGTAACTTGATCACCTGCATGGTCGGCATATTAAAAGGCTGTTAGATTAAACCCCAAATCCTTCGGATACCAAAGTCCCATGTTAATGGTGCTTCGTAGGTACCGAAAGATCCGTTTAACCTCTTTGAGGTGAAGTTCGGTAGGCTTTGCCTGAAACCGTGCTAACAAACATACAGCAAATTGAATATCGGGACGGCTAGCAGTTAGGTACATGAGAGAACCGATCATGCTCCGATATTTCTTCGGATCGATAGGTTTCCCAAACAAATCAGCACCTATTTTTGGTGAAGTGACCATTGGTGTACCAACAGAATCACAATTTTCTATTCCATGTTTATTCAAAATCTCTATTGTATATTTAGCTTGATTGATAAAAATACCACGAGGGGATTGATGTATTTGTAAACCAAGAAAGAATTTTAGTTCCCCCATCATGGACATTTCAAATTTGCTTTTCATGAGATTTTCAAAATGTTTTGAATGGTTAGGATTGGTTGATCCAAAAATAATGTCGTCCACGTAAATTTGAACGATCAAAATGTCATCTTTGAATTTTTTGATAAACAAGGTGTCATCAACCGTTCCTTTTGTGAAATTGTTTTTGAGCAAGAAAGATGATAGTTTGTCATACCATGCTCTTGGAGCTTGTTTTAAACCATAAATTGCTTTCTTAAGCTTGTAGACGTAGTCTGGATGATCTTTGTCGATGAATCCCTCTGGCTGACTCACATACACTTCTTCTTTCAGAGTTCCATTCAAGAAAGCTGTCTTAATGTCCATCTGATAGACTGTGATGTTTTTGTGAGCTGCATAGGCTAAGAAAATCCGGACTTCTTCAAGTCTAGCTACAGGCGCGAATGATTCCTCGAAATCTATCCCTTCTTCTTGTGGATAACCTTTAGCCACGAGACGAGCTTTGTTGCGAATAACAGTCATTTCCTCATCCAGTTTGTTCTTCCACAACCACTTGAGATCAAGAACACGTTTATCAAGTGGTCGTTCAACAAGTTCCCAACTATCATGTAACAGGTATTGAAGAAATTCCTCCGGCATCGCTTCAATCCAAGGGTTTTCTGCCATTGCTTCCCGAATGTTCTTTGGTTCTTTGAGGCTAATTGAGCAAACGTAAATGCACAATTCGAGATCGGTGGCAAGTTGTCTCCTTGTTTGAACTGGCTTTGAAGGTTCACCAATAATATGTTCTATTGGATGGTCTTTTGTCCATTGAAACGTAGAAGGGTACCTTGGGTGTAACAAATGTGTGTTAGATGGTTCTTGTAACCTTGAAGAAGATTCAACAGAGTCTGTTGCAAATGGGTTTTCAAATACTTCTTCTTCTTCTAACGCAACATCGTTTGAATTATTTGGAGGTTCTTCTTGAAAATCTGTGTTTTTGTTTTGCTCATCAACTCTTGGTAGATCTGTTTCAATAACTGGAGTTGTTGGAGTAGATGTTGATGATGCTGAGGGAATTGGTGCTTCAGCTTCGATTGTAGTAGATGCATCTTGTGATGGTGGTGGTTGATGGTTTTGAGCGGGTGCAGCGGAATGTTGTTGAGATGCATTTGTCGAAGTTCCACCATAGTATTCATCAAACATTAACTCAAAGAAATTTTCCAGTTCTTGTTCTGAAGGTTTATCCGTGTTTGTTGACTGAGCTCCTTGAGGCACGAGTCCTGAACTGATGTGTCCAGAAGTCTGTATGTTAGGTTCGGGTCCTAATCCATTTTGATTAGATGCCATCGGATTAAGCGCGGGTTCTAGAGCGTATCTCTCAGAAGCCATTTGTGAAATCTCGTCAAACTTCACATTCATCGTCTCCATTATCTTTTTCGTTATTCTATTATACACCCTGAATGCCCTCGTGTTTTCTGAATATCCAATGAAGATTCCAATATCACCCTTAGCTTTTAACTTCCCTAGATCTTCTCTGTCATTCGTCAGATAGCACAGAGCGCCAAACATGTGAAGGTAAGAGATGTCAGGTTTACGGTTGTTCACTAGCTCATATGGGGTTTTATTGAATCTCGGATGGACTAAGGATCGGTTTTGAGTAAAACAAGCAGTGGCTACAGCATCAGCCCATAAGAATAGTGGTGCACTAGAATATATCAGCATTGTGCGAGCAGCTTCCACAAGAGTTCGGTTTCTTCTTTCAACTACCCCATTCTGCTGTGGAGTTCTAACAACTGATGTTTGGTGAGTGATTCCAACATCTTCAAAATAGGTTCTTAACTCCTGATTTGTGAATTCTGTGCCATTATCTATTCTGACAATCCTTACTGGAGCTTGAAGTAGAACTTGAATACGCTTCAGAAAGGTGATGATGATGCCTGGTGCTTCATCTTTTGATCTCAAAAACTTTACCCAAGTATATCTTGAGTAATCATCAACAATAACAAGAATATACTTCTTCCCATTAATGCTTTCAACTCTCATTGGGCCACATAAGTCCATGTGCAACATATGTAACCTTGCTTCCGAACTAGGTACGGTTTTGGGTTTATATGATGCTCTTTTACTTTTTCCTTGTTCGCATGATGGACATAGGTGTTCCTTGGTGTATTTGAACTTAGGAAGTCCGGTGACGATGTTGTCTTTGGCTAACTTATTGATCGTGTCGAAATTAAGATGGGATAATCTTCTATGCCACAGCCAGGACTTAGTTTCGGTTGCCCTTGTCATAAGACAAATTGGTGATGTAGAAGCCATTTGGTTGATGTCGATAGCATACAAGTTTGTACCACGATTACCAGTTAAGAGATCATCACCAACCAAATTTCTTATAAAAACCGTGTTTCTCCTGAATGCAACTTCTAAATCTGCATCACAAAACTGCCCGACTGAAAACAAGTTGTGTCCCAACCCTTCGACGTAGTAAACTCGAGTGATTAAAAAATTCTCAAATCGAAGATCTCCATAACCCTGAATAGCTGCTACATGATCATTTCCAAAGCGTACAGTTCCCATGAATTTCCAGACGAAATTGATCAGCAGCTTTAAATTCCTGGTCATGTGCTTGGAGCAACCCGAGTCGACGATCCAAAGACATATTTCGATAACCTGCCAAGAACAGAAGAGTTTGTATTTGGAAACCGTGTTGAATTTGGTTCCATGGGGTTAGGAATAAAAGCAGAATCACACTCATAGACAGTTGCTACTTGTTTAGCTTGAGTTATTTCTAATTTGCCGTCCTTAAGAGTGAACTCTCTACCCGTCGGAATCCACATACAACACTTAAGATAGTTCCTAGGCATTCGACTAATAGTGGTAGTCCTAAATCGTGCAACTAATCTTTCTATAGATCTGGATCTAGCACTAGGTCTTTTTGGAACATTCTTCTGTTCAGGCGTAACATTCACATTCTTAGAAACACATTCATCATGAACATCATTAATTAAACATTTCTTGCATATTAAACAAACAGAGTCATTACATGCATTAGAAACAGTACTCTTGACATTACATTCAGATGAAACATGTCTCTTATTACAAAGCGATAAATTCCTAGGGTGTTCTTCTACTTCTTCAACTTTATTCTTGCTACTACTCTTAGAGACAGGCGAGACTCTATTGTTCCTTGTATTGCTCTTAGGCTTTAGTCTGCTGCTCCTAGAGGTACTTTCTAATCCTGTAGAAGGTAAGGCACACACATTAGGATTTATATTGTTGTCCTTTTTAGCATCCCTAGATTATTTAGAATTAGCCTTTATGCACTTATCATTTGTCTTAGATGTTGAGGCAAATGCACTAGTGGGACTAATCCTAAAAAGGCCAGGTGCTAACACTTTAGGTGTTTCGACAACCGCTTTTCCTTTATCAACAATCTTATCATTTTCACTTTTCTTGGGCAAGGGTGTTGGAGTGACTGGTTTTGTCAAATCCTTTTTCTCATCGACTTTTGGAGCAAACCGTGAAATTGACATTTTTGGTTTTTGAACCGTGTTAGAAACATTTGGTTTCTCCGAAGTCTATGATTTTGCAAACTTAGTTTCCTCACCCTTTCCTTTTTGAGTTTCAAGCTGAGCCCTCAAAAGATCATTTTGCTCTTTCATTTTCTTTAAGTCACGCTCATACGACAATTTGTCATACTTGCATTCTTCTTTCTTTCGATCAAGTTGTTTAAAATATGACACATTTTCTTTTTCAAGCTTTATAAGAGCATTTTCATATTTTGAAACAATTGCAGAGGTCTCAACTCTTAGTCGTTCATCGTCTTGAACATAATATGTTTGTAAAATGATGGACATAATGTCAGTGGTCATAACAGCTTCGAAGAGAGAATCATTTAGGTTTTCCAAAACATTCATGTTTTCACGAGTATCATTAGCTTCGTTTACCAGGGATTTGTGGTCCTTAACAAAGTCGGCCGTTTCCTTTAAGAAAGCTTGTTCAAAATGGATTACCCTCGCACTGATGTTATTCAGTGGGATAGTAATTTCGTTTTCAAAAACTTTTTTCTGCTCAATATGAAAACTGGAATGCCAATTGTTAATATTGATTGTAGTTTTAGAAGCAACAATATTTTGAAGTTCTTGAATTCTCTTTTTAACGTCATCCAGAATATCTCTAGCCTCACTTGTATTAAAAGTGTTGTTAGAGGACATTTTTTCTATTTTTGAAAGAGATTTGGAAGCAATTACTTTCTTAGAAAACATTTTTGAAAATGGTCGTTTTATGGAAAACACAGATGGTTCTTTTTGTGGAACAAAAGTAATTCCCGAAAGTTTGTTCAATTTGTTATAATCAATGGGTTTCAAATCCTTTTTTTTCATTTTATTTATGCTCTCTTCGACATGTTCTATCGTTTGCACAGAATCCCGAACAACGGGAGGATCATGTTTGGTGTAAATCATATTACCATTATACAAAACATTCTGTTCTTGCTGAGCTTTCTTGAGATTACTGGGGGTGTTGTTACCAAGAGCCACTTTATGTTTCGTATGGTAAACCGGATTAGTTTGATTTGAAATCATTTTCATTGTTTGACTTGACTGACCCGATTTAACCACTAATTCTTCTAAATGAGCAATCATGTGTTCTGACTCTACGATTTCGGCCAAAAGTTTGTCTTCTTTCTTTGCAAAGTCCTTTTTCAACTCATCCCTTCCTTTTTCAAGATTGGTATAAGCTGTTTTTTGTTTAGAAAGTTGGTTTTGTAAATCAGAAATTCCGCGTTTAAAGATTTTATCTTTTTGAAAGAATTAACATCAAGTGTATCAAACTTGAGTTGCAATTGTTTTTCCCTTGAAACGGAATTTTGATAACCAGTTTCTAATTCAGACAATCTTTTGTTATGAAATTCAAAAGCTTTAACGTTTTCTTTGTAACTCTCAAGCTCAGCGGTCAATTTAACATTCGCGGCCTTAACATCGCGATTGACCTTTTTCACATTCTCAATTTCAATGCGGCAATTATTCAATAATGATTCAAACAAAGCACGTGTTTCCTCATCATTCTCAGCATGCTGTGAAACGAAGCCTCCATTATGATTCACATCTGGAGTTGCTGAAGGAGTATTGCTACTACTTGGCGTGTCCAGGTATGTTTCATAAGTGGGTGCTAGCTTCTCAGAATGCTGTTCCTCATGAGGAGACATAAATATATCATTATTGTGACATGTGTTGAAGTTGGATACCTCAGATGGTGCATTGGTGTCATAAACAGGAAGTGTATCAGAATCCGTGTCATACTTAGCTTCCTGGAGATTCGCCATGAATATGCAGTTCGCATCGATATCCTCTCTATCTTCCATGTCATCCATAAGAGCCATAAAATCATTCTCCTCGGCATTCAACTGAAATCCTGCCTCTGCCTTTTGTGCCAACATCACAGCTTTCTGCAAGTACGCTAGATCTTTCTTGTTCGGCTTAGTAGGACAGTTCCTTGCCATATGACCTACACCCTGACAGTTGAAACACTTTACCGGATTACCTTGATTCACATTTCCCAAATTCCCAACTACTGGAGCTGCAACATTTCTATTCTGATTACCCATTGCCTGATTACCAACATTCTGACCCCTCTGATTTCCAACAAACTGACCCAACTGATTCCCTGCATACTGACCATACTGATTTCCTGCATTCTGATTCCCTGCATTTAGCATATTCTGATTCCCCATGTTAATTCCAGTAGCATATCCTTGCTAATTCCCATAAACTCCAACCATTTGGCCTCTGTTGCCCATATTGAAACTCGGCTGAGCAATCTGCTTGTTGCGAGTGTTCGATGAAATCCTTTGGTTGTTGTTAGTTGGTGTAGAATAGCGTCCTTGGAATGCCTTTGACAGAAAAGCAAACGCTTGGGTTAATGCAGCAGTAGCTTCATCATTGTCAGTGAATTCTGGTTCTTGGAATTGTTGGTATTGCTGTTGTGGAATAACGTGTTGTTGTTGCTGTGGGTAGAACTGTTGTTGGTAGACCGGTGTTGGTTGTTGAATGTATGGTGGTTGCATGTAGTTGTGAGTGGAAGATGATGATGATTGTTGTGTGTTCACTGGTAGCGGTGTTGGTGTAGTAGTAATTAATGCGAGAGGATCATGATTCTTTGCCAATCTTTCTTTCCTTACTTCATTAGCCTCAGCTTGGTTTTGCTTCAAAAAGTCATAGAGTTGATCATAGTTCACCTTATGTAAATCCTTTGTTTGATTGACAATTGTAACATAACGACCCCATTCTTCTGGAAGGTTATTGATGAATTTGATGTTTGTTGCAATTGTTCGAGGTGTCAACTTGTTTCTGATTAACTCATTCATCAAAGTGCAAAACCTTGTGTAGTAGGATTTAATCTGTTCACCTTTAGTGGATGTGAAATTCTCCCATTCAGTAAGAAGTTTGTTCTCAACGTCTTGTTGTCCAATCTCTGTTCCATGACATATCCTTCTAACACGTTCCCACATAGCATAAGCAGTTTCACAGCTGTCGACCGCAGCAAAGATCTCCCGTGGTAATCCAAGTTGGATTAAATGCATTGCCATATCATCTGCGGCGATCTGCTTCTTATCTTCCTCTGTGTAATATGCTTCTGTTTGTTCATGCACGAATGGTTGAGTAGGAGGTGTTGTATTTGGATTACCTTCAATTTGAACTTGTCTTGGCTTGAATGGACCATTAGTAATGGAGTTGATCATTAATTTACCATCAGGCTTTGTTTTGATGTAACGAAGCATGCGGCTTGTCCATGGGAGATATCCTCCTTTTTCAAGCATTGGAGGTCGGTTTTCCGCACCAGCTGCATGAATATCTTGCTGAGTAGCCATTGATGAAGTGTAGATTGATAAAGTTGATTCTTGGATCGTTCCAACGAAGTAGGAGTTGTGTTTAGTGTAAGTTGATGCAAGTTTTTATGGTGAAAAATTTGATCTGAAACCTTGAAACCTCAATAACTTCCCTTCGGAGTGGATTTGGGCCTCGAAGCTTGGCTTGAATAATCCTTAGATTAGATTATTCAACGTGTCCTTCTTCTCGGTCTCGCGGTCGTTTTGACAGCTGATTCGTCGAAAACGGAGTTACGGTTCAAAAGTTATGGCCGTTTGAAGTTTGATTGTCAAAAGTCAAAAACTTACACGTAAACCTTTAATCTTATGCGTAAACAGTAATCTTACGCGTAAACTCTGAATCTTACGCGTAACTTGGATCTTATGCGTAAGGTTAAGGTTATGCGTAAAGTGTAAGGTTAAGCGTAAACACTAAGTTTATGCGTAAACTTGAACTTTACGCGTAAGTTATGACTTATGCGTAAGATATAGTTTATGCGTAAGGTTAAAGAACCAAACAAATCTCTCAAACTTGTCCAAGCTTGAAAGATATCCCGTGTCGAAGTATTCCACAAACTTATCCAAGTCAGGGAAGTACTGAGTGCAACTTCTGCGTAAGAACTTCTGCGTAGAACTTATGCGTAGGACTTATGCGTAGGACTTATGCGTAGGACTTTCACTTATGCGTAGGAAATCAGACTTAGGCGTAGGATTTTCACTCTAACGCGTAGAAAAAGGGTTTTAGGCCAAACTTACGCGTAGGATCTTCACTTATGCGTAGGAAAAGGGTTTTGAGCCTAAACTTACGCGTAGAAAGTACTGTAGACAGCTGTAACTTGTACTATACTCAAAACTTACGCGTAGGATGACCGGAAAACTTCAAAAATTCGATCTTTTCACCAAAAAACTCTTTTTTCACTTGTTTCTAATGATCAAATCTTTCCCAAAACACTTAGAATCACAAAAACTTCAATAAAAACAACAACTTTAACACTAAAAATCAAAACTTTTTGAAGAAAAAGTGCACAAATGAATGAAAAATGCAACTTTTTAACCAAAAACTTGATAAAAATCGATCTCCACACCCTCCTAAATCATTGTTAGGCGATTGATACCACTTGTAGGACCTTAGATATATCAACTTTATCACTAATATAAGCACTAGATGAAGTAAAGATGAAGAGAAGATGGTGACTTGATGCAATATGTGTGGCGTTAATAAGTATAAAAGAGAGGTAAAGATGAAGAGAACTTTTATTAAAAAACACACACAATACACACACAAGCACACCTTACAAATGAGAGGTAAGGTGCCTTTTATAGTTAGAGAGAAAGGCCTCATGGGCTTTCTAATGGACTTGGTTTACATGAATTACAAAAGGCTTACTAACATAACTCTTAACATATTAGATTACCAAGTCCAATGCCCAACTATCTTAGACAATTACATACTTTAACGACACAAAGACAAAGTTCCTAATATGAGAATGACCATCACTTTTCTATATAATTCTTTGATGCTAACAGTATAAATTACAATATGGAAACGGAAGATATCTCTCACTACCTGTCATAGCAAAATAGATTACCATAGGCTTGGGAAATGATCAAACCTCCACCACATGGCGTAAGTACCTAGGATAAACTATCAAAGAGGTCTTTTAAAGGGTTGTAAGTTAGGTGTAGAGATATGGAAAACACGTTTTGTTGGATAAAGGCAATCTTTACTGGTGGCGAGTTAACAATCTTGGTTAATTACATGTACAATGTGGCGTTGCTAAGCCAAGACTAGACTCGACTTAAGCTAATAAATGAAAAATAACAAAAACATAAAATGAACATAGAATAAAAAGGGATGGTAGTCCGTATGTTTTTTTTCTCTTTTCTTTTTTCAATTTTTTTTCTTGTTTTTTCTTTTTTTTTCGATTTTTTTTTTTTTTTTTTTTTTTTTTTTTTTTTTGCATACACTCTTACCCTACCATCTAAAATAATACATCATAGGGGATGAACATTCCCCTTACACTTGAATTTTTACATACTTTACAATAAACTAATCTAATGACTCGAATTAGGAAAATCAAAACACTTGGAGCACTTTTAAGATTAACGCATATATGGGGGTAATATATTATGTTCTTCCCCATTACTCCATAAAATAACTACTTTACCCACGAGTCCCAATCGTCCCAAAACAATATGTACAAGGATATGACTCGACTTAGCAACCATGTAATCAATTAGATAGTTAACTTAGGGTTTAACAAATAACAATAATGCACTAAAGATGAGTGCATACACGGAAGGCTAAGGCGATTTGGTTGTACATTTAAGTGGGGTGTAACAAATTCTTCCTTTAAGTAGGATGCTTAAAGTTAGAAACAAAAAGATAGGCTCGGAGGGGTGTACTAGGGGTTTCGTGTACTAAAAATGAGTACAACGCTAAGGGTGTGGGAAAAATTAGTTGACTTAACTAGCCAAGTAATATGACTTAAATGGTCAAGTAATTATGATACGGGTTTAACACAAGGGTGATCCTAATGCCTCTTATCATGTAGTAAATCCTACCACACGAATGTAGTCTCACTAGCGGTCTCGGGATGCATCACTAACGCAAGTTCTAGATTCTAAATGCTACTGGTACACTTATAAGCACTAATAGTAAATGCTTTTCCTATCAAATCTAAAGGCGAACCTCACATATTTGGGTGGAAAATTTTTCTGAATATACGGTTTTGTGCTAGTCATACAATCTCTTATCCATGAGACGCTTGCTATGGCTAAAGTTTCACTCCTAAATGTTGTAAAAAAATTTAAATTTTGCGCTAAAATTGCACTAACAAGTATTTCTCATAGGTTTATTACACATCTACCATTAAACAAACAAACTCAAGCGAAAGTGTATTTGTAAGGTATCATCATTTTACCTTCCCCTTACACTTAAGATGAACATTGTCCCCAATGTTCAAGTAAAGAATGTAAAAGTGAAATAAGTAAAAAGAATGAAATCAAATACTCCCCTGATTCGCTCGGTATGGATAATTAGGTGGCCAGGTTAAATCTTCCTCCAAGAAAATGAACAATCAAAGCTTCCCTTCCAGAATGTAAATCATCTTCTTGTCATACATAACATGTAAATCCTGAGAAAACAGACAAGGCAACCTCGCATAAAATCGGCGGCAATCTATATAAGTTACTAAATCCAAGAAAACAAAGTAAGATATAATGCTTGTGGAATGAAGTTTGCAGATTTCTTGAAGATTATAAAACTTAATAATTCAACAAAAACTTTAAGACTCCGTTAGAAAAACAAAACCGGTAAAATTTCCTGATTTTTACACGTGACGCCGTCAAGAGTAAACTCGTGACGCCGTTAGAAGTGATCTGCAGAAATTCTTATGTTGAGTTTCCGGAAAATTTCTGGAAAAACTTGGTTCTACTTCCTGGAGAATCCTGCAAAAATTCATTATGACTCGATACAAGCATTTGACTCTAACAAATACGAATATAAATGTTCACTTAATATTGTGGAGAATCATGATCGGTTTGTTTCTTAAAAACATATTTGGGGTTTCCCCTTACACTTATCTTTTGCAAAAAATACTTTTAGGTGGAGTTAAGACGAAGTTAAAAACAAAATAAAACATTTTCACAATTTACTTTGAAACATGAGCCACAAACAATAAAAATAAAACATGCATACGGAAACAAATAAAATCAAACAAACAAACAAACAAACAAATAAAAACACACAAACCATGGGTTGCCTCCCAAGAAGCGCTTGTTTTTGTTCGAGTCACGAGCCTGACTCTACCCTTATTTAACAGAAATAGGGGTTGTTTTCCCTACACTTAGGATCAGTGTGGGTGAAAGTAGCGATACACACCCTTAGGGTGTGAATATGGCACGTGAGGTGAAGTGGTGAGTGAATGGCTTCCTTCATCCTAAAACTACCCGGATAATATTGGTTGATGGGTGGGTCGGTTCCTCTTTTGTCTCCTAGAAATATATCTAAGGATGGAAAGGTGTGTAAAGATTGAGGTTCCGGTTCATCAACACTAGGAAATTCCCTAGAACTAGGAGTAAGGTTATCACTACAAGTGTTCAAACCTATATCCTCAAGTGGTGCCTGGTCCAAGGGTTCTACCTCCATCGGAATTCCTAAAGTTTCTTCTACTTCTTCCGGGTAAGTCACGGGCGGTTTGTGTGCCTCAAATGATGGTTGAGTATTTTGTGGGCTTATGTTATTTACCTCATCATTCCATGTGTTAATATCACCTATATCCTCAACATGTGTTTTATTATAATCTAGCCCTAACATTCTCCCAAGTATCTCACGTGCTTCTCTAGGCATCTCAACTTCTATGTTCGAATCATAAGGATCATCTTCAATATTCTGACTGCTATATACAAATTGCCCAAGAGATTCATCATCTGTTTCTTGAGATGCGTCATCATCGATCATAAAACCTAGGTCTTTTTGATCAATGTGATCATGCTCGGCTAAATCCTCCTCAATTGTTTTCTTAGGTAGTGATAATAGCAAACCTAGTGCTTCATCCAACTTATGATTTGTTGCAATGGCTCTCTCCATAATTCCTTGGTAAACTAGGTCGCATTTCCTATTGGCCTCACTAAAACTAGATCTTAAACATGGAGGTTGTTCATAAGAATCTATCCTAGGTGAAGGCTCATATGATTCATAGGTGTCTCTAAATGAGGTATTTTGAACTCTTTGGTGTGTTAGCCGCTCAACCCTATTTTGCAATCTTAGAAGTCTAAGTGTAAAGTCCATTTGAAGCAAATTACAAACAAAATCACAAAGAAAAGATAGACTACGAGAAAGCTACAAAGTAAAAAGAAAAAATCTCACTTGACAAGAATTTAATGAGTAGACCTAATAAAAATCAAATTCAACCTAAACAATAACTATTCCCCGGGCTGCGCCAAAAACTTGATGCGTAGGGATCGCACCAGGCTTTACCTCTCGAGGGATCTCGAGAAGCTTACAACCCCCACCAGGCAATGTACCTGATCGTTGTAGTATAGTATAGTGACAAGTACCGGGGGATTGATCGTTCAGCTAATAATAGTGTCGCTAGGATTAGAAAACCTAAATACTAGTTCTAAAGATGATGGATGATTATTTTTGTATTTTTATAATTTTTTAGAAAGCAAATAAAAATCTCGGGTTTGAAAGATTTGGGCGGAATTAGTTGCTAGTCAACTAACCCAATACTAAAGATGCAATCAAAATAAAATACTAGAAATGAAAATAAAACTAAATTAAACTAAGGTTGTGAGCAATAAGTAGAGAAATTGTGTTTACTTAGATTTCACTACTCCCTAGATATCTTTTACACGTTAATTACTTGTTATAGTTGCGTGGATGACGGATTGTATTCCTTAATACCATTCATGGGGTGGCGCACTTAATTCCCCAATCCTATGAGTGCCTACTTCACTCCTATGTCGAGCCGGCTAAGAAGCTCCTAACATGGGATCATTAGAATTTACTCATGCATTAAATACAACCAATAAAACCTAGTGCACGTCAGTTCATGTTTCCTAAGACGTTCAAGCATGTTACCATTTGGAGATCTGCCAGTTTTCTTAAGCCTAACATCGAAATCATTCATCCAATACAACCATAAACAAGTAATCAACACATAATCAACATCTAGGTTTCATTAGATCTAAGCAAACACAAGATAGATCTAGCCAAGCATGATAGAATTAAGACAAGCACAAGATATAGACAACCAACACATAGACATATTGATTGAATTAGAAGAACACTTATCTCAATTACACATGCAAGGGTTCATGGGCTGAAAACCCTGTAAAATTCGTAACAAGTTCGGCCTTAGGGTTTCTCCAAAACTTCTCCCCTCTTTTTATGAATGAAAATTAGAAAACTATATATATAGGAAATTGAGGCTGACGGCGTCAAGACCAAATAGGTGACGCCGTCATCTCCCCGCCAAAATATTTCTCGGACTGCCTTGATCTACATCTGACGCCGTCATGTGTTAGGCTCTTCCAGGCCGTCACGTGATTTACTCTTGACGCCCTCCTTGTGACGCCTTCACGTTTACACTGGGCCGTCATGAAATTTACACTTGACGCCGTCAGGATGTTACTCTTGACGCCGTCACCTACTGTTTCCAGCAAGGAAAATTAAGACTTTGGCGTTTTCTTCACTTTTATGCTCCAAAAACGTCCGAATTGCTTCCTTTTCCAGATTTCACTCCCAAAGTACCTTAAATCACAAAAGGAACGATTTAGGGCAATATTTAATCAAATAAATTCAATTCTGGGCTTAAATGACCCCCTAAAAGTGGTTCATTTTTCACCTCATTATATACCCTTACACTTGAGATTTGCTTGTCCTCAAGCAAATGCGCTTTTATTCTACTCAAAATACAAGTTAGGGGTCATTTAACACTAATATAAAAGTAATTACAACAAATAATCGTTCCACTAAAGACCAAAGATAAGCACGGAGGTCATACACTAGCACCTCACAAATAGTGTTTAGATACTCACATCTCTCGGGTGTAATAAAGTATAAATTACAATATGGAAACGGAAGATATCTCTCACTACCTGTCATAGCAAAATAGATTACCATAGGCTTGGGAAATGATCAAACCTCCACCACATAGCGTAAGTACCTAGGATAAACTATCAAAGAGGTCTTTTAAACGGTAGTTAGGTGTAGGGATATGGAAAACACGGTTTTGTTGGATAAAGGCAATCTTTACTGGTGGCGAGTTAACAATCTTGGTTAATTACATATACAATGTGGCGTTGCTAAGCCAAGACTAGACTCGACTTAAGCTAATAAATGAAAAATAATAAAAATATAAAATGAACATAGAATAAAAAGGGATGGTAGTCCGTATGTTTTTTTTCTCTTTTATTTTTATTTTTTATTTTTATTTATTTTTTATTTTTTTGCATACACTCTTACCCTACCATCCAAAATAATACATCATAGGGGATGAACATTCCTCTTACACTTGAATTTTTACATACTTTACAATAAACTAATCTAATGACTCGAATTAGGAAAATCAAAACACTTGGAGCACTTTTAAGATTAACGCATATATGGGGGTGATATATTATGTTCTTCCCCATTACTCCATAAAATAAGTACTTTACCCATGAGTCCCAATCGTCCCAAAACAATATGTACAAGGATATGACTCGACTTAGCAACCATGTAATCAATTAGATAGTTAAGTTAGGGTTTAACAAATAACAATAATGCACTAAAGTTGAGTGCATACACGGAAGGCTAAGGCGATTTGGTTGTACATTTAAGTGGGGTGTAACAAATTCTTCCTTTAAGTAAGATGCTTAAAGTTAGAAATAAAAAGATAGGCTCGGAGGGGTGTACTAGGGGTTTCGTGTACTAAAAATGAGTACAACGCTAAGGGTGTGGGAAAAATTAGTTGACTTAACTAGCCAAGTAATATGACTTAAATGGTCAAGTAATTATGATACGGGTTTAACACAAGGATGATCCTAATGCCTCTTATCATGTAGTAAATCCTACCACACGAATGTAGTCTCACTAGCGGTCTCGGGATGCATCACTAACGCAAGTTCTAGAATCTAAATGCTACCGGTACACTCATAAGCACTAATAGTAAATGCTTTTCCTGTCAAATCTAAAGGCGAACCTCACATATTTGGGTGGAAAATTTTTCTGAATATACGGTTTTGTGCTAGTCATACAATCTCCTATCCATGAGACGCTTGCTATGGCTAAAGTTTCACTCCTAAATGTTGTAAAAAAATTTAAATTTGGCGCTAAAATTGCACTAACAAGTATTTCTCATAGGTTTATTACACATCTACCATTAAACAAACAAACTCAAGCGAAAGTGTATATGTAAGGTATCATCATTTTAACCTCCCCTTACACTGAAGATGAACATTGTCCCCAATGTTCAAGTAAAGAATGTAAAAGTGAAATAAGTAAAAAGAATGAAATCAAATACTCCCTTGATTCGCTCGGTATGGATAATTAGGTGGCCAGGTTAAATCTTCCTCCAAGAAAATGAACAATCAAAGCTTCCCTTCCAGAATGTAAATCATCTTCTTGTCATACATAACATGTAAATCCTGAGAAAACAGACAAGGCAACCTCGCATAAAATCGGCGGCAATCTATATAAGTTACTAAATCCTAGAAAACAAAGTAAGATATAATGCTTGTGGAATGAAGTTTGCAGATTTCCTGGAGATTATAAAACTTAATAATTCAACAAAAACTTTAAGACTCCGTTAGAAAAACAAAACCGGTAAAATTTCCAGATTTTTACACGTGACGCCGTCAAGAGTAAACTCGTGACGCCGTTAGAAGTGATCTGCAGAATATCTTATGTTGAGTTTCCGGAAAATTTCTGGAAAAACTTGGTTCTATTTCCTGGAGAATCCTGCAAAATTCATTATGACTCGATACAAGCATTTGACTCTAACAAATACGAATATACAAGTTCACTTAATATTGTGGAGAATCATGATCGGTTTGTTTCTTAAAAACATATTTGGAGTTTCCCCTTACACTTATCTTTTGCAAAAAATACTTTTAGGTGGAGTTAAGACGAAGTTAAAAACAAAATAAAGCATTTTCACAATTTACTTTGAAACATGAGCCACAAACAATAAAAATAAAACATGCATACGGAAACAAATAAAATCAAACAAACAAACAAACAAACAAATAAAAACACACAAAACATGGGTTGCCTCCCAAGAAGCGCTTGTTTTTGTTCGAATCACGAGCCTGACTCTACCCTTATTTAACAGAAGTAGGGGAGGTTTTCCCTACACTTAGGATCAGTGTGGGTGAAAGTAGCGATACACACCCTTAGGGTGTGAATATGGCACGTGAGGTGAAGGGGTGAGTGAATGGCTTCCTTCATCCTAAAACTACCCGGATAATATTGGTTGATGGGTGGGTCAGTTCCTCTTTTGTCTCCTAGAAATATATCTAAGGATGGAAAGGTGTGTAATGTCACACCCCGCCACGGCGGAAACGCGCGGGTGTAACTTCATTGATATCATCACAACACCAGGTGTCTACATAGAGAACAACTACATGCACATAAATAGAGCAATGTACAAACACAAAGTGTTGTAACAATACCCCAAAATAAAATAACCAAAACAAAACATAAATGATAAACCACTTCCAATGCAACTAAGGTCTCGTCTATCCACATCCTGCTATCTTATCCTTAGAAAGCTCACCTGAAAATGATGCTTAAAACGTCAACATAATGTTGGTGAGATTCATAAGTTTGAGACTCAACACACAAGGCAACCGAATTTACTGTGATTACAAAATATAGCTGGACAAATAATTATAGTTATCATATAGCTACATACATTTGCAAGCTAATATCCACACATAAAGGCAACAACACTCATAAGGCAACCATTAGGACGGCTCGTGTCCTCCGACCCATAATTAATACCACATCAGGACGACTCGTGTCCCTCGACCCCATAATTAGTGCCACATCAAACATATCATCAATTAGGTCGCATGCGCGAGCAACAAGGTAAGCACTCTCCCAATTGAATCCCAAAATATATCATCAATTAGGTCGCTATCCTAATTGAATTCCAAAACATATATCATCAACTAGGTCGCTAACCTAATTGGATCCCAAAAACATCCACACAAGCAAATAATCACACATAGCATACATACGATAACATTATAAGTCCAAGCTCTTTAATACCACACACATAATCACAGTAAACCAAAACATTTAAGACAAGCATCATTCCCATCCCAAGTTTAAAACAAAGTAAAAAAATATGGGACTATGAACTCACCTTAAACTCCGCAGCTTCCACAAAAACAACTCACAATCTATATCACACAAAATAATCCACATTACACAAGGCCAAGCTAAAAGCTAAAACCCATGTAATACTCATATGATGGATGTCTAAGTCTCATATGACCTACCATGGATCTCCTAGACACCATACTAACCACCACCATAACTTAATACTCACTAAATCCCTTGCACTCTAAAACTCAGAAAACGCAGAATTTTTGAGTACATTCACTCACATGAAATCACGACAAATAAAGGTCAAAAACTCACACCAAAAATTTACCATGGTCTCTCATAAGCATAGAAGCTAATTCCAGAAGGCCATGAACCAATAACATGCACAAGTACTCACAAGAAATTCAAACTTGACAACTACTCAAATTCGGATCTGAACGCACACCAAAAAGTTTTGATTTTTAATAATTACTTCTACAAGTTTTTATCGCGAATCCTCTTCGTGGTAGTCTAATATAACCTAAAACTTAACTATTCCAGAAGACCAAGTCAAAATACCACTTTTACAATCACATGCCAACCTCAAACTTTTACCCAAAATCTGTCCCGGTTTGACAGCTTTGACACCTTAACAAAGAAAAATCAAAAGACCGACTTCCCGACCTCAAAATTGATCGTGGCTGGACTTTTTGGAAAGCTCTTTCATTATACTTCAATTTAGACTTAAAATTCGTGACTTAACTCATCACCATCTGTTATATACACTCACATCTTTACAGCCTTACAAATCTGTCCAAACCCTAACACATAATCTAACTCGTTTAACAGTCAATTCCCTTAACCATTACCCATAATCTAACACGTAACTTACTAACGCTCAATTACTTGAACGAAGACTCGTTACGCAAAAACACAAAAACACAAAAACACCAAAACTACACAAGTTATTTCTACACCACAAAGGTGATCAAAATGAACTTTTCCCAAATTCCAAACTTTCCAAATCACAATAAAACCACTTACGCAAAGGGATTTAGTGCTAAAACTCACCCATATCACTCATATATCACTTCAAACACCTAATACACACCAAACAAACGTCAACCGTGTCAAGACTATCAGTCAAACTGACCTGCTAAAACCACGGTTGTTACATCATCCCCCACTTAGGGAAATCGCGTCCCGAGATTTCAACTACTATAGTCACCACTCACAACAGCAAAAGGAAATTTATGGATTTTTAAGCGGATAAATACCACACCATAAAATCGCAGAGAAAGAATCACAAAAATGTGAACGACTAAATACTCGAATTCACACGATAAAAAAACATTCCGTCACTCCAACAATACACGCAAATAGATACACTCCCCGATCAACAACACCAATGATCAAAACGACTTTTTACAGGTAGGTACGATACCCTCGAACCAAATGAAAACCCGAATGGTAACCGCAAGACGCACTCACAAATAATAAATACTCATAAAACAAACATTTATGAATACCCCGCATCAAACTTCCACGATCTAAAATCCAACTACAAACGATCTACTTCACTAACCACTTCAGCAAACAAAATTTGAGTACTTAAATTTCATCGGATCCTCACGTTCCCAAGTAAACTCAGGACCACGCTCAGAATCCCGCCATACCTTTACCAACGTTATCTCACCATACTTCAAACTCTTAACATCTCGATTCCATAATCTCAACAGGTTTCTCGACAAAACGAAAAGTCTTGTCAACCTTACTCTCATCTAATGGCACATGCAGACTAGCATCCGCCAACCACTTCTTTCCATTAGATACGTGAAACGTATCATGCACTCTACTAACTTCCTCAGCTAACTTCCACCGGTATGCCACAATTCCACTCCTTTCCGTAAATCTCAAATGGTCCTACGTATCTCGGTGCTAGCTTGCCTTTCTTACCGAAACACACAACACCTTTTCAAGGAGATACTCTTAACCTTACAATATCACCAACACCAAACTCTAAGAGCATTACGAAAATAATCCGCATAACTCTTTTGGCGATCTCTTGCTGCCTTAAGTCTTTCCTTAGCTAGAAAACCTTATTCGTAGTCTCTCGTTCTAGTTCAGGACCAATTAGTTGGCTTGTTCCAACCTTTGCCTAGAATGATAGTTGTTGATATAGGAGAACTCTGCTAAGGGTAAATGTATACCCCGGCTTCCTCCAAAATCAAACACACCCATGCTCTCAGCTCACCATCCAACGCCTAATTTGTACGCTCACTTAATCCATTCATTTAAGAATGATAAGTCGTACTCATCTTCATATGCTATCTCAAGGCTACATAACACGTTTACCACTATCGCGAAGTAGGTATTTCACTTGATATAAGCTGATTGACGTGACACCCCACGTCTCTCTACCAACTCATCAAATGAAATGTCTCACCAATTCTTTCTCAACAAAGTCTCCAAGTTCTACTCCCCAACTCTAAATCATGTATCACATAGTTCCTCTCATGGATTTTCCACCTCCGTGATGCCTACGCAATCTATAGAAGATAGAAATGAATCACCAATAGTACCTGCCACTTCTAAGGACAATCGTCTCTCAGATGGTGTCTTAGATACTTTCTACTCTTTACCACTTTTATCTTACTAGCGTCCACAAACACTCGCTATCGTTGACCACCTTCCTGAAGAACGTACATCTTGAAGCTAAACCTCTCACTTGAACAACTTGATAAACACCCTCTTCTTCTTCAACGAACCATTTGATAATCAAAACGACAATCTATCCTAAGTTAACGACGCGAACCATGAAACCGATCGAACTAAAACGTATATCAACGAACTCAAAAGGGGTACGAATTACCGAATAGCGAAGCAACGAACATCAAAATCAAAGCTAGAAAAACACAATGAGAAATTTTCCCCCAATAAAAAAAATAGACACGGATAAAATGTTCATGAAAACCCATACAAAGAAAATATAAAATACACGTACTCATAAAACATCCACAAGAGTACCTTTAACGAAAGAAACACTCGATGAACCAAATACATAACAAGTTTGGTAAATGAGAACCATAGACAGTTTTTATTCTCGTACTCGACCTTCTCAAAAACAAATGAACACCGTTTTTCACAAGACATACCTTAAACTTATACATTTAAAATATATATATATATATATATATATATATATATATAAACCATTTTATGTAAGACATCAACATAACAATTTTTTTTTTCACACTTCATTTCCCATAAAAATATTAGTTTCCATCAAATAACCTTCAAATGCCCAAAACGAATTTGTAAAATGCCATTAAGACTCTAACACAACCTTTTAATCGAACGTGAAAGACATTGAAGAATTCCGTAATCAAAATAATCCTTAAACGAACTCATACCAGTGAACACTCACGCAAATACATTGCAAACCAAATGATAAACTTACAGACTCATTCGTACAACGATCAAACCAAAAACATAGAAAAACACCGATACTAGCGGGTCACAAAACATGTCACAAAATTCAATTGGTGTGTGTAAATGAGGGATTAAATATCCACACCAACTCGTCACGAACCAACAATACTTGAAGAATAGCATAACATTCATCCGAGGAATGAATGTATGGAATCACCAAAGAAACGAACCAGTATTCAACAAAACGAATTCGATTTCCCAACACCTATCACGACGTCGAATAGAAAGAATATGGCATCTGTACCATCATGGTACGAATAGGAATGCCAACCCAAGAATTAGATATACAAATGAGCGTCTAACAAACGAATCAACTTAAATACCACAACATAAGTACCCACCGATAATTGAGGTATCAACATATGATAGGTAGGATGGAATCTTACCACCTACACACCCCAAAATATAACGACTGCCCAAATGGTTAAGAGAATACTTCTCTAACCATACAGCTATCACCAACATGATATCACATACCATCTACAACAACATATAACAACTAACATCAATCAATGCAATAATGGTCACAAGTCCACGTGTGTGATACCCTTATAATTATGTTCGCGACCATAGTTATAAGCCTATTTCACACGCATTCTTACTTCCAAAACCACACATCTCAATGATAACACACATATACCACATAGCACCAAATACACGATGCAATCCATGCCATCATACTTGCAAGTCCACTTGTGTTGTGACGCATGTATAATTATGTTGGCCACCATAATTATCTATGCCCCTTTTCACAAATGTACTCCCTCCTATGACAACACATCATGCAAACCATCACGCAAACAAAAACAAAAGGCGTCGCAACAATCATCTCACATGGAACAATTCCAACGATAACGTAAACTCTCTAATCAGAATCACTTGGATAAGATCGATCCAGCATCCAAGAGTAATCATGCTCCAACATGGCTCCAGACGGCAAAAGACAATATACAAATTCCAAAACATAACACAAAACAAAAGACGCCGCATAATGGCTCAAACTCTACTATCACACTTATCTCCCTACTCAGATCAATTCAACTTACTACTCGCTGTGGACTCTAGATCCAAATCCACACCATTCCATCCTAACTCCCTATCATCTTTACTCAACCACTCATTCATGTTTCCTACATGTTGAGGTAGTCGGCAACATGCAAAACCATCTCCATTCTTTTCTTTCAATTCCACATAATTCACAAGCGCATACAAATCACGAGGTTTAGACTAAACCACATCTCTTTCCTAAGTGAAGTGAGGACACTACCAAGGGTATTTGGTAATGGCTCCATCTCCAGAAGTCACCGTGGTTCCAAACCTCTCCACTTCTTCTCTACCAACGTTTCCAATAAACGTCATCTCCTTGTCCGAACATAAATACATGCTAGCGAGAACTCAGATTCTGTGGTTAATCCGCTTCATCCTACCACTTCTCTCACATCTGATAGCGACAACGGTTGTACAACGAAGCATCTTACGCGCGAAAGACGATATAATAAAGTCGATATATACAATACTACGTATAGGGGATAAAATAGACGTCCGAAGCTCAATAAAACATCTCATAAATATAGGAAAATAGACATAAAAAATACTATACTTACACATAGATCCTAAATGCAACTATATGAAGGACTCCTAGGCTATAGTCTAGGTTAAACCACCTAATTCTCTATAACCAAGGCTCTGATACCAATCTGTCACACCCCGCCACGGCGGAAACGCGCGGGTGTAACTTCATGGATATCATCACAACACCTGGTGTCTACATAGAGAACAACTACATGCACATAAATAGAGCAATGTACAAACACAAAGTGTTGTAACAATACCCCAAAATAAAATAACCAAAACAAAACATAAATGATAAACCACTTCCAATGTAACTAAGGTCTCGTCTATCCACATCCTGCTATCTTATCCTTAGAAAGCTCACCTGAAAATGATGCTTAAAACGTCAACATAATGTTGGTGAGATTCATAGGTTTGAGACTCAACACACAAGGCAACCGAATTTACTGTGATTACAAAACATATATCATCAATTAGGTCGCTAACCTAATTGGATCCCAAAAACATCCACACAAGCAAATAATCACACATAGCATACATACGATAACATTATAAGTCCAAGCTCTTTAATGCCAGACACATAATCACAGTAAACCAAAACATTTAAGAAAAGCATCATTCCCATCCCAAGTTTAAAACAAAGTAAAAAAAATATGGGACTATGAACTCACCTTAAACTCCGCAGCTTCCACAAAAACAACTCACAATCTATATCACACAAAATAATCCACATTACACAAGGCCAAGCTAAAAGCTACAACCCATGTAATACTCATACGATGGATGTCTAAGTCTCATATGACCTACCATTGATCTCCTAGACACCATACTAACCACCACCATAACTTAATACTCACTAAATCCCTTGCACTCTAAAACTCAGAAAACGCAGAATTTTTGAGTACATTCACTCACATGAAATCACGACAAATAAAGCTCAACAACTCACACAAAAAATTTACCATGGTCTCTCATAAGCATAGAAGCTAATACCAGAAGGCCATGAACCAATAACACACACAAGTACTCACAAGAAATTCAAACTTGACAACTACTCAAATTCGGATATGAACGCACACCAAAAAGTTTTGATTTTTAATAATTACTTCTACAAGTTTTTATCACGAATCCTCTTCGTGGTAGTCTAATATAACCTAAAACTTAACTATTCCAGAAGACCAAGTCAAAATACCACTTTTACAACCACATGCCAACCTTAAACTTTTACCCAAAATCTGTCCCAGTTTGACAGCATTGACACCTTAACAAAGAAAAATCAAAAGACTGACTTCCCGACCTCAAAATTGATCGTGGCTGGAGTTTTTGGAAAGCTCTTTCATTATAATTCAATTTAGACTTAAAATTCGTGACAAATCATCACCATCTGTTATATACACTCACATCTTTACAGCCTTACAAATCTGTCCAAACCCTAACACATAATCTAACTCGTTTAACACTCAATTCCCTTAACCATTACCCTTAATATTAATATCTAATCATCCTAACATGTTTTACTTCAATAATTTACAGAAGTTTACAAACCTTAGATTCCATCATATTAATATTACATGAATTCTAATAATTAATCAAACAATTTAACATAGGGTTTAAAGATTTTACCTTGATTATTGATTATTGCTTCCAAATTACAAACCCTAATTTTTATTCTTCTTTTTCTCACTTGGATCGACTTCTAATTGCAGGAAAAACGTTTTAGGGGTGTTTGGTTTGGTATATATATTAATTGTGGATAATTCTTGGGCCTAATAGTCATATTTGGACTCAAATTGGGTTTTCTTTTTCCCCCTTATCCCTTAAATCCGAATTTTACATATATAAAATATATATATTTTTATTTTTTTTATTAAATTTATTTATTACACTCAAAACCTCATACTTTTCATATTTTATAAACTCTCAAAACAAAACCTAACGTCTTACGCGATAAACCTTAATTTTACGATAAACCGGAAAAATATCATTTTCAAAACAAAGTTTCCAAAAATAGAATTTCACACTCTTTTTGAAATATAACTCATAAAAACAAATCCCACGTAACTTACTAACGCTCAATTACTTGAACGAAGACTCGTTACGCAAAAACACAGAAACACCAAAACTACACAAGTTATTTCTACACCACAAAGGTGATCAAAATGAACTTTACCCAAATTCCAAACTTTCCAAATCACAATAAAACCACTTACGCAAAGGGATTTAGTGCTAAAACTCACCCAAATCACTCATATATCACTTCAAACACCTAATACACACCAAACAAACGTCAACCGTATCAAGACTATCAGTCAAACTGACCTGCTAAAACCACGGTTGTTACATGTAAAGATTGAGGTTCCGGTTCATCAACACTAGGAAATTCCCTAGAACTAGGAGTAAGGTTATCACTACAAGTGTTCAAACCTATATCCTCAAGTGGTGCCTGGTCCAAGGGTTCTACCTCCATCGGAATTCCTAAAGTTTCTTCTACTTCTTCCGGGTAAGTCACGGGCGGTGTGTGTCCTCAAATGATGGTCGAGTATTTTGTGGGCTTATGTTATTTACCTCATCATTCCATATGTTAATATCACCTATATCCTCAACATGTGTTTTTTTATAATCTAGCCCTAACATTCTCCGAAGTATCTGATGCGTGGGAATCGCAACAGGCTTTACCTCTCGAGGGATCTCGAGAAGCTTACAACCCCACCAGGCAGTGTACTTGATCGTTGTAGTATAGTATAGTGACAAGTACCGGGGGATTGATCGTTCAGCATAGGAATAGTGTCGCTAGGATTAGAAGACCTAAATACTAGTTCTAAAGGTGAGGGATGATTATTTTTGTATTTTTATATTTTTTAGAAAGCAGGTAAAATTCTCGGGTTTGAAGGATTTGGGGCGGAATTAGTTGCTAATCAACTAACCCAATACTAAAGATGCAATCAAAATAAAATACTGGAAATGAAAATAAACTAAATTATACTAAAGTTGTGAGCAATAAGTGGAGAAAATGTGTTTACTTAGATTTCACTACTCCCTAGACATCTTTTACACGTTAATTACTTGTTATAATTGCATGGATGACGGATCGTATTCCTTAATACCATTCATGGGGTGGCACACTTAACTCCCCAATTCTATGAGCTCTTATCTCCTCCTACACCATGCCCAGCACAACTATAGGGATTGTAAACAGTATCTCATGCATTAAATACAACCAATAAAGACCTAGTGCGCGTCGGTTCATGTTTCTTAAGATGTTCAAGCATGTTACCAATTGGAGATCTGCCAGTTTTCTTAAGCCTAACATATAAATCATTCATCCAAGACAAGTATAAACAAGTAATCAACACATAATTAACATCTAGGTTTCATTAGATCCAAGCAAACACAAGATAGATCTAGCCTAGCATGATGGAATTAAGACAAGAACAAGATATAGACAACCAACACATAGACATATTGATTGAACTAAAAGAACACTTATCTCAATTACACATGAAAGGTATCAAGGGCTTGGAACCCTTGAAAAACCTGTAAAATTCTTACCAAAATCGTACTTAGGGTTTCTCCAAAACTTCTCTCTCTTTAATGTGAAAATTAGAAAACTATATATAGGAAAAGGGGTCTGACGGCATCAAGACAAACATTGTGACGCCGTCACCTCGCCGCCAAAACTATTCTCGGACTGCCTTGATCTACATTTGACGCCGTTAAGACTTAATCATTTCCAGGCCGTCATGACTTTTACTCTTGATGCCCTACCTTCGTGACGCTGTCAAATCTCTACTGGATCGTCATGGAATTTTGCTCTTGACGCCGTCAGGGAATTACTCTTGACGCCGTCACCTACTGTTCCCAACATGGAAAATTAAGACTTTGGCGTTTTCTTCACTTTTATGCTCCAAAAACATCCGAATCGCTTCCTTTTCCAGATTTCTCTCCCAAAGTACCTAAAATCACAAAAGGAACGATTTAGGGTAATATTTGATCAAATAAATTCGAATCATTTTTCGCCTCATCATATACCCTTACACTTGAGATTTGCTTGTCCTCAAGCAAATGCGCTTTTATTCTACTCAAAAGACAAGTTAGGGGTCATTTAACACTAATATAAAAGTAATTACAACAAATAATCGTTCCACTAAAGACCAATAGACAAGCACGGAGGTCATACACTAGCACCTCACAAATAGTGTTTAGATACTCACATCTCTCGGGTGTAATAAAGTGTAAATTACAATATGGAAACGGAAGATATCTCTCACTACCTGTCATAGCACAATAGATTACCATAGGCTTGGGAAAGGATCAAACCTCCACCACATGGCGTAAGCACCTAGGATAAACTATCAAAGAGGTCTTTTAAAGGGTTGTAACGTTAGGTGTAGGGATATGAAATACACGGTTTTGTTGGATAAAGGAAGTTTTACTGGTGGCGAGTTAACAATCTTGGTTAATTACATGTATAAGATGGTGTTGCTAAGCCAAGACTAGACTCGACTTAAGCAAATAAATGAAAAATAACAAAAACATAAAATGAACATAGAATAAAAAGGGATGGTAGTCCGTATTTTTTTTCTCTTTTTCCTTTTTCTATTTTTTTTTCTTTTTCTTGATTTTTCGATTTTTTTTTTTTTTTTTTTTTTTTTTTTTTTTGCATACACTCTTACCCTACCATCCAAAATAATACATCATAGGGGATGAATATTCCCCTTACACTTGAATCTTTACATACTTTACATTAAACTAATCTAATGACTCGAATTAAGAAAATCAAAACACTTGGAGCACTTTTAAGATTAACGCACATACGGGGGTAATAAATGATATTCTTCCCCATTACTCCATAAAATAAGTACTTTACCCATGAGTCACAATCGTCCCAAAACAATATGTACAAGGATATGACTCGACTTAGCAACCATTAAATCAATTAGAAAGTTAACTTAGGGTTTAACAAATAACAATAATGCACTAAAAATGAGCGCATACACGGAAGGCTAAGGCGATTTGGGTGTACATTTAAGTGGGGTGTAACAAATTCTTCCTTTAAGTAAAATGCTTAAAGTTAGCAATGAAAAGATAGGCTCGGAGGGGTGTACTAGGGGTTTCGTGTACTAAAAATGAGTACAACGCTAAGGGTGTGGGAAAAATTTAGTTGACTTAACTAGCCAAGTAATATGACTTAAATGGTTAAGTAATTATGATACTGGTTTAACACTAGGGTAATCCTAATGCCTCTTATCATGTAGTAAATCCTACTACACGAATGTAGTCTCACTAGCGGTCTCGGGATGCATCACTAACGCAAGTTCTAGAATCTAAATGCTACCGGTACACTCATAAGCACTAATAGTAAATGCTTTTCCTATCAAATCTAAAGGCGAACCTCACATGTTTGGGTGGAAAATTTTTCTGAATATACGGTTATGTGCTAGTCATACAATCTCCTATCCATGAGACGCTTGCTATGGCTAAAGTTTCACTCCTAAATGTTGTAAAAAAAATTTAAATTTGGCGCTAAAATTGCACTAACAAGTATTTCTCATAGTTTTATTACACATCTACCATTAAACAAAACAAACTCAATCGAAAGTGCATATGTAAGGTATCATCTTTTTACCCTCCCCTTACACTTAATATGAACATTGTCCCCAATGTTCAAGTAAAGAATGTAAAAGTGAAAAAGTAAAGAGAATGAAATCAAATACTCCCCTGATTCGCTCGGTATGGATAATAAGGTGGCTAGGTTAAATCTTCCTCCAAGAAAATGAACAATCAAAGCTTCCCTTCCAGAATATAAATCATCTTCTTGTCATACATAACCTGTAAAACCTGATAAAATAGACAAGACAACCTCGCGTAAAATCTGCGGCATTCTATATAAGTTACTAAATCCTAGAAAACAAGATAAGATATAATGCTTGTGGAATGAAGTTTGCAGATCTCCTGGAGATTATAAAACTTTATAATTCACAAAAACCATAAGACTCCGTTAGAAAAACAAAACCGGTAAAATTTCCAGATTTTTACACTTGACGCCGTCAAGAGTAAACTCTTGACGCCGTCAGAAGTGACCTGCAGAAATTCTTATATTAAGTTTCCGGAAAATTTCTGGAAAAACTTGGTCCTACTTCCTGGAAAATCCTGCAAAACTTCATTATGACTCAATACAAGTATTTGACTCTAACAAATACGAATATACATGTTCATTTAATATTGTGGAGAATCATGATCGGTTTGTTTCTTTAAAACATATTTTGGGGTGGCACACTTAACTCCCTAATTCTATGAGCTCTTATCTCCTCCTACACCATGCCCAGCACAACTATAGGGATTGTAAACAGTGGCTCATGCATTAAATACAACCAATAAAGACCTAGTGCACGTCGGTTCATGTTTCTTAAGACGTTCAAGCATGTTACTAATTGGAGATCTGCCAGTTTTCTTAAGCCTAACATATAAATCATTCATCCAAGACAAGTATAAACAAGTAATCAACACATAATTAACATCTAGGTTTTATTAGATCCAAGCAAACACAAGATAGATCTAGCCTAGCATAATGGAATTAAGACAAGAACAAGATATAGACAACCAACACATAGACATATTGATTGAATTAAAAGAACACTTATCTCAATTACACATGAAAGGTATCAAGGGCTTGGAACCCTTGAAAAACCTGTAAAATTCGCACCAAAATCGTACTTAGGGTTTCTCCAAAACTTCTCTCTCTTTAATGTGAAAATTAGAAAACTATATATAGGAAAAGGGGTCTGACGGCATCAAGACAAACTTTGTGACGCCGTCACCTTGCCGCCAAAACTATTCTCGGACTGCCTTGATCCACATTTGACGCCGTCAAGACTTAATCATTTCCAAGCCGTCATGACTTTTACTCTTGACGCCCTACCTTCGTGACACCGTCAAATCTCTACTGGATCGTCATGGAATTTTGCTCTTGACGCCGTCAGGGAATTACTCTTGACGCCGTCACCTACTGTTCCCAGAATGGAAAATTAAGACTTTGGCGTTTTCTTCACTTTTATGCTCCAAAAACGTCCGAACTGCTTCCTTTTCCAGATTTCTCTCCCAAAGTACCTAAAATCACAAAAGGAACGATTTAGGGCAATATTTGATCAAATAAATTCGAATTCGGGCTTAAATGACCCCCTAAAAACGGATCATTTTTTGCCTTATCAGTATCTCACGTGCTTCTCTAGGCATCTCAACTTCTATGTCCGAATCATAAGGATCATCTTCAATATTCTGACTGCTATATACAAATTGCCCAAGAGATTCATCATCTGTTTCTTGAGATTCATCATCATCGATCATAAAACCTAGGTCTTTTTGATCAATGTGATCATGCTCGGCTAAATCCTCCTCAATTGTTTTCTTAGGTAGTGATAATAGCAAACCTAGTGCTTCATCCAACTTATGATTTGTTGCAATGGCTCTCTCCATAATTCCTTGGCAAACTAGGTCGCATTTCCTATTGGCCTCACTAAAACTAGATCTTAAACATGGAGGTTGTTCATAAGAATCTATCCTAGGTGAAGGCTCATATGATTCATAGGTGTCTCTAAATGAGGTATTTTGAACTCTTTGGTGTGTTAGCCGCTCAACCCTATTTTGCAATCTTAGAAGTCTAAGTGTAAAGTCCATTTGAAGCAAATTACAAACAAAATCACAAAGAAAAGATAGACTACGAGAAAGCTACAAAGTAAAAAGAAAAAATCTCACTTGACAAGAATTTAATGAGTAGACCTAATAAAAATCAAATTCAACCTAAACAATAACTATTCCCCGGGCTGCGGCGCCAAAAACTTGATGCGTAGGGATCGCACCAGGCTTTACCTCTCAAGGGATCTCGAGAAGCTTACAACCCCCACCAGGCAGTGTACCTGATCGTTGTAGTATAGTATAGTGACAAGTACCGGGGGATTGATCGTTCAGCAAGGAATAGTGTCGCTAGGATTAGAAAACCTAAATACTAGTTCTAAAGATGATGGATGATTATTTTTGTATTTTTATAATTTTTTAGAAAGCAAATAAAAATCTCGGGTTTGAAAGATTTGGGCGGAATTAGTTGCTAGTCAACTAACCCAATACTAAAGATGCAATCAAAATAAAATACTAGAAATGAAAATAAAACTAAATTAAACTAAGGTTGTGAGCAATAAGTGGAGAAATTGTGTTTACTTAGATTTCACTACTCCCTAGATATCTTTTACACGTTAATTACTTGTTATAGTTGCGTGGATGACGGATTGTATTCCTTAATACCATTCATGGGGTGGCGCACTTAATTCCCCAATCCTATGAGTGCCTACTTCACTCCTATGTCGAGCCGGCTAAGAAGCTCCTAACATGGGATCATTAGAATTTACTCATGCATTAAATACAACCAATAAAACCTAGTGCACGTCAGTTCATGTTTCGTAAGACGTTCAAGCATGTTACCATTTGGAGATCTGCCAGTTTTCTTAAGCCTAACATCAAAATCATTCATCCAATACAACCATAAACAAGTAATCAACACATAATCAACATCTAGGTTTCATTAGATCTAAGCAAACACAAGATAGATCTAGCCTAGCATGATGGAATTAAGACAAGCACAAGATATAGACAACCAACACATAGACATATTGATTGAATTAGAAGAACACTTATCTCAATTACACATGCAAGGGTTGAAGGGCTGAAAACCCTGTAAAATTCGTAACTAGTTCGGCCTTAGGGTTTCTCCAAAACTTCTCCCCTCTTTTTATGAATGAAAATTAGAAAACTATATATAGGAAATTGAGGCTGACGGCATCAAGACCAAATAGGTGACGCCGTCATCTCGCCGCCAAAATATTTCTCGGACTGCCTTGATCTACATCTAACGCCGTCATGTGTTAGGCTCTTCCAGGCCGTCATGTGATTTACTCTTGACGCCCTCCTTGTGACGCCTTCACGTTTACACTGGGCCGTCATGAAATTTACTCTTGACGCCGTCAGGATGTTACTCTTGACGCCGTCACCTACTGTTCCCAGCAAGGAAAATTAAGACTTTGGCGTTTTCTTCACTTTTATGCTCCAAAAACGTCCGAATTGCTTCCTTTTCCAGATTTCACTCCCAAAGTACCTAAAATCACAAAAGGAACGATTTAGGGCAATATTTAATCAAATAAATTCAATTTTGGGCTTAAATGACCCCTAAAAGTGGTTCATTTTTCGCCTCATCAGTAAACCTGAAGTGTAATCCTAAAAGGTTGTTTACCAGGTAGAAGTCATAGTGCAATGATCAACGGCGTAAAACAACGGCCCGCGCGGCGGGTTGTCACCCACCTCGTATCAGGGTCGACCTTTTTCACGAAAGAAAAAGCAGGAAGAAAGCAAGTTGTCCTCAGACTTTCTGTCTTTCGGCAACCTCTGAAGGGTACCCTACATGGCACCTCTTTAAAACAAGGTTTTTAAGCACTGATTTAGCCGATTATTCGCTGCAATAATACCATTGTTATACCCGGCTACTGAACACAAACCCAGACAGGTTGTACAATGAGGGCCGCTCTCACTCTACTCACCACCCCTTATAGCTATAAGATGCGGAAGATGCACTTAGGACCGGATTTTCAGTCTTTAAGTTTGTCTTTCTGCCCCCTATAGCCATTAAGGGTATGGAGCCGCGTCGCTCGATATGGCGTACTTCCCAGGGGTCACCACGCCCCGGTGAGCGAACAATGCAACAGGAAGCTACCAGCTTCCCCGTCCCATTGAGACTCATGATGCTTGTCCAGTCAGTGCCTTCTTGTCCATCTTGACTTGCAGCTCAGAAGATGCCGCATGACATTTTGTTAGAGCTACCTAGTCGAGGGTTTCACTGATCACATACGACAATCTGAAAGTTGGGATCATGACATTATGAAAGTTGGGACTATAGAGGAGGAATAGTAGAAGCAGATAGAAGCAAGTTATCCTACGGTTTCTTGCTTTGATAGAGCTTTGATTTTCTCTGGGGTCCCGGTTCCAAGCTCTGAGTGAAGCCCCAAAAGCGTAATTTCAGAGCATTTGAACCAAAGGAAGGGACCCGCATAGAAAATGTCTAACCTTAATAGTAGGAAGCAGATAGAAGCTAGTTTCCCTAAGGTTTCTTGCTTGATGGCAATTTTAATTTTGAATAATTTTATGCAATAATAGTATTTTTCATATAAAAACTGTAGATTATCCACGTGATATTATGACAATACAGAGTTGGTAGTTGACAATAGCCCATAGTTACAAGTTACCATTTGTTGGGAACGTACTTTTATATTTATTCAAGTCTCGGTCATTACACTTTGTAATAAGATGATCACAACTACATCTACTAAGAACAAAGAACGATGAATGATTTAGAAGACGTCTAAAGCATTGAAAGTCAAAGATTAAGACGAAGACGTCAAGCAACCTTGATGACCGACCCTTAGGGGGAGATTGTTGGGAACGTAGTTTTACTATTTATCAAGTCTCGGTCATTTACTTGTAATAGGTTGCTAAGGCTTGTATGTTTATTTTAACTTAAGGCTTATGAAGCAAGCCCATGGGCCTTAAGCCCATTTCATTCACTAGATAGGGAGGAAGGGAGTGTTGCCCTACTCCTTCCCTATATATACTAGTCTTATGTAACTAGTTAAAATGTTGGTTATTTAATTATTCTATGCAAACTCTTTCATTTCTATTTCTAATATTGTCTTAATCAACCATCTCTCCTTTTCATCTCATTTCTATCATTATTATACTTGTGTTTACATAAATGGTGACCTAACAAGTGGTATCATTCGCGTAATAGAGATTGAAGTGAAGTTTCTATTGTTAACGTGGGATTTTGGTGTTTTTTTCTTCATATTTTTGCTTGTTTCTTTGTTTCTTTCACTCAAATCTTGAAGCTTGGACAAGTTTCAAGGTTGATATAGTGTTTAGAAGCTTAGATATTGCATAAAGTATTGATCTTTGATAGATTTTAGTACTTTTTCACCTAGTTTATTGAGTTTGGTAGCTTCTTTGATATTGGAAAACGAGTTTTTGGTAGCTAAATCTTACCTATTTAGTGTTTTCTAAGTGTTGGGGAAGTTATTTGGTCATTAGAAACATATTTCTAGGCCATTTTCTTCAAAAAAGTTGTGATTTTTTGAGGATCAGACCATCTTACGCGTAAGATAGGTGAAGAGTACGATTTCTTAGCTGGCTACAGTACTTTTATGTCCTTTCTACGCATAACATTGGTCAAAACCCCTTTCCTACGCATAACTTTGGTCAAAACCCTCTTTCTACGCGTAAGTTGCTATTCCTATGCATAAGATCTACGCGTAAGTTCATTTCCCACGCATAAGTTCTACGCAGAAGTTAGATCTTACGCATAAGATTAAATCTTACGCGTAAGTTAGAGAAATCTACGCAAAAGATTCTTCAAAGGTCTTCTCTTCGTGCATCGGTGACTCAGTACTTCCCTAGCTTGGATAAGTTAGTGGAATACTTCGACTACGGATATCTTTCAAGCTTGGATAAGTTTGAAAGATTTGTTTGGTCTTTCAACCTTACGCATAAAATCTTACGCATAACTTTATAGTTTACGCATAAGATCAACCTTACGCGTAACTTTGAAGTCTACGCATAAGTTTCAGTTTTACGCGTAAGATTCCAACTTACCCCAAGGATTTTGGTATAACGATGAAAATTTTGGCCCAAAATTCAAATTTTTAGGCCAAAATTCAAATTTTTCGGTAAAATTTGGCGGCAAAATTTCTAAAACTCAAATTTTTTCTATAACCTTAGAATTGCATTTTATAGTGATTTTCAAAATTTTGGAAGAGAAATTTTTTTTCAAATTATTTTGGAGGGAAAACCAGAAATCGCTATTTCGACCTTGAGTGTGACATTTTGTTTGATTATTTTGATTACGTCGCAACAATCAAGGGGGAGAGAAATGTCATCTACAATGTCTCAATCACCTTCTTCCAACTACCTTCCTCACCAATATTCTCATCAGCAACAGTCATCAGAATCAGTACCTTCTTCCAACTACCTTCCTCACCAATATTCTCATCAGCAACAGTCATCAGAATCAGTACCTTCTTCCAACTACCTTCCTCACCAATATTCTCATCAGCAACTGTATCATCAGCAACAGTATCATCAGAAACAGTATCATCAACAACAGTATCATCAGCAACAAAGTCACAGCTCGCTCATTGATCATATTCTGCTCTTTGGCAATAAATCAAGGCCTCCAATGTTGCTACCAGGAACGTATACTTATTGGAAACGGAGATTTCTACAATGGCTCACAGATCGTCCTGCTGCAGATCTTATGCTTAATTCCATTAGAGAAGGTCCATACAAAATGATAATTCTTGCTGACTCAACAGGGATTATGAGGCTACAAACTACTGCAGACTTGAATGCTATTGAACTCGCTCAGTACGATGCTGACCATCAGGCTGCATGGTTCATGACATTAGCCCTTCCCAATTCAATTTACATGAATATGGACTTTCAAGCTAGTGCTTATGAAATGTGGAAATATCTTGAAGCTTTGCATCGTAAAGAAGAACTTCATCACATCAGAATGAAGCATATTCTTGAATCTTGCTTAAGCATGATTCCATTGAAGACCATTCTTCCTGCTCCATCATCTCCAGCTGTTGACCATGGATCATTAATCTACACTCCAAATGGTCTCTTCTTCAATCCTCCGAATGCACCTGAGCCTTTCTTCATTCCTCAGTACCATCCTGCTACACTACATAATAATGTGCAATCTCTTCTGCAAAATCTAGTGAAGCTTAGTCAAGTATCTACAGAGAAAGGCAAAGGCGTAATGATGTCTAGTTCTGAATGGTTAAACACAATGGAAGATGCTAATGATGAAGAAGATCTTATCGAACCAAGCATGGCATTCTTGGCATATACGGAAAATATTGCAGATGTGGAAGATCAAGATTATGATTCAACCTCACTCTCTGACGATAATGTTGAATACAATGCCACACTTAGTCAAATGGAAGTTGAAGGGGGTAATCTCAATGCAGTCTTGCAAAGTGTCAAGGGAGAAATTCCATCTGATGATGAATATGTTGATTTGGAATCCAATACTACAGATGTGATGTTAATGGCAAGCATGCAGGTACTTCACATGGATGAAACAGACCCAGTATACGACACAAATGCTTCTGATGATTCTAAAGATCCATTTGAGAAATGCATGACTTCTTTTAGATTACTTCATTCACACCTGAAGCTTCTCTCTAAGAAAGACTTAGCAGAAACTCGTTCCGAGATTGGATTCAAATGGGAATTTCCAGGCCTGTTTGGAGAAAAAGTTGATATTTTCACTACTTCTATGTTCGACAACGTGAATCAACTTGAAAAGCAACTTGCAACTGAAGAATTTCACAAGTGTAGATCCAATGCTGCCTTCAGAGTGCTCAAGAAACAGTTTCAACATTTCATCAGTTATGACTGTGAAGTGGTAAGCGAGTATTTTTTAGAATACACTCGAATTGAGGCTCAAACCTTCAAAGATATATTGCTCCAACACCTGGATGCTATTGAAAAGTCAATTGTTGAAAGAGTACTTCAGAGACTAGAGTATGACAAAAGGGTTAATAAAAGGAAGTTGCAGATTCAAGAAGAGCATGTTCATAAAATTGATGTATTGGAACCTAATATGGTTTTCATGGATAGCAATGGGACAGAATCAGAAGTGCAGAATGACAACAGCAGATTGGGGAATGATACAGATGCAGACTGTGCAGAGATCAGACCCTTCTATGACTCAGAGCCCAACTTTGACAAAGGACAGATGGATGAGGAAGATGTCATACCCATCTATGACAAAGAACCGAACTTTGACAAAGAGCAAATGGTTGAGGTACAATCTACTGTTGATCATATTATGCCTGCAAATGAGAAACAACAATCTAAGCAACCTAACTTCAATAATGAAGGAGAGGTTGACCAGGATGTCGTACAATGTCTTGACAAACGTTCTGAGTCTGAGTCTTTACATGATAATCTAATGACCGAAACATCAAATCAAAATCTTGAGTCTGAAAACCTTCTTCTCAAAAAGACCATTGCCCAGTGTCATAAAGATTTTTCAAAACTAGAGGCACATTGCATCTCACTTGAACTTCAAATGCAAAACGAATCTCTAAATTCGGGCAACAATGGTCAATATTTAAATGAACAAAGTAAACGTGTGGATACATTAGTTAAAGAAAATGAGCTTTTAAAAGGTCAAATTCAAGAAAAGGTGTTTACACATGCTGCATTACAAAACAAATTAAGAAGACTGACTGGCCAGAGTGTGGATACTAAGTTTGCAAAACCATCAATCTTGGGGAAACCACCCTCTCAAACAATCAGAAAACAATCAGTGGTTAGATAACCAACTGCATTTAAATCTGAACGACCCAAATTTTCAAAACCTCGGTTTGCCTCCCAAGTTGTTGAGAAAAACAATTTGACAAAACCAGTCACTCCACATTCTTGGCCTAAGGAAAATGCATCTGTGTCTGCTAAATCTCAACACGTGATTATACCTGGCTCATCTAGGATTAGTTCTACCACAGTGTCTAAAACGAGCATTAAAAGTAAAGAGTCTTATGACACATATGACATGTACAAGAACTATGATCTAGAAAAGGCTAGAAAAAAGGCGCTACTTCAAAATGATGGAATTCTAGGTTCAAAACCTCATATGATGCCTTCCACTGTAACACAAAACACTGCTTGTAGTAGCACTCCAAAACCTAAGAGTAAACAAAAAACTAATAGGAATTGGCTAGCTTCTAAGAGTAGTTGCGTAAATAATCATGTTGTTTGTGCTTTAAAATATCTTCAAAAGGGAAATTCACTTGAAAAGGCTCAATCGACTAAGACAAACAAACCCGTTGAACCAAGAGTCATAAGTCAGAAACCTAAGAAGTGGATCAATATAGGACGTAGGTTTTCTCAACAAAGTGATGCTCCCACATTTCATTCAACTGCATCTAAAAGGAAAACTTCTCCTAGATCTAACACTAGGTGGGTACCCACGGGTAGAATTCTCAAAGCGATTGGTCTTAGGTGGATTCCTACAGGAAAGATTTTAGACATTTGCACCAAAACTAATGTAATCTCCACAACATCTACCTCTGAGACAAGAACGAAATCCATCGGAATTATGTGTTCGAGTGTCAAGAAGATAATTGACACTACTTCTTTATGCTTCTAACATCTGGAACCCAGTTACTCTTGGGGGTCCATGTTCTCTGTTTTGTCTATTTTTTCTTTTCAGATATAACAGGAATGGCTTCGGAACAAATCAGTTTCGGACCCGAGCTTAATGTTATGGCTTCTGAGCAAAACAGCTTAAGACCCGAAACCAACCGTCTTAACTTTCCGGACTCTTCGGCTGAACCATTGCCTCTCAACCGCAAAGAATTGGAAACCTTGTTTGCTCCATTGTTTGATGATACGATTGAAAACCGTCTTTCTGAGGTCTCACCAATTTCCGCTGCACATCTTGATCAACATCAAGTACCTGATATACCTCAACAAACAACAATTACTGTTGAGAGAGACGGTCCTCTAATTGCATCTTCAACAACAGCAGAACAAACCGTGTCCAACTTACAACAATCAGTTGAAGACTCCATACCTAAATCTATTCCACAAACCGCTGATCATGACCCCAGAGGCGTTCTTTAAGCGTTCTTTGACCCGTTTGCATCGGCTCAACTCATTCCTAACATTACTGAGTCGTCTACACACAAGTAGGATCCTGCTCACCTGCGAGATTATTACCAATATCACCCTTCGACACAACATTGGAATTGGAAAAACAAGCTGGATGCAGAAGGCACAATGATTCGCAACAAATCTTGTTTAGTTACAAAGGGATACAGTCAATGAAGCAGGACTGTTCATCACTGTCATCAACAAAAGCTTTGTATATAGCCATGTCTGCTTTCTAATGCTCACGTCAGTTAGATGAGAACTTAGCTCACGGACTACGACCATGTATCTGACTAGATCTCAATTAACTGAGACTCAAAGTGCGTTCTCTGCAATCTCTTGTAACACCATTCATTATTCCAAAGCCCTACAAATTGCTCTTCGCTACCATTTCATCTCAGAGCATGTCGAGAAGGGTATAATTGAATTAGATTTTGTGGGTACTAAATACCAGTTGGCGGACTTGTTTACAAAGGCATTACCTCCTTCAAGGTTTGTTAATTTAGTTCACCATATTGGTATGCGGTGTTTGACTCCAGATGATTTGCAAAATTTTCTTAAAACCTAAAAGAGTCAAACATCAAATTCTTTTTGTAAATATTTTATCATTAAGAAAATACAAAATCTACAAAAAGAATCTTCTTTCTCTTGTACAAACTTCTAATCTTCAAAACTATGTTCCTCCATTAAAACAAATTTTGCTGTACACTGTCAAAATGGAACATGTTTTGAGGGGGAGAAAATGTTTCACAAAATCATGAAGTTTGCACACCTAACTTTTATTCTTCAAGGATAAAATGTTTCTTCATCATTCGGATTAAAACTCATTTTTCAAAAATTCTATGATCTCTCGAATTAAATTTTTACAAAAAGGTTTCACAAAATATATGCTAATTCGAGGGGGAGAAAAGGAATTTTTTTCTGCAACGATCCCAAATGAATCTAGTTTGGACTTCAAATGGAAAAGTAATTAACCTTTAATGAGTAAAGATTCACAAAAGTCTTAAACTTAGGTTAAAGGACCTTGCATGGAAAATAAAACAAGCTCTAATAAATGTTTCTTTAAATATTCTCAAAAGTATCACACATAATCGATAACCTCAATGATTCAGACTATCGATTTTTTTCCTCGAATGTTACCGATTGTGTGTTTCTAATTTCTTCATGGTTGTTGTCCAATCGTTCTCTAAATGTTTCAAGTGTTTTCAACGGTCAAAAAGGCATAATCAGAAACTAGGGTTCAAGTAATTATCGATCGGGGCATTTTCTTTTATGTGTCTAGTCTAGTTTATTATTTCATATAGCTTTAGAGAACACTAAAGAATGCTCGATTGGTGTGTTTGCTCGATTAGAAACAACATAGGTTTGTAGTCATGTGATTTAGGGTTTAAGATGTCGATGTCTTTGCTGCTACTACTAGGGCGTTTATTTGTACAATATTCTTGCATTATGATGCTAACATGTGTGCAAAGTCTCAAAACATAACCCCAAACCATGATAATAATTGGAAAATCTCGAGTGATAGAATGAATTAATCTGTGATCTTGTGTGTTAATTTGAGAATTCTGAGCATTTTGGTAGATTTAGAATGAGTTTCTTGATTCATCTGTATACTTGTTTGTGCCTGATGCATTTTCTCTGTGTGCAAGTACATGTCATCCCATTGAAAGTCAAAATTTCAACATTCGACAAAATGTTTCTTATGGAACATATTTTGAGGTCAAAGGGCAAAATGTGTTTAAAGGCTAAATTGGTAAATGGATTCAAAATGGTGAGAAACAAATTTTTCCAAACTCTACACTCTTGTTTTACACCGGTAAAAGCAAGTGTGAAGACCAAAGCAAAGTTGTTCAAAACCTTTCAAATTCTCAAAATCTGGAATGCTTTGGCTACAATAAAAGAATGTCTCTGATTTAGGCATCCCTAATACCGAAAGTTTTTCCATTCATCACAAAAACAAATTTTCAAAAAGAACCCAAGAGGTTCAACTTTAGATGGAAATCTTCTTCTTCAGATTTTAAAACTCAAAAGAGAGACTCCGGGTCTCAAACAACTTTTTAAAGTAAAAGAGTTTTAAATTTCCATTGATTCGACGAGTGTTTTATCATAATGAAACTAAGATTTCTCAATCCTCGTTGGAATTCAACATCTTTTAATCAGATTGACACAACCTACAAATGGATTTCAAATTTTGGTAAACAAAGATTTTCAGTCTCGAGGTTGTTGTCTAATCTGATTTTCATGCATTCTTTGTTGTACAATACTTGATTGTGTTTTCTAAAACCTTGAGCAGAATCATCTCTCGAATTTTTCACAAAGTATTTCATAAATACAATTCAATATTCGGCTCAAGAAGACTATCTCTCGAATAAACTTCATTATTTGAGGGGGAGTATTTTGTTAAAAGAAAACTAATTTTGTATTAAAACAATGGCTTGTGTACGCATTACAGTGCACAACCCGAACTTGTAAAGAAAGGACCCTGAGGTACGCATCAGTGCCTCAATCCTAATATAAGGAGCGAAGGCTTCTTACTTTTGAGTAGAATTAATCAAATGTTTATGAATTTTCATAATTTTGCTCAAAAGGACAAGTATTTCACCTCAACAAGACCTAATCACTTGTTGAGGGGGAGCACTTGTCAAAACAAAATACTTTGCTCAAAATCAAAAGTTCTTGGTGAATCTCCCCGTAAGACTCAAAAGGCATATTTTAATCTAAAAGATTGTCAAAAACATCATTTTATATGCTATTTTTGAGGGGGAGAAAATGAAAAAGTGATTAAAATATACGAAGTCAGAGCTTAAAAGTTGTATCATGTGCCAGCTAGACTCAGTATTGACCCACGAATTGACGAGACAATAAAAAGTTAGTAATATCGAAAAGACTTATCCTCGACGGGTAATAACATCAAGTTAGTTACTAGAGCTAGTTGTCACCTAAAAGCTGACAATGGAACTCTTTAACTAGCCACGTAAGCGTGTCTCGAAAAGGATATGTCTTAGTAGAAATGTACCGTCTCGAGAAACTTTCTGTGGACTTGACCAGGCCGGGTAATAACTTCAAGCTAGTCTAACTAGTGATGTAAGCGTGTCTCGAATCGGTCTTGTTCACGGAAAGTGGATCAATTCAAAAGTGCTTGCTCCTCCCGCATGTGCAAATTTATTAAATACTTATGAGCACATGTACAGGGGGAGCCCTTCAAAAGTGTACACAAAACTCTCAAAGTGTTAACCAAAATATTTGATTATCACAAACACTTTGAGAGATCTTCAATCAAAGGTTTCTGATTCGCCTCAAACTAGTTATCTTTTATTTCTCAACCACTTGTGAATGGTCAATAGTAAAGTCAAACTAATCAAAGGCAAATGCTTCCGTGAAATACAGTGTTTTCCCGGGTCGTAATGTCCCAACGAGGTTATGATGGTATTAAAAACGAATCTGTGATCAGTGAATGTGAACAGGAAAGGTATAAAAGTGTGTGTGTGTGTGATTACACTAGGGTTTTTATAACTTAAATAAACTATTAGAACAATTACGTAAAACCTAGATATCTAAAACGTATAAACGTACACCAATTTAAAATTCAGACGCGACTGCGTACTGAAAAAAAGATGAGTTTTAAGAAAAATAAACTACAAGGGTTAAAAATGAAAATTCTATAAACTTAAACTTAAAATAAAATTAAATTAAAAAGAAAACTATTTTTTAGATTATTATATTATTTATTATTAATTATTTAATTAAAAACTATTTAACTAGTTAATTAAAATCAAACTAAAAATGATAACTATTACAAATTAAACTAAAAACTTATAAAAATAATTTCTAAACATAAAAATGAACTTGAAGAAAGTATAAAAAAATAAAAATAAATATTTTTGTCTTTTTATGAATTTTCTATTAATTAAAAACTATTTATCTTAATTAAACTATTTAAACTATTTTAAATTACAAATAATACTAAACTAACTTAGAAAATTATGAAAAAAATTTATAAAACTATTTTATAACTTATAAAAGCTATAAAAAATATAAAAACTAGGTGTTGCTATATAAAAATTAATTATGCAATTTATAACTTAATTATTAATTAATTATTAATTAAACTATTATTAATTATAATAAATACTAAATTACAAAATAAAAATCTGAGAAAATTATGAAAAATACTTTAACCTATAAGGAAATTAATAAAAATATAAAAACACAACTTACTTAATAAAAATGTAAAAATGAAAATTAAAATTAAATTATATTAAATAGAAACTATCACTTATTTTTATGTTGTATTTTCTGGATTTTTATTTTACAAAACTATATTATATATAAAAACAAGCAACTTTAATAAAAACAATAATTTTCTAGCTTAATAATAAGCACTGTGGAAGCTTATTGCTACCACAGTTGACTTTGGTTGACTGAAATGAGAAATAAGCTCACAAGAGCTTATGTGGGACCCACCTTGGATGAATCTGGTTCTAATAAGGTAATTGGACTTGTCAAAGCTTAATTTGGTTAAATAAGCTCAGTAGATAAGCTAATAAGCACAAATAAGCTAATCCAAAAACTGAATAGCAACACAGAATGGGGACAGATTTTATGGTTTATTCTAGGTGGGGTCCACAGTGATTCAAGTCAAACCAAAGGTCAATCTAGGTTCCCTAGTAGGAGGGGGGTTGAAAGATGCTAATTAGAAGGTTTGGGGCCCACTGGATTGGTCACAAATCACCACCAAAGTGGTGGTGATGGGACTGAATCTGCTGGTGCAGGGCACAAGGTCTCCCTGCAGTTGTGTTTGGGGGTGAGTGGGACCCACAATAAAATTCCTAAAAATATAACAAAGATAGAAATCAAAAGATGAGCTGGTAGAGTGTAAGTAGAAACAAGTTTCAAAGCCTAGGTCCAATTCCTAAATTCTAAACAAATCCTTGAAGATTTGTAAAAATCTGAGAAGTGGCAATTTTGACTTTTTGATGAAACTTGTTATGTTGACTTATTTGAGATTCTAATGAGCTTAACTGACTTAACTAGTTATAATAAGCTATTACTAACCTAAATTAAGTTGAAACTACCAATGATGAACTGAATTAAAGATTTGTAGGATTCAAATCCCTCACAGTCAACTGTGAGGGGATCTTACTTGTAATTTTTACTTTTCTGCTTAATTGTGACCAAACTAATGGTCAAAATGACCTTATATGAACTTAACTAACTTGTTGGAACCTAGTTTTATCCTATTAAACAACAAGAGCTCAGCAAAACAGCAAGATCCAAACACTCCTATCAAACTGATTTGGTGAATTACAAAGGGAATGATGAATTTTAAACCACAAATAAGATTCCTAACACTATATTAAGATTAACTAAGATCAAATGAACACAAATCAACCATGCCACAAGTAAAATACACAGGTTTGTCAATCTTGTGATCTTAACTGTGAGATATTGATTTTTGAGCTACAAGTAAATTTAATGAACAAGTACACTATATTATGCTAGATTATAACTAAGTAACACAAAATAAGTATAAAAGCACACAGATAAACAGACATAAGCCAAGCTACAGTAGATTAATAAAAATTAAGAAACAAGCTTACAAGTGGATTTGACTGAGGAACAATGAACCATGAACATGTATCCAATCCTATCACCTCCCAAAAGGTTCTAAACCAGAAACATATCCAAATAACACTGCTCCAATCTTCTTCCTTCTTCTTTACAACTAATTTTCTATTTATTTTCTATTTTATTGATTTTCTTGGTATTTTCTTCTTTTATAATCTAAACAGATGATTGAGGTTTTCTTAGACTTTTATGAGCTTTGTCAGAGCTTATTAAAGCTTATGAAATCATACAACAACAACAACTAACAACATACAACTTAGTGAGATTTTTGAGATTTTAATGAAAATGTATAAACTGAGACAACAACTGATAATTAAAATTAACTTGATTTAAAGATTAAAGGACATGAAATTAACTGAGTACAACAAGATTTAACTTAAAATTACAACTAAATTAGAAAGAACATGACCTACGATTACAATAAACTAAACCTAAACTAATAATCTTTCACCACTACTTCATTCCTTCTTTATAATGACTTCTGAGGTATGTGGGACCCACTGGGGTATTTCCCACCACATCCTAGCCCTTGATATGGTCTGAGCAATCCAAGCCATTTAAAACACCTTTTTGGCGCCAAAAGTCGTGGGGGGTTCTGTGTTGCGTGGAGAGGGTTTAGGGGCAATTAAAGGAATTTGGGGGCTTGTGTGAGGTGGAGGGTGAGGTGGTGAAGAGTGGGGAGCAAGTTGTGGACAGGTGGAGGTGGTGGTATTGATGCAGTGGTGGTGGTGGTTTTGGGAGGGAAAAAGGGTACGGGGTGGTTTTGTTTGTGGGGTGTTGACCGGGTTTTGACCAAAGGGGTGGACTGGGTAAATAAAAAGGGAGTGGGTGGGCTGTTTTTATTTTGGGTTTAGTTTTGGGTGGTATAATAATAAAAGGATCCGTTTGGTTTTTAAGAAATTACAAGGACCAAAAATGTAATTTGGTAAAAATTGAAGGGTTGAACTTGTGAATTTCCAAAAGTAATAATGAGGACCTAACTTGACAAGTGTGAATAGTAAAAGGGTATATTTGATTTTTTTCATTATTTAAAATACCCGGGGACTATTCTTGCCAATTTTTAAACTTCAGGGACCACTTTTGTAATTTTGTTAAAATTTCCACCCAAGGACCAATTGTGACACTTTGTGAATTCCCAAGGACCCTTAATGATAATTTCCCATTTTGAACACCCAGGGATTGAAATTGTCAAGTTTGAAACTTTGAGGGACCTGTTTTGCCAAACTGTGAAACTTCAGGGACCAATCATGTAAATTCACCAAACTTCATACCAAGGACCATTCCTGCAAAATATTATTAGTACAAGGACCAAAATTGAATTTCTCAAAGTTTTTACATCCCAGGGACCATTTCTGTCAAATTCCAAAGTACAGGGACTAAACTTGTAATTTTATGAAACTTTGCACCAAAGGACTAAATATGTAACTTTATGATTAAAAAGGACCTTTGATGACTTTTTCAAGTTTTTAGAATAACCAGGGACTAGTTTTGCCAATTTATGAAACTTGAGGGACTAAAACTGCCAATTATGCAAACTTTGTACGTTTTTCATCTGTTTTTGCATATTTTGCATTTGAAACATATAAAACACACCTTTAAGATATTTTAAGTATTTTGATACATATTTGAGTGTTTTTGTATGTTTTGGCAGTTCAGATTAGTATAAAATGATGAGTATTTAGACACTCATCAGTTTCTTGGCTACTGTCGGAGTTATAAGGTGATTAAGATAGGAATATCCGTCCTATGATCCGCCAGAGCCTGAGGGATCTACCCAAGGACATCTCCCATAGTTAGAATTAGAAGTCCTTAGGTATGATACGAAAAAAGGAGAAATGAATAAAAGGGAAAGAAGGAGTTGAAGAATTAAAAAGAAAAGTAAAGAAAAGGGTGAAAAGAAATAGCCCTCCATATGTTCAACCTTAGGGCAGACACCAGGTTCAATACATATGCTACTGGTTGTTGCAAAAGACAACACCGGTATTGAAGACAAAGTCGTCATGGACCCAGTGACGCAATGCACTAAACCTTCTTAACCACTCAGGTTCTCTTAAAAGGACTTGTTTCATTCTCACGGGGAACCAGCGTAACCTATCGACCTATCTCTTAGAGACGGTTGATATTGAAGCAGGAGACCCCTCCCTAGTCTCCGCATAGGAAACCTAGGTGTGCACTTATAAAGTCTAGAGCCTTGAGATACATCAAAGATCTCTTAGGAACACTTAGTATTTCTACAACTGGTGTTCTACATCAATAGACAGCAGCTGTAAATTATTGAGTCCTTTGCAGATCTTAGCAATTTGCCGAGAACGTTTATGAGAGGATTACTTATGTATTTCTCAATGATTGAACGGAAATCCTGCCAGGGTCAACATCAAACAACCCTGACAGCAGGTCACTTCGGTAACCTCACAAGGGTTACACTTAGTGTTTGCGGTGGTTCCATAGCGGTCTACAGTCGTGGAGTGATCCCCAGCGACTCACCCAGTCATTGAGCTACTTAGTAGGTCTCGTAAGCTCCTTCGGGAGTATCTGATATGGGAACGGCCTGGATAAGGATTAGAGGGAGTCTTCACAATATGCTGTTGGTGAACTCTATATCCTTATCTGTAAGTACCGGTTGTTTTATTGCTAACTATTTACTCGCAAGTACCTCACTTCCATGATGGTAGATTCCAACATGCTCATACATACATCTTGAAGCAACTGATAGCTCCCCCAAAGATCTTAGCACCACAAAGTTCAAAGAAAGATTCTACGTCAATAAAGAAGAATCTACAAAGTATAAAGACTTAAAGATCTCAGTATATGAAAAGGAACTTCATGCACGTGAAAGTATAAGTCCGAAGATGTATGAGTATGTTGGAATGGCGGACAACCACCACAGACGCAGGAGTGACGAATGGCAGACTACTTCGTGACACAATCACTACATCATCACCAAAGAACAAAGACAAAGAGCAAAGTACATTCATTATCATTCAACCATTTTGAAGACGTCTAGAGTTTTACATGTCACAAGTCAACTACAAAGATGAAGACGTCAAGCAACCGTGATGACCGACCCTTAGGGGGAGATTGTTGGGATCATACTTTTGTATTTTAGTCAAGTCTCGGTCATTACCTTTTGTAATAGGTTGCTTAGTTATTTATTCTACTTAGTTTATGTTGTTAGGCTTATGAATGTAAGACCAATGGGCCTTAAAGCCCACGTCCAAATGATAGGAGGGAGGAAGGGAGTGTTGCCCTACTCCTCCTCCTATAAATACTAAGCTTATGTAACCTTTCACATTGTTGGTTATTTGATTATCTTAAGGAAACTCTTGTTCTTTCACCTTTCATATTTCACATAATCAACCATCTCTCATTCTCATCCTATTTCTTTCATTATCATACTTGTGTTTACATAATCAACCATCTCTCATTCTCATCTTATTTCTTTCATTATCATACTTGTGTTTGCATATTGCGACTCACCCAGTCATTGAGCTACTTAGTAGGTCTCGTAAGCTCCTTCGGGAGTATCTGATATGGGAACGGCCTGGATAAGGATTAGAGGGAGTCTTCACAATATGATGTTGATGAACTCTAATTCCTTATCTGTAAGTACCGGGTATTTATTGCTAACTGTTTACTTGCAGGTACCTCACTTCCATGATGGTAGATTCCAACATGCTCATACATACATCTTGAAGCAAATGATAGCTCCCCCAAAGATCTTAGCACCACAAAGTTCAAAGAAAGATTCTACGCCAAAAAGAAGAATCTGCAAAGTATAAAGACCAAAGATCTTAGAGTATGCAAAGGAACTTCATGCTTTCGAAAGTCAAAGTCCTTAGATGTATGAGCATGTTGGAATGGCGGACAACCACCACAGACACGGAAGTGACGAACGGCAGACAACCTCATAACATGATCACTACGCTATCACCAAAGAACAAAGACTCAGAGCAAAGTACATTCATCTAAAGACGTCTAAAGTTATACAAGTCAAAAGTCAAAGACAAAGATGAAGACGTCCAACATCCGTGATGACCGACCCTTAGGGGGAGATTGTTGGGAACGTACTTTTATATTTATTCAAGTCTCGGTCATTACACTTTGTAATAAGATGATCACAACTACATCTACTAAGAACAAAGAACGATGAATGATTTAGAAGACGTCTAAAGCATTGAAAGTCAAAGATTAAGACGAAGACGTCAAGCAAACTTGATGACCGACCCTTAGGGGGAGATTGTTGGGAACGTAGTTTTACTATTTATCAAGTCTCGATCATTTACTTGTAATAGGTTGCTAAGGCTTGTATGTTTATTTTAACTTAAGGCTTATGAAGCAAGCCCATGGGCCTTAAGCCCATTTCATTCACTAGATAGGGAGGAAGGGAGTGTTGCCCTACTCCTTCCCTATATATACTAGTCTTATGTAACTAGTTAAAATGTTGGTTATTTCATTATTCTATGCAAACTCTTTCATTTCTATTTCTAATATTGTCTTAATCTACCATCTCTCCTTCTCATCTCATTTCTATCATTATTATACTTGTGTTTACATAAATGGTGACCTAACACCATTAATAATAACACCTTAGCGAATTTTAAAATACATTATACTAAGAAATTTAGTTCTCTAAAACCAATGTTTTTATATTTGTCCCACATAGAAGGATGATACAAGTAAAAGAGTACTTATAAAGAGAGAGAAAAAAAACTAAAAATTCAAAAAGTTATGTGGGTTAGTTAATGAGTATAACTATTATTATATAGATATATATAATAGGGCAAATGACACAAAAAGACATCAAAGTTATGGTCCATTTCCAATCAAGGTATCCAACTTTTTTTCTTGCATAAAAAGGTTCCCAACTTTTTTTTTTGGATTTGGGTTTTTTCCTAACACCCCGTTAAATAATTCGTTAACTCCAAACTAAAATATTTTTAAAACTTTAATAAAAACTGAAGGGTTATTTTGAAATTATTGTTTTAATAAACGTTAAACATTCTTCCCCAAATTCATAATTAGGGCAAAATTTCTTCTTCCTCAAAATCCAAATTATGGAAAAATAAAATTACGGCAAAATAATCTATTCCCCAAAATTAAAACATGACAAACTCATCTAATTCATCAAACTCTTCAAATTGGGTGTACTGGAATTGAAGAAATGCAGGTTGGGAAAAAAATAATTTGATGAATCGTGTTTGTGTCTTGTGCGAATGTGGTGATGAAAGTGATAAGTGGACTTCTAGGACTGAAAAGAACCCAGGTAGGAGGTTTTTTGAATGTCCTAACTATAAGGTAAACACATTTGTTGCTTTTAATGGTTTGTGAAAACATGTTTTGACTTTATTTTGATTAAATAGGCAAGAAAGCATTGTGAATTCTTTCACTGGTAGGATCCAGATTTACCAATTCAGCATTACAAAGGTAAATTGGTAGATGTGGAAAAAAAATGAAAAAGGAAGCTATGGAATTTGAGCTAAAAAAAAAAGAGCTTGGAAGAAGAAGTGGCAGTGTTGAAATCTACAGTGAATATGCAATCTAGGGTTATCTTTGTACTGTTAGGAATACTTTTCATTATAATTATGAAGGGAGGTGTTGGGTCTATTAGATTTGATGATACAAACCAAGAAAGAATGAAACACGAAGGACTTAAAGTGACATGGAAGAATTCTTCAAATAAAGAAGAATAAAACACAAGGGACTTGCTTGTTAAATAATATTTATTTATTAGTCCCTCATAGTAATTTGTAAACCCTAAAGGTCTACTATATAAAGAGATCAAGGGTGTAGGGTTTTATGTACAAGTCTTCCATAATGTAGTCATTAAAGGTGTGTGTGTGTAAACCTAGACGTAGGGAAACCATCTAGGGTTAGGGTTAGTGTTTTGTTTAGCCTCAAGAATCACTTGATTCCTGTTACAGTTCATTGATGTAACCGTATTATCTTGATCAAATAATATTGGGGCTATGAAGATTGTTTGAGAGAAACCTTGTTCAATAATAATGATGTTTATATATTCCGCTGTGCATTCTTGTTCATTATTATTGTGTAATCCCTAGATGAGGTCTAAACAACCTCGAGCTAAATGATCCAACAGGTGGTATCAGAGCCAGGTTAGCTCGTGATATCTAGGAATTGTTCAAGGTTTTACTGGTGTCGTAATTAGCAGCTGTGAGAAGTTATTGTCGACTGTTTCAAGGGTTAGTAATATTAATTTTTTTTACTGATTGTTGTCATGATCATGAAACAATGATATAATACTTTTATCAAGGTTGAGGCATGTGCGTATGATGAGATGTATATTGAATATATACAATAATCTCGTACTGCATAGTTCTTTGTCGGCTATACATGAATGTAATTGGAGATGAGGATTCGTCATAGGTTATTTATTAAATATAGATCATGCAAGATTCGTTATTTTTGTGATTATTTAATAAATCGGAGCTGCTGTGGATACTTATGACTTATTCTCGTACTGAAGTATTAATTGGTCGGTGATGTATTATGATTGGAGAAACGTTCATGTGAGTTGCTGTTGTATCGTTTTATAGAAGTGGAAGTTGTTTTGAAATAAGGCACGAATTAATGATAACAGATTTGGATATGGCGACTACAAGACAACAAAATGTTCGATTTGGTTTTCAAAGGATCAGAGATCGTGAGCATGTGACCTTCAAGTGATTAAAGTGATGAATTAATAAATTAAGTGGGATTCAATATTAATTGGCTGAGATGAATTTTATCCTCGTATTATTATGGCGATTTGTTTATACCCTATCACATGGGTCGGTGTTTGTCATACAAATCAAAAGAAGGTTGGTGGATCGTATACTTTCAAGTTTCAATCAAGGGTCAAAAGTCAGTGCAATATAATTGTTAAGGAACATGGTTGTCGTCTTTTGCAAGTTGAGTAGTGAGATGTTCGTAATTTCTGCTGCTACAAGGTACTGTTCGTATTAATTCAAAGTACTGCTCCATTGAATTAAAGTATTGCTGTGTGTCTCATTAAAAGTACTGCTCCGTTCAATCAAAGTACTGCTATCTCCAAAGTACTGCTCGACTATTCAAAGTACTACTACGTGTTATGAGGAGTAAGGGGAAGTCGCGATGAGTTTGATTGATATTAGTTTACACACACAGGAAGATTATTTGGTTCACACACACAGGAAGAAGTTTATGTTCTTAAAGGTTTCAAAAGGCTCGTTATTTGGTTTCTTAGATTCATTGGTCACGAAGAGGATTGATTATCACATATTTGATGTTGTAGTTGAGTTTCACAGGTGCGTGTTCTTATCATATCTCAAAGTAAGTGGATACTTTGAAGATAACTTGTTCGTGGTTTATTGTTGTGATAAAGACTTGATGAATCTAGCAAATTGGTGTGTTATCTACAAACTGAAGGTGCTTAATGTCACATTTGCTATCACCTTAAGGAGTTACATTGTAGTGCTCAGTGTCTCATACTAGTTGAGGATTTTGTCAAGGGATTGCGGTCTACTTATATTTATGGTTTGGTATGAGTTTGGAGTCACGTGGATAGTACAAGACATAAGACACAAGTTTGGGTTATTCTACTTCTTCATCAAGTTCGTTATATTTGGTTTTCTTCACATGTGATCATGACATAGAGCCTACAGATTTGAAGAATCATAAAGATGGTTAACATATTGATTTCAAGGGAAGTATCTTATGATATGTTTAATCATTTGATGTTCATGCACCACTCAAAGGGAAGTTGTTGATTGTTACTATTGCTGATTAGTACTACTATTGATGGTTTAGATTTCTATTGTTTCAAGTTCATTTATAGTTGCGAAAAACTTCATGGAGGGTAATTTGAGACATTGGAAGGATGAATTGGATGTGTGGTATTAGTTCGTGGTGGTAAAGATCATATTTCATATGTTCCCTATTTGTTGATAACAAAAAGGGGAAGAGATGTTGGAGTGGTATAGCATGGATTCAGGGGAAGAAAAAGATTGTTTCACTCATGGCGAGATTTAATTATCTCAATTTCTCTACTTCGTCTAGGGAAGTTCGTACAAGACTGTGTTTGTTTTGTCATAATCAAATAGGGGAAGATTGTTGGGTCTATTAGATTTGATGATACAAAACAAGAAAGAATGAAAAATGAAGGACTTAAAGTGACATGGAAGAATTCTTCAAATAAAGAAGAATAAAACACAAGGGACTTGCTTGTTAAAGAATATTTATTTATTAGTCCATCGTAATAATTTGTAAACCCTAAAGCTCTACTATATAAAGAGATCAAGGGTGTAGGGTTTTGTGTACAAGTCTTCCATAATGTAGTCATTAAAGGGGTGTGTGTGTAAACCTAGACGTAGGGAAAACGTCTAGGGTTAGGGTTAGTGTTTAGTTTAGCCTCAAGAATCACTAGATTCCTGTTACAGTTCATTGATGTAACCGTATTATCTTGATCAAATAATATTGGGGATATGAAGATTGTTTGAGAAAAACCTTTTTCAATAATAATGATGTTTATATATTCCGCTGTGCATTCTTGTTCATTATTATTGTGTAATCCCTAGATGAAGTCTAAACAACCTCGAGCTAAACGATCCAACAGGAGGTGATTTGTACACCATTTTTTTTGCCACCCACCACTAAATTATGCATAGCAGTGTTGTACTGTATACATCACTGGTGTGATTTAGTAGTGTATAGCCAAAAATAAATGGTGCACAAATCATTTCCCAATTATGAAAGCTTTTTAGTTTAGTTTGATCAATGAATGAATTGAAAAAGTTTCCTTTTAATGAACTAAAATGTATTAAATATGTTTAACTTTGATCAATGAATATAGATGTGTTTTATGTTTTAATTAGGAAATATTTAAAGGCTCTTAGTAAAAATCTTAAAAAAAATAAAATAAAAAAAATCAATTATTACCTAATAAGGTATGATTTAATTTTTGAAAATGAAAAAATCCCCAATAAATTTTTTGTTTTATTAGAGAAACGCTAGCTTTTACTCAAGTCCGAACGAATTAAGCCCCTGTTGACATAAATAATGCCTAAAAACATTATTAACATGTTATCAATATCTCTATGTTTTAATTATCACAAAATATAAATTCATATAACTAAAACTTGTGACATAAACAAGTATTTAGTGATTAATATCTCTCTTTACATCCAAATCACTTAAGGTATGAATAAACAAAGTGTTTAGTGCATTTTATGATCAAAAGAAAGTTTAATTAAGCATTACAAAGTTTATTTAATTATATAAACATATTATATATTTTTGAAAAACACTTTTGGTAATAAAGAAAAATGTTTTATTCATACTAAATATATGAATTCAAATTTTTAACCAAAATCAGTTAGTTTTTTACCAAATAAACTTTCCCCACTAAAAAACAAAGAATTTGACCGTTTCAGCTGGGCGGCCCCCTTAATTATAAAGGGCGGTCCCCTTAATTTTAAGGGGGCCGGCCATGATTTAAGGGGACCGGCCACGCTCCTTTGTCAGATTCTGTTGCCTATAAATACCACCTTAAACCTGGATTTTTTTCTCACCTTTTGCACCACTAAACTTTCTGATCTAGATCCAAATCTCCATTCTTTTATCCTTTGATCATAAGTATATAAATTCTTTGTTTCAAAATGATCCAACCTTCATGCTCTCAAGTGCAAGAGAAGAATACTTCTATCCCTCAAGACAAGAAGTATTACAACTTGTTGTGATCTTCACATCCAAGTTGTTGGTGTATCATCAAAGATCATTTACATTATTCTTTGTGAAGATTGTTGTGAATATTTGATTGTAGATAGTTGTGTTAGATATTGATTGTGTGATTAGTTAGTAGCTTGGTGTGAAGAAGATAAGTTAGGAACTAGATTGGTGTGAAAAAGATAGGTGTGGAGTAGTTAGTTGTGAAGTAGATAGATTTGAAGAAGTTGTGTAGAAGTTGTGACTTAGGTGTGACGAAGTTGTGGTGTGAAAAGTGGTGTGTAGATTGGTGTGTAGATTGGTGTGTATATTGGTGTGTACGGTTTTCTCCGCCATAAGGGAGCGTGTTGATATAGTGAAGAAAACTCTCGAGTTAGGTGCTCGGGGAGTGGAGTAGGGCAAGGAATGTGTCCTTGTAGCCGAACCACTACAAATCGCTTGTCTCCCGGTTCGATCTTTCCATCTCTTGCTTACTTCATTACTTATCATTATAATATATTGTGTAGTATTAATTATTTATATTGTACAAGACTTGAGATCACATATTATCGAATCTAAGTTTTTAAAAGCTAAGCAAAACTTTAAAACTAATTTTTATAACGAAGTAAAAGACGTAAAACTATTCAACCCCCCTTCTAGTTTTTCACAATTGGTATCAAGAGCCACGTCTAGCAAGATTTTTAAAATATATTGTATTTTAAAACTTGTAACGATCTATGGAATCTGAAAAATATTTAGAAGGGCAATCTATGCAAAGACCACCACTATTTGAAAGTGATGGATTTTTATATTAGAAAAATAGATTCGAAACGTATGTGAAATCAAAAGATCTTGATCTTTGGCATATTATTACTTTTGGTGATTTTCCTCCTATTCAATATAATGTTGAAACTAAAATGAATGAAATTGTACCTTTTGAAAAACAAAATGATGATTTGAAAAAGAAATTAGCAAAAAATAATGAGGCTAAAATGGTAATTTATAATGCGTTACCAAGCAAAGAATATGAAAGAATTTTTATGTGTAAAACCGCCAAAGAAATTTGGGATTCTTTACTAATCACTCACCAAGGTAATAGCCAAGTCAAAGATAATAAAATAGATCTTCTTGTACAACAATATGAACAATTTACGATTCCGGAAGAGGAATCAATTGATAATGCTTTTGCTAAGTTTAACACTATCATCACAAGTTTAAAAGCACTTGATGAGACATTTTCTAGTAAAAATTGTGTTAGGAAATTTCTTAGGGCATTGCATCCAAAATGGCGAGCTAAGGTCACGGCAATCGAAGAATCAAAGAACTTGATTATGTTATCACTAGATGAACTAATTGGCAACTTGAAGGTTCATGAAGAAATCATAAGAAGAGATTCGGAAACGGTCAAAGTCAAGAAAGAACAAACCAAATCCATTGCTCTAAAAGCCAAAAAGGAACCTAGTGATGATGATGATTCAAGTGACGAAAGTGAAGACGAAGAATATGCAATGGCCATAAGAGAATTCAAGAAGTTTTTCAAGAGACGAGGAAGATTCACTAGATCATCACGAGACGAAAGAAAAGCATTCCAAAGGAATAGAAGTGACAACTTTGGGAAAAGAAAGTGCTTTAGATGTGGAAGTCTAAATCATCTCATTGGCGAATGTCTAAAGCCACCGGGTTATGAAAGTCAATGTGCTTTTGTTAGTGGAACATGGAGTGATAGTGACAAAGAAAAAGTTGAAAAGCCAAAAGATGAAAAGTGTTTTATGGCAAAAGAAACCGACGAAATATGTTTAGGAATTGACTTGGAACCTGATGAATGGATCAAAGATAGCGGATGTTCGAGGCACATGACGGGGAATCACAATCTATTCTCTACATACAAGGCATACAATGGAGGTAACGTTATTTTCGGTAGTGACTTACGTGGAAAAATCATTGGCAAAGGTACGATCTCTCAAGATTCACTCACTATTGAAAATGTAGAGCATGTAGATAAATTAACATATAACTTGCTTAGTGTAGGACAAATATGTGATAATAAATGTAGAGTCACATTTACCGAAGATAATAGCGAAATAGTTAAGGATGGAAAAATTATAGGTAGAGGAATTGGAAAAGGTGGCATATATGTTATGAAACTAGGAAACAAACCTGAGGATAGGATATGCCTAACGACCCTAGATGAAAATTCTACATTATGGCATAGAAGATTAGGACATGCTAATATGCAACAAATACAATCTTTGGCCTCTAAGGAATTAGTTAGAAATTTGCCTAATCTAAAATATGACAAGCATTTTTGTGATGCATGTAAAATTGGAAAACAAGCTCATGCTAGTCACAAAGCCAAGAATATAGTATCCACTACTAGATGCCTAGAATAATTACATATGGATCTTTTTGGTCCATCCGCTGTGCGGAACTATGGAGGAAACAAATATACCTTAGTGATAGTAGATGACTACTCACGATACACGTGGACTAGGTTTTTAAGTGACAAGACCCAAGCCTTTGAAAAATTCGAAATATTTAGTAGAATGATTCAAAATAAATTAGGATGCTCAATAGTTGCCATTAGGACGGACCATGGTAGGGAATTTGATAACGAAGTACAATTCGGAAAATATTGCGAGTTAAATGGAATATCTCACAATTTCTCCGCTCCTCGTACTCCTCAATCAAATGGCGTAGTAGAAAGAAAAAATAGGTTACTACAAGAAATGAGTAGAACTATGTTAAATGAACAATCCATCCCACAAAAATTTTGGTGTCACGCCGTAGATACATCAACTTATATTAAATAGGGTATCAATTAGAAGAATTCTAGGAAAAACTTCTTATGAGTTATTAAGAGGTAGAAAACCAAACTTAAGCTACTTTAAGGTATTTGGAAGTAAATGCTATATTTTAAACACTAAGGACTATCTCACTAAGTTTGATCCAAAATCATATGAAGGAATATTTTTAGGATACTCACAAAATAGCAAAGCATATATAATACTTAACAAACACTCCATGAAAGTAGAGGAATCACTAAATATAACATTTGATGAAACACCACAACCTCCTAAAACATTACCTTTAGAAGATGATGATTTAATCGAAGATGAAGCTATTGAGGTTAGTAAAACAAAACCCATAGGAAATGATAATGAAGACATTTACTTAGAAAATAACGAAACTGTTAATATTAAAGAATCTAGATCTCATCCATTAGACAATATAATAGGACATCTTAACCAAAGAACCCTTAGGTCACAAGCCCAAGATAAAAATAATTTCTTTTGTTTCCTCTCAGCAATAGAACCTAAGAATATTAGCGAAGCTTTAAAGGATGAAAGTTGGGTTATAGCTATGCAAGAAGAATTAAATCAATTTAAGGCGAATGATGTTTGGGAATTAGTCCCAAATCCAAAGGATATGACCATCATAGGAACCAAATGGGTATATAGGAATAAGTTAGACGAGAATGGAATAGTTACTAGGAATAAAGCTAGGTTAGTTGCCCAAGGTTATAATCAACAAGAAGGAATTGATTATGACGAAACTTATGCCCCTGTAGCTAGACTAGAATCGATTAGGATATTACTTGCCTATGCTTGCGCCCTAGATTTTAAGTTATTCCAAATGGATGTGAAAAGTGCATTCCTTAACGGTTTTATCAATGAGGAGGTATATGTGGCACAACCTCCAGGATTCATTGACTTCGCAAAACCTGATTATGTTTATAAGTTAAAGAAAGCTTTGTATGGACTCAAACAAGCTCCCAAAGCTTGGTATGATCGATTAAAAGCTTTTCTTATTAAACATGATTATTCCATGGGAATGGTAGATAACACTCTTTTCACTAAAAGGAAAGACCCAAATCTCATCATTGTCCAAATATATGTTGATGACATTATATTTGGATCGACTTGTCAAGACATGTGTGATGAATTTTCCAAAATCATGCATGATGAGTTTGAGATGAGTATGATGGGTGAACTTAACTTCTTCCTAGGATTACAAATAAAACAATTAGAAGATGGAATATTTTTTAACCAATCAAAGTACATTAAGGAAATGCTTAAGAAGTTTGGCCTAGAAGACTCAAAACCCATGAAAACTCCCATGTCTACGGAGGTAAAGCTCATAAAGGATGATGAAGGTGAGTCCGTAGATAACACCAAGTATAGAGGAATGATAGGTAGTTTACTATACTTGACGGCAAGTAGACCTGACATCATGTTTAGTGTCTGCCTTTGTGCCCGTTTTCAAGAGGATCCCAAAACCTCTCACCTAGAAGCGGTTAAGCGTATCTTCCCATACGTTAAAGGCACTATACACTTAGGATTATGGTATCCTAAGGAATCCGGCATAGAAACCATTGTCTATACGGATTCGGATCATGCGGGAGACTACGTAGATAGAAAGAGCACTAGCGGTATTTGCACGTTTATGGGATGTTGTCTAACGTCTTGGTTTTCGAAGAAGCAAACCGCTCTTGCTATTTCTACCACCGAAGCCGAATATGTAAGCGCCGGAAAGGCATGTCAACAAGCACTATGGATGAAACAAGCTCTCGTAGACTATGGCATTAGGTTAGAAAATGTCCCCATTATGTGCGATAACAAAGGTGCGATAGATTTAAGTAAAAATCCGGTGCAACATTCTAGGACTAAACACATAGAAATACGTCACCATTATCTTAGGGATAATGTACAAAAAGGAAATATATCTATAGAAAAGGTTGCATCGAAAGACAACATTGCGGATATACTCACAAAACCCCTTAAACGTGAATTATTCAACCACTTGCGTTTAGGATTAGGAATGATGGAACAAGTTGACTAAATTATATTGAATTATTTCAAATTTATACTTGCATGAAATTCATTTTTCTTTCATTTCACCTATTCTGAGTCTAGGAATCTATTTTGCACAAAACTAAAGATTGAGAAAAGTTATTTTCTTTGCATAAACCGTTTTGTAACACTCAATCAATTTTCTCTAAAAATTATTCTCACAATCTAGGAACCTCATGAAAATCATTTTCCTTGCATTGTTGACTAATCCTAAAAACATTCTATTTCAAAATCATGCATAAATTCTCACATAAATTGTCAAGATATATAATCTAATATATGTCTTTGACATTCATGATCGAGCAAAAATTGAATCAAGGAGATTATTTGGATTGCTTCTTAGGATCGTTATTTCTTTTTTGCTTCTAGGAGTCGAAACAATCACAACTCCACATTTGTTGCATATAGACACTCACTAGGATAAATTCATTAATAATGGTGTCATCTTGATCCATCATTAGTTATTCACTCACTAATTATCCTTGCCTTTAATCTAAGATAGATGCCTTAGGAAGCTTAATTGTGCTTACCTTTATTTGCTTTCTCTTGCTTGTTATATGTTGATTATTTGCTCTTGTGTTTATGTGTTTTTGCATGCATGCTATATCTTGATTAGATTAGACTCTATATTGCCTAAGAGACTTGAACTTGCTTGAATTCTAATCCAAACACATAACCTTTCTGCAAATTTTCTGCCAAAAACCCAATTCTGGCAACCTGGAAATCACCAGATGGGCGGCCCCCTTAATTCTGTAAGGCGGCCCCCTTAATCATTAAGGGGACCGGCCATCTGATGGTCGGGTTTACAGAATCTTTTCTGCTTTCTAGCCCATTTCAACCTACATTTCCCATTTTTCACCAACACATTTTGTCCTAATCCCCCAAACAAACCTTATCCATCCTTAAACACACAAATCTTACACTATAAATATCCCCAATCCTCAAAACTCTCCATTCATCCCATCATGAACTCTCCAAACAAATCAAAATCAAAAGCCTCAAGGCTAGCAAGGATGACGGAAAAACCCGTTTGGCGAAGAAAAAGCCCTCGAAACAAATCCATCATCATAAATGAAGTTGGAAATCATTCCTCACCACCAACTTCTTATTTCCCAAACTTTGCATCAAACCAACAAAGTCATTCATTTGATCCACTTTACAAACCATACAACATTGGCCAAGCATCTTCCTTCAAGCCAAACTACACCTCTCAACCTCCAACAACTTATAATGATTCATGCAAGTTTGATCAACCATCAAACTACAATTCCAACTACACAAACCCAACTCATCCATACCAAACCTATGATCCCCTCCACATTGCCACGGAAAAACAAAAGTTCCATGATGAAATAAACCAAATCCATGATCTTAGTGATCTCCTTGCTATGCATCTTGCACAACGCAACAAAGGGCAACCTCCATCATCACCCTATGCAAATTGCCTCCCCCACTCTCTCAACTTGGATCAAGTTACAAACCACACTCACTTTTGCCCTTGTTGCATATTCCTTCAAAAACAAATCCTCTACTTGAGTGAAGATATTTCTTGGATTGAATATCTTCTCACTCGCAATCATCCAATACCACCCTTAACACGATACAACATCGTGAGATCCACTTCTTCCGCTCCACACTCCACTCCATATCCCTCTCAATCAAACATCTAAGCTTTATGCTTATGTTTCTCTTCAAGCAAATAAAACAATCAACCATGGGTTGCAAGCAAGTCCAAGTGCTCTCTTAGGCAAAATAGGACTATGTCTTTTCTTTTGTGTTATTTTTATCAATATGCTCCATGCATATTGAATGTTGTAATGCTTATCATTCCTATAATGCTTGAATGAATCTATGTTTAGTTGCATAATTGTTGCTTTGCATATATGTGTATTTTGCTCTCTTCAAATATTTTTGTAGCAAAGATCTCCATTGCTCGTTCCCTTGGTGCTCTCAAATGAGGGGGAGCATACATTAAGGGGGAGCTTTCTACCCGTTTAAACTTCCCTCGCGAAGCTTACTCGGCTTAACCTTTTTAATTAATACAAAAAGGGGGAGAAGAGAAATATAAACTATATAATACTTGTCTAAAAACAAGTTTTAGATATATTGAGTTTAAGGTTTTGTAATAATCAAAAAGGGGGAGATTGTTGACATAAATAATGCCTAAAAACATTATTAACATGTTATCAATATCTCTATGTTTTAATTATCACAAAATATAAACTCATAGAACTAAAACTTGTGACATAAACAAGTATTTAGTGATTAATATCTCTCTTTACATCCAAATCACTTAAGGTATGAATAAACAAAGTGTTTAGTGCATTTTATGATCAAAGGAAAGTTTAATTAAGCATTACAAAGTTTATTTAATTATATAAACATATTATATATTTTTGAAAAACACTTTTGGTAATAAAGAAAAATGTTTTATTCATACTAAATATATGAATTCAAATTTTTAACCAAAATCAGTTAGTTTTTCACCAAATAAACTTTTCACACTAAAAGACAAAGAATCTGGCCGTTTCAGCTGGGCGGCCCCCTTAATTATAAAGGGCGGTCCCCTTAATTTTAAAGGGGTCGGCCATGATTTAAGGGGACCGGCCACGCTCCTCTGTCAGATTCAGTTGCCTATAAATACCACCTTAAACCTGGATTTTTTTCTCACCTTTTGCACTACTAAACTTTCTGATCTAGATCCAAATCTCCATTCTTTTATCCTTTGATCAAAAGTATATAAATTCTTTGTTTCAAAGTGATCCAACCTTCACCCTCTCAAGTGCAAGAGAAGAATACTTCTATCTCTCAAGATAAGAAGTATTACAACTTGTTGTAATCTCCACATCTAAGTTGTTGGTGTATCATCAAAGATCATTTACATTATTCTTTGTGAAGATTGTTGTGAATATTTGATTGTAGATAGTTGTGTTAGATATTGATTGTGTGATTAGTTAGTAGCTTGGTGTGAAGAAGATAAGTTAGGAACTAGATTGGTGTGAAGAAGATAGGTGTGGAGTAGTTAGTTGTTGTCACAACTCACCATTTCAGGTCATTTCCCGAACTTTGGAAAAACACTATTCATCAAACACTATTCATCAGTTTACTATTCATCATTTTTTGTGTCAGTTTGACATTCCGAGAAACATTCAGAAAAATTACTATTCACTAAACACTATTCATTGCGGGAAAAGTTTTCACTATTCACTTGCATTACTCATTTCATCGTAAATTTAGTTTACGGGTATTCAAATTCGCGTAACCGTATGGGTTTAGGAGCGAATTCATTTCATTATCAGTAAGGACACTGCATACGGACTAGGGACAGTCTGCATATCATCATAACAGCATTTCCATGTTATACCACTCTTAGGATTTTCAAATTTATATATTTGATACATTTAACGTTTTTGTTATAACTATTTATAATTAAACGTTAATACCCGGTTTATAAACACGACGAATATATCTAAATATTTCCACAATGGTCCCGACATATTTTTATATCCATTTTATCATCATAAAAGTTATTACATTCATTTACCCAGTATTTTGGAAATTTATTTTATTTATAACGTAAGCTTATGAATATTACGACGGTTTTCGTGAAAACTAAACAATAATCACCCGAACACTCAGTAATTGTACCCAACATATTTTTAACATATTTACAACTTTGTTTTATCCCGAATAACTTTGTTAACATTTATTTCTATCAAACCCGGTACCCGATTATAACTAATACTTACACTAAACTACAATTATTATTACACTACATTTCCTAAGTGATCAAAACCGATTTTTCTTCTCCTTTTCACATTGAAAACCGGCCATGAGCACAACACTAGACCACTTGACTTTTATTTTCACCTTATGCATACATGTGCTCTTTTAATACTATAAACCTCCTAAACATAAACTTACTAATATACAAGAATCATAACATCCTAGTTTCATAAGCCAAAAAGTTTTCTCATTCCCTTTCCCTTCTCCATAACCACGACCCAACACCATCACCATGATCCATCCATGATTTTCCAAAGTACAAAGCATCAAAGTTGTTCATTTCATCATCCTAATCAAGAATCATAACACAAAAACACAAGTAATCCAAGGTTTCTCATCATCTCACCACCTATTATTTCAAAGTGAGTATTCAAAATTATTTTCATGCTTTCATCTAATTAACATATGTATCTCATAGTATTCATGCTTAATTTCATGCACAAACTAGTTATACTACTTTATTTTTGTATACTTTTTGAACATACAAACCCTAGATTGTGATTTAGGTGTTCCCTTGTTAAATTAACTTGATTACTAGCCTTTAGGAACCCATGGCACCCTAAGAAGGTGTATGGTAGGGTTAGATTAGTTTTGTGAAGTTTGCAAGAGATTTGGTTGAAGTAGAAACTAGTTTTGAACATGAAAAATGGATTTGTAACAAGTATATATACATGCTGTCCCATTTTTGTAAATCCAGGAAAATCAGTAAACATAAACGGAACTTTGGCAAAAATTTTAGAAAATACTTTCAAAAACGAATCCATAGGCGAAAGAACGGATTGAAATGAGTTTATAACGAAGAAGTTATGATTTTTGCAAGTTTGTTGACGAAAAGTATTTTTTTCTGAAAATTGTTGCTGTTGGACGTTTTTCGTCGGACAAAACGAGACTTTAGACGTAACCCGGAGGAGCTGAGCTTTCCAAAATATATTACTACATACTAAGACGTAACCGTGGATATAAAGAACAAGTAAAACGGACTTATAACGACAAAGATATTCACGTTTGAATATCGGCAAAACTCATTTCATTTTGACAGCTTTTGAAAATATAACGCTAAAACTACGTAGTAACTCTAGATTCTAGAAATAATACCAAGTACCCAATTTTATAACTAATGAAGTATTAGTTATTACAAGTATATTTTCATCATTACAAGGCGTTATTTCAAGGATTTTAAACCGAGGATTTCAACAAAAACATTGGTACATACGATATATATATAAGTATATATATTGCAACTAGTTTTATTTTTCTAATAGCCATATTTTCCTAAGTCTTGGAAAATGTATATTTTGATAATAACAAGTATTTTTCCAAAGAGTAGAGTGGTATAGGAAACATGTGCATGGACATTCATAACATCATTTCATGATCTACAGTAGATCGTTCATCATTCATATTAGGTTGCGGCTAGTGTGCGCGCCTTGTTTTTCAGCTCATTACATGTTCATGGTACCATCATATCAGGTGAGTCATAGCCCCACTTTTACTTGTTTAATGACTTTATAAACTCTTTGGGGGAGATACATGCTTCAATACTTGTTCTATGTTTTTATACGATTTGAATTAGTTATTGGGAAGAATACGCTGCTTGAATTATTTTTGTACAATGCCAAAGTATAAATTTTCTTACATTGCTTAAGTTGCCTTATTACCACGTCAGGACAAGTCCCCTTTATTATTTCATGGACCGTTAATTAAGTTCCAAGCGAGAGTGAGTGAATAGATCTATTGAGGGTGACTCCTCCATTTGTGTTTGGGTTGCTCCAACGGAATTACGAATGCATTTCATGTCTAATATAGTACGAGTGTCTGGTAAACACTCATTTGGGGCAAATTTTAGTACGTCTAGCTTCGGGGTCATGAGCTTAAGAGCCAATGTGGGTTTCATTATTGAAATCTTAGTACTATACTTTATACTTGGGCTATTGTACATACAAAATTACTTATAAATTCCCGATACTTTTTCATCACTATTACTACTAAATTACGATGCCTTTGCATCAGTCTTACTACTGATTTACGATGCTTTTGCATCAGCCTTATTACCGAATTACGATGCTTTTGCATCAATCTTATTACTTTTGTTTACACAAACCAAACTTATTACATTTGGCAGTGGGTTGTAAACACACAGGTTACAAGTCTCTTATGGCGAGACTTGCAACTGAGTGGATTTACGATGCCTTTGCTGGGAAATCTTCATTCATATGCATAAATTCTTTTTCACAAGACTCTATGAACTCACCAACCTCGTGTTGACACTTTAGCATGTATTTTCATGTTTTAACCAATGGCACGCTACTGGAGGTTTTGGCAGGGCAGGGTATGGCATGGTCATAGAAGACTCTGATTATTCATTTGGGGACCGTTTTTAACTATCTTAATGGCCTACTTCCGCACTATTTTTAACGATGTAAATCCAATACTTTTGGTTAAACAATTTTATTCTAAATGATTCAAGTGCAAACTATTTTTGAACTAGTGTTGTGATACCGATTGAGTTACACCCCAGCTACATGTATGCTTCCGCTGGACCCGATTTTGGGGGTGTGACAGATTGGCATCAGAGCTTTGGCTATAGCGAACTAAGTGTTTTTAAAACCTAGACTATAGCTACTTTCAAGAAAACTTAACCCTATGACCGTCACGTGCCTGCCTGCCAAGCTGAAGCCTCATTTGTGGTTAGTTGCTGACATGTGTGATGAGATTTGTATCTCATTATCTGGTATATTATATTCACTTATTCTAGTTGATTACTACAATTGTCTTTCATATAAGCATGTTCACGTATCATATATATCACAGCGTTTTGTTTTTCCTTGCATAGTTTCATCATTTGACCTCGAGTTTTGGTCACTTGCCTTAGTCTTTCAGAACGTCGTTGTATTCATGAAGGACATAGTATTAGTATGACTGAGCTGAGTATTTCAAAATTCATGGAACCTCGGTGGAATATAGACTGGTCATCTATATTCAACCCGGGATAGTGAGATATAGGCTGACCACCTATGTCTGACTCAGAAATGAATTTTGCAACACTAAGAATGGTTATAATAAAATTCTGTCTGGATTGAATCCTTTACTCATTTTCTAAATGTTTCATGCATGTGTGTGTATACCCTCGTTGTCAGAACATTCATACTTTTCATCACCTCGTGAACCGCCGCTTGGAAGCACGTCAACTGGTCATTTAATTTCATGAACATTTACGTCTATGCACGATACATTTACATCACAGTATTTTCTTTTATCACAATATCATTTTGTCGTAGTTGTCACAGTCTCTTCCCTTCTCACCATCACTATCATTTCCTTTCCCCATCCCCATATATATATAGAATTAGCTGACACTTTATGGATTCCTATACCACTCATCGCACACTACTCCCTATATTGATAAGTGGATATTATCAATGACCTCCCTAGGAAAGACTTTCCATACCATCTATAAGGAGAATCTCTCGGTACATTAAGACCATTCAAAACTCAACAGAAATATCAAGATATCGCAAAACTATTCGAAACACTATCATTGGCCTGGTCACCAAAATTCCATCATCTAGAAAGTATTGGCTTGACTGAATTACAAGATTCGTTTAGATACGAGTGCTCACTAAGCAACACCATAGAGATAAATCCAACCTCTTAACCGAGACTATAGATTGAACATGTCCTCACCAATAGACTTTATCCAAACATGTTAGACACCTATGCCTTTGTGCAGAAATACATACCTGACTATTTTATCCTCTTAATACTTTCACATTTAAATGGATTTTTCTCCAAACTACATTTATACAAAACATATATCTTGTAAGAAATACTTTTCTGAGGCACTTATTTTGATAAGCAAATTCCTTTTGGTTAATCCTTTACAAAACTATTGAATTGTTAGGAAATCTTAAACATCGATCTTTGGTAAACCATATTATCCACCTTATATTGAAAACTGTCCTATCTTGCATAACTATTAAATTTTGAAACATCAAGAAAAATGTTACTTGGAAAGCCGTTTGCTTAAACTTGTAGATTTATTTATTCGGGGAAGGTTTATGAACAAAACACAATCTCAAAACAAACCTTGAAAAATCAATCACTATATTACATCACTTATACATTTTAGGATTTTGTGAATTGACTACATAGAGCTTGGGGAAAATCTTAGTAATGGAGACTAATCATCGTAGGTGGAGAAAGACTCGATTCATGACATCCTGCGGAGGATCCCCACTTTATCCTAATCTATTATTTTCAACAACACCCCTTTGATGGACTTAACCTTGTAAGTTTTCTACAAGATTCATGATATCCATTTCAATTATTTCTAATAGAGGAATTTAATTCACCTCAAACACCTAGCGATTACATTAAGATTTCTTTGGAATCACACCACCTATCATCTGCAGACCAATGGACAGAATTAAAGAACGATTCAAACATAGGGAGATATACTCAGAGCATGAGTGATTGACTCAAGAAATGGTTGGACTAACCAATTACCATAAATCAAATTCAGTTGCAACTATAGTTATCGCGCGAGCCTAGAGACTACACCATTTGAGGCACTCTATGGTCGAAGTGCCAACATTCATTGACGGATCGAAATTTGGAAAAACTCAACTCACTAGTCTAGTAAGCATTCATGAAATAACCAGGAATTTCCTACAAATCAAGAATCAGTTACAAGTTCGATAAAGTTGTAAACCATTAAAACTTCAAGTTGGTAAGCAGAGTTATACAGAAAATTCTGCCTAGGAAAGGCATGATATCATTCAGAAAACTTGGAAAGTTAAACCCGAGATACACTGAACCATGTAATATTTCAGACAGAGTAGGCCTTGTGGCCGTCAGACTTGAGCCTTGTTAGAGAACAACAGCAACAGGATTACACAACCACGTATTATCAGCTTTTCAGAATTGTCACTCATAATTCCATTTGGAAAGGAATCCAACCCAAAGTCAAACATAAATCTTGCAGGAGAACAAGTAGAAATCATGGACAGTTAGGTCGAACAATTGAAGCAAATTCGAATTCCTATCGTGAGAGTTCGCTGGAATTCTTGAATATCATCATCTTTTCACCAATACCACTTCAGAGACCAACACAAACTGAATTTCGGGACAAAGTTCCTTTTAGAGGGGAAAACTGTCACAACTCACCATTTCAGGTCATTTCAGCTCATTTCCCGAACTTTGGAAAACACTATTCATCAAAACACTATTCATCAGTTTACTATTCATCATTTTTTGTGTCAGTTTGACATTCCGAGAAACATTCAGAAAAATTACTATTCACTAAACACTATTCATTGCGGGAAAAGTTTTCACTATTCACTTGCATTACTCATTTCATCGTAAATTTAGTTTACGGGTATTCAAATTCGCATAACCGTATGGGTTTAGGAGCGAATTCATTTCATTATCAGTAAGGACACTGCATACGGACTAGGGACAGTCTGCATATCATCATAACAGCATTTCCATGTTATACCACTCTTAGGATTTTCAAATTTATATATTTGATACATTTAACATTTTTATTATAACTATTTATAATTAAACGTTAACACCCGGTTTATAAACACGACGAATATATCTAAATATTCCCACAATGGTCCCGACATATTTTTATATCCATTTTATCATCATAAAAGTTATTACATTCATTTACCCAGTATTTTGGAAATTTATTTTATTTATAACGTAAGCTTATGAATATTACGACGGTTTTCATGAAAACTAAACAATAATCACCCGAACACTCAGTAATTGTACCCAACATATTTTTAACATATTCACAACTTTGTTTTATCCCGAATAACTTTGTTAACATTTATTTCTATCAAACCCGGTACCCGATTATAACTAATACTTACACTAAACTACAATTATTATTACACTACATTTCCTAAGTGATCAAAACCGATTTTTCTTCTCCTTTTCACATTGAAAACCGGCCATGAGCACAACACTAGACCACTTGACTTTTATTTTCACCTTATGCGTACATGTGCTCTTTTAATACTATAAACCTCCTAAACATAAACTTACTAATATACAAGAATCATAACATCCTAGTTTCATAAGCCAAAAAGTTTTCTCATTCCCTTTCCCTTCTCCATAACCACGACCCAACACCATCACCATGATCCATCCATGATTTTCCAAAGTACAAAGCATCAAAGTTGTTCATTTCATCATCCTAATCAAGAATCATAACACAAAAACACAAGTAATCCAAGGTTTCTCATCATCTCACCACCTATTATTTCAAAGTGAGTATTCAAAATTATTTTCATGCTTTCATCTAATTAACATATGTATCTCATAGTATTCATGCTTAATTTCATGCACAAACTAGTTATACCACTTTATTTTTGTATACTTTTTGAACATACAAACCCTAGATTGTGATTTAGGTGTTCCCTTGTTAAATTAACTTGATTACTAGCCATTAGGAACCCATGGCACCCTAGGAAGGTGTATGGTAGGGTTAGATTAGTTTTGTGAAGTTTGCAAGAGATTTGATTGAAGTAGAAACTAGTTTTGAACATGAAAAATGGATTTGTAACAAGTATATATACATGCTGTCCCATTTTTGTAAATCCAGGAAAATCAGTAAACATAAACGGAACTTTGGCAAAATTTTTAGAAAATACTTTCAAAAACGAATCCGTAGGCGAAAGAACGGATTGAAATGAGTTTATAACGAAGAAGTTATGATTTTTGCAAGTTTGTAGACGAAAAGTATTTTTTTCTGAAAATTGTTGCTGTTGGACGTTTTTCGTCGGACAAAACGAGACTTTAGACCTAACCCGGAGGAGCTGAGCTTTCCAAAATATATTACTACATACTAAGACGTAACCGTGGATATAAAGAACAAGTAAAACGGACTTATAACGACAAAGATATTCACGTTTTAATATCGGCAAAACTCATTTCATTTTGACAGCTTTTGGAAATATAACGCTAAAACTACGTAGTAACTCTAGATTTCTAGAAATAATACCAAGTACCCAATTTTATAACTAATGAAGTATTAGTTATTACAAGTATATTTTCATCATTACAAGGCGTTATTTCAAGGATTTTAAACCGAGGATTTCAACACAAACATTGGTACATACGATATATATATATAAGTATATATATTGCAACTAGTTTTATTTTTCTAATAGCCATATTTTCCTAAGTCTTGGAAAATGTATATTTTGATAATAACAAGTATTTTTTCAAAGAGTAGAGTGGTATAGGAAACATGTGCATGGACATTAATAACATCGTTTCATAATCTAAAGTAGATCGTTCATCATTCATATTAGGTTGCGGCTAGTGTGCGCGCCTTGTTTTTCAGCTCATTACATGTTCATGGTACCATCATATCAGGTGAGTCATAGCCCCACTTTTACTTGTTTAATGACTTTATAAACTCTTTGGGGGAGATACATGCTTCAATACTTGTTCTATGTTTTTATACGATTTGAATTACTTATTGGGAAGAATACGCTGCTTAAATTATTTTTGTACAATGCCAAAGTATAAATTTTCTTACATTGCTTAAGTTGCCTTATTACCACGTCAGGACAAGTCCCCTTTATTATTTCATGGACCGTTAATTAAGTTCCAAGCGAGAGTGAGTGAATAGATCTATTGAGGGTGACTTCTCCATTCGTGTTTGGGTTGCTCCAACGGAATTACGAATGCATTTCATGTCTAATATAGTACGAGTGTCTGGTAAACACTCATTTGGGGCAAATTTTAGTACGTCTAGCTTCGGGGTCATGAGCTTAAGAGCCAATGTGGGTTTCATTATTGAAATCTTAGTACTTTACTTTATACTTGGGCTATTGTACATACAAAATTACTTATAAATTCCCGATACTTTTTCATCACTATTACTACTGAATTACGATGCCTTTGCATCAGTCTTACTACTGATTTACGATGCTTTTGCATCAGCCTTATTACTGAATTACGATGCTTTTGCATCAATCTTATTACTTTTGTTTACACAAACGAAACTTATTACATTTGGTAGTGGGTTGTAAACACACAGGTTACAAGTCTCTTATGGCGGGACTTGCAACTGAGTGGATTTACGATGCCTTTGCTGGGAAATCTTCATTCATATGCATAACATTCTTTTTCACAAGACTCTATGAACTCACCAACCTCGTGTTGACACTTTAGCATGTATTTTCAGGTTTTAACCAATGGCACGCTACTGGAGGTTTTGGCAGGGCAGGGCATGGCATGGTCATAGAAGACTCTGATTATTCATTTGGGGACCGTTTTTAACTATTTTAATGGCCTACTTCCGCACTATTTTTAACGATGTAAATCCAATACTTTTGGTTAAACAATTTTATTCTAAATGATTCAAGTGCAAACTATTTTTTGAACTAGTGTTGTGATACCGATTGAGTTACACCCCAGCTACATGTATGCTTCCGCTGGACCCGATTTTGGGGGTGTGACTGTTGTGAAGTAGATAGATTTGAAGAAGTTGTGTAGAAGTTGTGACTTAGGTGTGACGAAGTTGTGGTGTGAAAAGTGGTGTGTAGATTGGTGTGTATATTGGTGTGTACGGTTTTCTCCGCCATAAGGGAGCTTGTTGATATAGTGAAGAAAACTCTCGAGTTAGGTGCTCGGGGAGTGGAGTAGGGCAAGAAAGGTGTCCTTGTAGCCGAACCACTATAAATCGCTTGTCTCCCGGTTCGATCTTTCCATATCTTGCTTACTTCATTACTTATCATTATAATATATTGTGTAGTATTAATTGTTTATATTGTACAAGACTTGAGATCACATATTATCGAATCTAAGTTTTTAAAAGCTAAGCAAAACTTTAAAACTAATTTTTATAACGAAGTAAAAGACGTAAAACTATTCAACCCCCCTTCTAGTTTTCCACAGCCTCAAATTTGATTTTTACTGGCTAATAAGATTACTCTATTTTGACGCATGTCAAAGTGGGGTTATTGATGAAGCGAAAAGTGTACCGCTTTTAGGAGGTCATTTAAGCCCTAAATCGCTATTATTTGATCAAATATTGCCCTAAATCGCTTCTTTTGTCATTTTAGGTACTTGGGACGTGATTTCTGGAATATGAAGCATTTTGGAGCTTTTTGAACGTTTTTATGCTCAGGAATGAAGAAAATCAAGAATCCATGCTGGAAACAGTACTTGACGGCGTCAAGCTCTACAAGGTGACTCCATCACTCATTGATAAAGAGGTGGATAATTCAAGTTGTACGTGACGGGCCAGAAAGATTTCAAGGCATTTGTACATGACGGCGTCACCATGGCCGTCAAGAGCAAGTTACATGTGACGGCCCAGAACACGTTTATACATGACGGCGTCAGGATTTAACCTGACGACGTCAGATGATATAGAGTGACGACGTCCGGAAGAAGGCTTACACAAGAAGAAACCTTAGTGAAACCGTCACATGTTGGTCAAGACAATCATAACTTACGCGCGGAGTAGCTGACACTGTTTTGGCCATAACTTTTGCATACGAACTCGGATTTGAGCGATTAAAAAGGAAACGATCAGGACAAAAAAATCTTCGATTTGGTAAAAAATGGTCATGACGCCGTCACTCCTTACGGGCTGACGCCGTTAAGATGGGCCGGGCAGAAAAGAGCCTATACATATAATATCATAACTTCACTTTTTGTAAGCTCTAAACCCTAAGGTCGATTCCTAGGTTTAGGTAGGTGTTTTTTCAGCAACTTAGAGGGTTTCAATTACTCAATAAACATCTTGTAATGGTTTGTTGATTCTATCTTAATTCATGTCTTCAATTACATTATTGTTACTTGTTCTTCATTAATTATGTTATGCTAATTCACCTTGTGTCTACTTATGATTGTGTGAAACTTGTATATAATTGATTAGATCTTATTAATTCCTTGTTGATGTTTGTGTCTATCTTCATCAATTAGGGTGTGATACTTCGATAGGTCTAATTGGTTTAGCTTATAATTCTTATTTCCTGTTGTCTCTTGTTTAATTGAATGATATCGATGTTATGCTTAAGAAAACTTGCAAACTTCCAATTGGTAACTTGCTTGAACGTCTTAAGAAACATGATCGGAGGTGTACTACGATTTTTTGTTGTATTTAATGCATAAGTGAATCTAATGATCCTATGTTAGGAGCTTTTAACGGCTCGACATAGGAGTGAAGTATGATCTTATAGAGTTAGAGAATATCGTACACGGCCCAACGAATGGTATTAAGGAATACAACCCGTCAATTAAAACAAGGTGTGACAATTCAATAGGTAGAATTGAATAGCTAGAAAGGAGTAATACATCATAGGTAGACATGCTTCACTTACCTTGTAGAACCTTAGTTTATTTTCCTGCACATTAGTTTAAGTAGTAGCTATTGGGTTATTTGATTAGCAACTAATTCCGCCCCTTTTTTCAAAACCCGAGATCTTTACTTGTTTTCCAAAAAAATATAAAAATACAAAAATAATCATCCTTCACCTTTAGACCTAGTTAGATTAATTTCAATACTAACGACATTATTCCTGAGTTGAACGATCAATCCCCCGGTACTTGTCAATATACTATACTACAACGATCAGGTACACTGCCTGGTCGGGGTTGTAAGCTTCTCAAGATCCCTTGAGAGGTAAAACCTGTTGCGAGGGCGCAATTCCCACATATCAGTTATCTATTGATTCAATTTATCATGGGGCTTGTGGTCAATTGGGTAATGCTTATGTAGTTAAGCGAGTTCAGGTGAGAGTATTATCGGTTTGGGTGACCAACCGGGAAGGCCTTAAGTAGGGACCACAAGTTTTAATGATATTAGGCAATGAAGAGGAGAGCCAATGTGCCAAGATGCGCAGGTTCGAATCCAAGCCGGCCCCGGTTTTCATCCGACCGTTTCTCCAGCGAGTAATACTCGTGTGGAGGCGGTACGATTTCCGGGCAGAAGCCGTTTATAATCCTCACTGCTCCAGCGTGGACCCAATTCAGACAATATAGTCTGGGTATGTGGTGGATGAGAGCCTGCCAATATAGCGGGTGCGACTCTAAACCAGAAAATTGATAGTTGCCTACAAAAAAAATCTATTGATTCAATTTAATGAAACGCGTAGCTTTATGGGTTCAAGTTCTCTTGCGTCACTGCTTATGCTTCTCGAATAATCTATCTACAGCTAATAAGGCTGTCGATGAACACGTCACCTTTCCATTTCATAATAATCATGACGACAGTAGATGCCTCATTTATGATTCCATTTAAGCAACAACTTAAAGTCATTATATTAGTATTTGATTAGTTAGGCTAGTGACCGTGGCAACTTATATTGCATCATCTTTCCGGCTGTTACTTCAGCTTTTTTCCTCCTCAACTTATATTCATCTCTCTTATCACAGTTGCAACACATATTGCATCATCCTCTTTTATATAAAAGATTTTGGAAAAAATAGTTTTTTTTTTTTTTTTTTTTTTTTTTTTTTTTTTTTTTTTTTTTAGAAGCTTTGATAATCGGTCGAATATACGATCGATTTGGGAAAAATTCCACCGGCGACCGATATCACAACCATCACCCACAGCGGCAACAACCGATCTCAATATCGGTCGATCATGTGATCGATTTTTTTTTAGCCCACTGCTACTAGCCTTATTATTATACTGTATATAGTTTGTTAATAACCATTCGATGAGAGAGAGAGGGGAGGGTATTGATATTAATTTTATATACAATCAATTTTTTTTTGTAACGTTTATTTATTTATTTATCGATTAACCTACATGATTTGAATCACCGTCACACAAATTCAAATCAACGTAACCTACATGATTTGATCACTTCAGGACTATTTGACGTTAACACATCTCACATTTTAACGATAATAGTCATAACACTTTTGGCACGAGGCCACCCTTAGTGGTTGGAATGTATTCAGATTATCCATTCGTGTAAAAGCATCACATCTATTAACGATGGATAAAAATACACCATTCACAACTTGATACAAATTGTGTTCACTTACTAGTTATAATACCCGCGCACGCGCGGGGGGTTTTTTTTTTAATTTTCTTGAATCATATATTTTTATTTATTAAAAAGCAAATAATTAATCTTTGTTTTGTTTGATTTATGATGTTTAATTATAGTTTTTTATTATTAAAGATATATTTAAAAAATTTAATACTATTGTTAATTGCATTTTATTTATATTTTTTGTATTTATCTTCTACTTGTGTTATAGATAAATATTAAATGTTACCTAATAAGAAAATAATTTTTTTTAAATAAAATTATTACTAAATAAGGTATGATTTGATTTTTTTAAAATGGAAAAGTCCCTACTTGGGGTTTTATTTTATTATATAAAAGATTTTGTTAGATAAAATGGTGTGAATTTGTTCACTTATTAACGATGGATAAAAATACATACTATAAAAAGGAATTAAAAAAAAAAGAGAGAGAGAGAAAAAAAAACAAGGATTTAGGTTTAAATATTACTACGTACTATATCTTAGGCTAATCATCACTGTTAAATCAAACTAGACGGATGATGAGAATTTGTCTTTTGGTATGCATCAAAATAAAAGTATGCATTTGAATTTTTTTCTCATTTTATAACACTAATCTATGTCACATACTATTACAAATATATTTAGGAAGAAAATAAACAATATATGTTATTTTCCAAAGCAAATACTTTTTAATTTAGAAATTTGGGATAAAGCAAATATTTTCTGATGCCTAAAAATGTAAAGCATAATACGTAATAATTAAATCAAAATAACTGTATCAAAGTCGGACATATGCATGGGGTTCAAATAGTATATTTCTAACTATGATCACTTCACAGTTCCACATCATTGGACATGAATAGTAATTAAAGATTTGATTATGAGTTGGTTTATCTGAACCCCTATTCTTTTGTTAAGGGTTGGTTTATTTGAACCTTTCTTTTTTTGTTAAACAAACTTTTTGATCCACCAGATTTCACATCAGCCTCCATAGTTTACAAAAGTAATCATCACTGTTTCTTACTTTTCCTTTTCTATAATATAATGTTTATATTATTTTTCATAATGCAATCTTGTTGTCATTGTTGTTCTTGCATATCATCATCATTTTAAATTATTCATATCGTCGAGTAATTTGATCGTTTTAACCAGGTTGAAAACGAGTTGAAAGAAACCTGAGCCTGTCAAAGCTCGAGTTCAAGTCGTTCATATTTATAAAGTTCGAGTTCGGGCTCAAGCTCATTTTGAACCTCATATTTTTTGCTCAAGCTCAGTCCGTGAAAATTTTAACAAAGTTGGTTTAACGAAGTCGTTTATTGATTTTGAGCTCGTTTATACATATATTGTTAATGCGTGTATATACATAGTTCAACCCTTGTATATAAATATACGGGCTCGATTGTTAAATGAGCTAAAATTTAGGCTTGGACTCGAACTCATTCAAGCTTGGCTTGTTTAGACTCTGCTCGTATGAGATTTTCATGAACGGCTTGACTCGTTTTCACCAATCTTAGACATAGAAAAAAGTTTTGTATCATTCAATATTTTTATCTGAAGGATATAACATTGAAATTGAACAAAGAAATAAAAACATTTCAAGAAAAACTACAACATGCAAGATGCGGGTAGACTTATCGTACATGGACCATGGAAAATGTGTCTATCGAGCGGGTGCATTTAGCCTTGCTCAATGAAAATGACCAATATTGCATGATTTGACTTAGACGGAATTTAATGTGTTCTAAAAATACTATATCTACACTACATATAAAGGAAAAATGGTTAAAGTGAAAAAGTGAAAAGTCAAGCAACGTGAAATGTTGAAAATATTTATTGCCTATTCTACCCTTGAAATGTTAGACGGTTACATGCATGAAAATGGAAAGAATGGAAAGAAATTTATACACGGTTACTTGCCTCTAAGTTAATTGATTGATTTAAAATAAATATAAAAATTCACAATTAAACAGTCGGTTACTAATATATATATATATATATATATATATAGAGTTAGGATCAAATAAGAAGATTACTTAAAATAAGAAGGAATAAGAAGAACTATAACTACAAATCCGAGATGCACCGACCTAAATTAGATGCATCCCTATAATCTTAGATGCATTATAACGCACCATAGTGTGTTTTCTAGCTTTTAATCAGATGCATATACGTATATTAGATGCATTTCATGATTTCTCTTGTTTTTTTGTTCTTCTGCACGTGTCAAAATCATGAAAATCAATTTGCACCATCTATACATCAAATTAACTTTCAAAACTCAAGATGTTGCATCTATATGAATAGAAATGCATCTATTACAAGTCGTTGCGTCTCAAATGCGTGGTTTTAGTCACTTCTCACCACTTCTTATTTTAATTTACTTTTTACTGGATCTCTGCTATATATATATATATATATATATATATATATATATATATATATATATATATATATATATATATATATATATATATTGATTTCAAATAATGGTTTTCCTCATAGCTGGTGACCATGTATATTGCATATCAATGTTAAATATACCCTGTATGGTTGACACAAGAATTGCTTCAAACATATTCATATTATAGACATCACTACAGACCTAATCCAATATAAGCTTCATAGTTGACAAACATAATAAGGAAAAGATACAAGCTTCATGGTTGACAAACATAATATGAGAAAGATACAAGTTTTCATGAATGTCAAAGATAATATGGAAATGATACAAGCTTCATGGTTGTCAAAGATAATATGGAAATGATGCAAGTTTTCATGGTTGACAAATATAATATGGAAATGACGCAAGCTTTAATGGTTGAAAAAGATAATATGGAAATGACATGATGCAAGCTTTCATGATTGACAAACATATTATGGAAAAGAAAGCATTCCTTTTAAACTTTTTATTTGCATATAATCTTCCAACATCAATTCATTACATTTACATTTACCTCAAGAAAAGTTACAGAAAAGAGAGAAAAGAAGGCATGATGGTATGTTGATTGTTTTTACGAAATGTATGTTCATTATTTTGATTGTTTTGTTTATATTTTGTTTATAAACATACGCGATGGTATTTCACGAAATGTATTTACGTCATAGATCCTACAACTCCTTCTAGCTTTTTATATCTATATTTGTTTAACTGATTTTAGATGAATCAAAAAATGTAGGTTGTTGATACTCAAATGGATTTTGATTATGTTGTTGACCCTGTTCCCAGTCCTTCTCAAACTGAGGTAGACGCTGTAAACCTCTTTATTTGTTTTTGTTGATATGTCATATATGTTTGCTACATTGTTTCTAACATCGTCTTTGTATTTTTTTAGATTCACTTTGAAATACTTGGCGCTTTTGCTCATATGGATATTGATAATGTTCTCAACCCTGCTAATGTTTCTCTTGACGTTGAGGTAAACACGATATACTATTTCTTTTTTCTAAATACCATCTACTCTAATCTTCTTATGCATAACATATACTACCTGCTAATATATATAATATGTTAATGATACATACTTATCTTTGTTTACCATAACATATACTACCTGCTATGTATTGAATGGTGTCAACGTCAAGCCACATAATATTAGGCCATATAAAATCAACATCAGTCCATTTAACAAATGTGTCATTCCTCTTTATTTACAGTGAACTTTTTGATAGACGCAGATTTAGCAAGTATCGACTTTAACCCCATGATGCTGGTAGCTGAATCCCTAAATGATATGAAGATATGACACATGTCTGCTCATTTCATTTGCCTTTCATGTCGATGATTTGTAATTTGTATTACGTCATTTTAATATTTGAACCTTTGGTTTCTTTGATATTTCATATCGATAATCCGTACTTTTTTTTACGTCATTTTAATTATTTGAACCTTTTGTGTTTTTGTTCCGAGAAAGTTAACACTTTAATTTGTAAAACATAAAATATCAAAGACATAAACCTCATCCTCTTTTTCAATTGTACACGTATTGATTACATAAATGGATAATAACATTATCTTGTTACAAGTTACAACTAAAAAGTGCATTACCATCTTTTAACTTGCTCAAGTTTAAATTAACCGAGAAAACTTCAACAGTTACTTTTAACGTGAATAGATACAAAAGGTTGAATAACATGTTGCTTTATGTGCTTTAAGTATATAACAAACCTAACATGGTGCTACAACTATGTAACTTCAACAAGAACACAAAATGAGTACTTATAATCACCTGAGGTCTACCAACATTAGACATAAAAGTCTACCATGTTCAAATTAATTGTGGATAAAGTAGTTTAATAGACCAACAAATAACAAAATTCACCACTAACATACAATGTATAGTAATATGCATGCATCAAGATATCCTTTTTTCGAATTGAAAGATACCTAAACTAATTGATTCCCTTGATTATCTAAATATCATTTTATACAATTATTATGTTGATCTTGTAGTTTAGTTACTCGCTTATTGGAGTTAAACAATCTAGCAACAATAAATTGAGCCCCATTAATGTTGACTTAAACAAAGGTAAGGTTGTTTTCAGGTTATAATCTTGATATATTACACCTCAAATGTGGTGTACTAAAATTTTTTACGTGACAATAAAATGCATTGTTCGTTATCTTATCTTACAAGTGATTGTTTTATTTTCGGTTTCATTAAATGTTTTTGTATGTTCTTAATTTGATACATTTTAAGAATTTTCCTTTTTGTTGAATTATCGAATGTTATAACCTTTTGCAATTATATTTTAATTACTTCACGTTTTATGCATAACTGTTGTTTGCCGCTAGATATTCCATCGCTATGCATTTTGGTTATTTCATGTTTTATCGCATCATAACCTTTTGCCGCTAGAAAAGTCCGTTGCTATGCACGGGTACTGGTTTAGTAAAAATATAATTAGTGATGTTTAAATAACATGACCCGTTTTTCATTGCATTATAATAATCTAATAAATGTGGTGAATAATAACAGGCCATCGGCTCGATCGATCGATTCATGACCTACGCATACATATCATTGTTTAGTCCACCTAACAAGTAGAGCTTAATTAGCTACGTGGGCCTTAAAATCTACTACAACGACAAACAAACTCGCTATAATGAGAATCCAAACAAACTTAATGACAAACAAACTTACTATAATGACATTCAAACAGGAAACGATAAAAGATAAACCTATCGCTATAATGACAATCCAAACAATAAAAGACAAAACTGTCACTAGGCAAACCCAACCAGTATTTTAAAACCCGGTTTGACCCGGCCGGTTGAACCATGACCTGGTCGGGTGACCGGAAGGCGGGTTTTAGCGAAAAATCCGGTTGAACCATCGGTTAAACCGGTCGAACCGTGACCCGGTAGCTAGCCGTGTCAATTAGAAAACCGGTTTTTAAAACAATGAAGTAATGAACCCAACAACCGCAAAGTCACTCAAGGGCATCACCCAGTAGAAAGTATAGAAACGGGTATAAATCCGACCATAACCATGACACAAAAAAATATCCCACAACGTACTGTTGAACCACAATATGTTTGAGACAACCATTAACCTCACGTGACCCTTCACGACCCACGACTCTTTGACCTAGGACCACATCTGCTAACCCCACTTGACTCTTGACCTATTTATTCTTGATGTCTAAAAATATTTTGCGTACAGATTAAGTTCATACTGTTTTTACTGCCTGAAGCAACCATAGCAAGGTTCAAGTCGTCATCGACACAAATGGTTATCAAATCATTTTCTTCATCTGTGTATTTCAGACAAATCATTTTAATCTTCAGTTTGAACTTTTTTGCCACTTTGTATTTCAGCTTCAACAGTCCCAATGAAATAGGAAATTTGAAGCTTTTGATATCCTCTCCGTAATTTACCTTCACTAACACCATTGTGTCGTCTGAGCCTCTTTTACGCTTTCTGCCTTGTTTCATATAGCTGCTTGTTTCACCATCAGTAAAGTTGACACTCACGTTTGTGGAAGAGCCTTCGTCTGAGACATTCACCGAGGATGTTTGCATGATATAAGGTTCTTTGGTTACATAGGGATGTGTTAGTGGTCCAATAACTTGTATTGGTAAATTATCATCCTGACCAACTCCATAAGCTATTTCGATGACCTGCTGCTTTAGCAGCATGTATCTACTGTCTTCTATGTGCAATGGGAGAAAAAACTCTAGAACATAGCCATCATTAGTTTCACCATTGTGCAAATAGATTGCAAAGCAGCTAGTTAACCCACTCATGCGTGCATGGCTGACCAAAGGGTACTCTTCTGCACTAAGCTTGGTTACATCTTGGCAAAAACATGAGCCACGGGATGAGAGTGCCTTGCCAACCAAGCCACGAGACATGTCCAGGTGTTGTGCTTTACATGCATCCCGAAAAGCCCACAAGCGCATGTCTTGTACACGAAACGGTAGAGAAACTGTTGACATGCATACTTTTCCAAGGCATCTACTATCATAACGATTGCAACTCTTCGTCAAAACATGTTCATGGGAAGCAACACTAGCGGACGGGGATACAGCCCAAGTCTGAGCAAGAGGCAATCGATGAGTGTCACACACGACATTCAAGATACTAAATATCTTATTCAACTCATTCTGCCTGCCTTCGTGGTCGATCTGTGTATAAAAGACATCTCCCATATAAGAATTACTAAGCAAAACAAGATTTAGAGAAAAAAATAACTTTTCCAAAATTGTGGGCATCAGGGCAAATCTTACATTTGCAGCAGGACCACCAGATAGTGGTAGGCATGTGAGATCTTGTTTCTACAAGTTGACAACATTTTGGAAATTAGTAGCTACAAAAAGAATGTATATATATAGTACTGTATATATACTAGAATATATCACAAACATGATTCGTTTGCAATTTAAAAAAGAGTATAACCTTCAATGCCTTCTGAATTTGTTGAACCTCATAATAAAAACTCGTATTCATTGACGAAGTCAATAGTTCAAGAACACCAACGCATAACCTGGTATTCGAATCAAACACTGGTAAAGCCAAATATCCTTGGAGATTGCAACGAATAGCACACTCTTGTTGTGGAAAATGTTTTGGCAAGTAATTAGTTACATCTGAGGACCATTCTGGCGATCCTTGCCTGAATACTCGCATGAGAGGACTAGTGTCTTCTTCTTCATCATAATCCTTATCCACATCATAAATCTTGCACTCAGAGTCCCTCCTATAGGAAATAAGTCTTTGATCATCATTTACACCAAGACCAAATGGTTGATCTTTAGTTGTAAGTTGGCGGTGCTTCCCAACTACACGAGGTGTCCAAAACTGAACAAGAACATGTGGCTTGCGTAAAGCTAACAACAGTAGTGCAACTTTTATCTTGTTGTGTATAGTCTGATCATGTTGGCCGATATTGCCAGTCCTCACCTCAAAACCTATAGTTTACACAAATGATGAACGGTGAACCACAACACAAACATGCACAAAAGTGTTACACTAGCAGGGGGGGGGGGGACCCATATGAGGTCACCAGGTTCACAATTCTTTTTTAAGATAAATAGATACTCCGTAATACTTTGGGCAAACTAAAAAAGATACGTGACACAAACTCGTAGCCATATACGAGGGTGTGAAAGGTGTAGTGACGGATCGAGAGTCAAATCTAAGGTGATTCCTTTATTTGATCAAGACGGTAAGTCAGCATGTCAACAACTAAATAGGTCTGGTCAAGACGGGTACAACATAACATAAATAGTTATAACGAAAGAATTCGAAGAAAGGCATGTCGAATCCAAAGAAAATGAAGACACCACAAAAACATTTCTAAATATGAACAAACCTTTTTCTTCCATAAAAAGGAAATGAAGAGCATGACCGAAACAAAACAAGGCATTTGTATCCGAGTTTCGGATGAGCTTTTCTCAACTATATATACAATAGTAAGAAAGAAAATGTTTAATAGACGTGTTAAAACTAAATAAGAAATAAACTATTTACTAACAAGTTTAAAGATAATGATTTAAAGTGTTACATTCATACAGACCCCTCGAGCGAAAATATCTTTTCATAAACACTTTAGAAAAGTGAAAAAGAAATTGAAAAACAACAAACTAACCTATTTTCTAAAGAAAAATAAATAAACAAAACTTATTTTTATTATTTTTTTTTTTCTGTAACCAATTAAAAGAGGTTATATAAGCCAGGTGATACTTTTAACCAAATAAATAAATAAATAAATAAAACCGGTGATACTTTATTATTAGCCACACATAGGAGTTTGCTAAAGACAAAAATCTTAAAAAAGAAAGACTACCACTCTTCATCTTCTTTATCACATTCCGGTAACAACGTCCCACCGTTTCTCAGTCAATTATTTTGTATGCCTCAAGTTTTTTTTTGTCTTTCTTTCTCGATTTAGGTCAGTTCATTATTGATCTTTAAGGTAGGTCCTAAAATTATTCAATACACCACTTCTATATTGATTTTTGCCTAACCGATGTATTGAAGCGATATATCGAATAAAATATGTTGGCATATACACTTTTAAATTCATTATTTCGGATTTTATCTCTTTAAAATGTCACTTAACTTTTATTGGTAGGCCTTACTTTTATAGTTAAACTGAATTTTAAGGGCCTCCACAAAATTAGAAACCGGCAGTGACGGACACAGTAATTTGTCACAGGGTATCTACTTTTAAATAAAATTTGAAAATGGTATGTAGCTATAGTATGAAACTCAGAAATATATAAAGAAAAAAGAAAATTAGTTTTTACACTAGTTTTGCATTAAGTATGTCTACCTCATGAACCAGGAAGTGCCAGGAACCCCGATGGTTCCGACCCTTGTATGTAACCACAAACCTTTTCACACACAGAAATGTGAGAGTATTTAACAAGCTAGCTAGGAAGCACGTATGAAAATTAAATTTGAAAGAAAAGATATAATACCTTCCGTTGTTGCAGATTGAGAAAGTCCCTCTCCTTGTCCAAAAACCGAAAGTTTTGTAAGGTATCTCGCATCCTCGGAAGATGCAACTGATGAAGGTACTAGTGAAATGTTCTTACTCGCCATATCGGAGATTGAAAGAATAAAGCTACCAGCTACGACTATGATCATCGCTTCATAATTTCATATGTTTATAAAGGGAATGGGGGGGGGGGGGGGGGGGGGGGGGGGGTGGTTGGGGAGTGGGCCCAATATTCACGAGAGTTTTCCTAATGTTGGTGGTCTATGCCTCATAATGGCTTTACTCGTTATTTTGATATTTATGTACTAACTTATAACTGTCTTAACAATAAGTCAATAATGGTCCCAACAATTTCATTCGTACTGATATGGCATGTGCAACTGAAATGTTCTCAGGGGTGGCATCCTTGCGGTTAAAGGGCAATTTGACAGTGGGCCTAATATACACGAGAGTCTTCCTAATGTTGGTGGTCTATGCCTCATAAGACTAATGCTAATGGCAACGCCATTTTCACAAAAGCAACCCCGCCACGTCAGCGCTACCTCAACTTTCTCTCTCCACAACTCCACCCCAACCACAATTAGCTAGTGGTGACCATAAAAGCCACCCCAATTTTATTTTTTTTAAAAATTTTTACCATAAGCAAGTTCACGTTGTACAGTTCAATATTCATGCAACAATATAAATCAACACCACGTGGGCCCAATATTCACGAGAGTTTTCCTAATGTTGGTGGTCTATGCCTCATAATGGCTTTACTCGTTATTTTGATATTTATGTACTAAGTTATAACTGTCTTAACAATAAGTCAATAATGGTCCCAACAATTTCATTCGTACTGATATGGCATGTGCAACTGAAATGTTCTCAGGGGGTGGCATCCTTGCGGTTAAAGGGCAATTTGACAGTGGGCCCAATATACACGAGAGTCTTCCTAATGTTGGTGGTCTATGCCTCATAAGACTAATGCTAATGGCAACGCCATTTTCACAAAAGCAACCCCGCCACGTCAGCGCTACCTCAACTTTCTCTCTCCACAACTCCACCCCAACCACAATTAGCTAGTGGTGACCATAAAAGCCACCCCAATTTTATTTTTTTTTAAAATTTTTACCATAAGCAAGTTCACGTTGTACAGTTCAATATTCATGCAACAATATAAATCAACACCACGTGTTCACTTATTCACTTCGAGATCAAATTTCAACACCACGTGTTCACATGTTATCCATATAAATATCAACTTTCAAAGATGTCAACAGTCAACCCACTTTGAGATCATCTTCAATTCTTCTTCATGGTTATAGTCTGCTGAAACAAAACCAACACATATTTGCAAAAGTACAACAAACACAACAAAATTCTCACCTCTTTGCCTCTCTTTCTCTTGGCGTCGCACACACACAAATATTCAATTGTTTCGGTTGGTGATGCAACCGAGTTTTGGAAAAAGTTGGAGGGCGACGCGTTGGTTGGGATGAAGCTAATGAGGGCAACGCGTTGGTTTTGGGGTTGCTTTGCCAAATGCGACGCCCATTAGCATTGGTCTAATGGCTTTACTCGTTATTTTGATATTTACGTACAAGTTATAACTGTATTAACAATAAGTCAATAATGGTCCCAACAATTTCATTCGTACTGATATGGCATGTGCAACTGAAATGTTCTCAGGGGGTGGCATCTTTGCGGTTAAAGGGCAATTTGACAGTGGGCCCAATATACACAAGAGTCTTCCTAATGTTGGTGGTCTATGCCTCATAATGGCTTTACTCGTTATTTTGATATTTACAAGTTATAACTGTCTTAACAATAAGTTAATAATGGTCCCAACAATTTCATTCGTACTGATATGGTATGTGCAACTGAAATATTCTCAGGGGGTGGCATCCTTGCGGTAAATATGGGTTGGCAAAGGGCACCGATCGGCAACCATGGTTGCCAGTGGATCGGCAAGGCATTTTCGGTGCCTCAATCGGTGGATCTCACCGTTTCCGTGGGGGAGAAAAACAAGAAAATTATGAACGTTTGACATTAATGCAAGGGAGTGTGGATCCATTTTCAAAAAAAAAAATAATAAAAAAATCCCTATAAATATTCACTAAATAACACATATTGTTTCATTCACAAAAATCTCACAAATCAAATCACAAAAACAATACACAATTTATTTAACCATGTCGATGTCTTCTTCGTCATCGGACGAGATCATTATTCCCCCGGAATCGTCCGAAGAATGGTTATCCGGAAGTACGTTTGAAACCTTTTTAGCCGCAAACGAAGCTCTTGAAAACACGGCTAGCTCTACCGACACCCGTGGTTATGTCCAACGTTTTCGTGAAAAAGCATTAGAAACTCTATTGAATGATTATTTTGTTGAACAACCAAAGTATAACGAAAGCGTTTTTCGTGATCGATTTCGTATGAGTAAAAATTTGTTTTTAAAAATTGTTGATGATATTGAAGCCCAATTCGAATGGTTTCAACCGGGTCAAGACGCGATGAGCCAAAATAGTTTCACGCCATTACAAAAATGTACATCCGTTATTCGACAACTCGCAATGGGTGAACCTCCGGATAGATTTGATGACTATCTAAACATGGCAAGAAGAGCATCAGGTTATTATTTTAATTAAATTATTTCGTTATTAATTTTTTAAATATTTCGTTATTTTTTTTTGTAGTGTGCTACATGAGTTACTCGACGAAGATATCCATAATCGTCTTCGATATGATCTTACGGAGCACGTAGCGGCTCAAGACTTATCATACCTTGATGACTAGTGATTTCCTATTTTTTGTTGATTTTTTTTTCGTTTAATAATTCTTATGTAATTTTGCTTTGAATTATTAATAAAATGTATTGTTTTTTAATAAAAAATGTTGTTTTTTATTAAGTGTTTAATTATGTTTTTTTATTTAAATTATATAATTATGTAAAATTTAATGTGTGACATTAGGCAAGATTGCCACTTAAAATTGAAGTTTAGGCAACTTTAGGCAAAAAATGTGTTGAAGGACCATGATTGGTTGTTTGCAAAAAAAGATAAGGCAACCTTAGGAAAGGTTGCCACCCCCCTCAAACATAACTTTGTGACTCCACTAAATAAATGATAAATGTAGAAACGTAGATGGTAGGTTAATACGTTTCTCTTTAAAATTTAAAATTTTTCGTATCAAATTTTCGATCAAGTGTGACTAAATATGAATAGTGGTTATGTCACTCATAACAAAAATATATGTCACTTAATTACAAGTATACAAACAATCAAATAAACATAAGCATAACCCGAGGTTTAAAAGTATTTAGCTACTTCTGATTGTACTAGGGACGGTCCCTAAAATGTATGGACGGTCCCATATATATTTGGGACCATCGCCTTAATTAAGGGACCGCCGTCAATGGAGAGTTTATTACATGTGATTAAGTTTTCTTATGTTTTGCGTTTTTAAGTTAGCTAGTTAATGTCACAAGCATACACACAACAAGCAACACAAACTTAAATGTAATGCAAGTGTAGAAAGTAAAGAGATGGGAAGAGAAAACGCAATCCGGACACGATGATTTATAGTGGTTCGGCACGAAGCACCTCTTTGTCCTACTCCACTCCCCAAGTACCACACTCGAGAGTTACTTGACTAGTCAACACGCTCCCTTTAGGCGGAACAAATCATACACAAAGCTTATACCAAGTTTAACGACACTAAGAGGAATGCCGAGTTATAATCCTAGCTATAACCAATCTACACAAAGCCCACGTGACTACACGAACAAGTACTCTTGTCCACTTGTGTAAAACCTCGCAAAAACCCATATAGTTAACAACGGTTATATATATATATATATATATATATATATATATATATATATATATATATATATATATATATATATATATATATATATATATTTCTTTGTCTATTTTAATCACCGTTTTTACTAGAAAATTTGAAATTTTCTTATTATATTAAATGGTCACGATTACGATAACACAAAATTCACCAAATGACGAAACAAGTTCTCGATACGCCTAACAAAATATTAAAAAGTTACTAATTATATATAATTAAGGCGATGGTCCCTGGTACGGGGTTAAAGGGCAATTTGACAGTGGGCCCAATATACACGAGAGTCTTCCTAATGTTGGTGGTCTATGCCTCATAATGGCTTTACTCGTTATTTTGATATTTACAAGTTATAACTGTCTTAACTCTTAACAATAAGTCAATAATGGTCCCTCAACAATTTCATTCGTACTGATATGGTATGTGCAACTGGAATGTTCTCAGGGGGTGGCATCCTTGCGGTGAATATGGGTCGGCAAAGGGCACCGATCGGCAACCATGGTTGCCAGTGGATCGGCAAGGCATTTTCGGTGCCTCAATCGGTGGATCTCACCGTTTCGGTGGGGGAGAAAAACAAGAAAATTATGACCGTTTGGCATTAATGCAAGGGAGCGTGAATCCATTTTCAAAAAAAAAAAAAAAAAAAATTCCCTATAAATATTCACTAAATAACACATATTGTTTCATTCACAAAAATCTCACAAATTAAATCTTAAAAACAATACACAATTTATTTAACCATGTCAATGTCTTCTTCGTCATCGGACGAGATCATTATTCCCTCGGAATCGTCCGAAGAATGGTTATCCGGAAGTACTTTTGAAACCTTTTTCGCCGCAAACGAAGCTCTCTTGAAAACACGGCTAGCTCTACCGACACCCGTGGTTATGTCCAACGTTTTCGTGAAAAAACATTAGAAACTCTATTGAATGATTATTTTGTTGAACAACCAAAGTTTACCGAAAGCGTTTTTCGTGATCGTTTTCGTATGAGTAAAAATTTGTTTTTAAAAATTGTTGATGATATTGAAGCCCAATTCGAATGGTTTCAACCGGGTCAAGACGCGATGGGCCAAAATAGTTTCACGCCATTACAAAAATGTACATCCGCCATTCGACAACTCGCAACGGGTGAACCTCCGGATAGATTTGATGACTATCTAAACATGGCACGAATAACGCCAGGTTATTATTTTAATTAAATTATTTCGTTTTTAATTTTTAAAATATTTCGTTATTTTTTTGTAGTGTGCTACATGAGTTACTCGACGAAGATATCCATAATCGTCTTCGATATGATCTTACGGAGCACGTAGCGGCTCAAGACTTATCATACCTTGATGACTAGTGATTTCCTATTTTTTGTTGATTTTTTTTTTGTTTAATAATTCTTATGTAATTTTGCTTTGAATTATTAATAAAATGTATTTTTTTTTAATAAAAATTGTTGTTTTTTATTAAGTGTTTAATTATTATTTTTTATTTAAATTATATAATTATATAAAATTTAATGTGTGACATTAGGCAAGATTGTCACTTAAAATTGAAGTTTAGGCAACTTTAGGCAAAAAATGTGTTGGAGGACCATGATTGGTTGTTTGCAAAAAAAGATAAGGTAGAACCAATCTACACAAAGCCCGTGACTACACGAACAAGTACTCTTGTCCACTTTTGTAAAACCTCGCAAAAATCCATATAGTTAACAACGGTTAATTTATATATATATATATATATATATATATATATATATATATATATATATATATATATATATATATATATATATATTTTGTCATTATTTTAATCACCGTTTTTACCGGAAAATTTGAAATTTTCTTATTATATTAAATGGTCACGATTACGATATCACAGAATACACCAAACGACGAAACAAGTTCTCGACACGTTTAACAAAATATTAAAAAGTTACTAATTATATATATATACTAAAAGGCAATACGTGGTACTGTAGCAACCACTGTAGCAACAGTGTTTGCTACAGTGATGTCAATAGTAAATATGTGAGTCCAGTTACTGTAGCAATGCTACTGTAGCAACACTGTTCTTTTTTTTTCAAACCATGGCTTTAATTTTAAAACCAATTCAAACACCGAGTCGACTTCGTGGTGGTGGTGGCTCCGCTGCCGTGACGAGAAGAGGGGAAAAAGGGGCCTACACGAGATTTTAACCTAAGTTTTAAAACCATTTTCATCAACAAAACATTTATATATTCGGATCTAACAAAAATAATAATTAGGGTTTTGTTAAAAAAGATTTTTATTAAAGAAAATATGAGAAAAATAGTGGTGGTGTGCTCGGTTACCAAGAAAACGAAGGGGAAGTGGTGGCGGCATGGCGTGGCAGCGGCGGGTGGTGGCGTGGTGGTGATCTCCGGGTGGTTTTGAAACGATTTCCACGTACTTCCGGAACGAGCACGTCCTGATCTATCTTTTGGTGTAAGAAAGTAAAAGTGGCCGGAAAATTTTCTGGTGACCGGAAGTTGGCCGGAGATGGTGATGGCCGGCATTGGTAGAGAGAGACTGAGGTGGGAGAAGATTTTTAGAGAGAGAAATAGTGTGTGTGTTTTGTGTGAAAATGAAATAAAATATTAAAATGTGGGTTTTTATATATAATGGGGAGGGAAGGGAAATGTAAATTGAAAAGTGAGGGTGGGTTTTGTAACTTTCGGGAGGAGGGGCTATTCTTGCCAAATGGGGTTAAACTTTTCACGAAATCACTCCGGGGCTCATTTGACATAGCAAACGTACTCGAAAAAATCCAAAACTTGCGCCATTGTTCACGAAATCATTTTTCCAACGAAAACAAGTTTAAATTTGTAAAACTTTCAAGACTTCAATAAATATCAATATATTTGGCAAATCTTTGGTACAATGTTCTAGGTTGTGCTTGTTCGTTAAGGAAATAACACTTAACGGCAACAAAAGATTCCGCAGCAACGCGCGGGTTGCAAAACTAGTTAAAACTAATTACAACCAAATGGGCCCTTAATAATATTTCAGCCTAACCTTTTCTGCGTACTGTTCATCAGTCCACACCAAGGGCCCAACTTTAATTTTTATTTCAGTTTCCAATCGACCCAGACCTCTCCAAAACGCCTTTGTATTTTTCGATTTCTTAACACAACATATATGTATTTTTGCACCTCCTAATTGTCTACCCGCCAAAGAATTAGTATGCCAAAGTTTAGCTTCTAAGACGAACGTTTGATACGTTTAATAGAGGCAAAGTGTTGGCCAAAATCCAACTCATTCGACACATATAAAAATTCCAAACTCAACCATTTTAATCCCGGTTTGTTTCTAAATGATTCTAATAATATTTCAAGCATCGTTTCATAATTTAATATTGAGTTTCATCAGCTATAGATCAAGTTCTACACTATTTTTCCAAATCGTATATGTATATATGTCCTAGTCGATATATGTTAAAACACAACTCAATTCCCATTTGAATTCCTTATTTCTAGCTCTCACAACACCCTTCTATATTGATATAATATTCAAGGTTCATTCCAAGAAGTCTTCATTCACTGACAATACATAGTAAATCATGTTTCCTTGAAATATTTGCATTCGTACGTGTTCTAAAAATCTTTATATATGTACTCTTCTTCATCATCTTATTTCTCCATTCAAGACACTCATAACTAACTCTTATTCTATCCTCCAAATACCTTTGAAAGACCAGGAGTGAATCGTATGTTCGTTTGAAAGCAAACAAGTGGTGTCGAGTTATATATATATATATATATATATATATATATATATATATATATATATATATATATATTTATATATATATATATATATATATATATATATAAAAATCGTTACTTGGGTTTATAAACGAACGTGTGAATTTTTGTGTTTCCTTCATCACTCACGACCCTTTACCACCTTTGAAGGTGTAGTAAGTCATTTCCAACTCTTTTGAATTCATCTTATACGTAATTCATGTCCATGCATCATTTTCTAGTTCATGTCAAACGTATTTAGTTTCATATATATATATATATATATATATATATATATATATATATATATATATATATATATATATATATATATATATATATATACACGTACGTATAATCATGTAAAACACAAAACGTGACTAGCCTCTATCATGGAAGGCCTAGGAGTTACGTAGCACACTTGTTTCACGTTTATTTTTACGTTACATGCATCCATAGAACTCATTTCGTACTATACGTAAAAAGTATATATAGTGAAAACTTAGAAAATTTAACTAAGTGTTACTAGTAAAAACTGTTTCAAGTAGCGACTAAGATGGCTTTGTAAAACTCAAATTCATTTAACGACCCATCTATATTTTTACATGAACTCATAGACGCCATGACTAGTTACAACTTTCGTATAAATAACTTGTAAAAATAATCAAATCTCGACCCTCTAAAATGACTAAAGTGAATCGACCCAAAAGAGATAAAAGTGAAAAACTTAGAAAATATTCTAAGTCTTTATAACGAGAAAACTGTTCCGATTTGATAAAAAACACCCTTGTAAAACTCGATTTAGCTTAACAAGCATACAATATTTTTACACCATCTAATAGACCACCTAGCTAGCTATCACTTTCATTTAGATAACTCGTAAAAATAAGCTCATCTAGACCTTCTAAATTGGCCAAAGTAAAACACAAAAACTCATTTTCAAAACTAGTTATAAAAAGCTTAATGGACTGAAAAGCCCAATAAGCTGAAAATAAGCACTCCGTATAAGCTGGACCAAAAAGCTCTTTCGATATGATTTTATAACTTTAAAAATGAGCCTAGGGATAAGCCCAACTTGTCTCAACGCTCACGGATCGTTAAACGCTAACGGGCCTTTAATTTAGCTCGTTAAAGCCCATTTATTGAAAAATAAGCTATTTTTGCAAACAATCAGTTGAAATAAGTTTTAATAAGCTTCAGTAAGCTCCAGAAAATTTAATATAATTTTTCCCATAATTTTTGAACGTTTGGACTAAAAATGTAACGCGACAACGCCTAGAAGGACTAAAACTGCCAAACCGTTAAAACTAAGGACTGGAACAGTAAAAACAGAAACTATAGGTTATAAAATGACATATTATTAATTTCCAAGCTTAGATTGTAATATCGGACATGTAGTGGACTGTAATTATAAATTATATATAAAAAGGACTAACGGTGTAACGCTAACGCCGTTAGTATAAAAAGTGTAAAAACTTGAAAAGGAAAAGGACCAACATATTATATTTGACATTCTTATTTTATTTTTTATTTTACGTCACCCATCACGTCACATGCATTTTTATTACATTATATATATATATATATATATATATATATATATATATATATATATATATATATATATATATATATATATATATATATATATATATTAGTTATTTTACGTTAATAATATATATAATGATATTTTAGCTAATTATCTTTACGTACTATTTTCGTCATGTTTAAGAAAGGAAAACTTTAGAAATAATAGCACATCTCATCATATTATTATAACCATAATAATTCCATTCGCATATCATCTTTTCATCTTAACGATTTATCGTTATTCGTTTACCAAATAGTATTTGGTTAAATTCTCAGATAAATTTATTTATCAGGTTCCGTATCAAAGACGTTTCCATAATTATTCTCATAATCTCATCCTACTTTACTTTTCATCATCCCAACATCGATCAAGGTGAGTCATAGCCCTATTTCCAATACTTGTTTTTAAACTCTGTGGGGGAGATACATGCTTACATATACTTTGATAACTTCATAAGTATATTGATGAGTGCTCAAACACTCATCATTTTTGGTCTAATCTGAACTGCAAAACATACAAAAACACTCAGAAATGCATCAAAATACCAAAAATATTTCAAAATTGTGTTTTATATGTCTTAGATGCAATATGAGCAAAAACAAATGAAAAACACACAAAGTTTACAAAATTGGCAGTTTCAGTCCCCCAACTTTCATAAAATTACAAAACTAGTCCCTGGATATTCAAAATATGGAAAATTATCACCAAAGGTCTTTTTACAATCATAAGTTGTCATATTTTGTCCTTTGGTGAAAAATTGGAAAAGTTTTGAGAATTTACAGTTTAGTCCCTGGAGTTTCAGATTTTGGCAGATTTGGTCCCTGGTGGGATATTTTTGGATGAAAAATCATTTTTAGTCCTTGGAAATTCAAAATGTTCAATATTGGTCCTTGGATAAAAGATTTTCACAAATTGGCAAGTTTAACCCCTAAACTTTCAAAAATGACAATTTTGGTCCCCGGGTATTTTAATTTTGGAAAATATTAATTTTTGTCCCTATAATATTCAAATGTTATCAAAATTAACCCTGGTGGATATTTTCAGAAAATCACAATTGCAGCCCCTCACTTTCACTTAATTACATAAATGGTCCTTGTGATTGTGTAACTTAAATAAACCAAAACCATAAACCAAATCCATTACCACTTAACCCTTACCCCCTTATGGCCTGGTCCAAAAACAACACCCCAAGCCCAAACAATATAACCCGGCCCATTCCCCTTTTTAATAATCCCACCGGTCAAACATAGTCAAACCAAACACCCCGTATCACTGTTCACCATCTCCCCCACCTCCATGTTTTCAGCTTCTGTGTTCCCCCCCTCCTCTCCTTTTCACCAACCTCACTTCCAACACTCTTCCCTCATTAATACCACACCCCTCCTCATTTATTACACCCACCAAATCCACTCACAACTGCCAAACCATGTTTTCCCGCTAAAAGAGAATTGAGGGCTAGGATTGTTTTCACTCATCCTAGGGCTAAAAACAGAAGTGGGAAAGAGAAAGGGATGTGCAAGGGCTTATATAAATGAAGAAAAATGATGGAAGCAGTAGTAGTTAGTGTAGAATTAGTTTAGCCTTAGTTTAGTAAAATTGTCCTTATTGTAATTTCTAATTTTAGTTGTAATTTTCAGTTCAAGAAAGTTTTATGAAACCTCTGTAATGTGATTTTATCATTTGTTAAGTTATAAATCAAGTCTTATTACATTTTCAGTTTCATGAATAAATTTTACTAGGAATCTCATTGTGCCTTGATTGTTGAAAACAGTTGTTGTTAAGACTCTATTAAGCTCACATCAGCTTACTAATAAAGCTTTTTAAAGTTTGTAGGTCATCTAGTGTGTTAGGAGATATAAAAACAGAAGAAAAAAAATAAAATAAAATGCTTGTAAAATGAAAAATATGGTCATGAAGGGTTCATTAGCTTCAACAAGCTTAAGTTTAGTGTACTGAAGCTCATTATAGCTTAACATAGCTATCAGTGAGTTTGGTGTTCAACTTTAAATGGTTTAGCAATAGTTTTCAAATAAGTCAATAAAAGTCAAAGCTTGGTGAGATTAGATTTTGAGCTGCTTGGATGAAGAAGATGAAGTCCTCAGGGTTTTTCTGAGCAGACTTTGATGAGTTCCTCTATCTCATGCTTCTGTTTCTCCTCATTTTGAGCATAAATAGGTGTAAGTGTCCTTTTCAATCCCATTTTGAGCAACACTGCTTCTAAGCTTATTCCTATTTCAACTGAGTTGTTTATTGCTTAATTAAGTCCTATTTAGCTTAATATAAATGTAGTTAACAATTTCTTGGCTTAAAACTTAGTTTTGCTTTGTAAAATTTCCAAAACAGTAAGATTAGAGGGTGTTTGGATTTGCTTGCCTACCTGTGCTCTTGTTGTTGTTTGCTGTTAGTAAAGGCTTAGGCAAGTCATCTTAGGCAATATTAGAACTAGTAAACCACCAAATTAGTAGTGCTATAGTTAAAAAGTCAAAATCTTACATAAGATCCCCTCAAAGTTGACTGTGAGGGATTTGATTCCCACAAAACCTCATTTCAGTTCATCATTAGTAGTTTTAACTTAATTTAGGTGTATTCTAGCATATTACAACTTATTTAGCATGTAGGTTAAATCTGAAGTTCATAAAAGTCAAGAGTTCAAGTTTTTTACAAAAGTCAAACTTGCATTCATCAGTTTTTCTCAAAAGTTGCAAGATTTTATTTGATTTATGTGTTTGCTTTCATGAAGTAAAACTTGTTCCCATTAGTTGTCTACCAGCTCTAATTTAAGTTTCTATGCTTCTTTTATTTTTGCAATTTTTTTCCTAGGCCCTAGCTTGCCCTAAAGTAGCTTGCAGGGCAAGCTGCTCCCCTGCATATCAGTTACACAGCCACCACCACCACTTGGTGGTGGTTTTCTGGCCACCCTTGTGGGTCCCAGTGCCCAACCTTGGTTCCTTACAACCCCCCTCCTACCACACACCACATTTTGACCATAGCTTTGACCTGGGAACCCCTGGGTCCCACCTGAATCAAGCTCATATGTCTGTCCCAGTTTCTGAGCTCTTATAAGATTACATGTGCTTATTTTGTGCTTAATAGCTTATTATGTGTTCACATTTAGCTTTTTCCAGCTCATACATGTTCAAATAAGTTATTTGGACCTGAATCAACCAGAGTGGGTCCCACTTGAGGCCATTTTAGCTTATTTTGCCCCTTGGTCAAACTTAGTCAACTGTCCAAGCTTATTGAGCTTTCTCAGCTTATTTTTAAGTTCCATACTACTTGTTTTCACAAAAGTTTGTTATTTTTAGGTATAAAATAAGTTTGTAAAAGAAAAATCAAGAAAAACCAATTTAAAATTAAGTGATAGTTTCTATTTAATGTAATTTAATTTTAATTTTCATTTTTATATTTTTATTAAGAACTTAGCTATTTTATATTTTTATTAAATTTCTCATATATTAAAGTATTTATAATAATTTTTTCAGATTTTTATTTTGTCATTAAGTATTTATTAGATTTAATCTTAGTTTTATTTATAATTAATTAATAATTAGTTTAAAATAGCATAATTAGTTTTTATAAAGTAAAACCAAGTTTTTATATTTTTCCTAGCCTTTATATGTTATAAAATAATTTTAAAAATTTTCTTATAATTTTTACTGTTCATTTTCTATTTTTCTTAATTTAAATAGTTTAATTAGGAAATTAGTAATTAATTAGTAATTAATTAATAGAAAAAGCAAAAAAAGACAAAAATACTTATTTTTAATTTTAAAACTTATTTTTAGTTATTTTATAATTTTAGAAATTTTATTTTCATTTTTCTAGTATTTAATTAGTAATAAATTATATTTAAGTATTTTTAATATTAATAATTAGTATTAAATAGTAATTAGTTAATAATAAATAAATAATTAGTGTTAAAATTTATTTTCTTTTTCTAAAAATTTTCTTTTACCTTTAAGTTTGTAAAAAAGTCATTTTCACCCCCTGGGGGTTTTCAGATTTTACTTTTCACGTTTTATTTCGTACGTCTACGTTTTATTTAAACGTAAACGTACGCGTTTTAAGTTTTAAACGTTTCTGGTTTTTCTTAGCTTCCTGTCTTACTCATATAGCTTGTTTAAGCTATTTCTTCGTATATTCCTTAGCTTAATCACACACAAACCCTTTTCCTGTCCAAATTCACCCGATCGTGAAACCGTTTTGATTACAATCCACACCTCGTCGGGACATAACGACCCGGGGAAACACTATATTCCGCGGAGCATTGACTCTAAGCTGTTTGACCATCTTGACCACATCCGTGGTTGACTTTGGTTGACGGTTTAGCATCAATCAAATTTTGGCGCCGTTGCCGGGGAAGTTGTGTGCGTATCTAAACGGTTTTACTGATTAGTGTCTTTGGAATTCGTTCCATTGTACATTTATCCATCCTTTGTTCATATTTTCCCATTATCAAAACAAAACCGTTCACGAAAACATTTTAAATCAGTTTTCAACGAACACAAAAAACACAAAAACATTTTTCTTCCTATTTGTACAAAATGTTTATCCAAAAATCCAAAAATATTCACCTTTACCCTCTCACACCTTTGATTCTTCATCCCTACCCCTCCCAAACCATTTGATTCTTTCTATGTCTCATCCACACTTTCTGGTTTGCCAATGGTGTGGTAATCCTTATAATGGTGGCAATTGCCCCAGTTGTGGCATGGTAGAGTCAGGAAACGGGTCTGTCTATAACCAGAATCCCTATTCCTATCATGACACCACTGATTCATTCCACCAGCTACCACACCATCAGTCTCAGCAGTTTTACTGTTGTGAGTATTGTGGTGGTTCACATTACAGTTCCGATTGTCAATCGGGAAACACGCTTGTCTATGAGCAGTTTCTTGGTAACAATTATAACTCTAGCACTTACCACCCACAGCCACATCAGTTTCACTGTTGTGATTACTGTGGAGGTCCACACTCTAGTTCGGATTGTCAAACAAGGTCCACACTCTAGTTTGGGGGTAGCGGCGTAACTTGTTGCCCGGCTACCTGCCATTGTATTGTAATGTCATATTTCGAAGGGTATATATAATTGTTACAATTAAAAAAAAAATACGACACTTCGTTTTCAGACCCACCTCCACAGTACCAAATGATTCACACAACTCCTCATGATACTGAGCAAGACCTTTTACTAAAGGCTCTTGATTTATTGAAAGAACTTAAGGAGGAGTTGGTTACTACACCATTTCGAGACTCTCGTGAGAAATCTATGGCAGAATTACTTGCTGAAGAACGAGAGGCTAAAAACAAATTGAGTAGGGAAGAATTACTTGTCTTAGAACAAGCAGCTATAACTCGTGCCAAATTTCGTCAAGCTGCTCTTCTAGACTGTGATGATGATAGTGATAATGAAGATACCCTTGATGTCCTTCAATTTTATAAGGGTTCGTCAGATTCATCATTTATGATTCCTCCCACGGAAAATCAGGGAGAAAGTAATGAGACGGGGAAATTACTAGCCGTTGAACAAATGGAAGTTGAAAATTCCATGAATGCTAGCTCCTCTCATCTCCCTCAGTCTGTTGATATCACACCCGAAGTTCACACTCACTCTCTAAACATGGGGGATGAGCATCTTAGCACTGTTCCTAATAAGGAATCGGACGAATTAATAAAGTCTAGTGTTGAGATCCTTGTCCCAATCCCGAGAGAGTCACAGGGGACTTTTGATCAAGTGTGTGATATACCTTCACCCCCTACTAATCCAAATGATCAAATTGAGACTGTCTCTGATTCCAGTGACGATTATTTATCTTATGGAGACATTGAGTATGTTGATGCATCTATTCCCCACTCTAATGTTGACTTTCTTCTCGAGGAGTTCACCGATGAACTCACTCACTCCAATCCACTTCCATCGGGAGGTGATGATTATCTCTTTGATTTCAAAGATGATATGGAGGAAGTCGAAGCATTCCTTGCTCAAGATAGTTTGACTTCGTATGAAGTTGATGATAACTATCTTGATTCTGAGGGGGATATTCTATTCCTTGAAAGTTTATTCAATGATGATGATCCATCACTCAATTCCTATCTCAATACCGGGCTTAATGATTCACCCACTGATGAAAATTCTTTATCTTATAGAGACATCAGTGACGTTGATGAAATATCTTCTGAGCCCATCATTGATCACCTTATCATGACTCCTCCAGAGTATGATAACCCGGGGGGAGATACACTCAATCATGAGGATTTGCAAATTCCCACCCACCCTCCCGGGATGTTTTTGAGCTTAACCCTTGAAATCCAAACTCAGGCTAATGAGCCTGTTCTCGAGGTTCCTTCCTCTCTTCTTCACTCCTTCGGGAGTGAGGACACTATCTTTGATCCCGACACTTTCATGTATCATTATCTTGAGCCGGATACTTATCTCATCGGTGTGGAACTTTCACGTGCTTCAAATGTTTGTCCAAACATCTTGAATGAAAGTCCGAGTGAGATTGCTTCTTCCACATCATGCTTCCCCAAGGACAAATGAATTCGGGGTCGAGTCAAGCTAGCGACTCGGTAAACAAAAACAGTAGCATGCTTATAGGGTTTTCACCCTAAGTGTGGGGGAGTCCCCCATGCTATGGTTACTTATGAAGTGAAAAAACAAAATTGTGTTTTCCACGCTTAGCTTGTAATGTTGCCCTTTTACGTTCAAAATGTCGGCATAATAGCCGGGATTTTGAATATTGAGGACAATATTCATGCTAAGTGTGGGGGGGGGGGGGGGGGGGGTATTCGCTATTCTAGCGAATTTTATCACATTTTACTATATAATACCCCCGTTTTTAGCCAAAATTCAAAAATTTTAAAAAATTTTCACTGGTGCTTCAAAATTTTTGTGGTAATCAGTCCGCCTTGTCTAAGCGACAAAAGGGATTAGCTAGTCCAGGAGCAAACGGCTCTTGGTAAAGACATCTCAAATCCGTTTACGGCTTGCAATTTGCCCAAAATTGTATGGTTCCTCAACTCCCCAAAAACAAATGAGTTGGCTAGCCCGCAAGATTATGGCTTGTGGTAAAGGCAGTGGAAAATCCATAATTGGTAATCAGCTCACCAAGATGTTGACTATTCCATCAAGAGTTGGCTAGTCCAGAAGCAAACGGCTTCTGGTAAAGACTAATCAAATCCGTTGATAGCTGGTGGTTTGCTTTAAATCACACGGTTATCAGGTGTGCCACAGTTCTTACACCTGGCTACTCCAGAAGTGATGGCTTTTGGTAAAGAGTTTTTCAAATCCATCAAGTTTTCAAAACAGTTATTGCTAGGGACTAGCAATAGTTTAGTGTGGGGGATTGATGAGTGCTCAAACACTCATCATTTTTGGTCTAATCTGAACTGCAAAACATACAAAAACACTCAGAAATGCATCAAAATACCAAAAATATTTCAAAATTGTGTTTTATATGTCTTAGATGCAATATGAGCAAAAACAAATGAAAAACGCACAAAGTTTGCAAAATTGGCAGTTTCAGTCCCCCAACTTTCATAAAATTACAAAACTAGTCCCTGGATATTCAAAATATGGAAAATTATCACCAAAGGTCTTTTTACAATCATAAGTTGTCATATTTTGTCCTTTGGTGAAAAATTGGAAAAGTTTTGAGAATTTACAGTTTAGTCCTTAGAGTTTCAGATTTTGGTAGATTTGGTCCCTGGTGGGATATTTTTGGATGAAAAATCATTTTTAGTCCTTGGAAATTCAAAATGTTCAATATTGGTCCTTGGATAAAAGATTTTCACAAATTGGCAAGTTTAACCCCTAAACTTTCAAAAATGACAATTTTGGTCCCCGGGTATTTTAATTTTGGAAAATATTAATTTTTGTCCCTATAATATTCAAATGTTATCAAAATTAACCCTGGTGGATATTTTCAGAAAATCACAATTGCAGCCCCTCACTTTCACTTAATTACATAAATGGCCCTTGTGATTGTGTAACTTAAATAAACCAAAACCATAAACCAAATCCATTACCACTTAACCCTTACCCCCTTATGGCCTGGTCCAAAAACAACACCCCAAGCCCAAACAATATAACCCGGCCTGTAGGACCGTAGAACAACCTAAATCACTATTGAATCAAGCCTTGATCTAGAGAGAGAAAGTAAGTAGAGAGAGAGAGTGGGAACTCCTAGTGTGTGTAAATGAAAGACAATGTAATTACCTAAGAGAACCAACCTCTCAAATGAGGTTTACAAGAGTATTTATACTTGAAGTCTAGGGCATCATCTATCTTATACATTATTACACTAATGGCCCTTAGACTTTTACAAAACATGAATAATACACATAAACTTCATCATAATGATATTCTAAAGCAACCTATAACTACACATTAATGACTGATAACCAAGAGATCGACCTCGAGAGGGATATTCTCATACTTGAAAAATTGTTAAACGAAGATCCCTCTCATCTTCCTGTTCTACCACAACAACTTCATAAGGAGGAAGTCAAAAATGTTGAGAAAACCGATGACTTTCCTGAGGTTGAACTTAAGGACTTGCCTCCTCACCTTGAGTATGCATTTCTGGAGGGTGATGATAAATTGCCCGTCATAATTGCTAAAAATTTAAGTGTTGAGGAAAAGGCTGCTCTTATACAGGTTTTGAAGTCTCATAAACGAGCAATTGCTTGGCGTCTCTCCGATATCAAGGGCATCGACCCTGAGTTTTGTACTCACAAGATATTAATGGAAGATGACTTCAAACCTGCGGTCCAACATCAAAGAAGGGTGAATCCAAAAATTCACGAGGTTATCAAACAAGAGGTTTTAAAACTTCTTGATGCCGGATTGATTTACCCTATCTCGGACAGTCCCTGGGTCAGCCCAATCCATTGTGTTCCAAAAAAGGGTGGCATTACTGTTGTCACAAATGAGGAAAATGAGTTAATTCCAACTCGTTTGGTTACGGGTTGGTGCGTCTGTATTGATTATCGTAAGTTAAATGACGCCACCCGTAAGGATCATTTTCCTCTGCCCTTTATGGATCAGATGCTCGAGAGATTAGCGGGGAATGAGTATTATTGCTTCCTCGATGGTTTCTCGGGTTACTTTCAGATTCCCATTGACCCGCAAGACCAAGAAAAGACCACTTTTACGTGCCCCTATGGAACTTTCGCATATAAACGTATGCCATTTGGCCTATGTAATGCTTCGGGCACATTTCAAAGATGTATGATGGCCATTTTTTCCGACATGATCGGGAAAACTATGGAGGTCTTCATGGATGATTTTTCGGTCATTGGGGATTCGTTTCAGTCATGCCTCTCCCATTTAGACGATATGCTAAAACGTTGTGAAGACACAAAGTTATGTCTAAATTAGGAGAAGAGTCACTTTATGATCAAGGAGGGCATTGTCCTCGGCCATAAAATTTCAAAAAACGGGATTGAGGTTGATCGTGCCAAAGTGGACGTCATTGCAAAATTACCTCATCCCACAACTGTGAAAGGTGTTAGGAGCTTTTTGGGTCACGCCGGATTCTATCGTAGGTTTATTCAAGATTTTTCTAAAATCGCCCGGCCTATGACCCATCTCTTCGAAAAGGATGCTCCTTTTATCTTCTCCCCTGAGTGCATCGAAGCCTTTGAAACATTAAAGAAAAGGCTTACCGAGGCACCGATTCTTGTTGCCCCCAATTGGGACTTGCCCTTTGAGCTCATGTGTGATGCGAGTGATTATGCTATTGGGGCAGTCTTGGGGCAACGAAAAACAAAACATTTTCAGCCTATACACTACGCCAGCAAAACTATGACCGAGGCTCAAAGCCATTACACCACCACTGAAAAAGAATTATTAGCTGTGGTGTATGCTTTTGAAAAATTCCGGCCATACTTGATCCTGACAAAAAGCATAGTGTATACGGATCACTCGGCTTTGAAGTACCTTTTTGCAAAACAAGATGCAAAGCCGAGACTTCTACGTTGGGTTCTCCTCCTACAGGAATTTGATATCATTATTCGTGATAAAAAAGGAGCTGAGAACCTAGCTGCTGATCATCTCTCCCGTTTGGAAAACCCCCATCAGGATGTTTTCGAGAGGAAAGAAATTAATGAAACATTCCCTCTCGAGACACTCAATGCGGTTTCTTTTCGTAGAGATTCTGTTACCCCATGGTTTGCCGATTTTGCAAACTACCTTGCGGGTAACTTCATTGTGAAAGGGATGTCGTCCCAACAAAAGAACAAATTCTTTAAAGATGTGAAACATTATTTCTGGGACGACCCCTACTTGTTCAAAATCTGTGCGGATCAAGTCATCCGGCGGTGTGTGTATGGTCAAGAAGCCGCTGAAATCTTAAAGGCTTGCCATGCTGGTCCCACGGGGGGCCACCACAATCCCAACTACACCGCCAAAAAGGTGTTTGACTCCGGTTTCTTTTGGCCCACAATCTACAAAGATGCCCATGAATTGGTCAAATCCTGTGACGCTTGTCAACGTCACAGGAATATCTCACAAAAGAATGAAATGCCACAAAATGCAATCCAAGTTTGTGAAATATTTGACGTTTGGGGCATCGACTTTATGGGGCCATTCCCGTCATCTCATGGAAACAAGTATATACTCGTGGCAGTTGACTACTTGTCAAAATGGGTTGAAGCGAAAGCTTTACCCACAAATGATGCCCGAGTAGTTGTGAAATTTTTGAAAGCTCTCTTTGCTCGATTTGGAACTCCACGTGCTATAATTAGTGATCGTGGTACGCATTTTTGCAATAACAAATTCGATAAAGTCATGCAAAAGTATGGTGTAACTCACCGTCTTTCTACTGCGTACCACCCTCAAACAAGTGGACAAGTTGAAGTTTCCAATCGAGGCATAAAGAGGATATTGGAAAGAACCGTTGGTGAAAATCGTGCATCTTGGTCGGATAAATTAGATGATGCACTTTGGGCTTTCCGTATGGCATATAAAACACCCATTGGGTGTACGCCTTATAAACTTTTGTACGGGAAAGCGTGCCATCTTCCGATCGAGCTTGAGCATAAAGCCTATTGGGCTCTCAAGCATGCAAATTTTGACCTCAAAACTGCGGGTGATCATAGGAAAGTTCAACTGAATGAATTAAATGAACTTCGTGATCAAGCTTACGAGAACTCTTTGATCTATAAAGAAAAGACAAAGAAGGTTCATGACTCCAAGATCAATAACCGCATTTTCAACGTTGGTGATCGAGTCCTTCTTTTCAACTCTAGACTCAAGATCTTCTCAGGAAAGCTCAAAACCCGATGGACTGGTCCATTCACTATCGTTAAGGTTTATCCTTATGGCACCGTCGAGTTATCTCAAAATGACGGCCCCAATTTCAAAGTGAATGGACATCGCCTAAAGCACTACTTTGGAGAGGACATACCATCCATGGTTGTCCCGGATCTCCAAACTTTCCCCAAGGACAAGTGAATTCGGGGATCGAGTCAAGCTAGCGACTCGGTGAACAAAAATTAGCAAACATATATGGGTTTTCACCCGTATTTCTGACTTCTTTCTATTTTCTACCACCCTAGTGTGGGGGAATGGCCAACCCCCCCCCCCCCCCCCCCCCCCCCCCCCCCGCTATTTGAAAAATGTATATATGTATATAAGTTCAAAAAAAAAGAAAAAAAAATGTGTGTGATTGTATGTACAGATAAATAAAGTGAAAAATACAAAACAAAATTCCACAGTTAGCTTCGAATATTATCTTTTTACGTTCATAGATTCGGCATAATAGCCGGGACTTTGAATATTGAGGACAATATTCATTTCTAAGTGTGGGGGGGAAATTCTAGCGAATTTTATCGCAAAATACTTTCAAGTACCCCCATTTTGGCCCAAATTTTTCAAAAAATTTTCACTTTATTTCAAAATTTTTGTGGTAATCAGTCCGCCTTGTCTAAGCGATAAAAAGGATTGGCTAGTCCAGGAGCAAACGGCTCTTGGTAAAGACAACTCAAATCCGTTTACGGCTTGCAATTTGCCCAAAATTGTACGGTTCCTCAACTCCCCAAAAACAAATGAGTTGGCTAGCCCGCAAGATTATGGCTTGTGGTAAAGGCCGTGGAAAAACCATAATTGGTAATCAGCTCACCAAGATGCCGACTAGGTCCATCAAGATGCTGGCTAGTCCAGGAGCAAACGGCTCTTGGTAAAGACAAATCAAATCCGTTAACAGCTGGTGTTTTGCTTAAAATCACATGGTTATCAGGTGTGCCACAGTTCTTACACCTGGCTACTCCAGAAGTGATGGCTTTTGGTAAAGAGTTTAAAATCCATCAAGTTTTTCTCAAAAGATTGCTAGGGACTAGCAATAGTTTAGTGTGGGGGATTATCAACTCCATCGGGAATCGAATCACTTTTGAGAAACGCCTCCATTTCTTCTAAGATGAAGTCACTTCCCTCAAACGGAGTGAGGGAAGGATAAGAATTGGCAATAATGGGGTGAGAAGACTGAGTGAGATTTTCACTCGAAGAATCATCAATGAAACCTAAAATCTCTTGAGCATACTCCTCAGCAGCAACATCGATGACATCAATTTGATTCACTGACTCACAATCATAATTGGAGGAGTATCTCGAAGTTTGATTTAGGTTGAAGGTTATGGCTTCCGTTCCAACACGTAATGTGATCTCATGCTCAAATACATCGATAAGAGCGCGCCCAGTTCTAAGGAATCCCTGCCCAAGAATGAGAGGGACCCTAGAATCGGCATCAAAGTCAACAATCACAAAATCTGCTGGAAAATGGAACTTCCCCACTTTAACGAATACGTCCTCGGCAATGCCAATGGGACGAGAAATCGAACGATCGGCAAGCTCTAAAGTCATGCACGTGGGGGAAAGTTCGGGAAGAGAGAGTTTCTTCCACACAGAATATGGCATTAGGTTAATGCTAGCACCTAGATCGGCCAAGGCGAAGCAATCAACCATACCCGGGAAAGTACAAGGAATTAGAAATTTCCCGGGATCTCCAAGCTTTTCAGGAAGCTTTTTCAAAAGAACTGCAGAGCAGTTCTCATTCAAAGGAGTTTTTGCCATCTCAAAGAGTTTCTCTTTATTACTCAACAGATTTTTGATTGTCGATGCAAACTTGGGCATCAAGAGAATAGCATCCGCGAAGCTAATGTCAAAGTGCAAATCTTGAAAGATTTGGAAGAACTTATCCATTTGGTGATTAGCTTTTTCACGGAGCTTTTGTTCACTGAGACGTGATGGATAGGGAATAGAAGTTTTGGATTTAGGGTTGTCCACTGGAGTTTCTGGTGGTTCAAAGACAACTCCAGGATTACATCTGGTTTCAGGAATAACCTGAGGTTGGACGTGTGCTGTACTTCGTGAGCTAGGATTTTGCACTTTGTCCTTTGTCACCTCAGGTTCACGATTCACTACCTTTGGAGGAGAGGAAGAGGTAGTAGGAATCGCGGGTTCATCATATGAAGCACCACTTCGTGTTGTGATCGCCTTAGCATCGCCCCTCGGGTTAGCGATCGTGTTGCTCGGTAAAGTAGTACCTGAGCCCGAGGGTCGATCATTTAAAGACTTCTTGATGTCAGAAATCTGGCTGACCAGCAACTTGTTCAACTCTTCTTGGGACTTCATGAATTGTTTCAACAACTCGTCAGATGAAGGCCCGGTTGGAACAATGGCTTGATTCGGATTAGGAATATTTGGAGCTCGATTGTTCGGATTGGGACCTTGATTTTGAAAATTACCCTGATTAGGGTTGTTGTTTCCATGAAAATATCCCTGATTGAAATTACCCTGACCTTGGTTCCGATTAAAGTTTCCTTGATTTTGTTGTTGGAAACCTTGATTTTGGAACCCTTGGTTTTGATTTTGAAAACCGTGACCCTGATTGAAGTTACCTTGGTTTTGATAACCTTGGTTCGCTCTATTTTGATTTTGGCCACGGTTTTGGACATTTTGGTTTTGATTAAAACCAGGAGGTCCAGGATAATGATGTTGAGGACGATAGCTAGGGTCCATAGGAGGGCGATATTGATTGCCTCCTTGATTTTGGGACCCAGCTACAGCATGAGCTTCGTATGGAGTACCATCAGTAGCTGTGCAATTGTAGTAGGCATGCGGCCCACCACAAGTTACACAGACTTCCACTTTTTTAACCTCAGCAGGTGGAGGATGTTGTGGAAATGAGACTTTCTTTGTTTGGGCGAGAACCAAAGCTTGGATCGCTTCAGTGAGCTTGTCAATCTTAGCATCCGTACTAGATTGACCCACAGAAGATGAAGTAGAAGGACCCGCATTAATTTGGGAAACAATCGGTTTGCTTCGTATAGAGCGGACCTTAGACTTGTTTTCTATGATTTGCAAAGCTTCTTTCGTTGTTCTACTCAAAAAGTTACCTCCCGCGGAGGCATTGAGAGAATCCTGATCAGCTTGGCTCACGCCATTGTAAAACGTATCGAGTTGCATCAACTCAGAGTAACCATGATGTGGACACTTGCGAAGTAATTCTTTGAAACGATCCCACGCTTCACTAAAAGATTCATCATATTTTTGAGTGAACTTGGTGATTTCGTTCTTAAGACTCGTGGTCTTGGAAGGTGGGAAGAATTCATTCACAAACTTTTTGACAAGATCTTCCCAAGTCTCAATAGATCGTGGAGGTTGTTTTTCAAGCCAAATCCGGGCTTGTCCCTCCAATGAGAATGGGAAGAGAAGAAGTTTTATTGCTTCACATGGGACATTCTTGTACTTGATGGTCGATGTGATTTTATTGAACCATCGAATATGAGCATGAGGATCGTCCCTCTCAAAACCGTAGAATTGACTTGAGGTTGCAAGACTGAGTAACCCAGTTTTGAGCTCAAAACTATCAGCCACAATGGCTGGGACAATAATGGCATCTCCGTAACCCTCGATGGGTGCTTGGAGAAGTTCACACATGGGACGGTCTTCCGCCATGGTGACAGTGGGTGTGGCAACAGTACGGATCTCAGATCCGACTGTTGGTGCTGAACGTCTACGAGGTCTTCTAGGTTTTCGTACAAGCTCACGTAATGGGCTAGTAGACCTAGAAGAACGAGTGCGCATGCACTAAAAACTCACTCAAAACAAAATCGAGGCAAAACGACAGTGAACTTAAACCAATAATCGCAAGCAAGTGGCTTCTTTAAGAAAGGTACACCACTCACGAGGATACAAAGGCAAGTTTTAAATCTTTGGTTTGGGAACTTATTATGTCCACACCCCCAGTTGGTAGGTGTTCTGTCTTGGTTTGCGACGGTTTATTTTTATGTAGAATTATTATACACAAGAAAGAGACGAATGTTTTTGTGTTTTGTGTATGGGTTTAAAAACTTTTGGAAAATATTTTTGGTATCGTTTCGTTTACCAAAATCGTTTTTCTTTAAGAATCACCTTAAAAGAAAACCGAGTCAGAAAACGTTACGATCTGTTTTGTTGTTTTTAATTTTTTTGGTGTTTTAACACTTTAGGAAAAGTGTTAATGACTTTTTTGTATTTTGATTATGAAAATATACACAAGTGGTGGTATTTATACAGTGAGTGAGGTGAGATAACACTAATCTCAAATAACGCTATAGAAACGCGCACACTTCCCCGGCAGCGGCGCCAAAAATTTGATTGATGCTAAACCACCTAACTTATATTGACCAAATAATGGTCAACAAAGTCAAATAGCCTAGGTCAATGCTCCGGGTAATATAAGGTATCACCAGGTCGTTAAGTCCCGTTGAAGTGTGAATTGTAACTTTAGCGTATTCGTGATCGGGTAATTATTCACAGAAAAGGGTTATGATTAGAATTATTTGGAATTTATTAACAATTATAGCTTAGGAAAGCTACGTGAGTGATTACGAGAATTTAGATTACGAAGATTTGAGCTAAAAACTAAAAACGTACGTTTTAATTAAAAAAACGTATACAGACGCACAAAACAAAAAGTACAACTGAAGGATGGGAAGGGTTAAAAGTGTAAAATTAATATTTTTAAAATCCTAATAATTAAAGAAAATTTTAAGAAAAATAAAAATTATTTTTACACTATTTAATTATTTATTATTAATTAATTACTAATTATCTATTTAATACTAATTAAACTAATTAGAATTATTAAAAATACTAAAAAGACTTAGAAAATTAAGAAAAATTTTATAAATCTAATTAACCATCATGGGAATCCTAAAAAATTATAAAAAGTTAATTTTATGTATTTTTAAGCTAATTAATTAATTATTAATCTAATTACTTATTAATTACTAATTAAACTAATTATATTATAAAAAATAGAAAATGAACAGCAAAAATTCTAGAAAAATTTATAAAAATGTTTTAACTAAAATAAAAGCTAGAAAATTATAAAAACTAGGTTATACTATATAAAATCTAATTATGCTATTTAATTGATTAATATTAATTAAAACTAAATTAAACTAAAATTAATTAGAAAAACCACTAAAAGACAAAATAAAAATCTGGAAAAATTTATAAAATTATTTTAACCTAAAATAGAATTTCTAAAAATATAAAATTGATATATTACTTAGAAATAAATTAAAAAGAAAAATAAATTGATAAATCCTATTAAATAGAAGCTATCACTATTTTTAAAGTTGGTTTTTTGGATTTTTTTTCTTTTCCTAAACTAATTATAAACTAAAAACAACTATTTTTAACAAAGACACTTTTGATTTAACCCAAAGAATAAGCACTTGAAGTGCTTATTATACCCACAGTTGACTTTTGTTGACTGTGGAGTATTTTTAGCTCAAATGGGGGAATGTGGGGTCCACAATGGTTGAATATGGTTTCTCTGAGTCTTATGAACAAGAATAAGCAAATAACAAACAACAAATAAGCTTCAATAAGCCAAAAAGCCAAAATAAGCACTTTGCTAATTGTGTTCTGAGGCAGATTATGGGACAAGGTTTATGACCAATTTTAGGTGGGGTCCACAGGCTTAGGGGTCAAAGCAATGGTCAAAAGTCCAAGCCTACCAGGAGGGGGGTTGATGGGAACCAAAATCAATGGTCTTGGACCACTGTAGTGGCCACAAACCACCACAAAAGGTGGTGGTGTGCAGCTGAGCTGCTGAGAGCAGAGCAGGTGTGTTGCCCTGCAAGTCACTTTGTGGCTTTGTGGGACCCAGTACAAAAAATCCTAAAAATCTGGGAAAAATCTCAAAAATCAACAAGGTGGTGAAGATTAAGCTTGCCAAATATCAAGTCCTAAATCCTAGTATCCATCAATTTAAAAGCTTCCAAAGTTTGATCAAAATCTGAGATGGCACAATTGACTTTTATGAAAAACTTGGATTCTTGACTTTTTTGAGTTTTGATCACACTTAACTGATTAATTATGATTATATGAACTAAAGTTAAACTTAAGTAGGCAATTATAACAGTTGATGAGTTGAGAAACAAGACTTAGTAGCCATAAATCCCCATAGTTAACTTGATAATGAGTCACACCTAAGAATTTTGACTTTCCACAAACAAGGGATGAATTTTATGGCTTAAGTGGGCTAATATAACCTAATGGGAGTAGTGGAAATCTGAGTTGTGAAGAAAAACACCCCTGAGCATACCAGAATCAGCAATTCCAAACACACCCTTATGTTATCTGTTTTTTGATATATGAAGTAGCAATCTGATTTAAGCCATGAAATCTCATTTTTAGCATGAATTATGGTTTACTGACTTCATTCAAACTTAAATACTCAGATGTAAACAGCTATGATCCAACTAGTCCACTAATCTCATAAAATAACCTACTGTGACAGTTAAATGAAGTAAATGATTATCTAAAGCTATAACTAGTTCACTAAACTAATACTGATGTAACATGTATACTATTAATAAGCTAAATTAAGCAGAAATAAACTTACAACAAGCAATGATACAGTAATTATGGAAATTAACTTGAGAACTCACAAGAAGCATTCCTGCTAACCAACTGAACCAAGGACAAAGCACCACTTATATGACTCCCATGAGTCTTTAATATACCCATTCCATTCCCTGCATTCTCTTCTTCTTCATAACTTTTTTTTTTTATTTTCTGTATATTTGTTTGTTTATTTATTTTTTATAATTATTGTTGATGAAAATAAATGAAAGTAGAATTGAAACTTAAAAGGCAACTTGTATTAATGATAATTTAAAATGGATTACAACTGAAACTTAATGGAAATTACAATTCTTGGAATGACTAAATTACTCTAAAAAATCTAACTACTCACTCCACTGCTCCTCTTCACTTATATAGCTCCCATTAGGGTTTCTGACTTCACTTGGACATTTCCCAGCACTCAATACACACCCTTGGATCATTTGCTTCAATCTTGACCCTTTAAAATTCTTGGCGCCTAATTTCTCTTGTCTGTTTCTTTGAGTTGGTGATGCCAGAGATGTAATCTTGGAAGCTAGTGCTTGTTTTGGAGTACCAAGGGGGGGGGGGGGGTTTGGAGTGTGCAGGTGGAGAATAGGGGTGATGATGAGGGGGGTTTTGTTTGCAGGCTGAGGTGGAGGGTAGGCTGAGGTGGGAGATGATGAGTTTGACCGGGTCAATGTGGGGAGTGTTATTATTTGAAACGGATGGGGTTTTGGTGGGCTAAAGGGTGATTGGGCCAAGGGGTGTGGCATGGGCCTGGATTTGGTTTGGTGGGTTTAGGTTTTGGGTAGCAAAATAAAGGGTCCGGTTTGTTTGTTTTAATTAAATCACAAGGACCAATTTCGTAATTTGCCGAACCATGAGGGGTTAAAATGGTAAGTTTCCAAAATATCCCAAGGGGTGTAATTTGCCAAGTATTGATGATATGTGGACCAAATTTGAGAATTTCCAAATTTACACCTTCAGGGACTAAACTTGCCAATTTGTGAAACTTCAGGGGCCATTTTGTAATTATGCCAAACTTCACTCAATACACACCCTTGGATCATTTGCTTCAATCTTGACCCTTTAAAATTCTTGGCGCCTAATTTCTCTTGTCTGTTTCTTTGAGTTGGTGATGCCAGAGATGTAATCTTGGAAGCTAGTGCTTGTTTTGGAGTACCAAGGGGGGGGGGGGGGGTTGGAGTGTGCAGGTGGAGAATAGGGGTGATGATGAGGGGGGTTTTGTTTGCAGGCTGAGGTGGAGGGTAGGCTGAGGTGGGAGATGATGAGTTTGACCGGGTCAATGTGGGGAGTGTTATTATTTGAAACGGATGGGGTTTTGGTGGGCTAAAGGGTGATTGGGCCAAGGGGTGTGGCATGGGCCTGGATTTGGTTTGGTGGGTTTAGGTTTTGGGTAGCAAAATAAAGGGTCCGGTTTGTTTGTTTTAATTAAATCACAAGGACCAATTTCGTAATTTGCCGAACCATGAGGGGTTAAAATGGTAAGTTTCCAAAATATCCCAAGGGGTGTAATTTGCCAAGTATTGATGATATGTGGACCAAATTTGAGAATTTCCAAATTTACACCTTCAGGGACTAAACTTGCCAATTTGTGAAACTTCAGGGGCCATTTTGTAATTATGCCAAACTTCACACCAAAGGATCATTTTTGATAGTTTATGATTTTTAAGGACCAAAAATGATTTTTTTCTTTCAAAATTATCCCACCAGGGACCAAATCTGCCATTTTTAAAATTCTAGGGACCATTTATGTCAATTTTGGATTTTGAGGGGTAAAAGTGTAATTTTCTCAAACTTTTTCACCCAAGGACTTATTTTGATAATTTTTGACTTTTCTTTGCCTTGGGTTGACTTTTCTTTCATTTAAAACTTCCAAGGACTAGTTTTGCCAAATTTTGAAACTTGAGGGACTGAAACTGCCAATTGTGCAAACTTTGTTCGTTTTTCATTTGTTTTTAAACATTTTGCATCTAAAACATATAAAACACACTTTTGGGATAAATTGTGTATTTTGATGCGTTTTTGGGTGTTTTTGGATGTTTTGGCAGTCCAGATACGGTAAAAATGATGAGTGTTTGAGCACTCATCAATGACCGACACTTTTTATAAATAAAATATGATCCTAACAATCTCCCCCTAAGTGTTGGTCATTGAAGGTTGCGCGACGTTATCATCTTTGTCTTTATACAATAACATTCGTAGCTCTTGACGTCTTTTAAGAATCACTAGATGAGTCAGTGTACATTGCTCATTGTTCCTTGTTCATTGTTGATGAAGTGATCCAATGATGTCATCTGCCTTTCGTCACTTCTGTGTTTGTGGTGGTTGTCTGTCATTCCAACATGCTCATACGTCTTAAGTCTTTGTGATACATGCATTTGTTGTTTCTGTTCTTTCACTTTGATCTTTGTCACTTTACTTTGTAGATTCTTCTTTTTGGCGTAGAATCTTTCTTTGACTGTTGCTATCCTTTGATCTTTGTGAGAACTTTCCTTTGACTTTGTGATGCATGTATGAGCATGTGGAATCTTTCGCCATGGAGATGATGTAAAGCTGCAGGTAAACAATTAGCAATAAACAACCGGTACTTACAGATAAGGAATTAGAGATCGTCAACAGCATAGTGTGAAGACTCCTTCTAACCCTTACCATGGCCGTTCCCATATCAGATACTCCCGAAAGAGCTTACGAGACCTACTAAGTAGCTCAATGACTGGGTGAGTCGCTGGGGATCACTCCACGACTATAGACCGTTTGAAACCACCGCGAACACTAAGCGTAACCCATAAGGAATTACCGAAGTGACCTGCTGTCAGGGCTGTTTGATGTTGACCCTGGCAGGAATTTCCATTCAATCATTGAGAATCACTTGTGTGAATTCTCTCATAAATGTTCTGGCAGATTGCTAAGATCTGCGTAGGACTCTTAAGTTTACATCTGGCGTCCTTAATGATAAACAACCAGTGTAGAAATATCATGTGTTCCTATGAGATCTTTTGATGAATCTCGGGGCTCTAGACTCGATAAGTGCACATTAGGTTTCCTATGCGGAGATTAGGGAGAGGTCTCCTGCTTCAATATCAACCATCTCTAAGAGACAGGTCGATAGATTATGCCGGTTCCCCGTGAGAATGAAACAAGCTCTTTTAAGAGAACTTGAGTGGCTAGATGGTTTAGTGCAGTGCGTCACTGGGTCCATGACGTCTTTATCTTCAATACCGGTGTCACCTTAGTAACAACCAGTAGCATATGAATTGAACCCGGTGTCTGCCCTAAGGTTGAACATATGGAGGGCTATTTCTTTTCACCCTTTTTCATAACTTTTCTTTTTAATTCTTCAACCCCTTCTTTCTCCTTTCTCATTTTCTCCTTTTTTTTTCAATCATACCTAAGGACTTCTAATTCTAATCTATTGGAATTGTCCTTGGGTAGATCCCTTCGGCTTTGGCGGATCATAGGACGGTTTTCCCTAACCTTAGTCACCTTATAACTCCATGAATCCTATAATTGCCCTGAAACCTTTGATTGAAAATCTCTCAAAGTGTTTATGAATATAAACACATTTTTGTTGACTGATGCGTGGGAATCGCAACAGGCTTTACCTCTCGAGGGATCTCGAGAAGCTTACAACCCCCACCAGGCAGTGTACCTGATCGTTGTAGTATAGTATAGTGACAAGTACCGGGGGATTGATCGTTCAGCTTAGGAATAGTGTCGCTAGGATTAGAAAACCTAATTACTAGTTCTAAAGGTGAGGGATGATCATTTTTGTATTTTTATATTTTTATGAAAGCAAGTAAAATCTCGGGTTTTTGGAAGAGTGGGCGGAATTAGTTGCTATTCAAGTAACCCAAAACTAAGATATAAGCAAAATAAAATACTAAAAATGAAAATAAACTAAATTATACTAAGGTTGTGAGCAGTAATTGGAGAAAATGTGTTTACTTAGACTTCACTATTCCCTAGATATCTTTTACATGTTAATTACTTGTTATAATTGTATGGATGACGGATTGTATTCCTTAATACCATTCATGGGGTGGCATACATAACTCCCCAATTCTATGAGCTCTTATCTCCTCCTACACCATGACCCAGCACAACTATAGGGATTGTAAACAGTGGCTCATGCATTAAATACAACCAATAAAGACCTAGTACGCCTCGGTTCATGTTTCTTAAGACGTTCAAGCATGTTACCATTTGGAGATCTGCCAGTTTTCTTAAGCCTAACATATAAAATCATTCATCCAAGACAAGAATAAACAAGTAATCAACACATAATCAACATCTAGGTTTCATTAGATCTAAGCAAACACAAAAGAGATCTAGCCTAGCATAATGGAATTGAGACAAGAACAAGATATAGACAACCAACACATAGACATATTGATTGAATTAGAAGAACACTTATCTCAATTACAATGCAAGGTATCAAGGGTTTGGAACCCTTGAAAAACCTGTAAAAGTTGCACCAAATTCGTCTTTAGGGTTTCACTAAAACTTCTCCTTAATGTAAAAAACTAGAAAACTATATATAGGAAAACTGAGGTGACGGCGTCAAGAGCAATGGTGTGACGCCGTCATCTCGCCGCCAAATACTTCCTCGGACGGCCTTGATCTACTTATGACGGTCTATGTGACGCCGTCATCAACCACGGTATTTTATTCTTGGGACTCTGACGCCGTCAAGAGTTAATCTTGACGCCTTCATGCACTGTTCCCAGCATAGAAATTTGAGACTTTGCCATTTTCTTCACTTTTATGCTCCAAAAACGTCCAAAATGGCTTCTTTTCCAGAATTCACTCTCCAAGTACCTAAAATCACAAAAGGAACGATTTAGGGCAATATTTGATCAAATAAGTCGGATTCAGGCTTAAATGACCCCCTAAAAACGGATCATTTTTCGCCTCATCATATACCTTTACACTTGAGATTTGCTTGTCCTCAAGCAAATGAGCTTTTATTCTACTCAAAAGACAAGTTAGGGGTCATTTAACACTAATATAAAAGTAATTACAACAAATAATCGTTCTACTAAAGACCAATAGACAAGCACGGAGGTCATACACAAGCACCTCACAAATAGTGTTTAGATACTCACATCTCTCGGGTGTAATAAAGTAATATAACATTATGGAAATGGAAGATATCTCTCACTACCTGTCATAGCAAAATAGATTACCATAGGCTTGGGAAAGGATCAAACCTCCACCACATGGCGTAAGCACCTAGGATAAACTATCAAAGAGGTCTTTTAAAGGGTTGTAACGTTAGGTATAGGGATATGAATTACACGGTTTTGTTGGATATAGGAAGTTTTACTGGTGGCGAGTTAACAATCTTGGTTAATTACATGTACAAGATGGCGTTGCTAAGCCAAGACTAGACTCGGCTTAAGCTAATAAATGAAAAATAACAAAAACATAAAATGAACATAGAATGAAAAGGGATGGTAGTCCGTATGTTTTTTTCTCTTTTCCTTTTTCTATTTTTTTTTTCTTTTTCTTTCTTTTTTTTCGATTTTTTTTTTATTTTTTTTTATTTTTAACATACACTCTTACCCTACCATCCAAAATAATACATCATAGGGAATGAACGTTCCCCTTACACTTGAATCTTTACATACTTTACATTCAACTATTCTAATGACTCGAATTAAGAAAATCAAAACACTTGGAGCACTTTTAAGATTAACGTACATATGGGGGTAATAATATTATGTTCTTCCCCATTACTCCATAAAATAAGTACTTACCCATGAGTCCCAATCGTCCCAAAACAATATGTACTAGGATATGACTCGACTTAGCAACCATGTAATCAATTAGAAAGTTAACTTAGGGTTTAACAAATAACAATAATGCACTAAAAATGAGCGCATACACGGAAGGCTAAGGCGATTTGGGTGTACATTTAAGTGGGGTGTAACAAATTCTTCCTTTAAGTAAGATGCTTAAAGTTAGAAACGATAAGATAGGCTCGGAGGGGTGTACTAGGGGTATCGTGTACTAAAAATGAGTACAACGCTAAGGGTGTGGGAAAAATTAGTTGACTTAACTAGCCAAGTAATATGACTTAAATGGTCAAGTAATTATGATACGGGTTTAACACAAGGGTGATCCTAATGCCTCTTATCATGTAGTAAATCCTACCACACGAATGTAGTCTCACTAGCGGTCTCGGGATGCATCACTAACGCAAGTTCTAGAATCTAAATGCTACCGGTACACTCATAAGCACTAATAGTAAATGCTTTTCCTATCAAATCTAAAGGCGAACCTCACATTTTTGGGTGGGAAATTTTTCTGAATATACGGTTATGTGCTAGTCATACAATCTCCTATCCATGAGACGCTTGCTATGGCTAAAGTTTCACTCCTAAATGTTGTAAAAAATTTTAAATTTGGTGCTAAAATTGCACTAACAAGTATTTCTCATAGTTTTATTACACATCTACTATCAAACAAAACAAACTCAAGCGAAAGTGCATATGTAAGGTATCATCTTTTTACCCTCCCCTTACACTTAGGATGAACATTGTCCCCAATGTTCAAGTAAAGAATGTAAAAGTGAAAAAGTAAAGAGAATGAAATCAAATACTCCCCTGATTCGCTCGGTATGGATTATAGGTTGGCCAGGTTAAATCTTCCTTCAAGAAAATGAACAATCAAAGCTTCCCTTCCAGAATGTAAATCATCTCCTTGTCGAACATAACCTGTAAATCCTGACAACAAATAGACAAGACAACCTCGCGTAAAATCGGCGGCATCCTATATAAGTTACTAAATCCTAGAAAACAAAGTAAGATATAATGCTTGTGGAATGAAGTTTGCAGATTTCCTGGAGATTATAAAACTTAATAATTCACAAAAACCATAAGACTCCGTTAGAAAAACAAAACCGGTAAAATTTTCAGATTTTAAATCCTGACGCCGTCAAGAGTAATACTCTGACGCCGTCAGAATGGACCTGCAGAAATTCTTATGTTAAGTTTCCGGAAAATTTCTGGAAAAACTTGGTCCTACTTCCTGGAAAATCCTGCAAAACTTCATTATGACTCAATACAAGCATTTGACTCTAACAAGTACGAATATACATGTTCATTTAATATTGTGGAGAATCATAATCGGTTTGTTTCTTAAAAACATATTTGGGGTTTCCCCTTACACTTATCTTTTGCAAAAATACCTTTAGGTTGGAGTTAAGACTAGGCCAAACAACATAGTAAAGTATTTCCACATTTTAATTGAGAAACATGATCAACCAACAATAAAAATAAAACATGCATACGGAAGCAAATAACAATCAAACAAATAAAATCACACAAAACATGGGTTGCCTCCCAAGAAGCGCTTTTCTTTATTTACGAGTCTTGTAGCTAGACTCAAGGTCATGGGTTATCACGTGATCTCATCATTGGTTCCATTCTCTAGGTCGTCTTCTAAACCAGTTTTGTATTCCGGACGTAGTTGCAAGCACTCTTTGTAGAAACCAAGCATCCTATTTCTAACATACTCTACTCCTCTACGTCTATCCTCCTCATTCCTATAATAAGCCGCTTGCTTATGTTCCTTTTCGAAATTAGAGAGAAGGCGGTATTGTTCGATCTTGTAGGGCATTTGATAAGCAACCTCATCATTCTCTTTCTTGAACCTAACTATCCCTAAAGTCGGATCATAGCTCATCCTAGTGGCCTCAACAAATGGTTTTCCGAATATTATTTGGCTTAGGCAAGCATCTATCACCAGACGAGCATCTTCCACTATCATAAAATCAATCTCATAGGTGAGATTCCCTATAATCACATGTAATCCCTTAACTCTCCCTACAAAATTACTTATCCAATTTTTACCGGGCATCATCCTAAAATTGAGTTGCTTCTTCATCACCCAATTGTAATAGGTCCTAGTCATGATGTTCACGGGGGATCTAAGGTCGATGTAAGCTTTCCATATATGCATGTGCCCGATATTACATGGGATGTTAATGTTAGAGGGGTCTCCCATTTTGATAAGGGGGTCGCCAAAGATATATGTTCTCTCGGGACCATCGAATAAATCCTTATGGTATTCCCGTTCTTCCTTGGTTGGAAACTTATCAAAGTTTTCTTCTATAGGTTCTACCTCCTCTAATTCCTCATCCTTATTAGCCTCAACTTCCCTACTCTCATCCTTACTATCGGCTTCTACTCTAACTTCATCCTTGTCACTCTCCTCTATCTCCTTATCTATCGGCTTAATGGTGACAACATTGACAAAGTGGACATGTTTGGATGATGAGGGGTCCTTAATTTGGATTCCACTATTGGTGTCCCTAGTGTCCTTCCTAGGCGTGATTAATGCTTGGTTGTTGAGGGCTTTCAACAAGTTGTCAATCTTGTTGGTCATCTCCGTTTGTTGTTGGTTGAATTCGGTTTCAAACCTAGCTATGCGGGCTTCTTGAGATGCCATGAACTTTGACATCAATCCTTCAAGATTGTTGGTACTACCATAGTTGTTAGAAGGATTGTTATTGAAAGTACGGTTGGATGGTGGACCGTTTGGTTGGTAGCGATTAGGCGGATTGGAGGAATTGGGTTGATTTTGTCTCCACCTAAGGTTTGGGTGATTTTTCCATGAGGGGTTGTATGAATCATCGTATGTGTTTGGCTCGGGCTTGAAAGTGTACCACTTATCTCCCGCTTCGTCGATACGCGTGGATGCGTAGTCCGCAAAAGCTGTTCCGGGGAGTTCCACACAATCACGAGTGTCATGGGGACCACTACATAATTCGCATGAAGAAGTGATTTTGTTCACTTGGCTTGAAGGCTTCGGAGCTTCGTAAGATTTCATGAGAAACTTGACTTGGTCCTCAAGTTCCAAGATCCTACGGTCGGGAGTGCTAGAATTGTTCGAAGGCAAAGATATTGCCTTGACCGTTTTGTTTAAATCACGGGGATCATTCCAACTTTCGTTGTCATAGAGAGCAAGATCTTCTATGAGTTCCCATGATTGTTCCGCACTAAGATCACGTAGCTTACCACCGGCCGATTGGTCAATGGTTCGCCTCGTGGAGTTGTCGATATGGTCATAAAAAATTTGGGCTTGGAGCCAAAGATCTATGCCATGATGAGGGACTTTTTGGAGTAAGTCCTTGAAACGATTCCATGCTTCATAAAGAGATTCATTTTGACGTTGTTGGAACATCAAGATGTCATTCCTAAGCTTAGTAGTTCTCCCCGGTGGGAAAAATTGAGCAAGGAAACGAGTGGTGAGATCATCCCATGTGGTGATGGATCCCGTGGGTAAACGCTCAAGCCATTGACTAGCTTGATCCCGTAGAGAGAATTGGAATAGGCGTAAACGGGTTGTCTCTCTAGTTTCAACACCTAGGTCTATGGAATCTACGATTTTGAGGAAGTCCTTAAGGTGTTGGTTTGGATCTTCGGAGCGAAGTCCATGGAATGCACATCCGCTTTGCACCAACCGGATGGTGTCGGATCGCAAGGGGGTCACATTGTCTCCGGTGAGCTCAATGGTGTTTCGGTAGCCTTGGTGGCTAGGTCCTGAATACTCTCCTAAGGTTCGGGGCCTAAGGGGTACTAGTGGTGGGTTTTGTTGTGGTGGGATGACGGGTTCAAAGATGTTACCACCTTCCATGATGTCGGATGGTAAAGAGTTACGAACAAAGGCACGAAGAAATAAGATAGACTAAAGAAAACCTAAAAAATAAAAATAAAAATCTTACTAGAAAGGAATCTAGCAAGTAGACCTAATAAAAAGAAATCCTAACCTAGACAATAACTATTCCCCGGGCTGCGGCGCCAAAAACTTGATGCGTGGGAATCGCAACAGGCTTTACCTCTCGAGGGATCTCGAGAAGCTTACAACCCCCACCAGGCAGTGTACCTGATCGTTGTAGTATAGTATAGTGACAAGTACCGGGGGATTGATCGTTCAGCTTAGGAATAGTGTCGCTAGGATTAGAAAACCTAATTACTAGTTCTAAAGGTGAGGGATGATTATTTTTGTATTTTTATAATTTTATGAAAGCAAGTAAAATCTTGGGTTTTTGGAAGAGTGGGCGGAATTAGTTGCTATTCAAGTAACCCAAAACTAAGATATAAGCAAAATAAAATACTAAAAATGAAAATAAACTAAATTATACTAAGGTTGTGAGCAGTAATTGGAGAAAATGTGTTTACTTAGACTTCACTACTCCCTAGATATCTTTTACATGTTAATTACTTGTTATAATTGTATGGATGACGGATTGTATTCCTTAATACCATTCATGGGGTGGCATACATAACTCCCCAATTCTATGAGCTCTTATCTCCTCCTACACCATGACCCAGCACAACTATAGGGATTGTAAACAGTGGCTCATGCATTAAATACAACCAATAAAGACCTAGTACGCCTCGGTTCATGTTTCTTAAGACGTTCAAGCATGTTACCATTTGGAGATCTGCCAGTTTTCTTAAGCCTAACATATAAAATCATTCATCCAAGACAAGAATAAACAAGTAATCAACACATAATCAACATCTAGGTTTCATTAGATCTAAGCAAACACAAAAGAGATCTAGCCTAGCATAATGGAATTGAGACAAGAACAAGATATAGACAACCAACACATAGACATATTGATTGAATTAGAAGAACACTTATCTCAATTACAATGCAAGGTATCAAGGGTTTGGAACCCTTGAAAAACCTGTAAAAGTTGCACCAAATTCGTCTTTAGGGTTTCACCAAAACTTCTCCTTAATGTAAAAAACTAGAAAACTATATATAGGAAAACTGAGGTGACGGCGTCAAGAGCAATGGTGTGACGCCGTCATCTCGCCGCCAAATACTTCCTCGGACGGCCTTGATCTACTTATGACGGCCTATGTGACGCCGTCATCAACCACGGTATTTTATTCTTGGGACTCTGACGCCGTCAAGAGTTAATCTTGACGCCTTCATGCACTGTTCCCAGCATAGAAATTTGAGACTTTGCCGTTTTCTTCACGTTTATGCTCCAAAAACGTCCAAAATGGCTTCTTTTCCAGAATTCACTCTCCAAGTACCTAAAATCACAAAAGGAACGATTTAGGGCAATATTTGATCAAATAAGTCGGATTCGGGCTTAAATGACCCCCTAAAAACGGATCATTTTTTGCCTCATCATTGACACTTTGAGAGTTTTTGTTTCTTTTGAAGGACTCCCCCTTCACATGTGCTCATGAATTTTTTAAGAAATTTGCACATGCGTGAGGAGTTTGCACTTTTTGAATTGATCCACTTTCAGTGAACATGACCGATTCGAGACACACTTACATCACTAGTTAGACTAGCTTGAAGTTATTACCCGTCCTGGTCAAGTCCAAAGAAAGTCTCTCGATACGGTACATTCTACTCAGACAAGTCCTATTCGAGACACGCTTACATCACTAGTTAGACTAGCTTGAAATTATTACCCGTCCAGGACAAGTCCTTTCGATTACTGACATTTTAAGCTTCATCAATTCATTGGTACTTACTAAGTCGAGCTCTTTTGAGATTCAGTCACAAGCTTTAAACATCTTTGATCACATTTTAATCATGTCTTCTCCCCCTCAAAAATAGCATATCGTGATATTTTTGATATCAACTGATTAAGAAAAAGCTTTTTGGAGAGATAGACAGATTTCATTTTGCATGAATTCGGAACATTTTGTTTTTGTACTCCCCCTTAATGATAGCACATTTTAAAATCAATTAAGGGTTTTGAGGGAGTTATCTTGAGCACTCATTTGAAATATTTTGAAAAGTCTTTTGATGAATCTTGAAAAGGTGCTCAAGATTACTATTTTGAAAACGAGTTTTTTGTTTGAAGTCTTTTTCGTTTGTTTAGACTCGAACTTTTTGAAAAAGATTTCGTCCTTGAAAATACGAGTCCTTGATTTGAAATAATCAGAAGTCATCATTCGGGTCCGGGTTTCGTACTGAAGTATACGAAAGCCATTGTGAAGAAACTTTTGAGAAACGACATGTTTTAGAAAAACATTAAAAAAGAACTCCCGCTCAAGCATCTGTACGTGTCCGTATCATTGTTGAATGACATTTCTAGAAACGTACAAAATATTGATTTATACGAGAGACATGTCGTAAGAAGAATATTTTTGGATTTTTGGATTTTATATTGTTTTTGTATTTTTTGAAATTTTATATTTTTGTATTTTGTTTTTGTTGGTTTTTCAAATTTTGTATTTTGTTTTTTCAAAAATATTTACAGCGAAGCAATTTTGAAAACATTTTCAAGAAGATTCGAGAAGACGTTCTAGCTCCTCAGGAGTTAGGCTTCGCATGCCAATTCGTCGAACTAAATAGTCAAACCTTTCTTTTGGAAGGGCTTTAGTAAATAGATCGGCGAGTTGGTAATCAATCTTAACAAAAAATAATTCAATAGTACCCTCTTCCACGTGTTCTTTGATGAAATGGTAGCGTACCTTGATATGCTTCGTCTTAGAGTGATGTACGGGATTGCACGAGATGGCTATGGCACTTTTTGAGTCACAATACATAGGTATTTTGTCAAAAGTAAAGCCATAATCTGTGAGCTGTGTCCGCATCCAAAGAACTTGGGCACAACACGCAGATAGAGACACATACTCGGCTTCGGCGGTTGATAGCGCAGTACAATCCTGTTTCTTTGACGACCAGCTTACTAGCTTTTCACCCAAAAATTGTGCTCCACCTGATGTACTTTTTGCTGTAACTTGATCTCCTGCATGGTCAGCATCTGAAAAGGCTGTTAGAGTAAACCCCGAATCCTTCGGATACCAAAGTCCCATGTTAATGGTTCTTCGTAGGTACCGAAAGATCCTTTTAACCTCTTTGAGGTGAAGCTCGGTAGGCTTTGCCTGAAACCGTGCTAACAAGCAAACAGCAAATTGAATATCAGGTCGACTAGCAGTTAAGTACATGAGAGAACCAATCATGCTCCGATATTTCTTCGGATCGACGGGTTTCCCAAACAAATCAGCATCAATTTTTGGTGAAGTGACCATTGGAGTACCAACAAAATCACAATTTTCCATTCCATGTTTTTTCAAAATCTCTGTTGTATATTTAGCTTGATTGATAAAAATACCACGAGGGGATTGATGGATTTGTAAACCAAGAAAGAATTTTAGTTCCCCCATCATGGACATTTCAAATTTGCTTTTCATGAGATTTTCAAAATGTTTTGAATGGTTAGGATTGGTTGATCCAAAGATTATGTCGTCCACGTAAATTTGAACGATCAAAATGTCATCTTTGAATTTTTTGATAAACAAGGTGTCATCAACCGTTCCTTTTGTGAAATTGTTTTTGAGCAAGAAAGATGATAGTTCGTCATACCACGCTCTTGGAGCTTGTTTTAAACCATAGATGGCTTTCTTAAGCTTGTAGACGTAGTCTGGATGATCTTTGTCGATGAATCCCTCTGGCTGACTCACATACACTTCTTCTTTCAGAGTTCCATTCAAGAAAGCTGTCTTAATGTCCATCTGATAGACTGTGATGTTTTTGTGAGCTGCATAGGCTAATAAAATCCGGACTGCTTCAAGTCTAGCTACAGGCGCGAATGATTCTTCGAAATCTATCCCTTCTTCTTGTGGACATCCTTTAGCCACGAGACGAGCTTGGTTACGAATTACAGTCATTTCCTCATCCAGTTTGTTCTTCCACAACCACTTGAGATCAAGAACGCGTTTATCAAGTGGTCGTTCAACAAGTTCCCAACTATCATGTAACAGGTATTGAAGAAGTTCCTCCTGCATCGCTTCAATCCAAGGGTTTTCTGCCATTGCTTCCCGAATGTTCTTTGGTTCTTTGAGGCTTATTGAGCAAATGTAAATGCACAATTCGAGATCAGTTGCAAGTTGTCTCCTCGTCTGAACTGGCTTTGAAGGTTCACCAATAACTTGTTCTATTGGATGGTCTTTTGTCCATTGAAACGTAGAAGGGTACCTTGGGTTTAACGTATGTGTGTTAGACGGTTCTTGTAACCTTGAAGAAGATTCAGCAGAGTCTGTTGCAAACGGGTTTTCAAATACTTCTTCTCCTTCTTCTAACGCAACATCGTTTGAATTATTTGTTGGTTCTTCTTGAAAATTTGTGTTTTGATTTTGCTCATCAACTCTTGGTAGTTCAGTTTCAAGTACTGGAGTGGCTTGAGTAGATGTAGATGATGTTGAGGTAGTTGGTGCTTCAGCTTCGATTGTTGTAGATGCATCCAGTGGTGGTGGTGGTTGATTTTGAGCGGGTGCAGCGGAATGTTGTTGAGATGCATTTGTCGAAGTTCCACCATAATATTCATCAAACATTAACTCGAAGAAATTTTCCAGTTCTTGTTCTGAAGGTTTGTCCGTGTTTGTTGACTGAGCTCCTTGAGGCACGAGTCCTGAACTGATGTGTCCAGAAGTCTGACTGTTTGGTGCGGGTCCTAATCTGGTTTGATTAGAAGCCATTGGATTAAGAGCGGGTTCTAGAGCGTATCTCTCAGAAGCCATTTGTGAAATCTCGTCAAACTTCACATTCATCGTCTCCATTATCCTTTTAGTTCTTCGATTATACACCCTGAATGCCCTCGAGTTTTCTGAATATCCAATGAAGATTCCAATATCACCCTTAGCTTTCAAATTTCCTAGATCTTCTCTGTCGTTCGTCAGATAGCACAAAGCGCCAAAAACGTGAAGGTAAGAGATGTCAGGTTTCCGGTTATTCACAAGCTCATATGGGGTTTTATTGAATCTTGGATGGATCAGGGATCGGTTTTGAGTAAAACAAGCAGTGGCAACAGCATCAGCCCATAAGAATAGTGGTGCACTAGAATAAATGAGCATTGTGCGAGCAGCTTCCACAAGAGTTCTGTTTCTTCTTTCAACTACCCCATTCTGCTGTGGAGTTCTAACAACTGATGTTTGATGTGTAATTCCAACATCTTCGAGGTAAGTTCTTAACTCCTGGTTTGTAAATTCTGTGCCATTGTCTGTTCTTATAATCCTTACTGGAGCTTGAAGTAGAACTTGAATACGCTTCAGAAAGGTGATGATGATGCCTGGTGCTTCGTCTTTTGATCTCAAAAACATTACCCAAGTATATCTTGAATAGTCATCAACAACAACAAGAATATACTTCTTCCTATTAATGCTTTCAACTCTCATTGGGCCACATAAGTCCATGTGCAACATATGTAACCTTGCTTCCGAACTAGGTACGGTTTTGGGTTTATATGATGCTCTTTTACTTTTTCCTTGTTCTCATGATGGACATAGGTGTTCCTTGGTGTATTTGAACTTAAGAAGTCCGGTGACGATGTTGTCTTTGGCTAACTGGTTGATGTTGTCGAAATTGAGATGGGATAACCTTCTATGCCACAGCCAGGACTTAGTTTCGGTTGCCCATGTCATAAGACAAACTGGTGATGTAGAAGCCATTTGGTTGATGTCGATAGCATACAAGTTTGTACCACGATTACCAGTTAAGAGATCATCACCAACCAAATTTCTAATTAAAACCGTGTTTCTCCTGAATGCAACTTCTAAATCTGCATCACAAAACTGCCCAACTGAAAACAAATTATGTCCCAACCCTTCGACGTAGTAAACTCGAGTGATCAAAAAATTTCCAAACTGAAGATCTCCATAACCCTGAATAGCTGCTACATGATCATTTCCAAAGCGTACAGTTCCCATGAATTTCCAAATGAAATTGATCAGCAGCTTTAAATTCCCGGTCATGTGCTTGGAGCAACCCGAGTCGACGATCCAAAGACATATTTCGACAACCTGCGAAGAACAGAAGATTTTGTATTTGGAAACCGTTTTGAATTTGGTTCCATTGGGTTAGGAGTAAAATCCATATCACACTCATAGAATGTTTCAACATGTTCAATTTGAACAACTTTCAATGTTCCATCCTGGAGAATGAATTTTCTACCTGTTGGTTTCCATACACAATACTTAAGATAGTTCCTAGGCATTTGGCTACTAGTGGTAGACCTAAAGCGTGCAACTAATCTTTCAATAGATCTAGATCTAGCCCTAGTTCCTTTTGGAACTTTCTTCTGTTCAGGCGTAACATTCACATTCTTGGAAACACATTCATCATGAACATAATTAATTAAACATTTCTTGCATATAAAACAAACGGAGTCATTACATGCATTAGAACCCGTACTCTCGACATTACATTCAGATGAAATATGTCTCTTATTAAAAAGCGATAAATTCCTAGGGTGTTCTTCTACTTTATTCTTGCTACTACTCGTAGAGGCAGGCGAGACTCTATTGTTCCTTGTATTGCTCCTAGGCTGTAGTCAGCTGCTCCTAGAGGTGCTTTCTAATCCTGTAGAAGTTGAGGCACACACATTAGGATTTATATTGTTGTCCATTTTAGCATCACTAGACTCTTTAGAATTATCCTTTTTGCCCTCATAAGTCTTAGATGTGGAGGCAGACGCATTAGTGAGACTAATCCTAAAAAGGCCAGGTGCTATCACTTTTGGTGTTTCGACAACCGCTTTTCCTTTATCAACAATCTTTTCATTTTCAATTTTCTTGGGCAAGGGTGTTGGAGTGACTAGTTTTGTCAAATCCTTTTTCTCATCGACTTTTGGAGCAAACCTTGAAATTGACATTTTTAGTTTTTGAACCGTGTTTGAAACATTTGGTTTCTCCGAAGTCGACGGTTTTGCAAATTTAGTTTCCTCACCTTCCCTTTTTGACTTTCAAGCTGAGCCCTCAAAAGAACATTTTGCTCTTTCATTTTCTTTAATTCACGCTCATACGACAGTTTGTCATATTTGCATTCTTAGCTTTTTCGATCAAGTTGTTTAAAATATGTCACATTTTCTTTTTCAAGCTTAATAAGAGCATTTTCATATTTTGAAACAATTTCGGAGGTCTCAGCTCTCAGTTTTTCATCGTCATGAACAGAATATGTTTGTAAAATGATGGACATAATATCAGTAGACAGAACTGCTTCGAAGAGAGAATCATTTAGGTTTTCCAAAACATTGATTTGCTCAAAAGATGCATTTGCCTTCTTTATCAGGGATTTGTGATCCGTGACGAAGTCAGCTGTTTCTTTCAAAAATGCTTGTTCAAAATGAATTACTCGAGCATGGATGTTATTAATTTGAGGAGCAAATTCATTTTCGAGAATCTTTTTAAGCTGTAAATGAACCGTGGAATTCCAGTTGATCTGATTAAGTCTCGTTTTAGATTCTAAAGTCGTTTTAAGTTGCCCAATTCTGGTTTTAAGATCATCAAGATATCCCCGTGCAGCACTTGTGCTAAAAGTGTTGTTTGAAGAAATCTGTTCCATGTTAGAAATCGATTTGGAAGCAACGAATTTCTTATAAAACATTTTTGGGAATGGTCGTTTTATGGAAAACACAGATGGTTCTTTTTGTGGAACAAAAGTAATTCCCGAAAGTTTGTTCAATTTGTTGTAATCAATGGGTTTCAAATCCTTTTGTTTCATTCTAGAAATGCTCTCTTCGACATGTTCTATCGTTTGCACAGAATCCCGAACGACGGGAGGATCATGTTTTGGTGTAAAAAACACTACCATTATACAAGACGTTCTGTTCTTCCTGAGCTTTCTTGAGATTACAGGGATTGTTGTTACCAAGAGCCATTTTGTGTTTCGTATGGTAAATCGGATTAGTTTGATTTGAAATCATTTTCATTGTTTGACTTGACTGACCCGACTTAACCACTAATTCTTCTAGATGTGCAATCTTGTGTTCTGACTCTACGATTTCTTCCAAAAGTTTATCTTCTTTCTTTGCAAAGTCCTTTTTCAACTCATCTCTTTCTTTTTCAAGATTGGTGTAAGCTGTTTCTTGTTTTGAAAGTTGGTTTGTTAATTCAGAAATTTCTTGTTTTAAAGAGTTAATGGTTTTTGTTGAACTTATTTCAAGATTAGCAAACTTGGTTTTCCATTCCCTATCTTTAACAAGTAACTTCTTATAATCAATTTCAAATTCTGACTCGCGTTCTTTGTGAATTTGAAAACTTTTTGCATTTTCCTTGTATCTCTCAAGCTCAGTGGTCAATTTCTCATTCGCGGCCTTAACATCGCGATTGACCTTTTTCACTTTCTCGATTTCAATACCACAATTGTTTAATAATGATTCAAATAAAGCACGTGTTTCCTCATCATTCTCAGCATGCTGTGAAACGAAGCCTCCATTATGATTCACATCTGGAGTTGCTGAAGGAGTATTGCTACTACTTGGCGTGTCCAGGTATGTATCATAAGTGGGTGCTTGCTTCTCAGAATGCTGTTCCTCATGAGGAGGCATATTAAATATATCATTATTATGACATGTGTTGAAATATGATACCTCAGATGGTGCACTGGTGTCATAAACAGGAAGTGTGTCAGAATCCGTGTCATACATAGCTTCCTGAAGATTCGCCATGAATATGCAGTTCGCATCGATATCCTCTCTGTCTTCCATTTCATCCATAAGAGCCATAAAATCATGTTCCTCTGCATTCAACTGAAACCCTGCCTTTTCTTTTTGTACCAACAGTACTGCTTTCTGCAAATACTCTAGATCTTTCTTGTTCGGCTTAGTAGGACAGTTCCTTGCCATATGACCTACTCCTTGGCAGTTGAAACACTTTACCGGATTACCCTGATTCACATTTCCATAATTCCCAACAACTGGAGCTGCCACATTCCTATTCTGATTACCCATTGCCTAATTACCAACATTCTGACCCCTCTGATTTCCAACATACTGACCCATCTGATTTCCTGCATACTGACCATACTGATTCCCTGCATACTGACCTGCATTCTGCATATTCTGATTACCCATGTTAATTCCAGTAGCATATCCTTGCTGATTCCCATAAACTCCAACCATTTGGCCTCCATTGCCCATATTGAAATTCGGCTGAGCGATCTGCCTGTTGCGAGTATTCGATGAAATCCTTTGGTTGTTGTTTATTGGTGTAGAATAGCGTCCTTGGAAAGCTTTTGTCAAAAAAGCAAACGCTTGAGTCAAGGCTGCAGTAGCTTCATCATTGTCAATGAATTCTGGTTCTTGGAAATGTGGGTATTGCTGTTGTGGAATAACATGTTGTTGCTGTGGTTAGAATTGTTATTGGTAGACCGGTGTTGGTTGTTGAATGTAGGATGGTTGCAAGTAGTTGTGAGTGGAAGATGATGATGGTTGTTGTTGTGTGTTCACTGGTATAGGTGTTGGTGTATCAGCCATTAATGCTAGAGGATTATGCTTTTAGCTAGTAATTCAACTCTTACTTCATTAGCTTCATCTTGATTTTGCTTCAAGAAGTCATACACTTGATCATAAGTCACTTCATGCAAATTCTTTGTCTGATAAACAATAGTGACATATCTTCCCCATTCTGGTTGTAACTCATTCAGAAAAATGGTGTTGTTAGCAATATTTGTCTGACTGAGGTTGTGTCTTGATAAATCATTCATGATCTTACAGAATCTGTGGCGTCTCTATGGATTCACCAGGAATTGAAGTAAACTTGCGAAGTTCCTTAAGCAGTTGTGTTTCCATTTCCTGTTTCCCGATGTCTGTCCCATACATTAACCTCTTGCCTCTTTCCCAGACTGCATGAGCACTTACTTCACTGTCAACAGTAGCATAGATGGTTTCAGGTAAACCAAGAACGACGTAATGAAATGCCTGATCATCAGCTCCAATCTGTTTTCTGTCTTCCACAGTGTATTCAGTCTCATTCTGTTCTCTGTAGTATGGTTGTACTGGGGGGTACCATTTGGATCACCAGGGTCTAGTACTTGTGATGGTTTAAAGGGTCCATCCACAATGGATTTGATGAGAAGACTTCCATTTGTTTTGCTCTTAAGATAACGCATCATACGACTAGCCCACTGTGAGTATCCACCCTTTGACAGCATGGGAGGTCGGTTTTCGGCACCGGCAGCATGAATATCTTGTTGTGTTGCCATGGATTGACTTCTAAGTGAAAACGTTGTTCTGAGGATCTTTTGAAAGATAACAAAGGTTGTTGTTGTAGATTAGATGTTTTGGTGAAGATGAAAAGCGATCTCGGTTGATTTTTTGTGATTTCAAATTTTCCCTCCAAAAAATGAATACGGAAATTTTCTTTCTCAAAATTTGAAAATCTCAAAGAAATACAATTCTAAGGTTACCAGAAAAATTTGAGTATTGAAAATTTTTACGCCAAAATGTACCAAAAAAATTTTGAATTTTGGCCTAAAAATTTGAATTTCGGGCCAAAATTTTCAACCTTATACCAAAATTTGAATCTCGCGTAAAAATTGAACGTTAAGTCTCGTGTGAAAAATAAATTTTACTCAAATTTTCCCGCCAAAAAACTCTTTTTTTTGGGTGCCTAACTCGATAACTTGATGTCTAACTCGAAAATAGTTCTAACTCGATAAGTCCATGAAATTTGGGCAGAGTTTCGTCTAAGTTAGTAGCCACAAAGAACCTAACTCGATAAACGATTAGGTAAAAGGCTAACTCGCCAAAGTCCAAACTCGATAAGAAACTTATAGAACCTAACTCGATAGAAACCCCTAACTCGATAAGTATCTTAACTCGATAAGACACCCCTAACTCGATAGAAATCTCTAACTAGATAAGACTTACTAATCCTAACTCGATAAGACACCCCTAACTCGATAGAAATCTCTAACTCGCTAGGACCAAACTCGGTATGACAATATCCTAACTCGATAGACAAATACCTAACTCGATAACCAAAAAATTTCTAACTCGGTATGTAGGCTCCAAACTCGATAAGACCAAAACCTAACTCGATAGTAATACGATGAACATTAACCTGATGATCAAAAATCACTTTTAAACCAATTTTTTCAACCAAATCAAACCTAAAACAACCTATATTATCCCTAGGCGATTGATACCACTTGTAGGACCGTAGAACAACCTAAATCTCTATTGAATCAAGCCTAGATCTAGAGAGAGAAAGTAAGTAGAGAGAGAGAGAGAGAGAGAGTGGGAACTCCTAGTGTGTGTAAATGAAAGACAATGTAATTACCTAAGAGAACCAACCTCTCAAATGAGGTTTACAAGAGTATTTATACTTGAAGTCTAGGGCATCATCTATCTTATACATTATTACACTAATGGCCCTTAGACTTTTACAAAACATGAATAATACACATAAACTTCATCATAATGATATTCTAAAGCAACCTATAACTACACATTAATGACCGACACTTTTTATAAATAAAATATGATCCTAACACGGCCCATTCCCCTTTTTAATAATCCCACCGGTCAAACACAGTCAAACCAAACACCCCGTATCACTGTTCACCATCTCCCCCACCTCCATGTTTTCAGTTTCTGTGTTCCCCCCTCCTCTCCTTTTCACCAACCTCACTTCCAACACTCTTCCCTCATTAATACCACACCCCTCCTCATTTATTACACCCACCAAATCCACTCACAACTGCCAAACCATGTTTTCCCGCCAAAAGAGAATTGAGGGCTAGGATTGTTTTCACTCATCCTAGGGCTAAAAACAGAAGTGGGAAAGAGAAAGGGATGTGCAAGGGTTTATATAAATGAAGAAAAATGATGGAAGCAGTAGTAGTTAGTGTAGAATTAGTTTAGCCTTAGTTTAGTAAAATTGTCCTTATTGTAATTTCTAATTTTAGTTGTAATTTTCAGTTCAAGAAAGTTTTATGAAACCTCTGTAATGTGATTTTGTCATTTGTTAAGTTATAAATTCAAGTCTTATTACATTTTCAGTTTCATGAATAAATTTTACTAGGAATCTCATTGTGCCTTGATTGTTGAAAACAGTTGTTGTTAAGACTCTATTAAGCTCACATCAGCTTACTAATAAAGCTTTTTAAAGTTTGTAGGTCATCTAGTGTGTTAGGAGATATAAAAACAGAAGAAAAAAAAAATAAATAAAATGCTTGTAAAATGAAAAATATGGTCATGAAGGGTTCATAAGCTTCAACAAGCTTAAGTTTAGTGTACTGAAGCTCATTATAGCTTAACATAGCTATCAGTGAGTTTGGTGTTCAACTTTAAATGGTTTAGCAATAGTTTTCAAATAAGTCAATAAAAGTCAAAGCTTGGTGAGATTAGATTTTGAGCTGCTTGGATGAAGAAGATGAAGTCCTCAGGGTTTTTCTGAGTAGACTTTGATGAGTTCCTCTATCTCATGCTTCTGTTTCTCCTCATTTTGAGCATAAATAGGTGTAAGTGTCCTTTTCAATCCCATTTTGAGCAACACTGCTTCTAAGCTTATTCATGTTTCAACTGAGTTGTTTATTGCTTAATTAAGTTCTATTTAGCTTAATATAAATGTAGTTAACAATTTCTTGGCTTAAAACTTAGTTTTGCTTTGTAAAATTTCCAAAACAGTAAGATTAGAGGGTGTTTGGATTTTCTTGCCTACCTGTGCTCTTGTTGTTGTTTGCTGTTATTAAAGGCTTAGGTAAGTCATCTTAGGCAATATTAGAACTAGTAAACCACCAAATCAGTAGTGCTATAGTTAAAAAGTCAAAATCTTACATAAGATCCCCTCACAGTTGACTGTGAGGGATTTGATTCCCACAAAACCTCATTTCAGTTCATCATTAGTAGTTTTAACTTAATTTAGGTGTATTCTAGCATATTACAACTTATTTAGCATGTAGGTTAAATCTGAAGTTCATAAAAGTCAAGAATTTAAGTTTTTTACAAAAGTCAAACTTGCATTCATTAGTTTTTCTCAAAAGTTGCAAGATTTTATTTGATTTATGTGTTTGCTTTCATGAAGTAAAACTTGTTCCCATTAGTTGTCTACCAGCTCTAATTTAAGTTTCTATGCTTTTTTTATTTTTGCAATTTTTTTCCTAGGCCCTAGCTTGCCCTAAAGTAGCTTGCAGGGCAAGCTGCTCCCCTGCACATCAGTTACACAACCACCACCACCACTTGGTGGTGGTTTTCTGGCCACCTTTGTGGGTCCCAGTGCCCAACCTTGGTTCCTTACAACCCCCCTCCTACCACACACCACATTTTGACCATAGCTTTGACCTGGGAACCCCTGGGTCCCACCTGAATCAAGCTCATATGTCTGTCCCAGTTTCTGAGCTCTTATAAGATTACATGTGCTTATTTTGTGCTTAATAGCTTATTATGTGTTCACATTTAGCTTTTTCCAGCTCATACATGTTCAAATAAGTTATTTGGACCTGAATCAACCAGAGTGGGTCCCACTTGAGGCCATTTTAGCTTATTTTGCCCCTTGGTCAAACTTAGTCAACTGTCCAAGCTTATTGAGCTTTCTCAGCTTATTTTTAAGTTCCATACTACTTGTTTTCACAAAAGTTTGTTATTTTTAGGTATAAAATAAGTTTGTAAAAGAAAAATCAAGAAAAACCAATTGAAAATTAAGTGATAGTTTCTATTTAATGTAATTTAATTTTAATTTTCATTTTTATATTTTTATTAAGAACTTAGCTATTTTATATTTTTATTAAATTCCTCATATATTAAAGTATTTATAATAATTTTTCAGATTTTTATTTTGTCATTAAGTATTTATTAGATTTAATCTTAGTTTTATTTATAATTAATTAATAATTAGTTTAAAATAGCATAATTAGTTTTTATAAAGTAAAACCTAGTTTTTATATTTTTTCTAGCCTTTATATGTTATAAAATAATTTTAGAAATTTTCTTATAATTTTTACTGTTCATTTTCTATTTTTCTTAATTTAAAATAGTTTAATTAGGAAATTAGTAATTAATTAATAGAAAAAGCACAAAAAGACAAAAATACTTATTTTTAATTTTAAAACTTATTTTTAGTTATTTTATAATTTTAGAAATTTTATTTTCATTTTTCTAGTATTTAATTAGTATTAAATTATATTTAAGTATTTTTAATATTAATAATTAGTATTAAATAGTAATTAGTTAATAATAAATAAATAATTAGTGTTAAAATTTATTTTCTTTTTCTAAAAATTTTATTTTACCTTTAAGTTTGTAAAAAAGTCATTTTCACCCCCTGGGGGTTTTTAGATTTTACTTTTCACGTTTTATTTCGTACGTCTACGTTTTATTTAAACGTAAACGTACGCGTTTTAAGTTTTAAACGTTTCTGGTTTTTCTTAGCTTCCTGTCTTACTCATATAGCTTGTTTAAGCTATTTCTTCGTATATTCCTTAGCTTAATCACACACAAACCCTTTTCCTGTCCAAATTCACCCGATCGTGAAACCGTTTTGATTACAATCCTTACCTCGTCGGGACATAATGACCCGGGGAAACACTATATTCCGCGGAGCATTGACTCTAAGCTGTTTGACCATCTTAACCACATCCGTGGTTGACTTTGGTTGACGGTTTAGCATCAATCATATATGAATAAATTACATGATTCAAATCAATTTCCTTATTAATAATTACCTGATGAAGTTTATGATTATTGTGGCATGTGATATATATATATGTTACTGGCGAAATACTTAACTGAATTACTGATACTCAGATGAAAATGTTTCCAAATTGATTACTGTGGTATGATACTTGACTATATGATATTTTCCCGAATGATTCCATTATTACCTTGATATTGCCTAAGTTACCTTATCGCCATAAAGTCCCTTAATCATGAGCCATTAATCACTGTTATGTGAGCGCGAATATAGTGAACAGCTTCGAAACCTGTTAAGGATTGACCTCCTGTCCCACTAATACTTGACGGAATGCCATATGCATATGGTTAGTCGTATTAGTCGTGATACACTATATTCGTAGACAAATAGGAATTGGAAAATCACCTATTATAAGAGGGCAAAATTTATCATTGACTTGATAAATCACCTCTTTTGTTAAGCTTGCGTGTCATGAGGCTTGGTGCAATATCCGTAAGGAAATGTATGTTTTCAACATATATTTAGAAACAACTGTATAGAAATTTGACCATACTTGAATTGTATATCTGATTAAATTAGCATCATGAGTTTCCAGCTCATGTTAGAATTATTGATCCCTTACTTGATTTTGATTGAATACTTATATGATTTATCTCTGATTATAATCTACATTACTCGATACTTGTTTTATCACTGTTAAAATACTTATATGATTTATCTCTGATTATAATCTACATTACTCGATACTTGTTTTATCACTGTTAATACTTATTACAATTATTACCAAATATTCCTGAAATCTATTGAAATAAATGGTTTTCCATAAAAATATATGAACTCACCAACCTTTGTGTTGACACTTTTAAGCATGTGTATCTCAGGTAATTTAACGGAGCAGGACAAGACACGGAGTGGGCATTTATTACTCTGATAAATTAAAATGGTGTAAAAATCAAATATGTCATTCTTTCAAGCCTTTATATCTTTTAATAAGATTTTAAATCGAATGGTTCATCTTTTATCAAAAATATTATTTGAATGACAAATAACTTTCAAAACGTTTCTTTTAAGCTGTTTTATGAGATTATAACTTCGATCCTCCCTGTAACACCCAAATTACTTTTCCGCTGCGACAAACTTAAATTTGGGGGTGTTACAACTTGGATTCTCACAACCCAAGTCTTCACACGAAGATCACTTCATCTCAATCTTCACACGAACGAGCACTCTATGGAAAACTAGAAGGGGGGTTGAATAGTTTTACGTCATTTTTAAATTTATTATCAAAATATTTTGTAGCTTATTAAAAACTTTCGATTCGATCTCAAGTGAATTCAGGTGACAACCAATATAATCAATTCTAATCTAATAATAAAAGTATTGAAATGTAATGAAGAAAAAATAGAGTTAGAAAGATCAAACCACAACACGCGAATTTATAGTGGTTCGGCTACAAGGACACCTTCCTTGCCCTACTCCACTCCCCGAGTACCACACTCGAGAGTTTTCTTCACTATGTCAACAAACTCCTTATGGTGGAGAAACCTTACACACCTTGGCTTACACGAGTTAACGACACTAAGCTAAATGTCGAGTTCTAATCGTAGCTAGAACCAATCTCACAACTTCTTCAAGGCTTCACACCTTCTTCACACCTTCACAACTTCTTCAAGACTTCACACCTTCTTCACACCTTGTCAACTTCACACCTTCTTCTATGCACAACTAAGTCACAACTACTAAACTACTTTACAACACACCTAGTTTCTACAATCAACAAATTCACACAACACTTTTACAAATATCTAACACTACTACAATATGAAACTAGCTATTCACAACACTACTACAATTTGATGGATGTAGAGGAGTGTTCTTCTTCTTGCACTTGAGTGGATGAAGCTTTGGATCACTTGGAAACAAAGACTTATGATTTATATGATCAAAGGATTTTAGATCTACAAATGGAGGTTGGATCAGAAAGTTTATAGTGCAAAAAGGTGAGAAAAATATGTGAAATGATCCAATATTTATAGGGCCAGAAAATACTGTTCTGGAGCATGCCGGTCCCCTTAATTATGGGGCGGTCCCCTTAATGATTAAGGGGGCCGCCTAGTAAAATTAAGGGGGCCGCCCTCCTAAACGTTGAAAAAGTTTTTCTGGATAAAATTTGCCTTTTTTGGTTGGAAATTTGAAATCATATCTTTGTAGTTTAATATAACAATACCAAAAATGATTTACAAATATATATAAAATGTTAATATCATTTTATAAAAAGTTCTGTCTTAAGACAAGGTTTCCTTTGATCATGTAATGCATAAGATGCTTAGTTTATGCATACCTTAAGTGATATTAGATGTGGAGGTAAATATTTGTTACCAAATACTTGTTTATGTCTTAATCTTGACTTAATTTGATTTGAGTTTTGTGATTATCAAAACATAGGTTTATTGAGAGATATTAATAACATTTTTAAACATTATTTATATCAACAATCTCCCCATTTTTGATGATTACAAAACTTAAACTCATTAACTCAAAAATTAGTTTTTAAACAAGTATTTTAGTGAGTTTATATTTACTTCTCCCCCTTTTTATAGAATCAAAAAGGTTAAGCCGACAATTTTCAAACGTGAAAATTTGACGGGAAGTTATCTCCCCCTTGATGTGTACTCCCCCTCGTTTGGGGGCACCAAGAGAACGAGCTATGGAATGCTTTGCAACACAAAAATATTAGAAGCACAAGTATATTCATGCAAACATATATTAGGTGAAAAAAGAAATAAGCATGGTTTAAAGAAAGCATTCATATAATAGAAATGGTTGTGTTAAGACACAACATACAAGTAGCAATAAGGATTATAAGTAGAAAAGCTAGTACACAAATAAACAACTAGGAGAATACATCATCATGCAAAGAGTACATGGTCTTCATAGAGCTTGCAAGCAAAAAGGTGGTAGAGGCTTTATTTATTAAGCATATCAAATGCTTAATTTGGAGAGCATGATGGTGATGGTGGAGGAATGGGTGAGAATTGTGGTGGAGGAATGATTGGAGAGGATGGTGGAGTTGGTTGTGGTGGTGGGTTGGTAAGCAAATGTTCAATATATGAAAACATATATTGAATTTCATCTCTAAGGCCAAAGATGACGGTGCGTGATGAGGCGAAAATGAACCACTTTTAGGGGATCATTTAAGCCCGGAATTAAACTTATTTGATCAAATATTGCCCTAAATTGTTCCTTTTGTGATTTTAGGTACTTTGGGATAGAAATCTGGAAAAGGAAGCAATTCGGACATTTTTGGAGCATAAAAGTGAAGAAAACGCCAAAGTCTTAATTTTCCTTGCTGGGACTAGTAGGTGACGGCGTCAGGAAGGAATTCCTGACTGCATCAAGAGTAATTTCCATGACGACCCAGTACAGATTTGACGGCGTCACGAAGTAGGGCGTCAAGAGTAAAATTCATGACGGCCTGGAAATGCATAACACTTGACGGCTTCAAAAGTAGATCAAGGCAGTCTGAGAATTATTTTGGCGGCGAGGTGACGGCGTCACAAGATTTGTCTTGACGCCGTCAGACCCTATTTCCTATATATATTTTTCTAATTTTCACACATTAAGGAGAGAAGTTTTGGAGAAACCCTAAGTACGAACTTGGTGCGAATTTTACAGGTTTTTCAAGGGTTCTAAGCCCTTGATTCCTTTCATGTGTAATTGAGATAAGTATTCTTTTAATTCAATCAATATGTCTATGTGTTGGTTGTCTATATCTTGTTCTTGTCTTAATTCCATCATGTTAGGCTAGATCTATCTTGTGTTTGCTTGGATCTAATGAAACCTAGATGTTAATTATGTGTTGATTATTTGTTTATAATTGTATTGGATGAATGAATTTGATGTTAGGCTTAAGAAAACTGGCAGATCTCCAAATGGTAACATGCTTGAACGTCTTAGGAAACATGAACTGATGTGCACTAGGTTTTTATTGGTTGTATTTAATGCATGAGCCACTGTTTATAATCCCTATGGTTGTGTTGGGCATGGCATAGGAGGAGATAAGAGCTCATAGGATTGGGGAGTTAAGCGCGCCACCCCATGAATGGTATTAAGGAATACAATCCGTCATCCACGCAACTGTAACAAGTAATTAACGTGTAAAAGATGTCTAGGGAGTAGTGAAATCTAAGTAAACACATTTTCTCCACTTATTGCTCACAACCTTAGTATAATTTAGTTTATTTTCGTTTTTAGTATTTTATTTTGATTGCATCTTTAGTATTGGGTTAGTTGACTAGCAACTAATTCCGCCCAAATCCTTCAAACCCGAGATTTTTACTTGCTTTCTAAAAAAATATAAAAATACAAAAAGAATCATCCCTCACCTTTAGACTAGTATTTAGGTTTTCTAATCCTAGCGACACTATTCCTAGCTGAACGATCAATCCCCCGGTACTTGTCACTATGCTATACTACAACGATCAGGTACACTGCCTGGTGGGGGTTGTAAGCTTCTCAAGATCCCTTGAGAGGTAAAACCTGGTGCGATTCCCACGCACATCAAGTTTTTGGCGCCATTGCCGGGGAATAGTTATTGTCTAGGTTAGAATTTCTTTTCATTAGGTCTAGTTGCTAGATTCCTTTCTAGTTAGATTTTATTTTTTATTTTTAGGTTTTCTTTAGTCTATCTTATTTCTTTGTGCCTTTGTTCGTAACTCTTCACCACCCGACATCATGGACGATGGGAACATCTTCGAACCCGTCATCCCACCACAACAAAACCCACCACTAGAACCCCTTAGTCCCCGGACCTTAGGAGAGTATTCCCGACCTAGCCACCAAGGCTACCGAAACACCATTGAGCTCACCGGAGCCAATGTGACCCCCTTGCGATCCGACACCATCCGGTTGGTGCAAAGCTGATGTGCATTCCATGGACTTCGTTCCGAAGATCCAAACCAACATCTTATGGACTTCCTCAAAATCGTAGATTCCATAGACCTAGGTGTTGAAACTAGAGAGAGAACCCGATTACGCCTATTCCAATTCTCTCTACGGGATCAAGCTAGTCAATGGCTTGAGTGTTTACCCGCTGGATCCATCACCACATGGGATGATCTCACCACTCGTTTCCTTGCTCAATTTTTCTCACCGGGGAGAACTACTAAGCTTAGAAATGACATCTTGATGTTCCAACAACGTCAAAATGAATCTCTTTATGAAGCATGGACTCGTTTCAAGGACTTACTCCAAAAAGTCCCTCATCATGGCATAGATCTTTGGCTCCAAGTCCAAATTTTTTATGACCATATCGATATCTCCACGAGGCGAGCCATTAACCAATCATCCAGTGGTAAGCTACGTGATCTAAGTGCGGAACAATCATGGGAGCTCATAGAAGATCTTGCTCTCTATGACAACAAAAGTTGGAATGATCCTCGTGATTTGAACAAAATGGTCAAGGCAATATCTTTGCCTTCGAACAATTCTAGCACTCCTGACCGTAGGATCATGGAACTTGAGGACCAAGTCAAGTTTCTCATGAAATCTTACGAAGCTCCTAAACCTTCAAGCCAAGTGAACAAAATCACTTCTTCATGCGAATTATGTAGTGGTCCCCACGACACTCGTGATTGTGTGGAACTCCCCGGAACAGCTTTTGCGGACTACGCATCCATGCGTACCGACGAAGCGGGAGATAAGTGGTACACTTTCAAGCCCGAGCAAAACACTTACGGTGATTCATACAACCCCTCTTGGAAAAATCACCCAAACCTTAGGTGGAAACAAAATCAACCCAATTCTTCCAATCCGCCTAATCGTTACCAGCCAAATGGTCCACCCTCCAACCGTACTTTCAACAACAATCCTTCTAACAACTATGGTAGTACCAATAATCTTGAAGGATTGATGTCAAAGTTTATGGCATCTCAAGAAGCTCGCATATCTAAGTTTGAAGCCGATTTCAAACAAAAGCAAAGCGAGATGACCACTAAAATTGACGCATTGTTGAAAGTTCTCAATGACCAAGAAATGGGAGTGTTGATATAAATAATGTCTAAAAACATTATTAACATATATCGATATCTCTATGTTTTGATAATCACAAAACGTAAACTCATTGAACTACAAATTATGACGTAAACAAGTATTTAGTCGTAAATATTTGCTTTAGCATCCATATCACTTAAGGTATGAATAAACAAAGTGTCTAATGCATTTTATGATCAAAGGAATTTTTATTTTTACAAACCTTACATTTTATTAAAATGGGACAAACATTTCTAAACTTATACAAAACATTTTTGTATTTATAAGAAATGTTTTATTCAAAATAAACATTTTGAATTCAAATTTCTACCCAAAAAACGGCCACATTCTTCAGGAAAAACCTCCCCCACAAAAAGACAAAAAATCTGAAGAATTTTTTTTTTCTTAGGCGGCCCCCTTAATTATACTAGGCGGTCCCCTTAATAATTAAGGAGACCGGCACACAATTAAGGGGACCGGCCACGCTCCCTGTCAGATTTTGTCAGAAATTTTTCCCTATAAATACCACCTCAAACCTGGAATTTTTCTCACCTCTTTGCACAAATATTTTCAGATCCAATTCTCTCTAAACATCCTTCTAAAATCCTTTGATCATAAATACATAATCCTTTGTTTCAAAGTGATTCTTACATCATCCTCTCAAGTGCAAGAGAAGAATACTTCTATCCTCCAAGACAAGAAGTATTACAACTTGTTGTGACCTCCACATCCAAGTTGTTGGTGCATCATCAAGAATATTTACATATATCTTTGTGTAGTGTGTTGTGAATATTTGATTGTAGATAGTTGTGTTAGGAATATAGATAGTGTGATTGGCTAGTAGATTGTAGTAAAGATAGTTGGTGTGAAGTAGTTGTGAAGATAGGTGTGTAGTAGATTGGTGTGAAGTAGTTGTGAAGAAGGTGTGAAGATTGACAAGGTATGAAGACGGTGTGAAGTCTTGAAGAAGGTGTGAAGGTGTGATTAAGGTGTGAAGATCACGTGGTGTGATATTTGGTGTGAGATTGGTTCTAGCTACGATTAGAACTCGACATTTAGCTTAGTGTCGTTAACTTGTGTAAGCCAAGGTGTGTAAGGTTTTCTCCGCCATAAGGGAGCTTGTTGATATAGTGAAGAAAACTCTCGAGTAGGTGACTCGAGGAGTGGAGTAGGGCAAGGAAGGTGTCCTTGTAGCCGAACCACTATAAATCCTTTGTCTCGCGGTTAGATCTTTCCATATCTTACTTATTATCTTGCTTATATCGTTATTACTTTTGTAGACGTAGACGTATATATATAGTTGCTCATATAGTGCTAGTATTGATTTTACTTAAAGATCAAACGAAAGTTTTATTCACAAAACAAAGTTTTTACAATCAAACTAAAAAGGTTACATACATATAATTGATCATTTCGATCAAGTATAGTTTTCATACAAAATATAACTAAGGATTATAAAATAAACGACTACGTACTTATCTCTCGTATATAGCTACAATTGTTTATATTATGCATGTGTTGATTTCACATACTTAGCATACATTATTATTATTGTTTATACTTAGATATACTTGTTCATATTGTTCAAGATTTGAGTTCACATAAGATTGAATCAAAGTTTTAAAAGCAAACAAGGTTTTAAAACTAAACTAAGTTTTCAAAATAAAATTAAAAAGACGTAAAACTATTCAACCCCCCCTTCTAGTTTTCCACAATTGGTATCAGAGCCACGTCTAGCAAGATTTTTAAAATATATTGTATTTTAAAACTTGTAACGATCTATGGAATCTGAAAAATATTTAGAAGGGCAATCTATGCAAAGACCACCACTATTTGAAAGTGATGGATTTTTATATTGGAAAAATCGATTCGAAACTTATGTGAAATCAAAGGATCTAGATCTTTGGCATGTTATTACTAATGGTGATTTTTTACCTACTCAAAATAATCCCGAAACAAATAAAGATGAAATAGTACCTTTTGAAAAACAAAATGATGATTTAAAAAGAAGACTTTCTAAAAACAATGAAGCAAAAATGGTTATTTACAATGCGTTACCACGTAAAGAATACGAAAGGATCTTTATGTGTGAAACCGCAAAAGAAATTTGGAATTCTTTACTAATAACTCACCAAGGTAATAGTCAAGTCAAGGATAACAAAATAGATCTACTTATGCAACAATATGAGCAATTTATGATTCCGGAAGAGGAATCAATTGATAATGCTTTTGCTAGGTTTAACACTATTATCACAAGTCTAAAAGCACTTGATGAGAATTTTTCTAGTAAGAATTTTGTCAGGAAATTTCTTAGGGCTCTTCATCCAAAATGGCGAGCTAAAGTCACGGCTATTGAAGAATCAAAGAATTTGTCAACTCTACAACTTGACGAATTGATCGGTAACTTAAAGGTCTACGAAGAAATAATAAAGAAAGACTCCGAGATGGTCAAAGGAAAAAGGGAGCAAAGCAAATCAATTGCGTTGAAAGCTAAAAAGGACTCTAGTGACGAAGAATGCTCAACCTCCAAAAGTGACGATGAAGAGTATGCTATGGCAGTACGAGACTTCAAGAAATTCTTCAAAAGACGAGGAAGATACATTAGGCAACCATATAATGAAAGGAAGTGTTTTAAATGTGGCAATCCAAATCATCTCATCAGAAAGTGTCCAATGATGTCAAGAGATCAAAATCAAAAGGCGTTTATTGGAGGTGCTTGGAGTGATAGCGATGAGGACAAGAAAGAAACCACAAATGAAGAAAAGTGTCTTATGGCTAAGACATCAAGCGAGGTACGTTCCGAAACCGAATACTTTAGTGACGAAAATTTATCATTAGATGAAAAAGACCTAGATAGTGAATATAATAGGTTATGCAAATTAGGTCAAAAGGTTATAGCTAAAAATAAGTCACTAAAACATATTAATAATCAATTAGAAAATGAAGTACTCGAATTAAAAATTAAACTACAACATTTGGAAAAAGGAAAAGAAGTTTTTGTAAAATGTAAAACTTGCTTAGAGGTTAAAAATGAAAACGAAAAACTTAAAGATGAAATTTTCAAACTTGACAGGTTTAAAAATAGTAATAACCCACTTAAGAAAATACTAAGTGCTCAAGAAACTTCGGGAGATAAAACCGGTCTAGGATTAACTTCAACTAATGTTTCAACTAGTGAAAATAAAAGTATAAAGTTTGAATGTGAATCTAGTAAACAAAAATCATTAGAATCAAATCCTAAGTATATACTTACAAAAGATAGAAAAATACCCATTGCGAATGATGAAAAAGTAAAAACTTTTTATAAACCATCCTTAAAGACCGAAGTAGGATCCTCTAAACCTAAATTTAGATCTAAAACTCCACCACCAAGAAAACCTAAAAATCATCATCCAAGATCTAAAACATCTCAACCTAGAAGAAATCTAAATAAACAATATTACAATAACACTAGAAATCAAATGTGGAACTATCAACCAAATTACAATCCTTGGGAAATATTATCACCATACATGCATCCTTGCCAAATGTTAAATATGTTTGGACCAAACAACTTTGGACCAATGAGACAATGGGGACCAAGTGGCTAAATTGTCAATCTTGGAAGAAGTTGGAATATCATCTACAAATGACTTCTATAAGTCAACATGGTCACTTGAAGTGCTTGAAGATATTCCATTGAAGACTAAAAGGTACGCGTTTCTTTTAAGTTCATCACTATAACTTGCATGCTTAGATAAATGATTAGTTAGATTAATGCTTAGTACTTAATTGATTATATTCTTATAACCTAGAAACATCATTGGTTGACTTTCCTAGGAATAAGATAAAATTGTTCATTGTCGAACAAAATAGAAAATGGAAATCTTCTATATCCACTATTAGGAAACTCATGGTGATGAAGTGAAATGAGTTAAGTGGATCAATCGTTAATATAGAAGTAGGATTAGATCCCTCGCGTAAGAAAACTATGGATGAAACAAGCTCTCGTAGACTATGGCATTAAGTCAGATAAGCATGCGAAAACAAAGGAACTATAGATGTTAGGTTATACCCCATTCAACACTCTCGCATCTAACATATAAATTATCGTCTTCATTTCCTTTAGGATCATAGGATATGTAGAAACGATAGCATGAGATAATAATAGGCTTAACCAATCCTCTTGAGCATGAGATCTTTAATAAACATTTTTTAAAATATTTGATTTATGATATTTGTTGTCAAAAATCTAATATCTCTAAAAATATGCAAAAACCTCACATTTTGGAAAATAGTCTTTCAAATAACTATCCCACTTTTAAATAACATGTTTTCACTATCAATATCCACAATTTTGTTTTGATCAAAACTAAAGATTGGGAAAATATTCTTTACCGTTCATTCACACATTTTGAAGTAAAAACCCAATCTATTTTATTCAAATAACTCTCACATCCAAGTGAAAACTTACTTTCAAACATTGTTGAATAATGCTAAAAACGTCTCTTTTAAAATCATGCATGGTGATCTCATATTTTTCATCTATATTTATATAAATGACACTTATAAGTGAACTAAATCAAATCAAGAGGACCATGGTTTGTTCATTAAGACTTTGTTTGTAACAAGTCTAGAAATACATGCTATCATAACTACCCACTTATTGCACATTGATACACATTAGGATTAATCCTCATTGTTATGTAGTTATGAAATACTTGATGTTGCTTATTGTTTCCTAGCACTTATATTTTACTTGCTTGATGAGTATGTTTGCATGCTAGATGAAATTGCTTGTTTACTTAATCTCTTTGGTTAACATGCTTTGGCTACATAATTGCCTACATAATTAGTATATGCTTGATTGCCTCAAAGATTTGGACTCGTTTGAAACCAAAAACACAACCTTTCTGCAATTCACTACCAAAAACCCTTTTCTGGTAATCTGGGAATCACCAAATGGGCGGCCCCCTTAAATCATAAGGCGGCCCCCTTAATTATTAAGGGGACCGGCCTCCAATTAAGGGGACCGGCCATCTGATGGTCGAAGGTGTTGTTTCCCTTTTCTATTTTTTAGCCCATTTCATCCTACACTTCCCAAAATTCACAAACCTATTTTATCCTAAACCTTCCATCAATGTTTATCCATCCTTGATCCCACCAATCCTACACTATAAACACTCTCATTCCTCTCAATCTCCACTCATCTCATCATTTCCTCTCCCATTAAACCAAAACCACCAAGAAACTTGTTTGGAGAAGAAAGCCTAACTTCCTTTAAAATTCCGTCAAATCAAATGACGTTGTCAAACATCCAACACCAAATTCCTCCTATGTTTTCAAACATTACTTACCTAACACCTCACTTTCCTTCTCACCAACATTACATATCAAAATCCTTTACTCACCCATATCCTTCTACATTACACTCAAACCTCATAATCTTTTCACAACTCAAGCGATGTTGTTCATAATCAACCAACACCTAAACCTCACTCTCACACAAATGATCCATTTAACAACAAATCATCCATTCGTGCTTCGACTAATGCTCCTTCTTATGATGAGAATGCACAATCCGAAAACAATAATCCCAACCTCATTACCAACACTTTACATGTTGCTCATTCAACAAAAACACCATCCACTCATGAAGGATCTCTTCCACCCATATCATGTTTTCATGATTACCCAAGCTCAAACATGTCTCCACCACCAAGAGTATCACCACCACATCCTACAACTTCACATGCCATTCCTATGTTGCATGTTCAAACCATCACCCAAGACAACTATCATGCTCCACCACCATCACCTTCCTTCGAACACTTGAAGTTCGTTGAGGCGCTAAAAGAAGCCCATGAGCTTAGTGCTATTTTAGCCTTACATCTTGCTCAACGCAATTTGGATCCACCTTCATCTAGATCACCCTCATCACCACACAACATAAATCAACTTGAGAAGCATGTCAACAATTGACCTTGTTGCATCTTTCTCCTAAAAACCATTGCATTCAATGAACACTTGGATTGAATATCTTCTCACTAGATCACATCCAATACCCTCACTTGAACAACATCCAAAACCTCAATCAACCTCTTCTGCTACAAACTCTCCACCACCAAACTATCCAACATTCATGACCCGAACATATACCTCCATTAATCCAACAACCTTATCCTAACTCAACCATCCTCATTCCAAACACTCCATCATCAACCATCTAAGCATACCATATGCTTATGATTTTCACTTTCAAATGCGAATCAACCAACCTTTTGTTACAAGCAAGTCCGATGGATCTCTTTGGCAAATTAGGATCTTTTAACATAATCACTTTGAATTAATTGTTATATATCCTTAATATTTGTTTACTATGCTTGTTATTTGTATATTGCATATTCTTCTATATATGCTTGTGCTTCTAATATTTTTCTTGCGAGCATTCCATATCTCGATCCCTTGGTGCCATCAAACAAGGGGGAGCACACATCAAGGGGGAGCTTTCATCCCGTCTAACTTCATTTATGAAGCTAGACGGCATAACCTTTTTGATTCTACAAAAAGGGGGAGAAGTGAATATAAACTCACTAAGTACTTGTCTAAAAATTAATTTTTAGACTTAATGAGTTTAGGTTTTGTAATCATCAAAAAGGGGGAGATTGTTGATACAAATAATGTCTAAAAACCTTATTAACATATATCGATATCTCTATGTTTTGATAATCACAAAACGTAAACTCATTGAACTACAAATTATGACGTAAACAAGTATTTAGTCGTAAATATTTGCTTTAGCATCCATATCACTTAAGGTATGAATAAACAAAGTGTCTAATGCATTTTATGATCAAAGGAATTTTTATTTTTACAAACCTTACATTTTATTAAAATGGGACAAACATTTCTAAACTTATACAAAACATTTTTGTATTTATAAGAAATGTTTTATTCAAAATAAATATTTTGAATTCAAGTTTCTACCCAAAAAACGGCCACATTCTTCAGGAAAAACCTCCCCCACAAAAGACAAAAAATCTGAAGAAATTTTTTTTTTCTTAGGCGGCCCCCTTAATTATACTAGGCGGTCCCCTTAATAATTAAGGGGACCGGCACACAATTAAGGGGACCGGCCACGCTCCCTGTCAGATTTTGTCAGAAACTTTTCCCTATAAATACCACCTCAAACCTGGAATTTTTCTCACCTCTTTGCACAAATATTTTCATATCCAATTCTCTCTAAACATCCTTCTAAAATCCTTTGATCATAAATACATAATCCTTTGTTTCAAAGTGATTCTTACATCATCCTCTCAAGTGCAAGAGAAGAATACTTCTATCCTCCAAGACAAGAAGTATTACAACTTGTTGTGACCTCCACATCCAAGTTGTTGGTGCATCATCAAGAATATTTACATATATCTTTGTGTAGTGTGTTGTGAATATTTGATTGTAGATAGTTGTGTTAGGAATATAGATAGTGTGATTGGCTAGTAGATTGTAGTAAAGATAGTTGGTGTGAAGTAGTTGTGAAGATAGGTGTGTAGTAGATTGGTGTGAAGTAGTTGTGAAGAAGGTGTGAAGATTGACAAGGTGTGAAGATGGTGTGAAGTCTTGAAGAAGGTGTGAAGGTGTGATTAAGGTGTGAAGATCACGTGGTGTGATATTTGGTGTGAGATTGGTTCTAGCTACGATTAGAACTCGACATTTAGCTTAGTGTCGTTAACTTGTGTAAGCCAAGGTGTGTAAGGTTTTCTCCGCCATAAGGGAGCTTGTTGATATAGTGAAGAAAACTCTCGAGTAGGTGACTCGAGGAGTGGAGTAGGGCAAGGAAGGTGTCCTTGTAGCCGAACCACTATAAATCCTTTGTCTCGCGGTTAGATCTTTCCATATCTTACTTATTATCTTGCTTATATCGTTATTACTTTTGTAGATGTAGACGTATATATATAGTTGCTCATATAGTGCTAGTATTGATTTTACTTAAAGATCAAATGAAAGTTTTATTCACAAAACAAAGTTTTTACAATCAAACTAAAAAGGTTACATACATATAATTGATCATTTCGATCAAGTATAGTTTTCATACAAAATATAACTAAGGATTATAAAATAAACGATTACGTACTTATCTCTCGTATATAGCTACAATTGTTTATATTATGCATGTGTTGATTTCACATACTTAGCATACATTATTATTATTGTTTATACTTAGATATACTTGTTCATATTGTTCAAGATTTGAGTTCACATAAGATTGAATCAAAGTTTTAAAAGCAAACAAGGTTTTAAAACTAAACTAAGTTTTCAAAATAAAATTAAAAAGACGTAAAACTATTCAACCCCCCTTCTAGTTTTCCACAGGGAGCACTCCCAAGCGACATGGTCAAGAATCCGGAACTAAACGTTAATTCCATATCTTCAGTTTTGTCACCCACTTCGTGTCCACAATACTACTCGGTTAAATCAACGAGCACGTGTTTCAAACAAAACCAAATTCATCAAAAGGACCAATCAAGTAAAACACCCGAACCGGTCAAAAGTATAGTTGAAACACCTCCTACGCAAGACCTTGACGATGAATTCAAAGAACTTCACCTTGAACGCCCCGTCATTGATGTCTTAGCGCGTGCTCCTTACTATAATGCCCTCCTAGAAAAATACGAGAAGTTTAAGCAAGGTAAAAATGGGACCGCCTTCGTTCAAAACAAGTTGCCTAAAAAGCTTGATGATCCGGGTATATTCGTTTTGCCTTGTAAGATAGGAAGATCTGAAGCTTTCGACACACTAGCCGATTTAGGGTCAAGCCTCAACTTGATTCCCTTATCCTTATTCACCGCTCTTAAGCTAGGAAAGTTAGAGGAAACGGAGGTATTGATAGGGCTAGCGGATGGGAGTATTGCCCACCCGGTTGGAATGATTAAGGATGTAGTTGTTCACGTAGGAAAGTTAACTATATTAGCAGATTTTCACGTCCTAGACATGGTTAGTGACACTACATGCCCATTATTGGTAGGAAGAGGATTTTTAGCAACCGCTAGCGCCGTGATAGATTGTAAGGAGTCTAAGATAGCAGTAGGTGAAGGAGATACTTGGTCGGTGTACGATGTAAAGAAGCATAGTTATGATTGTGATGATGAACCGACACCGCATTGGGTAGAGATGAATAGGAGACCATCTAGATATGGACCTTGGATAGAAAGGAACTTCATAGGACCTCAACGCCCATTTTATCTAGAGAAAGATTTCGTTGAAAAGACACATTCGGTAGAACAACTCATAGCTAGAGATGAAGAGCTAGATCCCTTTGAGGACCCCTTAGTCTTTAGGAAGATGATTGAGTTCTTAAGCGTAATGACTATTAACATAGAGATGAATAAGTGGAAAAGAGAGGGAGATAAGTGTAAATGGAGGTGGGACAAGCCACCTAAAGAAGGTGATAGATCATGGCAAATGAGGATGACTTTGTATGATCCGGATGGAGAAAAGTTTGAAAGGTCATACCATAGTAAGGAAACCGATAGGAAGTTGAAGCCAAAGTTTGATCCCAAGGATGTCCTCAATGAGGAACTCACCCGTATCACGTAGTAACCCATGACCTTGAGTCTAGCTACAAGACTCGTAAATAAAGAAAAACGCTTCTTGGGAGGCAACCCATGTTTTGTGTGATTTTATTTTGTTTGTTTGATTTGCTTCCGTATGCATGCTTTATTTTTATTGTTGGTAGATCATGTTTCTAAACTAAATAGTGGAAATACTTTACTTTGTTGTGTTGGCCTAGTCTTAACTCCACCTAAAAGTATTTTTGCAAAAGATAAGTGTAAGGGGAAACCCCAAATATGTTTTTAAGAAACAAAATCGATCATGATTCTCTACAATATTAAATGAACATGTATATTCGTATTTGTTAGAGTCAAATGCTTGTATTGAGTCATAATGAAGTTTTGCAGGATTTTCCAGGAAGTAGGACCAAGTTTTTCCAGAAATTTTCCGGAAACTTAACATAAGAATTTCTGCAGGTCACTTCTGACGGCGTCAAGAGTTAACTCTTGACGGCGTCACGTGTAAAAATCTGGAAATTTTACCGGTTTTGTTTTTCTAACGGAGTCTTATGGTTTTTGTGAATTGTTAAGTTTTATAATCTCCAGGAAATCTGCAAACTTCATTCTACAAGCATTATATCTTATCTTGTTTTCTAGGATTTAGTAACTTATATAGGATGCCGCCGATTTTAGGCGAGGTTGTCTTGTCTATTTTCTCAGGATTTACAGGTTATGTATGACAAGAAGATGATTTATATTCTGGAAGGGAAGCTTTGATTGTTCATTTTCTTGGAGGAAGATTTAACCTGGCCACCTTATTATCCATACCGAGCGAATCAGGGGAGTATTTGATTTCATTCTTTTTACTTTTTCACTTTTACATTCTTTACTTGAACATTGGGGACAATGTTCATCTTAAGTGTAAGGGGAGGGTAAAATGATGATACCTTACATGTACACTTTCGCTTGAGTTTATTTTGTTTGATGGTAGATGTGTAATAAAACTATGAGAAATACTTGTTAGTGCAATTTTAGCGCCAAATTTAAATTTTTTTACAACATTTAGGACTGAAACTTTAGCAATAGCAAGCGTCTCATGGATAGGAGATTGTATGACTAGCACATAACCGTATATTCAGAAAAATTTTCCTCCCAAATATGTGAGGTTCGCCTTTAGATTTGATAGGAAAAGCATTTACTATTAGTGCTTATGCGTGTACCGGTAGCATTTAGATTCTAGAACTTGCGTTAGTGATGCATCCCGAGACCGCTAGTGAGACTACATTCGTGTGGTAGGATTTACTACATGATAAAAGGCATTAGGATCACCCTTGTGTTAAACCCGTATTATAATTACTTGACCATTTAAGTCATATTACTTGGCTAGTTAAGTCAACTAATTTTTCCCACACCCTTAGCGTTGTACTCATTTTTATTACACGATACCCCTAGTACACCCCTCCGAGCCTATCTTTTCGTTTCTAACTTTAAGCATCTTACTTAAAGGAAGAATTTGTTACACCCCACTTAAATGTACACCCAAATCGCCTTAGCCTTCCGTGTATGCGCTCATTTTTAGTGCATTATTGTTATTTGTTAAACCCTAAGTTAACTATCTAATTGATTACATGGTTGCTAAGTCGAGTCATATCCTTGTACATATTGTTTTGGGACGATTGGGACTCATGGGTAAAGTACTTATTTTATGGAGTAATGGGGAAGAACATCCTTTATTACCCCCATATGTACGTTAATCTTAAAAGTACTCCAAGTGTTTTGATTTTCTTAATTTGTGTCATTAGATTAGTTCATTGTAAAGTATGTAAAAATTCAAGTGTAAGGGGAATGTTCATTCCCTATGATGTATTATTTTGGATGGTAGGGTAAGAGTGTATGCAAAAAAAAAAAAAAAAAAAAAAAAAAAAAAACAAAAAATCGAAAACTCAAGAAAAAGAAAAAAAATAGAAAAAGGAAAAAGAAAAAAAAACATACGGACTACCATCCCTTTTCATTCTATGTTTATTTTATGTTTTTGTTATTTTTCGTTTATTAGCTTAAGTCGAGTCTAGTCTTGGCTTAGCAACGCCATCTTGTACATGTAATTAACCAAGATTGTTAACTCGCCACCAGTAAAGACTGCCTTTATCCAACAAAACCGTGTATTTCATATCCCTACACCTAACGTTACAACCCTTTAAAAGACCTCTTTGATTGTTTATCCTAGGTGCTTACGCCATGTGGTGGAGGTTTGATCCTTTCCCAAGCCTATGGTAATCTATTTTGCTATGACAGGTGGTGAGAGATATCTTCCGTTTCCATATTGAAATTTATACTTTATTACACCCGAGAGATGTGAGTATCTAAACACTATTTGTGAGGTGCTAGTGTATGACCTCCGTGCTTGTCTATTGGTCTTTAGTGGAACGATTATTTGTTGTAATTACTTTTATATTAGTGTTAAATGACCCCTAACTTGTATTTTGAGTAGAATAAAAGCGCATTTTCTTGAGGACAAGCAAATCTCAAGTGTAAGGGTATAGGATGAGGCGAAAAATGAACCACTTTTAGGGGGTCATTTAAGCCCGGAATTGAACTTATTTGATCAAATATTGCCCTAAATCGTTCCTTTTGTGATTTTAGGTACTTTGGGAGAGAAATCTGGAAAAGGAAGCAATTCGGACGTTTTTGGAGCATAAAAGTGAAGAAAACGCCAAAGTCTTAATTTTCCTTGCTGGGAACAGTAGGTGACGGCGTCAAGAAGGAATTCCTGACGGCGTCAAGAGTAATTTCCATGATAACCCAGTACAGATTTGACGGAGTCACGAAGTAGGGCGTCAAGAGTAAAATTCATGACGGCCTGTAAATGCATAACACTTGACGGCGTCAAAAGTAGATCAAGGCAGTCCGAGAATTATTTTGGCGGCGAGGTGACGGCGTCACAAGATTTGTCTTGACACCGTCAGACCCTATTTCCTATATATATTTTTCTAATTTTCACACATTAAGGAGAGAAGTTTTGGAGAAACCCTAAGTACGAACTTGGTGCGAATTTTACAGGTTTTTCAAGGGTTCTAAGCCCTTGATACCTTTCATGTGTAATTGAGATAAGTATTCTTTTAATTCAATCAATATGTCTATGTGTTGGTTGTCTATATCTTGTTCTTGTCTTAATTCCATCATGTTAGGCTAGATCTATCTTGTGTTTGCTTGGATATAATAAAACCTAGATGTTAATTATGTGTTGATTACTTGTTTATAATTGTATTGGATGAATGAATTTGATGTTAGGCTTAAGAAAACGGGCAGATCTCCAAATGATAACATGCTTGAACGTCTTAGGAAACATGAACTGATGTGCACTAGGTTTTTATTGGTTGTATTTAATGCATGAGCCACTGTTTATAATCCCTATGGTTGTTGATGCGTGGGAATCGCAACAGGCTTTACCTCTCGAGGGATCTCGAGAAGCTTACAACCCCCACCAGGCAGTGTACCTGATCGTTGTAGTATAGTATAGTGACAAGTACCGGGGGATTGATCGTTCAGCTAGGAATAGTGTCGTTAGGATTGAAATTAATCCAACTAGGTCTAAAGGTGAAGGATGATTCTTTTTGTATTTTTATATTTTATGAAAAGCAAGTAAAAATCTTGGGTTTTAGGAGAGTGGGCGGAATTAGTTGCTAATCAACTAACCCAAAAGCTACTATTTAAACTAATTAACAAGAAAAGTAAACTAGGGTTCTACAAGATAAGTGAAGCATGTCTACCTATGATATGTTACTCCTTGCTAGCTATCCAATCCTACCTATTGAATTGTAACCTTGTTTTAATTGACGGGTTGTATTCCTTAATACCATTCATGGGGTGGCATACATAACTCCCCAATTCTATGAGCTCTTATCTCCTCCTACACCATGCCCAGCACAACTATAGGGATTGTAAACAGTGGCTCATGCATTAAATACAACCAATAAAGACCTAGTACGCCTCGGTTCATGTTTCCTAAGACGTTCAAGCATGTTACCATTTGGAGATCTGCCAGTTTTCTTAAGCCTAACATATAAATCATTCAATCAAAACAAGAATCAATAGGAAACAAGGATTATAAACTAAACCAATTAGATCTATCGAAGTGTCACGCCCTAATTGATGAAGATAGACACAAACATCAACAAGGAATCAATAAGATCTAATCAATTATATACAAGTTTCACACAATCATAAGTAGACACAAGGTGAATTAACAAAACATAATCAAAGAAGGACAATCAACAAGAATAATGAAAGACATAGTTGAGATAGAATCATCAAACCAATACATGATATTTATGGAGTGATTGAAACCCTCTAAGTTGCTGGAAAAACACCCACCTAAACCCAGGAATTGACCTTAGGGTTTAGGGCTTACAAAAAGTGAAGTTATGAAGTTATATTTATAGGCATGTTTTCTGTCGGCCATTCTGGATGGCGTCAGCCTGTTACTCTTGATGCCGTCAAGACCACTTTTTCACCAAATTGTAGATCTCTTCGTCCTCTTCGCGTGGGCTTTTGAATCACCTAAATCCGAGTTCGTATGCAAAAGTTATGACCAAAACAATATCAGCTACTCCGCGCGCAAGTTTTGACAAGTTTACACGTGACGGCCTTGGTGACGCCGTCATCAACTACGGTATTTTATTCTTGGGACTTTGACGCTAAGAACAACTCTTGACGCCTTCAGGAACTGTTCCCAGCATAGAAATTTGAGACTTTGCCTTTTTCTTCACTTTTATGCTCCAAAAACGTCCAAAATGGCTTCTTTTCCAGAATTCACTCTCCAAGTACCTAAAATCACAAAAGGAACGATTTAGGGTGATATTTGATCAAATAAATTCGGATTCGGGCTTAAATGACCCCTTAAAAATGGATCATTTTTCGCCTCATCAGTTGTGCTGGGCATGGCATAGGAGGAGATAAGAGCTCATAGGATTGGGGAGTTAAGTGTGCCACCCCATGAATGGTATTAAGGAATACAATCCGTCATCCACGCAACTATAACAAGTAATTAACGTGTAAAAGATGTCTAGGGAGTAGTGAAATCTAAGTAAACACATTTTCTCCGCTTATTGCTCACAACCTTAGTATAATTTAGTTTATTTTCGTTTTTAGTATTTTATTTTGATTGCATCTTTAGTATTGGGTTAGTTAACTAGCAACTAATTCCGCCCAAATCCTTCAAACCCGAGATTTTTACTTGCTTTCTAAAAAAATATAAAAATACAAAAAGAATCATCCCTCACCTTTAGAACTAGTATTTAGGTTTTCTAATCCTAGCGACACTATTCCTAGCTGAACGATCAATCCCCTGGTACTTGTCACTATACTATACTACAATGATCAGGTACACTGCCTGGTGGGGGTTGTAAGCTTCTCAAGATCCCTTGAGAGGTAAAACCTGGTGCGATTCCCACGCACATCAGTGCGGTTGTGGATACAACAAAGACAAGTATCCCCATGGGATTCAAGTAGCCTCCAAGGCACGGGATTGGCAAAGAATGGTGGTGTAATTGGTTGAGATGAAAGATGAGTATCAAGAGGTGTTATTGGTGAAAGTGAGATGGTAAGATGGGTGGAGATAGGTTCTTGTGTAGGAAGTGGTGATGATACTTGTGGTGACAAGTGTGAGTTGATGTAGTCATTGATTGATGAGGTTGAGGGTATGGAGGATGAGGAAGTTCCATGAGTGGATGGTGTTTTAGATGGTGCATTGGGTGCACTTGGGGATGAGCATTTGGGTGGAGGTGATGGGGTTTTGTTGTCTTCATTTGTTAAGTCAATGAAGAGTTATTTTGGGGGGATGACCACAAGTTTTTGTTTCTTGGAGGCTTTGGAGTGTGAGGTGCTTGGTGGAGTCGTGATGATTTAGATGATGAATGATGAGATGAAGAATGGTGATTATGGAGGGAATTTATAGTATGGAAATGGTTGTTTTAGGTATGTATTTGAAATGGTTGAATGAGATGCTAAAATCAGTTGAGTTAAAATGGGAAATGGTAGCTGATACTAGAGAAAGGGTTTACAAGATGCAAAAGAAAACAGTGAACCCAGTTCCAGATGGCTGGTCTCCTTAATTGTAGGCGGCCCCCTTAATGATTAAGGGGACCGCCTAAGGAATTAAGGGGGCCGCCCCTCTGGTGTTTTCCCAGACGACCAGAAACCCAAAATTTGCAGAATTTGGTGATTTTTCAAGTGTGTTTTTCCAGCAAGCTCTATTAGAAGTATATACTCTAGGAATGATGATATATAAACAAATATATATAACCAAATTTTGCATGCAAATAAACATATTATAATCCACATTAAACAGAAGCATAGCATAACATTAAGATATTAGCATGATAATAGTTAGAGTCTAAATATCATTCAAGAGATAAACAAGAAATAACACAAGTATTTCCGAATAAATCAGACAAATAGCAAATCATACAAATGTCTAATAGAACCAAATAATAACAAGTAGCAATACGTCAATATCTTCTACTTCTTCTTCTTTCCAAGCATCTTCCTAAACATCTTCCCAATGGATTTGAATCCTCCTCGAAGTTCTTCATGCATTTGTTGTTGACGCTTTATGATGGACGTTTGACGAGTGAAGAGAAGCTCATCGGTACGTTCATGAGGAAGAGGAACTTGATACTCGGTATCGTCAATATCGGAAAGATTTTCAACAAAGGTCGTGGGGGATGGAGTACTAACACGTGAGGTGTTTTCCTCCTCATCATCATCGTCTTCACGATGAGATGAAGAACCACGAGGCCTAGAATACAAAGGAACACGAGATTTTCCTTTGTCACTTCGAGAACGATGAGTACGAACACGAGTAAGTTGGTTCAAAGTAGGAAGGATACGAACGTAGTAGTCTCTTTGAAGATGTGGGTAATGTTCCATCACATAACGATAAAGTCATGTGAGAAACATACCATAAGGAAGATTGGCATTTGGGGTGTTTTTGGCGGACATGATTCGATGAATAAAAAGATAAGCCAAGTTGTATTGCTCTTTAGCAACTACACAATACAACATGTGGGCAATGCTCGCCGTGACATGATCACGGTGACCACCAGTACCGAACGCATTCTCGCGAATGAGTTCTTCCCACTTTTTCATATCTTGGCTTAGCTCTTTGAGGAGGATTTGATTTGCATGAATATCGACATTCTTCAACTTGATTACTCGACTAGTCGTACGACGTTCTAGTTCAAGCATTCGACGAATGTCTTCAGGACTAGGAATCTCAGAATAGTAGGGGCCATCCTGAGGACGATTTCTTTTAAGAGAGGAAAGATCCCATTCATTTGAGAAAAAGACTTGACCGTTGTATGGGATTCGAAGGATTTGTCCAAATTGAGCAAGAGTGAGAGTGATGAATTGATTTTGAATCATGAAGGAAATGAGGAGATGACCATAGGGATCGGTTTGCACCATCACTTGGCTATAGAAGTCGAGGATAAAATGAGGAATGATTGGTTCGTTAATTTGGTAAAGACATTCAAAACGAATATTGGAGAACATTTGTTCGGTTTTATCAGATTCATAGAAAGATGGATCGAAAATTCTTCCTTCGTGAATGTTTCTATTTTCAATGGGACGATAGAAACATGCAACTGAAGGAGACATGCCAGGAGTAGAAGAGAGATTAGGAATGTATTGTTTGGTTTTGGAGACATCACCAACCGTGGTCTTAGGCATTTTCACCTAAACAATATAACAACAAAAATAACATTAAGATAAAAACAACTATTATGCATATGTTATATATTTATATATATAATTATATGCAATATATGTAGAACGAAAATCTACTTCGACACAAAAAAAAATTATTCAATGAAGTAGTTTCATAATGTTCCTTTTTTTTTTGATTTTAAACTCGTTTAGAATATATGATATCAAAGAATATGATATCATAATTCATTTCGAAGTAAGGCTAGATATATGTTAGATTACATATCTTCCATTTCATAAGAGTTTGACACAACATAAGCTTGTTTAAATGATTAAAATGCGAATTTTAGTTTTCAAAAATATCTTTTTCGAGATAAACCAAACGCTCCCTTAACTAGATAAAAACTTCCTAAAACATCAATATATATTGATTATATATCTTGATGACGTCTATTAATTCTAGTAGTATTAACAAATTTTATGAGCTAGTTTTAAGTTTCAAATAACCACATATAGTTATAGTTTGTTCATGAACCAAACGCCCATGTTGTCTTCATGAACCATTTTATAATGAATTGAAAAGTATGTTTTGATTGTTTATAACATTAAAACAATGTAATGTAGTAAGTTTTAAATAGTTTTTAAGAGTTATATCAACAATGTGCCCTTTGAAAAATAAAATTCAACAAGGGTTTATGGGCGATTAATGATTTTGACAAAATGATATGTTATACTAAATTTGAGTTGCAATACATCATCCTAATCCTATGGGAAGCATTTGGTTGTTCAATTCCTAGCTTCTATTTCACTAAAATTCAAATTAAAATAAATTTTAATAAAATGCCTAATTATTGATTAGACACCAAATTGAATGAAATGTGATGAAATGCATGTTGGAAAACTTACAAAAGATGTTGTTATGTGTTTGGTTAACGTTTTCCCCTTGCGAAACAACCCCGGATTGGTGATATGGTGGAGGATTTTGATGGTTTTGGGTGTTTTGGTTCGTACTCAGCAGTAGTGGGGAAGAAATGTATGAGTAAATGGAGTGTTTGGGAATGGAAATAAGGTGGAAAACGGATTTGGGAGTGTCAGATGGCCGGTCCCCTTAAACATTAAGGGGACCGCCCGCGATAACAAGCCGGTCCCCTTAATCTTTAAGGGGGCCGCCTTTGAAATTTTGAATTTTCGCGTAATTAGTTTCTGGAACAAGTATATTTATACGTATATAATTAGATTTATAATATATCAAAAATACGTAAACGTTTATTGGCACGATGATAAAATACTTAACAATTTTTAATTACCGTTTCGATAATTAAAATGTACCTTTGACAATTTTGGATAAAATGATCAAAGTGTTAAGTTGATGATGGGTTTGAGGTGTGTTCGAGAATATGTGAATAAGTGTATATATATATATATATATATATATATATATATATATATATATATATATATATATATATATATATAAGTATAAATGTGAGTGAAAGATGAGTTGATGGGTGAGGTTTGAAAGATAATAGCGGAGATAGGATATAGTCGGCGAGAGAAGTTTGTTTCATCCATAGTGTTCACGTGCGAAGGCGTTCTTGCATGATAAAAGTCCACTTGACTCATATCCCTTCATCATCATGAGTCTTCTAAAAGAGGACTTAATAGAATAACGCGAGGGGGGAAGGAAAGGGTTCGATAATGAACAATTTCCTGGAGTTCTAGAAAGTCAACTAATGACATATCTAGGTTATGTGCAAGTATATATATATATATATATATATATATATATATATATATATATATATATATATATATATATATATATATTATATTTAATATACTAAGTATAAGAGTATATATATATATATATATAAGTATATATATGATCGAACAAATAGAGAGAAATAGCAAGCTATATCTATTCAAACAATGTAATCAAATAAAGCATATTTATCTAAGCATGGAAATGAGTTATGAAAGAATGGCGTACCCGGTGGTCTTCAAAAAATCTTCAAAATCATCAAGATGATATATAGACTTTGAAAAAGTCTATGTTGAGAGAAACTTCAAGATTGCCTCAAGGAATGTTCATCTAGCTATTCGATCCCCATTGTCTCTTTGGTCCAAAGTTGTTTGGTCCAAACATGTTTAACATTTGATTAGGATGCATGAAAGGTGGTAGTATACCCTAAGGATTGTAGCTTTGTTGGTAGTTCCACATTTGATTACTATTGTTATTATAGTTTTGCCTATTTTGGTTTCTTCTTGGTTGAGGTGTTTTAGACCTAGGATTAGAATTATTTGATTTTCTAGGTGGTGGTATTTTAGATCTTGTCTTAGATTTAGAAGATCCTACCTCGTTTTTCAAAGACGGTTTATAAAAAGCTTTTACTTCTTCATTGTTGGCAAGAGGTATTTTTCTATCATTAATAAGTATATACTTAGGACTAGATTTTAGAGGTTTTTGTTCATTAGGTTCATTTTCGAATTTGACATTTTTAATCTCACTTGTTGAAACTTCATTTAAATTAAATCCTAAACTGGTTTTATCTCCGGATGTTCTTTGAATACTTATTATTTTACTAAGTGAGTGACTACTATTTTCAAATTTATCAAATTTGCCAATTTCTTCCCTAAGTATTTCGTTTTCACCTTTAAGCTCTTGACATGATTTACATTCTTCGAACATTTCTTTTCCTTTTTCAAGTTGATGTATTTTAATTTTTAGTTCTAGTACTTCATTTTCCAATTGATTGTTTATGTATTTTAGTGATTTGTTTTTGGCCATTACTAGTTGTCCTAATTTGCATAGCCTATTATATTCATTATCTAGGTCTTTTTCATCTAATGATAAGCTTTCATCACTAAAATATTCGGTTTCGGAACGTACCTCATTTGATGTATTCGCCATAAGACACTTCTCTTCTTTTGTCGTTTCTTTCTCATCTTCATCACTATCACTCCAAGCACCTCCAACAAAAGCTCTTTGATTTTGATCTCTTGTCATCATTGGACATTTTCCAATGAGGTGATTTGGATCACCACACTTGAAACATTTCCTTTAAATCTTGTTGTTCTTGTCATCCTTACTCTTTTGAAATGTTTTCTTTTCATCATGCGGTTGTCTTACGAATCTTCCTCGCCTTTTGAAGAATTTCTTCAAATCTCTTACGGCCATGGCGTATTCTTCGTCATCACTTTCGGAAGATGAGCTATCTTCGTTACTAGATTCCTTTCTAGCTTTCAAGGCGATTGACTTGCTTTGCTCTCGTTTTTCTTTGACCATTTCGGAATCCTTCTTAATAATAACTTCGTAAACTTTTAGATTTTCAATTAATTCATCAAGTTGCAATGTTGACAAATTCTTTGATTCTTCAATAGCCGTCACTTTAGCTCGCCATTTTGGATGAAGAGCCCTAAGAAACTTCCTAACAAAATTCTTACTAGAAAAATTCTCATCAAGTGCTTTTAAACTTGTGATGATAGTGTTAAATCTAGCAAAAGCATTATCAATTGATTCCTCTTCCAGAATCGTGAATTGCTCATATTGTTGAACAAGTAGATCTATCTTATTATCTTTGACTTGACTATTACCTTGGTGTGTTATTAGTAAAGCATTCCAAATTTCTTTTGCGGTTTCACACATAAAGATCCTTTCGTACTCTTTACGTGGTAGCGCATTATAAATAACCATTTTTGCTTCATTATTTTTAGCAAGTTTTCTTTTTAAATCATCATTTTGTTTTTCAAAAGGTACGATTTCATCTTTCTTTGTTTCGGGGTTATTTTAAATAGGTATAAAATCACTATTAGTAATAACATGGCAAAGATCTAGATCTTTTCACTTCACATAAGTTTCGAATCGATTTTTCCAATATAAAAATCCATCACTTTCAAATAGTGGTGGTCTTTGCATAGATTGCCCTTCTAAATGTTTTTCAGATTCCATAGATTGTTACAAGTTTTAAAATACAATATATTTTAAAGATCTTGCTAGACGTGGCTCTGATACCAATTGTGGAAAACTAGAAGGGGGGTTGAATAGTTTTACGTCCTTTTTAAATTTATTATCAAAATATTTTGTAGCTTATTAAAAACTTTCGATTCGATCTCAAGTGAATTCAAGTGACAACCAATATAAGCAATTCTAATCTAATAATAAAAGTATTGAAATGTAAAGAAGAAAAGATAGAGTTAGAAAGATCAAACCAAAACACGCGAATTTATAGTGGTTCGGCTACAAGGACACCTTCCTTGCCCTACTCCACACCCCGAGTACCACACTCGAGAGTTTTCTTCACTATGTCAACAAACTCCTTATGGTGGAGAAACCTTACACACCTTGACTTACACGAGTTAACGACACTAAGCTAAATGTCGAGTTCTAATCGTATCTAGAACCAATCTCACAACTTCTTCAAGGATTTACACCTTCTTCACACCTTCACAACTTCTTCAAGACTTCACACCTTCTTCACACCTTGTCAACTTCACACCTTCTTCTATGCACAACTAAGTCACAACTACTAAACTACTTTACAACACACCTAGTTTCTACAATCAACAAATTCACACAACACTTTTACAAATATCTAACACTACTACAATATGAAACTAGCTATTCACAACACTACTACAATTTGATGGATGTAGAGGAGTGTTCTTCTTCTTACACTTGAGTGGATGAAGCTTTGGATTACTTGGAAACAAAGACTTATGAATTATATGATCAAAGGATTTTAGATCTAGAAATGGAGGTTGGATCAGAAAGTTTATAGTGCAAAAAGGTGAGAAAAATATGTGAAATGATCCAATCTTTATAGGGCCAGAAAATACTGTTCTGGAGCGTGCCGGTCCCCTTAATTATGGGGCGGTCCCCTTAATGATTAAGGGGGCCGCCTAGTAAAATTAAGGGGGCCGCCCTCCTGAACGTCGGAAAAGTTTTTCTGGATAAAATTTGCCCTTTTTGGTTGGAAATTTGAAATCATATCTTTGTAGTTTAATATAACAATACCAAAAATGATTTACAAATATATATATAAAATGTTAATATCATTTTATAAAAAGTTATGTCTTAAGACAAGTTTTCCTTTGATCATGTAATGCATAAGATGCTTTGTTTATGCATACCTTAAGTGATATTAGATGTGGAGGTAAATATTTGTTACCAAATACTTGTTTACGTCTTAATCTTGACTTAATTTGATTTGAGTTTTGTGATTATCAAAACATAGGTTTATTGAGAGATATTAATAACATTTTTAAACATTATTTATATCAACACACTCTCATCCACTTGAATCTTCACCCGATTCAAGTCTTCACGAACCTTCACCCGATCCAAGTCTTCACACTCGGACTCACACTTAAATCCAAGTCTTCAAAAATTGACACACTAACTTACACGAGATCTTAGTCTAGATAAAACACATCACGGACTTACACTTTGTCCGTATTCATCCTAACACACCTAATCACGACTCACACACAAGTCGAATATACTAATATACAAGAATAGAGTTTAAAGGAAGAAGAGAATCGTAACACTTGTTGTGTTTGTGTGTGGACTCAATAACACTTCGATTCTTGATGACTTCGAGTGTTCTTCTCTTGCACTTGAGATAGAGGATGAATAGATCACTTATAAACACATACCGAAGAGTTATAGTGATCAAAGAAGGAGGGAAAAAAAGAAACAAAATATTTTTGAGCAAAGAGGTTCAGTTTTTATGTGTGAAATAGTTAAGTATTTATAGCCAGCTCGAGAAGCGGGGGGACGATCCCTTAAACTCGGACGGTCCCTTATATATAAGGGACCGTCGCCTATTTAACGGACCTTCTCGACAGTTTTTGTCCTTTAGCAGTGAAATTTTATCTGATTTGGGTGGGAAAAATAGCTATTTGGGATTTGAAATTCGAATTTCAAATTTATTCTTCTTATTAGAATATTTCTTTATAAATACCAAAATAATTTGTATAATTTATTTTTGTAATCGTTTTGTCACATTTATTAAAATGTGAGGTTTAAGGACAAAAAATATTTTCTTTGATCACTTAACAAATTTGGCATAGTGTTTGTCCATACCTGAAGAGATATAGGCTTGAGTCGTCGAGAGACGTTGATGTGTGAACGAGTAACTTATACATTTTACGTTATGTATTACAAGTTAAATGTTTGTTATCATTAAAACATGAAGACATTATATAGATTAAACGTCATAACGTTTGCACTAACAATAAATACTATCAACAACTTGACGCATTAACCATGAAGCATTAACACAAACATAAGAATTTGAAGCAAGGGCCGAACAAGAGTAGGAAGACAAAATTAGAAAAGAACGAGAGGAAGATGATAGGTTTTTTTTGGAATTTGGCTTGGAATTTGATTTGAAATCTGATTAATTTGTTACTTAACTTTTAGGATTATATTAGGATTTATTGCATATTTCATGGTTGTTGTTGGATTTTGTTGAATCTTTTAATGTTTATGTTGGTTATACGAGGAAAAAAAATTACTTATTTCATGATTGTTGTTGGTTTTTGATTATATGAGGTAAACATAAATGATAACCTTGTTAAATTTGTTTAACTTATAAAAGTCAAACTGTTATGTTTTATTATTATTATTATTATTATTATTATTATTATTATTATTATTATTATTATTATTATTATTATTAGACTATGTTCCAAACAACCCAAAACTGTAAATGGAAAGGCAAATGCCATCATAGTCATACCTACAAACTGTAAATGCCAAAAAGGAAGTATTTAGGCAGTTCAGACTGCGTTTGACTAACGAAAGTCAATGTGGTTTTGCTTTGGACACAAGGTATAATTGATCTTTGTTTGGGCAGTTTGCTTGTGTAGGACCGTAGAACAACCTATTTCACATATGATTCAAGCCTTAAACCTAGAGAGAGAAAGTAAGTAGAGAGAGAGAGAGGATGGGAACTCTAGTGTGTGGAATAATAACCTTGATATCACTAATAGAATCACTAAGAGAACCAACCTCACAAATGAGGTTTACATGAGTATTTATACTCATAGTCTAGGTCTTCTCTAATCTTTTACATTATTACATAACTAGCCCTTAGACTTTATAAAATCAGGAAAACTACACATAAACTTCATCATAATGATATTCTAAAGCAACCTATAACAATACGTTAATGACCGACACTTTTTATAAATAAAATATGATCCTAACAATCTCCCCCTAAGTGTTGGTCATTGAGGTTGCGCGACGTCATCATCTTTGTCTTTAAACTTTATCATTCATAGCTCTTGACGTCTTTAAGAATCACTAGATGAATCATAGTTCCAGTTCATCATGCTTCATTGTTGTTGAAGTGATCCGATGATGTCATCTGCCTTTCGTCACTTCTGTGTTTGTGGTGGTTGTCTGCCATTCCAACATGCTCATACGTCTTAAGTCTTTGTCATATATGCATTTGTTATTCCCGTTCTTTCACTTTGATCTTTATAACGTTACTTTGTAGATTCTTCTTTTTGGCGTAGAATCTTTCTTTGACTGTTGCTATCCTTTGATCTTTGTGAGAACTTTCCTTTGACTTTGTGATGCATGTATGAGCATGTGGAATCTTTCGCCATGGAGATGATGTATAGCTGCAAGTAAACAGTTAGTAATAAACAACCGGTACTTACAGATAAGGAATTAGAGATCGTCAACAACATAGTGTGAAGACTCCTTCTAACCCTTACCATGGCCGTTCCCATATCAGATACTCTCGAAAGAGCTTACGAGACCTACTAAGTAGCTCAATGACTGGGTGAGTCGCTGGGGATCACTCCACGACTGTAGACCGTTTGAAACCACCGCGAACACTAAGCGTAACCCATAAAGAATTACCGAAGTGACCTGCTGTCAGGGCTGCTTGATGTTGACCCTGGCAGGAATTTCCGTTCAATCACTGAGAATATACATAAGTAATTCCTCTCATAAACGTTCTTGGCAGATTGCTAAGATCTGCGTAGGACTATTAAGTTTACATCTGGCGTCCTTAATGATGAACAACCAGTGTAGAGATATCATGTGTTCCTATGAGATCTTTTGATGAATCTCGGGGCTTTAGACTCGATAAGTGCACATTTGGTTTCCTATGCGGAGATTAGGGAGAGGTCTCCTGCTTCAATATCAACCATCTCTAAGAGACAGGTCGATAGATTATGCCGGTTCCCCGTGAGAATGAAACAAGCTCTTTTAAGAAAACTTGAGTGGCTAGAAGGTTTAGTGCAGTGCGTCACTGGGTCCATGACGTCTTTATCTTCAATACCGGTGTCACCTTAGTAACAACCAGTAGCATATGAATTGAACCCGGTGTCTGCCCTAAGGTTGAACATATGGAGGGCTATTTCTTTTCACCCTTTTTCATAACTTTTCTTTTTAATTCTTCAACCCCTTCTTTCTCCTTTCTCATTTTCTCCTTTTTTTCAATCATACCTAAGGACTTCTAATTCTAAGCTATTGGAATTTTCCTTGGGTAGATCCCTCCGGCTCTGGCGGATCATAGGACGGTTTTCCTTAACCTTAGTCACTTTATAACTCCATGAATCCTATAATTGCCAAGAAACCTTTGATTGAAAATCTCTCAAAGTGTTTATGAATATAAACACATATTTGTTGACACTTTGAGAGTTTTTGTTTCTTTTGAAGGACTCCCTCTTCACATGTGCTCATGAATTTTTTAAGAAATTTGCACATGCGTGAGGAGTTTGCACTTTTTGAATTGATCCACTTTCAGTGAACATGACCGATTCGAGACACGCTTACATCACTAGTTAGACTAGCTTGAAGTTATTACCCGTCCTGGTCAAGTGCAAAGAAAGTCTCTCGATACGGTACATTCTACTCAGACAAGTCCTATTCGAGACACGCTTACATCACTAGTTAGACTAGCTTGAAATTATTACCCGTCCAGGACAAGTCTTTTCAATTACTGACATATTAAGTTTCGTCAATTCATTGGTACTTTCTGAGTCGAGCTCTTTTGAGATTCAGTCACTGGCTTTAAACATCTTTGATCACATTTTAATCATGTCTTCTCCCCCTCAAAAATAGCATATCGTGATATTTTTGATATCAACTGTTTAAGAAAAAGCTTTTTGGAGAGATAGACAGATTTCATTTTGCATGAATTCGGAACATTTTGTTTTTGTACTCCCCCTTAATGATAGCACATTTTAAAATCAATTAAGAGTTTTGAGGGAGTTATCTTGAGCACTCATTTGAAAGATTTTGAAAAATCTTTTGATGAATCTTGAAAAAGTGCTCAAGATTACTATTTTGAAAACGAGTTTTTGTTTGAAGTCTTTTTCGTTTGTTTAGACTCGAACTTTTTGAAAAAAATTTTGTCCTTGAAAATACGAGTCCTTGATTTGAAATAATCAGAAGTCATCATTCGGGTCCGGGTTTCGTACAGAAGTATACGAAAGCCACAGTGAAGAAAATTTTGAGAAACGACATGTTTTAGAAAAACATTAAAAAGAACTCCCGTTCAAGCATCTGTACATGTCCGTATCATTTTTGAATGACATTTCTAGAAACGTACAGAATATTGATTTATACGAGAGACATGTCGTGAGAAGAATATTTTTGGATTTTTTGATTTTATATTGTTTTTGTATTTTTTAAAATTTTATATTTTTGTATTTTGCTTTTGTTGGTTTTTCAAATTTTGTATTTTGTTTTTTCAAAAAATATTTACAGCGAAGCGATTTTGAAAACTTTTTCAAGAAGATTCGAGAAGACGTTCTAGCTCCTCGGGAGTTAGGCTTCGCATGCCAATTCGTCGAACTAAATAGTCAAACCTTTCTTTTGGAAGGGCTTTAGTAAATAGATCGGCGAGTTGATAATCAGTCTTAACGAAAAATAATTCAACAGTACCCTCTTCCACGTGTTCTTTGATGAAATGGTAGCGGACTTTGATATGCTTCGTCTTAGAGTGATGTACGGGATTGCACGAGATGGCTATGGCACTTTTGAGTCACAATACATAGGTATTTTGTCAAAAGTAAAGCCATAATCTGTGAGCTATGTCCTCATCCAAAGAACTTGGGCACAACACACAGATAGAGACACATACTCGGCTTCGGCGGTTGATAGCGCAGTACAATCCTGTTTCTTTGACGACCAGCTTACTAGCTTTTCACCCAAAAATTGTGCTCCACCTGATGTACTTTTTGCTGTAACTTGATCTCCTGCATGGTCGGCATCTGAAAAGGCTGTTAGAGTAAACCCCGAATCCTTCGGATACAAAAGTCCCATGTTAATGGTTCTTCGTAAGTACCGAAAGATCCTTTTAACCTCTTTGAGGTGAAGTTCGGTAGGCTTTGCCTGAAACCGTGCTAACAAACAAACAGCAAATTGAATATCAGGTCGACTAGCAGTTAAGTACATGAGAGAACCGATCATGCTCCGATATTTCTTCGGATCGACGGGTTTCCCAAACAAATCAGCATCAATTTTTGGTGAAGTGACCATTGGAGTACCAACAGAATCACAATTTTCCATTCCATGTTTTTTCAAAATCTCTATTGTATATTTAGCATGATTGATAAAAATAGCATGAGGGGATTGATGTATTTGTAAACCAAGAAAGAATTTTAGTTCCCCCATCATGGACATTTCAAATTTGCTTTTCATGAGATTTTCAAAATGTTTTGAATGGTTAGGATTGGTTGATCCAAAAATTATGTCGTCCACGTAAATTTGAACGATCAAAATGTCATCTTTGAATTTTTTGATAAACAAGGTGTCATCAACCGTTCCTTTTGTGAAATTGTTTTTGAGCAAGAAAGATGATAGTTCATCATACCACGCTCTTGGAGCTTGTTTTAAACCATAGATGGATTTCTTAAGCTTGTAGACGGAGTCTGGATGATCTTTGTCGATGAATCCCTCTGGCTGACTTACATACACTTCTTCTTTCAGAGTTCCATTCAAGAAAGATGTCTTAATGTCCATCTGATAGACTGATGTTTTTGTGAGCTGCATAGGCTAAGAAAATCCGGACTGCTTAAAATCTAGCTACAGGCGCGAATGATTCTTCGAAATCTATCCCTTCTTCTTGTGGATATCCTTTAGCCACGAGACGAGCTTTGTTACGAATTACAGTCATTTCCTCATCCAGTTTGTTCTTCCATAACCACTTGAGATCAAGAACGCGTTTATCAAGTGGTCGTTCAACAAGTTCCCAACTATCATGTAACAGGTACTGAAGAAGTTCATCCTGCATCGCTTCTATCCAAGGGTATTCTGCCATTGCTTCCCGAATGTTCTTTGGTTCTTTGAGGCTTATTGAGCAAATGTAAATGCACAATTCGAGATCAGTGGCAAGTTGTCTCCTCGTCTGAACTGGCTTTGAAGGTTCACCAATAACTTGTTCTATTGGATGGTCTTTTGTCCATTGAAACGTAGAAGGGTACCTAGGGTTTAACGTATGTGTGTTAGACGGTTCTTGTAACCTTGAAGAAGATTCAGCAGAGTCTGTTGCAAACGGGTTTTCAAATACTTCTTCTCCTTCTTCTAACGCAACATCGTTTGAATTATTTGTTGGTTCTTCTTGAAAATTTGTGTTTTGATTTTGCTCATCAACTCTTGGTAGTTCAGTTTCAAGTACTGGAGTGGCTTGAGTAGATGTAGATGATGTTGAGGTAGTTGGTGCTTCAGCTTCGATTGTTGTAGATGCATCCAGTGGTGGTGGTGGTGGTTGATGGTTTTGAGCGGGTGCAGCGGAATGTTGTGGAGATGCATTTGTCGAAGATCCACCATAATATTCATCAAACATTAACTCGAAGAAATTTTCCAGTTCTTGTTCTGAAGGTTTGTCCGTGTTTGTTGACTAAGCTCCGTTAGGCACGAGTCCTGAACTGATGTGTCCAGAAGTCTGACCGTTTGGTGCGGGTCCTAATCTGGTTTGAGTAGAAGCCATCGGATTAAGCGCGGGGGTTCTAGAGCGTATCTCTCAGAAGCCATATGTGAAATCTCGTCAAACTTCACATTCATCGTCTCCATTATCCTTTTTGTTCTTCTATTATACACCCTGAATGCCCTCGAGTTTTCTGAATATCCAATGAAAATTCCAATATCACCCTTAGCTTTCAACTTCCCTAGATCTTCTCTGTCATTCGTCGGATAGCACAAAGCGCCAAACACGTGAAGGTAAGAGATGTCAGGTTTACGATTGTTCACTAGCTCATATGGGGTTTTATTGAATCTTGGGTGGATTAGGGATCGGTTTTGAGTAAAACAAGCAGTGGCAACAGCATCAGCCCATAAGAATAGTGGTGCACTAGAATATATCAACATTGTACGAGCAGCTTCCACAAGAGTTCGGTTTCTTCTTTCAACTACCCCATTCTGCTGTGGAGTTCTGACAACTGATGTTTGGTGAGTGATTCCAACATCTTCAAAATAGGTTCTTAACTCCTGATTTGTGAATTCTGTGCCATTATCTGTTCTTACAATCCTTACTGGAGCTTGAAGTAGAACTTGAATACGCTTCAGAAAGGTGATGATGATACCTGGTGCTTCGTCTTTTGATCTCAAAAACTTTACCCATGTATATCTTGAATAATCATCAACGATAACAAGAATATACTTTTTCCCATTAATGCTTTCAACTCTCATTGGGCCACATAAGTCCATGTGCAACAAATGTAACCTTGCTTCCGAACTAGGTACGGTTTTAGGTTTATATGATGCTATTTTGCTTTTTCCTTGTTCGCATGATGGACAAAGGTGTTCCTTGGTGTATTTGAACTTAGGAAGTCTGATGCGTGGGAATCGCAACAGGCTTTACCTCTCGAGGGATCTCGAGAAGCTTACAACCCCCACCAGGCAGTGTACCTGATCGTTGTAGTATAGTATAGTGACAAGTACCGGGGGATTGATCGTTCAGCTTATGAATAGTGTCGCTAGGATTAGAAAACCTAATTAATAGTTCTAAAGGTGAGGGATGATTATTTTTGTATTTTTATATTTTTATGAAAGCAAGTAAAATCTCGGGTTTTGGAAGAGTGGGCGGAATTAGTTGCTATTCAACTAACCCAAAACTAATATATAACCAAAATAAAATACTGAAAATGAAATTAAACTAAATTATACTAAGGTTGTGAGCAGTAATTGGAGAAATTGTGTTTACTTAGACTTCACTACTCCCTAGATATCTTTTACACGTTAATTACTTGTTATACTTGTATGGATGACGGATTGTATTCCTTAATACCATTCGTGGGGTGGCATACATAACTCCCCAACTCTATGAGCTCTTATCTCCTCCTACACCATGACCCAGCACAACTATAGGGATTGTAAACAGTGGCTCATGCATTAAATACAACCAATAAAGACCTAGTACGCCTCGGTTCATGTTTCTTAAGACGTTCAAGCATGTTACCATTTGGAGATCTGCCAGTTTTCTTAAGCCTAACATATAAAATCATTCATCCAAGACAAGAATAGACAAGTAATCAACACATAATCAACATCTAGGTTTCATTAGATCTAAGCAAACACAAAAGAGATCTAGCCTAGCATAATGGAATTGAGACAAGAACAAGATATAAACAACCAACACATAGACATATTGATTGAATTGGAAGAACACTTATCTCAATTACAATGCAAGGTATCAAGGGTTTAGAACCCTTGAAAAACCTGTAAAAGATACACCAAATTCGTCTTTAGGGTTTCACCAAAACTTCTCCTCTAATGAAAAAAACTAGAAAACTATATATAGGAAAACTGGGCTGACGGCGTCAAGACAGCCATGTGACGCCGTCACCTCGCCGCCAAATACTTCCTCGGACGGCCTTGATCTACTTATGACGGCCTATGTGACGCCGTCACCAACCACGGTATTTTATTCTTTGCACTTTGACGCCGTCATGATGACTTTTGACGCCGTCACCAACTACGGTGTTTTATTCTTGATGTCTGACGCCGTCAGGGTGTAACTCTTGACGCCGTCACCTAGTAACTTCAGCATGGAAAATTGATACTTCGCCGTTTTCTTCACTTTTATGCTCCAAAAACGTCCAAAATGGCTTCTTTTCCAGAATTCACTCTCCAAGTACCTAAAATCACAAAAGGAACGATTTAGGGCAATATTTGATCAAATAAAGTCGGATTCGGGCTTAAATGACCCCCTAAAAACGGATCATTTTTCGCCTCATCATATACCCTTACACTTGAGATTTGCTTGTCCTCAAGCAAATGCGCTTTTATTCTACTCAAAAGATAAGTTAGGGGTCATTTAACACTAATATAAAAGTAATTACAACAAATAATCGTTCCACTAAAGACCAATAGACAAGCACGGAGGTCATACACAAGCACCTCACAAATAGTGTTTAGATACTCACATCTCTCGGGTGTAATAAAGTAATATAACATTATGGAAATGGAAGATATCTCTCACTACCTGTCATAACAAAATAGATTACCATAGGTTTGGGAAAGGATCAAACCTCCACCACATGGCGTAAGCACCTAGGATAAACTATCAAAGAGGTCTTTTAAAGGGTTATAACGTTAGGTGTAGGGATATGAATTACACGGTTTTGTTGGATAAAGGAAGTTTTACTGGTGGCGAGTTAACAATCTTGGTTAATTACATGTACAAGATGGCGTTGCTAAGCCAAGACTAGACTCGACTTAAGCTAATAAAAAAAATAACAAAGAAATAAAATGAACATAGAATGAAACGGGATGGTAGTCCGTATGTTTTTTTTTCTCTTTTTCTTTTCTATTTTTTTTTTCTTTTTCTTAATTTTTTCGATTTTTTTTTTTTCATACACTTTTACCCTACCATCCAAAATAATACATCATAGGGGTATGAACATTCCCCTTACACTTGAATCTTTACATACTTTACATTAAACTATTCTAATGACTCGAATTAAGAAAATCAAAACACTTGGAGCACTTTTAAGATTAACGTACATATGGGGGTAATAATATTATGTTCTTCCCCATTACTCCATAAAATAAGTACTTACCCATGAGTCCCAATCGTCCCAAAACAATATGTACAAGGATATGACTCGACTTAGCAACCATGTAATCAATTAGAAAGTTAACTTAGGGTTTAACAAATAACAATAATGCACTAAAAATGAGCGCATACACGGAAGGCTAAGGCGATTTGGTTGTACATTTAAGTGGGGTGTAACAAATTCTTCCTTTAAGTAAGATGCTTAAAGTTAGAAACGAAAAGATAGGCTCGGAGGGGTGTACTAGGGGTTTCGTGTACTAAAAATGAGTACAACGCTAAGGGTGTGGGAAAAATTAGTTGACTTAACTGGCCAAGTAATATGACTTAAATGGTCAAGTAATTATGATACGGGTTAACACAAGGGTGATCCTAATGCCTCTTATCATGTAGTAAATCCTACCACACGAATGTAGTCTCACTAGCGGTCTCGGGATGCATCACTAACACAAGTTCTAGAATCTAAATGCTACCGGTACACTCATAAGCACCAATAATGAATGTTTTTCCTATCAAATCTAAAGGCGAACCTCACATTTTTGGGTGGAAATTTTTCTGAATATACGGTTATGTGCTAGTCATACAATCTCCTATCCATGAGACGCTTGCTATGGCTAAAGTTTCACTCCTAAATGTTGTAAAAAAATTTAAATTTGGCGCTAAAATTGCACTAACAAGTATTTCTCATAGTTTTATTACACATCTACTATCAAACAAAACAAACTCAAGCGAAAGTGCGTATGTAAGGTATCATCTTTTTACCCTCCCCTTACACTTAGGATGAACATTGTCCCCAATGTTCAAGTAAAGAATGTAAAAGTGAAAAAGTAAAGAGAATGAAATCAAATACTCCCCTGATTCGCTCGGTATGGATTATAGGTTGGCCAGGTTAAATCTTCCTCCAAGAAAATGAACAATCAAAGCTTCCCTTCCAGAATATAAATCATCTTCTTGTCATAAATAACCTGTAAATCCTGACAACAATAGACAAGGCAACCTCGCGTAAAATCGGCGGCATCCTATATAAGTTACTAAATCCTAGAAAACAAAGTAAGATATAATGCTTGTGGAATGAAGTTTGCAGATTTCCTGGAGATTATAAAACTTAATAATTCACAAAAACCATAAGACTCCGTTAGAAAAACAAAACCGGTAAAATTTCCAGATTTTTAACTCCTGACGCCGTCAAGAGTAATACTCTGACGCTGTCAGAATGGACCTGCAGAAATTCTTATGTTAAGTTTCCGGAAAATTTCTGGAAAAACTTTGTCCTACTTCCTGGAAAATCCTGCAAAACTTCATTATGACTCAATACAAGCATTTGACTCTAACAAATACGAATATACATGTTCATTTAACATTGTCGAGAATCATGATCGGTTTGTTTCTTAAAAACATATTTGGGGTTTCCCCTTACACTTATCTTTTGCAAAAATACCTTTAGGTTGAAGTTAAGACTATGCTAAACAACATAATAAAGTATTTCCACATTTTAATTGAGAAACATGATCAACCAACAATAAAAATAAAACATGCATACGGAAGCAAATAACAATCAAACAAATAAAATCACACAAAACATGGGTTGCCTCCCAAGAAGCGCTTTTCTTTATTTACGAGTCTTGTAGCTAGACTCAAAGTCATGGGCTATCACGTGATTTCATCATTGGTTCCATTCTCCGATTGTAAATATTCCTTGTAGAAACCAATCACCTTTTTCTCAATCGCCCCCATAATCATTTGGGCAAATTCTTCATCGACTTTATACCTTGGTCCAAGGGCCAAGCAATCCTTGTAGTAAAGACTCCTTTTTTCCCATACATAGTCCATGCCCTTTTTCTTATCCTCCTCATCAATATCCTCAAAAGCACCAACGTTGTCCTGATCAAAACGAGATATAAAGCGAAATTCTTTCATCCTATTGGGCATCCTATAGGTGATACTATCGGTGTTACATGCAAATCGGATCGTGCCTTCTACCTCATCATATTCTAACTTAGACTCCTCAACAAATGGTTTGCCAAGCACAACATTGGATAATCGACAATCAATAACATTAGCAAGATCCTCCACAATCATAAAGTCGGTGACGAAAGTGAAATTACCAACAAAGACACGTAAACCTTTAACTCTCCCGACAAAGTTACAAACTCCACCAGGGTACTTGGGATCCCTTCTAGGTTCAAGTCTTGTGTTCACTATATCATTATAAACCGTTGAGGACATAATATTGATTGGAGATTTAAAGTCGATGTAAGCATTGCTAATGTGCCTATATCCAATCATACATGGTATCTTAGCATTCTTAGGATCGCCTCTCTTGATCTTAGGTTCAATCATGGTGAAGGGAGATCGCGGGTTATCAATAAGATTATTATAATATGCAATCTCCTCCTTAGTGGGGTATAGATTAAAGTAGTCGTTAAGCCTCGGATCCATTTCCTCCTCTTCTAGTCTCTCAACAATACTCACAAAGTCATTAGGCCCTAGGTCCTTATTTGAATACAAGGCGGTTGCTAGGTCGCTAAATGTATGTTCGAGTTCAATCTTAATCAACCTATTAAGCTCTCTAAGCTCCCTAATCTCACTCTCAATTTGTCCACGTAACACATCCACATCACTAGGGGAAAGGGGTGGATTCGCGTTTTCCATAATGGTCAACGGAATAATCAATGAGGTTAATTTACTAACAGAGGCACAAAGAAATAAGATAGACTAAAGAAGACCTAAAAATAAAAATAAAAATCTTACTAGAAAGGAATCTAGCAAGTAGACCTAATAAAAAGAAATCCTAACCTAGACAATAACTATTCCCCTGGCTGCGGCGCCAAAAACTTGATGTGTGGGAATCGCAACAGGCTTTACCTCTCGAGGGATCTCGAGAAGCTTACAACCCCCACCAGGCAGTGTACCTGATCGTTGTAGTATAGTATAGTGACAAGTACCGGGGGATTGATCGTTCAGCTTATGAATAGTGTCGCTAGGATTAGAAAACCTAATTAATAGTTCTAAAGGTGAGGGATGATTATTTTTGTATTTTTATATTTTTATGAATGCAAGTAAAATCTCGGGTTTTGGAAGAGTGGGCGGAATTAGTTGCTATTCAACTAACCCAAAACTAATATATAACCAAAATAAAATACTGAAAATGAAATTAAACTAAATTATACTAAGGTTGTGAGCAGTAATTGGAGAAATTGTGTTTACTTAGACTTCACTACTCCCTAGATATCTTTTACACGTTAATTACTTGTTATACTTGTATGGATGACGGATTGTATTCCTTAATACCATTCGTGGGGTGGCATACATAACTCCCCAACTCTATGAGCTCTTATCTCCTCCTACACCATGACCCAGCACAACTATAGGGATTGTAAACAGTGGCTCATGCATTAAATACAACCAATAAAGACCTAGTACGCCTCGGTTCATGTTTCTTAAGACGTTCAAGCATGTTACCATTTGGAGATCTGCCAGTTTTCTTAAGCCTAACATATAAAATCATTCATCCAAGACAAGAATAGACAAGTAATCAACACATAATCAACATCTAGGTTTCATTAGATCTAAGCAAACACAAAAGAGATCTAGCCTAGCATAATGGAATTGAGACAAGAACAAGATATAAACAACCAACACATAGACATATTGATTGAATTGGAAGAACACTTATCTCAATTACAATGCAAGGTATCAAGGGTTTAGAACCCTTGAAAAACCTGTAAAAGATACATCAAATTCGTCTTTAGGGTTTCACCAAAACTTCTCCTCTAATGAAAAAAACTAGAAAACTATATATAGGAAAACTGGGCTGACGGCGTCAAGACAGCCATGTGACACCGTCACCTCGCCGCCAAATACTTCCTCGGACGGCCTTGATCTACTTATGACAGCCTATGTGACGCCGTCACCAACCACGGTATTTTATTCTTTGCACTTTGACGCCGTCATGATGACTTTTGACGCCGTCACCAACTACGGTGTTTTATTCTTGATGTCTGACGCCGTCAGGGTGTAACTCTTGACGCCGTCACCTAGTAACTTCAGCATGGAAAATTGATACTTTGCCGTTTTCTTTTCTTTTATGCTCCAAAAACATCCAAAATGGCTTCTTTTCCAGAATTCACTCTCCAAGTACCTAAAATCACAAAAGGAACGATTTAGGGCAATATTTGATCAAATAAAGTCAGATTCGGGCTTAAATGACCCCCTAAAAACGGATCATTTTTTGCCTCATCAAAGTCCGGTGACGATGTTGTCTTTGGCTAACTTGTTGATGGTGTCGAAATTGAGATGGGATAATCTTCTATGCCACAGCCAGGACTTAGTTTCGGTTGCCCTTGTCATAAGACAAATTGGTGATGTAGAAGCCATTTGGTTGATGTCGATAGCATACAAGTTTGTACCACGATTACCAGTTAAGAGATCATCACCAACCAAATTTCTAATAAAAACTGTGTTTCTCCGGAATGCAACTTCTAAATCTGCATCACAAAACTGCCCGACTGAAAACAAGTTGTGTCCCAACCCTTCGACGTAGTAAACTCGAGTGATTAAAAAATTCCCAAACTGAAGATCTCCAAAACCCAGGATAGCTGCTACATGATCATTTCCAAAGCGTACAGTTCCCATGAATTTCCATATGAAATTGATCAGCAGCTTTAAATTCCCGATCATGTGCTTGGAGCAACCCGAGTCGACGATCCAAAGACATATTTCAATAACCTGCCAATAACAGAAGAATTTGTATTTGGAAACCGTTTTGAATTTGGTTCCATGGGGTTAGGGGTACATTCTAAATCACACTCAAAGACAGTTTCTACATGTTTATCTTGAACTATTTCAAATTTTCCATCGTTGAGTATAAATTCTCTACCCGTTGGAATCCAAACACAATACTTAAGATAGTTCCTAGGCGTGCGGCTATTAGTGGTGTTCCTAATTCTTTTAATTAGGTTTCCAACAAATCTAGATTTTGCACTAGGACCTTTCGAAACGCTCTTCTTTTCAGGCGTACCATTCACATTCTTAGAAACACATTCATCATGTACATCATTAATTAAACATTTCTTGCATATTAAACAAACAGTATTAGAACCAGTACTCTCAACATTACATTCAGATGAATCATGTTTCTTATTAAAAAGCGATAAATTCCTAGGGTGTTCTTCTACTTCTTCAACTTTATTCGTGCAACTACTCTTAGAGGCAGGCGAGACTCTATTGTTCCTTGTATTGCTCCTAGGCTTTAGTCTGCTACTCCTAGAGGTGCTGTCTAATCCTGTAGAAGTTGAGGCACACGCATTAGGATTTATATTGTTGTCCTTTTTAGCAACACTAGAATCTTCAGAATTATCCTTTTTGCCCTCATAAGTCTTAGATGTGGAGGCAGATGCATTAGTGGGACTAATCCTAAAAAGGCCAGGTGCTAGAACTTTTGGTGTTTCGACAACCGCTTTTCCTTTATCAACAATCTTTTCATTTTCAATTTTCTTGGGCAAGGGTGTTGGAGTGACTGGTTTTGTCAAATCCTTTTTCTCATCGACTTTTGGAGCAAACCGTGAAATAGACATTTTTGGTTTTTGAACCATATTTGGAACATTTGGTTTCTCCGAAGTCGATGGTTTTGCAAACTTAGTTTCCTCACCCTTCCTTTTTTGACTTTCAAGCTGAGCTCTCAAAAGATCATTTTGCTCTTTCATGTTCTTGAAAGCACGCTCATACGACAGTTTGTCATACTTGCATTCTTCCTTTTTTCAATCAAGTTGTTTAAAACATGACACATTTTCTTTTTCAAGCTTTATAAGAGCATTTTCATATTTGGAAACAATTTCGGAGGTCTCAGCTCTCAGTCTTTCATCGTCTTGAACCGAATATGTTTGTATGATGATGGACATGATATCAGTAGTTATAACAGCTTCGAAGAGAGAATCATTTAGGTTTTCCAAAACATTCATGTTTTCACGAGTATCATTAGCTTCGTTTACCAGGGATTTGTGGTCCTTGACAAAGTCGGCCATTTCTTTTAAGAAAGCTTTTTCAAAATGGATTACCCTCGCACTGATGTTATTCAGTGGGATAGTAATTTCGTTTTCAAAAACTTTTTTCTGCTCAATATGAAAACTGGAATGCCAGTTGTTAATATCGATTGCAGTTTTAGAAGCAACAATGTTTTGAAGTTCTTGAATTCTCTTTTTAACGTCATCCAGAATGTTTCTAGCCTCACTTGTATTAAAAGTGTTGTTAGAAGACATTTGTTCCATTTTTGAAAGAGATTTTGAAACAATTACTTTCTTAGAAAACATTTTTGAGAATGGTCGTTTTATGGAAAACACAGATGGTTCTTTTTGTGGAACAAAAGTGATTCCCGAAAGTTTGTTCAATTTGTTGTAATCAATGGGTTTCAAATCCTTTTGTTTCATTTTAGAAATGCTCTCTTCGACATGTTCTATCGTTTGCACAGAATCCCGAACGACGGGAGGATCATGTTTAATGTAAAGCACATTACCATTATACAAAACATTCTGTTCTTGCTGAGCTTTCTTGAGATTATTGGGGTTGTTGTTACCAAGAGCCACTTTATGTTTCGTATGGTAAACCGGATTAGTTTGATTTGAAATCATTTTCATTGTTTGACTTGACTGACCCGACTTAACCACTAATTCTTCTAAATGAGCAATCATGTGTTCTGACTCTACGATTTCGGCCAAAAGTTTGTCTTCTTTCTTTGCAAAATCCTTTTTCAACTCATCCCTTTCTTTTTCAAGATTGGTATAAGCTGTTTTTTGTTTAGAAAGTTGGTTTTGTAAATCAGAAATTTCCGCGTTTAAAGCTTTTATCTTCTTGAAAGAATTAACATCAAGTGTATCAAACTTGAGTTGCAATTGTTTTTCCCTTGAAACGGAATTTTGATAACCAGTTTCTAATTCAGACAATCTTTTGTTATGAAACTCAAAAGCTTTAGCGTTTTCCTTGTAACTCTCAAGCTCAGCGGTCAATTTAACATTCGCGGCCTTAACATCTCGATTGACCTTTTTCACTTTTTCGATTTCAATACCACAGTTATTTAATAATGATTCAAATAAAGCACGTGTTTCCTCATCATTCACAGCATGCTGTGAAACAAAGCCTCCATTATGATTCACATCTGGAGTCGCTGAAGGAGTATTGCTACTACTTGGCGTGTCCAGGAATGTATCATAAGTAGGTGCTTGCTTCTCAAAATGTTGTTCCTCATGAGGAGACATATCAAATATATCATTATTGTGACATGGGTTGAAAGTGGATACCTCAGATGGTGCATTGGTGTCATAAACAGGAAGTGTGTCAGAATCCGTGTCATACTTAGCTTCCTGAAGATTCGCCATGAATATGCAGTTCGCATCGATATCCTCTCTATCTTCCATGTCATCCATAAGAGCCATAAAATCATTTTCCTCTGCGTTCAACTGAAATCCTGCCTCATTCTTTTGTGCCAACAGCACTGCCTTCTGCAAGTACGCTGAGTCTCTTTTGTTCGGCTTAGCAGGACAGTTTCTTGCCATATGACCTACACCCTGACAGTTGAAACACTTTACCGGATTACCCTGAATCATATTTCCCAAATTCTCAACTACTGGAGCTGCAACATTTCTATTCTGATTACCCATTGCCTGATTACCAACATTCTGACCCCTCTGATTTCTAACAAACTGGCCCAACTGATTCCCTGCATTCTGACCATACTGATTCCCTGCAAACTGACCTGCATTCTGCATATTCTGATATCCCTGTTGATTCCCATAAACTCCAACCATTTGGCCTTCATTGCCCATATTGAAACTCGGCTGAGCAAACTGCTTGTTGCGAGTGTTCGATGAGATCCTTTGGTTGTTGTTTGTTGGTGTAGAATAACGTCCTTGGAATGCCTTTGACAGAAAAGCAAACGCTTGGGACAATGCTGCAGTAGCTTCATCATTGTCAGTGAATTCCGGTTCTTGGAATTGTGGGTGTTGCTGTTGTGGAATAACTTGTTGTTTTTGTGGGTAGAACTGTTGTTGGTAGACCGGTGTTGGTTGTAGAATGCATGATGGTTGCATGTAGTTGTGAGTGGAAGATGATGATGGTTGTTGAGTGTTCACTGATAGAGGTGTTGGTGTATTAGCAATTAATGCAAGAGGATCATGATTCTTTGCCAATCTTTCTTTCTTTACTTCATTAGCCTCAGCTTGGTTTTGCTTCAAAAAGTCATAGAGTTAATCATAATTCACCTTATGTAAGTCCTTTGTTTGATTGACAATTGTAACATAACGACCCCATTCTTCTGGAAGGTTATTGATGAATTTGATGTTTGTTGCAATTGGTCGAGGTGTCAACTTGTTTCTGATTAACTCATTCATCAAAGTGCAAAACCTGGTGTAGTATGATTCAATCTGTTCACCTTTAGTGGATGTGAAGTTCTCCCATTCAGTAAGAAGTTTGTTCTCAACGTCTTGTTGTCCAATCTCTGTTCCATGACATATCCTTCTAACACGTTCCCACATAGCATAAGCAGTTTCACAGCTGTCGACCGCAGCAAAGATCTCTCGTGGTAATCCAAGTTGGATTAAATGCATTGCCATATCATCTGCAGCGATCTGCTTCTTGTCTTCCTCTGTGTAATCTGCTTCTGTTTGTTCATGCACGAATGGTTGAGTAGGAGGTGTTTCATTTGGATTACCTTCAATTTGAACTTGTCTTGGCTGAAATGGACCTTTTTCAATGGATTTGATCATTAATTTACCATCAGGCTTTGTTTTGATGTAACGAAGCATGCGGCTTGTCCATGGAAGATATCCACCTTTTTCAAGCATCGGAGGTCGGTTTTCGGCACCGGCAGCATGAATGTCTTGTTGAGTTGCCATGATTTGAATTCAAAGTGAAACGTTGTTCTGAGGATCTTTTGAAAGATAACAAAGGTTGTTGTTGAAGATTAGATGTTTTGGTGAAGATGAAAGTTCGTTCTCGGTTGATCTGATTGATTTCGAAATTTCCCGCCAAAAATCGAGTATGAAAATTTTCTTCGCTCAAATTTGAAAATCACTTAGAAATACAATTCTAAGGTTACCCGAAAAATTTGAGTTTTGAAAAAATTTTCGTCAAATTTTACCGAAAATTTTTGAATTTTGGCCTAAAATTTTGAATTTCGGGCCAAAATTTTCAATGTTATACCAAAATTTAAATCTCGCGTAAAAATTGAACGTTAAGTCTCGTGTGAAAAATTTGAGTTTTGAATTTTTTTTTTTTTGCTAACTCGATAGGATTCTAACTCGCAGGAAATTTTCAAACTCGATATGTCTTTAAGAATTTCTAACTCGATAAGTCTTTAACAATTTCTAACTCGATAAGTCTTTAACAATTTCTAACTCGATAAGTTATCTTGACTCGATAAGTCTATTGAGGGTTCTAACTCGATAAGTCTGAAATATTTGGGCAGAGTTTCCCCTAACTCGATAAACGAAAAACCTAACTCGATAAACGATTAGGGAAGACAGGCTAACTCGCCAATGTAGATCCTAACTCGATAAGATCTGTGATCCTAACTCGATAACAACTTACACCTAACTCGATAACTTTATCTCCTAACTCGATAAACACCTCTAACTCGATAGACAAAATTCCTAACTCGATAGAAATTGTAGCTAACTCGATAAACAACAAATCCAAACTCGATAAACAGATTTTCTAACTCGATAAAAAGTCACCCTAACTCGAAAAGTTTGGGATGAACAGTAACCGAAATCTAAAAAATCACTTTTAAACCAAGTTTTTTCAACCAAATCAAACCTAGAACAACCTATATTATCCCTAGGCGATTGATACCACTTGTAGGACCGTAGAACAACCTATTTCGCATATGATTCAAGCCTTAAACCTAGAGAGAGAAAGTAAGTAGAGAGAGAGAGAGGATGGGAACTCTAGTGTGTGGAATAATAACCTTGATATCACTAATAGAATCACTAAGAGAACCAACCTCACAAATGAGGTTTACATGAGTATTTATACTCATAGTCTAGGGCTTCTCTAATCTTTTACATTATTACATAACTAGCCCTTAGACTTTATAAAATCATGAAAACTACACATAAACTTCATCATAATGATATTCTAAAGCAACCTATAACAATACGTTAATGACCGACACTTTTTATAAATAAAATATGATCCTAACAGCTTGTTTGGTTACTATGTTCCGAAACACCTCCTAAACTGTAAATGGAAATGCAAATTCCATCACAGTCATACCCATACATTTCAAATGCCAAAAAGAGAGTGTTGGGGTAGTTTAGACAATTTTTGACTAATGAAAGTCAAATTGGTATTAACCTTATTATTGTTACTGGTGAGTCCTACTTTTAAGGAGATAAGTGGAAGCCTTATCAACCATTGGATCATCTAACTATTAATCCTGACCCCTCTGATTCAACTTTTGATATTAGCCATATTTCTTTCTCTCACATACTATCCATCGTTAAATGAAAAAAAGATCTTCCCCCAACTGCCTGACTTTTAATTAAATGCTGACATGTGCATTTTTAACGTGAGGGTGTGCACATGAGATTATTCCTTTATCATAGAAACACACTTTTCCAATATTATTGTTATTGTGTTCTCACCCGTAGAGGATCTTTTCTCCACTTTCTCATCCTCAACTGCTTGCTTTCTGAAATTGCTTATGATAAAACTGCTTTACAAATTCTTATTTTCTTTCTTCAAAATAAATAAACCGTTCCATCTCCTTTCATTTGCTACTTTTATGTGAATCAAATACGTACACAAAAAAAACACACATATCTTATTTTTTGCTCTCTTTCAATATTTTATGTATTAGAATAAGGCATGTGTTAATAGTTCATGTTTTGTTGTTTGGTGGTATCTGTACAACCGTTAGCCACCAAAGTTATCTCTCTTTGACAACCATTAACCGCCACCACCATTAGCCGCTGCCGCCGCTACATCTGATAACTTCGTTGTCACTACCGGATTATGAAGTTCTAATCGATTTTAGAACTTGGTAGTTTTGGCGGTGTTTTTTTTGGATGTTTGGATCTGAGCGGTTTTGAGTTTTAGTGGTTTTGGAGACGGTATGGTTGCTTTGGTGATTTAGATGGTTTGTTCAATGCAAATTATTTCTAGGTTTTTTGTTTTTTTTAGTCAATCGATAAAATTTAAATGGTGATTGATTATCAATTAGTATGTTGTTCTTCATTGTAGCAGGGCAAATGTGATATGGATAATATCGAAACCTTATATGTATCTTGGATGGCCAATCAGGGCGGGGGGTTGAGTACAACAGAAATAAGTCTTTGTATCATCAAGCTATGAAATTTTAGTTTATGATAATGATTAATGAAAGGTATATTTGATTCCATATTTTGGTTTTAGTCTTTTTATTTTTGCCTTGAACTTTGTCAAATTCTAATCTTTCTTCCCAATTAACAAATCTTCTAAAAGACCAGAACTTTTTTTTTGCTACAAGTTTTATTTCTTGTATGACTTCTAATTGGTTACACTTTGCATATTTTGGTTTTATTGTATTGAGTATGTTCAACTAGAAGTCTTTCATTTGTTATTTTCTTATAATGGAAGTTTATAATGGTGTTTGGTTTGGATTAAAAAAAACCCTTTATGAAAATGATATTACCCTTTATGAAAATGATATTGTTTTCACAAGCCACCCCTAAAAACTTATAAAAATGATATTATATATATATATATATATATAATGTAATGTAATGCTCTTTTCAGAACCAAATAAATTGCAAGAACTGTGAGAACCAATCTTAGCATTTTATTTTTTAATCAACGGTTGTAAGAGATTGTGGCATGATGGTAATTAAATGAAGAATGAGGGAACATATTATCAAATGTTTAAAAGAGTATGAGAACCAGCCAGGTTCCGCATGGCAAACATACACAAGTAGTTTTGAAAACAGAAGATATTGGGCAAAAGTAAGCCACAGAAGAAAGCATACAACATAGAACAAAAGAAATGGTTGATGTATTATCAGCTATCACACACAATCCAACGAGGAAAAAATCAATACCACTCTCGGCTAACAACTCCAACGAAACCAGGACATTAGCGAGGCAAAACGAGGGCAAAACAACATGTGGTGAGGCGATTTCAAAAGTGGTGCGAGGGGGGTTTCAAACGAGCAGCAACTACACGAACTAACACCAGTTTACCACAATCATAGTAACATGTTTAACAGGTTTTAGGCATGCCCATACGACACCAAACAACCCACATACCACCAGTTTTAACGAGCCATAAAAGATCTTAGGCGAGGCAGATTTTTGGACTTGCTTATGATTATATAAAGGTCAACATAGGGCTAGAATAAATGACACAAAAGAGGCAAAGAAAGACCTGGTGTCGACTGAAACAATATAACTAGTGACTATCACATATGATGTACACTATTTTGTGCAACAAACAAGCTGATTATCTGCTATAATGGACAGAACAGATAGTGGAGTCAAAAATAACTAGTGACTATCACATGTAAACCTAATTAAGTACAAGTTAAAAATAACAGGTTAAAGTAAAAGAAACCGTACCACCAGTCGGCATTGGAAACTTGTTTTCGGCTCTAAGTATAGCATCATAAAATACGCGAGAGTCATTCGCTGCAAATGGATGCTTTTACTCTTGTTTCTATTAATCTACCTCTTCACTGCAAATGGATGCTTTTACTCTTGTTTTCACCCAAGCATCATAATTACAGTTTGCACGCTGTGGCTTTCTTAGTAATCAGCCCCAATCCCATTGACTATTTAAAGAAGATAAAGAGCTCAACTGGGAGCATCTAAATTCACTGTGTTTAAAGCTTAGAGCTATCTTACCTGTAACTAATCACGATTATTAATATAAATCATGTTAATCATTTAACAAGTGTTCAGCTCAGTTCTTTGTGTAAACAATGTTACAGATCCATTATTTCTTTGTGTAAAAATATACATAAAAAAGGAAGCAATTTCAAACACTTTTTGAATATGTGAGCTGACTTGTTTCCTTATGTTTATAAACTTACTATGCACTAGTCTCTAGAACAATTACTCTGCACTAGGTTAACTCAAACGAGCGAACAATATGACAATACTATATGATGAAAGTGAAGCCATCTAAACTTAAATCAGAGTATGTGCTTGTTGGAATTATAGTATTTTTTTAATTTTTTTATTTGGCATAAGAAAGTTCACCTTTACTAGGAGGAGGTGCTCGTTGAGCAACTCTTAGAACTTGCCTATACAGCTTCAAGTCTCGAGCGCGCAGAATGAAAGTCTGCAAATCAAAGGAGACAACCATAATTGACTCGCCCCTCAGGTCCAATAAAAAATGTAAATATTAAAATTGAAATAAAGAATTGAGAAAAAAAGATTATAATAAGCAGCTCTAAGATTATCCATTTTCATCGGAAAAAAAATCGTATAAGCTAGGTTCAAATTGACCATTTGGACACCTATAGAAGCATTCACATACATAACTAATAATGATGTTATTAAGCTGCTAGTAATACATATCAAACAACACGACAATCGACACCTCAAAACATGCATACAAATTACAAATCAAAACCACGGATTTGAGACTTAGAATAACATACTTCATTGTACAATAACATACTTCAGTAGCATTTCAATAGCACGTAGAACAACAGATTTCAGTAGCATTTCAGATGTAAATCAGAAGTCACAGTGGCCACCATAACCAGATGAACGCACAAGGTTACAAATCTAGATCCATGTCTAACAGGAATAACTAAACAAACCATGGAAATACAAAATAAGTAAGTACAACTGTCACATAGTAGAAATAGACTAATATGAACTAATCATTCAAGGTCTCAAGCCAAGCCTTCCTCCTAGCATCGGGCATTAGTACAAACATTCTTCTCCAACCACCATCAAGGAAGCGTGTGAGTGCATTATTGTACGAAGTTGTACTAACATCAGGTATAGCGTCCAAGAGGCTCATGCAATCATCAATAGAGGACTCCCCTCCACCTGCACTAGATTCTGCCTTGATTTTCTCGGCTTCTGCTAAATACTTTTCCTTCCTAGCAACCATTGAATATGACCATGTATGAAAGAGGTTGTTTAAGCTCTCTTTTCCAGCATTCCTTTTCTCTCTTCTCATTCCTCGAAGTGACTCAATTTCGACCTCAACGTTTTGCCTTTTTGTTCCTGGAAGTGACTCACTTTCTACATCAACCTTTTGCCTTTTTATATAATTTGAATCACTTGCTTCGCCTAAATAATCATCTTCAATTCTACGTTCTTCTTCCGAAGTTTGAGGAGCGGTAGTTGAAGGATTTTTAAAGCTACCCTTAGCATTAGACTTACCAAAGACCATATCCATTAACGAATAAAGCTTACAACCCCTGTTCTTAAATGTCGTAAAAATTTTGTCTCGCTGCAAAAACCCACCCCAAACTTCACCAACAGCTTCTACTCTACCCGTCTCATAATTCCAAGTAACACCGATGTGACTAATCAGTTCACTAAACTTGGTATGCGCCATCCTCAACCGATTGTACTTGGCCTTCAACTTAATTTCACCATAGCTTAATCCAAACTTCATAAAGATTTTTTCATTCATTTGCACCCAATCACATTTTGTATAAATCGGGGTCCCGTTATCATCCCTGTTAACCCTTTCTGCCAAAAGCTCAAGAAAGAATTTCTCACGCTCTTCACTCCACTCCATAGTTTCCCCATGAGTATCGTCACTTTTACTCATCTAAATACAATCCAACTATTAACGTTAACATTACACAGTTTACATAACACGAAAGTTGCACTTTAAAAGCTTAATACAATACTCAAATTGCGTATGACTAATGAAAGTCAAATTGGCATTGCTTTGGACACAAGGTATAATTGATATTTGTTTAGGCAGTTTGCTTGTTTGTTTACTATGTTCTAAAACACCCCCTAAAGTGTAAATGGAAATGCAAATTCCATCATAGTCATACCCACAAACTGCAAATGCCAAAAAGAAAGTGTTTGGGTAGTTTAGACTATTCTTGACTAATGAAAGTCAAATTGGTATTAGTCTTATTATTGTTGCTGGTGAGTCCTACTTTTAATGAGACAAGTGGAAGCCTTCTCAACCATTGGATCTTCCAACTTTTAATCCTGGCTTTTTGAATTCAACTTTTGATATTAGCCATATATCTTTGTCTTACATACTATCCATAGTTAGATGAAAAAAGAACTTCCCCCAACTGCCTGACTTTTAATTAAATGGTGACACGTGCATTTTTAACGTGAGGGTGTGCACATGAGATTATTCCCTTATCAGAGAAACCCACTTTTCCATATTATTGTTATTGTGTTCTCACCCGCAGAGGATCTTTTCCCCACTTTCTTATCCTCAACTGCCTGCTTTCTGAAACTGCTTATGATAAAACTGCTTTACAGTTTCTTATTTTCTTTCTTCAAAATCAATAAACCGTTCCATCTGCTTTCATTTGCTACTTTTCTATGAATCAAATACGCACAAAAAAACACGCATATCTTATTTTTTGCTCTCTATCAATATTTTATGTTTTAGAATAAGGTCTGTGTAATGGTTCATGTTTTGTTGTTTGGTGGTATCTGTACAACCGTTAGCCACCAAAGTTATCTCTCTTTAACAACCATTAACCGCCACCACCATTAGCCACTGGCGCCGTAACATCTGATAACTTAGTTGTCACCACCAGATTTGAAGTTCTAATCGATTTTAGAACTTGGTGGGTTTTTTTTATTTTTTATTTTTTTCTTTCTTTATTTTTTTTTTCTTTTTTTGGATCTGAGAAGTTTTAAGTTTTAGTGATTTTGGAGACGGTATGGTTGCTTTGGTGGTTTAGATGGTTTTTTCAGTGCCAATTATTTCTAGGTTTTTTTCTTTTTTTTGTGTCAATCGATAAAATTTAAATGGTGATTGATTATCAATTAGTATGTTGTTCTTCATTGTAGCAGGGCAAATGTGATATGGCTAATATCGAAACGTTATATGTATCTTGGCTGGCCAATCAGGGCGGGGGGTTGAGTACAACAGAAATAAGCCTTTGTATCATCAAGCTATGAAATTTTAGTTTATCATAACAATTAATGAAAGGATATTTGTGATGCGTGGAATTGCGGCCTCGCAAAAGGTTTTACCTCTCAAGGGATCTTGAGAAGCTTGCAATCCTCACCAAGAAGTGTACCGGACCGTTGGAGTATACTATAGTGGCAAGTACCGGGGGTTGATCATTCAACTCAAACAATAGTGTTCGCTAGGGTTAAAACTCAATTAAACTAGGTCTAGAGATGAGGGATGATTCTTTTTGTATTTTTATATTTTAAGGTAAGCAAGTAAAAATCTCGGGTTTTGAAGGAGTGGGCAGAATTAGTTGCTAATCAACTAACCCAGATAACTACAGATGCAATCAAAATAAAATAAAATAAACTTAAAGTAAAGGTGGTGAAAACAATAATGAGAGAAAATGTGTTTACTTAGATTTCACTACTCCCTAGCTATCTTTTACCGGTTGATTAGTTTGTTACAATTGCATGGATGACGGGTTATATTCCTTAATACCATTCGTAGGGCCATGTATGATCTTCCCTAACTCTATAAGCTTCTACCTCTTCCTATGTCGAGCCGACTACTAGCTCCTAACATGGCCTCATTAGTAGTTACCTATGCATTAAATATAACCAATATATCGTAGTACACCTCCGATCATGTTTCTTAAGACGTTCAAACAAGTTACCAATTGGAAGTCTGCCAGTTTTCTTAAGCCTAACATCGAATTCATTCATCCAAAACAATAATAAACAACCAACCAACCAATAATGAATATCTAAGTTTCATTACATCTAAGCAAACACAAAGAAAACCTAGCCTAGCATGTTAAAGAGAAGACAAGCATAAGATATAATCAAACAACACATAGACATATTGAATGATTTGTTGGAAGACTTATCTTCAATAAAGCATGGATGAAACAAGGGTTTGAAACCCTCAAAATTGCAGTAAAATTCGTCTAGGGTTTTCTTCCTTCAAAGTTGCACACAATGAATGAAAACTAGAAAAGTATATATAGATTTTACAATCTGACGGCGTCAAAAGTAGGGTCTGACGCTGTCAACTCGCCGCCAAAATAATACTCGTATTGCCTAGATCCACTTCTGACGTCGTCATGTACAAACTTGGTCTTGGCCGTCATGTGCAATTAACTCTTGATTGCCTTGGTGACGCCGTCATGTACAAATCTTCAAAAACCTCTCTAGCGCGTCACGTGTAATTTGACTTATCCACCTCTTTGTCAAGTCTTAAAGCCGTCACTAGCAATCTTTGACGCCGTCAGGTACAATTTTCAACATGATTTTGAGACTTTGTCATTTTCTTCACTTTTTCGCTCTAAAAACGTCCAAAATGATTCCTTTTGAAAATTTCCTCTCAAAAGTACCTAAAATGACAAAAGTAACGATTTAGGGCAATATTTAATCAAATAATCTCGACTTTGGCCTTAAATGACCCCCCAAAAAGTGGTACACTTTTCGTCTCATCAAATACCGTTACACTTAAGATTTGCTTGTCCTCAAGCAAATGCGCTTTTATTCTAATCAAAATGCAAGTTAGGGGTCTTTTAACACAAATATAAAAGTAATTACAACAAATAATCGTTCCACTTCAACAAAAAACAAGCAAGGAAATTATACACTAGCACCTCACAAATAGTGTTTAGATACTCACATCTCTTGGGTGTAATAAAGTATATATCACAATATGGAAATGGAAAACATCTCTCACTACCTGTCATAGCAAATAGATTACCATAGGCTTGGGAAATGATCAAACCTCCACCACTTGGCTTAAGCACCTAGGATAAACTATCAAAGAGGTCTTTTGAAGGGTTATAACATGGAAAACTAGAAGGGGGTTTGAATAGTTTACCGCTTTTTATTGTTAATTATCTATTAAAACTTTACGTTTGTTTAACGATATAGACTCAAATTACTTGTTTTAATCTTTGAAAAGCTTTACGTTTGATCAAAGATATAAACTTAAATTACTTGTTAATCTTTGAAAAGCTTTACGTGTAATTAACGATTCTAAATAAAGACAATATGTAATATGCAAAGATAAAGAAAGAAACGATCAAACCATAACACGATTGTTTATCGTGGTTCGGCTACAAGGACTCTTTTTCCTTGCCCTACATCCACGCCCCGAGTTTCCACCTCGAGAGTTTCAAGCACTAGTCAACAAGCTCCTTTCACGGGTGGAGAAACCTTTACAATCGTCGCTTATACTTTATTCGGTACAAAGCTAGATACCGAGTCCTAGTTCAAGGTAGAACCAACCTAACGTCGCCTATTCACTATTCCCGACACTAAGCTAGATGTCAAGTTCTTTTACAAGGGTACAACCACTCTCGATAGTTCTTTTACAATGGTACAACCACTCTCGATAGTTCTTTTACAAGGGTACAACAACTCCTGACACACTAAGTATTTTGAGGCCTAAAATACTAACCGATCACTTCTACACAAGATACAAATGAAGCATAAACTATCAAAGTTCATACATAACAAAGCTAACAAGTCTTGCAACTTTTGAGTTGAAACTTGTAACTTCTTGGAAGAACTTGTGAAATCCTTTGCTACATAAGAGAATCACACAAGTCAAATGTTACTGAGTTAGATGAGAGAATATGTGAAATATATGTCCTAAAGTGATGGGTGAATTCTTGCAAGTGGCTTGGTATTTATAGCCAAACCAACCAGCAGTCTGGCAGATCCGGCTGAACCTTAGAATGGGTTCCGCCCATGTACCCTGAGGGTTCCGCCAGGACTGTCAGGATAACATGCAAGAACTCTTTCCATATCAAGCAATGTCACATCAAGTTAGTCAAACACACAATTGTGTAAGAAGTCTTATGGAGAGTCAAACACATAAGGTTTCCATAAATGCATGATGTGATGTAAGTCTTATGGAGAGTCAAACACATAAGCTTTCCATAAATGCATGATGTGATGTAACATATACTATATTAAGAAATAAAAACAATGTTATGTTTAAAGAGAAATGTAAAATCTAGTTATACAGGACTTAAAACTAAAGTGATGTTTTTACTATAAACAAAAGTTCATACTTTGTCATTAACAAAACTTAGCAAATATCGTAAAATATAAATAACGTTTTTAGGCGATATTTGTATTAACAATCTCCCCCTTTTTGTTGATGACAAAACATAAACTTTATTTATAAGTAAGCCACAAGTTTTAGTGTTAAGTCTTATAAAGTTTGTATTAAAACGTGTTTTTGCTAAGATGATGTTATATGCAAGAGAAAAGATGAGAACAAGTTTAATATAAATTCTCCTCCTTTTTTTCGAAACAAAAAGAAGAGTAGCGAAGCAGAGCTATGCACGTGCTCCCCCTTGGTTAATACTCCCCCTAAAAGGAGGCCAAGAAAGGAGACATGGATTTTGAACCTACAAAAAAAAATGTTAGTTGTCGCAATAGATGAGCATAAAGCAAGTCATAAAGTAAAGAGTTGCGAAGCGGAATAATGCAATTCTCATGCTCCCCCTTGAATATTACTCTCCTAAATGGAGTATCAAGGAAGGTAAACATGGATAATGATCCTACAAAAAGGAAGGTTAGTTTCTAAAACACAAGATATATGTATGCTACCATAGCAAGGCATAGTTTACTCACAATACCTAAATGGTCAACAAACAATGCATACCTTATAGTAGAATGAAATTCATTTCATGTAAAATTTGACTTTTAAAAATTCAAAGACAAGAAATTAGGAAGATTACATCCTACTTCTAAAAGTAAAAAGAAAAATAAAAAGAAACTAAGAACATAAAATCCTACATCTATAAAAGGAAACCATCATTTTCCTTAATGAGAAACATTTCCCAAAAACAAGGCTAAGGTTGTTTAGGGATGAAAATGGGTGTTGGAGGGTGTAGAGGATTTCATTTTGAATGTTGTGGAAGTGAGACATTTTTGGTTTGTTGGTTTGTGTTTTTGTTGCTATTATGGATGGGTCCCTATTGTTGTTAGAGACTCTAAACATGAGGTGGGTGAGACAAGGATTTTAGGCGGTCCAAAATGTGGTTTAGGATAAACCTCATTTCTTCGGTTAGCTCACGAATTTCCGTTCGACACCTTTACTAATGTGAGCGGTTCTTTCGCAATGTCCGCAATCATGGCATGGAAAGTTTGGTGTAAGAGAGGTTTGATTTGTTGGTGGTGGATGGTTTGAACTTGAAGGAGCAAATGTGGATGGTTGAGAGGTGTTTTTGGTTCCTTCACTAGATAAGTGTAACGTCGTTTGTAAAACCATAATATGGTTGATTTGAGAGTCAACCATACGTTTGAAGGCATGAAGGTGGTTTAAATGAGTGTCAATCTCATCATTAAGGTTTGGAGATTTTTTCCCATATGGATGCTTCTATTTTCTTATACGAAGGAAATAGATATTCAAAGTGTTGGGAATGCTCTTGTGGTGGTGGTTGTTGTGGTTGTGGTGGTTCTTGTTGTGGTTGTGGTTGTTCTTGTTGTTGAACAAAGTGGCGGAAGCTTGGTTCTCCGGAAGGATTACCATGAAGGTCTTTGTAAATTGGGTGAAACACAAAAGATTGTAGGTGTATATGACCTTGATCTTGTGGAAAAATTGATGGTCTAGCATAACGGTAAGCTAAACATTCAACCAATGATGGTTGATGAGGTGCATCATATAATGACTCATTTGGTTGAAAACTTGGTTGTTGTTGGGTTTCCATTTGAGCAATGGTGTCAAAGAGTGACAATGACGGAGGGCTTGATGATTTAGGTGATAGTTCTTCTAAAGTTTCCAAATAGGGTAGTGGTGATGTTGGTGGTTTATGGAAAAGTTCCATTGGTGTAAGTGTTGGTGATTGAGGTGATGGAGTTTTTGATGGTTGAGTTTGTTGAGAAGGTGATGTTGAATCACTTGAACGTCTAGTTGGTAACGGAATAGTGGCTATGTTGGTGTTGCAATGTGTTGGAGAGGGTGTTGGAGTAGCAAGATTAAGCAAATCTTGAATAGTGATTACATTGGTATTGCAAGGTGTTGAGGATGGTTAGTAAGGTTAAGGAAATCTTGGATAGGTGAAGAAATGTCAAGTGATGCATCACTTGATGATGAGCTTGATTTGATGGTTTTGTTTGTAACAATTCGCAATTTCAGGTTAACTTTTATTCCCGAAAATTTCACTATTCACTTTTTACTATTCACTTTTTACTATTCACTTTTCACTATTCATCTCATAAATTTTTATTTCATATTCTCGTAAGTTAAACTATTTTAATGATAATCCGAGAGTTTGACGCTCGTCGGATCATTTCTGCAAAAATCACAAAGCCGTGTCCGAGATTTACTTTTAGGTTTAAACGCCTTTCTAGCATCCCGATATGTCCATAAAACATTATAAACAATAGAAATATGATTTTCACTCATTTTAGGACAATTCCAAAAGTTTTGGAATTTTACGTTTTCCAGTTCAGCGTTTTACGCGAATTACGCGTTTTAGACCCGCGTTTCCAGTTTTAGCAGCGTTTAAGCAACCCGATAGAACTTTCCACTCATTAAATATGCTAATATAGGTTATATTAATAAGTTTTAACATATTTATAAGTTTCATATTTTTAGGATACCCGATTTTAAGTTTCATGACTTAATGACTTACCGTTAGCGATTAGCGGGACCAAAACTCACTCCGTAAGCTAGATAATACCAAGTTTAAGTACCTAGTCACTCCTCCCATCATATGAACGTGTATATGATGATTCACCAAGCCTTGGTGGCTTGGTGATAAGCCTTGGACTTTAGGATACTTGTATATTAAGCAAACTTGGTCACCAAGGGTTCATTAGATCATTACAAGTGTACATCTTGGCCTCCAAGTTTAGGCAACTTCCTAACACCTTCCTAGCACCTCCTCAAGGCCCTATATAACCCTCCTACCCCTCTTGAAGTCGTTCACAACACAAAACAAACACAAACACTCTTATTTTGATTTCAATCTTCAAGTTACACACCAAAGTTCAAGGTCTTAGTATTCTCTACCTATTTCTTAAGTCTGTTTGGTGATTCCATGGTTGAATTAGGAGCTACACAAGGTGATTAGGGGCTGAAGTTAAATGGTTTTCACAAGGTCTATATCAAGTCTATCAATGGTTAGCAAGGGTTGTGGTGATTGGTTGAAAGCTTAGGTTTAGTGTCCTAGTTCCATACTTGACTTCCTTTCTTAAGAGAAAGCCAAAAGTTGTAAGCAAACCCTAACATACTCCTTGCTTAATTATAATTTTCATGCTCTTTGTGTTCCTTTCATGCTATATATGTTCTTGTTATTGTGTTCATGATGTTTAAAAATGGATAAAATAAGTATTGGTATACATATGTTAACTTATGACAAGTAAACAAGCAAACTAGTGATTTTTATGGAGAACCACGACCAAAATAGTACAACTATGATATTTGACACTTATTTACTGTTAAAGAGAACTTAACAAGGAAAACATAGCAATTTGAATCACCCAAAACGAGTACCCGAGTCAAAAGATACGACCATAGGAAGTTAGCGACACCAAAACGCCGAAACTGCCTATAACCTACTGTTTTGCATTCTGCCAATTTGAAAGTCACCCTTCTGGTCCGATTCATCAAAAAGTTAAAACACGAAAGTTGTCCGGAACGACATTTTCGTTCAGGATCTAAGAATCTCGAGCCCTGAAAACGCTTTCTGAGTGATAATTTTCTTCAAATTCTTAACAGCCATTTTTAGACCAAAGTAACTATATAATGGTTATAATTAGATGAGACCAAGAGGTCTAATGACCTAAAGCCAAGACCACAACCATGGCTAAAGCCAAGGTTGAGTCTCAAGACCATGGTAACAATGACCAAGGTCACGGCAAAGCCACGGCTAAAGACCATATAATTTTTAAAGATCAAAACTTATATATATGTTATCAAATACTACAATAGTAGGGAGCCTCATGTGAGGAGTTCATTAAGTAAGCCGTCGAGATGAGTTGTGGATTTACGAATTAAAGTGTCCTGGCTCCTTGAACGTTTACTCCATGACTTCTGAATTATGTCAGCCCGAACGGTAGTAAGAGATATACAACCTATACATGTTTCATAGACCACTTATATTCAACGACTTACACTATATACTAAGTACTACATCATGAACATTATGCAAGACATATATTGGCAATTCTTCGTATTCTTAGACGTTACTCCAAACCTAAGTCGCAACGTTCTATTATAGGCTGCTCTTAGAGACTTTCGCGATTCGACTACCACTTTCATTTCTCATTACATAAGCTTAAGGTGAGTCATAGCCCCTACTCTTTTCATACTTGTTTTAACTCTTGGGGGGGATACATGCTCAACTACTTGCTTACTTGTACAAATACTCAAAACATTTATACTTGATTGCTTTATACTTGATTGTGTTATACTTGATTTCATTATACTTGATTGCATTATACTTGATTGCGTTATACATACTTGTTACACTATACTTGCTTAATTTAAATACAAGATTTGTATTTACGTGCATACACAATACTCTATGTTGTCAAAGGAGAGGTATTAATAGTACTAGTATGGGCCTACACCCCCCACCCAAGTCCAAGATTCGAGACGTTGGGTGACATGTACTATTTGGGATGGTGGTTCCCCGCCTATGGGTCCAAAATGACGTGACCATGGGTGAATATAATCCTTAGAAACTATATATTAGCAGTGGGTTGTGAACACACAGGTTGCAAGTCTCTTATGGCGGGACCTGCAACTGAGTGGATTCACGATGCCTTTGCTGTGCGAATATTCTTTTAAAGCTTTTCAACTGTTTTAAGACAAACTCTATGAACTCACCAACCATTGTGTTATTGTGTTAACACTTTAGCATGTTTATCTCAGGTTAGTAAGGCGATAGCTAGTGCGAGGAACTTAGAGTCAAGCTGCATATTCTGAAGACTTACGCTTTTATCATTTACCATTCAAAACACTTTGTATACATTTATGTATCATACTTTGGAATCTCATGTTTTTAACTTTGAATTCATTAATCGAATGGTAACTTTTCAAAACGTCTCATTTAGAGTTCGTTTTCTATACCTTGTACTTTGTATTATGAAGTAGCACCCCTATGACACAGTCTTCCGCTGCGGTATTTTGGGGGTGTTACAGATTGGTACCAGAGCCTTGGTTATAGAGAACTAGGTTGCATTTAGTGCCTAGACTATAACTGCTATATACGTTAAGACTCTCCTCTTTATTTGCCTTACACACACTACATACACATACGCTTCTTGGTAGTTGTTGGTTTAGTTCCACGCTGTTAGATGATGTGACTTTAGTATTATAATGAGCCCCAGAGATTAGCCGAGTCATTAGAAACATGGAGCTCAGTAATAACTAATTATTTAACTTGATCTTGTGACTGTTCTTGTTTGATGAGACACAAGATTTGAGTTAAATAATATTATTGCTTAGCTTTAGGGATTTGATGACTTGATTATCTTACTATCGGCCTCAGAAGGCGGATTTTGTGTCGGAAATTCTTAAGTAGGATGATTTAGAATCTTCTTATTTAAATGGATTGGGACGCCTCTTCATTTAAATAAAGAAATTGTAAATAACCGAACCATAAGTTTATGATCCCTTACTTACATAAATTTGGACGCTTCTTTATGTAAGTAGTGTGTTATAAATAAGTGGGCTTAATTGTAGCCGATACAACTCCTTAACCAGAACCTTAGACGAATCAGAGTGAACACCACTATTTTAGAGATCCCGAATTCTCTTAGACACACCATAAGTAGTTAACATCAACTGAACTTCGGGACGAAGTTCTCCTTAAGGGGTAGAGACTGTAACAATTCGCAATTTCAGGTTAACTTTTATTCCCGAAAATTTCACTATTCACTTTTTACTATTCACTTTTCACTATTCATCTCAGAAATTTTTATTTCATATTCTCGTAAGTTAAACTATTTTAATGATAATCCGAGAGTTTGACGCTCGTCGGATCGTTTCTGCAAAAATCACAAAGCCGTGTCCGAGATTTACTTTTAGGTTTAAACGCCTTTCTAGCATCCCAATATGTCCATAAAACATTATAAACAATAGAAATATGATTTTCTCTCATTTTAGGACAATTCCAAAAGTTTTGGAATTTTACGTTTTCCAGTTCATCGTTTTACGCGAATTACGCGTTTTAGACCCGCGTTTCCAGTTTTAGCAGCGTTTAAGCAACCCGATAGAACTTTCCACTCATTAAATATGCTAATATAGGTTATATTAATAAGTTTTAACATATTTATAAGTTTCATATTTTTAGGATACCCGATTTTAAGTTTCATGACTTAATGACTTACCGTTAGCGATTAGCGGGACCAAAACTCACTTCGTAAGCTAGATAATACCAAGTTTAAGTACCTAGTCACTCCTCCCATCATATGAACGTGTATATGATGATTCACCAAGCCTTGGTGGCTTGGTGATAAGCCTTGGACTTTAGGATACTTGTATATTAAGCAAACTTGGTCACCAAGGGTTCATTAGATCATTACAAGTGTACATCTTGGCCTCCAAGTTTAGGCAACTTCCTAACACCTTCCTAGCACCTCCTCAAGGCCCTATATAACCCTCCTACCCCTCTTGAAGTCGTTCACAACACAAAACAAACACAAACACTCTTATTTTGATTTCAATCTTCAAGTTACACACCAAAGTTCAAGGTCTTAGTATTCTCTACCTATTTCTTAAGTCTGTTTGGTGATTCCATGGTTGAATTAGGAGCTACACAAGGTGATTAGGGGCTGAAGTTAAATGATTTTCACAAGGTCTATATCAAGTCTATCAATGGTTAGCAAGGGTTGTGGTGATTGGTTGAAAGCTTAGGTTTAGTGTCCTAGTTCCATACTTGACTTCCTTTCTTAAGAGAAAGCCAAAAGTTGTAAGCAAACCCTAACATACTCCTTGCTTAATTATAATTTTCATGCTCTTTGTGTTCCTTTCATGCTATATATGTTCTTGTTATTGTGTTCATGATGTTTAAAAATGGATAAAATAAGTATTGGTATACATATGTTAACTTATGACAAGTAAACAAGCAAACTAGTGATTTTTATGGAGAACCACGACCAAAATAGTACAACTATGATATTTGACACTTATTTACTGTTAAAGAGAACTTAACAAGGAAAACATAGCAATTTGAATCACCCAAAACGAGTACCCGAGTCAAAAGATACGACCATAGGAAGTTAGCGACACCAAAACGCCGAAACTGCCTATAACCTACTGTTTTGCATTCTGCCAATTTGAAAGTCACCCTTCTGGTCCGATTCATCAAAAAGTTAAAACACGAAAGTTGTCCGGAACGACGTTTTCGTTCAGGATCTAAGAAGCTCGAGCCCTGAAAACGCTTTCTGAGTGATAATTTTCTTCAAATTCTTAACAGCCATTTTTAGACCAAAGTAACTATATAATGGTTATAATTAGATGAGACCAAGAGGTCTAATGACCTAAAGCCAAGACCACAACCATGGCTAAAGCCAAGGTTGAGTCTCAAGACCATGGTAACAATGACCAAGGTCACGGCAAAGCCACGGCTAAAGACCATATAACTTTTAAAGATCAAAACTTATATATATGTTATCAAATACTACAATAGTAGGGAGCCTCATGTGAGGAGTTCATTAAGTAAGCCGTCGAGATGAGTTATGGATTTACGAATTAAAGTGTCCTGGCTCCTTGAACGTTTACTCCATGACTTCTGAATTATGTCGGCCCGAACGGTAGTAAGAGATATACAACCTATACATGTTTCATAGACCACTTATATTCAACGACTTACACTATATACTAAGTACTACATCATGAACATTATGCAAGACATATATTGGCAATTCTTCGTATTCTTAGATGTTACTCCAAACCTAAGTCGCAACGTTCTATTATAGGCTGCTCTTAGAGACTTTCGCGATTCGACTACCACTTTCATTTCTCATTACATAAGCTTAAGGTGAGTCATAGCCCCTACTCTTTTCATACTTGTTTTAACTCTTGGGGGGGATACATGCTCAACTACTTGCTTACTTGTACAAATACTCAAAACATTTATACTTGATTGCTTTATACTTGATTGTGTTATACTTGATTTCATTATACTTGATTGCATTATACTTGATTGCGTTATACATACTTGTTACACTATACTTGCTTAATTTAAATACAAGATTTGTATTTACGTGCATACACAATACTCTATGCTGTCAAAGGAGAGGTATTAATAGTACTAGTATGGGCCTACACCCCCCACCCAAGTCCAAGATTCAAGACGTTGGGTGACATGTACTATTTGGGATGGTGGTTCCCCGCCTATGGGTCCAAAATGACGTGACCATGGGTGAATATAATCCTTAGAAACTATATATTAGCAGTGGGTTGTGAACACACAGGTTGCAAGTCTCTTATGGCGGGACCTGCAACTGAGTGGATTCACGATGCCTTTGCTGTGCGAATATTCTTTTAAAGCTTTTCAACTGTTTTAAGACAAACTCTATGAACTCACCAACCATTGTGTTATTGTGTTAACACTTTAGCATGTTTATCTCAGGTTAGTAAGGCGATAGCTAGTGCGAGGAACTTAGAGTCAAGCTGCATATTCTGAAGACTTACGCTTTTATCATTTACCATTCAAAACACTTTGTATACATTTATGTATCATACTTTGGAATCTCATGTTTTTAACTTTGAATTCATTAATCGAATGGTAACTTTTCAAAACGTCTCATTTAGAGTTCGTTTTCTATACCTTGTACTTTGTATTATGAAGTAGCACCCCTATGACACAGTCTTCCGCTGCGGTATTTTGGGGGTGTTACAGATTGGTACCAGAGCCTTGGTTATAGAGAACTAGGTTGCATTTAGTGCCTAGACTATAACTGCTATATACGTTAAGACTCTCCTCTTTATTTGCCTTACACACACTACATACACATACGCTTCTTGGTAGTTGTTGGTTTAGTTCCACGCTGTTAGATGATGTGACTTTAGTATTATAATGAGCCCCAGAGATTAGCCGAGTCATTAGAAACATGGAGCTCAGTAATAACTAATTATTTAACTTGATCTTGTGACTGTTCTTGTTTGATGAGACACAAGATTTGAGTTAAATAATATTATTGCTTAGCTTTAGGGATTTGATGACTTGATTATCTTACTATCGGCCTCAGAAGGCGGATTTTGTGTCGGAAATTCTTAAGTAGGATGATTTAGAATCTTCTTATTTAAATGGATTGGGACGCCTCTTCATTTAAATAAAGAAATTGTAAATAACCGAACCATAAGTTTATGATCCCTTACTTACATAAATTTGGACGCTTCTTTATGTAAGTAGTGTGTTATAAATAAGTGGGCTTAATTGTAGCCGATACAACTCCTTAACCAGAACCTTAGACGAATCAGAGTGAACACCACTATTTTAGAGATCCCGAATTCTCTTAGACACACCATAAGTAGTTAACATCAACTGAACTTCGGGACGAAGTTCTCCTTAAGGGGTAGAGACTGTAACAATTCGCAATTTCAGGTTAACTTTTATTCCCGAAAATTTCACTATTCACTTTTTACTATTCACTTTTTTACTATTCACTTTTCACTATTCATCTCAGAAATTTTTATTTCATATTCTCGTAAGTTAAACTATTTTAATGATAATCCGAGAGTTTGACGCTCGTCGGATCGTTTCTGCAAAAATCACAAAGCCGTGTCCGAGATTTACTTTTAGGTTTAAACGCCTTTCTAGCATCCCGATATGTCCATAAAACATTGTAAACAATAGAAATATGATTTTCTCTCATTTTAGGACAATTCCAAAAGTTTTGGAATTTTACGTTTTCCAGTTCAGCGTTTTACGCGAATTACGCGTTTTAGACCCGCGTTTCCAGTTTTAGCAGCGTTTAAGCAACCCGATAGAACTTTCCACTCATTAAATATGCTAATATAGGTTATATTAATAAGTTTTAACATATTTATAAGTTTCATATTTTTAGGATACCCGATTTTAAGTTTCATGACTTAATGACTTACCGTTAGCGATTAGCGGGACCAAAACTCACTTCGTAAGCTAGATAATACCAAGTTTAAGTACCTAGTCACTCCTCCCATCATATGAACGTGTATATGATGATTCACCAAGCCTTGGTGGCTTGGTGATAAGCCTTGGACTTTAGGATACTTGTATATTAAGCAAACTTGGTCACCAAGGGTTCATTAGATCATTACAAGTGTACATCTTGGCCTCCAAGTTTAGGCAACTTCCTAACACCTTCCTAGCACCTCCTCAAGGCCCTATATAACCCTCCTACCCCTCTTGAAGTCGTTCACAACACAAAACAAACACAAACACTCTTATTTTGATTTCAATCTTCAAGTTACACACCAAAGTTCAAGGTCTTAGTATTCTCTACCTATTTCTTAAGTCTGTTTGGTGATTCCATGGTTGAATTAGGAGCTACACAAGGTGATTAGGGGCTGAAGTTAAATGGTTTTCACAAGGTCTATATCAAGTCTATCAATGGTTAGCAAGGGTTGTGGTGATTGGTTGAAAGCTTAGGTTTAGTGTCCTAGTTCCATACTTGACTTCCTTTCTTAAGAGAAAGCCAAAAGTTGTAAGCAAACCCTAACATACTCCTTGCTTAATTATAATTTTCATGCTCTTTGTGTTCCTTTCATGCTATATATGTTCTTGTTATTGTGTTCATGATGTTTAAAAATGGATAAAATAAGTATTGGTATACATATGTTAACTTATGACAAGTAAACAAGCAAACTAGTGATTTTTATGGAGAACCACGACCAAAATAGTACAACTATGATATTTGACACTTATTTACTGTTAAAGAGAACTTAACAAGGAAAACATAGCAATTTGAATCACCCAAAACGAGTACCCGAGTCAAAAGATACGACCATAGGAAGTTAGCGACACCAAAACGCCGAAACTGCCTATAACCTACTGTTTTGCATTCTGCCAATTTGAAAGTCACCCTTCTGGTCCGATTCATCAAAAAGTTAAAACACGAAAGTTGTCCGGAACGACGTTTTCGTTCAGGATCTAAGAAGCTCGAGCCCTGAAAACGCTTTCTGAGTGATAATTTTCTTCAAATTCTTAACAGCCATTTTTAGACCAAAGTAACTATATAATGGTTATAATTAGATGAGACCAAGAGGTCTAATGACCTAAAGCCAAGACCACAACCATGGCTAAAGCCAAGGTTGAGTCTCAAGACCATGGTAACAATGACCAAGGTCACGGCAAAGCCACGGCTAAAGACCATATAACTTTTAAAGATCAAAACTTATATATATGTTATCAAATACTACAATAGTAGGGAGCCTCATGTGAGGAGTTCATTAAGTAAGCCGTCGAGATGAGTTGTGGATTTACGAATTAAAGTGTCCTGGCTCCTTGAACGTTTACTCCATGACTTCTGAATTATGTCGGCCCGAACGATAGTAAGAGATATACAACCTATACATGTTTCATAGACCACTTATATTCAACGACTTACATTATATACTAAGTACTACATCATGAACATTATGCAAGACATATATTGGCAATTCTTCGTATTCTTAGACGTTACTCCAAACCTAAGTCGCAACGTTCTATTATAGGCTGCTCTTAGAGACTTTCGCGATTCGACTACCACTTTCATTTCTCATTACATAAGCTTAAGGTGAGTCATAGCCCCTACTCTTTTCATACTTGTTTTAACTCTTGGGGGGGATACATGCTCAACTACTTGCTTACTTGTACAAATACTCAAAACATTTATACTTGATTGATTTATACTTGATTGTGTTATACTTGATTTCATTATACTTGATTGCATTATACTTGATTGCGTTATACATACTTGTTACACTATACTTGCTTAATTTAAATACAAGATTTGTATTTACGTGCATACACAATACTCTATGCTGTCAAAGGAGAGGTATTAATAGTACTAGTATGGGCCTACACCCCCCACCCAAGTCCAAGATTCGAGACGTTGGGTGACATGTACTATTTGGGATGGTGGTTCCCCGCCTATGGGTCCAAAATGACGTGACCATGGGTGAATATAATCCTTAGAAACTATATATTAGCAGTGGGTTGTGAACACACAGGTTGCAAGTCTCTTATGGCGGGACCTGCAACTGAGTGGATTCACGATGCCTTTGCTGTGCGAATATTCTTTTAAAGCTTTTCAACTGTTTTAAGACAAACTCTATGAACTCACCAACCATTGTGTTATTGTGTTAACACTTTAGCATGTTTATCTCAGGTTAGTAAGGCGATAGCTAGTGCGAGGAACTTAGAGTCAAGCTGCATATTCTGAAGACTTACGCTTTTATCATTTACCATTCAAAACACTTTGTATACATTTATGTATCATACTTTGGAATCTCATGTTTTTAACTTTGAATTCATTAATCGAATGGTAACTTTTCAAAACGTCTCATTTAGAGTTCGTTTTCTATACCTTGTACTTTGTATTATGAAGTAGCACCCCTATGACACAGTCTTCCGCTGCGGTATTTTGGGGGTGTTACATTGTTGAAGCAACACGGTGTTACACTAATCCTAGTGGTTTTTGCAAGGGATTTTGATGATTCGGATGAGGTGTTGGATTTAGTCATTTCAAAAGTGAGGTTTTGAAGCTTTAAGAGAAGGGATTTTGATGGTGATAGTGTGATTTGAAGTGTTGCAAAATTGTCAAATTTATAGAGTGGAAGAGATGTTGGAAGGGGTGTTTGGATTTGAAGTTTTACCATACAAATGTTGAGGTTTCTAATGATTTAGAAAATTTCCAAGAACATGTCAAATCATTGGATGTCAATCCAATGGAATTGGGTGGAGTGAAAGACTAACTTATGCACTCAATGCTAAGTGATCATGGGAAGTGATTTGGTTGAAAATGTTCTAAAGGTTTTGAAGGATCCTTTGCAAGGGTTCCTTGGGTTAGTTATGTTTGAATTTGAATTTTTGGCGTGAAATGACTTCCTAATTGTTCTAGTGAGTGAGAGTGATCCTAATATGTTTATTGGAAGTAAGGGAATATGTTTCTCACTAAAGATAATGATTTGACACTTTACAAATTTTGAAAAATAACAAAAAATTTCTGTAGGGGACTGGCGGAACCCTCGCGAAACACAGGAGGAACCCTGTTTTGGGTTCCGTCTGGTCTGTTGGGCCAAAACTGGGTTGCCTAGAATTTACACTGGCGGAACCCATTTGAGGGTGCCGCCAGATCTGCCAGACCTGAAAAACAAGGCAGTCCACTTTTTTGACCCGCGAGACGATTTTCAAATTTTTTGAAAACTCTTAAAAATGAAAATTTATTATATGTCTGATTAGGAAATGCAAGAATTGGACGTGTAGACATTCATATCATAGGACTTTGACCGGGGGCTAGCGATTTTCACTATACTTAGTGAAATTTTCCATAAGCATAAAAAATTGACAAACACCACAAATATTGTCAATATGCATAAAGGCTCATACAAAACATAATCCGACGAACGTAATAAAGCATGGAAGAAGAAAAACAATACAAATCACATAGTTTAACACATACAAAGTTGTAAAACCTTCATAAGCCAAACATTCCTTAATCATACATCTCACAACCGGTCTATCTTCTTATTGAGCTTTCTTAGGTACCTTCCAAAGCATTTGAAAATTCCTTTGGTTTACTTGAACTATTTAGATGCATTGCTAATGACGGGAAGTTCTTGAAGGTAGTCTAAAGGGGGTAGCTTAGAGTTAGGAAGTTTATCGTAATCGCTCATATCGGATGATGAAGATGATGGTGAAGGAGAGCGAGTACGCTTGCCGTTAGCCTTGAAGACTCTTTTATCACTTAGAGGGACAAAAATGTGAGGAACGGGGGAATAGTCAAGGCACATTCCCTTATCATTAGGAGGAATGGGCTCGATTGCTCTAAAGAGGCGGGTGAGAAGCATTCCATAAGGAAGAGCGGTTGTTCCTACCAAGGGGGCCATTCTTTTGGCTAGGTAATAGGCTAAATTAAAGGGATGGCCGGTGGAAATGCTATAGAGCATGTAGCTAAGACATGTGTTGACATGATCTCTATTTCCTATGGAACTTATAACGTTGGCTCTAAGAATTTCTTCCCATTTCTTAAATTGTGGTTTAAGCTCATTGAGTTCCATACCAAAAGGGTCCTTATCTACCTCATTTCCCGAACGATTCTTCTTAGTTGTTGAGGTCCTAACAAAGAGATGCTCATGAATTTCTTCCTTATTAGCAAGAGGAATGTCGTATGGGTGATAACGCTCAATAGAATGAAGACTAGAAAGGGGACACTTATCCGTGTAGAGACATGTACCAACATTAGGGAGACCAAGAATTGTTGCAAAATCTTTCAAGGGTATGATGTTTGGTATTTGATTGGTTGTAAAGGTTAGTGAGAACTCACCATCATCATCAAAGAAAAGGCTTATGGTTGCATAGAATTCTAAGATGAACCTAGGACAAATTTGTTCATCGATGTCTAGGAGGCAATCAAAGTTAATTGCGGCAAAGTTTTGGCGAATGGATGTTCCTTTTAGGAAGGATGGATCAATGGTTCTTCCTTCATGAACGTAGCGTTTTTCTAGACTCTTAAAGGTTTCAACTTGATCTTTAGTAAGGCCTTTGGTCCTATGGTGTTTGGGTAAGTACTTAAGAGTTTCCTTGTGATCGGAGAATGTTGTGGGAGGCATGTTGATTCCTAGAAAACACAAAATTTAAGTTTAAATTTATGACTTTTATAATGTGGATGTTCTAGTATAAGCCTATATGAAAACAATGTGGAGGTGCGGTTATCTTGACTCATTTTGATGCTTGAACCATTTTTGTAATGCACGTTATGTTACAAAACAAAAGATAACCCAAACGCTCCTAGTTCAATATAGCTTCGTTTAAATGTACCCGAAAATACATATTAGTTATGTATTCCCTTTAGCATTCAAGAGACATTATGCAAGTGATGTTTTAATGACGTTTTTCATTTGTTTTAACAATGTGGTGAAAGGTGGTGTTCTAGTGATTTTTGAAAGACAATGAACTTGGTGTGTTTGGTAAATCATGATAGTAACAAGAAAAGTACAATTCCTAACTAATGGAAATTATGATTAGTTTACAACCAAGGTTTTTCATGAATCAACAAGTTTATACATAAACCCTAAGATTCTAGTTAATGTATGTAGATGAAAATGATAGACTTTGAATGAAAATGCAATTATGATAAAAATACTTACAAAGTTGATTGGATTGGAAGAGATGTAAGTGGGAGCCCTAATTTTCGTGTGGTAAGGAGTTTGTGAGTGAGGGATGGCTGTTGGTAAGTTGAGGTTGTGAGTAAAGAGGTGTTTGGTATTGAAATTAAAATTAAACGTGCTACAGATTCGGCGGACCAGGCGGAACCAAAGGGAGGGTTCCGCCCGTTTGGTCTTCGGGTTTCGTGGGTACTGCAGAGGAAAAACTAAAAAGGTTTTGTCTTGAATTTTGTGGTTTTATCCTAATGTTCAAAACTAAGGTTGTAGGTCTTATGAGTCTTTAACTAAGTCTAGAGAAGATGAATGTTACTCATTCAAGAGGTTTCGTGAAAACATCGACAATATGGTTATCGTATAAGACTTTCTTGGTTGAGACGTTCCTCAATGAACATTTTTACCAAGGCGATGATGAATGATCACAATATGTCAATTAAGAACATAATGGATTGGGTTGACGCTAAAGACGATGCTTCCTTTGTTGAAGGGGCAAACATGTTGATAAGAGGAATTCCGTTGTAGACGTGAGTTTGCTTGTTCTAGTGGAGCGTGTTGACGTGCTTCTCCATTCGGTACTAATTTGAGAACCTTAAGTGTTTTGGAGAATCATTGGGTAAGTAAGTATAAAAGTGCAAGTACCGCTTGTGCTTTTCTTATCAACTTATTACCGTCATAATTCCATTTGGCATACACTATGGTTTCAATTCCCGTTCTTTTGGGATACCATAATCCTAGTTGTGTAGTACCTTTTGATGTATCCAAACAAGCTCTTCCGAAAGAGTTGTTTTAGGATCTTCTCTAAAACGAGCACATAGACAAGCACTCAACATAATGTTGGATCTATTTGTTGTAAGAACAAGTAAACTTCCAAACATTTCTCTATGTTTAGTTTTATCTACGGATTCACTAATCTCATTCTTGATAAGTCATATAAGACTTAATTATTGTAAACTTGTGAATAACTAAGAATGTCTTTGAGTGATTATTCCTTGCTTTTGGAGCTTGCTTAGGTTATTAAAAAGTCTTTCATAGATTTACACAATTTTCTATTTTGAAAGACCCATTTAGTTTTAATTGTTGCTTTACTCTAATGTCCAAAAACTATTTTTATCAAATTTGTTTTAATCACAACAATGACCCATGATTCAAGTTTTTATAACCTTGTCAATATTGCTTGGCTCAATGTTTGACACAAGACGAAAAGATGTTGTTTTTCATTTTTAATAGTTCATCTTCCTTGTTATTCATCTTAACTTACTTGTCTTATCAAAGTTGGACTTTCGACTAAGTCATCATCTACCCAAGATGATATCTTAGAAGGAGGTGGTCTTTCATCGAATGATGAATTCAATGACTCCTCGACTCTTAGGTTTATTTACTTAAAACACTATAAGTGTAAATGTCGAAGAAATACAACATCATAAGACTATGGGTCGAATTAGATGTGCAAATCCTAGATGTTTATAAATCATTTTCTCCCAATCATCCTAATGTATTCAAATGATTTATTTTTCTTTGTGTGTCTTATATGAAACATTAACAAAAGAGTGATTGAATTAAAGACACGATTGAAAATATAAGGTATAATGTCAAAAGATGTTGTACCACAAACATCTATGAAATGTTGTGTTTTTGTTAGATTTTCAAGCATCACAAAAGTGTTGGTTGTTAAATCACTTAGGAGATTCTTAGTTAGCTCACTTGTAGACAAGTATTAAGTGAGACTCACTCAAGAGTTTCTCGTGTCTTTTCCCGAAAGTTTAAAGAGGTAAAGCACCTTATATCTCCTACTAGATGTAGTGTCTAAATCTATTAATCACGGAAGATCTAATCCTTGTTGTTACTTACATCACATAAACATCTTAGAGTTAAAACTATTAGTAACACCTACGACAAAGCTTAATGTCAATCACCAAGAAGCAATGAAAGATAGGTTAAAGAAATGTGTACCTTTTAAGCTCCATAGATGAACCACCAAGAAGATAATCTTAAAGCAAATTATCTTGACTCGTAAGAGAGCTAAACTCAAATACTCATAAATCCAAGAAGGTTAGATAAACATATAAAGGTAGTGAACATGATATCTTTAACCTTTTATCATGAGCTCCTAATAGAGATAGAATTTCTCCTACAATTTACTCCTAGGTTTCACAAACATAACTTGTTTTGTTTTACTTGTTGTTGGTGCATTTGAGTCAAATCCTAATCCGGTTTTATCTCTAAATGACTTTTGACTTTTCAATAGGCTTTTGAGAGCTTTTGAACTTTCTTCAAATTTAGCAAGCATTTTTCCTTTTTCATTTTATCTTTTAATTTCATGTTTGTATTCTAGACATATTTTGCATCCTAGATCATTTTCAATATTGCTTTCAAGTCTAGACATTTTATCTTCTAACATTATCTCTTTTTCAAGATTGTTCACAAGAGATTTTGAATGTTCATTGTTGAAGATAGTTTTTAGGTCCATGTTGCATAAGAGTTTAGACTCATTTTCTAGTTTAGAAAACTCTAGGATAAATGTGTCAAAGCAAAAGTGTTTGGTTTCAAATTGTACCTTTTTGATGTTTTATCTAGTTGAGAATCACAAACCGGATAGTTGGCTTCATCTTCATCCGTGTCATTTCATGAATCGTAAGCAACGCCACTTTGAGCTTGACAAAAGTAATCATATTCACTTACACCTTCATTTAAAACATTTAAACTAGTAGCACATGTATTTATTTCAACTAAATGTCTATCTATTAATTTTTCTAAGACTTCTAATTCATATGTGAGATCAAATTGATCATCTTTGACTTGACATATTTCTTTATGAAAGTTTGACATATTTTTCCAAATATCGTTAGCCGTTTGACAAAAATACACTCTTTCATATTCGGTCCTTGGTAAAGCTTTATAAATCATTATCTTAGCTTTAGTGTTTTTATCAAGTTTAGGATAATCATCTTGATTTTCAAAACTTGTTTTCGTTGGTTTGAAATCACCAATAGAAATAATACGCCAAAGATCTTGATCAATTGATTTCACATACTTTTCAAATTTACTTTTCCATTCAAGTAAGTTTTCTTTTTCAAATAGCGGTGGTTTTTGAATAGGTTGTCCTTCTTTGAGATTTTCAAAATCCATGGATCGATCCAAGTTTTAAAATACAATATATTTTAAAGATCTTGAGTAACGTAGCTCTTGATGCCAATTGTGGAAAACTAGAAGGGGGGTTGAATAGTTTACCGCTTTTTATTGTTAATTATCTATTAAAACTTTACGTTTGTTTAACGATATAGACTCAAATTACTTGTTTTAATCTTTGAAAAGCTTTACGTTTGATCAAAGATATAAACTCAAAATACTTGTTAATCTTTAAAAAGCTTTACGTGTAATTAAAGATTCTAAATAAAGACAATATGTAATATGCAAAGATAAAGAAAGAAACGATCAAACCACAACACGATTATTTATCGTGGTTCGGCTACAAGGACTCTTTTTCCTTGCCGAACATCCACACCCCGAGTTTCCAACTCGAGAGTTTCAAGCACTAATCAACAAGCTCCTTTCACGGGTGGAGAAACCTTTACAATCGTCGCTTACACTTTATCCGGTACAAAGCTAGATACCGAGTCCTAGTTCAAGGTAGAACCAACCTAACATCGCCTATCCACTATTTCCGACACTAAGCTAGATGTCGAGTTCTTTTACAAGAGTACAACCACTCCCGATAGTCCTTTTACAAGGGTACAACAACTCTCGACACACTAAGTATTTTGAGGCCTAAAATACTAACCGATCACATCTACACAAGATACAAATGAAGTATAAACTATCAAAGTTCATACATAACAAAGCTAACAAGTCTTGCAACTTTTGAGTTGAAACTTGTAACTTCTTGGAAGAACTTGTGAACTCCTTTACTACATAAGAGAATCACACAAGTCAAATGTTACTGAGTTAGATGAGAGAATATGTGAAATATATGTCCTAAAGTGATGGGTGAATTCTTGCAAGTGGCTTGGTATTTATAGCCAAACCAACCAGCAGTCTGGCGGATCCGGCGGAACCTTAGAATGGGTTCCGCCCATGTACCCTGAGGGTCCGCCAGGACTGTCAGGAAAACATGCAAGAACTCTTTCCATATCAAGCAATGTCACATCAAGTTAGTCAAACACATAAGGTTTCCATAAATGCATGATGTGATGTACGTCTTATGGAGAGTCAAACACATAAGCTTTCTATAAATGCATGATGTAATGTAACATATACTATATTAAGAAATAAAAACAATGTTATGTTAAAAGAGAAATGTAAAATCTAGTTATACAAGACTTAAAACTAAAGTGATGTTTTTACTATAAACAAAAGTTCATACTTTGTCATTAACAAAACTTAGCAAAGATCGTAAAATATAAATAACGTTTTTAGGCGATATTTATATTAACAAATAGTACTTTATCCATTAGTCCCAATCGTCCCAAACAATATGTGCAAGATATGACTCGACTTAGCAACCATGTAATCAGTTAGACAATTAACTAAGGGTTTAAACATATAACAATAATGCACTAAAGATGAGTGCATACACGGAAGGGTAAGGCGATTTGGTTGTACATTTTGGGTGGATTGTAAACAAATTCTTCCTTTAAGTAAAATTGATACGCGGGATTGCGCCCTCGCAACAAGTTTTACCTCTCAAGGGATCTTGAGAAGCTTGCAATCCCCGCCAGGCAGTGTACCTGATTGTTGTAGCATAGTATAGTGACAAGTACCGGGGGATTGATCGTTCAACTCAGGAATAGTGTTCGCGAGGATTAGAAAGCCTACTAAACTAGGTCTAAAGGTGAGGGATGATTCCTTTTGTATTTTTATATTTTATGAAAGCAAGTAAAATCTCGGGTTTTGAAGGAGTGGGCAGAATTAGTTGCTAGTCAACTAACCCAAATAACTAAAGATGTAATCAAAATAAAATAAAAAGAAATGAAAATAAACTAATGTGGTTATGTGGTGAAAATAATAATGAGGAAAGATGTGTTTACTTGGATTTCATTACTCCCTAGATATCTTTTACCGGTTGATTAGCTTGTGACAATTGCATGGATGACGGGTTATATTCCTTAATACTAGTCGTAGGCCCGTGTACAATATTCCCTAACTTTATAAGCTCCTACTTCACTCCTATGTCGAGCCGACTAAAAGCTCCTAACATGGGATCACTAAAATTCACTTATGCATTAAATATAACCAAAAATCGTAGTACACCTCCGATCATGTTTCTTAAGACGTTCAAGCAAGTTACCAATTGGAAGTCTGCCAGTTTTCTTAAGCCTAACATCGAATACAATCATCCACAACAATTATAAACAAACCATCAACCAATAATTAACATCTAGGTTTCACTACATCTAAGCAAACACAATAAAAACCTAGCCTAACATGTTAAAAGAAAGACAAGCATAAGATAGAATCACACAACACATAGACATATCATATGATTATTGGAAAACTTATCTTCAACTAAACATGGATGGAACAAGGGTTGACACCCTTATTTTTACAGAAAATTCGTCTAGGGTTTAAGCTCTCCAAAGTTTTCCTAATGTTCCACACTTTACAATGAAAAATTGGAAAAATATATATAGATAAAATATCCTGACGGCGTCACGTTGTAGTTTCTGACACCGTCAACTCGCCGCCAAATTAAGGATCATATTGCCTAGATCCAATCTTGACGCCGTCAAGAAGGAATTATGCTCTGGGCCATCACATACATTTTGACCCTGACGGCCTTGGTGACGCCGTCAGGTCAATTGCACTAAAAATGTTCTGGGCCGTCATCTGTATTTTCCACTTCCACCTCTTTTGCCAAGCTTGATGCCGTCATGTGTGAAGTCTTGACGTCGTAAGGTACTGTTCCCAGCAAGGATTTTGAGACTTTGTCTTTTTCTTCACTTTTATGCTCCAAAAACGTCCAAAATGCTTCCTTTTCCAGATTTCTTCTCAAAAGTACCTAAAATGACAAAAGGAACGATTAAGGGCTGTAATTGATCAAATAATCACGAATTCGGGCTTAAATAACCCCTTAAAAGTGGTACACTTTTCACCTTATCAAATACCCTTACACTTGAGATTTGCTTGTCCTCAAGCAAATGCGCTTTTATTCTAATCAAAATACAAGTTAGGGGTCATTTAACACTAATATAAAAGTATTTAAAACAAATAATCGTTCCACTAAAAACCAAAAACAAGCACGGAGGTCATACACTATCACCTCATAAATAGTGTTTAGATACTCATATCTCTCGGGTGTAATATAGTATATATCACAATATGGAAATGGAAAACATCTCTCACTACCTGTCATAGCAAATAGATTACCATAGGCTTGGGAAAGGATCAAACCTCCACCACTTGGCGTAAGCACCTAGGATAAACTATCAAAGAGGTCTTTTAAAGGGTTATAACGTTATGTGTAGGGATATGGAAAACACGGTTTTGTTGGATAAGGGCAATATTTACGGGTGGCAAGTTAATCATCTTGGTTAATTACATGTTGATGCGTAGGGATTGCACCAGGCTTTACCTCTCAAGGGATCTTGAGAAGCTTACAACCCTCACCAGGCAGTGTACCTGATTGATGTAGTATAATATAATGACAAGTACCGGAGGATTGATCGTTCTGCCAGGAATAGTGTCGCTAGGATTAGAAAACCTAAAGACTAGGTCTAGAGATGAGAGATGATTCTTTTTGTATTTTTTTATATTTTTTAGAAAGCAAATAAAAATCTTGGGTTTGAAGGATTTGGGCGGAGTTAGTTGCTAATCAACTAACCCAATACTAAGATGCAATCAAAATAAAATACTAAAATAAAAATAAAACTATATTAAACTAAAGTTGTGAGCAATATGTGGGAGAAATATGTTTACTTAGATTTCACTACTCCCTAGATATCTTTTACACGTTAATTACTTGTTATAGTTGCGTGGATGACGGATTGTATTCCTTAATACCATTCATGGGGTGGCGTACTTACTTCCCCAATCCTATGAGTGCCTACTTCACTCCTATGTCGAGCCGGCTAAGAAGCTCCTAATATGGGATCATTAGAATTTACTCATGCATTAAATGCAACCAATAAAACCTAGTACACATCGGTTCATGTTTCCTAAGACGTTCAAGCATGTTAAACAATGGAGATCTGCCAGTTTTCTTAAGCCTAACATTGAAATCATTCATCCAATACAACCATAAACAAGTAATCAACACATAATTAACATCTAGGTTTCATTAGATCTAAGCAAACACAAGATAAATCTAGCCTAGCATGTTGAAATCAAGACAAGCACAAGATATAGACAACCAACACATAGACATATTGATTGAATTAAGAGAAGACTTATCTCAATAGCACATGAAAGGATTCAAGGGGTGAAAACCCTTGAATTTACAGTAAAATACGAGCTAGGGTTCACAAAGTTCGGCCCTAGGATTTCTCTACACAAGTTCCCTTTTTATGAATGAAAAATAGAAAACTATATATAGATTTTAGAAGGTGACGGCGTCAAGAACAAATGTCTGACGCCGTCATCTCGCCGCCAAATAGTTCCTCGGACTGCCTAGATCTGGGTCTGACGCCGTCATCTGTACACCTTATGCAGGCCGTCATGATTTTAACTCTTGACGCTCTAGCTGTGACGCCGTCAGGTTTGTACTGGGTCGTCACCAAATTAACTCTTGACGCCGTCATGAATTTCCTCTTGACGCCGTCATACACTGTTCTCAGCATGGAAAATTAAGTCTTTGGCGTTTTCTTCACTTTTATGCTCCAAAAATGTCCGAATTGCTTCCTTTTCCAGATTTCACTCCCAAAGTACCTAAAATCACAAAAGGAACGATTTAGGGTAATATTTGATCAAATAAATTCAATTCCGGGCTTAAATGACCCCCTAAAAGTGGTTCATTTTTCGCCTCATCAAATACCCTTACACTTGAGATTTGCTTGTCCTCAAGCAAATGCGCTTTTATTCTAATCAAAATACAAGTTATGGGTCATTTAACACTAATATAAAAGTAATTACAACAAATAATCGTTCCACTAAAGACCAAAGACAAGCACGGAGGTCATAGACTAGCACCTCACAAATAGTGTTTAGATACTCACATCTCTCGGGTGTAATAAAGTGTAAATTACAATATGGAAATGGAAAACATCTCTCACTACCTGTCATAGCAAAATATATTACCATAGGCTTGGGAAAGGATCAAACCTCCACCACATGGCGTAAGCACCTAGGATAAAATATAAAAGAGGTCTTTTAAAGGGTTGTAACGTTAGGTGTAGGGATATGAAATACACGGTTTTGTTGGATATAGGCAATCTTTAATGGTGGCGAGTTAACAATCTTGGTTAATTACATGTACAATATGGCGTTGCTAAGCCAAGACTAGACTAGACTTAAGCTAATAAAGGAAAAATAACAAAAACATAAAATGAACATAGAATAAAAAGGGATGGTAGTCCGTATGTTTTTCTCTTTTCTTTTTCTATTTTTTTTTTCTTGATTTTTCGATTTTTTTTTTTTTTTGCATACACTCTTACCCTACCATCCAAAATAATACATCATAGGGAATGGAAATTCCCCTTACGCTTGAATCTTTACATACTTTACAATAAACTAATCTAATGACTCGAATTAAGAAAATCAAAACACTGGGAGTACTTTTAAGATTAACGTACATACGGGGTAAATATATGATGTTCTTCCCCATTACTCTATAAAATAAGTACTTTACCCATAAGTCCCAATCATCCCAAAACAATATGTACAAGGATATGACTCGACTTAGCAACCATGTAATCAATTAGATAATTAACTTAGGGTTTAACAAATAACAATAATGCACTAAAAATGAGCGGATACACGGAAGGCTAAGGCGATTTGGGTGTACATTTAAGTGGGGTGTAACAAATTTTTCCTTTAAGTAAAATGCTTAAAGTTAGAAACGAAAAGATAGGCTCGGAGGGGTGTACTAGGGGTTTCGTGTACTAAAAATGAGTACAACGCTAAGGTGTGGGAAAAATTAATTGACTTAACTAGCCAAGTAATATGACTTAAATGGTCAACTAATTATGATACGGGTTTAACACAAGGGTGATCCTAATGCCTCTTATCATGTAGTAAATCCTGCTACACGAATGTAGTCTCACTAGCGGTCTCGGGATGCATCACTAACGCAAGTTCTAGAATCTAAATGCTACCGGTACACTCATAAGCATTAATAGTAAATGCTTTTCCTATCAAACCTAAAGGTGAACCTCACATATTTGGGTGGAAAATGTTTTTGAATGGTACGGTTTTGTGCTAGTCATACAATCTCCTATCCATGAGACGCTTGCTTTGGCTAAAGTTTCACTCCTAAATGTTGTAAAAAAATTTAAATTTAGCGCTAAAATTACACTAACAAGTATTTCTCATAGTTTTATTACACATCTACTATCAAACAAACAAACTCAAGCGAAAGTGTATCTGTAAGGTATCATCATTTTACCCTCCCCTTACACTTAGGATGAACATTGTCCCCAATGTTCAAGTAAAGAATGTAAAAGTGAAATAAGTAAAATGAATGAAACTAATACTCCCCTGATTCGCTCGGTATGGATAATAAGGTGGCCAGGTTAAACCTTCCTCCAAGAAAATGAACAATCAAAGCTTCCCTTCCATAGTCTAAATCATCTTCTTGTCATACATAACCTGTTAAACCTGAGAAAACAGACAAGGCAACCTCGCATAAAATCTGCGGCAATCTACATATGTTACTAAATCCTGGAAAACAAAATAAGATATAATGCTTGTGGAATGATGTTTGCAGATTTCCTGGAGATTATAAAACTAATAATTCAACAAAAACTTTAAGATTCCGTCGGAAAAACAAAACTGGTAAAATTTCCAGATTTTTACACGTGACGCCGTCACGAGTAAACTCATGACGCCGTCAGAAGTGACCTGCAGAAATTCTTATGTTAAGTTTCCGGAAAATTTCTGGAAAAACTTGGTTCTACTTCCTGGAAAATCCTGCAAAACATCATTATGACTCGATACAAGCATTTGACTCTAACAAATACGAATATACATGTTCACTTAATATTGTGGAGAATCATGATCGGTTTGTTTCTTAAAAACATATTTGGAGTTTCCCCTTACACTTATCTTTTGCAAAAATACCTTTGGGTGAAGTTAAGACTAAGCCAAAACAACAAAATAAAGTATTTCTACTATTTAGTTTAGAAACATGATCTACCAACAATAAAAATAAAGCATGCATACGGAAGCAAATAACAAACAAACAAAATAAAAATCACACAAAATCATGGGTTGCCTCCCAAGAAGCGCTTTTCTTTATTTACGAGTCTTGTAGCTAGACTCAAGGTCATGGGTTACTACGTGACCTCATCCCTTGAGATGATGTACCCCATGTAGTTGTGATCATTACTATTGTGGTGGTAGTGCCTCAATTTGTCGATGCTTGCAATCACTTCTCCACCTACTTTACTTCTTAGGTTAGCCATCCCATCTTGGCTCATGCTCTCAATTGTGAAAGGCCGATACCACCAAGGACTCGGTTTATCGGGTGGTATCGTTACTTCCAAGTGTCTTAAGAGTACCAAGTTCCCTTCCTCGAATGGTACATGTCTTTCTGCTGGTCGATTATGTTCGAACTCGACATGAACTTCATTGCTTTTGCTTCTTTCATATTTAGCCTCCTTGTAGCTTTTGATTCTTGCCTCCCATGCAAGTATTTTTTCTTGAACACGAATAGGTGACGTGTCAATGTTGTTTTTGAGCTTTCTCCAACCCAAACTCTCATGCCCACATCGCGGGGTCATGGGGAAACTAATCTTTCTTTTTCCAGATTTAAGCTCAATTTTCCTGCCCTCATACTTAATGACAGCCCTAGCAGTGGTGAGGAATGGTGCCCCAAGGATTATCGGCATGCACCCATCTCCCTTATAATCGATGATCATAAAATCAACGGGGTACATGAATCCTGCGACATTAACTAACACATCTTCTACGATTCCTAGGGGGTATACATAAGAGTCTCCAGCGAGGGATAATCTAACACGAGTGGGGGCTGGCATTTTTGACGTTAGTTGGATGTAAATGGTTAGGGGCATAAGATTTACTTCCGATCCTTGGTCGGCGAAAGCACTAAGATATTTCAAATTCCCGATGCTAGCTGGTATCTCAAAGTTCCCACACGCCATCTGCTTAGTAGCCACTTATTGTACCAATAGTTTCTCAAATAATGGCCCTCCAGGTAACGTATCATACTCATCTTTTACCCCTTCCTCCTTCTCAGAACCCTGTTTGGAAGGTTGGTTACGCCCGTCACCCTTTATCCAATTTGTTATAGTGTATTCGTTTATATCATGTTTCAGGTAGTAACTCAAAGGTTGGGATTTTGGTGGCTCTTCTAAAGTTTGTTCAGTAGGGGTTTCTACCTTCTCATTATCCTTGTGGACAATTGTGATGGAATTAACAAATCGGGTAGTGGGGATGACGCTTTCTTTCCTTAGTAGCATTCTTTCGGGGGTTCTCTGGTTGGCATACTCCTCCAATAGACTCATCATCTCATTCATTTTCTCTTGCATCTCCTCTTTTTGCTTATAAACTGCTTCCTCGAATCTAGCGAGCCGATCTGAATGAGTTGCCATGTATTCTCTCATTCTAGCTTCAAACTCCGGGCCAAGTTTCTCGGGAGGTGGAGCATAGTTTTGAAAAGTCTCGACATTCTCTCTAGAGGATGATTCTGATAACGGTGTTGGAGTCGTTTTCGAGACAGAATTGGCAGTAGCCCGCCTAGGACTCAGGGGTCTCCTTTGCCTCTCCTCAAAATAGTCAACTTTTGCCTCGAGTTTGCATAGGAGTTCATCAGGGATTTCGGTAGTCCCTTCAGGTGTTGAGATTGCGTTGATGGCCGCTTTTATAGTATGATTAAACTCCCACATCTCTTGATTATCGGCGGCAAGCTCTTCAATAATTGCCCAGGATTCCTCGGCGTTCTTATCACGTAATTTACCTCCCGCTGCCCTATCGATTGTACATTTAGTGTGATAGTTAACATGGTCATAGAAAATCTGAACTAATAACCAAAGGTTTATACTATGATGAGGGACCTTATGAAGGAGATTCTTAAAACGGGCCCATGCTTCGTAGAAAGTTTCACCCTGATGTTGTTCAAACATCAAAATGTCATTTCTAAGCATTGCAGTCTTCCCCGGTGGGAAGAATTGGGTAAGGAAACGATTGGTGAGATCATCCCATGTGGTGATGGATCCCGCGGGTAAACGTTCAAGCCATTGACTAGCTTGATCACGTAGAGAGAATTGGAATAGGCGAAATCGGGTTGTCTCTCTAGTTGCAACATCTAGGTCTATGGAATCTACGATTTTAAGGAAGTCCTTGAGATGTTGATTTGGATCTTCGGAACGAAGTCCATGGAATGCACATCCGCTTTGCACCAACAGGATGGTGTCGGATCGCAAGGGGGTCACATTGGCTCCGGTGAGCTCAATAGTGTTTCGATAGCCTTGGTGGCTAGGTCCGGAATACTCTCCTAAGGTTCGGGGCCTAAGAGGTTCTAGTGGTGGGTTTTGTTGTGGTGGGATGGCGGGTTCGATGATGTTCCTATCGTCCATGATGTCGGGTGGTGAAGAGTTACGAACAAAAACACAAAGAAATAAGATAGACTAAAGAAAACCTAAAAATGAAAATAAAATCTCACTAGAAAGGAATCTAGTAAGTAGACCTAATAAAAAGAGATTCTATCCTAGACAATAACTATTCCCCGGGCAGCGGCGCCAAAAACTTGATGCTTAGGGATTGCACCAGGCTTTACCTCTCAAGGGATCTTGAGAAGCTTACAACCCCCACCAGGCAGTGTACCTGATCGATGTAGTATAGTATAATGACAAGTACCGGGGGATTGATCGTTCAGCTAGGAATAGTGTCGCTAGGATTAGAAAACCTAAAGACTAGGTCTAGAGATGAGAGATGATTCTTTTTGTATTTTTTTATATTTTTTAGAAAGCAAATAAAAATCTCGGGTTTGAAGGATTTTGGCGGAATTAGTTGCTAATCAACTAACCCAATACTAAGATGCAATCAAAATAAAATACTAAAATAAAAATAAAACTATATTAAACTAAAGTTGTGAGCAATATGTGGGAGAAATGTGTTTACTTAGATTTCACTACTCCCTAGATATCTTTTACACGTTAATTACTTGTTATAGTTGCATGGATGACGGATTGTATTCCTTAATACCATTCATGGGGTGGCGTACTTACTTCCCCAATCCTATGAGTGCCTACTTCACTCCTATGTCGAGCCGGCTAAGAAGCTCCTAACATGGGATCATTAGAATTTACTCATGCATTCAATACAATCAATAAAACCTAGTACACATCGGTTCATGTTTCCTAAGACGTTCAAGCATGTTACAGAATGGAGATCTGCCAGTTTTCTTAAGCCTAACATTGAAATCATTCATCCAATACAACCATAAACAAGTAATCAACACATAATTAACATCTAGGTTTCATTAGATCTAAGCAAAAACAAGATAAATCTAGCCTAGCATGTTGAAATCAAGACAAGCACATGATATAGACAACCAACACATAGACATATTGATTGAATTAAGAGAAGACTTATCTCAATAGCACATGAAAGGATTCAAGGGGTGAAAACCCTTGAATTTACTGTAAAATACGAGCTAGGGTTCACAAAGTTCGGCCCTAGGGTTTCTCCACACAAGTTCCCTTTTTATGAATGAAAAATAGAAAACTATATATAGATTTTAGAAGGTGACGGCGTCAAGAACAAATGTCTGACGCCGTCATCTCGCCGCCATATAGTTCCTCGGACTGCCTAGATCTGGGTCTGACGTCGTCATCTGTACACCTTATGCAGGCCGTCATGATTTTAACTCTTGACGCTCTAGCTGTGACGCTGTCAGGTTTGTACTGGGTCGTCACCAAATTAACTCTTGACGCCGTCATGAATTTCCTCTTGACGCCGTCATACACTGTTCTCAGCATGGAAAATTAAGTCTTTGGCGTTTTCTTCACTTTTATGCTCCAAAAACGTCCGAATTACTTCATTTTCCAGATTTCACTCCCAAAGTACCTAAAATCACAAAAGGAACAATTTAGGGTAATATTTGATCAAATAAATTCAATTCCGGGCTTAAATGACCCCCTAAAAGTGGTTCATTTTTCGCCTCATCACATGTACAATATGGCGTTGCTAAGTCAAGACTCGACTCGACTTAAGCTAATCAAAATCTAACAAACTATGCAACAAACATAAAATGAAATGGGATAGTAGTCCGTATGTTTTTCTCTTTCTTTTTCTATTTATTTATTTATTTATTTTTATTTTTTTTGCATACACTATTGCCCTACCATCCAAAATAATACATCATAGGGAAAATTGCATTCCCCTTACTTTTGAGTTTTTACATACTTTACAATAAACTACTCTAATTACTCGAATCAAGATAATCAAAACACTTGAAGTACTTTTTAAATATTCACGCACATACGGGGGTAATAAATTGATGTCTTCCCCATTACTCCATATTACTAGTACTTTACCCATGAGTCCCAATCATCCCAAAACAATATGTACAAGATATGACTCGACTTAGCAACCATGTAATCAATTAGAAAATTAACTAAGGGTTTAAACATGTAACAATAATGCACTAAAATGAGTGCATACAAGGAAGGCTAAGGCGATTTGGTTGCACATTTGGGTGGATTGTAAACAAATTATTCCTTTAAGTAAGATGCTTAAAGTTAGAAATGAAAAGATAGGCTCGGAGGGGTGTATTAGGGGTATCGTGTACTAAAAATGAGTACAACGCTAAGGTGTGGGAAAAATTAATTGAATTCGCTAGTCAAGGTAATTTGACTTAAATGGTCAAGTAATTATGATACGGGTTTAAACACAAGGGTGATCCTAATGCCTCTTATCATGTAGTAAATCCTAACCACACGAATGTAGTCTCACTAGCGGTCTCGGGATGTATCACTAACGCAAGTTCTAGAATCTAAATACTACCGGTACACTCATAAGCACTGATAATGAATGCTTTTCCTATCAAATCTAAAGGCGAACCTCACATATTTGGGTGGAAATTTTTTTGAATGGTACGGTTTTGTGCTAGTCATACAACTCCTATCCATGAGACGCTTGTTAAGACTAAAGTTTCACTCCTAAATGTTGTAAAAAAATTTAAATTTGGTGCTAAAATTGCCCTAGCAAGTATTTCTCTTAGTTTTATTACACACCTACTACCGAACAAACAAACTCAAGTGCAATTGTATCCTATAAGGTACCATCATTTACCCTCCTCTTACACTTAGGATGAACATTGTCCCCAATGTTCAATTAAAGTATGTAAAAGTAAAAAGGTAAAAGAATGAAAACAAATACTCCCCTGTGGTGTGGATAGAGTGTTAACAAGGTTAGATCTTCCCCCAAGAAAATGAACTTTGAAAGCTTCCCTCCATAAATATAAATCATCTTCTTGTCATATATAACCTGTTAAACCTGAGAAAACAATCAAGGCAAACCTCTCGTAATATATATCTACATTATATATAACAGGAGGCATTTGAATAATATGCCACCTCATTACCCAGTCAATGCCTTGTTGGATTCGAACCTTGATTGTGAGTAATACTGCCATACAACTTAACCACTGAACCAACACAATTTTTGATATTTATTTTGCAACACCAAATTTATAAACTTGTGCAAATAATTATTACTGCTAATCCACATATATCTAACAAAATATACTGCTTTTATTTATTCAATCACTACAAAACCCTAATATTAGACTTTTTCACAAAACCCTAATATCAATGATACGGTTTTTGTTTGACTGACAACATACAGAAAAAGGTAGGCATCGATGAAACTTTGTTACACTGTATGCATACTATGCTCTTATTATAAAGTCTTCTTAGGATATATCTGTTTAATCTCCAGATCAAACTATGGTTTATTTACAAATTTGGTTTTGGCCAAGGTTCTAACCTGATACTTCCCAATAAGATACATATTCACACTTATGAACGGTCTCTTATCGAGTTGACTTTGGGAGATGAAAATTATGAACAGGTTGGTAATAAGCATGCAACTCCTTTAATATTCTTAACTTTTTATTTGATGATTGACTCTTCCCGATAACGTATCTGTGCATACATGTTGTTAAATGTTTTGTAATTTCAGGTTTTAGGAAGAGTTGATTCATTAAGGAAGAAAGTGTGGTATCAGTTGGAAAAGAAGTTGCATCACTCTCTGCTAAGGTCAGAACCCCTTCCAAATTTCACTTTAACAAATATAGCATAGTTATTTAATCGAACACAAAGTGACAACAATTATTATCGCTATATCTGACATATAATCGATATAACTAATGTTAAACAAATTTCAACCGTCAACAACGAAGTGCGAGGCAGAGGAGCGGTTAGCTTAGGTTAGTAACTAAATTGCAAGAGTTAAATTAATTATTCATTGTATTCACTCCTATATATATTTTATTTAGTATCGGCTGTAACTTGTCTACAGGGCCTTATCACACTTTTTAGTGCTATTTTTTCTTTTCTTTAAGTGTACTGCAGTTTTTAAAAATTTGTTATTCACAGATTATAGTGTAGGCTCGCTCATATCCCGCCAACCAAACCAACCCGTTGGACCCTAAACCTGATAACTCGATCTCTTATATGGTTGGGTTAACTTCAGTTTTAACTGCATACATGACACAGAACCTTAAACTCGGCGACCTGTACTTCTTCCAAATGTAATTGTTTTCATATTGATGTCTATACATGTAAGCAGTTCTGTAGGAAAAATTAGGAAGCACTCAATCCTGGTCCAATGATTTTTTCATTTGTGCAATTACAACTTTGTGTTTGATTATTGATCCTAACATGGGAATGCCAAATGGAGGAAACTTTAAGCCATTTGTAGTCTGTTTTGAACTTCATGATTGTCATTTTTTATTCGTAGTGGCATTAATGTCTGCTTTTGAATGATGTATATCTCATACCCAAACGAAGACATTGATGAGATAACTCATGATATGTGCCCAGTAAGTCTCAATCTAATATTTTAACAAATATAAATAATGCATTTGATACATATTAAACTGATGGTAAAATTTTGGCGCGTGCAGGTTCTTAGCTTTTTGTATGTTTACACAGATCTGAGAAAGCCTGTTACTTTTTTTTAGTAATTTTTTTAATGTTTAATCTAGGTGTGGACGTGTGAAGTATGCTCAAATTGTTCTAAGAAGATAAATTGGTCGAAGCTAAAGGAAAGTGTCAGGCACCTATAAAACTGAGGTGAAGAACATATTTACTTTAGACATGTTTGACTAAAGTTAGAAACAATAGACGAAGATGAAGCAAAATAAGATGAGTGTGGAGAAGCAGGAGACTCCATCATTGCTGATTTCTCTGTGGGTTTGGCAACGGTAAATAGCCAAATCTTTCTGTAAAAAATTATATATAGAAATAAACATCTCTGAGTCAGCGTGTGATGCAGATTATACAATATAATTACACTCAACATGGCCAAATGAAGACCGGAGTACCATCTAGGTCAGAACGTCTTGCTAAATACAATCAGTTTTAATTATTCTCAAGTATTATTACTCTTATGAAATTTATGTTTAAAACCATATTGATCCATTTTTAAACAAATGGGTATTTGGTTGAAGTTATGGCACGAACATTTCTACAGTGCATGCATATCTTTAATAGTGTGGGGTTTTGATATTTTCAGTGCTATAAGATGTATGTGTATGCATATCTGTAGCCTAACACAACTATATCACCACCGGTGCAAGCAACAGGGTGGTGTGTGCCCAAACAGGGCATATCAGATGCAGAATTGCAGTCAAATCTAGACTATGTGTGTAGTCAAGGTCTTAATTGTGGTCCTCTTCAACCGGGTGGTGCCTGTTTTGAGCCTAACACAGTAATATCCCATGCTTCTTACGCAATGAACTTCCTATATTAAACTGCTGGTAAGAACCCCATGAACCTCCTATGCACTTCATAAGTTAAAGTGTACTAATGATCGTTCATGTTGTTGTACTGTCATATTAGCAGGTATCAGTAAGCAACTATGGAGTAGCAACACCTATAGGAGCAACATTTCAGCTGTAGATTGGCTGATCCATCTCTTTCAGAAGCATATTCGCGTCGGGCTTCGGTTCTTCGTCGATTGTGCAGGTTCGTGTTTTGACCTTTTAGTACATAACAGAAGGAGGTTCAAAGAGATGACTTATTCATGTTAATAGAGAATCAGCAGTTCACTGCATCACAAAAGGCTTCAAAAGAAGATCATATCCACTATATATAAATTTCATACCAAGATAATTATGAGAAACCTTGCACATTGATTTTAATTTTTTTGGTGTTCTTTATTATCATCACACTGCTTATTATATATCTGTTAATAACTTGTGTGGCGTTTTTTTAGTAATCAGGCTGCTGACATGGATGTAAAGGTTAGTGACTATTTACTTCTTAGGGAGATTTGCAAATTTGATCAGCGCTCTTTCTCTTAAAAGAGATTTTCATCTCCATAGCAAATTATTATACTTCCTGTTTCTCTTGAGTAGGGTGTACATATCTCTGAGGAGATTCTTAATGTGAGAAAAGAAGTTGGCATCGACTTTTTTGTCGGTGAGGAGCAGGACCAAACCAGAAACAATCGTAAGTATATGTTCATACTTCCATATTTAGCTATACTATAATTTCATCATAAACTAATCTATCTGTTAAAGTTTATTCTTTTTAATATGACGATTTAATTTTTTGCAACTCCCTAATTTGGGTCAGCCACGTTACTTGGAGCGTGATAAGCGTGACTGGCGTGCACGTTCGGATGCTAGGCGAGACAACAGGCAACAGGACCAACTGAACTCGCATTTTAGTGAAACACATATCTCTCCCCAAGGGGTCAGTTCTTTACTAAATATAATGTCATTTATACATATTTGTCATAAGTTTTTAGTGCGCATTCATCTTCAAAATATTTTCTATAACTTTTAACTTTTTTCTACTATCTTAACAGAATGGCCCTGCTCATGCACGCATTAAAGCCGAGGTATGGATTTAGTGGGTTGGTTCGGTTGATATGAAAAATACTAAAGACAAAAGTTGTTGATGCTTGCTTTGCTGATACTTTGCAACAGTTACCGACAGATTTGACATTTCTTACGGTGTTTTTTGTTTTTCATTCACATGGTTATAATATCATCTTGAAGCTTAAGTAGTGCCAACAAGTTGGATAGCCTTAATAAAAAAAAGTTACTATGAGCTGTTTGAATATCCTATTTCTGCAGCTCTGAATAACATGTTATTACTTTTCGACTTTCCACTTATAAAGGTTACCTGAAATTTGGTTTTAATAACATGTAATAACGTTAAAAAATATTATTAAGGGCTGTTTGGATAGCCTATTTCAGCAGCCATTTAGCATCCGAAACATTTTATTCAGAGTTGTTTGGATAGCTTATTTACAGCAGCCCTTAAGGTGACTTGGCATGTTAATAAGGGCTGTCTGGATAGGTTATTTAAGCAGTCATTTGGTGGCCGAAACATGTTATTAAGGGTTATTTTTCAATTTTTGAAAGCCTAACCTCTTAATGGCAAAGAGGTAGACTTGGTACACATTTTGTTGAGACCTGATCGCACAACCTGTTGGTTGATGACTATCTTGGTACCATTAGTTTACAAGCCCGTCGGTAGTTAATGCGTTAAACATTTTAGGAGGCTGTATTTACTTTGATCAACTTTCAGCCCATTTAGCTAATTCTTTTGATTTGACATGTAGAGTAAAAACACGACCCGAGTCGAGATAATTAAAATTGTCCCTCTAGATGATGAACTAAGTTCATTTCCACCTTGCTAATAATTATCACCCAACCAGGGACCCACGACTGATATTTTTCATAATCGTGATCATTATGCATAATAATAACATTAAAATGGGTTTGTTTTCGAAAGATGGTAGAATGGCTGAAAACACAGGACGGGTATTGAGTCAAATACTAACCTTTTATGCAGGTCTTAAACTGGTCGAGGTTAGTATTTTCCAGATATGGTAGAATGGCTTGGTTACACGGGTATGTAAAATCAATTTGACATTTATTGTTATATAGGTTATTGGTGCACATCTAATTTCATTTGCTAACTATTTAACTGCACCTAGGTTCACGTATTAGAAATATGTTTATTAAAAGTGTTTTGCAATATGCTTTACTTACTGTCATTTCTTATAAAAGTTTGAGGTTTGATTAGACTACTTATTGGTATGACATTCAACTATATACAGGACTTGCAATGGTGTTTAGAGGTTTGTTATGGCGAATGGAGCGAAAGGTTGTGAGGTATGCTACGATATGTAGTTATTCTGTATGATAGCTTGTGTTACAATTTCTAATATTGTTCATCAAGCTCCGGGGATTATCAGTGGAAAGCTTGCGGCTCAGCGTGGAAAATCATTGAAGCTCAAGGATGGATATATGATATCCTCTGGCCAACAATCAAATAGTATATATGGATTCTCCTCTTAGACATGTCCTTCTTAAACAGGTAAATCGAATATACTCCTAAATGTTTTTTAATTGCATAGTGTTCATGAATCGTATACCAACCGCAAACTGAAATGGTGTAAAATGACAAGGTGTGTTACTCTTGGAAATATGCTTGATCACCATAGTAGTACTAGCCATCAATATACTTTGTTTCCTTTATGATCTGAACGAGGAATGGATCCCCTACACATTGCAGCAGGACATCTGTTCCAAGAATACATTGTATATGGAAGGCAAATTAAGATTTAGATGTATAAAACCTTGCTAAAGTTGTTTGTTAGTTCAAAATATCTGAGGAAACCTGAATAAGGTCAGTGAAGTCTAATTTACCAAGTGAGTTCAGCATTTCCGTTTACACGAATCTGATCCAAAAATACATTGTATATGGTAAGGCAAATTTGAATGGTTAGTGTCTTAATTCAAATGGATCAGTGGCTCAAATTAGATAATTTAGCTAAAAGGGAACAAGTCAAATGGGTGGGTTTGCTTTGAATGTGAAAAACATGTCGAAAGAGCCATATAAAATGTGTCTTGATTTTATGGTACTACTTTTGCTCAAATTTCTATAAATATAATGTAATTTGAACTTTAATTGTTATTTTATTTTTGACTTTTTGCAGCTACAGTAGTAAAGGATATGCCATTAGGCTGGTCAAAAGGGTTTAAAGGTATGTTACATTGTCAAAACGGATTGGTTTGGATTGGTTAGGATTGGTTAAAAGCAAATATTGCATAGCCCTTCAATCAGACGAGATTATATGGCGGTGAGCATGACCTTGAGTTTAGAAAGTGAATATGACCATTGTTAAATAAATAAATAAATAAAATATTGAGGCTAAGCTCAAGCTCAATCAACTTGAGGCGCCGTGCTTTTCTTCTTTCTTATTTGTCTTTTGGCCTAAGGCTTAACCATAATTATAAATTTAGACGCTTCTTTTATTATTATTATTATTATTATTATTTAAACAAGTATACAAAGCAAAACTACAAAATGACAACAAATAATTAGAAGAGTCCATTATTCGTGATCGTTATCAGGTGGAAAATCTCAGAAATGAGAACCAAGAGTTGATGAAGCAATTGCAAATCTGCAAAGGACACCAACTCTTTATACTTTTCATACGTACGACGTGAGTCTTTTACCCATAATCATTTTGACCCATACCTGACTTGCCTTTGTCACCATTCTGATTTGCCGCTGTCAAGGTGATTAGAGCAAGCGATGATTAGTTAGAATCCCTTCTGTTGCAAACATATGTTGATATCATAACACGAGACTGGAGATTCAGGTAAATTTGAATTATTTCTGTTGTATCAGCATCTTATTTGTAGTGATTACATTGAACTAACTTCATTCTAGTTGAACCTGTAATAGTTCTGTCCACCGAAACGAAAGGATATAGCTATACAAGTGGAAACACTGGGAAGCCAAAGGTTCTCCTTCAATTTTGCATCAGTCTCGCCTCATAATTTTTATGTTTGACTCCGACTTTTCTCATCTCTTCAAGGGTGATGTAGTTTCTCATGAAAACATAATTGCAAACAATGTTGGTGAAACTATGCGAATTAAATTCTACCTTTTATACATGTGACTCATTTAATTAACAAACGGAGCACCCAAGTCATAAGCGATCTTATGTTACCCAATATATAAATTATATGTTACAGATATATATCATATCTTGGAGGTGGAATCGGGTTTGGCACATATATACGAAAGGAGCACCCAAGTCATGTTGGCTTATTTTGGAGGTGGAATCGGGTTTGGTAAAAAGGCCATTATTCTCACATGTACAGTTCAGCACATAAAGGTTTATTATACTTGGTTGCTAGGTGTTTATCAAACAATTATGATGTTTGACCTTATTGGGGGAAAAACCAATTATCAATGGGATAAATTCATAATTGTTTGATCAATGCAATATAATAACCATGTCATAAGAGTTAATGAAGAAAAGTAATTATCAATGAGAAGATTTATTATACTTGATTATCAATTATTGATAATCAAGGATAATTTCCAAAAAAAAATATTTATCGATAACTAATAGCTTCTAACGATAATTATAAGCATGTTTTTACCTTCCTTAAATATTAATTTCCATTAACAAATACTACCCAAAGAATAATTATAAGTCATGCCCGCCCATCCTAATTGTAAGCTGGTTGGAGTTGGATGCTCTTACCATGTGTCGAGTGTGATTTCTTTGGTAATTTGAGTGTTATTATTTTCTTCCGTATACTTTTTTTGTTAACTCTCATAATTTATTTGTTTACCCCTGGTGTCAATTTTTTGTAAAAAAAAATGATAAGACACCAGGTCCAATTAAGTTTTCAAAATAAGCCTTGCTTTTACAGAGTTATTCGAGCTCGAGCTTACTAAAGTTTGCCTTAGACTATCTAATTGATTCCTACTTGTCTGGCAAATACCGTTACCGTCTTCTATATTGCATTATGATCATGTGTTGAAGCATAAAAATATGCAGCCTAAATATAACAAATAGAATAGTTACATCATATGCCTGTGCAATTTTAAAAAACCGGATAATAAGTGTTGAGAGTCAACCCGACTCATTTGGTTCCCTGTAAAAAAGGTGATCCTTTTTACCCATTACATGAGCTTTCCACTTATTATCTCTAACACCAATACACCAAAGCTGAACACGTCAGATTTGTTGACATCTATATGACACACACAATTCAATTTATTATATAAGCTATTTCGCATTGCCAATGGGGTCACTGATGTGGAATAGACCACTTTGTTTAGTTGAAACTCTAAAGCATATATGTTACAGAAGAGCAAAAAAAGCCATGGTGCCAAAGGTTTGATTCATATGTTACATTATAGCTGATAGATTTTTTTAATCTCCACATGTTACACTACGTTACTTTGTTTATAACACTACTATCTTTACTATATTTTTAGGAAAATGTTACATTATAGTTGATAGACTTTTTATAATCTCCACATGCAACAACTGATGGCTTGGTTGCTAATGGGTCGAGAGGAAGGTAATATGTTGAATTTTCCAAAGATGCAGGGTTAGTATACTAATAAGGGGACCAGATTGTATTTGAGCTTATGTTCAACATCTCTTATAAACTGTATTTTTGGATGCAGGGTTAATCGGCCCATGGTGAAATAGATCTCTGCAAGGATGATTGTCCTTTGGGTGTTGCTTCGAACATTATGCAGGATGATATACGTACATGTATGTTTAATGACTGTTAATATATTTCCCGTTGTTTGTACAAATAATCTCTTTGGTCGTTATTTATACATAAAAGACTCTTTGAGTATTTAGGAGTTTCAAAGTAGCAACAACACAACGGTTACTGCCCAACTCAAATGAAAGATACACGTTATTTGTTGATGATGTATCTCACAATGGTGCAGCAGTTGGAAAACAAAGACCTATACTAACTCCTGCCTTCATTAAAAGCATTGGAAGGCACATATGCCACCAGCCGTTTTCTAGATCCATTTCAACACAGGAAGTAAACTGAGTCAACCAGACTTCATTCTAGATAAAGTTTTTAAAAAAGACCAAGCGACCAACAACCGCTTCAAGTATCCACACATATATGAAATGTAAATAGTGGTTGTGGCTAATTTTGACTTTGATATATGTACAGGTTTCCGAAAGTAGCAAATGTGTTCCATATTTCAATTCTGATGATTGAAATCATGATAAGGAAGGATTCATCCCAAGGGTGCCTGAGCTAATATTTTTGTCGCCAGGCCGGTGCCTGAGCTAACATATATCAGACATAATCTATCGCGAGACTTCTTACATCCCAAGGGTGGATTTAGCCTGAATGAACGTTGTGGTACATAGTAAAGAATTGTTTTTTAATTTGGTTATTTGTGTTTTTGTGTACTACTTTCAGATATCCTATGAACCCCTATTGTTTGTGTACCTATTTGATATATCCAACTTTTGAGAAAATTCTGGTAAGTCAGTTATTCCCGTGTAAGGCAACAATATATATCAAAAGATAAAATTTTAGCAGTGATTAGTGTTAGTGCATGTTATCATTTATGGACAGCTTTATGCAGAATAAACAATGATACCCTTATGCAGTGTATCATTTTTAGTTGATTTGGTGATGTATGTCTGACATACACATTATGTATCTGCAGGCATGAGTTTTATCAGAAACCAGAGGAGGTGGTTGTGACCATATTTGCCAAGGGAATACCAGCTAATAGTGTGTTAATTTGTCAATTATAGGGGAGGAAATTGTACGGTGGCATTTTATCTTTTCTTATCTTTGTACTTCTTTTTATCGCTGTTTAATGATCAGGTGTTAAATCTTATACCATTTCAATTATGAAAAAAATACAGATAAGACATGTTTGTTATATAAAGAACAGGTGTTTATTTCTAAATAAATTAGTAAACTAAACCAAAGCTACAAAATGCTATATTGGAAGAGCTATTGATTGAGCCATTTTTATATATTATTATACCTTTTATAGATCATTGTTGTGTCATTTGTATACAAGATTAACGAATAGGAGTGATTTGTTAAGAGAGTTTGGTTTTAAATGGGCTCGTGATGAGTTAGAAGATAGAGACTTTTATGAATCGTTGGAGCGGATGAGACATGAGGTGAAAACCCAAACTTTTGAAGATGATGATGATGTCATGATGATGATCAGGTGGTTGGGTTACCGAAAAGGAGTGGAAATATAAAGTATAATATTTATGGGCTTCAGCTTTCGAAACCAAAGTGGGTGGAAGTGGAAAAAAATATTAATTAGACTCAAAGATCAGTTTGTCCTCAAGAACCAAAGGCGATATCTGGGACATGCAAGATTGTTACTGAGAAAATAGTTTCGTTGAAAGTGGATGATGACCCTCCTCTATTAATCGCAGAATGGATATATCTGCTACAACCTACACACGTTGACTGGATTGAACTCCTCGATAGGATGAAGGAAAAGAATGTCCAATTCGACTTTAAGGTACTTAATTTCTCTTTTTGTTGCTTATGTAGTATTATTTTTGTATTATGGTGTATACAAGTGTAGCTCAAATATGTAACCGGCTATATATTTGTACCATCTGCTCCTATCTTCATTTGTGTCTTCTGCCACTTTTTTACACACCATATATGTTATTGGGAGACAGTCACAGTTTTAATTTTTTACACCACAGTGTAAACGTGGAATGTTAACAGGTATTAACAAATAGCATGAACAACTTCTAAAAGTGTATTTCTTAAGTTACATAATTTTTGTATTTCACTTTAGCATGCCTTGATATATCCTTTTTTGAAATCTATTTTTATGAATGTCTCTTATCACTATTGCAAATGAAGAGGTGGTCTTAGTTCATGTAAGAAAGATGTGTGAATTTTTTTAATGGGCGTGTTCATTTATTACTAACAAATAGTCGACTATATTAATCCGAATTATGTTTTTCATTTATCAATAAATGATATTTGGGTGTACTTGTCAGACCTTTTAGGTACTATAACCGGACAAAGTACTTCGTTTACGAAAAGCACTTTACGGGCTTAAACAAGCGCCACGCCGCCATGCGCATGGTATAGCAAAATTGACCTTTTTTTTTTTTTTTTGCAAAAATGGTTTTAAGAAAAGTCATCACAAACAAACTCTTTATGTAAAAAGACACAGTAAGTGCAACTTATTTGAGCATCCTATAGAGTGAAATCATATACTATATTCTTAGAAATAATTTTATATCTTTTAATTGTTAAATAAAAGTTAACATTTAAATAAAAAATAATTAACGTAAACTAATACATATTTAACAATAATAAAAAGTAAGTAAAGTGAGCACAAAGAAATACCGTGTTCTAAGTTTGAATTTACCCATAGTGTTTCTATAATGCATGCAACAATGCTAGAGATGTTAATCGTACTCTGAAAGCAATATTATTTAAGTTATCCAATCATGTGGCATGCGTGGGTTGAATAGGTGTCATCACAGGTTGGCCTATGTTCCAAGCTATCTAAAGGCTAGAGCATCTCCATCAAGTGATGATATAGTTTGTCCATTGTTTCAGGTGCCTGATAACAAAACTTTGTTCGGTTTATGGATTTTTGTGTTTTCTTCATCACAGGTTTGCAAGAAAACATTGATGTTCAAGTTTTTTTCACTCAAATTGTAAATGGCTATTTATTTTAGTTAATTTTTGGATTTCAATCACGTTCTCACTTTGTGTTTCATGATAAAGAATCATATCACCGACAACTCCGAGGTAAAGTAATCTAGGAGGTAATGTGAACCCATTTTGCAATCATTTAAATCGTTATGATGAACCTTTCCGTATGTTTATTTATGCAGTTGACAGCTCCAAAGAGATGATTGGGACGTTCGGTCTACAAGCAGAACCCAACATACATGTAATGCCTGAAAAGACTATGTATGTCGCTATGTTAGATACACAATTCTATATGTCATTATCATTTCATCTTAGTTTTTGTGTTGGCATAGGTACTCCGCCTGATCAAATAGATTCCGAGTCCTACTCACTACAGAGCCTTAATGCAAAAGTTAAAGTATGAGTACTATGTTTCATAATTTATCCACGTCTTTGATTTGTGATAGAAGGCTGTTTGGAGTAAATGTGGGGCCGATTTAGATCATCGTGAATGACAAATGTTAGAGTTAGAGGGAGTTGTGTTACGTCTAATGTCAGCACAAATAATATATTAACAACAACAATGGATACGAGTGATCTTGCTTATGTTGCCAAAAAAATGCATAATTTAAAAGGTTGAAACACCATGAGAAAGTAATCAACGAGATATGTCGACTTAAGTTCAAAGCGTATAGAAATCAGCTTATATAATATTTCTACGGTTTAAGAGCATGGCAATGTTCATTTAAATTTTGGACAAGAGTTGTTTATATCTACGCTGGGGATAACTCACACAAAAAAGTTGCAACTTTTGATATTAGTATTATAAAAAGCAGTTAATGTTTTTGAATGTTGATGGAGCCTAATGATGTGTATATTTCTTCATCACTTGATGACTGTAATATCTACTAGGAAAACATATAGAAAATAATTATGTATTATAAATAAAAAATTTCCGTTAACTAACACCATAAAAACAAAATAAAAAATAAAAACTTTAAAAAAAAATTGGCCTAGATCTTGTCATATTTAAAAGTCAAAAAAATTATGTCTTCTGAATAAAAATATTAACCCCATGCATTAACAATTAAAATGTACGCCAAAATCACATTCCTTGAAAATTATTTCCCGATAACTAATAAGTAATATATAAACGTACAAATTATTTATTTGATGCTATACGAAAGAAAATAAATACACGATTAGTGTTCCGTTAAATAATACCATCAAAATAATAATTAAGCTCCCCGAACTTAAAAATGAATTTCAGTTAACTAAAATCATCAAAGGAATAATTATAAGTCATGCCCGCCCATCGGGCGGGCTTCGAAATCTAGTATATATATATATATATATTAAAAAATCCTAGAAAAAAATTTAAATATAATGCTTGTGGAATAAATGTTTGCGGATTTCCTGGAGTTTATAAAACTAAAGAATCAACAAAAACTTTAAGACTCTGGTTTAAACAAAACTCGCAAAATTTTTCAGAATTTTAGTACCGGACGCCGTCAGGTTGTAACTCCTGACGCCGTCAGAATGTTACTGGAAAAATCTTATGTTAAGTTTCCGGAAAATTTCTGGAAAAACTTATGCCTTATTTCCTAGAAAATCCTGCAAAACATCATTATGACTCGATACAAGCATTTGACTCTAACAAATACAAATATACATGCTCATTTAATATTGTAGTGAATCATGCTCATTTTCGTTCTTGTAAACAAATTTGGATTTCCCTTACACTTAGCTTTTGCAAAATACCTTTATATGTAATTAAGACGAAGTTAAAAACAAAATAAAGCATTTTCACAATTTACTTTGAAATATGAGCCACAAACAATAAAAATAAAACATGCATACGGAAACAAATAAAATCAAACTAATAAAAAAACACACAAAACATGGGTAGCCTCCCAAGAAGCGCTTTTCTTTATTAACGAGTCTTGTAGCTAGACTCAAGGTCATGGGTAATTACGTAACCTCGTCATTGGTCACATTCTCTAGGTCATCCTCAATCTCAGTTTTGTATTCCAGACCCGACTATAAAATGTTCTTTATAAAGATCAACCACCTTTTTCTCAATTGCTCCTATAATCCTTTTGGAAAATTCCCTATCAACTTTATATTTTTGCCCTAGAGTTAAGCAATCCTTATAGAAAAGGTTCTTCTTCTTCCATACATAATCCATGCCCTTTTTCTTATCCTCTTCATTGATGTCCTCAAAAGCACAAATGTTATCCATATCAAATCGAGGCACAAAACGAAATTCCTTCGTTCTATTAGGCATCCTATATGTGATCCTATCAGTTTCACTAGTAAATCGGATCGTCCCTTCTATCTCACCATATTATAACTTGGACTCTTCAACAAATGGTTTACCTAATACAACATGCGATAAGCGACAATCTATAACACTAGCTAAGTCTTCAACAACCATAAAGTCAATGATATAAGTAAAGTTCCCAACGAAGACATGTAAACCTTTAATTCTCCCGACAAAATTACAAATTCCGCCGAGGTACTTAGGGTCCCTTCGTGGTTTAAGTCTTGTTTTCACTATATCATTATAAACACTTGAGGACATAATTTTGATTGGGGATTCAAAATCAATGTAAGCGTTGTCAATGTACTTATACCCAATCATACATGGTATCTTAACATTCTTAGGATCACCTCTCTTTATCTTATGGTCAATTCTAGCAAAAGGAGGCCGAGGATTGTCAAAAAGATTATTATAGTACGCTGTTTCCTCCTTAGTGGGATATAGATTGAAATAATCATTCTGTTTTGGATCTATCTCCCCTTCCTCAAGTTCCTTCACATCCTCAACAACAACCTCAAAATCATTAGATCGTATGTCCTCATTTGAATACAAGGCGGTCGCTAGGTCACTAAATGCATGATCGAGCTCAACATTAATCAACCTATTAAGTTCCCTAAGTTCCCTAATCACATTCTCAATCTGTTCACACAACAAAGCAACTTCACTAGGGGAAAGGGGTGGATTTGTGTTTTCCATATTGGCCAACGGAATAGTTAATGAACTTAATTTACTAACAAAGGCACGAAGAAAAAGATAGATTAAAGAAAACCTAAAAAAAAATTAGAAATGAATCTAGCAAGTAGATGTAATAAAAAGAAATTCTAACCTAGACAATAACTATTCACCGGGCTGCGGCGCCAAAAACTTGATACGCGGGATTGCGCCCTCGCAACAGGTTTTACCTCTCAAGGGATCTTGAGAAGCTTGCAATCCCCGCCAGGCAGTGTACCTGATCGTTGTAGTATAGTATAGTGACAAGTACTGGGGGATTGATCGTTCAACTCAGGAATAGTGTTCACTAGGATTAGAAAGCCTACTAAACTAGGTCTAAAGGTGAGGGATGATTATTTTTGTATTTTTATATTTTATGAAAGCAAGTAAAATCTCGGGTTTTGAAGGAGTGGGCGGAATTAGTTGCTAGTCAACTAACCCAAATAACTAAAGATGCAATCAAAATAAAATAAAAAGAAATTAAAATAAACTAATGTGGTTAGGTGGTGGAAACAATAATGAGAAAAGATGTGTTTACTTAGATTTCATTACTCCCTAGATATCTTTTACCGGTTGATTAGCTTGTTACAATTGCATGGATGACGGGTTATATTCCTTAATACTAGTCGTGGGGCCGTGTACAATATTCCCTAACTCTATAAGCTCCTACTTCACTCCTATGTCGAGCCGACTAAAAGCTCCTAACATGGGATCACTAGAATTCACTTATGCATTAAATACAACCGAAAATCGTAGTACACCTCCGATCATGTTTCTTAAGACGTTCAAGCAAGTTACCAATTGGAAGTCTGCCAATTTTCTTAAGCCTAACATCGAATACAGTCATCCACAACAATTATAAACAAACCATCAACCAATAATCAACATCTAGGTTTCACTACATCTAAGCAAACATAATAAAAACCTAACCTAACATGTTAAAAGAAAGACAAGCATAAGATAGAATCACACAACACATAGACATATCGTATGATTATTGGAAAACTTATCTTCAATTAAGCATGGATGGAACAAGGGTTGAAACCCTTATTTTTACAGAAAATTCGTCTAGGGTTTAAGCTCTCCAAAGTTCTCCTAATGTTCCACACTTTACAATGAAAAATTGGAAAAAAATATATATAGATAAAATATCCTGATGGCGTCACGTTGTAGTTTCTGACGCCGTCAACTCGCCACCAAATTAAGGATCGTATTGCCTAGATCCAATCTTGACGCCGTCAAGAAGGAATTATGCTCTGGGCCATCACATACATTTTAACCCTGACGGCCTTGGTGACGCCGTCAGGTCAATTGCACTAAAAATGTTCTGGGCCGTCATGTGTATTTTCCACTTCCACCTCTTTTGCCAAGCTTGACGCCGTCATGTGTGAAGTGTTGACTTCGTCAGGTACTGTTCCCAGCAAGGATTTTGAGACTTTGTCGTTTTCTTCACTTTTATGCTCCAAAAATGTCCAAAATGCTTCCTTTTCCAGATTTCTTCTCAAAAGTGCCTAAATGACAAAATGAATGATTTAGGGCAGTAATTGATCAAATAATCACGAATTCGGGCTTAAATGACCCCTTAAAAGCGGTACACTTTTCGCCTTATCAAAAATGCTTAAAGTTAGAAACGAAAAAGATAGGCTCGGAGGGGTGTACTAGGGGTATCGTGTACTATAAATGAGTACAATGCAAAGGCGTGGGAAAAAAAATAATTGACTTTACTAGTCAAGTAATTATGACTTCATTGGTCAAGTAATTATAATACGAGTTTAACACAAGAGTGATCCTAATGCCTCTTATCATGTAGTAAATCCTAACTACACAAATGTAGTCTTACTAGCGGTCTCGGGATGCATCACCAACGCAAGTTTTAGAATCTAAGTACTACCGGTACACTCATAAGCACTAATAATGAATGCTTTTCCTAAAAAATATAAAGGCGAACCTCACATATTTGGGTGGAATTTTTTTTGAATGGTATGGTTTTTATGTTAGTCATACAACTCCTATCCATGAGACGGTCATTAAGGCTAAAGCTTCACTCCTAAATGTTGTAAAAAAATTTAAATTTGGTGCCAAAATTGCCCTAACAAGTATTTTTCTTAGTTTAATTACACACCTACTATTGAACAAACAAACTCAAGTGAAATTGCATTCTCTAAGGTATCATCATTTACCCTCCCCTTACACTTAGGCTGAACATTGTCCCCAATGTTCAATAAAAAAAGATGTAAAAGTAATGAAGGTAAAAAGAATGAAACAAATACTCCCCTGATTCGTTTGTTGTGGATAAATGGATAACATGGTTAAATCCTCCTCCAAGAAAATGAACGTTGAAAGCTTCCCTCCAGAAATATAAATCATCTTCTTGTCCAATATAACCTGAGAAAACAATCATGGCAAACCTCGCGTAAAATCGGCGGCAATATATATATATATATATATATATATATATATATATATATATATATATATATATATATATATATATATATATATATATATATATATATATATATATATATAATGCTTGTGGAATGAATTTTTGCAAATTTCCTGGAGTTTATAAAACTAAAGAATTAACAAAAACTTTAAGACTCCGTTAGAAAACAAAACCCGCAAAATTTTTCAGAATTTTTACACCTGACGCCGTCAGAGTACTCTGACAGAAATCTCATGTTAAGTTTCCGGAAAATTTCTGGAAAAACTCACGCCTTAATTCGTGGAATTCCTGCAAAACCTCATTATGACTTGATAAAAGCATTTGACTCAAACAAATACTAATATACATGTTTATTTAATATTGTTGTGGTTCATGTCCAATTCCGTTCTTTAAAACAAATTTAGATTTCCCTTACACTTATCTTTTGCGAAATACCTTTTTATGAAGTTAAGACAAACAACAAGGTAAAGCATTTTCACAATTTATTATGAAACATGATCCACAAACAATAAAAATAAAGCATGCATACGGAAGCAAATAAAATCAAATAAAAAAACAATCAAACAAAACAAATAAAACTTGGGTTGCCTCCCAAGAAGCGCTTTTCTTTATTTACGAGTCTTGTAGCTAGACTCAAGGTCATGGGCTACTACGTTTTCCTTTCCCATTTTTCAATCGATTCTCTTAACCTTTGAACTACTTCCATGTCAACTTTATACTTAGGCCCAAGGGTTAAGCAATTCTTATAGTAAAGGATCCTCTTCTCCCAAACAAAATTCATTCCTTTATTCTTATCTTCTTCTTTAATATCCTCGATTGCACTAATGTTATCCATATCAAGTTGAGGCACATAGCGAAATTCTTTCATTTTATTAGGCATCCTATAGGTGATCCTATCGATTCCATTAGAGGGTTGGACCGTTCCTTCTATTTGATCATATTTTAACTTGGACTCCTCAATAAATGGCTTACCTAATACAACATGGGATAAGCGACAATCTATAACATTGGCCAAGTATTCAACAACCATAAAGTCAATGATATAAGTAAAGTTCCCAACAAAGACATGTAAACCTTTAACTCTCCCGACAAAATTACAAACTCCGCCGGGGTATTTTTTATCCTTTCTAGGTCCGAGTCTTATTTTTAATATATCATTATAAACACTTGAAGACATAACGTTGATCGGGGATTTGAAATCGATGTACGCTTGATCTATGCATTTATACCCAATCATACATGGTATCTTCACGTTCATAGGGTCACCTCTCTTAATTTTAGGGTCAATCTTAATAAAAGGAGGCCGAGGATTATCAATGAGATTATTATAATAAGCGATTTCTTCCTTAGTGGGATATAAATTGAAATAATCATCATCTAGATCCTCCTCTTCTTCTTCATTAACATCTCCTACAATTGCCAAGTCATTGGATTCTAGTTCCTTATCTAAGTCCATGGCTATTGCTAGGTCATTAAGCGCATAATCAAGCTCAATATCAACCAATCTATTGAGTTCTCTAAGTTCCCTAATCTCATTCTCGATCTGTTCACGCAACAAACAGACTTCGCTAGGTGAAAGGGATGGATTCGCGTTTTCCATAGTGGCCAACGGAATAGTCAATGAGGATTGTACGTGCAAACACACAAAGAAAAGATAGACTAAAGAAACCTATAAAAATAAAAATAAAAATCTTACTAGAAAGGAATCTAGCAAGTAGACCTAATAAAAAGAAATTTCAACCTAGACAATAACTATTTTCCCGGGCTGCAGCGCCAAAAACTTGATGCGTGGAATTGCGCCTTCGCAAAAAGTTTTACCTCTCAAGGGATCTTGAGAAGCTTGCAATCCCCACCAGGCAGTGTACTTGACCGTTGTAGTATAGTATAGTGGCAAGTACCAGGGGATTGATCGTTCAACTCAAAGAATAGTGTTCGCTAGGGTTAAAACTCAATTAAACTAGGTATAGAGATGAGGGATGATTCTTTTTGTATTTTTATATTTTAAGGAAAGCAAGTAAAAATCTCGGGTTTTGAAGGAGTGGGCGGAATTAGTTGCTAATCAACTAACCCAAATAACTACAGATGCAATCAAAATAAAATAAAATAAACTTAAAGTAAATGTGGTGAAAACAAGAATGAGAGAAAATGTATTTACTTAGATTTCAATACTCCCTAGCTATCTTTTACCAGTTGATTAGTTTGTTACAATTGCATGGATGACGGGTTTGTTAATACAAATATCGCCTAAAAACGTTATTTATATTTTACGATCTTCGCTAAGTTTTGTTAACGACAAAATGTAAACTTTAGTTTTAGCAAAACATATTCTTAGTTTTTAAGACTTGCATAAACAAGACTTTTGCTACATTTTACATTTCATAAAACATAACACAAGTTTATTTCTTAAATTAGAAATAGTCACATCACATTTATGGCAAGTTTTGTCATTATGTATTTATGGCAAGTTATGTGTTTGACTTGCTTTCATGTTGCTTGCAAGTATCATGTTTGACTTACTTTAAGTGATGTGACATTGTTTGGTTGATAGAAGTTATGAGACAAGACCTTGTTTGGTTTGAAGAGTAATTGCAAAAACCTACTGCAGACCCGGCGGTACCCTGGGGGTACATGGGCGGAACCCATTTGAAGGTTCCGCCTGATCCGCCGAGCACACAGTTTGTTGTGCTATAAATACCAAGCCATAACTTGATTTTTGGCTAACCTCTTGAGATCATTTTTACACACACACACATCTTTCTTTTTAACATCTTAACATTGTAAATGTGAAGTTTCCTTTTGTAGCAAAGAAGCTCACAAGGTCGTCTAAAGTTACAAGTTTCCAACACAACGTTGCAAGACTTGGTAGCTTAGTATTGTGTAAACTCGTGTTGTTTACGCGTCATTTGTTTGTGTATATTCTGAAGTGAGTGGTTAGTATTTTAGTCCTCAAAATACAAAGAGTGTTGGGAGTTGTTGTACCCTAGTAAAAGAACTAAACGGGAGTGGTTGTGCCCTTGTAAAAGAACTCGACATTTAGCTTTGTGTCGGTAAAAGTATAAGCGACGTGTAAGGTTTTCTCCGCCGGTGAAAGGAGCTTGTTGACTAGTGAAAGAAACTCTCGAGTTGGATACTCGGGGCGTGGACGTAGGGCAAGGAAAAAGAGTCCTTGTAGCCGAACCACGATAAATACTCGTGTTGTGGTTTGATCGTTTCTTTCCTTTACTTGCATGTTATATATATTGTGTTTGTGCATATATCTTTGATCAAACGAAAAGTTTCAAAGCTAACTAAACAAGTTAAAAAGCTTTTAAAAAGCTAAAACTATTCAACCCCCCTTCTAGTTTTCCACAATTGGCATCAAGAGCTACGTTACTCAAGCTTTTAAAATATATTGTGTTTTAAAACTTGAAACGATCCATGGATTTTGAAAATTACAAAGAAGGGCAATCTATGCAAAGACCACCACTCTTTGAAGCAAATGTTTTTATATATTGGAAAAACCGTTTTGAAACTTACGTGAAATCTAAAGATATAGATTTATGGTATATAATTGTTGATGGTGATAATATAGTTACTAACATTAAAGATGATGATCAAAAGAAATTGATAGGTAAAAATAATGAAGCTAAAATGATGCTTTACAACGCTTTGCCTAAGAAAGAATATGAAAGAGTTTGGCAATCTTTAATTGTCACTCATCAAGGAAACTCACAAGTTAAAGATAACAAAATTGATCTTCTTGTTCAACAATATGAACAATTTGTTATTTCCGAAGATGAGATTATTGATAATGCTTTTGCTAGGTTTAACACTATTATTACTTCACTTAAAGCACTTGATGAATCTTTTTGTAGTAAGTACTTTGTCAGGAAATTTCTTAGAGCACTCCATCCGAAGTGGAGAGCAAAAGTGACGGCAATTGAAGAATCCAAAGATCTTTCAAGCATGTCACTTGATGAGCTAATTGGAAACCTCAAAGTTCACGAAATGGTGATGGAAAAAGATTCGGAACTAGTTAGAGGCAAGAAAGAAAAAGTTAAGTCCATTGCCTTGAAAGCTAGAGTCCAATCAAGTGATGATGAAGAATCTACTTCGGATAGTGATGATGAGGAATATGCTATGGCCGTGAGAGACTTCAAGAAGTTCTTTCGTAGGCGAGGGAAATTTGTAAGACAACCTAAAGATGACAAGAAAACCTTCCGGAAAGATCGTGATGATCGATAAGGAAAAGTTGAACGAAAATGTTATAGGTGTGGAGACACAAGTCATCTTGTAGGAGAATGTCCAAAACCACCCAAGAGCAAGCCTCAACAAGCTTTTGTGGGTGGTGCTTGGAGTGACTATGAAGGAGATGATGATGAGCCAAAGAATGATGATATTGCTCTCATGGCTCACAACTCAAATGAGGTACTCTCCGACTCATCTTACTCCTCTATTGATGATGACACTTTACAAAATGAATATAACAAACTTTGTGAGCTAAGCTTAAAAATCATAAACAAAAATAAATTTTTGAAAACTAAAAAGGAGTTTTTAGAAAATGAAGTTTATAAGTTAAAAGAAAAAGCTAAGAGATTAGAAAAGAGTAAAGGTATTGACACCTCATGCAAATCATGTGAGGAACTTAAACTTGAAATTGAGAAACTTAAAATAACTCAAAATGATCTAATCAAACAAACCACAAAGTTCAAAAAGTTTGATAAAAGCATTTCATGTGCGGATGAAATTATGAAACTCCAAAAGTCACCTTTTGATAAAACAGGTCTAGGTTTCAGGAAAGTAGAAATCATTAAGGGTCAAACGAAACAAGAAACGAACACACATGAAACAAACAAAACTGCTACAGCAGCCCGCGGACCAGACGGAACCCAAAATAGGGTTCCGCCCGTTGGCCTCGAGGGTTCCGCCAGGTCTGCTGCAGCAGTAACTCCATCCACATCGGATCGTTCTAAATTTGTTAAAGTTACATATAAAAATGGAACCAAACCTGCCTTTAAAACTGGAGTAGGACTTAGTAAAAATGAATTTAGAGCTAAGACTACTCAACCAAGACCTAAGACTCCAATTCCCAAACGCCCCTTTCCAAAGAGCAACTTCAATGCTCGACCAAACTACCAACATGTTTGGAACCAAAACACTCCTGGACATTACCAAACCTCAAATTACATGCCATGGAACCCTTATGCTCTATTTTCATATTTGGCACAAATTAATGGTATGCTTAACCAAAATGGACCCATGAGAAATTGGGGACCAAATGTTTGAGTGTTTTTCATAAAATAGGTGTGCCTCAAAGTTTGTTTGGATCCGGATGAATGGATCAAAGATAGCGGTTGTTCAAGGCACATGACGGGTAATAAAAGCCTCTTCTCTACATATCACAAATGTGATGGAGGTAATGTTACGTTTGGTAGTAATGCTAGGAGCAAAATCATCGGAAAAGGTACAATCTCTCATGACTCCCTTTCTATAGATGATGTTGCTCATGTTGATAACTTAGGATTTAATCTCCTTAGTATTAGTCAACTTTGTCGTAATAAGTATAATGTTTTTTTTAGTGAGAACGGTAGTAAAATACTTAAAGATGGTATAACCATAGCCAAAGGTGTCCTTAAGGACAACGTATACGTCATGAAGTTGGATTCTACATCTAGAGACAAACTTTGTCTTCCCTCATTAGATGAATCTTCAACTTTATGGCATAGACGTTTAGGACATGCTAACATGAGACTTATCCAAAACCTCTCCTCCAAAGACTTAGTTCGAAACCTACCCAAGTTGAAATATGACCAACACTTTTGTGATGCTTGCAAAGTCGGTAAACAAGTCCATAGTAGCCATAAGGCTAAAAACTTGGTTTCTACATCTAGGTGTCTAGAACTTTTACATACGGATTTATTTGGTCCATCCGCTATACAAAGTTATGGAGGTAACTTCTACACTTTGGTCATAGTAGATGATTACTCACGTTATACTTGGACAAAATTTTTGAAAAGTAAAAATGAAGCTTTTGATAAATTTGAGATTCTAAGTAAGAAAATTCAAAATCAAGTAGGGTCTAATATTGTGTCTATTAGAACGGATCACGGTCGTGAATTTGATAATGAATTTCAATTTGGAAAATTTTGTGATAATAATGGAATTACTCATAACTTTTCGGCTCCACGTACTCCTCAATCTAATGGTGTAGTAGAACGTAAAAATCGGACATTACAAGAGATGAGTAGAACAATGCTTAATGAACAAAATATTCCACAAAAGTTTTGGTGTAATGCCGTAGACACATCAACGTACATTCTAAATCGAGTCCTAATTAGACCATTTTTGAATAAAACTCCTTATGAACTTTACAAAGGTAAAAAGCCTACATTAGGATACTTTAGAGTGTTTGGTAGTAAATGTTTCATTCTTAACACCAAGGATTATCTCACCAAATTTGACCCAAAGTCTTATGAAGGTGTATTTCTTGGATATTCACAAAGTAGTAAAGCTTACATTGTTTTAAACAAAGAAACCTTAAGAGTCGAGGAATCGTTAAACGTAACATTTGACGAAAGTCCACCTCCCTCTAAGCCATCACCTTTGGTAGATGATGACTTAGTTGAAAGCCAAGCAATTGAAAGTCAAGAAATCTTAGATAATGACAAGGAAGATGAACTATTAAACAAGGAATTTGTTAATGTCAAAGAATCTAAAAGTCATCCATTAGATAGCGTCATAGGCAACATTAATGAAAGAACACTAAGATCAAAAGTCCAAAATGAATTATTTTTGTTTCGTGTCAACCATTGAACCAAAAAATATTAATGAAGCCATTAAGGATGAATCTTGGGTAATTGCAATGCAAGAAGAATTAAACCAATTTGTTAGGAATGATGTATGGACATTAGTTCCTCAACCAAAGACTCAAACAATAATTGGAACGAAATGGGTATTTCGTAATAAAATGGATGAAAATGGAATTGTGTCTAGAAACAAAGCTAGGTTAGTAGCACAAGGATATAATCAACAAGAAGGCATCGACTACGATGAAATTTATGCTCCGGTAGCTAGGCTCGAGTCAATTAGAATCTTACTTGCTTATGTGTGTGCACATAATTTTAAACTCTTTCAAATGGACGTCAAAAGTGCATTTCTAAACGGAGTCATTAATGAAGAAGTGTATGTTGCTCAACCACCGGGCTTCATCGATTTTGAAAAACCTAATTATGTTTACAAACTTAAAAAGGCTCTTTACGGACTCAAGCAAGCTCCAAAAGCATGGTATGATCGACTTAAAACCTTCCTAGTTGACCTAGTTGATAATACTCTCTTCACTAAGAAGAAAGATTCACATATTATCATAGTCCAAATCTATGTTGATGACATTATATTCGGATCAACTTGTCAAGAATTATGTGTGGATTTCTCAAAAATCATGCATGACGAGTTTGAAATGAGTATGATGGGAGAACTCAACTTTTTCTTAGGACTCCAAATTAAACAACTTGAAGATGGTATCTTCTTTAACCAATCTAAATACATTAAGGACATGCTTAAGAAATTTGGATTAGAAGATTCGAAACCTATCAAAACTCCCATGTCCACGGAAACTAAACTCACCAAGGATGAGGAAAGTGAATTCGTAGATAGCACTAAATATAGAGGTATGATTGGTAGTCTACTTTACCTAACAGCTAGTAGACCCGACATTATGTTTAGTGTTTGTCTATGTGCTCGCTTTCAAGAAGATCCTAAAATTACCCATCTCGAAGCCGTGAAAAGGATTTTTAGGTATATTAAGGGCACTACACATTTAGGTTTATGGTATCCCAAAGGAACGGGAATAGACACCATAGTGTATGCCGACTCGGATCATGCCGGTGACTATGTCGATAGAAAAAGCACAAGTGGTATTTGTACTTTTGTTGGACATTGTCTCACCTCATGGTTCTCTAAGAAGCAAACGGCTCTTGCTATCTCAACAACGGAAGCCGAGTACGTTTCGGCCGGAAAGGCATGTCAACAAGCTCTTTGGATGAAGCAAGCTCTTGTCGACTACGGAATTCAACTCAACGACATCACAATTCTTTGTGACAACAAAGATGCCATTGATCTTAGCAAAAACCCGATTCAACATGCACGTACCAAACTTATTGAAATCCGTCATCATTTCCTTCGTGACAACGTCCAAAAAGGAAATATCTCAATTGAGAAAGTTTCTTTCGAAGATAACATAGCCGACATTCTCACAAAACCTCTTAAACGTGAACCTTTTAATCTTCTTAGGCTAGGCTTAGGACTCATGGAACCTACATTGTAGTTCTGGACATTAGATAAAAATCACAAAAATCAAAACAAATCCATAACAATTTTTCTCAGCAGGGTCGGCGGAACCCTGAGCCATAATGGACGGAACCCAACCCAGGGTTCCGCCGTGTCCGTCGACCTGCAGAATCACTTTCTTTGTTTATATTAAACCAAACACCCATTATTTCATACCACCACTTCAAGGCTGCTACTATTCACTTCACCACTCATCCACACCTACGAATTCTTGGTCCTCCATTCATTTACATTGCAAATCAATCATCATTGTAAGTAATCTTAACATGATTACAATCCTGATCTGAGTCTAGGAATTCTATTTCTTGCACAAAAACAAAAACTTGGGGTTATGCACTAACTTGAAAAACTCATGCATTAGATTAGGTGTTTAATAAAACTAATCATGTTTCCCATAGTTAGGAATTGCATCTTTAATTAGTATAAACATGTTTGCTAAAACACCCCATGTCAAATCTTTCCAAAAAATTTCTCACAAGTAGGACAAATATTTTTTCGTCTCACATTGAGAATACAAAATCAAAACGTTATTTTTAAAACATCACGTGCATAATGTCTCTTGAATGCTAAAGGGAATACATAACCAATATGTATTTTCGGGTACATTCAAACGAAGCTACATTGAACTAGGAGTGTTTGGGTTATCTTTTGTTTTATAACAAAACTTGCATTATAAAACGTTTTGATGCATCAAAATGAGTCAAGATAACCGCACCTCCACATTGTTTTCATATAGGCACACACTAGAACTCCCACATTATAAAAGTGGTTTAAGTAAACTAAAATGTGAAATTTTGTTGTTCTAGGAATCATCATGCCTCCTCTAACCCATTACGACCACAAGGACACCATTAAGTACCTACCAAAACACCACAAAACCAAAGGCCTTACCGCAAATCAAGTAAACGTTTTCAAAGCCCTAGAAAAACACTATGTCCATGAGGGTAGAACCATAGACCCATCTTTCCTAGAAGGCACAAACCTTTACGCCGATTTTGCCACAATAAACTTTGAGTGTCTTTTGAATATCGACGAGCCTATTTGTCCTAGGTTCATTCTAGAGTTCTATGCATCATGCGTCCTCTCAACGGATGATTATGGTCATATGTCTATCCACTTTAGGGTTAGCGGTCACCAATACTCCTTCACACTTGAGGAGTTTGCTCAAATCCTAGGTGTTCCAAACTGTGGTACTTGCCTCTATTCCGACTTGCACTCCCTCTCAACTCTTGACAACCTCCAAGACCGTATCCATCCTTATGACACACCCCTTGTCTCAAAAGACATACTCCGTGACCACCTCTTTGTTAGGACCACCACCACTAGGAGAACCCGTTCGGGGAATGAGGTCGATAAGGACCCAAATGGAATGGAAATGAACGAACTCAAACCCCAATTCAAGAAATGGGAGGAAGTCCTTAGAGCAAATGTCATTAGCACAATAGGGAACCGTAACCATATCAACCTTTGCCTTTGCTACATGCTCTACTCCTTGTCCATTAGGCAACCCTTCAACCTTGCCTACTACATGGCAAAGAGAATGGCCGACATTCCCGTGCATGGCACAACGGCTATGCCATATGGAATGCTCTTGACCCATCTCTTTAGGTTCATCTCACCCATTCCACCAACTTTAAATGGTCTTCGTCTTGACTACACTCTCATTCCACACACCTTTGTTCCACTTAGTGATAAGAGAGTTTACAAAGCCCAAGGAAAACGTCCACATCCTCCTACCTCATCTTCATCTTCCTCAATGAGTGAAGATGACAATTTGCCAAACTCTAGGCTCCCACCTCTAGAATACCTTTCCCAACTTCCGGATATTCCTAATGAGTCGGAGGAGTTCAAGCAAACAAAGGGGATGTTCAAAAACATCGGGAGATTCCTCGGGAAGATGAAGAAGAAAATGGAACGTCAATGAGTGTGGGTGTGTTAGGAGTGTTTGACACAAGATGCTATTGAAACAATTTGGTCGTTTAAACAATATTTGTGATGTATTTGTGTGTTAGTACAATGTTTGATACACTTTGGAACATGTTTCAACTAACAATGTTGCCGGAAGACAACTTTTGGCGAGTTGTCAAATTTTCATGGTTATGGAATTTTCACTAAGTATGGTGAAATTCTCGACCTCAAGGTCAAACTCCTATGATATGTGTGTTTAGGTGTCTAATTTTTGCATTGCCTAACCAGAAATGGAGTATCTCTTTGATTTTAGGAGTTTTCGAAAATTTTGAAAATCGTTTCGCGGGTCAAAAACGCAGACTGTGAAGTTTTTCAGGCCCGGCGGATCCCAAATTTGGGTTCCGCCAGTGCAAAATCTGGGTAACCCAGGTTTGGCCCAACGGACCAGACGGCACCCTAATTTGGGTTCCGCCTATGTATTTCCAGGGTGCCGCCAGTTGACTGCAGAATTTCTATTTTCTTTTTTGCCAATTCAACATTGAAACAACAAAATCCAATCCTTTTAGGTAAAAACCAATTACTTGCAATGTGTTTAGCATAATAGGATACTCCTTCTTCCATGAACTTAACCAAAACCAATTCCCGCCAAAATTCAAATTTAACCATAACAACCTCAAGGACCCCTCAAACATAAAGGAAGGAACCCTTCTAAGGGATCCTTGAAATCCCTGAGATTTATACAACCAAAATCTACCAAAACCACTATGCATTTAGTGCAAAAACTTGTATTCTCACTTCACCATTTTCATTGGATTGACTTCCATGACATGACAACCCACAATTAAGTTTTCCAAATCATTAGGAACCACCATTTTTGTATGGACTAACATCAAATCCAAACACTCCTTCCCACAAATCTTCATCACTATAAATTAAACCATCCTAAACACTCTCAAACCACACCTTCTTCATCACAAATTCTGAAACTTTAAACCATTTTAAACAATGACCAAGTCAACAAACACCTCTCAACCATCACGACCTATCCGTAGAACCGCCCGGATAAGTGTAAAACCACTATGGTCAAACCAATCCATCAACCTTAGCTCCTCATCCTCGGATGAATTCACATCACCCATAAAAAATGAACACTTTTTGAATCTTGCATCTCCATCTCCATCACCCAAACAACCAAATGAGCACACTCCACCACCTACTAAATCACCTATTGACCCAACTCCACCAAGTGCTCCAACTCAACCATCAAAGACTTCATCACCATCACCATTACCAAAAATTGAACCTATGGAACTTTTTGGGTCTCCTCCAACATCACCACACCCATATGTCCAAGATTTAAATGACCTTCCACCAAGACATAATCAACCACCACCTTTTGCAACTCACTCACCAAGGTCAATTCTTGACCTTGATGAAGATCTTGAACTTAACCAACCACCACAACAAGTGTACCAACCACCCAAACCGTTGTTATTTCACCCAATCTACCGTGAAATCCATGGTCCTCTCTATGGAGAACCAAATTTTGAACACCATGATCACCCAACTCCACCTCCTTCTCAAGCCCATACCTATGAGTCTTTCTTTCCTTCTTATGAGGAAATACAAAGCATGGTTGACAACCAACTTCATCAAGCAATGGAATTTCAAACTACCTTGCTTGAATCAATACCAAATCCATCCTCCACCCAAGAACCAAAACCAAACCAACCCCTAAACCAAGAAACCAAAACCAACCCATTTTCACCCAACCATCCCCATGTTTGCTCAAATTGTGAGCAAATGGGTGAAAGCATAAAAACCTTGCTTCACCAATTCCAAAATGAAACCCGGTTTGCATTCCAACATGTCATTGAACGTTTGGATGCACTTTCCCACCCCAACAAATCCTAAACAACCCTTGGAGGCCATTTGCCCCAACTTAGGAATGTAGGATTTTTTTTTATTATTTTCTTGGTTATTTTTTTTTAGTTTTTGGTTACTAAGTAGAAGAATAGGTAGCATTTCTTGTCTTTTGACTTTTATAAGTCAAAATTTTACTTGGAATGAAATTTCTTTCTACTTACTTTTGTGCATTGTTGGATGATCAATGTTGTGTTGTCATTGTGGTTGCATTGTGTGTGGTAACTACAAGCTTAACTATATATATCACCAACTAACCATTTTTTTGTAGGTCTCAAAATCCATGTTTCCCATATTGGTACTCCATTTAGGGGGAGTATCGACCAAGGGGGAGCATGGCGATTATTCCGCTTCGCTACTCTACTTTTTGTTTCGACAAAAAGGGGGAGAAATATATTAAACCTTCAATACTCTACTTTTTGCTTGCAAGGTTAATATAATTTTTTTTAAGTCTTAAAAACCAAGATTTTGTGTGTTACTTAAAAACAAAGTTTATGTTTTGTCATCAACAAAAAGGGGGAGATTGTTAATACAAATATCGCCTAAAAACGTTATTTATATTTTACGATCTTCGCTAAGTTTTGTTAACGACAAAATGTAAACTTTAATTTTAAGCAAAACATATTCTTAGTTTTTAAGACTTGCATAAACAAGACTTTTGCTACATTTTACATTTCATAAAACATAACACAAGTTTATTTCTTAAATTAGAAATAGTCACATCACATTTATGGCAAGTTTTGTCATTATGTATTTATGGCAAGTTATGTGTTTGACTTGCTTTCATGTTGCTTGCAAGTATCATGTTTAACTTACTTTAAGTGATGTGACATTGTTTGGTTAATAGAAGTTATGAGACAAGACCTTGTTTGGTTTGAAGAGTAATTGCAAAAACCTACTGCAGACCCGGCGGTACCCTGGGGGTACACGGGCGGAACCCATTTGAAGGTTCCGCCTGATCCGCCGAGCACACAGTTTGGTGTGCTATAAATACCAAGCCATAACTTGATTTTTGGCTAACCTCTTGAGATCATTTTTACACACACACACTCATCTTTCTTTCTAACATCTTAACATTGTAAATGTGAAGTTTCCTTTTGTAGCAAAGAAGCTCACAAGGTCGTCTAAAGTTACAAGTTTCCAACACAACGTTGCAAGACTTGGTAGCTTAGTATTGTGTAAACTCGTGTTGTTTACACGTCATTTGTTTGTGTATATTCTGAAGTGAGTGGTTAGTATTTTAGTCCTCAAAATACAAAGAGTGTTGGGAGTTGTTGTACCCTAGTAAAAGAACTAAACGGGAGTGGTTGTGCCCTTGTAAAAGAACTCGACATTTAGCTTTGTGTCGGTAAAAGTATAAGCGACGTGTAAGGTTTTCTCCGCCAGTGAAAGGAGCTTGTTGACTAGTGAAAGAAACTCTCGAGTTGGATACTCGGGGCGTGGACGTAGGGCAAGGAAAAAGAGTCCTTGTAGCCGAACCACGAGAAATACTCGTGTTGTGGTTTGATCGTTTCTTTCCTTTACTTGCATGTTATATATATTGTGTTTGTGCATATATCTTTGATCAAACGAAAAGTTTCAAAGCTAACTAAACAAGTTAAAAAGCTTTTAAAAAGCTAAAACTATTCAACCCCCCTTCTAGTTTTCCACAGGGTTATATTCCTTAATACCATTCGTAGGGCCATGTACGATCTTCCCTAACTCTATAAGCTTCTACCTCTTCCTATGTCGAGCCGACTACTAGCTCCTAACATGGCCTAATTAGTAGTTACCTATGCATTAAATATAACCAATGGTACACCTCTGATCATGTTTCTTAAGACGTTCAAGCAAGTTACCAATTGGATGTCTGCCAGTTTTCTTAAGCCTAACATCGAATTTATTCATCCACAACAATTATAAACAAACAACCAACCAATAATCAATATCAAAGTTTCATTACATCTAAGCAAACACAAAGAAAACATAGCCTAGCATGTTAAAGAGAACACAAGCATAAGATATAATCAAACAACACATAGAAATATTGAATGATTTGTTGGAAGACTTATCTTCAATTAAGCATGGATGAAACAAGGGTTTGAAACCCTCAAAATTGCAGTAAAATTCGTCTAGGGTTTTCTTCCTTCAAAGTTGCACACAATGAATGAAAACTAGAAATGTATATATAGGTTTTACAATCTAAAGGCGTCAAGAGTAGGGTCTGACGCTGTCAACTCGCCGCCAAAATAATACTCGTATTGCATAGATCCACTTCTGACGTCATCATGTACAAACTTGGTCTTGGCTGTCATGTGCAATTTACTCTTGATGGCTGATTGTGTCAATTTCAATTATATAATATAGTAGTATAGTATCGAGGAGATACACAATAAATACGGATCACCCGAGTCGTATCCGTATGAATGTGAATGGAATCAAAGAATATTGATTCGAGCAAATCGTGTAGTGAAAAAGTGGTAAAAGTGAAGAATTGTGATCAAGTAATTCAAATTATTACAAACAAACACAAACTATGCAAATTGTACAAGCAAGATATGCACTAAAGTTAAAAATGTAAAAACGGAAATGCAAACGCGATTATTTAAAACGTAGCGTTCTAAATAAAATGTAACTTTTAACGAAAAATGATCCTACGAATGTGAAACAATTTTCTAAAAGTCTTAAACTAATAAAATGAATTTCCAGAAAAAGAAAAATATTTTTTTGACTTTTTGTTAATTTTCTATGAATTTATTTATGATTTTGTATTTTTAAATGAATTAGAAATAAAGGAAAATAGAAAAATAACAGGGAAAATGTAAAATAATTTCTGAAAAATCTAAAATATTATAAGAGAATTTCTTAAAATATTTTTGTATTTCTGAAAAATCTAAAATATTATAAGAGAATTTCCTAAAATATTTTTGTATTTTTTTATGGCTTTTTCTTATTTTTTTATTGATTTTTGTTTATTGAAAAGTATTTAAAATGATTAAAATCAAAGAAATAATAAGAAAAATATCAAATCAACTTAGAAAAATCTGAAAAATTAACAGAAAATCAAAAATAATAAAATGAACTTGGATAAAAATTTTGAAACTAAAATTAACAGTTTAAGTGCTTATTCTGGCTAGAACAGCTTATCACAAGTGCTTATTTATAAGCACTTGTGACAAAACTGAATGAAACTTTAATCTCAGACTATATATGCTCAAATGCATTCAGAAAACTCAAATATGATCAATTTGAATCACAAAAAACTACTGAATAGCTCAATAAGCAGTGAAATAAGCCAAAGATATAAGCAGATGCACAAACAAAATAAGCTAGTAGAAGCAGACCATACACAACTCTAATACAACTTCAATGAAACTCAGAAAAGCCAAATGGACAAAGATATAAGCTCAGTATTGCACTAGCAGGACTCTAATTCAAAACAGCTTTACTAGTTCTAATGTGCAAACTTGCAACAATAAAAAGCTCACAGAAAAGGCTAAAAATGCAAACTCAAGGGGGCAAAAGTTAGACAGCTATATTGAGTATCTAATTTAACAAAAAGCTCTGTCACAATTAATCTCTAACTACTCTATAATGATTCTAAAACAGCAGCCAGTGAACCAAAAATTCTGATGACAGTAGAGTATACAAATTCCATTTCTAGTTTGAGTTTATCCAAATTCAATTAACCAATTCTACTCCTAATAGTGACAATCAGCCAGTTTACAACTATATTAAGCTAATATGATCTAATTTGTTACTACACTTACTAATTAACTAACTATATTCTACTTGCTTCTAACAGTTAAGAGATTATTACACTAAGTTTGACTAATATTAATCTAACTACTGATTTTTAAGCTTTTATACTCTATTATAATTCTAGTGAGACATAAGTGCACAATCAACTCACCACTACAACATCTATCAAGCTCAGCAACAATAAGATCCAAACAATCCCTTATTTTGATGGTTACACAACCATTTGATGAAACAGACAACAAATCACCAATCAATGCATCACTATCAATCTCTAATTACTGTATGAATCAATAATAACAATCATAAGCCACTAGATCCAATAGTTGTGCATAATCACTAATCCACACCAAAACAGATGCTCAAATAAGCTATACTAACACAGATCCACTTACTATAACCAATAAGCTACAACAGCAATCAATACTGATCTACTAAAACAATGAAACTCATAATCACACAAGCTCAATCTCAATTATATCTACAACATTAGCAGCAAGCTTATTCAATGAAACAGTAAATCAAATGCAACCATAGAAATCAAGTAATTACAAAATCTTCAATCCGGCTTGAAAAGGATTGATTCACTATGCTTGCCTATCTTTATGATACGCAGAGACCTTCCCAATCTGTCTCCACTTATCCAAATTACCACAGGAACCAATGGATCAAGTCCTTTGACTTTTGTTGACTGTTTCTAAACACTAGTGAGAATAAAATGAAAACAGATTCACAACAAGCTACAGAGCTTGAATGAATTGTATAGACACTAATTAAGCTTATTTGAAAGCTTAACTAACAAATTGAAAACTTGTTTTTAAAATTTTTATTATTTTCTGGTTTTTTTTTTATATTTTCTTCAAATGATTTGACTGAATTATAGGAAATATTAATTAAGCTAAGTAGAAACTAAGATTAAACAGAGTATAAAAGATACGAAAACAATAAAGCAGAATTAAATGAGTAATAAGCAATAGAAAATAAAGGAAACTTAAAATTTTATTATAACTAAAAAGTAAACATTACAAATACTAGTCTAGGTACATTCAATAGAAATTTTAACAGAGCTTCGCTATCACTAAAACTACACACTAATTCAGCTTACAAGAGTGTCTATATATAGGGGAGGTGAGGATCGGGGTTCACGGATTGCCAAGCTGGCAATCCGCGTGCTCTGTGTTTCTTTGAAGCATCTGAGAGCCGTGAGATCAACTCTAATGATTTCCCAATTCATATGCACCCTTAGATCATACCCAATGACGCGTCTCTGTCGATAGTAGCCTGCCACATGTCATATTTGTGCTTCTTTGAGACTCTGACATCATACTGAGCTTCTAGAACACCTTTGATTTGACACAATTACCCTTAATTGTGGTAACTGTATACGGAGTAATTTCTAGGGTTCTTAGACCTGGGTAAGTTGTGAATTTGGGGGGCGGGTAAGTAAGGTAATATTTTAATGGGATTTGACCATTGCTTTGACCTCGTTGACCCGTGTGATAATATTTGACCAAATGGTGTTATGGACCGGGTATGGGATGGTTGGGTAAGGGCTTTGGTTTTGGGCTAGTGATATTAATACTTGGGCTTGGTGAAATTTTTAATTGGACCAGGCTTTTGTTTATTAATACTTGTAATATTATCAAGGACCAATTAGTTTATGAAACTTTAAGGACCTTTTCTGCCAAAACTCAAACTGATCTCCAAGGGTTTTTATTGCCAACTTTGGATACTTGAAGGTTGAGTTGACTTTTTCTCTAAATAAAACTTTGAGGGACTGATTGTGTTCATTTCCAAAGTGCAGGGACTATTTTTGACATTTACTCAAACTTTCTTAAAAAGGATGAATCTTGCAAATCTTCAAACTCTAGGGATCTCTTTTGACTTTTTAAAGCTCAACTTGATTTCCAGCTTGACTTTCTGACTCGTTCTACTCTCGTGCTCATTTTTTGCCGGGTTTTTGTTTGTTATTCGTCATTTCACGAGATATCCGTACCTGCACATTCACAATCACAAAAACATGTTTTCTTTGGCTTTTTATGTTAGTTTTTGGATTATTAAGTCCTATTTTGGCTCAGAAAAGGTGAGTGAATAAGCACTCACCAAAATCCTCCGGACTAAGGTATTGTCGTGTCCTTACGCAATGTGATCAATTCACGCTTTTGGGTTAAATAATTTCATAAATCTTCCTACTGACTTTGTAAAGTAGCAAGTAGGTTCAAAAGAAGTTATTAAATCATTTATTCCCGCACACGCTCCGTTTTCCAAAATTTTTCCTTTATTCTACTTTTATTTCTATTTTTGGACTTTTCACACTTCATACTTGTGACGGTTTGTTGAACTTTCATTATTTTGCAATAATTTTTAGGGTCAACGAGTAGAAACATTTCTCATAGAGAAATGACCATACGGATGAAAATCGTCATCCTTGATTTTTCACAAGCCCCCAAACTAAGCGTACAAACGAGATCACAGCTTATCTACAAGTTATATGCTAACACTACTCATAATAGTTACTTGTGGAAACTTCTTACTCCCATGTCCTAAGTTTTTGTATCTCAATATTTTATTTTTGTTTGAGAAATGAATTGCTTCATATTTTCTCGTTTCAATACTTTTTAATCCGATAGTGATACCAAGTTTAAACGATAAGTAGTTTTTCATTTTCTCTCAAGAACCACTGCAATAGAAATTCGGTCCACATCAAGGAATTTTGGTACATACAATATCATAGATAAGTTGCGGAGTACTACACGTGCACCTCATGTGTCCAATTCAGAATCATTCACATGCACCTCACGCGCCAACAACTTATTTACATTCAAACTTTTATTCATCGTAACTTTCAACTTTCACTTTTTTCATTTTTCACTTTTCTCATACTTTTCTCATATTTTTCATACTTTTCTTTCTTTACTTTTTCTCATAACATCAATGGAAGCTTATCGGATAGCTCCAAAACCTCATACATAATCAAATTTTGACTTTTGATTTTTTCATTTTTGCTCTTATTTTTGATGTTCCTTGATATGTACCCAACTTCTAAAGCAAAGATTCTCTAAAGAAAATAAAGAACTAAATATTATTCAAACCTAAATACCACTAATTAACCTAGAAAATTTATTTTATATCGGTGACGTATTTTATGGGAGTAAAAAGCCACAAGTACCTTTCATGAGCTCTAAAGAGAACCACTACTCCACGTTTAGCATCTAACTTCTAAATAAACTCTATCATTTCTCGCTCTTCGCAATTTAAGATTCCAAATAATGAAACCAGCGAATACTTAGCCGATAATCAGCCACGCATATATAAAGTTAGTTACGAAAACTTGCAAATTCTAGAAGAAGAATTCGCATTTTCTAGCTCCTTATGTAAAAGACTAGCGAAAGCTTTTAAGCTGCGCATGTATAAAGTCAAGTACGGGAACTTGCAGATTCTTAAGAAAGATTTCGCATTTTATAGCTCCTGGTGTACAAGACTACCACAAGCTTATGTGATTATCATTGGTTAAGGGAACAAGCTAGGGCTCAACACGCCCGGTCAAGTCAAAATATTTATTCCTACTCTCGCCAGCTGGAAAGTCAACAAGGTGTCAAAACACTTATTCAAACTTTATTATATTTTTGCACAATTTTTCCAACTTTTCTCTTTTTTTTTGTGCTTTTTTATGACATTTCCCTTGATTTTTCTTCAAAATTTTTGAAATTTTCCATTTTTCAATTTTTTCATTTTTGGTGGAAAAACGGAGTTGCAAGAGTACACGACATGGTGAAAAATGCAAGGTCAAATCGAATCGAAGATTCACCCTCCCCCGGTCTAGAATTGAACATTGTACTCAATGTTTTATGGGTAAAGGCAATCCTAACAAAATTCTAGGGCCGTTTATTAATTATGCCAAAGAAAACGTTAGTCGATAATATTCACGGATATAGGATTTCCAAAAGCATCGATGAATGAGACTTCGAGTGGAGAGTAGATAACGAGCACGAGAGTCATCATAAATCGCGGATAATCCTAAACAAACATTCACAAACAACCATGGAACACAAGGCACCCCCTCCTCACGTTATTTGTTAGAAATAAAAAAAATAAGAAGATAAAATTAGTTAAGCATGGGTTGCCACCCATGTAGCGCTTTGTTTTTTATTACCGAGTCATGTAGCTTGACTCGATCCCCGAATTCAATCGTCCTTGGGAAAAGTTTGGAGATCCGGGACTACCATGGTTGGTATATCCCCTCCGAAATATTGTTTCAAACGGTGACCATTCACCTTAAAGTTGGGAAGATCGGGTTGAGCTAACTCAATGGTACCATAAGGGAATACTTGTGTTATGGTGAATGGTCCAGATCAACGGGTTTTAAGCTTACCCGAGAAAATCTTCAAACGGGAGTTAAATAGAAGTACTTGATCACCAACGTTAAAAATGCGGCCTTTGATCTTGGCATCATGAAGTCTTTTTGTTTTCTCTTTATAAATCAAAGAATTCTCGTAAGCTTGATCATGAAGTTCGACTAATTCATTCAATTGAACTTTTCAGTGATCACCCGCGGTTTTCAAGTCAAAATTGACATGTTTTAAGGCCCAGTAGGCCTTGTGCTCAAGTTCTAGGGGCAAATGACAAGCCTTCCCGTAAACCAGCTTATAAGGAGTACACCCAATGGGTGTTTTGTAAGTGGTCCGGAAAGCCCATAAAGCATCGTCTAGTTTATCGGCCCATGAGGCACGGTGCTCTCCTACGGTCATTTCTAATATCCTTTTTAAACCACGATTGGAGACCTCCACTTGACCACTAGTTTGTGGATGATAAGCCGTAGAAAGACGATGTGTGACACCATATTTAAGCATTACTTTGGCAAATTGATCATTACAAAAATGGGTCCCACGATCACTTATGATGGCTCGAGGTGCACCAAATCGGGCAAAGAGACTTTTAAGGAATTTAACAACTACTCGGGCGTCATTGGTGGGGAGCACCTTCGCTTCAACCCATTTGGACAAAGAATCGACGACCACGAGAATATACTTATTTCCTCTTGATGACGGGAATGGCCCCATGAAATCGATGCCCCAAACATCAAAAATTTCATAAACTTGAATAGCATTTTGTGGCATTTCATCTTTTTGAGAAATTTTCCCTTGACGTTGGCAAGAATCACATGATTTCACCAATTCATGGGCATCCCGATAAATCATCGGCCAATAGAAGCCGGAATCAAATACTTTCTTTGCGGTGAAGTTGGCACCATGATGTCCCCCCGTGGGTCCACTATGGCATGCCTTAAGAATTTCAACGGCTTCCGTACCATGAACACACCGCTGGATCACTTGATCCGCACAGACTTTGAACAAATAGGGGTCGTCGCAAAAATAATGTTGAACATCTTTGAAGAATTTCTTCTTTTGTTGGGACGACATCCCTTTCCTAATGAAATTCCCCGCATGGTAATTCGCAAAATCGGCGAACCATGAGGTACTTTAGTCAATTTTAGTCACACTCCCAAGTGTCTCGAGAGGAAATGTTTTGGTGATTTCCTTATTCTCGAGAGCACTTTGATGGGGATTCTCAAGTCGTGAAAGGTGATCAGCAGCAAGGTTCTCAGCTCCTTTTTTGTCTCGAATTTCAACATTAAATTCTTGGAGGAGTAGAACCCACTGCATCAAGCATGGCTTAGTATCTTGCTTTGCCATTAGGTATTTTAATGCCGAATGATCCATATACACTATGCATTTTTTCAAAAGCAAATACGATCTAAATTTCTCAAAAGCATAGACAACGGCTAACATCTCTTTTTCAGTAGTCGTGTAGTGATGTTGAGCGTCGTTCATTGTCTTACTTGCATAGTGTATCAGCTGAAAGTACTTATTCTTTCGTTGCCCCAGAACTGCACCAATGGCATAATCGCTAGCATCGCACATTAGCTCAAATGGTAAGCTCCAATCGAGGGCAACTAAGATTGGTGCCCCCGTTAACTTCTTCTTCAAAAAATTAAATGCATCGATGCATTCATTTGTGAAGTTAAACGGAGCATCCTTTTCTAAAAGGTGGGTCAGAGGCCGGGTAATTTTAGAGAAGTCTTGTATAAAACGTCGGTAAAAGCATGCATGACCAAGGAAACTTCTGATTCCTTTGACGGTGGTTGGATGAGGTAGCTTAGAAATAACATCAACTTTGGCACGATCTACCTCAATCCCAGATTTAGAGATTTTATGGCCGAGGACTATGCCCTCTTTAACCATGAAGTGGCACTTCTCCCAATTTAGAACTAAGTTAGTGTTTCACACCGAATTAGCATATTCTCTAAATGGGAGAGGCAAGAGTCGAAAGAATTTCCATAGACGGAGAAGTCGTCCATGAATACTTCCATGGTTTTTTCAATCATATCGGAGAAAATGGCCATCATGCGCCGCTGAAACGTGCCTAGAGCGTTACATAAGCCAAAGGGCATTCTACGATAGGCAAACGTTCCATACGGGCAAGTAAAAGTGGTCTTTTCTTGATCCTGGGGATCAATGGGAATTTGGAAGTACCCAGAAAAGCCATCGATAAAACAATAGAACTCATTTCCCGTTAATTGTTCAAGCATTTGGTCCATAAAAGGGAGCGGTAAATGGTCTTTACGGGTCGCATCATTCAATTTGCGGTAATCGATACAAACTCTCCATCCGGTCACAAGTCTAGTCGGTATAAGCTCATTAGTATCATTTTTCACAACAGTGATTCCGCCCTTATTTGGAGCACAATGAACCGGGCTAACCCATGAACTATCCGAGATTGGATAAATCATTCCAGCGTCCAGGAGTTTTATAACTTCCTTTTTGATCACTTCGTAGATTTGTGGATTAACCCGTCGTTGTTGTTGGACGGAAGCTTTGTGATTTTCTTCAAGTAGAATCTTGTGTGTGCAAAATCGAGGGTCGATTCCCTTAATGTTGGAGATTTGCCAAGCAATAGCACTTTTATGCTTCCTAAGTACATCTAAGAGTCGGGTCTTCTCCTCATCGTTAAGGCCTTTTGATATGATAACGGGCAATTTATTATTTGTTTCCAAGTAAGCGTATTCGAGATGAGGAGGCAAATCCTTGAGCTCGAGCTCCGAAGGATTCTCAATAGACAGCTTTACTTCTTTTACGTCTGCCATTTTTAGGTCCATCGGAGGGGAAGAAACAATCGGGTTTTCATTTAAAAGTTTCTCAATTAATAAAATGTCCCACTCCGGATCAAAGTCAGAATTATCAATTTCCGGTGAAACTGAATCATTTGAAAGATAAGCTTTGATTTCTTCCCAAGCGAGATCACTTCCCTCAAACGGAGTGAGGGAAAGGGAAGAATCAGAGACGATTGGTTCAAAAGAAGGAGTGGGATTGCCACTCGAAGCATTTTTGGTAAAACCAAGAAGTTCTTGACAATACTCCTCTGTAGCTTCATCAATAACATCGATTCGGTTGACGGAAGAAACATCGTAATCGGAGGAGTATCTCGCGGTTTGATCGAGATTGAACGTAACAACTTCATTTCCGACACGTAAGGTAATCTCCTCGTCGTATACATTAATTAAAGCACGGCCGGTCCGTAGGAATCCTCTCCCAAGAATGAGAGTAACCCGTGGATCAGCATCGAAATCAACAACCACAAAATCGGCAGGGAAATTGAATTTCCCAACATTGACAAAAATATCCTCAGCTATACCAATAGGTCGAGACGTAGATCGGTCGGCAAGCTCGAGGGTCATAAGCGTCGCTGTCAAGTTAGGAAGAGACAACTTTTGCCAAATCGACAATGGCATTAGGTTAATGCTAGCACCAAGATCGGCCAATGATGCGTGGAAATTGCACCAGGCTTTACCTCTCGAGGGATCTCGAGAAGCTTACAACCCCCACCAGGCAGTGTACCTGATCGTTTTAGTATAGTATAGTGACAAGTACCGGGGGATTGATCGTTCAACTTGGGAATAGTGTCGCTAGGATTAGAAAACCTAAAGACTAGGTCTAGAGATGAGGGATGATTCTTTTTGTATTTTTAAGTTTTATAAAAGCAAATAAAAATCTCGGTTTTTAGAGGAGTCGGCGAATTAGTTGCTAATCAACTAACCCAATAACTAAAGATGCAATCAAAATAAAATAACAAAAATGAAAATAAACTAAATTATACTAGTGGTGTGAGCAATATATGGGAGAATTGTTTTTACTTAGATTTCACTACTCCCTAGATATCTTTTACAGGTTAATTACTTGTTACAGTTGTGTGGATGACGGATTGTAATCCTTAATACCATTCATGGGGTGGCGTACTTACTTCCCCAATCCTATAAGCTCCTACTTCACTCCTATGTCGAGCCGGCTAAGAAGCTCCTAACATGGGATCACTAGAATTCGCTCATGCATTAAATACAATCATAAAAACCTAGTACACATCGGTTCATGTTTCTTAAGACGTTCAAGCAAGTTACACAATGGAGATCTGCCAATTTTCTTAAGCCTAACATTGAAATCATTCATCCATTACAACTATAAACAAGCAATCAACCTATAATCAACATCTAGGTTTCATTACATCTAAGCAAACACATGAAAGATCTAGCCTAGCATGTTATAATCAAGACAAGCATAAGATAAGATATATTCAAACAATACATAGACATATTGAATGAATTGAAAGAGGACTTATCTTAATTGAACATGAAAGGTTTCAAGGGGTGAAAACCCTTGAAAATACTGTTACAAACGACCTAGGGTTTATTAGGTTCGACCCTAGTATTCTCCACACAATTTCCTCCCTTAATGAATGAAAAATAGAAAAGTATATATAGATTTTGTGAGGTGACGGCGTCAAGAGTAAATGTCTGACGCCGTTATCTCGCCGCCAATAAAGTCCTCGGACTGCCTAGATCTGGGTTTGACGCCTTCATGTGTAGTCCATCTTCAGGCCGTCACCAAAATAACTATTGACGCCCTTCTCTTGACGCCTTCAGGTTTTCACTGGGCCGTCATGGATTTTACTCCTGACGCCGTCACAATTCCCTTCTAGACGCCGTCAGGTACTGTTCTCAGCATGAAAAATTAAGTCTTTGCCGTTTTCTTCACTTTTATGCTCCAAAAACGTCCAAAATGCTTCCTTTTCCAGAATTCACTCCCAAAGTACCTAAAATCACAAAAGGAACGATTTAGGGCAATATTTGATCAAATAAATTCAATTCCGGGCTTAAATGACCCCCTAAAAACAGTTCATTTTTCGCCTCATCATGTACCCTTACACTTGAGATTTGCTTATCCTCAAGCAAATGCGCTTTTATTCTAATCAAAATACAAGTTAGGGGTCATTTAACACTAATATAAAAGTAATTACAACAAATAATCGTCCCACTAAAGACCAAAGACAAGCACGGAGGTCATATACTAGCACCTCACAAATAGTGTTTAGATACTCACATCTCTTGGGTGTAATAAAGTAACATCACAATATGGAAATGGAAAACATCCCTCACTACCTGTCATAGCAAAATAGATTACCATAGGCTTGGGAATGGATCAAACCTCCACCACATGGCGTAAGCACCTAGGATAAACTATCAAAGAGGTCTTTTAAAGGGTTGTAACGTTAGGTGTAGGGATATGGAATACACGGTTTTGTTAGATATATGCAGTCTTTACTGGTGGCGAGTTAAAAATCTTGGTTAATTACATGTACAATATGGCGTTGCTAAGCCAAGACTAGTCTCGACTTAAGCTAATAAATGAAAATAACAAAAACATAAAATAAATATAAAATGAAACGGGATGGTAGTCCGCATGTTTTTTCTCTTTTCTTTTTCTTTTTTTTTTCTTTTTTTTCTTGATTTTTTGATTTTTTTTTTTTTTTTTTTTTTGCTTACACTCTTACCCTACCATCCAAAATGATACATCACAGGGAATGAAAATTCCCCTTACACTTGAATTTTTACATACTTTACAATAAACTAATCTAATGACTCGAATTAAGAAAATCAAAACGCTTGGAGTACTTTTAAGATTAACGTACATATGGGGGTAATAATAGATGTTCTTCCCCATTACTCCATAACATTAGAACTTTACCCATGAGTCCCAATCGTCCCAAAACAATATGTACAAGGATATGACTCGACTTAGCAACCATGTAATCAATTAGATAATTAACTAAGGGTTTAAACAAATAACAATAATGCACTAAAGATGAGTGCATATACGGAAGGCTAAGGCGATTTGGTTGTACATTTAAGTGAGGTGTAACAAATTCTTCCTTTAAGAAAGATGCTTAAAGTTAGAAACGAAAAGATAGGCTCGGAGGGGTGTACTAGGGGTTTCGTGTACTAAAAATGAGTGCAACGCTAATGGTGTGGGAAAAATTAGTTGACTTTACTAGCCAAGTAATATGACTTAAATGGTCAAGTAATTATGATGCGGGTTTAACACAAGGGTGATCCTAATGCCTCTTATCATGTAGTAAATCCTACTACACGAATGTAGTCTCACTAGCGGTCTCGGGATGCATCACTAACGCAAGTTCTAGAATCTAAATGCTACCGGTACACTCATAAGCACTAAAAGTAAATGCTTTTCCTATCAAATCTAAAGGCGAACCTCACATATTTGGGTGGAAAATTTTTCTGAATAGTACGGTTTTGTGCTAGTCATACAATCTCCTATCCATGAGACGCTTGCTATGGCTAAAGTTTCACTCCTAAATGTTGTAAAAAAATTTAAATTTGGCGCTAAAATTACACTAACAAGTATTTCTCATAGTTTTATTACACATCTACTATCGAACAAACAAACTCAAGCGAAAGTGTATCTGTAAGGTATCATCATTTACCCTCCCCTTACACTTAGGATGAACATTGTCACCAATGTTCAAGTATAGAATGTAAAAGTGAAATAAGTAAAAAGAATGAAATCAAATACTCCCCTGATTCGCTCGGTATGGATAATAAGGTAGCCACGTTAGATCTTCCTCCAAGAAAATGAACAATCAAAGCTTCCCTTCCAGAATATAAATCATCTTCTTGTCATACATAACCTGTTAAACCTGAGAAAATAGACAAGGCAACCTCGCGTAAAATCGGTGGCAATCTATATATGCTAATAAATCCTAGAGGGCAAAGTAAGATATAATGCTTGTGGAATGATGTTTGCAGATTTCCTGGAGATTATAAAACTAAAGATTTAACAAAAACTTTAAGACTCCGTTAGAAAAACAAAACTGGTAAAATTTCCAGAATTTTACACGTGACGCCGTCAGGGGTTACTTCCTGACGCCATCAGAAGTGACCTGCAGAAATTCTTATGTTAAGTTTCTGGAAAATTTCTGGAAAAACTTCGTTTTACTTCCTGGAAAATCCTGAAAAACATCATTATGACTCGATACAAGCATTTGACTCTAACAAATACGAATATACATGTTCACTTAATATTGTAGAGAATCATGATCGAGTTTGTTTCTTAAAAATATATTTGGGGTTTCCCCTTACACTTATCTTTTGCGAAATACCTTTGGATGAAGTTAAGACAAAGCCAAACAACAAAATAAAGTATTTTCACCATTTTAGTTTTGAAACATGATCTACCAACAATAAAAATAAAAATAAAGCATGCATACAGAAGCAAATAACAATCAAACAAAAATAAAAATCACACAAAACATAGGTTGCCTCCCAAGAAGCGCTTTTCTTTATTTACGAGTCTTGTAGCTAGACTCAAGGTCATGGGTTACTACGTGATCTCATTGTTGGTTTCACTCTCTAGGTCATCTCATGTACCAGTTTTGTATTCCGGACCTAGTTGCAAGCATTCTTTGTAGAAACCAAGCATCCTATTCATCACATACTCTACTCCTCTACGTCTATCCTCATCATTCCTATAGTAAGCCGCTTGTTTGTGTTCCTTTTCTATGTTTGACAGGAGGCAGTACTGCTCAATCTTATAGGGCATTTGGTAGGCATTCTCATCATTCTCCTCCTTGAACTTAACTACCCCTAGAGTCGGATCATAACTCATCTTAGTGGCCTCAACGAATGTTTTCCCGAACACTACTTGACTTAGGCAAACATCTATCACCGGACGAGTATCCTATACTATCATAAAATCGATCTCATAAGTGAAATTTCCGACAATCACACGCACTCCCTTCACTCTTCCTACAAAATTACTTATCAAATTCTTATTGGGCATCATCCTATAACCAAGTTGTTTCTTCATTACCTAATTATAATAAGTCCTAGTCATGATGTTTATAGGAGATCTAGGATCGATATAAGCTTTCCATATATGCATATGCCCAATGTTGCATGGTATGTTGATGTTAGAGGGGTCTCCCATTTTAATAAGGGGTGAGCCAAGGATATATGGTGTCTCGGGGCCATCGAATAAATCCTTATGATATTCTCGTTCTTCCTTGGTAGGCAACTTATCAAAGTACTCTTCTACAGTCTCTACTTCCTCTAACTCTTCTCCCTTATTAACCTCAACTTCCCTAATTTCATCCCTAGTCTCGGTTTCTACTCCAACTTAATCTTTGTCATTTTCTTCTATATCCTTATCTATTGGCTTAATGGTGACAACATTGACAAAGTGGACGTGTTTGGATGACGAGGGGTCCTTAGTTTGGATTCCGCTATTGGCATCCCTAGTGTCCTTCCTAGGTGTAGTTGACGCTTGGTTATTGAGGGCTTTCAACAAGTTGTCAATCTTATTGGTCATCTCCGTTTGTTGTTGGTTGAATTTGGTTTCAAACCTAGCTATGCGAGCTTCTTGAGATGCCATAAATTTGGACATCAATCCTTCAAGAATGTTGGTACTACCATAGTTGTTGGAAGGATTGTTGTTGAAAGTACGGTTGGAGGGTGGACCGTTTGGTTGGTAACAATTAGGCGGATTGGAAGAATTGGTTTGGTTTTGTTTCCACCTAAGGTTTGGGTGATTTTTCCAACAAGGGTTGTAGGAATCACCGTAAGGGTTTGGCTCGGGTTTGAAAGTGTACCACTTATCTCCCGCCTTGTCGGTACGCGAGGATGCGTAGTCCGCAAAAGCTGTTCCGGGGAGTTCCACACAATAACGAGTGTCATGGGGACCACTACATAATTCGCATGAAGAAGTGATTTTATTCACTTGGCTTGAAGGCTTAGGAGCTTCATAAGATTTCATGAGAAACTTGACTTGGTCCTCGAGTTCCATAATCCTATGGTCGGGAGTGCTAGAGTTGTTCGAAGGCAAAGATATTGCATTGACCGTTTTGTTCAAATCACAGGGGATCATTCCAACATTCGTTGTCATAGAGAGCAAGATCTTCTATGAGTTCCCATGATTGTTCCGCAATTAGATCACGTAGCTTGCCACCGGCCGATTGGTCAATGGTTCGCCTTGTGGAGAGATCGATATGGTCATAGAAGCTTTGGACTTGGAGCCAAAGATCTATGCCATGATGAGGGACTTTTTGAAGTAAGTCCTTGAAACGAGTCCATGCTTCATATAGAGTTTCACCTTGACGTTGTTGGAACATCAAAATATCATTTCTAAGCTTGGTAGTTCTCCCCGGTGGGAAAAATTGAGCAAGGAAACGAGTGGTGAGATCATCCCATGATGTGATAGATCCCGCGGGTAAACGTTCAAGCCATTGACTAGCTTGATCACGTAGAGAGAATTGGAATTGGCGTAATTGGGTTGACTCTCTAGTTGTAGCATCAAGGTCTATAGAATCTACGATTTTAAGGAATTCCTTGAGATGTTGATTTGGATATTCGGAACGAAGTCCATGGAATGCATATCCGCTTTGCACCAATCGGATGGTGTCGGATCGCAAGGGAGACACATTGGCTCCTTGGGTGAGCTCAATAGTGTTTCGATAGCCTTGGTGGCTAGGTCGGGAATACTCTCCTAGGGTTCGGGGCCTAAGAGGTTGGTTAGCTAGTGGTGGGTTTTGTGGGTGGTCTTGTTGTGGTGGGTTGACGGGTTCAAAGATGTTACCACCTTCCATGATGTCGGATGGTAAAGATTACGAAGAAAAACAAGAAGAAATAAGATAGACTAAAGAAAACCTAAAAATAAAAACAAAATCTTACTAGAAAGGAATCTAGCAAGTAGACCTAATAAAAAGAAATTCTAACCTAGACAATAACTATTCCCCAGGCTGCGGCGCCAAAAACTTGATGCGTGGGAATTGCACCAGGCTTTACCTCTCGAGGGATCTCGAGAAGCTTACAACCCTCACCATGCAGTGTACCTGATCGTTGTAGTATAGTATAGTGACAAGTACCGGGGGATTGATCGTTCAACTTGGGAATAGTGTCGCTAGGATTAGAAAACCTAAAGACTAGGTCTAGAGATGAGGGATGATTCTTTTTGTATTTTTAAGTTTTATAAAAGCAAATAAAAATCTCGGTTTTTAGAGGAGTGGGCGTAATTAGTTGCTAGTCAACTAACCCAATAACTAAAGATGCAATCAAAATAAAATAACAAAAATGAAAATAAACTAAATTATACTAGTGGTGTGAGCAATATATGGGAGAATTGTGTTTACTTAGATTTCACTACTCCCTAGATATATTTTACAGGTTAATTACTTGTTACAGTTGCATGGATGACAGATTGTATTCCTTAATACCATTCATGGGGTGGCGTACTTACTTCCCCATAAGCTCCTACTTCACTCCTATGTCGAGCCAGCTAAGAAGCTCCTAACATGGGATCACTAGAATTCGCTCATGCATTAAATACAATCATAAAAACCTAGTACACATCGGTTCATGTTTCTTAAGACGTTCAAGCAAGTTACACAATGGAGATCTGCCAGTTTTCTTAAGCCTAACATTGAAATCATTCATCCATTACAACTATAAACAAGCAATCAACCTATAATCAACATCTAGGTTTCATTACATCTAAGCAAACACATGAAAGATCTAGCCTAGCATGTTATAATCAAGACAAGCATAAGATATATTCAAACAACACATAGACATATTGAATGAATTAAAAGAGGACTTATCTTAATTGAACATGAAAGGTTTCAAGGGGTGAAAACCCTTGAAAATACTGTTACAAACGACCTAAGGTTTATTATGTTCGACCCTAGTATTCTCCACACAAGTTCCTCCCTTAATGAATGAAAAATAGAAAAGTATATATAGATTTTGTGAGGTGACGGCTTCAAGAGTAAATGTCTGACGCCGTCATCTCGCCGCCAATAAAGTCCTCGAACTGCCTAGATCTGGGTTTGACGCCGTCACGTGTAGTCCATCTTCAGGCCGTCACCAAAATAACTCTTGACGCCCTTCTCCTGACGCCTTCAGGTTTTCACTGGGTCGTCATGGATTTTACTCCTGACGCCGTCACAATTCCCTTCTTGACGTCGTCAGGTACTGTTCTCAGCATGGAAAAATAAGTCTTTGCCGTTTTCTTCACTTTTATGCTCCAAAAACGTCCAAAATGCTTCCTTTTCCAGAATTCACTCCCAAAGTACCTAAAATCACAAAAGGAACGATTTAGGGCAATATTTGATCAAATAAATTCAATTCCAGGCTTAAATGACCCCCAAAAAACGGTTCATTTTTCGCCTCATCAGCCAAGGCGAAGCATTGAACCATACCCGGAAAATTGAATGGAATAAGAAACTTGCCAGGGTCTTCAAGCTTTTCGGGTAGCTTTTTAAGATGAACCGCTAAGCAATTCTCATTCATTCAGGTCTTAGATATTTCAAACAACTTTTCCTTATTATTCAAAAGACCTTTTAGCATCGAAGCAAATTTAGGCATCAAAAGTATAGCATCCACGAGACTTATATCAAAGTGTAATTCTTGAAAAATCTGATAAAACTTTACCATTTGGTTTTTATCCTTCTTGCGGTGCTTTTGTTCATTTAAGCGTGACAGATAAGGCAATTTCGTTTTAACGGGAATTTCTTTTTCAGTTTCATTAACAACTTTTTCTTTTCCTTTAGACGTTGGGACCACCGGAGGTTGGATGTCTTCGGTCCTTCCAATATTAATAGGAATTTCTGTATCCGTTGTCACCTCGGGTTCACGGGCGACTACCTTAGGAGAAAGAGAAGAAGAGGCAGTCAGAGTCGTTGGTCCATCATAAGAAACACCACTCCTTGTTGTGATCGCTTTAGCATCGCCCCTCGGGTTAGCGATCATGTTGCTTGGAAGAGTTCCAGAGCCCGAGGGTCAATCATTTAAACGTTTGTTGATACCAAGAATTTCCTTAGCCATTAACTCTTGGTTTTTCATAATCTGCTTAAGAATCTCATCCGAGGGCGACGGATTTTGAACCACATTTTGATTTTGATTTTGAAAGTTTTGCCCTCGGTTGTTAAAACCTTGATTTTGATTTCCTTGATTCGTATTCTGAAAGTTCCCATTATTTTGAAAATTATTCCCTTGAGGCGGGCCTTGGTTGTAATTTCCCCGATTTTGATTTTGATGAAAACTTTGATTTTGTCCTTGAAAACCATTATTTCCCCGGTTTTGATTTTGATTGTGATTAAATTGATGATTACGGTTTTGTTAGATCACCATTTAGTAAACACAAGCATAATAACAATAGAAATGAGATGAGAGATGAGATTTGGGTGATTATATGAATAAGAGAAATGTAAGTGCAAGAGTTTCCTTAAGAAATCAAATAACCAACCAAGTTTACATGAGATATAAGGTTACTATATATAGGGAAGGAGCTAGGGCAACACTCCCTCTCCTTCCTTTCATGAAAATCGTGTGGGCTTCAAGCCCATGGACCATTTAACTTAAGCCTAGTAAACTTGTAACTTAAACAAATTGTAAGTAAATGATAACTTAAGCAACCTATTATTACAAATGACCGAAACTTGATAAAATAGTGAAAACTATGATCCCAACAATCTTCCCCTAAGGGTCGGTCATCACGGTTGCTTGACGTCTTCATCTTTGACGTTGACTTGTGACATGTAAAACTCTAGACGTCCTCAAAAATGATTTGAATGATAATGGATGTACTTTGCTCTTTGTCATTGTTCTTCGGTGATGATGTAGTGATTGTATCACGAAGTAGTCTGCCATTCGTCACTCCTGCGCCTGTGGTGGTTGAACGCCATTCCAACATACTCATACATCTTCGAACTTTGACATGCACGAAGTTCCTTTTCATACTATGAGATCTTTAGTCTTTAAACTTTGTAGATTCTTCTTTATTGACGTAGAATCATTCTTTGAACTTTGTGGTGATAAGATCTTTGGGGAAGCTTTCTTTGACTTCAAGATGTATGTATGAGCATGTTGGAATCTACCATCATGGAAGTGAGGTACCTGCGAGTAAACAGTTAGCAATAAAACAACCGGTACTTACGGATAAGGAATTAGAGTTCATCAACAGCATATTGTGAAGACTCCCTCTAGTCCTTATCCTGGCCGTTCCCATATCAGATACTCCCGAAGGAGCTTACGAGACCTACTAAGTAGCTCAATGACTGGGTGAGTCGCTGGGGATCACTCCACGACTGTAGACCGTAATGGAACCACCGCAAACACTAAGCGTAACCCTTGTGGGGTTACCGAAGTGACCTGCTGTCAGGGCTGTTAGATGTTGACCCTGGCAGGATTTCCGTTCAATCATTGAGAAATACATAAGTAATCCTCTCATAAACGTTCTCGGCAGATTGCTAAGATCTGCGAAGGACTCGATAGGTTACAACTGATGCCCATTGATGCAGAACATCAGTTGTAGAAATACTAAGTGTTCCTAAGAGATCTTTGATGTATCTCAAGGCTCTAGACTCTATAAGTGCATACCTAGGTTTCCTATGCGGAGACTGGGGAGGGGTCTCCTGCTTCAATATCAACTGTCTCTAAGAGATAGGTCGATAGGTTACGCGGGTTCTCCGTGAGAATGAAACAAGTCCTTTTAAGAGAACTTGAGTGGTTAAGAAGGTTTAGTGCATTGCGTCACTGGGTCCATGACGACTTAATCTTCAATACCGATGTTGACTTTTGCAACAGCCAGTAGCATACGCATTGAACCCGGTGTCTGCCCTAAGGTTAAACATATGGAGGGCTATTTCTTTTCACCCTTTTCTTGACTTTTCTTTTTAATTCTTCAACTCCTTCTTTCCCTTTCATTCATTTCTCCTTTTTTTTTTCGTATCATACCTAAGGACTTCTAATTCTATCTATGGGAGATGTCCTTGGGTAGATCCCTCCGGCTCTGGCGGATCATAGGACGGATATTCCTATCTTAATCACCTTATAACTCCGACAGTAGCCAAGAAACCTTTGATAGAAAAATCTCTCAAAGTGTTTGTGATAATCAAATATTTTGGTTAACACTTTGAGAGTTTTGTGTACACTTTTGAAGGGCTCCCCCTACACATGTGCTCATAAGTATTTTATAAATTTGCACATGCGGGAGGAGCAATCACTTTTGAATTGATCCACTTTCCGTGAACAAGACCGATTCGAGACACGCTTACATCACTAGTTAGACTAGCTTGAAGTTATTACCCGGCCTGATCAAGTTCACAGAAAGTTTCTCGAGACGGTACATTTCTACTAAGACATATCCTTTTCGAGACACGCTTATGTGGTTAGTTAAAGAGATGCATTGTCAGCTTTTAGGTGACAACTAGCTCTAGTAACTAACTTGATGTTATTACCCGTCGAGGATAAGTCCTTTCGATATTACTAACTTTTATTGTCTCGTCAATTCCTGGGTCAGTACTGAGTCTAGCTCGCACATGATACAACTTTTAAGCTTTGACTTAGTATATTTTAATCGTTTTTTCATTTTCTCCCCCTCAAAAATAGCATATAAAATGGTGTTTTTGACAAACATTAAGATTAAAATATGCCTTTTGAGTCTTACAGGGAGATTCACCAAGAACTTATGATTTAGAGCAAAGTATTTTGTTTTTACAAGTGCTCCCCCTCAACAAGTGATTAGGTCTTATTGAGGTGAAATACTTGTCCTTTTGAGCAGAATTATGAAAAAATCATAAATGTTTGATTAATTCTACTCAAAAGTAAGAAGCCTTCGCTCCTTATATATAGGATTGAGGCACTGATGCGTACCTCAGGGTCCTTTCTTTACAAGTTCGGGTTGTGCACTGTAATACGTGCACAAGCCATTATGAAAATCATTCAATCAAATGAAATAACCAAATGTACCAAGTTAATCTTCGTCAGGAAGTGGGGCATCAAAGTCGGTGAACTTGGGTTCAGGTCTGACGAAGTTTCTGATAGGAAACGATGATCTGACACCGATATAGCTTTCCAGTCGTCTGATATGTTCCCGTCGAAATAACCTTTCTTCAATCTTTAAGACAAAGTTACGAACTTGTCTTCTTGTGCTGGATTTCCATCTCGGTTGTTCCCCCTTAGCTATCTTTCGGCGATCATCATTCAACCTTTTGACCAGCCCATCACGAACAGATTTGAGTGTAACATCACAGAATTTGTGTACCTCATCGAACCTCATGAAACTTTGTAGTTGTTTGCTGTTGATGTAGGTGAAACCAAAAGGATCTTGGTTGAGAGTAAACTGTGACGTTTGATAGATTCCATCAAATGTGAATTGCGGCTTTGTCAAATTGATCTTCTGTTGGTAACTTTCCACTCCAAGCTGAAGATCTTCCACTCTTTCTTGAACTATCAATCGTCGGATGTAAAGAAGTAGCGATGCCATGAAGTTGTACTGTACATATCTATCGAATCCACGCATTCTTCCTTGAACTTTTTCGAGATACATATCTTTGATGTCATTGAGATTAAGGTCTGGAAAGTCTGCTTCAGAGAACTTGTACTTCTTTTCATCTTGTCGTTTAACAACAATTTCATGCATGAATATGTAGTTAAACCGTTGCGACTCTTGAATCTCCAAGATGGCGATGATCTTAGATTTTTGCTTCACATTTTCCAATGATTTCTCTTCTAATCTGCTAGTATAACCGAGACGACGACGTTCTGGCCAGTGTTGAATGCCGTGTAGAGCATCTCTGTCGTAAGCTACGATGGAGTTGCTGAAAACACGAGTAGTTTCTTCAATGGCAGGAATTTCGTATCTGGCGGCAGGTACTGAGATTGTGAGTGAGGAAGCATATTTCTTCTTTGGTTTCTCTTGGGTGAGTTTGATATTATGAAGATCTTTGTTGAAGAAGTAGCTGTAGGGTAACTTGGGTTTATCTGGAAACCCTGTCAACGGTAATGGTTTTGTCCAGTCAATGAAGTAAGGCTTTTCATGGTTCTTGGAACTGAGGTCGATATTCATTTCAGGATTTAGCCAGTCAAACTCGGCAGACATTGCACTGGCTATATTCTGCAAATGAAATTCGTATTCCACTTTGTTTCTAGATCTTTTCTTGAGGAATTCTTGTGCATCCCTATTGATTCTTCTGAGCTTCGTCTTTGTAAGTTTGTTGATATGAAGATCCTTCATTATGACTTGGGTGAACTGTAGAGTGTTACCGGGAAGGGGTTCTTCATCTTCGAGAGGAGGTTGAGCTTGAACCATTTCTGTCAACCAGTCATTTTGAGGAGTATCATCATTGTCGAGCCATGAATGACGTCTTTTCGTCTTGGATTTCTTAGACTTAGTTGTAGCATCTTTGTCTTTAGCTTTGGATGGTGACGATGGTCCAACATGAGAATCAGGAATAGGTGGAGCATGGTAATTGGTGTCAGGTTGACCCTGGAAGTCATCAGTATGTTCCATGAAAGTTTCTTCCTCTTCAGTTTGACCTTGACCAGTAGCTGAGGGGTGTTGTTGATTTCCAGGAGGAGTGGAGTCCTTTTGTGGTTGTAGAGAGGATGAAGGACCTGTTCCAGACTTAGGTTTCTTGCCTTTAAAGTTTGGGTCAGGATCGTCATCTTTTCTTGTCCTTTTCCGGGTTCCAGCTGCATCTTTGCATGACTCTTTGGATATGTAAGCCACCATAGCATCATAAAGTGCTTTTTCTTCAGCAGTCTGTGTGGTTTTGGAGGCAATGTTGTCGAAGAGTTTGGCAAGCATGTCATTGAAGGACAATTCAGGGACGGTAGGAGCCACAGTAGAAGGTTTTGCAGTGTGAAGCGTGAATGGTGTAGTTGACAACATTTTTCTCGTAACACTTCTGATTCTGTGATCCAAGTTGTCATTGATTGGTTCAAGAAGATTTGCTACTTCAGGAGTGATCATATCAACCAGATTTTCAGTGAGAAAATCATGTGTTGCAGTTCTGATAAATACTGTGTAATCAGAGTTCAAGAACTTGTCGATCAGCTGCTTTGACTCCTGGAAGTCCTCAACTTGTTTGGTAAGACTGGTAACCATGTTGGTGAGTTTGTTGACTTGCTCCTGAAGATCAACTGGTTGTTTCGGTTCATTGATTGAATGCTGTTTTGATGCGGTTTCTAAAGGTGTGGGAGATGTATGCTCAGGTGATGATTCTGACGACGACTCGTTGTGTGAGTTTGAAGAAGAAGCAGGAGGAGTCGGATCCTTTGGTGGAGAGTCTTGAGGAGGTGGAGGTCTTGCTGAGGAAGTCTGCAGAGAAGATGACTCAAGAAATATGTTGGTGTCGAACGCGTTCTTCTCTTCGTTTTCTTTTCTATGACGTTCCTCTGCTTCCTCTGCTTCTCGTGCAAGAAACTCTGGAGTAATGAGGTATTCTTGTTCTTGTCCGCCAACATTCTCCTCTAAATTAGCAGTCTCTGTCATGTTGACATCTCCTGTTTTGTCTGTATCTTTAACGGTGTCATCAGGCTGTGGAGCTGATTCTGATGTTGTGGACACAATGGAAGGAATCATGCTGCTTGTAGCTCCTACATGTTCCGACTGATCGATAGGTGGTGGTGTTGGAGGTTGAGACAGAAGTCGGCTTTCGAGACTTGCTTTCCTTTGTTCTTTGCGAAGTCGCTTTTCTTCAGCTCGTGTGTCGACAACTATACTTTTAAGTTTGCGTTTATCGACCAACGGTTCAACGATTGGTTCGTCTTCATCATCATTAGGCTCATTAATAGAGATCCCTTTTCTTTTCCTTGTCTCCTCTTCATAAGTTTCAAGACTTTGTTGTATGGCGATCTCAGTTGCAGGGAATCTTTCTTCAGGTGCTATACTTTTAGTTCATAATCTGGTTCTTCTTCTTCAGATTCCGTGTCGAACTCGAATTCGGTGTCAGAATGTGGAGGTGTAGGTTCATCACGAAGAGTGTACTTTGGAGTTACCTTTTGCTTCGGCTTGGTAGCAGGTTTGGATTTTGATGTAGGTTTAGGTTTGGTGGAAGTCTTTGGTTTTGTCTTGGGAGCAGCCTTAGACTTAGTCTGAAGTGAGCCAGTGGTGCTTGTAGTGCTCCCAGACTTCACAACTCCTTTGCTTCGAGTCTTTATAGTGGCTTCTTCCTGTACCCCTTTGTAAGCATTATCATACATCTTGTAGTTCAGACTTTTCTTGATTTTGTCATCAAGAAGGTATTCGGGAAGCCTCATTCCTTTGATCTTGGTTGAGGAAGTGGTCGTCTTGATGAATGAGGTGGTGAAGTCGTCCTCGAAGAGGTGCTTCGGCTCATTAGGATCAGTCATCCTCTTAATGAATTCTGAAGTGTCTTTACAGAAATGTTCTATGAGAAGCTTGGTGAATCTTGTGAATGGTATCATAGTCTTCACACGATCGGTTTGAATGCTGTAGACTAAATCATTCATGATTGTTACTGCAAAGTCAATGGGTGTCAAAGTTACCATTCCCCAGAATGTTTGCAAGTGTTCAAGCCTAGGATGTTCATGACCACTCTTTCTTCCTGATATCGATCTTACAACCAACAGACAGAATGTTCTCCAAGGCTGAGGGATATTCTTGGCATTGAATCGGGAATGTTTGACTAGAGGTACGTTGTCATCAACATCATAACCTAATTCAACAAAGAAGTCAAGAAGGTCCAGTTCAGGCAGTATTGGAGCGAATTCGTTGTCAGCTTGAGGCAGGTGAAGGACTGTACGAAGAACGTCGTGATTAACATTGTAGACTTGGCGATCTAGCGTAACAGTAAAAGACTCGTCATCCAAATTTGCCTTAGCCGTTATCCAGAACTGATGAAGGTAGAACAGAGGAACTGAAGTAGAGCAGATGAGCAGATGTTTGCATGGATGTGCAAGTAGAATATCTTTGACAATCATACACGAGTTCTCTGTAATTCTCAATTTGTCGAAATCAACTCATGGATTGTTGTTGCCAATCGTGACGTTGTAGTTTTCGGGAGTGATGTCATCCATGGTGAGTAATGGAAGAGCTTGTTCAGGGACATTCTCGTTGTGTTCAGCCATGTTAATCTGAAAAGTATAGTCATAAACCAAACATCCAAATTTGTTACGTGTTAGCACAGTTTTGAGTTTGGTTATAGATCTCTACTTAAGTCAATTAAGCACGAATGTTTCATTATGTTATGTGTGAAGTGTCATATAATGCATACTTGAAGAATCATTGATCATTTAGAATCACGAAATCAATTATACAATGCAATGTCTTACATATAAGCACAACTGATATACACAATTCATTGTTACATCACATTACACAACAACAAAGAGTCACAACAAAGTTACATGTATACAAAATGACAAGGCCTTAATGAGATTTCGAAAAAAATATAAAATACTTTTATCGCAAACCTGTATTAAAGAAAAATTTCGAAAAAATGTTACTAAGTATTTTATCGAGAAAATGCTTATCTGTAAGATTTTTCGAGATCATTCCTTATACAAGATTTGCGAAAGTTTTCATGTTTTCGAAAAAATCAATTCTCGATAAAACTTTTCGCAATCATGCTTTAACCTAGTGATTTCGAAATCTATGTTCAAAGAGTAGTTCGAAAATAATAATTTCGAAAAAAACTGATTTTGAACAAAAGTTATCGAAATCATGAGTTATAGAATAATTTCGAAAAAATTTCACTGAGATTGCGAAAAAACTTGAGTTCTCGAAAAAAATTCTTATACAAGAATCATTCGAATTTGAAGTCAAACGTACGTTTCTTTTGCGAATATCTTATCCAATGATTTAGGCCTGTCACAAAGATTGATAAACACCAATTAGATATAATCAATATTCACGTTAACTAAGATCTCGATAATTGTCAAGATCAAGTTCTCGAAAATATATCAATTTTGAGTCTAATGAGTATCAATGTTTCTAGCATGTCACAAATACATGTTGCAAGCACATTATGACAGCATTCAACACATTTGGACGCAGATAGATAGACCTTCATCATGAACGAAGTATACAAGTTATCGAGAATCAAAGCATCAATCGATATAAATCAACAAGATCAACATATCATTGAAACTTATCACCATGGAAACATATCCCACCAATAATACAAAGTAAACAAACACAGAATCAAAATTTCTGAAATCGTACAAAACCCTAGATTTCTAAATCGTAATAAACATGAAGGAATGCATGAGAAAATGATGAGGATATGTTAGAAACAAGTTTTGTAACAAAACCCTATCAAGAATCAAACTCCTAAACATGATTATAGCAAATTTCGAAATTGCAAACCCTAGTTCTCGAAATCAATCTATCATGAGATTGAACCGTTGGATTTTCAATTAAACGAGATCCTATGTTTGTAATGCCCTAAAGATCACTAAGGAACTTACAGATTGAAGATCTTTAAAGTGGATTGCGCGTTTGAATTAGGTCCGTAGATTTCGAAAAGGGTTTTAGGGGTTTGGATATTGTGATGTTGGGAAAAGAACGGTTTGTTTGTTTTTGTAATTATAAAACTTTTGAATTTTAGTTACTTTTGGTCCCTTAAACTTTTGATATACTTACTTGAGTCCTAAAGTTAAATGGCAAACATGTGCAACATCAAGATATACTCCTAACCGCTTATGTCAATGAGATTTCAATCGAGATGAGACGAGACAATGAACTTAGTACTTCCACATTCTCCGAGGAACCGTATCATTAAGAAAAAATATGCAAGTATATCAAAAAAATGTGAAGCATTTTGAGCTTATCTCCCCCTCAACATTTGTAAAAAAAAATATAGAAAAGACAATGACAAAATGTTGATTAAAAGTGATATACTTGCATTTTTTTATTTTTTTTTTTAAATAAGAAATGAAAAATCTTTTTGTGTTTTGATTGGTTTATATTTAAGAAAATATTTTTACAAAGATAGTTTTGATGTTTGACGGTCAGTTATGTTTTAAAAACTTTTCCAGATCCTCTGGAGTCAAACATCGCATACCAATTTGGTGAACTAGACTAGAAAACCTTGATGGTGCTAAAGATTTGGTAAGTAAGTCCGCCAATTGGTATTCAGTCCCAACAAAATAAAGTTCAACTGTACCCTTTTCCACATGCTCTTTGATGAAGTGATATCGGAGATCGATGTGTTTGGATTTGCAATGATGTACTGTGTTGCAGGAGATAGCAATTGCACTCTTGGAATCACAGTAGATAGGAATCTTGTTGAATAGGTAGCCATAATCCTTAAGTTGTGATCTCATCCTGATGACTTGAGCACAACAAGCAGACATAGCTACATATTCAGATTCTGTTGACGACAGTGATGTGCAGTCCTGCTTCTTAGATTTCCATGACACAAGTTTGTCTCCGAGAAATTGTAATCCACCAGATGTACTTTTTCGTGTGTCTAAACATCCTGCATGGTCAGCATCTGAAAAAGCAATTAGTTCAAAACCAGGATCCTTCGGATACTAGATTCCCAAGTTAATGGTTCCCTTTATGTATCGAAGGATTCTTTTGACCTCACTGAGGTGTTTTTCAGTTGGTTTAGACTGATAGCGAGAGCACATATAGACAGCAAATACTATATCAGGTCTACTAGCTGTGAGATACATGAGGGACCCAATCATACTTCGGTATTTAGTAGGGTCAACTGGAATCCCATGTAAATCAGCATCTAGTTTTGTGGTATAGCCCATTGGTGTATTATAAGTATCACAAGACATCATTCCATGTTTCTTTAAAATTTCAAGAGCATATTTGGACTGATTTATAAAAATTCCACGGGGTGATTGATGAACTTGTAGTCCTAGAAAGAACGAAAGTTCACCCATCATGGACATTTCAAAATTACATTTCATTAATTTTGCAAAATCATTAGAGTAACTTCTTTTTGTTGAGGCAAAAATAATGTCATCGACATATATTTGAACAACAAGTAAGTCCTCCCCGTAGGTTTTTGTAAATAGTGTTGGATCCACCGATCCTTTAGAAAATTTATTGGCCAGCAAGAAAGTGGACAGTTTGTCATACCACGCCCGTGGGGCTTGCTTAAGTCCGTAGAGTGCCTTTTTGAGTCGGTAAACGTGATTAGGACGCTCAGGATCAACGAAGCCTTCAGGTTGGCTAACATAAACTTCTTCACGGAGTTCTCCATTAAGAAATGTTGTTTTCACATCCATTTGGTAAACCACCATGTTCCTGTGTGCAGCATAGGCCAAAAAGATCCGAACAGCTTCATGTCTAGCCACTGGAGCAAAGGATTCAGCAAAATCAAGTCCTTCTAGTTGGGAGTATCCTTTCGCTACCAGACGTGATTTTTTACGTATGACTGTTCCTTCTGCATCAAGCTTATTCTTCCAGATCCATTTTAACCCAATGACAAAGACTCCGTCAGGTCTTTCAACTAATTCCCAGACTTCTAATCTTATGAATTGCTGAAATTCCTCTTGCATCGATTCAATCCAGTTGTCACAAGTCATTGCTTCTTTAATGTTCTTAGGTTCTTCGTGACAAACTGTGAGTGCATAGATACAAGTTTCTCCATCAGTGTGAAGTCGTTGTCTTGTCATTACAGGTGCATCTGGATGGCCAATAATATGAACTAGTGGATGGTCTCGAGTCCATTTGTGTGTTGACGGGTGTAGTTGATAAGTATCTCGCATGTTAGCAGGATCCAGATTGTGTGTCGACGACTCTGCTATATCAGGAACTGTAGAAGCCGGTGCAAACGGATTAAAGAACGCATCAGGATCATGCTCTGCGGGTTATGGAACTGATTGTGGTGTTGGATCTTCAGCTGGATGGCGGGAGTTAGAACCAGTTTGTTCTGCTGTAGATGGTGATACAATTGGAGGACCATCTCTCTCAACACTTGTAGTTGTTTGTTGAGGTGAGTCTGGTACTGGAATGTTATCAGGTGGAGCAGCGGAATTAGGTGAGACCTCAGTAGGACGGTATTCAATTGTGTCATCAAATAGTGGAGCAAACAAGGTTTCTAATTCTTTGCGGTTGAGTGGCAATGGTTCAGCCGAAGATTCCGGAGAGTTAAGAAGGTTGAATTCGGGTCCTAAGTTGTGTTGCTCAGAAGCCATTTGTGTGAGTTCATCAAAATTAGCGTGAATGGTTTCTTGAATTTCTCTTGTACGACGATTCCATATCCGAAAACCTTTGGAATTTTCACAGTATCCAACGAACACTCCGATGTCAGCCTTTGCTTTAAGTTTACCTAAATCATCACAATTTGATAAGGTATTTTGTGAACAATTTGATAAGGTATTTTGCGATGGCGTTTAGTGATCATGCAACGGTTTTGAGTATAACATGCGGTTGAAACAGCTTCCGCCCATAAGTAATCTGGTAATTGAGCATTAATCAACATAGTTCTAGCAGCTTCCACTAACGTCCAGTTGCGTCTTTCAATAACTCCATTCTGTTCTGGGCTTCTAGGAATAGATGTTTGATGTTCAATTCCTACTTTCTCGAAGTATGACCGAAGTGTCTGATTCTTAAATTCAGTTCCATTGTCAGTTCTGACGATTCGTATCGTGTTGCGAAGCTGAACTTGAATTTTAGTGAGAAAGGTGATGATCATTGAAGGAGCTTGATCTTTACTTCGTAGAAAATAAACCCAAGTCCATCTGGAATAATCATCCACAATTACAAGAATGTAGCGTTTACCGTTGATACTTTGAACACGCATTGGTCCACACAAATCCATATGAAGCAGTTGTAGAACATGATTCGTACTATGCTCAGGTTTATTAGGAAAATGAGCACGAGTACTTTTTCCTTGTTCACAGGCTGGACATAAGTGATCTTTGGTAAAACGGAATCTTGGAAATCCAGCAACAAGTTTATAACGAGCAAGGTCAGTCATAGTTTTGAAATTCAAGTGCGAAAGACGTTTGTGCCATAACCAAGATTTAGTCGATTCTGCTTTGGAGAGAAGACATATCAGAGATGTTGCAATCATATCTGACATTGATATTGTATAAAGATTGGAGCCACGTGAGCCAGACATTAGATCGTTTCCTTGTAAGTCACGAACAAAGCAAGTTTTCTCACGAAATGCAACTTCTAGATCCCCATCACAGAATTGACCAACAGAGAAAAGGTTGTGTCCAAGGCCTTCCACATAGTAAACACGACTGATTTCAATGTTCCCGCTGATATAGTCACCATATCCCATGATTAGAGCGTAATGATCATTCCCGAATCTGACAGTACCAATAAACTTTGAGACAAAGTTGTGTAACAGTTTGAGATTGCCTGTCATATGTCGGGTGCATCCGCTATCAACAATCCAGAGAACGATCTGTACCACCTGCATCACAAGAAGAAGACACAGATGGAACAGAAGTAAGGGTGGAACCCAAAGACAGTGCGGGTTCCTGTTGGTTAGAAACATGGGTATTCAATAATTTAGGAATCCATTTAAAGTCTGGTTTGTATTGTAACCAACATTGCCAGTTCCAACTAGTTTTTGCTTTCTTAATGTTAAATGCACTAGTAGTTGGCTCATTCCTAGATTTGTTCTCGGCACCTATGGGGGTAACTTCAACTTCATTAGAAACCGTAGTAAACAGCTTTCCTAAATTAGACTTGGAGGCAATAGTGGGCCTAGAAGGAATGCGTGTCCTACGTTTCTTATGACGATTAAGTAGAGAATTAGCTATACATTTTGTATGATCACCAGATGAAACGCTTTTACGACAAAACACACAGGATGCATTAATATTGAAAACATTCAAAGGTTCATCATTCGTTACATTTAGATTTTGATTACAATTTGCCAGATTAGAATCTAAATCTGATGCAACATGAGTCTTATTCAAGTTCCTAAGTTGATCTTCTACTTCTTGAGCTTCTAGTTGTCCTTTCTTACGTTGCAAGATCCTATTCTTCTTTTTACTTTTTCGCTTGGGTCTGCTAACGCTAGTAGTGGAGACTAGTCCTGTAGAAGTGGAGTTATCAACATTAGTGTTTTGAACAACCTTTCCTTTATCAGTTGTGTCTACGTGATACATTCCTGGTGCTATTACCGTGGTGTCAACAAACTTTTCTTTTTGGAGTATCTTAATTTTCTCTTTCAAATCAATGATGATGTGATTCTTATCCTGAATATTTGACTCAAGTATGCCATTGCAATATTTAATGTCTATGTAGTTTTGTAGAAATGCGTCATTTTTAATTTTTAAATCCGCAATTTCTTGCTCGTATTTGAGACACAAACTTTTGAAAGACTCATTGTTTTTGCAAAGCTGACAAGAGGTTGAAATGTTTTGATTTTGAAGTTTCAATTCTCGTTCAAGACTTTGAGCTTGACACCATTCAATCCTCTGTTTGAGTAGACAAATTTCTTTTGAAAATTGTTTTGTCACATCATCATTTGTAATTCTCAACTTATCATTTTCCTGTTTGAGTGTCTCAATTTCCTCATTCAACAAGTTATTATCAACACAAAGATCATCCATAAGCATAGAAGTACCAGATTTATAGAGATCATTCATGATAACAGACAAAATATCAGCATTGAGAACTTGTTCCAAGAGTCGATCAGCATCATTTTTTAAAACTCTAATTCTTTGCTTTTGAACCAAAATCTCATTTTCAATTGAGTTGAAAACGTTTATCATATTTTTGACCTCGTTTTGAAGTTCCTGATCCCAACGTGTAGCACAAAGACGGAGGTGTTTGACAATTGGCAGCATTTGTTTTTGAAAAATATCTCTCTTTTCTCGCTCGTAAGCGGATTGAAAAGTTTCAACTTTTATTTCAGAATTGCGTGCAATTGTTTCCTCCAAAATTTCGATGTCTTCCATAAAAGTTTTGTAATAGTTTAAGACACGACAACTTTTTGGTAAAGGTGTAAGTTCACCGGATGATGGTAAAGGACCATTTATTTGTGCTACAGCTTGGGCAGGGGCCGCATTAGAGGATGAAACATATGACTCTTCGACAAACCATGATTTCTCCGGTAATTCCTTTTGAGTAACAAAAGATTTAGAAAGAGGTGGAGCTTTTGAATAGTCATATGGTGTCCAATATTGAACATAACTCATTTTTGATCGACTCTCGTCTTCAAGTTCTTCTTCTTCCTCAGTATCAAAAACAACAGCACGCACAATTGTATTATCAAACATGTGGTCCATACTGTAAATCTTAGGATTTTCTTTGAATGCTGTGTGAAGAAACATTGATTTGAAATTGCAAAGTGCAAATCCTTTATCGGGTCTCGGTTTTAAAGCAAATTTCTGAATTGTTGTGACAGAGTTCCCGTGTTTGTAAACAATGTGACGAAATTCTTTGAGTTGTTTTTCAAGATCAACAATATCACCGAGTAAGTCATCTATATACTTCCTTTTTCGTTTTTTATGTTCACAAAACTCCTTTTTGCAATTTGACAATTCTGTTTCTGTTTTTGAAAGAACTGTTTGAAGACGTTCAACTTGCATTTTCAATTCAAACTTTTCACTTTCGAGTTTCGAAATCAACTTTCCTTTTGACTCAATTAAATCTTGTATTTTGCGTTGAAGATCTTGTTCTTTATTGTAAGAATCTTGAAAAACTTTTTCAAAACTTTTTGCATTTTTAATCTTGTCTTCCTGATTTGAAAGTTGAATTTTATAACATTCAATATCTCTTGCAAATGACGCATTTTGTTCTTTTAAAACTTTATTTTTCTCGTTGCATTTTATGATTTGCAATTGTTGAGCATCCAGTTGTTTAGATAACAATATGAGGTCAGGGTCTGGATCAAATGATGGTTCATGTTGTTCTAAATGATCATGTTTATCATTCTCAATAGGATCACCAAATGAAACAACTGTGTCATCATCAAATATGACAACTGTGCTTATTTGTTCATCTGTTTGAGAGGATGAAGATGATTTAGATGGAACAACTTGCGCTATATCTGATTCAGAAGCAGAGGGTGAGGCTATTTCATGTATTAGGCATGCTTTTTGGTCATGTACCTGAGACAAGCCGTCAGTGTCATACACTGGACCTGAATCATTAAACTGAAGTTCCTGCATGTTGGCCATAAGCATCACAGCTGCATTAGCTTCCAGATCTTCCATGTCATCATCATTGTGCACATTTGCCATGAAGTTGTTATCTTGTTCAGGGAAATGTCCATCTTTTTCATCTTGAAGAGCCATGAGTAATGCCTGTTTGTGAAACTTACTACCCCGAGTTCTTGGTTTGGGACATGCTGTCGCTATATGACCTTGTTCATTACAATTATAGCACCATACTGCATTCCCTGAGTTGGAGTTCCTTGTTGCAACTGGTTCAGACCTTTGCTAAGAAGACCCTGAGTTGTTCATGAACCCCGCATTGTTACTAAACCTCTGACCATTCCCAAAGTTTCCTGAAGAACTTCCTGAACCAGATCGACCATAGCTACGATTCTGAATTTCCACTCTTCCATCATTGACAACAGCTTGATTCCTTGTGTTAGAAGATGAACGTTGATGGTTGTTTGTCTTGTTGGAGAATTTGCTAAAAGCACGACCAATAAGAGCAAGTCCCTGATTCAACGTGTTAAAGTCATCATCGTCATCGTCATTGGAATTTGAGTAATACACAGCATCAGTGTTGTATAATGGAACCAGTTGAGTAGAGGCATTCCGTGGAGATGAATCAAAAGGGACCATTTGGTTCGAGGTAGAAGATTGTGGATAACTGAAGTAGTTCTGCTCTTGAACATATGCATGATTTGACATTGGTGGTGGAGCATAGGGAGACTGAGCTACGAGAGCCAAAGAATTTGGTGTAGAAGTTGGTGCGTATCCTCCTCGTAGAGCTCGATCTTTTTCCACTTCAGGTTCATGGTGTTTCAGAAAATCATACAACAAACCATATGGAGCATCATGAAGATTCTTTGTTTGACGGACAAATGTCACATATTTATGCCAATCAGGGCCAAGACTACCAACAAATTTGGAGTTCACAGCGATCCTTGGTACTGTGATTTTGTGACGTTCCAGATCATTGACCACATTTGTGAAACGATGATAGTAGGATTCAAGTGACTCTCCTGGTTCAATTGTGATGTCAGTGTATTCCATGTAGAGTTTGGATTCCATATCATCTTTGTTCAACTGAGTGCCCTCCATAAGGAGATGAACGTGTTCCCACATAGCTTTGGCTGTTTTCTGAGCATCGACACTTCGATAGATTGGATTAGGTATACCTTGAAGTATATAAGCCATTGCATACTCATCAGCTTCACGATGTAGTTTCTGTTCTTCAGTGAGTGCAGATTCTGGAAGGGGTCTATCACCAGGAGGACGTGGAGGATCAGCATGTGGATCACCAGCTTCAAATCTTGTTGGCCACTCAAATGGTCCTTCAAGTATCACTTGCTTCAAGAATTTCCCACGAGGTTTCTTTAATTCAAGAAATCGTAAGAATCGACTTGACCATTGAACATAGTTCCCAGGTGTTAGCATTGGAGGTGTTTCAAGTGATCCTGCCTCATGTCGGGATTGTTGAGTTGTAATAACTTCACACATTCTATCAAACCAGTGAGGTTGTTTGGAGGAAAACTGAGTGTTTTGTTGTGGCACTTGATATGGTTGTTGTTGAGGAATGATCTGATGTTGTTGCATCATTAGGTAATGATGTAGTGGATTATACGTTTGTTTTTGAACGTGTGATTGTGAAGGTTTTTGATACAGTTGTTGCGGATGGTATTGTTGTTGCTGATACTGCTGATGTTGTTGTTGCTGAGTATGAGGGAAGTAATTAGGTGGTTGAGACATCTTAGAACACTTGTGTAGAAATGGATCTTTGTAGAAGGTATAGCTTTAGCCAAATCTCGAAAACTTTGCTCAACTTCGGATTGCGAAAGTTGTCATCAACTGTGATTGCGAAATTTGGGATTTCGATAAGCTTGGGATTGCGAAACAAATCAGTTTCTCGAAAGTAATGAGATTTCGAAAAAATATTGGAATTTCGAAATTTAAGATTTTTCGAAAACTTGAAATTTCGAAAAACTGAAGATGTTTTCGAAAATTGCAAAAGTTTGCGAAAGAACTTTGTGATTTCGAAAAGTATAATTTTTTTCGAGAACACAAACTCAAAGCGAAGTTTCGAAATTGTACAATTTCGAAACTTATCCAAATGTCGAAGTAACTTTCTTTCTTGTAAAAGAAAGAAAATACTGAGTCCACAAAAACGAAGTCGATGTAGAGCACTAAGTGTAGATCTCGAAATAGGGACAAAACACGTTTGCGATATACTTGGCGAGTAGTTTTTACAAAGAAAGCTAATCTAAAACGCGTTTTTCTTTAAAGATTCTTGTACTTTTAGGTATAATATGAAGATTTCTTGAAGAAAGTTGAAAAACTTGATAACCTTTATAAAAAACAAAAATGTTTTCGAAAAGCAAGTACAAGAAACCCGAATTCAAATTTTGTGATAAAAGTTTGGAACTTTTTGATTGTTTTGATTTGTAGAACAAGTTTGTAAGCAAAGATGTGCTAAAAACCAAGAAACAAGCAAAAAATGCAAAAATTTAACAAAATATTCGATTGAAAAAACGTTTAAGATCAAAAATTCAATGAAAAAACTATAACTACACCTTCTTCCGGCGAATGATACCACTTGTTAGGTCACCATTTAGTAAACACAAGCATAATAATAATAGAAATGAGATGAGAGATGAGATTTGGGTGATTATATGAATAAGAGAAATGTAAGTGCAAGAGTTTCCTTAAGAAATCAAATAACCAACCAAGTTTACATGAGACATAAGGTTACTATATATAGGGAAGGAGCTAGGGCAACACTCCCTCTCCTTCCTTTCATGAAAATCGTGTGGGCTTCAAGCCCATGGACCATTTAACTTAAGCCTAGTAAACTTGTAACTTAAACAAATTGTAAGTAAATGATAACTTAAGCAACCTATTATTACAAATGACCGAAACTTGATAAAATAGTGAAAACTATGATCCCAACAGGTTTTGCACATTATTGTTTTGATTCACTTGATTTGGTTGATTAAAACTGGGTGGTCCAAGATAATTGTCGGAACGGCAGCTGAGGAGATTACGGTCTCCTTGAGGTTGTGGGTAACCGTTGCCACCCATGTTTGCATCATACACGTTCTCTTGAGTAAAGCCACCGGAGGCTGGGCACTCAAGATATGAATGTGGACCACCACAAGTCTCACAACCGGTATTAACCATATTAACTTGCGGGTTCTTAACTTGATTCGGAATCATTTGATACATTCTCAACATAGCCGTAGACATATCATCAAGTTTTTTAGTTATGGCGGCTAACTCAGAATTAAAAGAGGGAGAAGAGTTTTGAGTCGCAATAAATCTTATTGGCTCATTCCTCTCGGCTGAGGAATCCCAATAGTTGTAATGGGCCGTCATATTCTCGATTAGCTCGTAACAATCCTCAGGACGACGTTTCATGAAAGTACCACCAGCTGCAGCATTGATCGTGTACCGATGTTGAAGAGTTAAACCATTGTAAAAAGTATCAATGATCGTAACGAGAAGCATGTTATGGTTTGGACAACGATCAATGGCAAGCTTATAACGTTCCCAAGCCTCGAATAAAGACTCATCGGGAAGTTGCCGAAAATTGCTAATATCGTTTCTCAACTTCGTCACCATCGATGGTGGAAAATACTTCGCCAAGAACTTCGATACCATTTCATTGAAAGTATGAATCGAGTTCTTGGGAAGACGATCAAACCAAGCGGTGGCATGATGCATTAGAGAATAGGGGAAGAGTGAAAGACGGAGGGCGTCATCGGAGACCCCGTTTTGTTTCATATTTTAGGTGACGGTTAAAAATTTGTAGAGATGCTTGTTTGCATCGTCACCCGGTAATCCGTGAAATTTGCATGAATTTTGGACTTGTTGTATCATGTGAGGCTTTAGTCCAAAATCCGTAGCCTCAATATTTAGAGGGGCAATCGGGAGACCTCTACCATGAATTGTGAGTTGGCACAGCTCCTCCATCGTTCGGAGATCGGGAGCTGGCACGTGTTGGTGATCATCTCCACCCACCGGAGGGTGTTGATTATTCGGATCCATTTCCACAACGTTAGGGAAATGGACACGGTGTGTGTGTCGAATTACCCTTTCGGTGTTTGACAAAGGTGATATAAGACTCTCAAAAGAAGAGCGGGTGTGCATACACCAAAAACAAAATCAAAAAGAAAAAGAAGAAGAAAAGAAAAAGGAAAATCTTTTTGTATTTTTTGTTAAACAAATCTCAAAAACTTTTTATTTCTTTTTTTATAAAACGTTACGTTAATTGGAACCGTTTCTTTCAAAACTACTCGCGACGGGACGGGAAAGAAGAGTGTTTCTCTCTTCAGCTAGCAATTTAATGTCTTAGCTTCCGTATTTCCCGCTTAATCGGTTGTAGAATTTGAAGTAATCCGATAAACAACTAATTTCACGTTTTTCTTATGTTGTGAGACTTATTTGGGTTACAACGCCCTCCCTTCCACGGGAGAGTCGAGGCTGTAACTTTATTTTTGTATTTTTGTAAACACTTTAGGAAAAGTGTTTTGAATTTTTCAATTTTTATATTTTTATAGAAATATATACAAGATAGAGGAAGGCTTATCAAAACACGATTTTTCAAAATGAATATTCAAAAACTCACTTCAACCTTCCCCGGCAGCGGCGCCAAAAATTAATTGTGTCAATTTCAATTATATAATATAGTAGTATAGTATCGAGGAGATCCGCAATAAGTACGGATCACCCGAGTCGTATCCGTACGAGGGTGAATGGAATCAAAGAATATTGATTCATGCAAATCGTGTAGTGAAAAAGTGGTAAAAGTGAAGAATTGTGATCAAGTAATTCACATTATTACAAACAAACACAAACTATGCAAATTGTACAAGCTAGATATGCACTAAAGTAAAAAATGTAAAAACGGAAATGCAAACGCGATTATTTAAAGTGTAACGTTCAAAATAAAACGTAACTTTTAACGAAAAATGATCCTACGAATGTGAAACAATTTTCTAAAAATCTTAAACTAATAAAATGAATTTCCAGAAAAAGAAAAGTATTTTTTTGACTTTTTATTAATTTTCTATGAATTTATTTATGATTTTGTATTTTAAATGAATTAAAAATAAAGGAAAATAGAAAAATAAAAGGCAAAAATGTATAATAATTTCTGAAAAATCTAAAATTTTATAAAAGAATTTCCTATAATATTTTTGTATTTTTAATGGCTTTTTCTGATTTTTTTTATTGATTTTTGTTTATTGAAAAGTATTTAAAAATGATTAAAATCAAAGAAATAATAACAAAAATATCAAATCAACTTAGAAAAATCTGAAAAATTAACAGAAAATCAAAACTAATAAAATGAACTTGGATAAAAAATTTGAAACTAAAATGACCAGTTTAAGTGCTTATTCTGGCCAGAACAGCTTATCACAAGTGTTTATTTATTAGCACTTGTGACAAAACTGAACGAAACTTTAATCACAGACTATATATACTCAAATGCACTCAGAAAACTCAAATATGATCAATTTGAATCTGAGAAAACTACTGAATAGCTCAATAAGCAGTGAAATAAGCCAAAGATATAAGCAGATGCACAAACAGAATAAGCTAGTAGAAGCAGACCATACACAACTCTAATACAACTTCAATGAAACTCAGGAAAGCCAAATGGACAAAGATATAAGGTCAGTATTGCACTAGCAGGACTCTAATTCAAAACAGCTTTACTAGTTTAATTCTAACGAGTCGGGCCTCGGACCGCCGCGTTGCGGCGGGGCATTATAGTTAGCGTTTTTAAGTGTCACCGTTGGTTGGAGGGCTAATTGTTCAACCGCTACTATTGTAATGCATACGGAAACTTCACAGGGCACTTGAAGCCAACCCATGTATTTTTTGCAAATGTAATTTGACATGTTTAATATTGATCTACTCATATCTGTATCCAATCTGCAGTCATCAAAATCAAATTACATGACAAATTACAAACAGAGTAACCAACACTACAAAATCAATAAATCTAATCAAATTCAGTTGGTACAAATTCATAATTGCATTAAAATTATTGGTTCATGTATTTTTCTTAAAAAAAACATCCTTACCAATGTCTAATATCCAACTAACCTTAACACTAAGCATAACCCCTCATACAAAAAACATACACAGTTAACCATTGTGGTATCTTGTGGTATTTAAATCATTACCTTGTCTTGAAAAATAGATAAAAATCAAAACTTCAATATGAAAAATTAGACCACATATCTGCCATTAATTGGAGTTACGAAAACCAAAATTGTAAGCAAAGTTTTGTATAAACATAAAGCCACAAACTTAAGCCAGAACCATAAATAATACAAAATTATTTTAACCTTCGACCAATGAAACGTCAAAAACTAAAACCCCTAACCTTTTTTTTTCAACCTTTAACTTCACACCTGAGTTTGATAGTCAACCGAAAATGAGTAGCAAATTCCAAGGCCTACTTTAGATCGGTGTTCAATAACAATCGCCTACGATTTGCAACACACGTATGAAAAGCAATAAGCGAATAACACTTGCAGAAACTTTTCCATATTACCCATCATTATCAGAAGTGTATCATGTTTCCTAATTGAATAAGTTCAAAAACGTTATTTAAGTTCTATCAAACCTAAATCAAACTTTAGATAAATATATTTCTTTAAACTACTCAACTTACAGGTTTAGCAAAGGCACGCTACCTGTGAGAACCGTTTATTACGAAGGTGACAATTTCTTTTAGAGTTACTCCGACTATCGGAAAATGTTGGTTTTAGATCAAACATCATCTTCAACATCAACATACCGCAACGGCTTCAATGTTGTAGTGGAAGAAGGTTGGTGAGATATTCGCGTCTTGAATCTTTGTTTATAAAGTATCGATTGTTCTAGGTTCTTTTGCATCTTATCACGGGAGAAATCAAACCGCCTATTGAATTGGGTTAGGTTATAGCGGCGAGACGGACAAAAAGTGATGGGCCATGTAGCAGGCTGCAAAGGAGGAAGCCCAATAAGTTTGGTAAGTGGCATCACTGTATATGACATATATGACACGACGTCGTATCAAAAGACAATTAATATATATATATATATATATATATATATATATATATATATATATATATATATATATATATATATGTGCAAACTTGCAGCAGTAAAAAGCTCACAGAAAAAGCTAAAAATGCAAACTCAAGGGGGCAAAAGTTAGACAGCTATATTGAGTATCTAATTTAACAAAAAGCTCTGTCACAATTAATCACTAACTACTCTATAATGATTCTAAAACAGCAGCCAGTGAACCACAAATTCTGATGACAGTAGACTATACAAATTCCATTTCTAGTTTGACTTTATCCAAATTCAATTAACCAATTCTACTCCTAATAGTGACAATCAGCCAGTTTACAACTATATTAAGCTAATATGATCTAATTTGTTACTACACTTACTAATTAACTAACTATATTCTACTTGCTTCTAACAGTTAAGAGATTATTACACTAAGTTTGACTAATATTAATCTAACTACTGATTTTTAAGCTTTTATACTCTATTATAATTCTAGTGAGACATAAGTGCACAATCAAATCACCACTACAACATCTATCAAGCTCAGCAACAATAAGATCCAAACACTCCCTTATTTTGATAGTTACACAACCATTTGATGAAACAGACAACAAATCACCACTCAATGCATCACTATCAATCTCTAATTACTGTATGAATCAATAATAACAATCATAAGCCACTAGATCTAACAGTTGTGCATAATCACTAATCCACACCAAAACAGATGCTCAAATAAGCTATAATAACACAGATCCACTTACTATAACCAATAAGCTACAACAGTAATCAATACTGATCTACTAAAACAATGAAACTCAGAATCACACAAGCTCAATATCACATATATCTACAACATTAGCAGCAAGCTTATTCAATGAAACAGTAAATCAAATGCAACCATAGAATCAAGTACTTACAAAATCTCCAATCCAGCTTGAAAATGATTGATTCACTATGCTTGTCTATGTTTATGATAGGCAGAGACCTTCCTAATCTGTCTCCACTTATCCAAATTACCACAGGAACCAATGGATCAAGTCCTTTGACTTTTGTTGACTGTTTCTAAACACTAGTGAGAATAAAATGAAAACAGATTCACAACAAGCTACAGAGCTTGAATGAATTGTATAGACACTAATTAAGCTTATTTGAAAGCTTAACTAACAAATTGAAAACTTATTTTTTAATTTTTTATTATTTTCTGATTTTTTTTTTATATTTTCTTCAAATGATTTGACTGAATTGTGGAAAACTAGAAGGGGGGTTGAATAGTTTATGTCTTTTTAATTTGTTATAAAAGATAGTTTTAGTGTTTTCTTAGCTTTTTAAAAACTTAGATTCGATAATATGTGATTTCAAGTCTTGCACAATATATACAAATATCAATAAATAAGATATAACAATGATAAGTAATGAAATAAATAAGAGATGGAAAGATCGAACTGCGAGACAAGAGATTTATAGTGGTTCGGCTACAAGGACACCTTCCTTGCCCTACTCCACTCCCCGAGCACCTAACTCGAGAGTTTTCTTCACTATATCAACAAGCTCCCTTATGGCGGACAAAACCTTACACACCAATTTACACACCACAACTTCTTTACAACTAAGTCACAACTTCTTCAAATCAATCTACTTCACAACTAACTACTTCACGCCTATCTTCTTCACACCAATTCACTTCACAACAAACTACTCCACACCTAGCTTCTTCACTACAATCTAATTCCTAACTTTTCTTCTTCACACCAAGCAACTAACTAATCACACAATCTATATATCTAGGACAACTATCTACAATCAAATATACACAACAATCTTCACAAAGGATGATGTAAATAATCTTGATGATGTACCAACAACTTGTATATGGAGGTCACAACAAGTTGTAATACTTCTTGTCTTGGGGGATAGAAGTATTCTTCTCTTGTACTTGAGAGGATGATGTTTCAATCACTTTGAAACAAATAATTAAGTACTTATGATCAAAGGATTAAGAGAAAGGAAATGTGGATCTAGAACAGAAAGTTTAGGAGTGCAAAAGGTGAGAAAATTCTGTGGGATGAACCAGTATTTATAGGGGATAAAAATACTGTTCTGGAGCGTGGCCGATCCCCTTAATTAATGGCCGGTCCCCTTAATGATTAAGGGGGCCGCCTAAGGAATTAAGGGTGCCGCCCCTTCAGAACATTGGTTTTTCTTGTCTTTTAATGGGGAATATTTTTCTGGATAAAATTTGCCATTTTTGGTTGGAAATTTGAAATCATATATTTATAATGAATTAAACACATTCTTTTAATTCCAAAAGTAATTTTGTAAAAGATATAAAATGTTTAATACATTTTATAAAAATTCTAGTGATTAGAAAAATTTCCTTTGATCATAAAATGCAATAAACCCTTTGTTTATTCATACCTTAAGTGATATGGAAGCAAAGACAAATATTAAGCACTAAAAACTTGTTTACGTCATAAGTTTTAGATTAATGAGTTTATGCTTTGTAATTATCAAAACATAGAGACATTGTTAATATTGTGGAAAACTAGAAGGGGGGGTTGAATAGTTTTGCGTCTTTTTCGTTTTAATAAAACTTTACTTTCAAAGAATTGATGGTAATTTGTAAAAACCTTTGAAGCTAAAGTATAGATACAAATTAATTCACATTTGTCACATAAATACTTCTTATTTAAAGTGTTGAATAGAAATTATAATTTCATATATCTCACTTAAATATAAGTTTGTATTTATATGTGTATATGTGTTTTAATGATTGTATATACTTTAATTTACTAATGTATAATTAATGTTTTGAATGGAACCTAGTTTGATCCTTATGTGAAACCTATATGCACAACACACAATAATAATAATGTACGAGAAGCAAGTAAGTAAACAAGTAAAGACTGAGAGATGGAAAGATCAAACCGAGAGACAAAGGATTTATAGTGGTTCGGCTACAAGGACACCTTCCTTGCCCTACTCCACTCCCCGAGCACCGAACTCGAGAGTTTTCTTCACTAAGTCAATAACCTCCCTTATGGCGGAGAAAACCGTACACACCAAATGCTTACACCAATTAACGACACAAAGCAAGATGTCGAGTCCTAATTGTAGCTAGAACCAATCTCACACCAAATAGCACACCACAACTTCTTCACACCTTTGACTTCTTCACTTTATCTTCACACCACGAGTATCTTCACACATTCACAAAATTCTTCACGACTTCAATGTCTTGCAATCTTCACAACTTCAAAGCACCAATGTCTTCACAATTTCAAACCAATAATGTCTTTGCACCTTCTAGCCACTAGAGTCTTCACAACTTTAATCTACTAATGTCTTCAAATCTTCTCCACTTTAAAGCTTCACTTTCTTCACAACTAATCACTATTGCCACTCTCTCCTATCTTCACTAATATCCAACACTACTTCTTCACTTCAACTTCCACTACACACTTACAACAATTCTAGATTCTACAACTAAATCTAGCAAACTAATACATACACCTTATTCACCAAAGTATGAAATATCAACAAGATGAAACAACCAAACAACTTAGATAGCAAGATGATACTAAGTTGCAATACTTCTAGTAGAAGTATTCTTCTCTTTGCACTTGAGTGTTGAGGCTTGAATCACTTTGAAACAAAGATCAAAGTATATAAGATCAAAGGATTTTTAGAAGATGGAGAGGGATGTTTAGATCAGAAAGTTTTTAGTGCAAAAAGGTGAGAAAAATATGTGGAATGATCCAATATTTATAGGGCCAGAAAATATTGTTCTGGAGCGTGCCGGTCCCCTTAATTAGGGGGCGGTCCCCTTAATGATTAAGGAGGCTGCCTAGTATAATTAAAGGGGCCGCCCTCCTGAACGTTGGATTTTCTTGTCCTTTTGTGAGGGGAATTTTTCTGGATTAGATTTGCCATTTTTGGTTGAAAATAATAAAACATATTCTTTTAATTCCAAAAATGTTTTACAAAAGATATAAAATGTTTTGTAACATTTTATGATTATCTAGTGATTAACAAAAATGTTCCTTTGATCTTGTAATACATTAGACACTTTGTTTATTCATACCTTAAGTGATTTAATGGTAAAGATGAGTATTTACTACTAAATACTTGTTTATGTCATAATCTTTGGTTTGATGAGTTTTCGTTTTGTGATTATCAAAACATAGAGATATCGAAAGATATGAATAACGTTTTTAGTCATTTATTTATATCAACAATCTCCCCCTTTTTTATGATTACAAAACCTAAACTCATTAAATCCAAAAATTAATTTTTAGACAAGTATTTAGTGAGTTTATATTCACTTCTCCCCCTTTTTGTAAAATCAAAAAGGTTTAAGCCAAAAGGAAGTAAGCTCCCCCTTGAAGTATGCTCCCCCTCGTTTGAGGGCACCAAAGGTTCGAGAATTGGAATTCTTGCAAGAAAAATATTAGAAGCACAAGCATAGCAAAAGCAAACACATATATCATAATACCAACAAGTAATAAGCATGGCAAAGGATAATAAGGAATACATATTAAGTCATTCATTGATAGAGAATGATTATGTCAACCCATAATCATTGTTACAAAAGCCATAACTATAGAATACTAAGACTAAGTATAGCATCCTATTTTGCTAACAAGGAGTGTTACCAAACTTTCTTGAATCCCAAAATGGTTGAAAGGTTTTATTTGAAAATGAGAAACATAAGCATATAAAATGCTTGGTGGTTTAGTGGAGATAAACTTTTGGTTGCATGGATGTTGGTGAGTTTGGAGATGTGGAACTTGTAGCTGGTGTAACAACCGTGATTTTAACAGGTTAGTTAGACTTTTAGCCTCGAGTTAATTTAACTTTGTTTGGTGTGTTTGGGTAGTTATCTGGGTGTTATTGTGTGTTATAGTGTGGTTAGTATTTAAATTAGCACTAAATCCTGATACGTGGGAATCCCACCAGGCTTTACCTCTCAAGGGATCTTGAGAAGCTTACAACCCCCACCATGCAGTGTACCTGATCGTTGTAGTATAGTATAGTGACAAGTATCGGGGGATTGATCGTTCAGCTTAGGAATAGTGTCGCTAAAATTAGAAAACCTAAATACTAGTTCTAAAGGTGAGGGATGATTATTTTTGTATTTTATATTTTTTTAGAAAGCAATTAAAAATCTCGGGTTTGAAGGATTTGGGCGGAATTAGTTGCTAATCAACTAACCTAATACTAAAGATGCAATCAAAATAAAATACTAGAAATGAAAATAAACTAAATTATACTAAAGTTGTGAGCAATAAGTGGAGAAAATGTGTTTACTTAGATTTCACTACTCCCTAGACATCTTTTATACGTTAATTACTTGTTATAATTGCATGGATGACGGATCGTATTCCTTAATACCATTCATGGGGTGGCACACTTAACTCCCCAATTCTATGAGCTCTTATCTCCTCCTATACCATGCCCAACACAACTATAGGGATTGTAAACAGTGGCTCATGCATTAAATACAACCAATAATGACCTAGTGCGCGTCGGTTCATGTTTCTTAAGACGTTCAAGCATGTTACCAATTGGAGATCTGCCAGTTTTCTTAAGCCTAACATATAAATCATTCATCTAAGACAAGTATAAACAAGTAATCAACACATAATTAACATCTAGATTTCATTAGATCCAAGCAAACACAAGATAGATCTAGCCTAGCATGATGGAATTAAGACAAGAACAAGATATAGACAACCAACACATAGACATATTGATTGAATTAAAAGAACACTTATCTCAATTACACATGAAAGGTATCAAGGGCTTGGAACCCTTGAAAAACCTGTAAAATTTGCACCAAGTTCATACTTAGGGTTTCTCCAAAACTTCTCCCTCTTTAATGTGAAAATTAGAAAACTATATATAGGAAAAGGGGTCTGACGGCGTCAAGACCAAGCTTGTGACGCCGTCACCTCGCCGCCAAAACTATTCTCGGACTGCCTTGATCTACATTTGACGCCGTCAAGTGATATTCATTTCCAGGACGTCATGACTTTTACACTTGACGCCCTACCTTGTGACGCCGTCAAATCTTTACTGGATCGTCATGGAATTTTGCTCTTGACGCCGTCAGGAAGTTACTCTTGACGCCGTCACCTACTGTTCCCAGCATGGAAAATTAAGACTTTCGCGTTTTCTTCACTTTTTTGCTTCAAAAACGTCCGAATTGCTTCCTTTTCCAGATTTCACTCCCAAAGTACCTAAAATCACAAAAGGAACGATTTAGGGCAATATTTGATCAGATAAATTCGAATTCGGGCTTAAATGACCCCCTAAAAACGGATCATTTTTCGCCTCATCATATACCCTTACACTTGAATCTTTACATACTTTACATTAAACTAATCTAATGACTCGAATTAAGAAAATCAAAACACTTGGAGCACTTTTAAGATTAACGCACATATGGGGGTAATATATGATGTTCTTCCCCATTACTCCAAAAATAAGTACTAACCCATGAGTCCCAATCGTCCCAAAACAATATGTACAAGGATATGACTCGACTTAGCAACCATGTAATCAATTAGATAGTTAACTTAGGGTTTAACAAATAACAATAATGCACTAAAAATGAGCGCATACACGGAAGGCTAAGGCGATTTGGGTGTACATTTAAGTGGGGTGTAACAAATTCTTCCTTTAAGTAAAATGCTTAAAGTTAGAAACGAAAAGATAGGCTCGGAGGGGTGTACTAGGGGTTTCGTGTACTAAAAATGAGTACAACGCTAAGGGTGTGGGAAAAATTAGTTGACTTAACTAGCTAAGTAATATGACTTAAATGGTCAAGTAATTATAATACGGGTTTAACACAAGGGTGATCCTAATGCATCTTATCATGTAGTAAATCCTACTACACGAATGTAGTCTCACTAGCGGTCTCGGGATGCATCACTAACGCAAGTTCTAGAATCTAAATGCTACCGGTATACTCATAAGCACTAATAGTAAATGCTTTTCCTATCAAATCTAAAGGCGAACCTCACATATTTGGGTGGAAAATTTTTCTGAATATACGGTTATGTGCTAGTCATACAATCTCCTATCCATGAGACGCTTGCTATGGCTAAAGTTTCACTCCTAAATGTTGTAAAAAATTTTAAATTTGGCGCTAAAATTACACTAACAAGTATTTCTCATAGTTTTATTACACATCTACCATCAAACAAAACAAACTCAAGCGAAAGTGCATATGTAAGGTATCATCTTTTTACCCTCCCCTTACACTTAATATGAACATTGTCCCCAATGTTCAAGTAAAGAATGTAAAAGTGAAAAAGTAAAGAGAATGAAATCAAATACTCCCCTGATTCGCTCGGTATGGATAATAAGTTGGCCAGGTTAAATCTTCCTCCAAGAAAATGAACAATCAAAGCTTCCCTTCCAGAATATAAATCATCTTTTTGTCATACATAACCTGTAAAACCTGATAAAATAGACAAGACAACCTCGCGTAAAATCGGCGGCATCCTATATAAGTTACTAAATCCTATAAAACAAGATAAGATATAATGCTTGTGGAATGAAGTTTGCAGATCTCCTGGAGATTATAAAACTTAATAATTCACAAAAACCATAAGACTCCGTTAGAAAAACAAAACCGGTAAAATTTCCAGATTTTTACACTTGACGCCGTCAAGAGTTATCTCGTGACGCCGTCAGAAGTGACCTACAGCAATCCTTATGTTAAGTTTCTGGAAAATTTCTGGAAAAACTTGGTCCTACTTCCTGGAAAATCCTGCAAAACTTCATTATGACTCAATACAAGCATTTGACTCTAACAAATACGAATATACATGTTCATTTAATATTGTGGAGAATCATGATCGGTTTGTTTCTTAAAAACATATTTGGGGTTTCCCCTTACACTTATCTTTTGCAAAAATACCTTTAGGTGGAGTTAAGACTAGGCCAAAACAACAAAGTAAAGTATTTCCACTATTTAGTTTAGAAACATGATCTACCAACAATAAAAATAAAGCATGCATACGGAAGCAAATAACAAACAAACAATCAAAATCACACAAAACATGGGTTGCCTCCCAAGAAGCGCTTTTCTTTATTTACGAGTCTTGTAGCTAGACTCAAGGTCATGGGTTACTACGTGATCTCATCATTGGTTCCACTCTCTGATTGTAGATATTCCTTGTAGAAACCAATCACCTTTTTCTCAACCGCCCCCATAATCATTTGGGCAAATTCTTTATCGACTTTATACCTTGGTCCAAGGGCCAAGCAATCTTTGTAATAAAGACTCCTTTTTTCCCATACATAATCCATGCCCTTTTTCTTATCCTCCTCATTAGTATCCTCAAAAGCGCCAACGTTGTCCTTATCAAAACGGGATATAAAGCGAAATTCTTTCATCCTATTAGGCATCCTATAAGTGATACAATCGGTGTTACTTGAAAATCGGATCGTTCCTTCTATCTCATCATATCCCAACTTAGACTCCTCAACAAATGGTTTGCCAAACACAACATTGGATAATCGGCAATCAATAACATTAGCAAGTTCCTCCACAATCATAAAGTCGGTGACAAAAGTGAAATTACCAACAAAGACATGTAAACCTTTAACTCTCCCGACAAAGTTACAAACTCCACCGGGGTATTTGGGATCCCTTCTAGGTTCAAGTCTTGTTTTCACTATATCAGTATAAACAGTTGAGGACATAATGTTGATTGGAGATTTAAAGTCAATGTAAGCATTGCTAATGTGCCTATACCCAATCATACATGGTATCTTAGCATTCTTAGGATCGCCTCTCTTGATCTTAGGTTCAATTATGGTGAAAGGAGATCGCGGGTTATCAATAAGATTATTATAATATGCAATCTCCTCCTTAGTGGGGTATAGATTAAAATAGTCATTAAGCTTCAGATCTATTTCCCCCTCTTCAAGTCCCTCAATAACATTCACAAAGTCATTAGGCCCTAGGTCCTCATTTGAATACAAGGCGGTCGCTAGGTCACTAAATGCATGTTCGAGCTCAACCTTGATCAAACTATTAAGCTCCCTAAGTTCCCTAATCTCACTCTCAATTTGTTCACGCAACAAAGCCACTTCTCTAGGAGAAAGGGGTGGATTCGCGTTTTCCATAATGGTCAACGGAATAGTCAATGAATTTGGTTTACTAACAAAGGCACAAAGAAATAAGATAGACTAAAGAGAACCTAGAAATAAAAATAAAATCTTACTAGAAAGGAATCTAGCAAGTAGACCTAATAAAAAGAAATTCTAACCTAGACAATAACTATTCCCCGGCAGCGGCGCCAAAAACTTGATACGTGGGAATCGCACCAGGCTTTACCTCTCAAGGGATCTTGAGAAGCTTACAACCCCCACCAGGCAGTGTACCTGATCGTTGTAGTATAGTATAGTGACAAGTACCGGGGGATTGATCGTTCAGCTTAGGAATAGTGTCGCTAGGATTAGAAAACCTAAATACTAGTTCTAAAGGTGAGGGATGATTATTTTTGTATTTTTTATTTTTTTAGAAAGCAATTAAAAATCTCGGGTTTGAAGGATTTGGGCGGAATTAGTTGCTAATCAACTAACCCAATACTAAAGATGCAATCAAAATAAAATACTAGAAATGAAAATAAACTAAATTATACTAAAGTTGTGAGCAATAAGTGGAGAAAATGTGTTTACTTAGATTTCACTACTCCCTAGACATCTTTTACACGTTAATTACTTGTTATAATTGCATGGATGACGGATCGTATTCCTTAATACCATTCATGGGGTGGCACACTTAACTCCCCAATTCTATGAGCTCTTATCTCCCCCTATACCATGCCCAGCACAACTATAGGGATTGTAAACAGTGGCTCATGCATTAAATACAACCAATAATGACCTAGTGCGCGTCGGTTCATGTTTCTTAAGACGTTCAAGCATGTTACCAATTGGAGATCTGCCAGTTTTCTTAAGCCTAACATATAAATCATTCATCCAAGACAAGTATAAACAAGTAATCAACACATAATTAACATCTAGGTTTCATTAGATCCAAGCAAACACAAGATAGATCTAGCCTAGCATGATGGAATTAAGACAAGAACAAGATATAGACAATCAACACATAGACATATTGATTGAATTAAAAGAACACTTATCTCAATTACACATGAAAGGTATCAAGGGCTTGGAACCCTTGAAAAACCTGTAAAATTTGCACCAAGTTCGTACTTAGGGTTTCTCCAAAACTTTTCTCTCTTTAATGTGAAAATTAGAAAACTATATATAGGAAAAGGGGTCTGACGGCGTCAAGACCAAGCTTGTGACGCCGTCACCTCGCCGCCAAAACTATTCTCGGACTGCCTTGATCTACATTTGACGCCGTCAAGTGATATTCATTTCCAGGCCGTCATGACTTTTACTCTTGACGCCCTACCTTGTGACGCCGTCAAATCTTTACTGGATCGTCATGGAATTTTGCTCTTGACACCGTCAGGAAGTTACTCTTGACGCTGTCACCTATTGTTCCCAGCATGGAAAATTAAGACTTTGGCGTTTTCTTCACTTTTATGCTTCAAAAACGTCTGAATTGCTTCCTTTTCCAGATTTCACTCCCAAAGTACCTAAAATCACAAAAGGAACGATTTTGGGCAATATTTGATCAGATAAATTCGAATTCGGGCTTAAATGACCCCCTAAAAATGGATCCTTTTTCGCCTCATCAAATCCCTTCGCGTTGTGGTTGTTGTTGTGATTTTTGGTAATGCTGATTTTGGGAAAGTTCATTTTGACTACTTATGTGGTGTAGAAATGACTTGTGTATATTTGGTGTTTTGAGTTTTTGCGTAACGAGTCTTCGTTCAAGTTATTGAGCGTTAGTAAGTTACGTGGATGTTGTTTTTTTGAGGAAATGCTCATGGAGTATGTAAAAATCTATTTTTGGAAACTTTATTTTGAAAATGAATATTTTCCGGTTTGTCGTAAAATTAAGGTTTATCGCGAAAGACGTTAGGTTTTGTTATGGGAATACATAAAATATGAAAAGTATGAGGTTTTGAGTGTAATGAACTAAATAATAAAAAAGTATAAAAAAATATATTATTAGGAGGGGGCGGCCGAATAAGGTGTTAGGGGGGAAAAAGGAAACTAAATTTGATACCAAATACAACTCTAAGCCTTAGGGATTATCCAAATTAATTATAAATACAAAATCAAAACTCCCCTATCCCTTTTTCCTGCATTACAAGTCGACACAAGAGGGGGATCCAAGAGAAAAATTTAGGGTTTCATAATTGTCTAGCAAAAATCAAGAATCAAGGTAAAATCTTTATCCCTTATGTGTAATTAATCAATTATTGTTATGATTCTTGTAATAATTAATATGATGGAATCTAGGTTTTATATACTTCTGAAAATTATTGAAGTAAAACATGTTAGGATGATTAGATGTTAATATTATGGTTAATGGTTAAGGGAATTGAGCGTAAAACATGCTAGTTATTGAGTTAGGGTTTGGACAGATTTGTAAGGCTGTAAAGATGTGAGTGTACATAACAGATGGTGATGAGTTAGATCACGAATTTTAAGTCTAAATTGTAGTATAATGAAAGAGCTTTCCAAAAAGTCCAGCCATGATTAATTTTGAGGTAGGGAAGTCGGTCTTTTGATTTTTCTTTGTTAAGGTGTCAATGCTGTCAAACCGGGACAGATTTTGGGTAAAAGTTTGTGGTTGGCATGTGGTTGTAAAAGTGGTATTTTGACTTAGTCTTCTGGAATAGTTAATTTTTAGGTTATATTAGACTACCACGAAGAGGATTCGCGATAAAAACTTGTGGAAGTAATTATTAAAAATCAAAACTTTTTGGTGTGCGTTCAGATCCGAATTTGAGTAGTTGACAAGTTTGAATTTTCTATGAATACTTGTGTGTGTTATTGGTACATGGCCTTCTGGGATTAGCTTCTATGCTTATGAGATACCATGGTAAATTTTTGGCGTGAGTTTTTAAGCTTTATTTGTCGTAATTTCATGTGAGCGAATGTACTCAAAAATTCTGCGTTTTCTGAGTTTTAGTGTGCAAGGGATTTAGTGAGTATTAAGTTATGGTAGTGGTTAGTGTGGTGTCTAGGAGATCCATGGTGGGTCATATGAGTCTTAGACATCCATCGTATGTGTATTACATGGGTTGTAGCTTTTAGCTTGACCTTATGTAATGTGGATTATTTTTGTGTATTATAGATTGTGTATTGTTTTGTGGAGCTGCGGAGTTTAAGGTGAGTTCATAGTCCCATATTTTTACTTTGTTTTAAACTTAGGATGGGAATGATGCTTGTCTTAAATGTTTTGGTTTACTGTGATTATGTGTGTGGTATTAACGAGCTTGGACTCATAATGTTATTGTATGTATGCTATGTGTGATTATTTGCTTGTGTGGATGTTTTGGGATTCAATTAGGATAGTGCCCTAATTGATGATATATTTTGGGATTCAATTGGGAGGGTGCTTACCCTGTTGCTCGCGCATGCGACCTAATTGATGATATGTTTGATGTGGCACTAATTATGGGGTCGGGGGACACGAGCCGTCCTGATGTGGTACTAATTATGGGGTCGGAGGACACGAGCCGTCCTAATGGTTGCCTTATGAGTGTTGTTGCCTTTATGTGTGGACATTAACTTGCAAATGCACGTAGCTATATGATAACTATAATTTATTTGTCCAGCTATATTTTGTAATCACAGTAAATTCGGTTGCCTGGTGTGTTGAGTCTAAACCTATGAATCTCACCAACATTATGTTGACATTTTAAGCATCATTTTCAGGTGAGCATTCTAAGGCCAAAGTTGAGGGCAGCAATTAGGCGAGACTTAGTTGCATGGAGACTTATTTATGTTTTGGGATTTGATTTTATTTGGTTTTGGATTTGATACATTTATGTTTTATGTTTGGTACTTTTAAACTTATTGAAGTTACCTTATGGATTTTATTTTGTTTTTCTTTGGGTATTGTTACAACACTGTGTGTTGGTACATTGCTCTATTTTGTGCATGTAGTTGTTCTCTATGTTGACACCAGGTGTTGTGATGATATCCATGAAGTTACACCCGCACGTTTCCGCCGTGGCGGGGTGTAACAGATTGGTATCAGAGCCTTGGTTATAGAGAATTAGGTGGTTTAACCTAGACTATAGCTTAGGAGCCCCTCATATAGTTGCATTTAGGAGCTATGTGTAAGTATAATATCTTACATGTTTATTTTCCTAAATTATGAGTTATTTTATTTAGTTTTTGAACGTCTATCGAACCCTGTACTTAGCAACGTGTGTGTGTCATTTATAGAATGGCACCTCCTGCAAGAAAGACACTTCGTTGGGCTACTGTAGTTGCTAAGGGACGCAAGAGAGTTGGGAAGATGAAGAGAACCAACAGGAGGATATTGGTCCCCGCTAGCATGGTACCATGTGTGATTGAGGAGAAGATGACATTGGAGAATGTAAATGGGGAATTGGTGGAGAGATATGAGACAAAAGTAGCTGATAAGGAAGGCTTCACCACCAAGTACCCATTCAAATGTCCTCAGTTTTTGGAAGATGATGGGGGAGTATGGGCTAGACCCAGAGGATTGTATGATTTTGTGGATATGATAGATGAAGAGTTAAGAGATCGTGAAGATGGTTTTGCAAGACATCCTCTACCACAGAATCATGGAAATAAGAATGGATGGGTTAGCGAGGAGGAGGAAGTGGATTCGGACTTGGAGTCCACTGCACGTACTCCGTTTTAGGTCTTAGATAGGACTCGAACTGCGTACGACTTGTTTTTTTTTATGTTATGTTTTAATGTTTTATGGTCTTGTTAAGTTGTTTTGACATTGATTATATGTTGGAATGTAAATTCCTTTGGATTTTTGGGATTTATCCCGTGTTTTAATGAGAAGCCTTGGGCGAGTTTGGATATTTATGGTGTGTATATTATGTGTATTGTGGGTGTATATTTTGGTTAGTAGTGATTGTGTGCTATTTGTTATAAGATGTTACTATTGTTAGGTGTGGCTTTGGAAGTAAGTACACATGTAGAAGGATACATCTAAAATTGTGGGTGGCCAACACAATTATAAATGTATCACGACATATGTGGACTTACAGCCAATGTTACATTGAATCAATGGTGATATGCTTATGGGAGGTAGATGATTTGAGTAGGATTATGGAGATTATAGAATCTTGTGAATGGTCTCTAATGGTTCTATTGTCCTGCTTGTTTAGGAAATGGCGCCAAGGAAACCAA